>CM002492.2:20516927-21766927 GCA_000573905.2 Oryza punctata | reverse complement strand
TTATTATTATTTATAAAATAGTTCCATTCCGATTGTTAATACTTCTGTCCTCAAAATTTTAACGTTAACCAACTAGGACACTTATCCGGTTTAATTTACGCGACTCGCCTAGGTAGATCCGATAATAGTATTCCACCTTTGGTGATCGGTAATCTACTAAATAGTTGCAATGGCTAATCAAACGTATAACCTAATTGACGAGTAAAATTAAATAACGATTAAATGGTTATTGTGATAACATTAACGGCAACGCTTAATTTAGAAGTTTTAGAATTAACTAATTAGTATACACGCGAGCTGGTAAAACCTAAAAATGGGAATTTAAATATTTGGCTAAACATCCCGCAAAAGAAAAAAATCACTAATTATTTAGCTAAGTGAATATTTGCATTTAAATAATCCAATTTAATTTCTTGAGCGGGTTTCTAAAATAATCGACGGATTTTATACTAAATCCCTTATTCTAAACTTATTTCCTCCACTTCATTTTCTATTCTAGATTTTCTTCCCTAGGTCTAGATTTTATTTTTTTCCCATTTCTCTTCCCTCTCCTATTTTCTTTTTCCTTCTTCCCTCTATTTTTTCCCTTTTTCTTTTTTTCTATTTCTTTCTTTCTTTCCTTTTCTCTCTCTTCTCTCTCTCTTCCTTCCTGCTTCTTCTTCCTCCTTCTCCTTTCCTCTCCTTCTCTGCTCACCGGCGCCACTCTCTCTCTCTCTCTCTTGCGGCCAACCTAGGGGGGAAAGGAGGGGTAAGGGCTTACCGGCGGCAGCTTACGGGCGCGCGGCGGTCGGCGAGGCGCGCGGTGGCCCGGGGCGCGGCGGCGGTGCACGGCGGCGCGGTGAAGCGGGAAAAAGAGAAAGAGAAAGGGAGGGTGTAGGGAGGAGAGGGGAAAGGGGGAGGGCTTTATATAGGGCGGGAGGGCGGCCGGCGTGGGGAGGTGGCGTCGTGCGCACGGAGGCAGCGAGCGGCGCGCGTGCGGTACGGCGGCGACAGGGCGACGTGCGGCGCAGGGCGTGAGGCATGACGCCGGGGCGCGTGTGGGCGGCTGGGTACGGCGGGGTACGGCCGGAGTGGGCGCCGTACGGCCGGCGTGGGCGCGGTACGGCCGGCGACGTGCGCGCGGCGCGGGCGGCGGCGACAGGGTGTCATGCGGCGAGGGGCGCTAGGGCAGCCGGCGTGGGCGCGCGTGACACGGGCGGCGGCAGGCGGCGACGTGGGCGCGTGCGGCGCGGCGACAGCGGGCGGGCGACGTGCGGAGCGGGGCGCGAGGGCGGCCAGCGTGGGCGCGCGCGACGCGGGCGGCGGCGGGCGGCGACGTGGGCGCGTACGGCGCGGGCGACGGCGGGCAGCGACGTGGGCATGCGTGCGGGGCACGAGCGCGGCGGCTGCGGCGGCGGTTCCGGGCGCTTGCGGCGCGGGGCAGGCGCGTGGGCATGGGCGCACGGGCGCGGGCGCGCGCGTGATGGGGGGGAACTCGGCCGAACAGGTGGCGGCTCGTGAATAGTGCCGATTTCCAATTTTTGCTGAATCCAGTGATTTCTCATTTAAAAATTCACCCGCCATTTTGTAGTTTCGTCTAAATGGTTGTTGCCTAATATTTTTAGTGTTTCTAGATATTTTCTCTCCAAATTGCCATGTTTGATAATTTTATAATTATTATTATTATCTTTTTTATACACATTATTCGCACATATACGTACGTACGTCTATGTATATATTCATGCCTAGGATTTATACTTGTGCCCCCATATATATATATATATATTTATGTATATGCAAAAATGCCCTCTTAAATTTGTGTCACCATATTTCTTATATATTTAATATAATTCCCCCCTAAAGTTATATTATTTACCAGGTGTAACACTCGTTTAAACCCACCGTAAAATCCAATAAAACGTGCGAATAAATCCGGCATGATGCAATTCATTTAAAAGTTTTTGAAGGTCCATATTTTAGGGTTTCGATTTTGTTGGTCGAATTTTTAGGGCGTTACACACACATATATACTTCGATGTAGTTAGTATATATCACAATTGAGATCATAGACCTCAAATTCAGCCAAAGTCTTCACCTTATCTTTGTACAAAAGACGCATGTTGTGGCACACATGGAATCCATAGTGGTCGCCTATTTGTTGTTTTATCAGGAAGTCATTTCTGTGGATAAGTGTGTCATGTCCTGTCTTACGAAGGCCTCCTTTTTCCACATATCAGCCCCACGCTTCATCTATCGCTAGTTGAATCGGGGTCCAATCATATACTCTCTTATCAATTCTGGAGTTTAGGTAGTGGCATGTACTCCACTTAGGCGTTATGACTAGAAGGATCCAATGGGCACTGCGGCATTAATATAGTGAATGTCAAATACTAAAGCTATATGTGTCATGCAATTGCATATATTTAGGGAACACACTTACTATTGATTATAGGCGCACATAATGTACTCCTTATCTTGTCAGGCCCAGAAGGTGTCAAAGATGTAGTTTACCATTCCTTGACGGTCGCCTTCGAGATCTGTGACAGTGACTACTTGTGGATCAAGGAAGGCAACTTCCGGTGCATTCTTCAAACACCACTTCCAACTATATATACCTACATGCAAGATAAACGCTCTTATAAGCATGTTATACGGATTGTTATTACCAATTTTCGTGAGCAACAATACTTACAAGGAGTAGCACTTAAGGAGGGTTGTGTCCACCGCTTGGAGCCTGTAGAGGTCGAATAGATCCTTGAAGTCGATCACGATATAATTTGGTGGCCCAAGGAATGGCGCTCGGTCATGTACACCTATTATATCGTTCTCTCTATTCTTCCTCACGTTGGATCTCTCAATGTAGTACGTGAAGATCCTTGCAAGTGGTACCCATCGTGCCTAGCACGTCGTCTCCAACCAATGGCATGCCTAGTTGGAACGACGATGGAGGAACAGTCTTCCTCTTTACTAGCTGCCCCTTGCTCATATCTAGCTTCATTGGAGCCAGAAGTGAGCCCTGCAACTTTCCTTTTCCTCACCCCCTTGCAGCAGGTTTTTCGATGGTTATTCTCGGAGGGGAAGAATGGGCTTCCTACTCTTGTTCATGGGTGGGGGTTTAGTGATCGCCATGCTATCGGCCTCCATATACTCATCCCCAAAATCCGTGTCATACTGTAACTCCACATCGTAAGATTGTTCATGATGAGTGGGAGCTGGAGGGGCTGAAGGAGCAGGGGCAGATCGTACTGGCGGATGACCGCTTGGTGCAGTGGATGGCCTCGGAATCACCCTTATCTCAATGAGGTCCTTGGGCCATTGGATGAAGGTACCACGTGCATTTCTTAGGGTTAGGACCTCGTCGTTCGATGGATGCTTCAGTGGGAAATGATCGACTTCGAGCTTCACCAAGTCAACTTGCACTTTCGCACAATCAGCCGTAAGTTGCGCCCTATGCACTCTTGTTTCTAGGGTCGGCTTGAACGCAAGTCCCTCGGCTGCCAGAACCGTGAAGGTCGGTATCACCCTAACTGTCAGGGTGCAACTCGTTGGTTCCTGCGATATATTCATCCATATTTTTAGAATATTACGTAACATATGGTTTCATTAAGACATTTATAAATTGTGGACGAGAGTTTTACCGTTATGTGGTCGATAGCGGTAGGGACCGATGGTGGAATTTCCCCCACCTCAGTTGATGCGCAACCGCTGTACCTTTGCGTGGGACTTGCTAAATCTTGTTGCGTAGCAGCAGCAGCAGCCTCCGGGTTATGTTGCTCTTCTCGGATCTCTTGCCTGATACGGGCCCTCATCGATTCAAGCTTCTCATCGAATTCAGAGCTCAATTCGGCTCTGACCTGCTCCCGGATCTGGGTGGCAAGGCGTGCATCTTTCTGCGCCTTCGTGGCAGTCCGCTTCTTGTACCACCACGCATAGTCGGGAAATCCAACTTTCCATGGAATGTTGGAGCCAAGGCCCCTTGTCTGTCCACGGTGTTCCTTGGTGCCCAACGCTTTAGTGAGGATGTCGTCCTCGCGTCTTTGAGAGCAGGCCTCTTGCGAGGCTTGTTGTTCGGCAACCAACTCCTTCTGCAGTACAATTGAGTTCGGGTTAAATCAAAAGTCTATTGGAAACAATGCGAACAAATATTGAGACGATGCACTTACTATATTATCGTACACTTGTTGATCTTGGGGATTTGGCAGCGAAATTGTCCCATCTTCATTCTTCTGATACCTTGCCCGGGCCTAGTTCCTTGCCCGTGGGTGTGGGATATCGCCAAACACCGGCGGCGTGTTCGATGCTGCTACCGCTTCATCCTCCTCCTGCCATTTCTCTTCCTTCCCGGCATATCCTGCGGTGCCAAGCCGGTGCGGGTGCAAGTTCCTAGCCTGGAGTGCTCGATAAGCCTCGCTTCTAGCCTTGGATTCGGGGGTCGACTTCTTCTCGTAGAATGTCTCCCAGACGTCTGCTGTGATGAAAGACCAGTTCTGAGTTGGATTCGGAGTCATCGGGTTTAAGACATACTCGGTGACCAGCCTGCTCTTAAAGTTCTTCCAAACATTGCCCATAGTCTTGAAAGTAGTCTGCTTGATCCTGCCTCGTCGTCTGCAGGATACTCGAAGCTTTCCTTGAATTTTAGCTAAGCAGTGTTCTCTGCTTCGGGCACTTGCTTGATGTCATCCACTAAAGTTGTGAAGTTCTCCCTCCCTAAGACCCCGCAGATCAACCTAAACCGGCTCAAAACATTCTGGGGACGTGTCGGCAATCCAACCTGGTTCACCTCTGTTATGGTGTACCGTTCCTTAGGGATTTTGTTCCCTGTCCTAGGAGTCCGTGCCCTTGAAGACCCACTAGTTTTCGTCGACATTAGTTTACCTTGCTGAGACATCGTCTAAATAACTTACAAAATAACAGAATTAATTATTTTCCTAAACCACATAACAAATTTTCATAACGGTGTGAAGTTTCTCGGGGTCATCGGTTAGGTATTTAAAGCAATGCGGTAACGGTAAAAAACGAAAAGTGCGATATTCTCTCGGAGATAAGATTTGGCAAATCCGAAACATTACCAAATGTTCCGGACTTAGGGGGCATGTGTTGACGACCAAATTTGGTAATTCAAGTATCGGAGATGAAGATAGAATCAAAGAAGAATCGAAGAGATTAGATCGTATCGGAAACAGAGTAAGAATCGGCTGTAGTCCGAATCGGCTGCGGATAGGATCGGCAGGATCAGAGTCGGACAGGGTAGCCGATTGAGCCAATTTCAGTAACGTGACTCGGTACATGTCATCAGGTTATGTTAGAGTGATTCATATGGATTGCCATGCACGGATAGAGTCCTGAGGAGGCTGTTGTATCTATTAATTAGGATATTTTATGTAATTTCCTTATATTCCCGGTAAGAGTCCGCCTAAAGGACTTGTTCGTTAGTTGGATTTGTATTAGGTTAATATGAGTCGTGTCCGTGATGGACAATGTTTGTATTTTCGAGTATAAATATAACCCCGAGGTCTTGTAAATAATAATAACACATGTTCAATCAATTTCGGCGCATCACCACCTTTGTTTTTAGCTACTTTTTGACAAGTTTGTGCTTTCAAGTCGTGCTGCATCAATTTGATCTTCGACGAAAAAGGTATATCTTGTTATGGCGGTTTGCATTATCGGAGCTAGTGCTTACATCTCTATGATACTCTAGTTCTATCTTCTAAACTTCCGAGTTATCATATACATTATATAATTTAGATCGACAGTGCAATCTACTTGCATCGGCTGGATTCTTTTTAGGGTTTCGTCGATATCGGCTAGATCACTTTGTTGGTTTAAGTTATATAATGTATCTACCATCCTGAAAAAGCAACCATCGGCTTGATTCTCTAGATTTCATGCTTCTCTTTATACTTAATACTGCATTGGTTAAGTCCAACCTATTAAGTCGTATTTAGAATCATGATATCTAGCCTGTCTTATGGTTGTTACTAAGGATAGTATCGGAGTTTCAGCCGATCTTACCTGATATAGATGTTTTACATTGTTTTATGCTTTGTTTAATGTTCTATATCTGCCCCTTATATCAGGATCTAATCTAATATAAATGTATCGAGCTTGATACCAATTTAATTGGTTATAGCTGAATATATTTATTACTAGAGAATATCCCAGTATAAGGTTGTATCATAGCTATAGCCGATACATGCTTAAACCTAGATATCGGCTATGACATGAGTCTACATAATCTTCATTTTATGTTACCTTTAGACTTGGGTAATTTATACTGTCTCGGCTCAATCCTATCTATCCCAATTGCTTATTTCTAAAGTAAACATTGATGTGTTGATTATATAACATTGATCTCTACAGCTGATATACTAGTTTTAGGGTTAGTTTTATCAGTGACTATATCTTACAGCCGATTCATGCTTTATTGCATCGGCTAGGTCACATACGATATGAAATCGGCTGTCTGGCCGATTGTCTATCGTTTTCTAATATTATTTGCATATTTCTTCTTGTTGATTGCAGGATCAAATCAACTGGCACGCCCTTGAAACCTAAGCAACTAATTTTGGACCTGCAACTGAGTTAAGAAGATCTCCTAGGCCAGTGTGTGTTTTTTGCATCAACACGCTTTTGGCACGCCCAGTGGGACCACGTGTCATCATGTCTCCAAACATCACCGACGTCTCAGAAGAAAACATCCTGCCGATCACGGTCGAGCAACTGAATGAAGAGCAGAGAGAAGAGATGAGACAGATGCTGGATCAACTTCAAAAACAATATCTGCATTCGTTCACGGTGACCCGACAAGGCACGGTTGTTCAAAGAACTAAAATTGAGTTGCCGACGATCGTGAAGCAAGATCCAAGTACATCCGGGACAACTGAAGAAAAAGATAAGCAACCCAAGGTCGAAACAAGTGATGAGGAACTCCATACGTTACAAGATCGAATTGATTCGGCTGTGCATCATGCATTAGTCAACCAGTCCGGAGTACTTGTGAACACTTTGACAAACATGATCAAGTCGGTAGTCGACGGGACGATAGCTAAGAAAAAGGCCAAAGGACCTATATATTTGCCAGACGGCACATTCCCAGGATACAGAACCGTGAAGACTGACATTGGCGGGAATCAACAAAGTCAGCAATTACTTCAAACCCAGGCACCATCGGCTCCTTATATACTCTAGCACCAATGTTCCAACGATCTTGATAAGATCGCAGCCGGTCACTGGGGGGCAAGCATCAACTCAGTTAACACCAGAGCAATTAATGAGTATCCTCAATCCAAAACCGCCAGTTGTCGACACATCATACCAAATTCCTTCGGTTCCACAACAGCCGATTGGAATTACTCAGCCGATAAGCCAGCAATACAGTACAGAACAACTTCCTTATATACCACCTCAAGGCATATCGGCTGGCTTCAATCATGTCTATCAACCTCATTCTCCATGACCTCAGCCGATCCAATACGGCCAGATGGATCCACTTCAGCAGCAATTCGGTGGAGCAACACCACATCAACCCTAGGCCGATATGATCGCTGACGTCATGAGGGAGCAGTTTGGACTCAAGCCGAAGGATAATGGCAACATGTATCGGCACCCATATCCAGAATATTTTGATCGGGTACCATTGCCAAACCAATACAAGGTGCCAGACTTCTCCAAATTTTCAGGACAAGACAATGTATCTACCTATGAGCATGTTAGCCGATTTTTAGCTCAATGTGGTGAACGCTACGGAGGCTCTCAGAATTAGATTTTTCCCACTTTCTTTATCTGGATCGGTGTTTACTTGGTTTTCATCTCTACCTTACAATTCCATCAGAAGTTGGGCCGATCTAGAGAAATAATTTCATAAGTACTTTTTCAGTGGTGTTCAAGAGATGAAGTTATCAGACCTCACAGCAATCAAGCAAAAATCAGATGAGTCAGTTGCAGATTACATTCAACGATTTAGAGATGTGAGGAATAGATGCTATAGTTTAGCCTTAACAGATTCTCAGTTAGCCGATTTGGCCTTCCAAGGTTTGTTGGCGCCGATAAGGGAAAGATTTTCGGCTCAAGATTTTGAGAGTTTGGCTCATTTAGCTCAGAAGGTATCGGCTCATGAGACAAGATTTCAAGAAGCTAGAAAATTCATCAAGAAGACAAACAACGTCAATAATGTCTACGGTTATGACTCTGATTCTGAAGATAATGACCCAGAAATCAATGCGACCGAGTGGACTAGAAATAAGAAAACTGTAGTCTGCCAATGGGTAAAAATTCAGGAAAGGAGGAAAGATTTGATTTTGACATTACGAAAGCCGACAAGATTTTTGATCTTCTTCTTCAAGAAAAACAGATTCAACTGCCAGTAGGACATGTCATCCCATCAGCTGAGGAATTGAAGAAAAGGAAATATTTCAAGTGGCACAACGCAGGATCTCATAATACTAACGATTGCAAGATTTTTAGGCAGCAGATCCAGTCGGCTATTGAACAGGGCAAGATCAAGATAGATGAATCAAAGAGGCCGATGAAGATAAATGGACATCCTTTTCCAGTCAACATGGTGCACTCTGGATATAATCGGAACACAGCCAATGGAGGTAAAATTTATGCCAAGAACATCAGATCGGCTGGCATAATTAACAAATATCAAAAAAGACGCCAGAGGGAAGAGGAGACATATTCTCATGAAAGTGAAAGATATTTTGATCCCCATTGGAGCTGTGAATTTTTTAGATTTTGCTGGAATGAGGGCATGAGACTACCATCTATTGAAGATTGTCCTGGATGCAGTGATTTCGATGCACAATTTATCCAAAGACCAAGCCTACAGAATACAAGTATGCATCAGCTGACTCAGACAAGATTGCCGGTTCATAAAAGGCTTGGGCCGATACGGCAGAACGATGATAGAGATGATTCACCAAGATAGTCCACGCAAATGCAACCTCAATGGTGCCCTTCTATAATTTTTACTAAGAATCAAAAGAGGAGAGTTCAAAGGATGAGGAACAGGGAGCAATTCCAGGAGGTTGAAGGAGAAATCGAACATCGGCTGAGACAGAGAACAAAGAAAGTCTAGCGCATGAAGAGCAAGGTAGTACCAGCCGACAAAGTTAAAGCCGATCGCAGCAAGAATCAACAACAAAAGGGCAAAGAAGTGATGTCATCCTCCATAAACATGGTTTTTATGTTACCAGTCGAATATGCAGTTGAGCAAGTCGTCGAACAAGAAGAAAATCTGCCATCGGCCAAGTTGATGCTATCTCCACAGCAAGCTATTTTTGAGAAGCCTGAAGGAACTGATCATCGGCACCTCAAGCCATTGTATGTTAAGGGATTTGTCAACGGCAAACCGATGTCAAAGATGCTAATCGATGGAGGAGCAGCTGTGAATTTAATGCCATATTCAATATTCAGGAAACTTGGGAAGAATTCTGAGGATTTGATCAAGACCAACATGGTTCTAAAAGATTTTGGTAGGAATCCATCTGAAACCAAGGGAGTTTTGAATGTAGAGCTGACCATCGGCAGTAAAACAATTCCTACCACGTTCTTTGTTATTGATGGGAAAGGTTCCTACAGTCTGTTGCTGGGAAGAGATTAGATCCATGCTAATTGTTGTATTCCCTCAACAATGCACGAAAGTTTGATTCAATGGCAAGGAGACCAAATTGAAATCGTGCCAGCCGACAGGTCAGTCAACGTAGCTAGTGCCGATTTATCTGTTTGGGAGATGGAAGGAATTGATTGTTTGTCTGGAAAAGTTTCTGATATGTCATACAGCCAACAGAAGATGGAGAGCCCTAATTCTTGTTTTGAGGGCGCCGTGGAGGGTTCCAATTTCTACATAAAGGACACTGTTGACGATCTCGACGGTAAGCTAGGACAAGGTTTTATGTCGGCCGATGAATTAGAAGAGATCGACATTGGACCAGGTGACAGGCCTAGGCCGACATATATTAGTAGAGGTTTATCAAAAGAATTTAAATATAAATTAATAGCGCTCTTGAAAGAGTATAGAGATTGTTTTGCGTGGGAATATTATGAAATGCCAGGACTTAGCCGATTGATAGTTGAACATCGGCTCCCTATCAAACTAGGCTATCGGTCGTATAAGCAACCTCCAAGACGCTGTAAAGCCGATATGTATGATGCTATCAAGGCCGAAATTACAAGACTCTATGATGCTAATTTTATCAGGCCATGCCAATATGCT
This sequence comes from Oryza punctata, assembly GCA_000573905.2. Taxonomy (NCBI): domain Eukaryota; kingdom Viridiplantae; phylum Streptophyta; class Magnoliopsida; order Poales; family Poaceae; genus Oryza; species Oryza punctata. The sequence continues at coordinate 21,756,729 of CM002492.2, read as the reverse complement.
GAGTGGATCTCTAACATTGTACCAGTCATCAAGAAAAACGGCAAGCTTAGGGTTTGCATTGATTTCAGAGATTTAAACAAGGCTACACCAAAAGACGAATACCCAATGCCAGTAGCCGATCAACTCGTCGATACAACATCTGGACACAAAATCATCAGCTTCATGGATGGCAATGATGGTTACAATCAAATTTTTATGGCTGAAGAAGATATTCACATGACTGCTTTCAGATGTCCTGGTGCAATCGGCTTGTATGAGTGGGTGGTTATGACTTTCGGTTTGCGAAGTGCTGGCGCTACATATCAGAGGGCTATGAACCATATATTCCATGATCTTATCGGCATGTTGGTAGAAATATATATTGATGACGTAGTGGTTAAATCTAAGGAAGTTGATGAACATATAGCCGATTTAAGATAAGTCTTGGAAAGAGCAAGTAAGTATGGGTTGAAGATGAATCCTACTAAGTGTGCTTTTGGCGTATCGGCTGGGCAATTTCTTGGGTTTTTAGTACATGAACGCGGGATTGAAATTCCTCAGAGGATTATTGAGGCAATCAAAGATATAAAACCTCCAGAAGATAAAACCAAGTTGCAATCATTGATCGGCAAAATAAATTTTGTTCGGCGTTTCATATTGAACCTATCTGGCCGAATAGAACCATTTACTCCATTGTTAAGGTTGAAAGCCGATCAAGAATTTGTCTGGGGAGAAAAGCAGCAGCAAGCATTGGATAATATCAAGGAATATCTGAGTACTCCTCCAGTTCTTATACCACCACAGAAAGGGATTCCATTCAAACTATATTTGTCAGCCGATCAGAACTCTATCGGCTCAGTGTTGATCCAAGAGGTTGAGGGGAAGGAAAGAGTCATATTCTATCTCAGTAGACGACTTTTGGATGCAGAAACAAGGTATTCACCTGTGGAGAAATTATGCCTGTGTTTATATTTTTCTTGTACAAAATTGAGGCATTATCTGCTTTCCAATGAATGCATCATAGTATGTAAAGCCGATGTAGTACGATACATGTTATCGGCTCCAGTTTTGAAAGGGCGAATTGGGAAGTGGATTTTTGCTTTGTCAGAGTTTGATCTCAGGTATGAATCGGCTAAGGCAGTTAAAGGGCAAGCGATAGCTGATTTCATAGTTGAACACAGGGATATCAGTATCGACAATATTGATATAATGCCATGGACTTTGTTCTTTGATGGATCTGTTTGTACTCATGGTTGTGATATCGGCTTAGTAATTATATCGCCTAAGAGGCAAGTTTTCAGTTCGCCTTTACTATCAAGCCTTACTCTACAAATAATCAAGTAGAATATGAAGCTGTTCTCAAAGGATTGCAACTGTTGAGAGAAGTTGAAGCCGATGCTGTTGAAATCATGGGTGATTCATTATTGGTGATAAGTCAATTGTCTGAGGAGTATGAGTGCAAAAATGATATTTTGATGGTTTACAATGAGAAATGTCAAGAGCTAATGAAGAATTTCAAGATAGTTACTTTAAAACATATCCCTAGGGAGCAAAATGTTGAGGCAAATGATTTAGCTCAAGGTGCATCGGGCTACAAGCCGATGTTACAAGGGATTGAAGTAGAAGTAGCCTGTATACCAGCAGATGATTGGAGGTTTGACGTTTTTGAGTATTTGAAGAATCCCTCCAGATCGGTTTCAAGGAAATTACGATATAAAGCTCTCAAGTACGTCATATTGGATGATACATTATACTATCGGACGATTGATGGAGTTCTTTTGAAATGCTTGAGCATGGGAGAAGCGAAAGTTGTCATGTGCGAAGTTCATGAGGGTATTTGTCGGACACATCAATCGGTTCATAAGATGAGATGGTTAATTCGAAGAGTTGGATATTTTTGGCCGACAATGCTGGAGGGTTGTTTCAGATATTACAAAGGTTATCAAGATTGTCAGAAATTTGGAGCAATACAGAGAGCACCATCATCGTCTATGAATCTTATTATCAAGCCATGGCCGTTCAGAGGTTGGGGTATTGATATGATCGGCCAGATCAATCCACCGTCGAGTAAAGGGCATAAATTCATATTGGTTGCGACTGATTATTTTACCAAGTGGGTTGAGGCAATTCCTTTAAAAAATGTTGACAGCAAGGATGCTATTGAATTTGTCAAGGAACACATTATATACCGGTTTGGTTTGCCACTGACAATTACAACTGATCAAGGTTCAATCTTTGTGTCTGATGAGTTTGTTCAGTTTGCCGATAGCATGGGGATCAAGTTGTTGAATTCTTCACCTTATTATGCACAAGCAAATGGGCAAGCTGAAGCATCCAATAAAAGTTTGATCAAGTTGGTTAAGAGAAAAATTGCAAAATATCCCAAGAAGTGGCATACTATTTTAGCCGAAGCATTGTGGTCATATCGGATGGCTTGTCATGGTGCAATCCAGGTGCCTCCTTATCAACTGATTTATGGGCATGAAGCTGTTTTACCATGGGAAACCAACATCAGCTCCAGGAGGATTTCTTCACAAGATGAGTTGACAGCCGATGATTATCATAATCTGATGATTGATGAGTCAGAAGATTTGGTTCAAGCTAGATTGCGAGCTCTTGAAAAAGTTCGGAAAGATAAGAAGAGAGTTGCCAGGCATTATAATAAAAAGGTTGTGCCCAAATCTTTTGAAGAGGGTGAGCTTGTTTGAAAATTGGTGTTGCCGATAGGGGCCAGAGATAATAAATTCGGCAAGTGGTCACCGAATTGGAAAGGACCTTTTTAAATTCATAAATGTGTTTCTAAATGGGCCTATATGTTAAAAGGATTGGATGGTGAAATTTTTGGTACAACACTTAATGGAAAATACTTGAAGAAATATTACCCAAGTGTTTGGATTGGGTCGTAATCGGCTGAGTTCTGCCGATTTTTATTAATGGCCGATATAGTTCATATCGCCCTTAGACTTTTCTTTTGGCTGTTTGTTGCCAATGTATGCTGGCTGATATTTGTTATATCTCCCTTGGTCATGATTAATTTTGCCTTTGTTTATCAACATGCCAAAATTAGGGGGGCATATATCAGACGAAAAGTATGGATTTTCAAAGCAACAAATGTGGGATTTCAAAGCAAAATATATTAATCGGCATAAAGGATTTCAAAGTATGTATGGTACAAATGAAGTTTTTCTAGCCGATTATAGAGTTGATTACAAAATTTTTCTAAGTCCCTATTACATGATATTATTGGGAGAGGTGGCGTTGGATAGCCGATATCGCCCTTTGTCGAATTTCTTCAACTTCTGCAATTGCTTGGGCATCTTGTACATCGGTTCCAGGAATGATCTTGAGGGATTTGGTCATGTTGGCAACATTTTTTATGGCCGATCTCAGTTTTGCCTTTTGTTCTCCAATAGCCTTCGGGAGATCGGCTAGTTTCTGCTTCTCTATTGTGATCTTAGCATTGCATTCCTCGAGCTTGGCTAAGAGATCAATCCTTTCGGCTTCCAATTGATCTATAGCATCTTTAATCGGCTCTTCGGCTAGTTGATCAAGCTTGGCTTTCTCAGTGTGCACTATCTGCCGATTTGCTTGGATAGTGGCTTCGATGCTCTTTTTCTCTAGCCGATCTGCTATTCTCTGTCTAGCCTTCTCCAGTTTGAATTGATGCTGTTCGAGATAAACAGCTGGGGTGATAGTATTTGATAGCTGATATGGGATTGAAGCTTGAATTTCTTGAAATCTGGCCCAAATAGGGCTACAACCAACTACTAAGCTATCCAGGGATGCCCCTGTCCGATGAGATATGTCTTCGAGATTTCTTTTTACATCATCGGCTAAAGGGGTTAGGGCTTGGCTTGTGGTTTCTCCTTCTGTTTCTTCATCAAGATAATCCTTAATATCAAAGGAGAATAAATCGGCTAGAACCTGCAAAAGGAGGATTAAAAGGGATATAAGTAACAGAATATGTTATATAGCCGATTTGAATTTATTTAAAAGGAGATGTAAAACTTGCAGGAATAGCGGGAGCAGCAATTTCTTCTTCTTCAACGTGGTGGCTGCCTACAGCCGATGCGGTATGTTCGCTTGAAATCGGGTGCGCTAGAGGTGATGGTGGAGGAGAAGGCTGTCAAAATATTGAAGTTTGACAAGTATTAGTTAATATCGGTTAAAATGAAGATACAGCTGGAAAGAGTTGTGAGAATTACCAAAGGAATCTGGATGGTTGGTTTAGCCGATACTGGTGCTGGTTTTTTCTTCTCGGCTAGTCTTTTCTTCTGCAAAATGCAAAATTTGGATAGGTGAACGATGATAAATGAAGAAATTTTGTAGTAAAGGAGATAAGCTTACTCTGGGTTGCCGAGAGAACATTGCTGGAGCAGCAAGAGTTGTAGGAGTCCTTTTTTGAGCTGGGGAAGCTGTTGGTGTTTTCTCTCCTATATCGCTTAGTTCGGCTGCAGCTTCATCTATTGCCTGTTCAATGGCTGCTTCATCCAAAGCTTCATCGATATCATCGGCCGGCTGAAGTGGTTGTTTCTTGGATTTTTTCTTGGCAGCTGGTGGCATAGCAGTTGATGCTTTAGCTTTCCTTTTCTTGCCTGCATCGGCTGGTTCCCTTATTTGCCCTTGAAGTAAACTTGATGTCTTGGGGCATGGTAGCCGATGTTGGGAGGAGCTAGGCCACATCCATTGGGTAGCAACCCTGCAGCGTATTCAATGTCCTTGCCACTTTTACTTGTGCGAGGAGGAGATGAGTCTGTGGTCTGTAAAAGCAAAGATAGTATATAAAGTTCAAAGCACAATCGGCTGATAGATTCAAAATAGGAATTAATAGAAGGAATAAAGGAGTTACCTGAGGGATCATGTCAGGGAAGAGATCTGTCATGTAGACTGTAGCCGATTGGTGGAAAAGATGTTGTTTTCATTCGGCCCACCATGCAGTGAAAGACCTACTCCTGAACATGGCTAACTCAATGTCATTGATGTTGCCAAGGGGAGGCCCTGGGATGTTGAGTAGCCGATCCATCATCAGACTTGAAGTTATTTCCCCTCTACACTGGATCTTATCGGTAAACCACAAGCCGATTGGGAGCTGACCCATGCCAAATTGTCTAGCTGAGCTCATGGGGTGATAGAATTCGTATGATACTTTGATGTTCCTGCCCTGATGGATGCCGACAGGGAGAATGCATGGGCTTATGGCTGTAGCAGAGACTTCTCTGGACTTTTGAAATTTCTCATGGTTGATTTCCTCAAATCTAAAGTCCGATGGCAGCTCAAAGTTGATTGAGTCCTCATAAAAAAAACCAGACTCTGGCATTTTTCTGAAAGCCGTCATAAAAGCTGAAGAACCAATCCTTTAATAATTCGGCTGACAGTTTTGCTCCGGCATCGGCTGGTGTGGAAGCATATTCTCCAAATGATGTACACCTCCAATGGGTAATTTCTTCTCCATCCTCGTCAGTGATCGGCTCTAGTCTTGGAAACTCTACTTCTGTCAGAGGTGGCCGATTTACAACTTTCATTGCTACCAAGTTTAACCAAGTTTGGAGTAGCCACCAGGGACCGCCTGCGCTAACCACAGAGCCGATGGCTAGCTTGGCTGATGCATTATTCAGAGTTTGATATAGATAGCCGAGCAAAATCTTTTCTAAGGGAAATTGTCTTTTCTCCTCAAGTGCTTCGGCTATGTGCTGCCAGTTGGAGGTTGGGCCGCAACTAGATCCACAGAAGAGGAATTTTTCCAACCACATTAGCAGAAAGGCAGTATGCTCCCGGGGGGTAACCGAACCTTGACCCATATTGGTTGAAATAAATCCAGACCATCCTCCTATGCTTTTGGTTTTGAAGTCAAATCTATTCTTAGAATTCAACATCATGGGGTTGGCTGAAGTAGTGATGTCAAGGCCAGTGAGCATGGTAATATCCAATAGATTTGGAGTCATTGGTCCTTGATTGAACATAAAGGCATTGACGGTGTTGGACCAGAAGTACGTGGCAGAGGCCATCAACGGCTCATCTTTAGCCGAATTTGCTATTGTCACGGCTAGTGCTTGGCTGATTCCTATTTCGTCCCAATGGCTTTGCTTGCTAGCCGATACACGTTTTTACCATGCAGGCCAGCTTTTCTTTAGGGATGGCCAAGACTTAAAGGTGTTTTTCCAATGCCCTAGGTTTGGGTTCGCTAGCCTAAAAGGAATTCTGTTGGTTTAGGCAGTAATAAATTCAACTGGGTACAGATTGCCGATTGGTCCAAGATAGTAGTTGTTCTCATGATTCAAGCTAGGAACTGCAACTAAGTTTGCGAGATGCTACAACAATAGAGCAGAAGAGAAAGAAAACAGACTAAGATTGCGGAAAAGTAAATCTGATGAGAAAAAAGAGATCTAGCTGATGGAACTTACCTCTGCGTACTCGGCCGATAGTGCGGAGGAAGGAGCAGACGAAGAAGACATTCTCGCTGGCGGAGGATGGATGAGCAGGAAGGTGCCTCGAGGTTGCTTTGATGCACCGCAGGGATCGCCGGGGTGAGGGAAGTTGAGAATCGCCAAAGACGGTGAAACAGTATAACGATGTGAAGTTTCTCGGGGTCATCGGTTAGGTATTTAAAGCAGTGCGGTCACGGTAAAAAACGGAAAGTGCGATATTCTCTCGGAGATAAGATTTGGCAAATCCGAAACATTACCAAATGTTCCGGACTTAGGGGGCATGTGTTGACGACCAAATTTGGTAATTCAAGTATCGGAGATGAAGATAGAATCAAAGAAGAATCGAAGAGATTAGATTGTATCGGAAACAGAGTAAGAATCGGCTGTAGTCCGAATCGGCTGCGGACAGGATTGGCAGGATCAGAGTCGGACAGGGTAGCCGATTGAGCCGATTTCAGTAACGTGACTCGGTACACGTCATCGGGTTATGTTAGAGTGATTCATATGGATTGCCATGCACGGATAGAGTCCTGAGGAGGCAGTTGTATCTATTAATTAGGATATTTTATGTAATTTCCTTATATTCCCGGTAGTCCGCCTAAAGGACTTGTTCGTTAGTTGGATTTGTATTAGGTTAATATGAGTCGTGTCCGTGATGGACAATGTTTGTATTTTCGGGTATAAATATAACCCCGAGGTCTTGTAAATAATAATGACACACATTCAATCAATCTCGGCGCATCGCCACCTTTGTTTTCTACTTTTCGACAAGTTTGTGCTTTCAAGTCATGATGCATCAATTTGATCTTCAACGAAAAAGGTATATCTTGTTATGGCGGTTTGCATTATCGGAGCTAGTGCTTACATCTCTATGACACTCTAGTTCTATCTTGTAAACTTACGAGTTATCATATACATTATATGATTTAGATCGACAGTGCAATCTACTTGCATCGGCTGGATTCTTTTTAGGGTTTCGTCGATATCAGCTACATCACTTTGTTGGTTTAAGTTATATAATGTATCTACCATCGTGAAAAAGCAACCATCGGTTTGATTCTCTAGATTTCATGCTTCTCTTTATACTTAATGCTGCATTGGTTAAGTCCAACCTATTAAGTCGTATTTAGAATCATGATATCTAGCCTGTCTTATGGTTGTTAATAAGGATAGTATCGGGGTTTCAGCCGATCTTACCTGATATAGATGTTTTACATTGTTTTATGCTTTGTTTAATGTTCTATATCTGCCCCTTATATCAGGATCTAATCTAATATAAATGTATCGAGCTTGATACCAATTTAATTGGTTATAGCTGAATATATTTATTACTAGAGAATATCCTAGTATAAGGTTGTATCGGAGCTATAGCCAATACTGTCTCGGTTCAGTCCGATCTATCCCAATTGCTTATTTCTAAAGTAAACATTGATGTATTAATTATATAACATTGATCTCTACAGCCGATATACTAGTTTTAGGGTTAGTTTTATCAATGACTATACCTTACAGCCGATTCGTGCTTTATTGCATCGGCTAGGTCACATACGATATGAAATTGGCTGTCTGGCCGATTGTCTATCGTTTTCTAATATTATTTGCATATTTCTTCTTGTTGATTGCAGGATCAAATCAACTGGCACGCCCTTGAAACCTAAGCAACTAATTTTGGACCTGCACTGGAGTTAAGCAGATCTCCCAGGCCAGTGTGTGTTTTTTGCATCAATATCAGGGTACTAAATCCATACGGAAATGAATAATCGTTGCCCTAAGTCCTAAAATGGCTAAGAACCCTAATTCCTAAAATCACTCGCTCGAAATGAATGAATTATTGTACTTTAGATGATTCCTCGCTCGATGTCGCTTCTTTTCGTACGTTTCCACAAGCCCCTAAAAAGGAACCTCATATATTTTCTATAAAAGTTTCTGAATTATTAAAAAATGACAGATTACGAAGTGCTCTGGTTGCCAAGGTGTCTTGGTCGGTTCCGTACATATACTAACCCAACCAAACCAACTTGGCACCCGAAGCACCTCGTATTCTGTGATCACTTGATAACCTAGGAACTAAATCCATACATAAATGACTAATTATCAAAAAATAACAGAATCCGAGGTGCGCTGGGGTTCGACGGTATCTTAATCAGTTCTGTGAATGGACTAACTCGATCAAACTTCCGTCGAACCCGACGCAGCTCTTATTCTGTGATGATTTGATAACGTACTTACTATTTACACTAAAATCAATCATCCATCAACCAACTTTCATCACTAAAATAACCCTAATTCCTAAAACCTATTCATCCACATATCACTAAAATCACTAATTAAATCCTATTCATCTACATATGTACCTCACATCCCCTAATATAAATAAAATGCATCTACATTTTTGCATACAAAATTTCGCAAATATCACAAATAAATTGCATCTACATTACCGAAAATTTCACAAATATCACCCTAAGTCCCACAAATTTCACAAATATCACAGATTACTAATCACAAATTGAACACATAGCACACATATCACACAAATCACAAATTGCTAAAATCACAAATTTCTTATATGAAAGATTTTAAAAAGTTAAAAATGCTTACCATTGGCTTGGGGAGGAGGTGGCCGGCGACGGAGGTCGGGGAAGGCGGTGGCTTGGGGAGGATGATGGCGGCGGCGGAGGTCGGGGAGGCCGGCGGCACAAGTGCTCGGGGACGGCGGCCGATGGCGGTGGCGAGCTCTCAGAGGGCGGTGGCGCTAGGGTCCTTGGAGTGGCGGGACTTAGAAAAATTTTCGATGTAGATCTGAGGGAGAGAACCCTAATCTTACTACGGTCAACAGACATCTCAATCAAGCCTACACTAGAGCCCGTCACGGATGAGTTATCTGTGATGGGCAATAGTTTAATGCCCGATTGAGATGATGTCATCTCAATCGGGCATTAAACTATTGCCTATCACAGATAACTCATCCGTGACGGGCTCTAGTGTAGGCCCGATAGAGATTGAGTCATCTCAATCGGGCCTAAACTAGAGCCCGTCACGGATAAGTTATCCGTGACGTGCTCTAGTTTAGGCCCGATTGAGATGACTCAATCTCTATCGGGCCTTATTTAAGGCCCGATTGAAATAAATATGTTTACATTTGTTTGTTGACCATTGTTGACCTGTAGTCAAAATGATTAACTAAAGTAAAATAATTCATTTATTTCAACAAATAATTAACTAATTAAAGTACAATAATTCACTAAATTAACTAAATAATTCACCAAATTAACTAAAAAGAGCTCAAAAATTATTATTTTCATAAACTGCACTAAATAGTACAAAATACTAATAGAAAATACTTATAAAAATTGCACCAAATTAACAAAAGGTTGTTTACTAATACAAAATACTTCATTCGTTACAAGAAATAATAGAACAAATAAGTACAACGGGATCGGTCACAAGGATATGCCTTCCGTGTGAATTGATCGAGTATATGCCACAGGCTCTTGGGGATCATCCTCAAGGTCGATGTAAGGTCTTACATGAAGATTCTGGTTGTATTCTTCTTCATCGACGACATTGTCAACAATTCGGCGCTTGCCGTCCCTCACGATGTGCATCTTCTTGTTTGCAGGGTCTTTTATGTAGAAAATCTGCTCGACCTGTTTCGCAAGTACAAATGGTTCATCGGCGTATCCAACCTTGGATAGATCTACTAAAGTGAAACCTTCCTTATCGGCTTTAATACCAGTGCGTATATTTACCCAACGGCAACGAAACAAAGGAACCTTGAACTACACGTAGTTTCAGCTCCCAGATCTGCTGAATGCGGCCGTAGTATATGTTCGACCCAACTTGATCCTGGAATGCATCTATACGGACTCCGCTGTTTTGCACTGTGCTTTTGTCATCTTGTTTGACGGTGTAAAATGTGTATCCATTAATATCATATCATTGCCATGTGTCTATGGCCCAACACGGTCCCATCCCCAACAACTGTACTGTCCCATTTCAGATATCCGTCGACATTGTAACTCGATTCTTGAACCATTCGTTGAATCGAGAGTTATGTTCTCTGTTAATCCACACCTCCGATCGCCCTAAGTTCTCCTGCCGGATTTTCGCTAAGTGCTCCTCAAAGTATGGGCCAACTTCTGCCATATGTTGGAGCACAGTAAAATGAGCCTGCGCGTAGGAAGCTTGATCGGGTCTAATTCTTTTCCTCCCTATTGTGCCAGCACCCTTCCTTCGTGACGAGATGTTGGAACTCCGATAGGATCAGCCTCGGACATGTAATCGATGCAGAACAATAACCTCCTCGGTCGTGTAGCCTTCAATGATGCTCCTCTCCGGTTTTGCTCTGTTCCGAACGTACGACTTCAGAACTCCCATGTACCTCTCGAACGGGTACATTTCTCTTAGAAAAGCTGGGCCACATAGTTTTGTTTGCATCACAAGACGAACAGGGAGATGAATCATGATATCAAAGAAAGACAGTGGAAAAAACATCTCCATGTGACAGAGGGTATTCACAATATCGATCTGTAGCCTATCTAGATCTTCGGGATCTATAACTTTTTGTCCGATTGCATTGAAAAAGGCACACATACGTTGGATCGTGTGACGTACTTTGGGTGGAAGAATGCCTCTCATAGCAACCGACAAGATCTATGTGATTAACACGTGGCAATCGTCAGACTTCATTCCAACCAATTTTAGATCATCCGATTTGACGTACTTACTTATCCTCGCTAAATAGCTTGATGGAACTTTAATATCTTCCAGGCATGATAACATTGCGATCTTTTCATCCTTCGACAGTGTGTGGCAGGCTGGAGGGAGGTACACACTACCTGTCGCTGCATCTGTTACGGGCTGGAGTTCACTGCGAATATTCAGTTCCTGTAAATCAAGGCGCGTGTTCAACCCATCCTTTGTTTTCCCAGGAATATTCAGCAGTAGACCAACCAAACTCTCACACACATTCTTTTCTACATGCATGAGATCAATACAATGACGGACCTCAAGATCTTTCTAGTAAGGTAGTCGCCAAAATATGGACTTTTTCTTCCACATACCCTTGTCCTTTGCCTGAATACGTTTTCTTTTCTTCCTAAACTCATTGGTTATGTCCTTGACCAAGTTGTGGACCTCATCTCCGGACAAATCCTTGGGAGCAGGCTGAAATTCTCTCTTACCGTTGAAAATTTTCTTCTTCCTTCTAAATGCGTGATGTAGCGGGAGCCACCTCCTATGACCCATATAAACCATCTTTCGTGATTTCTTCAACCACCGGCTGCGTGTATGTTCCATACAGTCGGAGCAAGCCTTCTTTCCTTTCGCAGTTTGTCCGGAAAGATTACCGAGTGCGGGATAGTCATTAATGGTGCAGAACAATAGAACTCGTAGCTTAAAGTTCTCCTGACCATATGCATCCCAAGTTTCCACACCTTCTTTCCAGAGAATCTCAAGATCATCGATAATAGGCTCCAAGAACACATCGATATCATTGCACGGTTGTTTCGGTCCTTGGATTAGCAAGCATAGCATAATGTATTTCCTTTTGAAGCACAACCATGGCGGTAGGTTAAAGTTTTAAATAAGAACTGGCCAAGTGCTGTGAGTACTACTCATGTCCCCGAAAGGATTCATGCCATCCGCACACAGACATATCCTCATGTTTCTGGGGTCGGCAACAAAGTCTTTATGTTTTCGATCGATATTTCCCCATTCAATTGAATCTGCTTGGTGTCTTAGCATGCCGTCGTTCCTTCTCTCCGTGGCATGCCAACGTACTAACTTCGCTTCTTTGGGGTTGGTAAAGATTCTTTTGAAACGATCAATGATAGGTAGATACCACACAACCTTCGCCGGACCACCCCACTTTGACTTCGTTCCTTCGTGAGGACTTTTCTTTCGCTTGTATCGAGAAGCCTTGCAGACAGGACAAGCATCTAAGTCTGCATATTGCTTGTGGTACAATATGCAGTCATTTGGACAAGCGTGAATTCTACGGACCTCTAACCCCAGGGACACAAAACATGTTTTGCTTCATATGTCGTCTCGGGTAATGTGTTCTCGTCAGGTAGCATGGCCTTCAAAATTCCCAAAAGATCTGTGAAACTCTTGTCTGTCCATCCACTACTTGCCTTCAGCTTCATTAGGTCCAAGGTAGCTAACAATTTGGTGTGCTTTGCTTTGCATCCGGCGTATAGAGCCATCTCCGAGTCACTGACCAACCTGCTGAACTTCATGGAATCTCTCTCGTCGTAAGCTGGGTCCTCAACGTCACGTAACATGTCCTGCAGCAGATTGTGATCCACATCAACCATTTCACCGCCCAATGGAGAAGGTACAAACATGTCATGCTCATCTTCATCTTCCTGATTTTACGTACCACTTCTGTCAGCAGCTGCACCACTTCCTGATTCTTGCTCTCCATGCTTGACCCAACATGTGTAGCCCTCCATGAATCCGCGTTGTATCGGATGAGCGTGTACGTCCACTCGGCTATCAAACATATTCTCATTCTTGCAATCTGTACATGGACAACACATGTAATCGTTGTTTCTTCTTTTTCTATCCTCCTCCGTGGTGTTTATGATATTTAATACCCCATTTCTATACTCTTGACTATGACGTTTCACAATTTTCGCATACATCCAACTTCGATCCAACGCTACAAAAATGAAAAAAGAATTAGAGAAACATATTATAAGATAAGTATTGCTAAATTAATGATAATTTGATGAATTTTCTAAATTACTGATTAGTATTTCTCCCTTACCTTTATGAATTTTCTGTTTTCCTTGGAAAAAATTTCGCCCCCTTCAACCTCCCACCAAAATAGTGAATAGTGGGATACAGTTACACTAGACGGTTGGGGGTATTTATAGTGTGCAATAAATATCTGTAACGGTCCAAACAATAACAACGGTGACGGGCATATAAATTATCTTTATCGGGCCTAAATAAAAGCAGTCACCGATGAATGTCATATGTGACAGGAGTTATTGTTATCTCAATCGGGTCTCAAGTTGGAGCCCGTCACAGATGACGATCATCGGTGACGGGCTTCTTTTAGGGCCCGATTGAGATATTGAAGGTTATCTCAATCGGGTCTAAACTAGAGCCCGTCACTGATATGTGTCATCCGTGATGAGCTTGAGTTTTATGCACATTTAACATGTCTCTCCGACCATATCTCAATCGGTCTCTTTTTAGGCCCATTTGAGATGTATTCGTTGTGACAGCCCGCAAAATCCAGTTATGTTATAGGCCGTCACGGATGAGAGGATCTGCACTAAGTGTTTGGTTTTTAGCTATATATAGATATAGATATAAAGTTGTATCATTCTTAAACTCTCCATTACAATACTCTCATAATGCGCTCCTAAAAATTTTGTAAAGAGACAGGAACCAACAGCATATCTCTGTTCTTGCTAGGATGTGTTTGAGAGAAGAAAAAAGACGAAAAGTGAGAAATACGCAAAGTGAGATGAGTCGTTAGCGCATGATTAATTGAATATTAATTATTTCAAACTTGAAAAATGGATTAATATGATTTTTATATTAACTTTTATATAGATTTTTTTTTAAAAAAATACCCGGTTTAGTAGTTCGGGAAGAGTGCACACCTAAAACGAGATAAATCTTCTCCCTTTCATGCGCTGCCAGACGATGTCTTAATTCCTATTAAAAAATATTTTTCGTATGTATAATATTCGTGGATACCTGAACTTAAACCTTGGTCATCCATGACTCCACCGCCAGACCATCGGTGCAGGGTGGGTAACAGTTTATTTGAGCTTGTTACCTTAATGAGTTCTCTCATCGCGTTAACCTTAACGAGCTAAAACGCTAGCTCGGGTCAGCTCACTATCTTGCTTGTTAACGAGCTCTATCTCATTTAAATCAAGTTTACAGTTTTATCATATATTAACGTAATAATAAACACTAATTAATAAAGAATTTACGAAATATAATAGTTTCCACACTAGTTGATACAAACTAAGGATATAGACATATGATAACCTTTTGTACTAACGAGCTAACTCATTGAACTCATGAGTTAAAAGCCTAGCTTCGCTTGGCTCGATATGAGCCACGAGTTTTGAGGGGTTTTTTCCACCCCTACAGGTGCTCCGTTAATTTGATAATATTAAATTTTGAACTTTATAATTATTAAGTTATGTATGATGTGAACCCTTTTCATGTGAACCGGTACACAATTTATGAACATATTTTCCAGTGTGTCTAATTAGTACACAGACTATTATTATAACCAATGACTAAATCTTATTTATTTTTTAATGGGCTATATCTAATATGATTTATTGGTTATATGATATCTGTTGATCTTTACTAAGTGCACCCAAGGTTTCATCTATATGCTATCAATATACGTACATACACAAACATATGTCGAAAAACATTTAACTTTTTTTATATAAAAAAACATGGAGCCTTGCTATGGTTGACGAGCCTGGCCGCTCACCACAGTTAGTGGCGAGCCACGAAGTACAACGTCCCAGCTCCGCCGTGTGGTCACCTAAATTTCGTCATCAATTAATAATGAAGAGGGCGATTAGCCTAACATGGCTGAGTGGCTGACCCATTATTGCGGCAAGCCGGCAACCTCGCGACTTGCATGCAGAGATTAGCACCCGAGCTTAATCCATAAATCGCGACGCGTCCGCCTTCGCTGTTACGGCTGTTCGTTCGGTAGGTGCCCCCACTACATCAATGACAAGTCGACAGCTGCGCTGCGCAAGCCAACCCCGCGAGGCCCAGATCGGTGGACGGGGACACGGGGGCATCACATCGAAATAAGTTCACTTTGACTCCCTTAAAGGCTTAAACTAGTGGTTAAATCTGATTCGTATCTTGAACCACAGTACCGAATATCTCAACCCTTCAACTATTAAAAGCGGTATAATTTAACTCTCTCAATGGTTTTGAAGCATGGTTTCGTTGATGTGGTGTCTACGTGACCTAATTTTCTCACGTAACGCTTATGTGGCATTAGAATTAAAACATATATATGTTGGACCCATTTGTCATTCAGAAAAATGTGAGGCCCATATATCATCCTCTCTCTCCTTCCCTTCTTCCTACTCCCTCTATCTCTCCCTTCTCTCTCTTTCTCTCCCCCTTCAGCCGGCGGCGAGCGGCGAGGGCCGGAACGGCGGTGGCGGGCGGTAGGGCAGGCGAGGGCCGGAGAGGCGAAGGTGAGCCCGTAGTGGCAATGCGAAGGAAGTGGCGGAGACGGCGGCGAGCAACGGGCAACAGCAGGATGAGGGAGAGGGGCGGCGGGGAGATCTCTAGACTCCACTTCCCCAACGCCTTCGCTAGTCAGGCCGCGCCAACCAGATGCTCCAGATGCTTTGCACTCAAGCCCACTCTATTCCTCTGCTTCGCACTCAAGATGCTCCAGATCCAGCTCGACATAGCCACCGAGCAGCACCTTCGTCGAGCATTGGAGATGGCGCAGTGGCAGAGACGCCTCTATTCCTTCCTACCAATGAGTCTCCGGCGCAGCCGCCGCCAAGCCTCAGGAATGGCGCCGCCCGCGCGAGAGGGAGCCATAGAGGAGCGTCGGTCGCAATACTGACGTCGTCGAGCTCCGGCCCTCACCTGCCGCTGTCGCCGACGTCCAAGGCTAGCGTAGGGGGTGGAGAAGGGAAAGGGGAGAGGTGGTGGCGCCGAGCTCGTGAGTGCCCCCCGCCACCGCCGCTCTAGCTCCCGGCTGCGCCGCTACTCCGGTCCCGGCCCACCGCCGCCGCCGCCTAGCTCTTCCTGCAGACGGCCAAAAGGGAGACGGATAGGAGAGAAGGGAGAGAGAGGTGTTAGTATTTAGGGTTTCCTTAAGTACCGATCTAGGGGTTAGCTAGCTCATAGGATTAAGGTAGTGTGTTCTTCGGGAGAAGGAACGGGGAAAGAGAGAGAGACCCATACCTTCGCCGGTCTTGGAGCTCGATGCGGCCATGGCGATGGTATGGAGTCGGCGACGTCGGTGGGGATGGCGACGGCGACGGTGAGCTCTTCCCGCCACTTCAGCGCTTATCCCGGATCAGAGGGTTCTAGAGTTTCTTGTGGGGAGTCCGAGCGCACGTCAAACGTTGGTTTGCGTGCCCGGCGACTCCCCTTTTATTTTGCGCTGCGTGAGAGGGGGCCCAAGGCCATAGTTCGGCCGGTGACCCCGATTGGGGCGCGTTGGGTGGAGTGGGGAATCAGTTTCCCGATTCCCCTGGAGATCTCAACTAACATTCTCCCCTTTGATCTCCACCTTACTTACTGCTTCATACTTAATATTTATTTTTAAATAGATTGATGCATAAAGCACGGTTCATTATGACAATCAAAACTGAACTATCAGACGCAACAACTACAACTCACCTCTCCATTTTAAAATAAACACTAGAACCTTTTGTAATCCAAGGATCATAGGCTTTCCCGTAAAACCATGCCAGCTAAGTGTTCTCTAAACACACTGGACGGTAAGACTTTCGTAAATGGATCCACTAACATTTCCTTTGTTTTTACATGCTCGAGACTAATGGTATGATTCTGGATTTTCTCTTTCACAACATAAAACTTTTTGTCAATGTGTTTGGCAGCACCACTTGACTTATTGTTGTGAGCATAAAACACTGTGGGCTCATTGTCGCAGTACATCTTGAATGGCCTTTAAATGTTGTCGACCACTTTCAACCCGGTTACAAATTTCTTTAACCATTTTGTCTGCCCCGTGGCCTCATACTAGCTACAAACTCGGCATACATCGTGGATGATGCTATGACGGTTTGCTTGGAGCTTTTCCATTAAATGGCTCTTTTTGCGAGAGTGAATATATAACCTGATGTGTATTTTCTATCGTCTACATCTCTCGCAAAATCTGAATCTGAATACCCTTCTATCTCTAGGGAATTAGATCTTATGTACGTTAGCATGAGGCCTTTTGTGTCTTGCACAAAACGCAACGCTTTCTTTACCATTCTCCAGTGATCTATTCCTGTATTTTTCCTGATATCTGCCAAGTATCCCGGTAACAAAAGCTAAGTCAGGACACGCACATAATTGAGCATATTGCAAGCTTCCGACAGGTGAAGCATATGGAACCACTTTCATTTGATCGATCTCAGATTGGTTCCTGGGACATTGAAATTTCCCAAATCTATAGCCCTTGACTATGGCAGCAGGTGTAGGCTTACTTGCATGCATATTGTATTTCTTTAGCATCTTTTCCAGGTATGCCTTTTGCGATAGTCCTAAGACCTCTTTTCTTCTATCTCGGTGAATCTCTATTCCTAGAACGAATGATGCTTCCCCGAGATCTTTCACATCAAAATTCGAGGACAAAAACTTTTTCGTCTCCAATAGCATATCAACATTACTACTAGCGAGTACGATGTCATCTACATATAGGATAAGGAAGATGAATTTCCCATTTCTGAACTTTGCGTAAATGCAATTGTCCTTCTCATTTTCATTAAACCCAAACATTCTTATTGTTTCATCAAACTTCAGATACCACTGTCTGGAGGCATGTTTTAATCCATAAATGGATTTCTTCAGATGACATCCCATTCGTTCTTTTCCTTCCACAACAAAACCCTTGGGTTGTGCCATGTAGACATTCTCATATAAACCCTCGTTAAGGAATACCGTCTTTACATCCATTTGATGTAACTCTAGATGATATTGTGCCACCAATGCCATTACGATTCTGAAGGAATCTTTGCATGAAACCGGAGAAACGGTCTCATTATAATCTATTCCTTCTCTTTGAGTAAAACCTTTTACCACAAGTCGTGCTTAATACCTTTCTACATTCCCTTTGGAGTCACATTTTGTTTTGTATACCCATGTGCAACCTACTGTTTTGGCTCCTTTAGGAATTTCTTCTAAGTCTCAAACTTTGTTGGTACTCATTGATCTCATTTAATCTTCCATGGCTTCAAGCCAATTCGATAAATGAGCACTTCTCATGGCTTCTTCAAAGGAGGTGGGATCACCCTCTGTTTAAACTTCTTCACTAGCATAGACTTCGTAGTCACTAGGAATAACTGCCTTTCTCTCTCTTTGAGATCTTCTGAGTTGTGTGACATCTTCTATTTGGGGCTGATGTTGCTCTTCCTCTTGTATGACAAGTGGTTCTGTAGGATCCTGTACCACAGGTTCCTCCTGTTCATTCATAGTTGCCACAGAAGAACTAACAATAGGTGCTGACATCGTAGCATTCTGTGCTATCGGTGTAGCAGCTACAGGTATCGAGAAAAAAGGTTCCTGAATCATCGGAGTAGGTACGCATACCCGCTTCTACTCAACACTAATTTCTCGGGGTACCATGCTCCCCCTCACTATCTCATCCTCTAGAAACACCGCGTGTCTTGTTTCTACGAACTTGGTGTGTCTGTCAGAACAGTAGAAACGAAAACCTTTTGATTTATCAGGGTAGCGAATGAAATGGCAACTGACTGTCTTGGGATCTAGCTTCCCAATATTTGGGGTAAATATTTTCGCCTTTGTTGGATAGCCCTACACATGTACATAACTTAGCGTGGGTTTCCTTCCTATCTAGAGCTCATACGGTGTTTTGGGCACCGACTTACTTGGTACTCGATTAAGAATATGGGCAGTGGTTTTCAATGCCTCCATCCATAGACTTGTCGATAAAGTGGAGTGGCTTAACATACTTCGGACCATGTCCATTAGGGTACGGTTACGTCTTTCAGCTACTTCGTTCTGCTGAGGCTCACTCGTTGTGGAGTACTGGTGTTGACGACGAAATTTGGCAAGCTCATTGATACATATGAATTGGAAACAAGATCTAAATCCGAAGAGGATTTGAAGATATGCGGAGATCTCGGAAACAGAGTGCGCATCGGCTGGAGTCCGTATCGGCTGAAAACCGAGTCCGATTGGGATAGCCGATGTAGCCGATATCGCATGTGAAGTCAATATAGGATTCGACAGAGAGCTTACGATGATCTTATCTGGTATAGATGTTTTACATAGTTTTATGCTTTGTTTAATGTTCTATATCTGCCCCTTATACTAGGATCTAATCTAATACAAATATATTGGACTTACTACCAATCTAATTGGTTATAGTTGAATATATTTGTTGCAAGAGAATATCCTAGTATAAGGTTGTATCGGAGCTATAGCCGATACATGCTTAACTCTAGATATCGGCTTTGACATAAGTACATGTAATCGTTATTTCATGTTATTTTAGACTTGGGCAATTTATACTGTCTCAGTTCAGTCCGATCTATCCCAATCGCTTATTTCTAAAGTAATAATGATTTATATATTACATAATACAAATCTTTTCAGCCGATATACTAGTTTTAGGGTTAGTTCCATAATTGACTATACCTTACAGCCGATTCATGCTTTATTGCATCGGCTAGGTTACAACACGATATGATATCGGCTGGCTGGCCGATGGACTATCATCTACTAATATATTTGTATATTTCTTCTTGATGATTGCAGGATCAAATCAACTGGCACGCCCTCCAACCTAAGAACAAGTTTTGGACCTGCACTAGAGTAAAGCAAATCTCTCAGACCAGTGTGTGTTTTTCGCGTCAACAACTGGGCTACTATGCTATTTTCCTGTAGAAACCTTGAAAAAGCTCTAGGTATTTGGCCATAAGGGGTATGCTGACCGCAGTACTCTCCTCCACGGTCGGTTCTTACTACTTTAATCTTTAGATTATGCTGATTTTCTACTTCAGCCTTGAATATCTTAAATTTATCCAACGCTTCCGATCGTTCCTTAATTAGATAAATATAGCCATAGCGCGAATAATTATCTGTGAATGTTATAAATGAATCATAACCATCCACAGTCTTAATTGCAAAAGGACCACAAATATCTGTGTGTATGATTTCCAATTTTGCTATACTTCGTATGGCTCATTTCTGTATTTGTTTAACATACTTTCCTTTAATACAATCGAAGCAATATCCTGAATCCGTAAAGTCTCAAGATGCAGAATCTCTTCTTTAATTAACTGTTCAATTCTCCCCTTCGAAATGTGGCCTAAACGACAGTGGCACAATTTCGATAATGTTTTATCGTTACATCGTTTGCGCTTATTTCTTACATTCGTAGACGGTGAAGACACATTATTGCACGCAACATTCTCTTCATTGCATACAACATTCACATTCTCTTATTTAGGCAACATATAAAGCTTGTCTTGTCGGAAGGCAAGACCAACACACTTATTATTGAATATAATTGAACATAGTTCTTGATCGAAATAGCAATTATATCCATCATCCGCTAAACATGAAGCAGAAATAAAATTTCTACTCAAAGAGGGTACATAGAGAACATTCTGCAAATGAAGTGTGAAGCCATTATTCAATTCTAATGGATGTTCTCCAAATGCTTCAACTTCAGCCTCGACTCGATTTGCCACTCTAATGCATCTTTCTCCTCTTTGTAGCATCCTCCTCGTATGGAATCCCTGCAATGAATTTGCAACATGAATAGTCACACCTGAGTCAATCCACCAAGTAGATTTTGTATAACTTATGTACCGGGATTCATCTACAAATGTGATAATGTCCTCACCTTTCTTCATGAGATGCTTCAGGAAATCGGGGCAATCCTTCTGATAGTGCCCCTTCTTCTTGCACCACTTGCAAGTGTCCCTATCCACCAGCTCTACATTGCTTGGTCGTGTATCACTTTGTGGTGCCTTTCCTCGTGCCTTAGGAGAGACGTCGTTCTGGCTGTAGTTGTTCCTCTTCTTGTTGTGCTTCACATAGTTGGCGGAATCACCATGAGCCTGGGTCTATCCTCTTGTACACACATGGCAATGAGCTTCTCAATGTCCCAGTTTTCTGGCTGTAAGTTGTAGTTCACAACAAAGGCCTCAAAATCTTGGGGCAAGGAGGCAAAAATAAGGTGAACTAGGAACTCATCAGGGAGCACCAAGTCCATCTTCTTGAGCTTTGAAGTGATGCCACTCATCTTCAAGATGTGCTCCCTAACCCATCCGCCAATGTACTTCATGGTTACTAAGATCTTAATGAGGGTGCTCGCATAGGCCTTTGAAGAACCAGTGAACTGATTCTCCACTTTCTGAAGGTACTCGCTGGCGGTGGTACATGCTAGGATTGCTCTCATTATTGCCTCCATAATGGAACTCTTAATTACCATCAAGCACTTGCGGTTTGATGACTCTCACTTTGCACGATCAACATCGTACTTCAATCTTATTGGTGCATGGTCAAGCACCCTCTTTTTGAAATACTCTTCGCTCTCACCTTCTGCCCTCACTGGATTAGGAGGCTCAGTGGAGCAAGGCTCGGTGAGAGCTTCATCTATATCAGAGAGCGCAAGTGCTATCTCTATCTCCTCTCGCTATGAGCCATAGTTGTTCCCGTTAAGGGGCTCAACGGCCGAGATGTAAACTAAAGGGTAGTAGTTCCTAAAAGCAAAATAAAAGAAATTTAAGATTAAAACTCTTGCATGTATTAATTTAACGTTGGTCAAAATTAAAACATACAATGTACTACCACATGAATTCTACATCACCGTTGGGCAGAAATAGAACCAATGCGTGGAAGAACTAAAACACAATATTGTAATATTGTTATTGTCAACGTCGGTCTTAATAACAACATTACTATCATTTAAACAAACATTATAGCAGCGGAATAACTTACATGTTCAGAAGCATTTCATACACTCATCTACTTCTAAACAATTTTCTCGTTGGATTAAAATTGCTTAGAAACCAATGCATTCATTAAACATAAAATATAAGTGCTTCTGAAAAATATTGGGGACTGAGAAACGACTTCTTTTTCTTTAGCCGAGGGACCTAAAATGGACTTTTCTGTTCGGCCTACGGCCTTTACACGCACGCGCCCGTGCTCCACAGGCCGCAACCTGGGCCTAGGCCGGGAAAGCCGCCGTGTGTGGGCACCCACCTGGGCCGTTTTCGGCCTAGCCGATGCCGGTCATCCAATCTTTAGGGTTTCGATCGGACGACCGGGCGCCGAGATCGAGGGGAAAAACCCCCGTCCCTCCCCAGCCGCCAGCGAAACTCTAACTTCTTCTCCTCTCCTCCCTTCTCTCGCCGGAGCGCCGGTGCATGGCGAAGCGTGGCGGTACCGTCGCATGCCCCCTCGCCGGCGCGCGCACTCGCCCGAGCGTGAGGGTGCCGCCGTCGAGCGGCCTTGTGGCGGTGCCCTGGAGCCACGCGAGGAGGTCTTCTCCCCTCGTCTTCCCACTCGACGGCCGGCGACGACCGGCGGTCTTCTTCCCGCACGGCATCGGCGACTACCGGTGGTGGCGGTGGACTTCCCGCGCAGCGTCGGTGACGACCAGCGGTGGCACGGTAAGGGGTTTGCATTTTCTTTTGAGCTTTTCTTCTTTTTCCTTCTTTCTTCCCTCCTAGATCTACTCCTAAGGGAGCTCTGATACCATTGTTAGTATTTAGGGTTTCCTTAGGTGCCAATCTAGGGGTTAGCTAGCTCATAGGATAAGGTAGTGTGTTCTTCAGGAGATGAAACGGGAAAAGAGAGAGACCCATACCTTCGCCAGTCTTGGAGCTCGATGCGGCCATGGCGTCCGTGTGGAGTTGGCGGCATCGGTGGGGACGGCGACGACGGCGGTGAGCTCTTCCCCCCACTTCAGCGCCTATCCCGGATCGGAGGGTTCTAGAGTTTCTTGTGGGGAGTCCAAGCGCACGTCAAACGTTGGTTTACGTGCCCAGTGACTCCCCCTTTTATTTTGCGCTGCGTGAGAGGAGGCCTACGGCCATAGTTCGACCGGCGCCCCCGATGGGGGCGCGTTTGGTGGTGTGGGTCCTGATTCCCCGGAGATCTCAACTAACAAGAGGGAGGAGGAAGAAGGGAAGGAGAAATATAGGATGATATGTAGGTCCCACAATATTTCTTTTGTGGATGATAAATGGGTACCACATAATTTTTTTTAATTCTAATACCACATAAGCGTCACGTCAATGCCACGTAGGATGAAGACCAGCTCAACACCACCACGTAGTCACTACGCCAGTAAAACCGTCCTCCAAACTCATCTAGGGAGTTAAATTGCACCGGTTTAATAATTGAGGGATCTATGATACAAATCAGATTCGTACTAGTTAAGGGAGTAACAGTGAACTTATTCGTCTCACATCTGGGCCTCGCTCGCGGTTGCGGCCGGGGCGCGCGCGGTGGGTGTGGGAGCCCGGGGCTGTGGATGTCACGGTGGTGGACTGGTGGGCCGGAGCCCGGAGAGCGACGGGAGCCTGCGGTCGCAGATTGGGAGTCGCGCGACGCGGAAGCGGAACGAGACGGAGCGCGACATTTTCCGGCCAGATGGACTGCACGACACGTCGTCGATTTGTTCTTTTTTCCCCTGGCTTTCAAGGTCCGGCTGATGCAGTATTGCAGCTGGTTCAGCAACCACCAACCCGATCATAAGGATCAGATCCTACATAAAAGCAAGGATAATAATGAGCGGTTAATTTGGTTTTAATTTATGCTGCTTAGCTATGGACGCCAAGCCGCTAGGGAGATTGTTTTTTTTAGTACTTGCATTCTTCGAAACGTGCTCAACTAGTCATTCAAAATTCAGTGACTACAAATGGCATGAAGAAATAGTTGACCTACAGACGGAAATAAACAAAAGACACTCCCACATAAGAAAAAAAAGAATAGTCAACAGTGAAATGAGTTGCTGAGTACTCATATATAGCTTAGGCCCTATCCTTTGTAGCTAGTAGCTACTAGAATATCGTGGGCGCGTTTTTCAAGCCACCAAAATGGTATGAATATTTTGAACAATTTTATATGTAGGTATTTTAAGAAAACTCAAATAGATCTATCTTTAAGTTAAATACCTAATTAATCAGGTGCAAATTGTGTGTTTCTCTGGGTAAGCCAACGTGGATCATGGGAACCAAAGTTGACGGAATTTATTATGAAGCAAACTAGGCCGTTGTTTCTTGGCTTAAAGAATTTCGGGCTGTAGTTTATGCGGTGCGGTTAGTCGATCGTGATTTCTCCGTAGGGGCGGCTTATTTCCTGGGCTTCTTTTCTTTGTTGTGTTATGGGCTGCTTCTTTGTGGTCGTTCACTTTGTTTTCTTCATGGACCTTCCACTCACCTCAGTGGGCCTCTTTTTGCTTTTTACTGGAAAAAGTCCACTTTGACTCCCTTAAATATAAGTCACATCTAACTTAAATCCCTCCATCGCAGATATCTTCAACCCTTAACTATCAAAACCAGTGTAAAATAACTCGCTTGGTATATTTGAGGATCATTCTCACTGACGTGGCTCGTTGACCTAGTCCAACCGCTCAGTTAGCACGTGGGGGCATATGTCATCCTCTCTCTCCCCTCCCATTCCCCTTTACAATTGCGGCGACGGGAGGACTGAGTGGGGCACGCAACACACTACGCCCACATCTGAAGTTGTCCTTCATCTCTGCCACGAACCTCACGTCCGCCTGCTACAGCCTTAACACCACCGTCACCGCTACCAGCCATCACACGTGGTACCACGCCTTCGACAGGTACGACAGCGGTGACGGTGTTGCTATCGTTGCCGATTGCGGTTGTGTTTGTGTTTGCATCATCGTTGTCACTGAGGGAGCTAGAGCCAGAGCCAGAGCAGGTGGGTGTCTTGGTGGCCTTGCCGCGGAGGCACGAGAGGACGTCGGTGAGGCTCTCGCGAAGCTCCTCTTGGTCGAACACGGAGCCCAGGTCCCTGAACCCCTGGAACTCGATCGTTTTCAGGTCGCTCGAGCTCTTCCATTTCTTGTTGTGGAACAGGCTCTGGTGCCGGACGAGCGGTTGTTGGTTCGCGTTGAATGACTGCAGCTCGTGCCGTAGCGATTGCCTCCACTCCCCACCGCTGCCTGACGTCCTCGACATTCGGTCATTCTGCAAGGACCAATCGGTTAAACTCGATCTTCCAAGTCATGGTTGATCGTCGTGGCAATGGAGTACTTTTCGGGCGTGTGTAGCGTACCTTGGTGGGCGTGTGCGAGCTCCATCGTGTTGTGGGCGTGCCTAAGCCTGGACATGCCCAGCGATGTGGACCCAGTGGCCGTCGCCACCGTCTCGTGATGGCCATCGTCGTCGCGCCCCATCGCGGATGACGTGACGTCCAACAACGCCACCACCTTCTCCTCGACCTCCCGCCGCTGTCGCTGCCACCACTGTGGAGAAGGGGAACAAAGGGAAGAGAGAGGAAGGACAAAAAATGGAAGGAGAGAAATGATGATATGTGGGCCCTATGTAAATCACCCTCAAATCTATCGAGGAAGTTATTTTACACTGGTGTTAATAGCTGAAGGTTTGAGATATATGTTATTATGATATAGATATACAAATTAGATTGGATGTATATTTGAGGGAGTCAAAGTGGACTTAATCCTTTAAGCGGACCAGGTTTCTTGTGGGCTTAGCTCTTGCGTGTGTGTCGCACCTTCGCGACCTAAAAGAAAACGGAAATCACTCATGATTATCATACTCAGGGTCACCATCTTTGACATATAGGATGGCAAAGGTGAAAGTGATGGAGAGTCTATTTGGATTTCTACCCTACCTTTAGCATATAGGATGACAAAGTTAGCTAGTCTATGTTTGGTTTGATACCAATATGAAACCAACTTTTAGTAGTATGATGAAGAATACTATATAATATGGCCAAATTGAGTATGGGCACTACCAATTGTTTGGTTTCAATCCAAACTAGCATATTTATTACTTCCTCTGTTTCATATTATAAGTCGTTTGATTTTTTTCTAGTCAAACTCTGTTAAGTTTGATTAAGTTTATAGAAAAAATAGCAACATCTAAATTATTAAATTAGTTTCATTAAATCTAATATTAAATATATTTTGATAATATGTTTATTTTGGGTTGAAAATAATAATGTATTTTTCTATAAATTTAGTCAAATATAAAAAGTTTTTGACTAGAACCAACCATAGAGAAATTAAGCTCAAACGGACAAAATATGTGATCTGTAGAATTTTTCAAAGTTCTATCGAAAAGGTTCTCGCCTCGAAAATACAATCTTACAAGAGGAATTTCGAGATTCTAATTTCGCCAATTCCAGCAAAGCTGGAGACAATCGAATGTAAATTTTTCTATAGATGTCCATGGATATATAATTTGCATGTTTCTGAATCCGTATGAGAAAGTTATATCTATTTTAAGGAATGACACTCGAATATAAAAAAACTCAACGAACCCTAACTAAGAGTTACTAGTAAAAAAAGGCTAAAGACTTTATAGGATTACGCAAATATAATCTACTAATTATTTTTGTTATTTTTTGGACTATAGGAAAAACAAAAACAATGAAGAACAGGAAATCTCTTACCTATAAATCTTGACTGGATTTGAGGAGAGCAAAAGCAGCGATGCTCGAGCTCAGGAAGGGAGGGCGTGGTGGGTGGGTGGGGGTCCTCAGAGGGACCGCGCCAAGGAAAAAAAGATAGCACCGGCGGTGGGTGGGGGAGGGGGCGGCGCCAACATCATTGGCACGCTCCCCTGCCACGTCAGCGCCAGCCCTCCACGGTGGCAGGGGGACGACACCAGAGATGCTAGCGCCGTCCCATTGGACCACGGCGCGAGCGACTCTGGTACCCAAAAAGGATAATTTCTGGGATAAGTTTTTTCAGGAGTCTATTTGTGAAATAAGTTTTTGGGAAAATTACTAAATTGTAAAAATTCCAGCTAAACAATGGCCGCCTTACCGGAGACGGGTTCTAATCACCGGGTGGACGTCCACTCGTTTATTGCATGTCAACTAATTGGTTATAAAAGAATTTCAAAAAATGACAAGATAGAGAATTATATAATATAACACTCCACAAACATGCAAATTCAAATTTAACTTTGTAAAAAAAATAATAAATTTAACTACAAATATATGTATATTAATTTGAGTTTTATTTGTTATTTTTGTTACAATTTGTAGAAGTTGAATTTTAAATTGCATGTTTGTGGACTGATATATTACATATTTATCTATCTTATTAATTTTTTTAAAGTTTTTCTTAACTATTTAGATAATATACATTAAACGAACGAGTGGATACCCTCTCAGTAATTTTTTTTAAAGTTTTTTATAACTATTAGATAACATAATTAAACGAACGAGTGGATATTCTCTGATGTGATTAAAATAGTTTTCCCCGCCTTACCTTCTTCGAGAGTCAATGCCATTCCCCTTCCTTTCCCCGGGCTCAAGTCCCAATCCAAGAGTCGGCGACAGCCTCCGGCCTCCAGAGCAGAGCAGAGCAAGCGATGGCCGCGCTGCTGGGCATCCTCCTCGCGGCCTTTCTCATCGCCGCCGTCCCTTTCGCGCTCCGCCTGCTCCACTCCTTCCTGTGGGTCCCGCGCCGCCTGGAGCAGCGGTTCCGCCGGCAGGGAATCCGGGGCCCACCACGCCGCCTGCTCTCCGGCAACGCCGCCGACTACCGCGACCTGCTCGCCGCCGCCCAGTCCGCGCCGCTCCCGTCCTTCCACCACGCCGTCGTGGCCCGCGTCGCGCCGCACTACCGCGAGTGGCCCGAACGGTACGGCCGGCCATTCGTGTTCTGGTTCGGGCCCCGGCCGCGGCTGGTGGTCTCCGACCCCGAGGTCGTGAAGGCCGTGCTGACCGACTCCACGGGCACCTTCGATAAAGCTGGCTCCGGCGGCGGCAACCCGCTCGCCCGGCAACTTTTTGGCGAGGGTTTGGTGGGGCTCACCGGGGAGAAGTGGGCGCGCCACCGCCGTGTGATCGCGCCGGCGTTCAACATGGAGAGGATCAAGGTAAAGAGGCGTTTTCTTGAAAATGACCTAGAAACATGAAAATGGATGATTATCGTGCTTGTAGATCATTTTGGGTACTTCACGCTTTCAACAAAGAACTTGAAATTAGATCACTAAACATATGTATGTAAGCCTTGCTAAAATGTTCATTATTTCAGTTCTTAGATGTAAGTTGTGTCACATGTGAAATCAGGGAGTCAATGTTCATTATTTCTTTTCTACTAATGTTGATTTAAATTTTTATTTACACATCTGCAAGATTACCATGGAATGGAATTCAGCCTTTCTTATATAACAATACGATGTGCCTCTATATTGGTTGATTTTGAAAATAAAACCTTTTTTTATACATCTTTTGTGAGACACATAAATTGTACTTGCCGTTGACTTTCGAAGTAAATTCATCACCTTCCTGTGGACTATTTTCATGGTGAATTAACCTTTCTTTCTGGTAATAATATATGAGGATGTGATTCAGAAGTTGCGCTCTGGATAATTCTACTAATCAAATGACTTGCCAATAAGACCAAATTCTTGTTCCTTTCAGGGTTGGATTTCAGAAATAACAGCTATCACCTCATCCATGCTGGATAAATGGGAAGTTCGAGATGTAGCACATGCTGAGTTTGAGATCGATGTATCCAAAGAATTCCACACTTTGATTGCAGATGTCATTTCCTGTGTGGCATTTGGAAGTAGCTACAAGGAAGGAAAGCGTGTTTTCCAGTTGCAGGAGGAACAGCTGAAACTTACTATTCTTGCAATGAGGACTGTCTATATTCCTGGCTTCAGGTGAGGTTGCCTTTGCCTCTTAGCTTGCTTTGAGTCCATGATTTTCAAATGCCACAGTCGGGGGAGAAAATTGTGACGTCTTTCTCTCATAGGTTTGTGCCAACAAAGAAGAATCGATGTCGGCATATGCTAAACCAGGAAGTCCGGAATTCCTTGCGCAAATTGATTGAGATCAATGGAAGGAAGTGTGAGGATTCCAACAATCTGCTTGGGATGATGTTATCGGCTAGTAAACTTGGTAGTGAATTCAGAATGGGAATTGAAGAAATAATTGATGAGTGCAAGACATTTTACTTTGCTGGGAAAGAAACAACAGCTAACTTGTTGACATGGGCAACTCTTCTCCTAGCTTTACATCAAGAGTGGCAAAACAAGGCTCGTGATGAAGTCCTTCAAGCGTGTGGCAAGTCCGAGCACCCAAACGCAGAAAACCTTAGTAATCTCAAAATTGTGAGTCCAATTTTTGTATACTTTGGTTCTCATCTCTTTTATTGAATGCAGGCATACAACAAGTGACACTTTTTTAATGTTTAAATGCAATCAGGTAAATATGGTGCTAAAAGAAACCCTCAGGTTGTATCCTCCTGCTGTATTTCTGAATAGGATGGTCAATAGGGATGTCAAGCTGGGCAAACTCGACATTCCAGCTGGCACGCAGCTCCAGTTTCCTATTCTTGACATTCACCACGATGTTAACATATGGGGCACCAATGCAGATGAGTTTGATCCATCAAGGTTTGCAGAGGGCAAAAGCTATCACCTTGGTGCATACTTTCCCTTTGGGATTGGCCCTACTATCTGCGTCGGGCAGAATCTTGCGATGGTTGAAGCAAAGGTGGCCCTTGCAATGATCCTGCAGCGCTTCGCGTTTGTTATCTCACCGTCCTATGTTCATGCGCCAATGCATGGAGTCACACTCCAACCCCAGTACGGTGCTCAAGTTCTTGTCCGTGAGATTTGAGACTTCGATGGACCTGTGTGTGGATATCTGGCTTTTTGCAGTTAAGTATGGTGAACTATTTGGAAGGATGTTTCCAGCTCGTCTGAACTTTCTATCAGAAGTGGAATTTGCTGGAGCTATAGGAGCATTTTCCGTGTACAAACAACTCTTAGTACCTGCAGAAATGTACAGAATATAAAATGGTTTGCAACTCTCCATGCTTTTGCTATGTACAAACAGGTCTTACTTACTCAAATGTACACAAAATATAATGGTTCGCAATGTAAATATTCCAGTTCTCTCCCCTTTATTTTTGGGTCATCTACTGCGTATGTTGTCATATTTAGTTGTTTGTCCGGTCGATCAGGCAACCATTTGGTCTGGTGAATTCCTATAACCATTTATCCAAAAGTTCCATCCGATCCTAACTTCCAAGACAAATCAAACCAAAGGATCTTAAGACTTAATCGAGCTTTTAAAAGGGAAAGGATGATATTACATTCATTCAAGCATCTAATTAATTAGCACGAACCAGCAGCACATGAGCGCATCTAAAGAGTTTTCCTCTGAAGTTAGATTCGATTAACCACATCTAGATCACATCAAATCATCCCGACAATGCCAATTCTCTCCCTCCGATTGATCTCAGGCGCGCGCCATTGCTTCTCGCCAACCTTAGCCCTTGACAAAAACGGCAGGGAAGGCAGGCAGATCGAAGCAACGTGTACGTACGTGCGCGCGCCATGGCGGCGACCGCGCCATTGGGGACGGAGAGAGCTGGAAGCCGAGATGAATCGATGGAAGAGTCGAAGAGACAGCCGCACATGCTAACCCCCTTCTTGCTGAATGCGTCGCGCGATCGCTTCTTGCTCGAATGGTGTTCGTTTGGCTCCTCGTCGTCGATCAGTGGAGGCCCAGCAGGCGCCGGAGCTCCCGCGTCGCCGAGTCGTCCACCCCAGCCCCCGCCGTTGCCCCAGCGGCAGACCTGGAGGACGACGACGAGGAGGAGAACCGCGGCAACGGAAGCGCCCGCGGCGACGGCGACATGGCCCCGAACGCCGGCCCAGCGTACGCGTCCGCACCCGCGCCCGCCGCCGCCACCTTGACCCGGACCACCCGCGTCACGACGGGCGCCGCCTGTCCGCCCCGTGGCCGCACGTCACGTCGCCGCGCCGCCTGGTGGCGCGGCGACCGCCTGGTGGCGTGGGCGTGGGCGTGAGGACGGGCGCGGACGCGGTCGAGGCAGTCGTGCGGGCGGAGCACCTCCGTCCCCATGGCGCGCACGACGCGATCGCGAGCTCGCTTGGCTTGGGTCGGGTCGTAGCCTACGAAGCGGTTAACGGTGGAGGTGGAGGAGGAGGGGTGGGGTTGGGTGAAGCGTGGTGGCTTCCACCCCCTCTCCCGGCGGCGTCCCCGCGCGCTGATCGGTCGCTTCCTCTACGATCGCCTGGTTTCCACGGCGTGCAACGGTGGCCTCCGCTTTTAAGTCACCCCCGCTTTTCTTCCCGGATAAGGCGGCCGCCCTACCCCCGAACGGACGAAGGCGCGGGCGACGAGGAGGTAGCCATGGGAAGAAAATAAACGCGGTTGCGTCGGCCGCGGGTAGATCGTCGCAGGACTCCCGTGCGCGCGCGGTCCGAGAGCGCGAGGCCCAAACTGATCGGCGCGAGCCGGGCCGTGTTTCCCAATCTTCGTGGAGTAAGTTCACTTTAAATTCTTCATAGTCACATCGAGTTTAAATTGTGTGCTTGAGAATCGAAATACCAAATATACCTCATCCGTAAACTTGCAAAACCGATGTACCTGATACCCTAATTAGTATACTTCCGGTTTTAGCTGACTTGATGAGCTGATTGCGATCAACCAAGCTAAGGCTAAGTTCTTTCCCCAACTTTCCCAACTCACCTGTATCGTGTTCTACACGCATATTTTTCAAACTGCTAAATGGTGTATTTTTTTGCAAAATTTTCTATATAAAACTTGCTTTAAAAATCATATTAATTCATTTTTTAAAAAAAATTAGTAAATACTTAATTAATCATAAGAAAATATGTCGCTCCGTTTTGCATGCGCGGGAGGTGAGTTCCCAACCTCACCTCGCTAACTCATCCTAAGTTAGCATAGCACGCACGTGAGACCCATATGTCAGTAGTCAACTCTTCTTTCTCCTACCTCTCCTCCTCGCCCCCCTTTCTCTAGGCTGGGAGGCAGGCGGTGGCTGACGAGTAGAATGGCAACGACCACAATGGATTGGAAGAGCAACGGCCAACAGGGAGAGGGGCGGCGGCCGCAGTAGACTAGAAGGCCTCGAGCTTGAACTGGAGCCACGTCTCAAGCAGCTTCATTTGGACCCTATCCCCGAGGAGCTCGTCGGCAATCCGCAACATCTTCCTCTTCTTCTCTAGCTCCTCCTACGAAATCTAAGCCTCTCATCTCATCTCCTCCACCTCCTCACCACCCCTGTCGTCCATGTCACCAATGGAGGCGAGGCCACCTCTCACAAACTCGTCGCACAATCATTGTGACCCTTCAAGTCCGCCACGATTATTGCCCCTCTCCCCGTCGGGCTAGATGTACTTAATTGGTGTGTGCCTCTCTCCCTATCCAGCTCGCAGCATGCGTGTTGCGCCTTGCTCGCCCGCGCGCACTCACAAAGCAATGACTCACCCTCCCTCGTTGAGGCCATGGGTGCTAAAGCAGACGACAAAACCCCCTTCCGCCCTCCGTCACCACCATGTTTGTTTCCACCTAACCGCTAAGCATATCCACCTTGCCCGGTTGCATCGACATTGCTTTCCCAACTCCCACCTTTAGGTCGGATCATGTTCCTTCTCGGAGGCTGAAGCTACAGCAACCACTATCCGGTGGTCAACGAGCGTGGAGTTGTCCTCCCCGCTTCCACGTCCGCGTTCGTCGCCACAACCATACTTCTTCGTTCGCCATCAAATTCAACGCAACTGTCTCCACCATGGCCCTGGCTATGGTCGCGGCTCCCATAGAGGTGAAAGTCCACTTTATGTGGGTCCCACGTTTTTTTTTCTTTTACTAACTAGCGTGTCACTTCAGTTAAAAGAACCATCCATACTGTTTTTTTTGACTATTTAATCCGTGGAGTTTTTAACATATATGATATTGCAGTTCAAAAATGTATTCAAACTGGAGTAAAAAAATGAGAGATGTAAAGTGCACTTGTTCCTTCTCTGTGAGCTATCAGTGGAAACGCGGTGGAATCGGGGGTATTTGGGAGCACGCGCCGACGCGCGCGTCGTGCGCGCCGTCGTCTTTGTCGCGGTGGAGCGGAGCGCGCCCACTTGCGCGCCTGGGCCGGAGGCGGGGCGCCGGGGGTTCAGGAATCCCCTGGAGCCACACGTAAAGACGCGGGCGTGAGGGAGGGAGGGGCCAGCTAGGATAAGGCGCGCGGCCGCTGCGATTGTGGCGCTTGTGAACACCGTGTCGCCACGTGGAGAGGACGTTACACTCCAGCCGCCAAATTTCCAGTCCACCCGCGCGCTCGTCTCTTTTCTCTTCTCCCCTCCTCTTCCTTTTCCGCGATCGCACCTCGCCCACGCGCCCCCCGCCACACAAAAGCTCTGCAGCTCTCCAGCTTCGTTGGAACTCGCGAATCTCTCCGATCTCAGGTAAGCAGCGACGTCGTCATGCACGACGCTGCTCGGTGGATTTCCTTGCTGGGAAACCATGCAGAGAAGGTGAATGATCTGCTTGTGTACTTGTGTTTACCAGGTGAAGCGAGCTTGGAGTTGGAGGGGGAGATCAGGGCCAGGATGCCGTCGGTTTCGAGGGCCGTGTGCGTGCAGAGGGTGAGCGGGAATAACGGCAGGAGGAGCAGAGATGGGGCGGCCGCGGTCGCCGGGCGCCGATCTTCCGTGGCGCAGAGAGCGCGGCACGGCAAGCAGGAGGTCTCAATCCGCTCGGGGTCCAGCGGTTCGGCACGGGGTGGGCACTGCTCGCCTCTCAGGGCAGTGGCGGCGCCGATCCCGACTACCAAAAAGGTAACACACGCATGCAGCTCGTCGTTGGCTCTCTCGCGCGCGATTTCTGTGTTTGACACACCGTTGACTGTAGATCGTGCGAGCATCTATCACTGGTTCGACTCGCATACGTATAGGAGCGCCGAGCGCGGAACAAACCATCGTATAGCTCACCAGGTAGCACTGTAGCAGGGATATGTGTGGTTGGTCACCCCATTGGGCTACATAAAGGCCCATTTTTTTTCTACCCAATTCAATCCCTATGATTGGCACTCTATTTATTTAGAGAGGATGCACAGATGCATGCATTCAACAGACAAGTAGCCCGTTTGGACCTGTGTTTTTTTGACGTTCACTCTTTTAGGGACGGAGTATGTATTTGAACTCACACACGTGTGATGTTGGAACTGCGAACGTGTGTGATGCGGTATCCTTACACTATATATAAAAAACGGAATTGCTAGATTGCTGTTGACAGACAGATTTCTAGAGGGTAACTTTTAGTTTTTTGGACCATTAGATTTGCTCTAAGATTCGTGCTAGCAAATATAAAAAAATAAATTGGCAAATGCAGCAGTTGGGATTTGACTTCACAACCTTGAGTTTGATGAGGAAGAGTGCTACCACCCACACCATATTTTTTTATAGATTTATTCCAGTTATATATAAGTTACATATGAGTTACACTACAGTTACATATGAGTTACAGTGTAATTATACCCTAGTTACACTACAGTTATATATGAGTTACAGTGTAATTACACACTAGTTATATTTGAAAGTTTTATAACCAAAATACTTGCGATAATTTTTTAGATAGCCCCTATAAAAAAACATCTTTGCTAGTAGTAGTTCATAGCCGGTATCACTGTCGGTTTTTGAATCGGAAGGGTGCTACTGATAATGATACGGTCAGTCCAAGGCTTGAACCAATAGTAATACGGCAGTAACTGCTAATTCTAGTTACAAACCGACAAATAGTGATTTTGAGACCCCAAAACATGCAATGACAGTAGATTTGTTGATTCGCATTCATTGATCCAACAAATAACTTCATTTGATTCATCAATCTAACAATAGAAAGTTTGTAACAGAACAAAATTGTTCCAACAGAAGTTTGTAAAAGATTCACTTCATTTCACCAATCCAACAATGTGGTTTCATTGATTGATCAACAATAGAATAAATGTGTGACTTTGCATTGTGATGACCAACAACAAAACGGGAAACTCTAATCATCTCTTAATAGGATATCCCCTCATTTTTACATGTCTCTTAAAAAATCATCAAAAAATTTGAAAAAAATAAGATATATCAATATGTGATATATCAATCCACAAACATGTATGTTCAAATTCAGCTTATACAATTAGAAACAAAAACAACAAATTTGACAATGAATAGAACGTGTAATTCACGGTTAAATTTGTTAGTTTTGTTCAAATTATATAAGTCAAATTTTAACTTGCATGTTTGTGGAAATATATATCATATATTGGTCTATCTTAACAAAATATTTTAAATTTTTTGATGAATTTTTAAATACCATGCACAAAATGAGGGGATGTTCACTCGAGGGATAAAAATCCATCTCCCAACAAAACAAATTTTTGCCAGAAATGTTTCCTTGCATCATGCAATTTCTAAAAGTAGATAAAAGATTGTCCATGCATCTCTTCTCCTCATCACCTTCAAAGATGTAGAGGGTAGCAAAGGAGGCACATCGGCTGACAATAATGTAGATGGCACTGTTAGTCGATATCGCTGGGCTTGTGTCCTGTCGGCAAATCGGGCAACACCCCCCTACCCCCTTCGAAGGATTTGGCAGCTCCAAGCTTGGGAGATGACCATATCTAGCTTCACAGAGACTCATCTATATTGCATGTTGTTATCGAACATACTGTACGACCACTACAACCATTGCTTTGTAGGCATGTGTTGCGTTGGATATGGACCGGCACCATCAAGATACCACTCTTGAGCCTGAGAGTATGAAGGCATGGAAGGGGGCCTCCGCCACCTCCTGCCTAACAGAGATGGAGGTGGCATGTGGGCTAGATCCCACTCTCCCCTTCCAAGGAGCATGCTCGTGGCATGCCGTCCGGTTAAAGGGAAGCAAGACGGTGGTCTCGTGCTTGGAGAGTAAGGAAGCGGTGGAGGGTAGGGAGGTGGCGTACTGTACAGGAGGAGAGAGGGAGGGAGGGATTACCATTGTCGGTTTATATCCTAAGTTATTTGTAAAAAGAGTACAACTACTAGTTTTATATATGAGATAAACCTGTGGATATCGGAAATAATGCATTTAGGTTCACATGATGTGATGATAGTTGCTCTTTGTGCAGTTTGGTTATCACAGTGATAGGTATTGATATATTTCTTTTAAGATAATGAAAGCTACAACCAATTATATATTATAAATGTTGCTTGTCAAATAACTGCGAATTAAAAAACCACGGCTTGATCAAAAACAAGAAAACAACTTAGAATATCAACCTTAGGATATAGACAACACCTATTGCTAAAATATATTTATTATTGACAAGAATCTGTTTAACCAGGGGCGGAGACTGTAGTAAGGGGTGCAGCCCTACTCCTAAATCTAAATATCCAGTAGAATTGCACTTTAAAACTTCAAAAAAAAAGAGGATTAAAGATAAAGTTATATAAATTACATTTAGTTGAGCCATAAGCTTAGAAGAATTCTGGTTCCACCACAGCATAACCATTTGTTTTGGCTACCAATGACTGTTTGTAAAGATTATCATCGATTAGGGAAAAAGGAAATAAAAGTATGCAACTTAATGATAATAAAACATCTCTAGTTGAGTAGGCTCATAGGTGCAAATTAAACTGCTGAAAGCTGAATCATTCCATTATTTGGAATCTTCGGGTAAGACAAACTGTAATGACACTATCTATATAGAGCTAGTGACTCCCAATCAATTTGGTAGGCTTTATAGTTACCTTAGATATTTCCACTTTCTTTCATGCACTTCACAGAGGCATCTGAGATTCTGGATTGCCAAGCCCATGGTTTCACCAAAACCAGAAAAACAGACACAGTTACATGCAAAGAATTTTTTTCATCAGCCCCAGTACGTCAAGAATGTGAACGGAATCGAGCCTGGAATCCATGGTGAGACAGGGGCCGAATGCATCTTAGCAATCTAGCAACTTGATTAAACATTTTTAAGCCGGTAGGCTCGACCATTAGGCAAGTGGACAAGGTTGTGATCACGCAAGTAAATAAAAACTATAGGATTTAAGTACTTTTCGCCGCGGCTAAATCCAAGTGATCACGGGCCCTTTGACAGCAATCTAGCCAATTAGCACGGAGGTGTATCAACACATGCATGGATGGAATATATTTCTCAATGGTGCATATATAGAGGTTCATTTCACTTGACATCATCACGGACCTAAGCAAACATTAGGGGCATTGC
The DNA here is from genome assembly GCA_000573905.2 of Oryza punctata. Classification (NCBI taxonomy): domain Eukaryota; kingdom Viridiplantae; phylum Streptophyta; class Magnoliopsida; order Poales; family Poaceae; genus Oryza; species Oryza punctata. Next base: position 21,719,355 of record CM002492.2, on the reverse strand, counting down.
TACAAGTTCTTGTCTGTTCATCGAATATTCGGTAGCAATAATGTTCCCATGTTCACTCGTGCATGTTCCTAATTTTGTTATTTTGGTGACGTTTAACTCAGATCATGGTTTTGTGAGGACTACCTCAAATCATGGTGAATACATGGTTCTGTTCAGCCTATTTCTAGTTGCGGTGTTTTTTTAATTATTACTCTACCTGTCTCATATTATAGGTTGTTTTTATTTTTTTACTTAAAATTCTTTTAAATTTGATAAAATCTATAGAAAAATTTAGCAACATCTACACCAACAAATTAGTTTCATTATAACTAACTTTTAATATATTTTGATAATATGTTTATTTTGTGTTGAAAATGTTACTATATATTTTTTGATAAATTTTGGAAAAAATCAAAATGACTTATAATATAAAATGGAATGACTATTACCTAAACCAACCCTAAAAAATGGTACTATCTCCATCCTAAAATATAGTTATATGTAGTTGTTACTCTACATTTGAGACATAGGAAGTAATAGCAAAGCATTTATAGACTTATTTGGTTTGTTATAAAGAAATTGACAATGAATATTTTGGCAAGATTAAGTAAAGCTTAAGGGATTTATTTATGTATATACAAGTAATACCAAAATATTTGATAGGGCAATTTTTTTTCATGGAGTTCTGTTTGTGGACTTTGTTAGAAAACCTGAATCAATACCAGGATTGATCTTCGGTCTAACAAACTGGCGATGGAGTGTTTGACCCTGACAAATTTTTGGTATGTCATATTAATATAGTAGGATAGCAAATTGAACTAGCCCTAAATTAACTTTGCCAATATGCTAACATCAAAATACACAAAATCATTTTAACGAATTTTTGGCTTGCCAATATTTTGAGAAGTTTAATTATCATATTGGCTAAAAGCCAAACAGAACCTTAGTTAATAGGAACTATATTTTTCGTGATCTAAGATAGTTGTTGTATAAATGAATGTTGCTACACATATCAAGACGCTCTAGGTATACGTGATGTAGTCACGTTCAAAGAACATAAAAATATATCGTCATTCGTGCTCAGGATGGTTCTGTTCAAAATATGCTGGATTTGTCAGTTCCATGCCCTTCCTATTAGAGCCGCAGGAATGATTTTTTTTTTTAAAGGACAAGAACAGAACCGGTTTATACTGTTCTTTATTCTGCATTTCAGTTCTGGCCTTCTGGGGTGTCATGCGTTTTTGTTTGCTGCAAAACAGCCATCTTGCGTAGGAAACCAGAGTTTCAACTGCCCACAGATTCTACCTAGTATAGTTAATTAGTGGTAAATTAATTCTAACTAGGACGCATGCCATATTATCAACGTTTGCGACAGGAAGACAAACACGGTTATAGGTATGTATTCCTTGTCTCAAGTAGGTCCAACAATGTTTGTTACTCCTAATTGCTATGAGATGTACGCATGGTTGCAAACTTGCAATGAGATTACGAGACCCATAATCTTGGAGATTTCACGGGGGAAGTGTTATGTCCACGGGGTGAAAACGGTCTGAATCGGTAATATTTTTTCGGAAATAATGCTTGATCGATCGGTAATTGATCATATTTATCATTTAAACTACTTAGTATCAACATTAATATGATGTAGAAAAAAATTGAAAGTACGGTCGGAAATGGTATGAAACAGCAATTTACGGAAACAGCACTCGGTCGATTGGAAATTTCCCTGACCATTTTCGCCGCCTTGTCCAGATGCGCCAGTTTACTCAATATCCAAAGCTTTAAACAAGCTAAAAGTCCGGAAATTCTAGTAGTGAATGTTTCAGTGAATAAACCGATTAGTTGGACACTTACCACACGATGCCTATGTGATGTGGTTTGGCTACAACACAGATGACATGAACATAATAAGCAGGTCAATCTCTCTATCTTTCTTTCCTATCTAATTACAAATGTTGTTTCCGCTGTTTAGTTTGTTCTCTTATATAAATATATTTGTTAGTTTCTAGGCCCATACTGTTTTTAATCCTCATCAAGTAGCATAAAAATTACTCTAATACTGTTCAATATCATTTATATTATAAAGACGGCCTTGAAAAGGCGTGTTCGTTACGGAGGCTAGAAATTTACGTATTAATCGCAGAAAAAAGTTCAAGTAAGAATTCAACTTATGAATAACAAAAAATCAGAATAAAAATAAGGAACATTGAAAAAATAGTCCATATATGACGCAATACAAGATTCATTAAAATTCAATAAAAATAAAATAAAAATTGAAATTAGAAAATTAAAATTATGAGTTCAACTAGGATAGTAACTGAAATTCGAAAAAATAAGCAATACTAAAATAACCATCCATATATAACACAATATGAGATTAATTAAAAATAAAAATAAAAATAAGAGTTCAAATAGAAATAATACTTAGAAATAACTAAAATTTGAAATAAAAAATAAATATTAAAGGAATATATCATCTAGAAAACAATATGGGATTAACTGAAATTAAAAATAAATAATAAATTAAATACTGAAATTAAAAAATAAAAATGAGAGTTAATGTATAAATGCAATTTAGAAATAAGTGAAATTTTAAATTAAAAATACGTAATAATAAAAAGTCCATGTAAAACATAATACAAGGTTAATGAAAAATTGAAATAAAAAGAAAATTAAATTTAAAAATTAGAAAAATAAAAAAATGAGTTCAAGTAGGGATATAATTTAAAAGAAATATGGAAATAACAGTTCATTCAAAATACAACGGTAGAAAATGACAATAAATAAGAGGCATCGGATGACCCGTAAGGGAGCAGGGTTGTGGCGGTTAATGGGACATATCTAATATAAAAACTTTAAAACAAATCCCCAATGACGATTAGATTTAGTTATTAGAATCTCCATAACGATTAAGAGAAGTTGTAGCAGATATGTCGTGAAAAGTAGGGTCGTAGCGGTTGACGGGACTTAAGGAAATAAAGAAACAACCCAATAATGATTTGGTTCTATTTTTTAAATACCAATAAAAATAAAGAGAGAAGACAGTGAACGGACCATAAAGAAAAGAAAAGAATTATAGTAACAACGTTTGACATGACTTCCAAAAACTACAAAACGGAACACAATGAGATAATGAACTATAAAAATTACCACATAAGTTAATATTTTTAAATATCCCAAGGAGAATGAATAGAAGTCGTAACAGAGGTAGCGGCCGGTGTGATTTTTAAAAACTGTAAAATTAAAAATTTGACGATGATCAGTTTGATTTTTTAAAATCCTAAGAATTTTTTTAAAGAAAATCATGTGCAAAACAATTCAAGCAATTTTATATGGGTGTTAGTCACCTAATTGCGGGTCACCCACCTAGTTTAATTATCGCTCTTATATTAAAGTTTGATTACTCCACCTAGTTTAATTATCGCTCTTATATTAAAGTTTGATTACTCCGGGTTCCCGCTGACAAGGGACAAGTATTAGCAAACGATACGAGTTAGGAGTACATAAAGCTAGGCAATTTATTTGTCTTTAAAAAAAATAAGTAGTCTAGTTTGATTTTTCTGTAGTGTTATACTTGAAAATTCCGATAATGGGGGAAATGAGTGGTTCAAACTTCAAACGTGGCAATGCAAACTGACCGTGGCTGAGGCAATGGATAATCCTATGGTCCTATCCCTTACCATCTTCTAACCTAGAAGTTCATTCGGAGTAGCCCAAGTAATGAAAAACATGCAACACGTTTCTCTGACATGGTCCGATTGCTTAATTTTTCAATAAACACGCGTCATTTTCGTTTGTCATTTGTAAGAAGAGATTATGCCGTTGACATATCTTCCATCTCTATTACTACGTAGTAGTAGCATAGAACAAATTTACTGCTTGTGCTAATTTTGTTCTTTCTTTGTCGCGCGTTCGTCTTTAGTTTTCACTACCCGCACATGCTGCGTGAGCCTGGCTCGCGCACTCGTGCGGTTGCACGTGCCGCGCCGCGCGGTGTCTGTCGCGCTAACGCCGTGCGCGCGCGTGCGCTAGCTGCGGCGCCGCCGTGGAGCGGAAGCGGAATACCAGGCTCCGCGCCCGCGGGTTTTCCCTTCCGCGCTGCGTCCGTCCAAAGTCCATGACGCGCGCGCGGGGCCGCGACGCGACGCGACGCGATGCGTTGCGCGCAGCCGCGCCGGGCGCGCGTTTATGGTGCGGTGGGTGAACGGTGGTGATGCCGTCGCGCGCGGCCACGCGTCGAGCCAGCCCGGCCGCGCGGCAGAACAACGTATCAGAAAGGCCACCAGACGCAAGTGGCCGGCGCCTCTCGGCACACGGCACTAGCTCGGCTCCGGCTTGTCGTCTCGTGGACTTGTGGTGTTCCGCGACCTCACCCAGCAGCCTCTCTATCTTCGCCGTTTGACGAGAGGCAATCTACGCACTTACTCTGACGATGCGCAAGATTCACCTTCCTTTTGCATCAACGCCTTTGGGACTGGGAGAAGCACACTCGTCGTCGAGAAATTATACATACCTGGACATATTTTCGGTGACACATTTATCCATGATAGTTTCCTGTTGAGTACTATGTGTGACACGATCCTAAGTATGTGCGGCGTAGTATAGTCTACCTGTCACTTTGAAAAACGTGGCACTTGCAGCAGAGCAAATTGCCAACTCCTTTTCCCCCAAAAGAAACGCTCGAATGCGGTGTCACGTTCACGAAATGATCGTTCACTGTCGCAAGAGGGTTACAGGAGTTGTAGAATCGGCGACCAGCAGAAACGGACGTGTAGCTGAGCTGCAAATCCATCCCGCAATACGCGCGGTCACGCACAACGGCACAAGCAAGCCGGCAACCCATCCTTTGCCACGACGGACGTGGCTATCCGTGTCGTGCGTGGCCATGGCGTGTGCTCGCCTCGGACTCGTCTTATCCATCTTGCAGGTAGCCCAAAGTGTCCGCTTGCTTGGAGAATTTTGCGCGTTCACACCGTCGGAATTATTTTTTTAGTTTAATCAAACCGGCAAATTTGCAGTGGTTGCCCCCCATGTGATCCCTAATTATTTTGTGTGTGTGTTTTTTTTTTAAAAAAAATCACTAATTTTGTTTCAAATTAGAAACCTATTACATGGTTCAGCATACAGTTCAATAAACTAAAGCAATCAAAGCGATCTTTCAAATATTTTGCAAAGCACCTTCTACTAGGATAGGCTAGGTGCGAGATGTTGTGACAAACATCCCAAAGAGCTAGTTTGCACACCTTAACATATAAAGAGCGATAGAACTCCAAGGAAAAACAGATTAGCACTTTTTTTGGGATCATCCCAATGCAAGCAAGCAAGGCTTATATGGCCTGTGCTTTTCGCTTTAATAAGCCTTTTTAGTCCCCCTCCTTAGTCTCATGAAGTTCATGGCACCAAACACTTCAACAAGTGGCAAATGATGAAATGATGTAAATGTACAACTACTTTATTTTGGGCTGGGAGTATTGGTTCTCAACTGAACCTGCACCGCTATCAGACAGTGTACACAACGCCATCGATGAGCAAAGGAAACAGAAAGGCTACTGCACAGTGACATTTTATTTGGCCATTTCTTCTGCAAAGCTCTCTTTATTTGTTTTTGAATATTTGAATGCCAATTTGGCGAGACCAATTTCTAGAGAGTTTCCGTGGTGGTAAGACAACAACCTGGTACTTACTGTATATTGCTTTCCTTTTTGGTTGTTCTCCATTTGCATTTGCGTAGATATTATCAGTGATGAAGTGGTGGCTCACATCGAGCTAAGAGTTCACTCGAGCAATAATGAACAACTTAACTTCGTGAGTGAATCAGAATAATGGATACGCTTCTGTCTAGTACATTGCCTCTGATGTGTGTGTTTTGTGGTGATAAGTTTGAGCCATAAAGCAGTGGTTGAAGTTAAACAAAACAACACCATCAAACCAAATTTAGAGTTTTATGGTGGGATATTATGCGTGGTAGTGGTATTCTTGGATGCCTTTGTGACATAATTTGTTGTTGACCCCAACTTTTTTTTAGTACAAAAATGTTTGTGTCAACACTAGTGTTACTATGTGCCCATATGTCATATATAGCGTTTAAACGATGAGCACCAGAAAAAAAACACAACCGATGAGGCTTGCTCACACAAGCAAAAGTAACTTTGGTGTGAAGATATTTGGCTATTCTCTAGTTTGTTGGAGCACTTTTCTTTTTATTTTTGAACATATTAAGTAACACAAACCATCTTACAAAATTGCAAATTAAGCGTGCAGAGCTCATCAATGTAAGAACATTCTGCCGCGAGTAACAAATTACACTTTACAGCTTTGCTCAATTTCGTGCACACAAATACGGTACTTGTTTCTCTCTAGTTCTAACGATGGGCTCTGCACATATTCCCCTAGTTTTGAAGCAGAAACATCCAATTTTATTCTCACTTAAAAGCTCATAAAGCCTGCATTTCATTCACCACACGTCTTCTTGTTCATATATACAAAAGAAGCTATACATGTTTCTCTCTAGTCTCTAGCTATAACGATGAGCACTGCACATATTCCCCTGGTTTTGAAGCAGATGCCTCCAATTTCACTCACACTCAAAAGCTCAAAAAAGCTTGCATTTTAATCACCACACGTCTAACAAATTTCTTGTTCACGTCTACAGAAGAAGCTATTCACGTTGTACTTTACATGACACTATTAGACTTTTTATACTACTTTTACATTACATTATTATTCCTTTTTTAACACAAAATTCCACCTACCCAACCCTTTTTTTTGCCGGGCTGGTCCTCCTTCCCCCGCATGAACCGCCCGTGCGATGACGTCTCCCGGTGGGTCACACCGTCACACACCGTGCTATAAATAGAGGGGCTTGGCCTCTCCGCCATGAGCACCACACTTCACCAGCTTTAGCTTTCACAAAGCCTCACTGCACTTGCACCGGTCACTAATGGCTCCGGCTCAATGTGCGCGTGTGCAGAGGGTGTTCCACTTCGGCAAGGGCAAGAGCGAGGGCAACAAGGCCATGAAGGACCTGGTAAAAGAATCACTGTTGATACGAGATGATGATGATGATGTTGTTATGAACTTGGAATTTTGATTGGTTTGTGACACTGTGGGTTTTGGTTGGTGTGTGCGTGTGTGTAGCTGGGAGGGAAGGGGGCGAACTTGGCGGAGATGGCAAGCATCGGGCTGTCGGTGCCGCCGGGGTTCACGGTGTCGACGGAGGCGTGCCAGCAGTACCAGGCGGCGGGGAAGACGCTGCCGGCGGGGCTGTGGGAGGAGATCGTCGAGGGGCTCCAGTGGGTGGAGGAGTACATGTCCGCGCGCCTCGGCGACCCCGCCCGCCCGCTCCTCCTCTCCGTCCGCTCCGGCGCCGCCGTGCGTATTACTTATACTTTACTCTCTGGCTGGTTCTCTCTCGTCGCCGATCTCCGATCCGTTCGCTGATCTTTGTGTGTGTGTGTGTGTGTGTGCAGGTGTCGATGCCGGGGATGATGGACACGGTGCTGAACCTGGGGCTGAACGACGAGGTGGCGGCCGGGCTGGCGGCCAAGAGCGGCGACCGCTTCGCGTACGACTCCTACCGCCGTTTCCTCGACATGTTCGGCAACGTGGTACGTACTCCTACTACTCATCAGATCACGCTGCACTCTCCTAGCTCGCTGACTCGGCAGCTAGCTGCCTAGCTCGTCGGAGCTCACGAGCTTGATTTACTTGTCCTCTACTTTCGTGTGCGCCAACACTGCCACGGCTGCGTCGACGTGGTGGGTAAGTTATTATGCTGCGTCAGCGACGCGACGGTGGTGGCTGCGGATGCGCATACTTTTGTGCGCGCTCTGGTGGGGCCCGGTTCTTCCGTCTCATCCGATGTTGGGGGAATTTGTCCGCACTAGAGTCACTCCAACTTCCCAAAGCTTATTGTTCTTTTGTGGCTCTATTTTACTATTAGAAAATGGGGAATAATTTTAGTATTTGACTTTAGAAAAGTTACAAGGAGAATATTAGTATTGTGGCGAGAAATACAAAAAGGAAAAAAAAGATAGTATGTCCCTCTCGATCGTATATGCGATTATGTGCTAGCAAGGGATTAACATGGAACTTGCTGTCAATATTTGATCTCCTACGAGGAATACAAGATGTTTTCGTAGGAGACCTGTACGGCACAATTGCCGTATTTTGACCAGAGTTCTTTAATTTTATTGGAAAGGATGACAGGTGAAGGCGATGGGCGGCTAGCAGTAGAATTTGACACTCCTTACTAGCTCAGCTCGCACATACTCCTATTTCATATAATAATTAAATTAATCAGTCGAGGGTCTGAATATAATAAGATTATTCACGTCCAAGCCTCCGATATAGTACCTGATAACATCTGCAATATGGAAATATCTGTCTTCCTAGAAGTTCCAAAGTTTATTTGACAAGTTGGTCGTTGCTACTCCAGTCATACTACCAACCACTTCTTTTCTTCACCTATATACATGAAAGGTTTTTTTTTAGAAATTTTTTTTATTAATTTTATTTTTTTAGCCAATGTAATTTTAGTGTAAAAAATAGTCAATTTTTATCAAATGAAATAACCACCATTCACGACACCGGTCGCAATCCGGTCAGTCGGTCACCTTGCACCGGACCGGTCCGGTCGGTCGCTGGAGTCGAAGTGGTTCGAACTCCACTGTGTCCGGTCCCGAGCCCTCGACCACCTCCCTCCAACCAAATCGGCAAATCCCATCCATGGTTCGACTCATCACAAGCGCCGCCGGCGGCGGTGGCGGCGCGGAGGAGAGCGCCCCGCGGACCGCGCCTGAGCCCGTCATGGAGGCTAGACCTATACCAGTTTCGATTGCCTTGGCCGCGATTCGCTGGTAAGATAGGAGGTTTCGGTAGGATATCGCAAGGATGAGCCGCAAATTTGTGAATTTGTGATGGGTGTTAGTGTTACTCAATAGAGGGGAATTTTACCTTTATTCTGCCCAAAAATTGGTTACAGGTTGTGAATGCTACAGAGATCAGTTCTTCTTAGATTTTTTTTTCTCTCTTTTCCAGGTCATGGACATTCCTCATGCACTGTTCGAGGAGAAGCTCGAAGCCATGAAAGCAGTCAAGGGACTGCACAACGACACTGACCTGACTGCCACTGACCTCAAAGAACTAGTGGCTCAGTACAAGGATGTCTATGTTGAAGCTAAGGGAGAGCCATTTCCCTCTGGTATGCCCATAAGTTTCACTCTTCGTGATATCTGAAATTAATTAGTGTCTTGATGAAACTGAGCCTTTTCTTTTGGCGTCTGAATGCTAATGTACTGTGTTGTTTGCTTGCTATAGATCCCAAGAAGCAGCTGCAGCTGGCAGTGTTGGCCGTGTTCAACTCATGGGACAGCCCGAGAGCAATTAAGTACAGAAGCATTAACAAGATCACTGGGCTGAAGGGCACTGCTGTAAACGTGCAGAGCATGGTGTTTGGGAACATGGGGAACACCTCTGGCACTGGTGTGCTCTTCACTAGGAACCCAAGCACTGGAGAGAAGAAGCTTTACGGCGAATTCCTTGTGAATGCGCAGGTATGGCTCAGACTCTGTTGCTCCTATTTGCATCTAGCTGCTAACTGTTGCACACCTGTGGTTTGTGTGTATGAATCAATGTATGAGCAATATGTTACCTGGTGATCGTATTGGGTTATGCAAGCGGCGATAATTCATATGTACCCGAACGATTTCTTATAATGCAATATTATTTCTTCTGCAGGGTGAGGATGTGGTTGCTGGAATCAGAACTCCAGAGGATCTTGATGCTATGAGGGACCACATGCCGGAGCCTTATGAAGAGCTCGTTGAGAACTGCAAAATTTTGGAGAGTCACTATAAAGAAATGATGGTACAATATTCTAATTTGCTTTATGCATCAATACCTTCGTAGATAATGGGATTAAGGCAGTTCTAGAGGCATAAGTGTCCTACTTTTTCCTCAAACTGAAACTTAAAAGGAAACATCAGCATGATCATCTGATCATATACTCGAGCATTGTTTTGGTGATATCTCATTATCTCCAATAGCTTGCACATAGACATAAGTGATTTGAACCGATCTTGATCATGCTCTTGTTTAAGCAACTAGGTAATGCAACTCCACTATTTTTTTGGGAGACTAACTTCATTTTCATGTATAATGCAGGATATTGAATTTACTGTTCAGGAAAATAGGCTTTGGATGCTTCAGTGCAGAACAGGAAAGCGCACAGGAAAAGGTGCTGTAAAGATTGCCGTAGACATGGTTAACGAGGGCCTTGTTGAGCGCCGCACAGCACTTAAGATGGTAGAACCAGGTCACCTGGATCAGCTTCTTCATCCTCAGGTATTGTATAACTAAGAGGCCCTAATGGTCTATAAACTCATGCACCACATAAATGGACACGTACAATTTCATAATACCTCTGTTATCCCAAAATGCTGTGTGCTCTTTTAGAACAATTTTCCAGGGTTTGTGTATTGATGTCATAGAAGTTACCATGTCGATTGCGTGCTTAGAATAAATCAGTTAATACTTAATAGTAAGCTAGAAGAATCAAAGAATAAATGTGTGTTTGCGATCTATTACTGAAATTTGATATAAATGTCTGCTTTAATTCTGAGCATCAAAATCTTTATATTATATTTTTCCACAAAATAGGTAGTGTGTTACTTGAACTCTGAGCATTTTGAATTATTTGGACTGATTTTTAGCAAACAACATAGATTATCTCATTACGTCTTGTGTTGTAAAGTATAATACCATTATCATAACTAACATGTCAAACATAATCACACAAGTGTTGATGTTGGCAACTGTTATTTTAAAATTTTGTTGCCTGCTAGTTTCTGTACAGGTCTTTGACATTGCGTACTTGAGTTTCAGTTCACAACTAAATTAATGGCAGTTATTGATATCTTGCTTTTAATCTTTTGTTATGAAAACCAGTTTGAGAACCCATCAGGGTATAAAGACAAAGTTATTGCCACGGGCTTACCTGCATCACCTGGGGCTGCTGTGGGCCAAATTGTATTCACTGCCGAGGATGCTGAAGCATGGCATGCCCAAGGGAAAGATGTTATTCTGGTACGTCCTGATCATCTGTCTTTCTAGGACAAATTTGTTTGTTTCGTCCATATTAGAATAGTAAACAGCTTCTTATAGGAAAAAATAGATTTATCACAGCTTTATTCAAGCTGCACTTGGAAACTCCACATTGCATCGCTGCATTTGTTGTCTCTTGACATTTTCCTGTCCATTATGAATGTAAAGGTGAGGACAGAGACCAGCCCAGAGGATGTTGGTGGCATGCATGCAGCTGTTGGAATTCTTACAGCAAGAGGTGGTATGACCTCTCACGCTGCTGTTGTTGCGCGCGGATGGGGCAAATGTTGTGTGTCAGGATGCTCAAGCGTCCGTGTAAATGATGCATCCAAGGTGATTATACTAGCTTCTTGCACCACACAAACATTTAAGAATTGTTTCTCTTATGTACAAAGGCTGCCTTTCCCACATCGAGTTTGCAATTACCATTTTATACTGCAAATAGTTGCTTAATTTGCTGTCTCTACAGATTGTAGTGATTGAAGACAAGGCGCTGCATGAAGGTGAGTGGCTATCGTTGAATGGATCAACTGGTGAAGTGATCATTGGCAAGCAGCCACTTTGCCCACCAGCCCTTAGTGGTGATTTGGAAACTTTCATGTCCTGGGTGGATGAAGTTAGAAAACTCAAGGTAAGCAAAATATGTTTCAAGTTGAAGTCAGCTGGAAAAGGGACATTAGTTTTATTTACTCACTAAGGTCAAGGCTACCTAGTTCCGTTACACCAGCTTCAATAAAAAATGCTTATTATGAGTATGTTCCATGTTCTAGGTTATGGCAAATGCTGATACCCCCGAGGATGCGACAACAGCCAGACAGAATGGGGCAGAAGGAATTGGGCTATGCCGGACTGAACATATGGTGCGTATTAACTTTTTTTTTTCTTTTTTTGCTAGGATTATATGTGGCTGAACTCTTTTGTTGAGCTCAAAAAAAGAGGTCATCCATAACTAACTTCTAAATTATCGATGCAACTCTTCTCTTCTAGTCAGTGCAGATAATTTCATGCCCTCTTCTCTTTTTCTACTTTCATAGTTCTTTGCTTCAGACGAGAGGATTAAGGCTGTCAGGCAGATGATTATGGCTTCAAGTCTTGAACTGAGGCAGAAAGCACTAGATCGCCTTTTGCCTTATCAGAGATCTGACTTTGAAGGCATCTTCCGTGCAATGGATGGTATGTGAAATTTTTACCATAATTCATATATATGTCTGGATGCACTAGTGTTTAACTGAAGGAAACAAAAACAGGCTTGCTTTCTTAAATATAAGTTAATTGATTGTTCTAGTGTAGATGCAACGTTATAAATTTGCAAAAGGGATGCAATATACTTTTAGAAGATTGCCTATTATCTTAACATACTATGCATCACGTAAGTTTATGGGCACGATTCTGCTATGATTCTTCTTTTATGGAAAGGGGTACATTGATGGATGTATGATTCATCCAACAGTCTTAATTCATTGCATCTTGGACACTACATACATGGTCATACAGGCATTTAAATATGGATATTTGTTGCATTCCAGGGCTTCCGGTGACTATTAGACTTTTGGATCCTCCACTTCATGAGTTCCTTCCAGAAGGCCATGTTGAGGATATGGTGCGTGAGCTATGCTCTGAAACTGGAGCAGCTCAGGATGATGTCCTTGCAAGAGTAGAAAAACTTTCAGAAGTAAATCCAATGCTTGGTTTCCGTGGGTGCAGGTTGGTTTTTGCACTTTGCTATTCAGTGTTGAATTAAGTCTTTCCTTTTCCAGAGCATTTACTTGGTTATTGTCTTACTTTATTTGACGTTGCAGCAAAAATCTACATTTGCACCATTTTCCTTTACTAATGCTGGGAACACTCAATTTCAGGCTTGGTATATCATACCCTGAATTAACAGAAATGCAAGCCCGTGCCATCTTTGAAGCTGCTATAACCATGACCAACCAGGGTATTCAAGTCTTTCCGGAGATAATGGTTCCCCTTGTTGGAACTCCTCAGGTATGTGTCTTTGCTTTCTTCTTTTCATTCATAGTACCTGGCTGGTGTAAATGAGTGTCTGTGAAGGTGCTGCAATTTAGACTATAACATCCTTTTAATGACAAAATTGCATAATAACTTATATTTACATGTATTCCAAATTCCAGAATCATGCAAGTATTAAATCACATGTGTATGGAACATTGACTTCATCCGGGAAATGGTTCATTCCATTTCTTCATATTTACCTTCTTTGATGTTCTAATATATTTGATTAAATTGTTCTTTCCTGTTGGTTTTCAAACAATTGACATTTGAGTATTTTGCTGTGACAGGAATTGGGGCATCAAGTGGATGTTATCCGTCAAATTGCCAACAAGGTGTTCACAGACATGGGAAGAACTATTGGCTACAAAGTTGGAACTATGATTGAAATTCCCAGGGCAGCTCTAGTGGCTGATGAGGTAAGAAACAACTGATAGCTCCCTTCTTTTTTGAAAATCTTCAGTATGGTCATTGTCATTCAACATGTAGACAAAACGGTACATGCAACATAGCTAGTAATAGAATCTTGAATATTACCCTAAAGGATATTTTGATCTTGAAATAATGAATGATTATAAGAATATTCAAAGTTCAAATGACGAGTTTATGTCTGCTTTAAATCTATAAGCTGACAGTGTTGTGTTGGCTGCACATTTATTGACAGATAGCAGAGCAGGCTGAGTTCTTCTCCTTTGGAACAAACGACCTCACACAGATGACATTTGGTTACAGCAGGGATGATGTGGGGAAGTTCCTTCCCATCTATCTGTCTCAGGGTATCCTCCAGCATGACCCCTTTGAGGTAAATTTGTACAGCCAAAATTGCCTCCCTTGATAAACACCCTTATTTCCCAACATTTACAGATGTGAGCAACTCATATCTGCATATTCTTTTCCCAAGTCTCGTGTCCCGACTTCTGATTTCGTGTGCAATCTGACCAATTTCTATCGTGTAACATATATTAGGTGCTTGATCAGAGGGGAGTTGGGGAGCTGGTTAAGCTGGCTACAGAGAGAGGCCGCAAAGCTAGGCCTAACTTGAAGGTCAGACTTTCACTGGAGCCTAGAGGACATCACCTTGTATAGAATCCATGGTTTTTTATATTGAAATGTTTTTCTTTCTTTGTAAACAGGTGGGCATCTGTGGTGAACATGGTGGAGAGCCTCTGTCAGTCGCTTTCTTTGCGAAGGCCGGACTGGACTATGTTTCTTGTTCGCCTTTCAGGTCGGTTGAATGATGAAGAAAATCGAGAAGTCTGCTCATAAATTCTCAGAACAATCACTAAGTGTTTTGACATTAACTCTCTTTGGCAGGGTCCCAATTGCTAGGCTAGCTGCAGCTCAGGTGCTCCTCTGATGATGGCGCCCTTCTCTTTACCGGCAACCAGATTGCCTGCTGTTGGAGCACCTGGTGAAGAATAATAAATACATAGCCATGGAATGGTGGAAACTCTGCTGCCTTACAAAGGCGCCGTTGTATGTAGTATGCATGTTCGCATGTAAGCCTATGTGGTGGTAGTTTTCTGAAAATTTCGCTTGAACTGCCATGGTAATGTACCAAACAGCGATGACGACGAAGAATCGAATAAAGGTGGCGATTACCTATAATCCCAATCCCTGCATCTTCTTCTTTCTGTCACTCTCCTTGAGTTGAAAGGTGAAATGGTAGCATTTCATCCTACAACATCGCAAGCCAAGTTGTTGAAAACCAGCAGTTGATTGATCATATACAATGGGGATGCTCAGATGTGTGTCCTTGGTGAATTAATCACATGGGTTGAAAGCTAGATCACCTCCATCTTCATTGGAGGAAATACACGTGAATCAAAGCTAGCTGGCTGGCTGGTCCTTCGGATTGAAGAAATTTTTGGAAGAAAAATAGAGGAATCCAATCAAAGGAACTAGTTAAATGGCCCGCACAATTCCGTGACTGGCACCTATACAAAATTATTTATTTATTAGATATGATTTTACTTAAAATTTATTAAATATCTATCTCGTTGTCTTAGGATTTTGAATGACCGAACTTTATCATCCGCGTGTTTCTAATTTTATAGTTTTTCAAAGCTGTTTCGGTTGCTACCTCTTACTCATTTGTTAGGTATTTATTTTTTTATCGATTTATAACTATTTCTATTCATCTTCCATGAAACATTTAAAAATTAGACCTTTCAATTTTTAGAGTTCATTGTCTTGTTGGGTTTTGTTTTTATATTTTTTTTAAAGTTCCATCGAACACCGCCACTGTACTCCACTACGACCTCTCCACTGCCTCATCTCTTTTATCATTGTGATTTTAAAAATCAAACATAATTATCGTTTGGGTTTATTTTTTTACCTTTTAGAAGTCCCGCTAAACCGTTAGTGGCTTTGCCACTGTACTCCTGTACGCGCGACCCGCCCGCTTGTACACGCGACCCGCCCGCTGCCTCTCCTCTTTATTATCATTGAGATTTTAAAAATTGAACATGATTATTATTGGGGTTTATTTTTTTTACTTTCTAGAATCCCGCCAACTGCACGACCGTACTGCTTAATTGCTTGTCCGTTGTCCCTTCTCTTAATCGTCATTGGGATTCTATTTAGAATTTTGTTTATATGTTTATAGTTTTTATATGTCCCATTAACTACCACCATTTTACTCCTTTACATGCCTATTGTTTTCCCCTCTTTATTATTATTTGAAATCGTTATGTTCTAAATGAACTATTCCTTTCAAAAATCCATATTTTTCATTTTAATATTTTTATTTGTAAATTGTATTCCTACTTGAACACTTATAATTATTTTTCTATTTTTGAAATTTATTTTATTTGTTATTCGAAATTTTAATTAATCTCATCATATGTTCTTAATGGTCTATTCTTTCAATAGTCTTTATTTTTTACTAAAAGTTTTAGTTATTTATAAATTGTATTTCTAGTTGAACTCTTATTTTTTTTTCTAATTTCTGAATTTATTTTATTTATTTTTTTGAATTCTAATTTATAGATGGATTAATATTTTTTCAGTATTTCTTTTTTATTCTGAATTTTAGTTATTTCAAAATTGTATTCCTATTTGAACTCTTCTTTTTTTCTTTCCTAATTTCAGAAATTTATTTATTTTTTATTCTGAATTTTCATTAATCACGTATTAGATTATTATATGAACTCCTATTTCAATAGTGCTTATTTTTAATTCCGAATTTCAGTTATTTTTTAGATTGTATTTCTATTTGGACTCTTCTTTTCTTTTTCTTTGATTAATGTGGGAATTTCTAGCCTCCACAGTGAACATGGTACCTTCTTTTCGAGTTGTCTTAATAATATAATAGATAGATAATTCATATGAGTCATTATTCCTTCAAAGGAACTAGCTGGGTGGCCCACACAATTGCGCGGCTAGGACCCATATAAAATTATCTATTTTTTCTTATGATTTTACTTAAAAGTTATTAAATATCTATCTCACTATCTTAGGATTATGAAAGATCAAACTTTATCATATGCGTGTTTCTACTTTTATAGTTTTTAAAAATTGCTTCGGTCGCTACCCTTACTCATTTGTTAGTCCTTTATTTGCTTATTGATCTATCACTATTTCTATTCATCTTTCATGAACCTTTAAAAATTATACCTTTTAGTTTTTAGAGTTCATTGCCTTATTGGGTTCTGTTTTTATAAATTTTTTAAAGTTTCATCGAATACTACCACTATACTCCTCTACGGTCCCTTCACTGCCTCCTCTCTTTATTTTCAATGGAATTTTAAAAATTGAACATAATTATCGTTTGGATTGATTTTTATACTTTTTAGAAGTCCCGCTGAACCATTGGTGGCTTTGCCACTGTACTCCTCTACGACCCGCCTGCTGCCTCCCCTCTTTATTGGCATTGAGATTTTAAAAATTAAACATGATTATCAATGGGGTTTATTTTATACTTTCTAGAATCCCGCAACCGCCGTGATCATGTTGCTTAATGGCTTGTCCATTGTCCCTCCTCTTAATCGATATTGGGATTCTATTTAAGGATTTGTTTATATGTTTATAGTTTTTATATGTCCCATCAACTACCATCACTTTACTCTTTTACGGGTCTATTATTTTTCCGCTCTTTATTATCGTTAGATATCATTGTGTTCTAGATGAATTATTATTTTTGAAAAATCCATATTTTTCATTTTAATTTTTTATTTATAAATTGTATTCCTACTTGAACTCCTATAATTATTTTTCTACTTAGAAATTTATTTTATTTGTTATTCCGAATTTTAATTACTCTCGTCATATGTTCTAAATGGTCTATTTTTTCAATAGTCTTTTATTTTTTGTTACAAATTTTAGTTATTTATAAATTGTATTTCTAGTTGAACTCTTATTTTTATTTTTCTAATTTCTGAATTTATTTTATTTTTATTTCAAATTCTAATTAAACTCGTGTTGTATTATAGATGGATTACTTGTTGTTTCAATATTTCTTTTTTATTCTGAATTTTAGTTATTTTAAAATTGTATTCCTACTTTGAACTCTTCTTTTTCTTTCCTAATTTTAGAAATTTATTTGGTTTTTATTCCGAATTTTAATTAATCATGTATTGGGTTCTTATATGGACTCCTCTTTCAATATTGCTTATTTTTAATTCCGAATTTCAGTTATTTTTAGATTGTATTTCTAGTTGGATTTTTCTTTTTTTCGTCGATTAATGTGAGAGTTCCTAACCTGAACGTGGTGACTTCTTTTTCAGCTATCTTAATAATATGATAGATATATTTTAAAGAAACTGGCATAGCCGGTGTGTTGCAACGGACGATGTCAATCATAATAAGTTGATTACACATATAATACCAAAACAAACTAACACTTATATTTTTATGATCTTTTGTTATACAAACATCCCTAATATAATGCAAGGGGTTAAAATCATGCCCATCATTTATATCATTTAGATTAAGGTTAAACAATATATTATAGAGAGCAAAGGACTCGACCTGAGATGGTGGACTAAAGGGGCCCCATTGTTAGGTGAAATAAGTCTATTGCACCTCCCTCATGTCTTGCTGCTTGTTGAATCACATCCTTGTAACGCCTCCTCTATCTTTGAAATCAGAGCAAATCGACTCTCGGTGGTTTAGAGAGCAGTATTTGTTAACGTGGCAAGGTGACGTGGTTGACTTGATGATTCACCAGGTGGGACCCACATGTCAGGGCTCTTCTCTTCCCCTTTTCTCTCTCTTCCTCTCTCTCTCTTCGGTGGAGCAACGCTTGGCTTCGTCGGCGGCAATGTGGCGGGTGCTGACCACTTGAGGAGGCCGGACTCCAAGAGGTTGGGGGCGAGCGCGAGCAGCTGCTTGGCGGTGCACCCGGCGAGGATCTTGTCGAATGCCGAGAGCACCAACTCACCGCTGACCGTGATGAACGCCACGTTCATCATGGGGCCCTCCCCTCGGCGACGTCGTTCCCGCCGTCGTCCACCTACACCGGCGCGAGCACAGCGCGGTCCTCGACGTCCATGATGGACAACACGTTGGGAAGGTAGTTGACGTTCTTCATGGTGGCGAACAACGCGGGCTTCATGGCCACCGACGTGGTCACGGCATGCACGCCATGGCGGCACTGGGAGTAGTCAGTCGGGATGACGACGGCATAGAGCAGCGGCCGAGAGTAACCGGCGGAGGACAGAAGGAAGTCGCCGGGGCCGACGCTGAGCAAGTAGCGGATGGAGCCTCTCCGGTGGTTGGATGTACGCCGCGCGCCGTCATATAGACAAGGATGCTACGCAGCGTGTCGCGCGGGAATGAGGTGCCGATCCGGGCCTTGGCATTGGAGCGGAGGAAAGCGGTCGAGGTGAGGGTCGAGCTCGTAGAGGTGGCCGTCGAGGATCATGGCGGGGTCGAAGTGTCGAACACACCGTGGCCGCGGTGGACCATGTGGTCGTCGAGGGGGACCGACATCATGACCGGGTCCGGGGTGAGAAGAAATCTGCTAAGTACAGTTTTACCTGCCTAAGGTTTCAACATCTTTGATAGCAGTTAGCTTGTTGGATGAAACATCTAAAACACGAAGGTTCTGCAAGGTAGAGAGGCCCTCCATCTTTTGTGTTCTATTATGGCGGAAAACTATTTTGATCCTTCGAGGGAATATCTCATCGTTTGCTTAAAAACCATCCAACAGTTATGATAAATTCCGAAAAAAATTAACAACACTTATACAACATATCTATACAACTTCATAATATCTTAGGTTCAAACTTAACTCAGATATATATAAAAAGATAAATTCAGCGTATAACTGAGGTATAGTTCCTCTAGTGCAATACATTTCTGAATAATAAGAGAACAATGGACTGGTTATCAAGTAGTACTTAAACCAGAAAAAAATAAGGGATGCGAGGAAGTAATGTTACAGTACTTGTAACCGATTTATTGAAGTCAGTCTGTTGCTTTGCAAGTTTAATTTTTTTTTATTGATTTCAAACCACATAGGTTGATTGTCTTGATTCGATTTCTTCCCAGCCATAGCTCTTGCAGATTTGCCAATGTTTTTCTATATTTTCCATCACCTAAAAATCAATAGGTAAGTAAGAATACACATACACAATGCATCATTATTCATCAAATCTAACTAACTAGACTGGTTCGTGGAAGTAACCTCCAATAAACATCAAAAGATAAAAATGCATTTCAAACTGCTTAACCTTAATCTGTTGCTACCAAGTTCAAGAATTTGTAATGCATGGAAGTGTTCAAGTTCCTCCATCTTTGCAATTTCATTCTTTGAAACATAGAGTTCCTTCAGTGTTCTGTAAACCTTGGAGTCTTGGACAGCCCCTTTAAGGATGATATCTCATTGAAAGATACATCAAAGACCAGAAGGCCTTTGAAGATGGTGGCATCAGGAAGTTTGTTATCTCTAAAGACCAACTCGTGAAACAGGGGATATTTTTCAGATATTATTATCAATTTATTCTGACAGAACACATGAATACTTCCACTCAGTGACATTGAAGTAGTACCGCTAAGCAAGCTCGACTACATCGCCAGAAACGGCTCCGCCATCGACTTCCATTTCTTCTGCAGCTTTCTAGACAATCTATACGCCGGCCACGACGCGCACGGGAAGAGTCACCGGCCGGCTTCGCTCGTGGGGAGGAGTCGTCTGCTGCGGCGCGCACGGGGGAGGAGCTCGCCGGCTGTGGTTCCCAAGTCGGAGCCCCCTCCATATCATCTCTGTCGCCATCGCTGCTCGAGCTCGAGCTCTGAACCCGTCGTCGAGCCACCGCCACCTGATTTGCTCGACGTCGGTCGCCGCTTCCAAGGATGATGATCACGACCGCTGCTCGCAGCTCGAGCTCGGCGACGCTGTCGCCTGCGCCCCTCAGGACTCGGGACTCGGGAGAGAGAGGAGAGAAAAGCGAAGAAGAGAGGTGGGGTAAATGTGTTAATGACACGTGGGTCCATGTATTTTTTTTTACTCAGTTGGTTGACTAGTTTGATGTGCTACGTAGACACCATCAGTAAAAATCGCTTTCTAAACCATTAAAGGAGTTGATTTTAAGATTGGGGAGACGTTATACCCGGCTTTGGAGTTGAGGAATGCGATTCAACAACCAACAAGAGATGAGGGAGATAAAATAGACTTATTCCTTTAAATGTAGTATAGATATTGGTAAAATCTAAATTGAGAGAGGTCTCTCTATTTACTCTTAATAAGAGACACCACATACATCAGAGAAGTACTACTACTCATACATGTTTTTTTTTCTTCATAAAAAAATTTCTCTTAAGTTACTTATCCGATCTACAATCAATTACACTTTTGTGTTCGTTGCAATTAAATCTTTATAATAAGATCTTACATGATTACATTATGATGAAAAAATATTTATGTTTCTAAATTACTTTTATTATATATGTGAGTTACTTTTATCATACATATAAATTACTTTTAGATTTGATACATACATAATGCTATGATTTAATTACTTGTATTATTTGTTTTTAGTCAATTCCATAATTTGTGCTGGTTAAATTTAATTTCTTGATAGACTCATACTCCCTCCATCAAAATATAAGGTATTTTAGGTGGATGTGATATATTCTATGACCATAAATCTAAATAGGGAGTTTGTCCAGATTCATAGTCGAATATATCACATCCATCCAAAATCCCTTATATTTTGTCCAAAATCCCTTATATTTTGGGACCCTTATATTTTGGGACGGAGGGAGTATGTTACAACAAATTTACTTTTAATGTTGTAACAACTTATTTCCATTTTGTGCTAAGTTACTTTTATGATTTATATAAATTACTTTCAGACCGTATTGAATCTACTTTAATAAATGTATTTACTTGAAAATCTTCTCTACACTTTGCTTATAAATTTACTCCATATAGTTTCTTACTTCAACTCAGTCATAATGTAATTATTTCTAAATTATGGAGAGTTATTTCTATTGTATATCTAAGTTACTTCTATAATTTAAATAAATTAATTTTAAATTAATAAAATATTTGAATATATTCAATATGGATCTCGTTTTGTCACATATTTTAAGTAGAGTAAAATGATGCAGATAGATCTTAAAAATAATATGTGATTTAAAAGATATAAGTAATTAAAGAGACTTAAAAAAAGACATGCACTAAATGGGGATATATATATATGGGATGGAGTGATCTCCGATTAGGACTATTGCACTATCGTGCACAATTTAGTCACATCCATAGATATTATGAAGTCCAACCTCATTGTTTCAAATTCCTTTGGAAATTTCAAGACATCTCTCTCTCCATTCTCTCTAGCAAATCAACATATAATCTCAACATCCCTGTGATACATCCAAACACATGTTGAATAATTCATGTAGGCTTCTTTTTAATATGGCATGACATTCCAATTCTACATTTTCCATATTCCTGTGTTTTGAGAATCATGTGTTCTAAAGAAACCCTTAGTTTCAATACGTGGCATTGGAATCTTGAAAAAAGAATATTAAATCTATACTAATACTATATATAAAATAAAAAGGGGGCACATCTTTCCTACATCTCCACCCACAATGATGTGTACAGATATGAATAGTCTACATCCAATGATCTAAGTAATAATATACTAATCCACAATGATGGGAAAAATCGTGTTGATCCAACGTACTCCATCCATCCCGAAATTTAAGGGATTTTGGACGGATGGGACACTTCCTAGTACGAATATGGATCTGTCCATATTCGTACTAGGAAGTGTTCCATCCATCCAAAATCCTTGATATTTTGGGATGGAGGAAGTGTCATAGTGACTGTTGGACATCCACATTAATTGCTACTATAGTATACCAACATAAGTTTTATATCTTGGAGCATACTCAGTCATACTAGGTATATCCATCCATGTTTAGATACATAGCCAAAAGTTACAATATTTTGAGGATAAAAGTAGTATTGTTTAATTTAAAGAGGGTATCCACGTAGAACTTATTGGTTCACTTAGAGCATGTGCAATGTTAGAAATAAGGTGGCTAGCAAGGAGATGTTTTTTTCTTGAGACTATACTAGCTAGCTCTATTTGTATAATGCATATGCATGGTTTCTATGAATTATTGGTATGTTTGGTTGAGTGACTCAACTTGCCTAGAATTGCCATAGTTATTAAGCTAACTTGCCTAAAGGTGTGGCCAACAAATTCGAAGGCATACTTTAGCTAGCAACAGGCATCCTTGCGCTGCCACACTTTTTTTGTAGCTATTGACATGTGGAATCAATTTGATGAAGAAGAAAATATGTTATAAGTGTGGCTATGAACCATAAACATATTTAAGATGGTCAAACTTCTCTAATATGAGGTGTGGCAAATTAAGGCACAATATGGGTGCCAACAAAACAACTGCAAATATGTGCATACGCAGGCCAATAATGCTTATTTCTTGAACGTGTTTGCTATTGGCGTGTCCCATTGGATGGAGAAATCAGTTATCGACTGTATGCTTGTTTTTCTTAAAAAAAAATCAGGTGGACCCACCCATGGAACCTTCACCTTTCGGTGATCCTATATACCATATACCACATATACTATAGACTTCTGTAGATCGAGTGCATTGACCCCACCCCCATGGAACCTTCTACTCACCTAGAGTTCAAACTTTGTTTCAAAATAAATCAATTTCTTTCCTCTTATAACCTACCATCATCTAAAAGGGTGTTATCCCATTAATACCTGTTACTTGCCCACCCACCAATACTACCTAGAACACTTTAGTAATTTTCTCTTGCTACTTAATTTTTTATGGCATTTTAGAAACCCGTTTATTTCAGGATAGATGGAGTAAGCACTTATCATGCACTTGTCCTCTTCACTGCATTGGCAGTGGGGTGTGGTGGGCGAGTGATCGCCTGATCAGCATTCAACAAATGCTGCAGAGCAATAGCATGCCGAACTCCGAAGTGGCACCGATGAGCGTGGCATGCAAAACTCAAACGTTGCAGGTGTAGGTGCGGCATAAGATAGGACCAAACTAGACGGGCAAAGCTGCCGATTCCTCTTTCTATCGCCTCAAACTGATTTCACATTGCTGGCTCTCTGTTTCTTTCTTTGAAAGAAGGTCATTGTTATATGCGTTTTATTGAAGTAGTGTCTCAACTGGATTTTTACTTGTTGTTTATAAATATAGTAACCAAATTTCGATTTCTCGGATATATATCACGAACAGAATTCTAGATTGTTGTCAACAGTTTTTTGGAGAGAAAACTTTCATTTTTTTTACAATAAGATCTTGCTCCGAGATTCGTGCAAGAGCAAGATGAGGAAAAAGAAAGCCAGCACGTGGCTGGGATTCGATCCCACGATCCACGTTTTGCAAGACCGAAGTTGTACCACTGTGCTAGCTGCAAATTTTTCATAGATATACCCTAGTTATATATAAGTTATACCACAATTACAACATAATTACAGTGTAACTATACTATAGTTACATCTGAAAGTTTTTCACTCAAAAAACTTGCGACAATTTTTTAAGTAGTCCCTATTGCGAAACATGCATCGCATGTGCACGATTACTAGCAATACAAAGGAGGAAAACTAGCTCCACCTTTCCCCTACAAGACTACAACATCTAAGCACTTTCCAATAAAGCCATACAAATGGACAACAAATGCCAGCCTATATCACACATAAATAGACCAATTCTTATACTTACCTGGTGCAAAAAAGGAAGACCGACTGGGCACTGGACCTTTGCACATCGCTTAAGGCATGATGTTGCTGGATAAAAACCACACAAACGTACAGCTAGTTCTTGATGCCATTTTCGGCCATGCCACCAACACGATGGGAATCCACCTAAAGCTTTTCAGTGGATGGAGTCGCCAACCACCTTGAGCTTGAGATACCCCCTGATCAAGATGGGTTTAGAGTCGAAACCGACTAGCAGAGCCGATTCAGACAAATAGGGATAAATACCCATCTTGTGGGCGGAAAGGAAGGTTTTTTTTGGACAAAACTACAAAGAGGACTCGTACTCTTGCGACAAAGACGAACGGCTTTCAGCGCAAACCAACGAAGATGGATGAACTAGGCTAAAAACTAGGTAAAAGGTATATGCGATATTTAAATAACGATTCAATTGGCTAATTGTGTTGTTGTAGATTGTGTGCCTCAATTGAACCGGTCATGGCCACTACAACAAAAACCTCATATAAAGACACTTTTGTACATACGTTTTGCAAATTGTTGTAAGATCAGGAGTTTTATAGTGTAGAGACAATTTATAGAGGCACTTTAAAAATTGCCTAGAAAACTTCTACTCTAAAGACAATTTAGAGATATTTTCAGCACATTTTGCTAAATTTTATCTTGTAGAGGTATTTTTTCGGCACTTTAAAATGTGCCTGATATGTAAATACATTTTCTCAAGACAATTTAAACTCTGGAGAGACTTCTTAGAATGATAATGTATACCCAAGGACTAAAAATAAGTAACTCACGGCACAACCATACAAGTAATGGCATGAAGTTGAGTTGTTTAGTACAGTGAAGATAAAAATGATTTGTCCAAGAGATCTTGAGTTTAAGGATTGGCAATAGCAAGCGGAAATATTTTACTCTTTATTTACATTGGTTTCATATGGTTGTGGTACAAATTAATGTCTTTAGAAAATGCCTCTACCATCTTATGGACATTTTGTAAAATGCCTCTGTTTGTAGAGACAATAAAATGCCATAGGCACTTATTAGACATTTTTAAAATGCCTCTGTAGTATTATAAAATGTCTCTAGAAAATGTCTCTACTAGACATTTTATAAAATGCCATAGGCACTTATTAGACATTTTTAAAATGCCTCTATAGTATTATAAAGGCATTTGAAAAGTGTCTCTATAGTACTAGAAAATGTCTCTACAAAGTATTCACCATAAGTGTCTCTAGAAAATGCCTCTACCAACTTATTGACATTTTATAAAATGCCATATGCACTTATTAGAAATTTTTAAAATGCCTCTATACTATTGTAAAGGCATTTGAAAAGTGTCTCTATAGTACTAATAAAAAAAGGGCTCTACAAAATATTTTTCTTCTAGTTAGTCCTTATACAGGGGCTGGTCTTGCTTCCACAAGAACCTCTCCATGTTCCACTAGGTGTAGAAACCAAACAGGGCTCGAAAAACCTCAACCCAAGCAATGAAGTAGGTGAATTTGTCATATTCGATGAAGGAAAAAAGAAAACCTGGAAAACTACCTACAGCTTTCGCACATAGTTTTCGAATATGATTCCGCTTAAAAAATCTTGCTCCCAGGGATCTCTATAAATACAGAGAACCTCAAGGAAGTACTCCAAACTATCATCAGCCATCACTTTCCCCCCACCTTATCAATCTGCCCTCCTGACCCCAGAGGTCACCATCATGGCTCTTGAGGTAATTCTACGATCTGATTTTTAATTTCTAGTTTGTTTCGCTCCCTCTCATGGATTAGTGATATGTGTAGTGTTATCCATACATCCACACCTTTTTTTTCTTTCTTGAATCAGACACCCTAAGTCCGATTTGGATTCCGACCCTCTTTCGAACTCTAAGTAGTATTTCCCCTTATAAAATTTCTTTTATGTCTCCATGTTCTTAGCCCGATTTGGATTCTGACTCCCTTTCGAATTCCATGTATAATTTCTTTTGTGATAGAGGATATGACATTACAAATATGACTGCATTACAAACAAGTTTCCATGTCCAGGTAACACTGATCAAGTGTGTTGATGCCGTCTATTCTGATGATTCATGTCAACTAATAATAATCATCACTTCCTTAACATGTATTTTTGCCCAAATCATAGGAGGCAGAGTGGCCATGATAGGGATTTTTTTATGAGGTCCCTCTTGGCATTAGTCCTATGCTATATATTCACGTTCTTCATTGGTAGCACAACTTGTGTCAGTGAGACATCGAGCGAGTGACAAATCATGACACATCAATGTTTGGAATGTCATATCCTAGAACCCTATTGTATGGTTACATGGGCAAAATCTCTTATATCTCTAGACCAGGGTAGTACTATGTATATATCTTTTCTATGATGTATTGGCTAGAAAAAAAAAAAAGGGAAAGGGGGTATCCACGAGCCGTGATATACTGTAGAACAACAGTATAGAATTGAACACCCCATTTTAACTTATACCTTTGGTGAGTATTGAGGAGAGTTGTTGCCAAGGAAGAACAATGCGCTATTTCAACAAATTATTCTCTGCTAGGCCTTCCCTGGATAGCTTATATGTGCATCATAAACCTTAGTTCTACTTCAATTTTCTTTTCTGAAATATAACTAATATTTTTCTTCTAAGTTCTCCTTCCAGTCAAATTTAATAGTTTAGTTCTTCCAGTGTCAAATACTTTTTACTAGAGTAGTTTTGAACAAAATGCTGGATGAAACTAGGGGTAGTTGTATTTGGAATTCGTTTGCTGCAATAAACTTATAAGGAAGCAAATATGATCATGTAACGAGCCAAAATTCTGAATAACTGCTTTCAGATTTTGATATTTGATTGTAGAATTGAGAAGATGAATGGCTATTCTATTTCATAGAAGCACATATGTTTGTAACTAGAATCCCTTTGTTTATTTGAAGTACTTAAATTCCATGTTTCCAATGTTTACTGAAGATGTTCCAATTCTGTCTTGCATGACATTATTAACAATATTAACTTTATATTTGACAGGGAAACCAGGTTTCATTACCATCTATGCCATCACATGCTGCAAATGTGAGAAATGGCGAACCATTCCAACGAAAGAAGAGTTTGAGGTAATCCGTCAGAACTACCCCGTGGAGCCATGGTTCTGCAGCAAAAAACGCGACTGCTCATGTGAGCACCCTGAAGATATCCAGTATGACACCAGCCGTAGTTGGGCCATTGACAGGCCCAACATCCCTAAGGCTCCGCCGAAGACAGAGAGGCTACTGATCATGAGGAACGATTTATCTAAAATGGATGCCTACTATGACTTGCCAAATAGGAAGCGTGCAAAGGGCAAACCTGATATAGACAGGTTCTTGAAGGAAAACCCAGAGTGCGCTCCTACTTTACCACTTTCGAGCTTCAACTTCTCAACACCTAAGATTATTAAGGAGACTGTTTCCGAGAGTGCAAAGTGGGTGATGGCGAAGGTTGAGAGGGAAGAGCGGCGTATGCAACTGGGTGCAAAAGATGTTCCAAGTTCCAGCAGCAAGTAGTTACCATTGTAGCCTCCAAATCTACATGCGTAGTACTTTTGGTGATGCCAAAAACTTAAGACAATATGGAGCAACAACCTTAAAAACCTATATTTTCCCTTCCTTGTTTACCTCAAGAAGTTATGCTATGTTCTGCACGTGCTTTTGTGTTTAACTTTTTTTCATTTTAGTTCATATCAAATCCTGTGAATTGCTGGAACTATTTTCATGTGGTGATTTTGCATATTTGCTACATATGCTTTGTTTCACATATATCCGGACCTTCTCATTTCAGGTCCCTATTTTTCAGGTGGTGATTATATATATCTTCTATATATGTAATCCGAATAATATATGGTTTTGTTATAGAATGTAGGCATCATCCAAACAGTACCAACCCCAGCAGGGACTAGGGTTGGGTTGGTTAGCTAAGGTTGGAAACCTTTCCTCCTAGCACGTAAATCGGAGTAGCCTATTAATATATGATTAATTAAGTATTAGCTTAAAAACTTTAAAAATGAATTAATACGATTTTTTAAAGTAATTTTTTATAGGAAATTTTTGCAAAAAAATATACGGTTTAATACTTTAAAAAGAGTGTGAGTAAAACGTGAAAGTGAAGTTGGAAAAGTGTTCGGAACACACATCCTAAGGTAGGTGCACATCACCGTAGGTGTGCAACGGAGGCTTAACTGAAAATGTGCCGGTGATAGGTTGGCCGTGTCATGCCGTTTGGATGGATGGGCAAGGCCGAATTCCGCAAGGGTCAAAACCCTGTCGGTCTATCCCCGTGAAAGGCCCGCTTGCCGTCCCTCTACCCTCGGGATTCAGTCCCGCTGTCCGTCCTCGTTCCGCCCCCACACACACCGGCCCACCCTCCACCCTTACGCCCAGCCCCGCGGCCCGAGGCTTCCTCTCCTCGCCTCGCGACCGCTCCGCCCCACCTCCGCCGCCGCCGCCGACGACGACGACGGCGGCCAACCGCCCGACCGTCGAGTATGGCCTCAGCTCCGTCACCGGTCTCGCCCCACTTGGCGCCCTCCACCCAGGTCCGCCTCTCGCCCTTGCCTCCTCGATCGTACGTCGCCATCTACGTTTCCTCGTATTGGTATTTCCCCCCACAGCTTCTTCGGTCTGTCCCTCGAATCCTCGATCCGGTTTGGTCTATCTGGCGATGCAGGGTGATTCTGATGGTGGCCATAGGACATAGCATGCTCGGTTGTTGGTTTGGTTGTTTGGGTTAGAAATTGTGCCAAACGGTAGTGCCTGCATGTTGCGACTCTATGTGTGGATGCGGTTTCAGAGTCCACAATAGGGGTCTGGTTATTCCACTATGTTATTCCGTAGGATGAAATCTTTAATCAAATAGTATCGTCACTGCCAAGAACAGAAGAGGGAAGGATCGATTTAGAGCCTTAATTTAATCTGATGAGCTGAAATTGTGCCTGTTTGGATAGAAATTGTAGGCGTGTTGCTTTGTACTGCTGTGAATACCTGAAGCCTGAAGTTTGTTTGTCAGTAACGGGAGTTTATGGGCTGTAATGAAATAAAAAAGATCAGCTTGTATTGGTTTCTCAAAATTTTGTTTGGATCCAAGAGGGATTGAGGAAGCATGAAAGGATAGTGCAATCCGTTCAATAACAAAAATGCATAGACTTTTAGATTGAGAACATGAGAGTTAATGGGTTACACTATTTAATACTTTTGCAATTCTTAAGTTCTGACGACAATTTATACATTAGCAAAGGGGGACTGCAGGGACTGGAAATTGTAGAGGATTATAAGGGTAAGAGGAAAATGAGAAAGATTTTTCTAGTTAGAGCCGTCTGAACCATTTCTTTACATCACTGTGGGTCTATGAATCAATTTTAGATTTCTTCACAAAATGCTGGGCAAAACTTGGGTTTTCTGCCCCTTTTAAAAACTGAATGCAGAATATTTTTCTATGGTTACTTTTGTGCAGCCAAACATAAGTGTGCCTGTATACTACATGGCATCTACATTATACCAAAGTTGCCTTACCGTATGGACTCTATGCAAAATATAACTTCCAACTTCTAAGAAGCAGCTTTTATGGACTGTAAAGAAAAAAAAAACAAGGTAGCACTCTTTATTATTTTTATTTGCGTGTTGGGAAGTTGTTCTGTTATCCAATCCAACAGAATTATGCATCCTGTGTCATTAACATCCATTTTCCATTTGTTTGTGCCTGATAGAATTAAAATTTACATTCCAAATGCTTATTTTAGGATCAGAAAAATTCTTTTGCTTGATATACAATAGTAATAAATCTTGATATACAATAGTAATGAATGGTAACGTTCTTCTTTCAATAGAGAAAACGAGGTTCCTCCACAGACTCCATTGGCATGTATGCAGTTCAATGTTGTGAGTGTCACAAATGGCGCAAGGTTCCGACGAAGGATGAATTTGAGACAATTCGTGAGAACTTCATTGAGGAGCCATGGCACTGCAGTAAAAGACCTGACTGCTCGTGTGAAGACGCTGCTGACATCGAATATGATAGCAGCCGTATATGGGTCCTTGACAAGCCTAACATACCAAAACCTCCAGCAGGAACTGAGAGATTAGTGATTATGAGAGGTGATTTGTCTAAAATGGATACCTACTATGTCATGCCAAATGGGAAGCGTGTAAGGTGCACTGCAGAGGTGGACAAGTTCCTTGAGGCCAACCCACAGTACAAAGATCGGTTTTCAGTTGAAAGCTTCAGCTTTACAACACCAAAGATTGTTGAGGAAACTGTTTCTCACAACTCTGTGTGGAAGTCTGGAAAGGCTAAGAAGCAGGACAAGATAAATGCTTTGAGCAATAACAATTAATTTCTGTCAAAACAATAAGGCCTTATATTATGCTTAGGTGATGCTCATCTCAGGTTGTTGGTGCTACCCTCATCTACTTTGTGGGCTGGTCAAATCTGTTTATACTTGCACTTTATGTCTGTTCGGTCTCTGTGATCTGTGTGTTATGATGCTCTGAACATTTTCTTTCTTCTTCATTATGTATTAACTCTTGGCAAACTTTGAGATGGTTGAGAAGGGTTGTGGATATGTTGGCTACTAACCTTAGTTATAAGCACGCACTTTTGTTACATCTCACATGTTTGCTTTTCATATTTCTGCGTGGAGAAATTTGATCATATACCCACCCTTTAGATTGAAATTAGGATTTACCCACCTGACCCACACATGTCAGTGGCACAAAAGGGTAAATCCTTGATCCTCAATTTCCTGATAGGAAAATTCAACAACAAAGTACTAATACTAGTTGGTCTGCTGCTATCATGTGAGCTGTTTCTATACATGGGTATCTTATTAGAAAACAAACATTGTGTATTGCTACCGGAATAATCCTTTGAGATTTGATTTGATGCAATAGGTTAGGTTTCCATTTAAGATTAGAAACCAAGCATTAGCATAAACTAATTTCAGATCAGGAATGTTCAGTAACAACATATAAAGGATAGCAAGTGTACTGACATACCTGTGAACAAAATTGCCTTCTTCCATGTTGTGAAATGGCTCTGCGTTTTTAGGGCGATTGTGCAGCTTGTGGGGAAGCCCATGGAAGCGCATGCATCAAAGTCCTGGTCTGCATTGTGAGATGGAATTGCATGAGGCTTTAGCAGCAAATAAAAAAAAAATACAATTTGTAAGAAGCAGCGGAATCAGATAGTGATGTCTAACATGAAACGGAGTGCTCACAAATCTGTGGCTAAGCCCATAAGCACTGATACTTTTTCGAGGGAATACAAGCACTGATACTCATCGTGATCAGACTTTGAATGTGGTTTTTTTTTTTATTCTTGTCTCCCGCATGACTTTCAGTCCCATTCTCGCAATTACTATTTTGACTGATCCACAAAACTTAAAGCTGCTTCTTCCTCTCTGCACAATCAAACATACTCAAATGCACTGTTCCAAGAGTTTGAGAATCAGGTCAGAAAGATTCAGAAAGATTCAAAACCATCAGGTCAGAGGAACATCTTACTTTTTCAGTGGCCTGTCACTTGGGTCATTCTCATCTCAAAGACTTGCAGCGCAATCTGCACTGTTCCTCTGACTAACCTATGATACTTCCGAACTTGCGCATGTTGGGAGCGCATAAGTTTGTACTGTGTTTCTTAAAAATAAAGTGCACAATCTTGTAAATGATCAAGAACAATTTTCACGGACATTGACTCAAATACCAGGCCTCTGAAAACTGCTGACCTTCCATAGCCTGTCATTCAGACCCTTCTCATCTTTTTTCTCGCTGGACCGGAGAAGAAACGCGGTCAAATTTTATTCAGAAGCCGGGGAGAAAGGTTCATTGCAACAAGGTAAGAGTTGGGGTAGTTCGTCATCTGAATTATACTCTTCTGCACCTGTTTTTGCTCGAACATTCGACGATATCTTCGTATTTGAACAGCAGCAGAAGGTTGCCCTCAGAAAGATCACGACTCACGAGCCCTCACGAACTCCGTTGTCCGTTCTGCCACTCCCTAAAGTAGATCCCAATAGCTCTTAAAAAGAAGAGTAGATCTCAATACAGCTTAACGTGCCAAAAAATGCCAATGAGGCTGAAAACCATGGCCAATTTGACTGGCACTGTCCTTGCAAACTTGTTAAGAATTCGCTAGGAAAGCACCGCTTCAGAACGGCAGAACATGTAGTACTAGTATGCAAGCATCTGCGGACCATCTTTGCGAAGGATCCAGGGAGCAAAACTCTGATGAACCGTGGTCTCCTAACAGCTGCATTTGTCTTGTTATTAATCAAATCTGCCAAAGTGTCAACTTCACAAAATTTCAAAAAGCAAAAGTTGTCAGGGTCATAGAAACATCAACGGTGCATATCAAGTAATTACTAGTAGTAAACAGGTTGGTCTCCAAAAGAATTTATGTGAGATCTTCTGTAAATACCAGTTGCTTGTTGCGACAGTTGAATTGAAATTTTGCCAGAGTAGTCACCTTCGCCCGGAGCTGGCGTCGAACACCTTCACGGCGAGTTACGTGGCGCCCTTCGTTCCTGAACACGAGAAACCACCCCATGACGACGCCATGAGCGCGCGCGAACTCCGCCAACCCGCGTGCCAGGAACGCCGCTCCCGCTGAACTTCCATGCGCCACACCTTGCCGTTGCCGAGCGCGCCCAACACCAGGAACACCACGCTGCCGTCGCCCGCCGTCCACGGCAGCGCTGGCGACGGGCACGCACGCTAGAGGATTAGCCCATGCGGTCATGCCTGCGCCGCGCACGAGTGGTTGATAACTTGGCGTAGGAGTGGGTTTCGTGGCGGATACCTTAGCTAGCAGCCACCTTGAAGAATTCGAGCACGCGAAGCGGTGCCGGAGTAATAGGCGAATGGGCGTGGAGATTCTAGGGCACCGACGACGAAGAGACACGGCGATCGGAGTTCTCCAGAAGTTGAATTTATTTCTGTGGGAAAATAAACCGGCGCATAAAATGGTGTCACACGCGTCAGGAAGGAAAGCCTTGAATCGTTTCATTTCATTTTGAGAAAATTTGCTTCGCACCAACCATCGGGGGAAAAATCACTGCACTAAATACTCACTAAAACATAGATGTTTTCAAATAGTATCATGTAAAAGTTCATGGTTTGTTCACTATTGTGTCAAAATATTTGGATGGATATATATGTTTTAGATTTTTTTGTTCAATGTATTTTATTAAGAACTGTAAGTCATATATTCTTGGGATGGTATAAATTATAGGAGATCGATCCATATAATGTTATCTCCTACGACTTCATTGAGACAGCTTACTTTGCCTCATCTGCTACGAGCATGCATACGTTGTCAACACCACTACCCTTCGGTTTATCTTAGTGTCTTGTTGGCATCACCTCATCCACAGTGTTACATCGATACTTCATGAGTTCAGTTGCTCACACGGTTTGGGTACGTGGTACCTCGTCGGTATTGTCTTTACCAAAATTACACCTTTGTACCTCACATAAGTCTTCACCACTGTTCATCATCCCTAGTACTCAAGCTCCACTACAAGTATAATGTGTGGTATCGTTCCTAAATACCCACATATATCATTTTGGTATATATGTGGTTAGTTTCGTCGATCTAATCACCATGATACAACATATCATAGGGAAAATTGTTGGGAGAGAGAAAGAGAATGGAGAATCGGGTCTATGCATTTTCGACATAGAGAACAGCGGATGTGTTATTAGGGAAGGGGTGAAGAGAAAGAGATTAATCTGAAGCACCGCTAGCGTAGGGGCGGTCGATAGGGACAAAAGATTTAGACGAAGCATCACCGTATGTAGAATGGGGAAGGAGAGGTGCGAGGAAGAGAGAATAAGAGGAAATTGAATCAGAGCATGGTATGTGTGGAACAGGCTTCCAATGTGCATGTAAAAATAACCTTAAGCATTAAAGTAATATTTGTGATCCAATTTTATGCATTGGGAAGTGAACTCACAAGAGAATATGGCTATAGCTAACCTTAAGCTTAGAACTAGTCATAAGGAATATAAAATTACTTCACATCTTTTCAATGTGCATGTTAGCTCTGAATCATCATGCTTTTTGAATAGAATTTTTTTTCCTTGGTGGGCCATAGCTTAAGGTGAAAAAAAAACTTATACATTGTAGTATTTGTTATAAGTAAACGGGTATATGGCTGTGGGTCCTACCTTATAGCTCAATACTCTAAGGGTGATAGATGTAGATGAGAATATGATCGTGTATGGGCGAGGTGAATAGGAGAAAATGATATATAGTCGTTGATCTCCTGTGACATATATAAATGTAAGGATAACTACTCGCTCGTTAAGTCACTCCGATTTGAAAAACACCCAATCGTAGCAGTATGAGGTACCTTAGATTTTACTTACGCCAAATAAGGGGGTGTTTGGATTCAGGGACTAAATGTCACATCGGATGTTTGGGCGCTAATTAAGAGTATTAAATATAGACTAATAATAAAACTAATTGCATAAATGAGAGCTAATTCGCGAGACAAATTTTTTAATCCATAATTAACACATGTTTACTGTAGCATCACATAGGTTAATCATGGATTAATTAGGCTCAATAAATTCGTCTCGCAAATTAGTCCAGGAATTATGAAATAAATTTTATTTTTAGTTTACGTTTAATATATCTAATTAGTGTACATAAATGTGACACTGACTTAAAAATAAATCCCTGATCCAAACAGGGTCTAAATTGGACGGCTGAGATCCTATCTGCTATAGGAAGCGACCAACTAACGCCACGCTCCTCTGCGAAACACGGAAGCTGCAGCAGCGGCCACGTCGGCACAAACCAAAGAAGGGAGGACGACGACCCTCCATTCCCCATCTCTTCTACCCTCTCTCCTCTCCCCCCCTCCTCCCTTCCCACAAGAAAAACCTCACGCGAACAATGTACAGCCCTCTCGGCAGCGGCTGCGCGTTCGCCCCCGCTGCCAGCTCCGCGTTCCCGCCGGCCGCAGCCGCGGCGCGGTTGCCGGCGTCCACCGTCCCCGCCGGGATATGCATGGGCAGGAGGAGGAGGAGGAGGCCGGCGAGGCTGGTTCTTGCGTGGGCGAGCTCGAATGGCTCGGACGGTGGCGCCGCCGCTGGTGCAGTGGCGGACGAGGCCTCCGCCGTGGGAGAGAGCAAGGAAGGGGAGGTGGCCAGCGGCGGCGGTTCTTCCGCTGAGTCGTCGACGGAGAAGAAGCCAGCTCCCGTTGATCCCAAGATTGAGAAGGAACTCAAGAAGGTCGGCTGCTTTTCTTTGTACTTTAGCACTAAGCACTCAGCTTGTTCGAGATAATTGTCCTCCAAAAATACTAGCCAACTGTAAGAATTCGAAACACTCGAAAACCTCACAATTCGATAGTAGCCGAGTACAATGAATGGCAGGGGGAAAAAAAATCTGATTTGAGTTATCAGAAATGTTATATCCTTCTATTCCTCCTGGTGTTCTATACATGTTCCCAGCTTCTATTCCCTCGCTTTCCACGCATACTTCCTAAAGTGCTAAATTGTGCGTTTTTGCAAAAAATAATATTGAATAGTTACTTTAAAAATCATTTTATTCCATTTCTCAAGGTTTTTAAGCTAATACTTAATGAATCATGCGCAAATAAGTCACTCCGTTTTATGTGCGTGGGAGAGAAGTTCCTAACCTTCTATGCTAGTTTTGGTCTTGGGCTCATAGGCACAAAGAAAACACTAAAATTTTCTTTTAAAAGATCAACAACAAAGTATTCTGCTGTGTTCTTGAGCAGGCAGTTCAGAAGACCGCGGCAACGTTTGCACCGAGGGCGTCAACCGCTACAAAGAACCCTGCAGTGCCTGGAACAGCTCTGTACACTATCTTTGAGGTGCAGGGATATGCCTCCATGCTGTTGGGTGGAGCTCTTTCCTTCAATCTCGTGTTCCCGTCGAATGAGCCAGACATTTGGAGGCTGATGGGAATGTGGTCCATCTGGATGTTCAGTAAGTAAGAATTTAATTTGTGGTATTTCTCGTTGTGCAATAAGTTTAAAATCTTATAAATTGTTCCCATCAGTAGCAAGGAATATGATCTATCACGCATCAACCGAACCATTACTCTCTTTTCGACAGAAGTGGCTCAAAATGTATTGGAAGTGCTCAGTGCTACTGACACAAGATGGGAATCTGTGCTTCACGAGCTATTAACCTTATACTGCAGTTTATTCAGTTATAAGAATAGTTCCAAAAGCAACCAATAATTTTTTTTTCTTTCTACTACGGTGTCTCTTTAGCTGTTCTACACATACATATATGCTGACTGGAAAAAGAGAATGAAATATCCTTCTCTTTGCCTAGAATCTGTAACAAAAACTCCTGAGGTTATCATATCAAGTAATTAACCATTTATCCATATCTTAATATCAATTCTTCAGTCTAAATTTCTTGATAGTACTAAGATTCAATGTTGATGCAGCTATACCTTCTCTTCGGGCCCGTGACTGTTCAAATAAGGAGAAAGAGGCTCTAAACTACTTGTTTCTACTAGTCCCTCTAATCAACGTCATTATCCCATTCTTCGTGAAATCCTTCGCTGTTGTCTGGTCAGCAGATACGGTTGCTTTCCTTGTGATGTATGCATGGAAGGTATTTCCTCATGCTAAAATGTTCTATGCTCCTTCGATATTCCGTCAGTTGTTGTCAAATGTTTAATAAGATTCATTTCTACACAGCTTGGATGGCTGCAAAGGTCGGAGTGAACAATTTCCTGACCAAAGGAGTATTTGAAAGCAAATATTGCATAAGCGAATTTGGAGGGCACGCTACATGCGTTGATAAATTTTTCCTAGATTTAGTTTCGTGTACATCCGTGGAGTGTAAAGAAGCTTGCTATGTAGATGTACCTTAAATTGTCAACATTAGTGTTGACTAGGAACTGGGCATCTCTCAACCTGTTATGGTTTCCCAGTAGATCATATATGTCTGCGCGCTGCCATGAAACGGTTGCCAATTGTAGCCCCAAAAAACGAAGCAGATGCAAGCGTGTAGCACCAACAAAATATGTATGGTTCAGTGCCTGATTTCATGGAAGAAAGATCAAACTGCACATATATCTCATTCATATGATCAATTGACCATATCTGGTTCTCTTACCCATTTTCATAGCACAACGTCTGATGCTTTCTCGCGTTGACAACTCGAAAATGACCTAAGCAGTTCCATGTCCGTATCTCGAAAACTTATTTCTGATTTACAATTTCAAGTGTGTAGCGACATCAAAATATGTATGGTTCAGTGCCTGATTTGGGGCAAACATTTTCATGGGAGAAAGATCAAACTGCTCATATCTTATCTATTAACTTATTAAAGGAATAGAAAAAGAAACCTTCACATGGCCTAGAAATTCTCTTATTAATTGAAAAAAAAAATAGAGTTCATATAGAAATGCAATTTAAAAATAGCTAAAATTCGGAATTAAAAATAAGGAATATAGGAAGAGAAGGCTAGAGTCCATGCCGGTATACAATAGATCTAATGGAAATTCGGATTAAAAAATCTATTAAGTTATTAAAGAAATAGAAAAAGAAGCCTCAACGTTCGCTCTCATGGTTTAGAAATTCTCATATTAATTAGAGAAAAATAAAAAAAACAGAGTCCACATAGGAATACAATTTAAAAATAGCTGAAATTCAGAATTAAAAATAAGGAAAATAGGAAGAGAAGACTAGAGTCTATGCCGGTATACAATAGAACTAACGGAGATTCAGATTAAAAAATAAGAAAATTAAAATTAGAGGTTAGAGTCTGTGTAGAAATACAATTTAGAAACAACAAAAATTCGAAATTAAAAAATAAGGAATATTAGAAGAAGACTATAGAATCCATAGAAGTACAATTTAAAAATAACTGAAATTTGAAATTAAAAAAGAAACATTGAAAGATAAGTTTAGAGTCCATATAGAAATACAGTTTAGAAATTATAGAAATTAGGAATTAAAATGAGGAATATTGAAAGAATAGTATAGAGTTCATATAGGAATTTAGAATTAATTAAAATTCAGAATAAAAACAATAAAATTAAAAGTAGATTTTAGAGTACATATAGAAATACAATTTACAAATAACTAAAATTAGAAATTAAAAAAGGAATATTGGAAGAATAGTCCATATAGGAATTAAAATTCGAAATTAAAAAAAATAATATTGAAAGATGGGTTTAGAGTCCATATAGAAATACAATTAGAAATAATGAAAATTCAGAATTAAACAAATAAGCAATATTAGAAGAAGAGTCTAGAGTCTGTATAGAAATATAATTTATAAATAATGGAAATTTATAATTGAAAAATAAGAAATATTGGAAGAGAA
This sequence comes from Oryza punctata, assembly GCA_000573905.2. NCBI lineage: Eukaryota > Viridiplantae > Streptophyta > Magnoliopsida > Poales > Poaceae > Oryza > Oryza punctata. The sequence goes on along the minus strand of CM002492.2, from coordinate 21,680,752 downwards.
GTCTAAAGTTCATATAGAGTATAATTTAGAAATAACTGAAATTTTGAATTGAAAATAAGAAATATAGAAATAAAATTTATAAATAATAGAAATTCATAATTAAAAAATAAAGAATATTGGAAGAGGAGTCTAGAGTCCATACAGAAATATAATTAAGAAATAACTAAAATTCGATATAAAAAATAATTAATAACTATCACGTATATATAACACAATATGAATATTACACACTTATAGTTCGATCAAGTTAGTATAAAATTTAAATTATATTATTATTTTAAAATATTTTAATAATATGATAAGAAAATATATTTAGTATTATATGAGAGAAAAGAATCCTAGCCGTATAATTTATGCGGGCCACCTTCATATGATATGATCAATTAACCATGTCCGAAAGCACGCTTGTGCTTTGATGCTTTCCCGCTTTGACAACTGAAAAGCGTGTTTATCCATGACCTAAGCGGTTCCATGCCCGTATCTCGAAAACGTGCTTTCCTCTTACGCTTTCAAGGAATGGAAGAGTATGGACCAAAATAGGAGTAGCAGTCTCCACGTCCACGCCAGAGTCCGGGCTTGACTCGACCGACTCGACCGATTCGTCGAGATTTTTATTTTTATTTTTAGGCGAGGCGGCACCCAAAAAGCGAAAACCATGGGCTCCTCATCGAGCAACAGCCGGGCCGCGCCCGCGCCGCCGCCGCCGCCTCCGGCTGCTCCTGCGCCGCCGCACCCACTCCACGTGATGGACGCCGACGAGGAGGACGAGAACGTGAAGCAGCTCAGCGAGTGTGCCGCCCTCTACCTCTCCCTCCAGGCACCGATTCTCTCCCGCTCCCTTTCCCCTCTCCCTTTGCGTGTTCTCTTCTCCCGCCTCGTTCTTAGTTGAGGAGGCGCAGGCGCTTCCTGTCCTGCTGCCGCGCGCAAATATCTTCCCGACTTAACAGTTTCTGATCTTGCTGTTCTCTTCGCTCCTTTGCAGGATTGCCTCGCCGAGTCCAACCGCAACTGGAAGGCCTGCCAAGCACGTAAGCATCGCGACAAATTCGTCTTATTTTTTTTCTTCTCTCTAGTAGTCCCCGGCGTCGAATTGGTGAACTGAGAGCAAGTATAATAGTGAGTAAGCCTAAATAAGTTTACGTGGAGGAGAGAGGTAAAAAAAAATTAAGGATGTTAGCTTTTATGCAAAAGCTAGCTAGTTTAATGTATAAGTGAGAGATAGAGAGAGGAGAAGAAAATTATAGTTAACCTTATAACTAATCTATTATGTATGTTGATTTTAAGATAGGCTAATAGTATGATTGAGCTCTACTATTATCCTTGCTCTTAATGAGTTGGTGAACCTTACTGATTACGTAGTACTTGTTATGGTTGGAACAGAAATTGTTGTTAAATGGTTTGGAATTAGGCAAAACCTTGGATTTGTAGTGTTGTGTTGAGTATTCAGGTTGGATTGCCTCATGTGCATAACTACGCATGAACGGTTTCTGCCTTTCTGGTTTATTGTGTTAATGTAAACTCAGGAATGCTAGGAATTTTCTTCTTCAAAAGAGAGTGTTTATGGTATGGTAGAAGTGATCTTCAGCCTCACTTCTTATACACTCTTACGTATGGAATGTGGGAATTTTTTCTTGCTTCTCTGGGAATTGAATTGCTTTCTATGAAATTCCTGCATTATAGACAGGACCTTAATGGCATGATATGGCCTTCAATAGCTTAGAAGGTGTTAAAATAGGAGTTAGAATCATCCAAGATAAATGAGGATGTCAATGTGGCTTAGCTTCATCCCTTTCTGGCGCTTCTTTACAACCATGTGCACTTGTTTTGCAACATTACCGGGTAATTTTCTAAGAGATATTTGCTGATCCATGAGGCAACTTGTACATATTTGGCTTACCTCACATGTCGCAGACCTGTAACAACACCAGACATGCAGATCCGACTTTGTTGTATAGCACTAATATCCTAGCACTGCACAAATATCGGTCACACATTCGTATCCTAGTTGCTTTTCAAAATCGAAGAACTTGCAGTAACAGTTGATTTTGTCTTTTTGCTGTACAATGGCTCTCATATGGTAATGTTTGTTCAAGGAGCTAGCCCTGAGTTGAGATGTTGCAATTTTAAGATGCCTTGCATAGCGATCCTAGTTAAACGTAATATTTCGTTGAGGATAAAAAATATGGTACTAGTAGCTACGACTATGATGGTTACATCCATATCTGTGTAAGTTAGTGCTGTCTTAATTTCTGCATAAAAAACTTTTCTACAAGCAAGGATTATGGTTTTCATCTCATGACATTCTCTCACTCTGTTCTAACAATATGTGTTGCTTCCTTTTTATGGCAGATGTTCAAGCCTTGAAAGCATGTGAGGCAAAGAGAAACAAAAGTGAAACAAAATAGAACATTTTTTGTAACAGTTGGCACTATTACTAGGCAAGTAGAAATTGCACATACTACTAATGATTACAAATCTCTGCAGTTGGTTAGAACCGTTTGAAGAGTTTTGAAATCAATCGACTTGTTTCTTCAAATATTATGTTATGGCTGTTGCAATCAGCATTGAACTGAATACTTTATGTGTATTCACCAGTCCGCACTTGGAAGATACCTCCTATTCTTCATCGAGGATGGCGACATCATAGGCAACGTGTTGAGAGCTCTTAGCTGTTGATGGAGAAGTTCTACAGCATCATAACCTGGAGACTGGAGTTAACTTGTTCAAAAAAAAATCTGTAGCTAGCTTTCGACTGAAAAGACACAGGATGAGCTTGCGACGTTAAATTGAAACTTACTTGAATGTTTCTGGTAACAGTTGCTGTTTCTTCAAACTTTGATGCAATGACACAATATCAATATGAGTTAAGACTATCATGGTTGTTGCGCTGCCTTTAGGCTTTTTCAATACCTGTTCAGGCTTGTTTTGGGGCGTATATGGTTCGTCTGTGCAAGTTACAACATACCGACAGAATCAGCGTCTTCGGTGCCGCAAAGACCATTGCAGCCTGCCACTCTCCCGGTAGCTTTCCCCCATCGGATAGTTTTCTTCTGTGTTCGATTGTGTAAGGATATCAATTTCTCCAGCGATCAGGAAAGTAGAACTGGAAATGTAAATAGGTTACAGCCAAAAGTTTTCGACAATCATCAAACTTTGTATTTCGCATTATTGACAAACTGCAGAGTACAAATTACTTTCTGAAAAATCCGATACTTTTTATAATCACAGGTTTACTCTGACTCTGCGCAGACTGTTCTATTGTGCGTTTCTACCTTCATGCTCATCTGCTCAAAGTTTACTATCCTCTGAGGCTGGAATGAACTTGAGTGAGATGCTGTTAACACAATGCCGCTCATCTGTAGGTGTGTTGAACCCCTCCCCTTTGAACACATGGCCTAAATGTCCTCCGCAAGCCGCACAGGTGATCTCTATTCGCCTGCCATCAGGGTCAGGCTGAAGTTGCAAAATAGTGCCAGCATCAGTAGGAGAGCATGGAATGACTGAAACAGGAAAACAACACAATCTATGCATTGCCATCAGACGTAGAAGACAAAACCATACCGTACGTGCGATGGCTCCAGGAAATCCTTCGTAAAATGCTGGCCAACCACAACCCGAGTTGAATTTTGTAGACGATTTGTACAATGGAGTCCCGCATCCAGCACATTCATAAACACCCTCAGCGAAGAGCTTGTCATATTCACCTGTTCCAGGATACCTGGAAAAAAAATGATCAAATCAAAATTCACCATAAACTACACTGTTATTAGTTCAAGAGACTACCAGACTAACCATGTCATACACCAGTAATTAGTTAACTGTACGACAACACAAATGTTGATAATGAGAAGAGGATCAGCACTGCAACTTCGTACAGAATTATCTTTTTGCAGTTTTGCTTCATTACTCAATTGTCAGGACTACAGTTGCAGATCAGGACAAAACAAGCCTAAAAGGGTGGTAAGTTGGTTACAACGAACAAGCTTTTGTAGCGACTTCGCTTTAGTAACTTTGGCTGAGCTATTTTTCGCTAACATTCTGCAATTCATGATATGCAGCTGTGTCCAATGAGACAATAACATATTTGTCGAATGGTAGACAAAAGAAATATTACCGACAAAAGGGTTCATGCACTAGTACTATGTCTGTATAGCAAAGATACAATCCTGGTCAAGACGAAGAGGATATGTCTAGAGACAAACCTGAAATTAACATTTCATACAGGATCATAGTAACAAGCTGATTTTTTTAGACAATCATGTGGATATACATAGCCAGTAGTAACGGGCTGATAAACTGATAACTTTTGTCTTTAGAGTAAAATATCAGATACTGTTACACATGAATTCCCATATATAATTCTACCATTTGATATCTATAGCACAGCTGGTACTTAATTTATGAACAATTGTGTGCACAAAAAATCATTATGTTATCAAAATGCAAAAATAAGAATGCATGCAAATTCCAAAGGGAACGTACATTCAGTCATTCAGATGAGAATTATTTTTTTTCGCAAACTGGCAGAAGGATTGCTCGTCATTGTATTAGAAGAAGCAATTCTAGTTTACACAACACGATGACTGGGAGCCATCGCAGGGGGTTACAAGGTGAGAAAAAAAAAACAAAAACTACACAAGCTTTTTAGTTAAGGAGGCTGGTATCACAAGCGTTTTAGTTTGTTTTTTCTTCTTTTGCTTGGTAAAATCAATAGGCCTGGTCGGCTATCATTTTTGTGGCTGCTGCCAGTAGCTTTGGCTGTGCGCTGCAGCTGCAGCTGTAAATATCACAGCTGAGCAGGGCCAAATCATAGCCACTTTAAAAGGCATTGGCAGATCTAAAACGTTTGCAGCATGCAAAAATGTCCCAGAAATGCAACTAGATAATACTATTGCTGTTGACCCATGGCAAAAAAAAAAGATGGAAACTCGGGAGCAGGTTAATAAAGAGAGGATGGTTGACTGTCCAGAGCCAGTAACCATGCATAGGCAAGTCATTTCTGAAAGAGCTCTTGCAAAGTTGCAACGAAATACACAGTTCCACACATGCTCATACATGATCTGAGCATAAATTCAATTTTTTTAAGAAATTGATATCAGAAATAGAAACAGATAGGAAAGCATTACTCTACGCTACTAGTCCACTATTCTTTATACCAAGGAAAAAAAAGGATGAACAGTGGGAAGAAACACGTCATACTCCGTGCCCTTGAGGCGGAGGATGCGGAACTGCTCCGGCGAGAGGATGGCCTCCCACTCCTCCTCCGACTTCTGCACGGATCCAGGAGGCGGCGGCGCCGACGAGGACATCGCCACGACGCCCGGCAGCCGCCGGCCCACCGTCCCGCAGTACCGGCTCGCCCCCCACTGCTTGCAGTGCGGCCGCGAGCACGAGAGGGTGACGTGCCGATGTGGCGCAGGAGGGCTACGCGCGGCGGTGGAGGAGGGCGGGGCGAGGAAGAAGGAGGAAGCGAGCGCGGTGAGCGGGCGCGCGGCGAGCGGCGCGGGGTGGGGGTGGGGCGACGCCATCCTCAGCTTGAGCAGATGCTGGACGCCCATTTTCTCCTGGCCTTTTTTCCGTCTCGTCCTCAGGCAGTCCGTAGTACACGTGTCCTTTTCGTTTTCTGGTGGTGATAGGAAGATAAGGTTCTTGTGCAAGTGAAGTGACTGGATAACTTCATACTCCTGTCCTCCTGGAAGAATACAACCATTTCCTGAAGAAAAAATGTGGAGAAAAATCATGCATTCCAATTGATTCTTGTGACAAAGTTCGATAAATACATAAAACTTGTAAACTAGTATCTGAAATTCCCTTTCCCAGAAAATGCAGAAAGGCTGCAGGCTGCTACTTGTTGTTCTTCTCCTTAAGACAAGATTGTAGTACCAACACCTGCAGAATGTGGATTTAGCTCATCTCTTCACAACCCATCTCAAATTTAAGCCTGACACTTCCTAATGGCCAAATCTCCTTCCATATGTAGGCATGATCCTCTCGAAGAAAATCACAAGCAAATGGTATGTTCCATGAAAAATGACAAGAGGTGGCAAAAGCAGTGCATTTCAATTATGCATGATCAACGAATGTTCTATTAGGAAGAGCAAATCTGTCCAAGTTCTGAAGAACTACTACTAATGGACTGACAAGAATTGGGTTAAAATGAAGTTCCATATTGAGGAGAATGTTTATGGAAATGCCAGGTATGTTAGTAACAAACATGAGCCGTACACCACTAAATGTTCATTGGTTCAGGAATATTTGAATACATTGGACCTCTAAGCTACAATTTTATTATATCCAACATTTTTTTTATCAAGCCAATCCTTCAAAAATGACATCTAGTGACTGCATGACTGTATCATGGTCATATACAACAGAGTATCAAGTTGAAGACCTACATGCCAGTTCGTCAGCAAACAGTTGATACTGAAAGGAAGCACGTTATTCGATAAAATCATCATCGGTGCTTTCATAATCACTGTCATCATCAAGATCTTCATCTTCCAGCTCATCCTCTGCTCGCTCCGACAAATTGTTCATGTCAAAAGAATTATCAACTTCCATTTCCTCAATGCCAATTGTATCATACTTCATGCGCTCATCAAATTTGGCATCAGAACAGTTTAGAAGCCATGCAAGAGAGCATTTGAATCCCTTCTTCGCCACCATCTCATGCCGTGGCCTTACAGTTGACTCAAGGCCATATGTAAAGAATGCAGGGAATTCAACCAGCTCCTCCAAATCCCTCTCCATCTCATTCTGGAAGTACTCAAAGCTCATCTTCATTATATCCATGTTCAACGCGAGCAGCTGTGGGCATGCTACGACCATCTTGCTGACCTGAGAGAGCAAGAAGCCACAAGATGTAAGGAAATTAACATGCTTTAGAACTGCAGTTCGGCCGAGGCTAATGGCTTGTGGCATCCTCTCTATCACTCTACCAAAATCCTCACTGCTGACCAAAATGCTAGACTCAAACAAGCTCAGTTGTGCAACAAGCTTGTCTCTCAGCTCAATTCCAAGAATGTCAGGGTATTGTGCCACAATGAATGCTAACGCCTCCTTCCTCACCCCAAATTCCAGAAGCGCCTGAATATTAGGCTTCACCTTGTCCTCCAACCCAAAACCAAGGACATATGGCTTCTTCTCGATGATTCTTGCAATCGCTAGCCTCTGCAACCCAATGCCCTCAAGGTGTTCGACGAAAGGCTTAATGATCTTACCCACCCTCATGCCCAGTACCTCAGGGAAACGGGTGATGACGCTGCCAATCTGCCGCCTTGCCACACCAATGCCGACGAGGTAGGCGACAGAGGTGCTCATGGTTCCCTCGAGCTTGAAGCCGAGGAGCTCGGGGTATCGCTCGAGCACCCGCGGCACGTCGTGCGGCCTGACGTCCATGCCCTGGAGGTACTTGACAACGGGGGCAAGGTCGACGACGACGCTGGCGTGGAGCACCTGCGGGTATCGGCGGAGCAGGTCCGGGAGCGCTTCCTGGTGGACGCCGAGCTTGCCGAGGTAGTCGAGGACGGGGACCATGTTCTTGCGGACGCTGCAGCCCAGCGCGAGCGGGTACGCGGCGAGGTCCTCGTTGGAGAGGCCGAGGGAGTGGAGGAACTCGACGCGCTCGCGCATGACGTCGACGGTGGCGGGGAGCTCGAGGCCTGCGAGCTCGCCCGGGTCGACGCCGAGCGAGGCGAGGAACGCGTCGACGTCGGCGCGGCGGGCGGCGCGGCCGCGCTCCATGTCGAGGAGGCTGGGGCGCGCGTAGAGGGAGGAGGAGGAGGAGGAGGAGGAGGGGGAGGAGCGGGGGCTGGGCCGTGGCCTGGCATGGGTGGGCCCCCGGGAGCGGCCGGCGCGGGGCGGGGAGGAGGCGGATGTGGAGGCGGAGGCGGTGAGATGGAGGAGTTTGCGGAGGTGGGGGGATGGGGGTAGAGGAGGTGGCTTGGGGTGGGCGGAGAAGAGGAAGAGGGACTTCATCATTTGGCGAGAGGAGGAAGAGAGGCGAGGAAGAGGGTTTGGGGCGATGAGACGATGGGAGCTCGGCCGCTCGGGGCCTCGGGGAGTCGGGGTAGAGAGGGCGCAGGTGGTCGGCCGAGTCGTCGATGCCTCGACGGAGGGGATATCTTCTTCTGAATATGGTGGATGGATTCCTATCGTTTTCTTTCTGAACTGACAAATTCTATAAACCTATACAGATCATCCAAATCAGTATAGTTAATTGAAATTTTTAAAATTAAGAAACACCGAAACCTAGAAAACAATCATTTGTAGAGAAAAGTTTAGGTCTAGAAAAAATATCATGCGTTTCAATTAAAAGGCAGTCACTTTGTTCTTGCAACAACTTATCAAACAGAGAGCATTTTAAATCCCATTTTCTAGAGATGCAAAAAGGCTGAAAAATTTCTTGCACACCTTAAGACAAGGTTTTAGTCTTAACATTGCAAGTTATATGAATTAAGCACATCTCTTTAGTTAAGTCTCTGTGATGGCGAAATCTCTTTCGAACTGTTCCATGGTATTGTATATATAAAAAAAACCATTAACAAAATGGTATGTTCCATGAAACATATGAAGAGATGGCAAAATTGTATGCAAAACTAATATATTGCACTTGTTCTATTGAGAATTTGAGAGCAGCAAATCTATCAAAACTATGAAGTATCAATGTTCACAATCTCCTTTTAAAAAATGACAATCTACTCGACCATCCATATTAAAATATTCAATAACTTTTAGTGTTAGCAAAGTGCGCGCGTGTTGTAAGCGCTTGGCATTTGTACCGTGCTTAAAAAGAAGTTACTTTTAGCGTTCATTTTTTTCTCGAAACACATCAATTTCTGCAACTTCCTTATCTCAAACAATTACAATCATATTTTATTTAATTTTTTATCTACTTTCTCATCTCAACCAATCATGAGCATATCTCATTTAATTTCATCTATCCTCTTAATCTCTATTAAAATTTAAAAATGTTTATATTTTGAGATGAAGAGAGTAGTGAAGATACAAACCTTTTGAAACGTAAGGTAAACATGAAAGTTGTTGGGTTTTATATTTAAGATAAAATAATCATAACTATTTGATACGAAAAACCATAGAAAATCTTGCAAATTCCAAACTGTGAATTGCCTTGAGATTCATGCAATACCCCATAACCGTTACACCTCCTCTCCTCCCTCCTAACTCCAACCACCACCACGACTTAGTTGAGTGAACGCTCGATGCCCCGCCTCCTACGTTGCCACCATCCCACCGCACCGACAGCTGGCTTGATTGCTAGCTAAAAGGTGTCCGAGAGGTTCCCTTGGACGGCCTCCTCCCCCTTCCCCAATTATCCTCCTCCTCAAGCTGGATCCACCAATATCGCCCATCGTCCTAACCATAAATTTCGGTTTACCCCCACCGCCAATGATGACCCACTATCCTCCTTCATCCCCATGGCTCTTTAGTGTCATCACCCGTTCATGTTCACTGCCCCATCGCCGGGTCACCACCTCTCACAATTATCCCTTTAAGCCCATCGATCTCTCTCTTTAAACCCTAATTTGTCGGAGCTGGAGGATAATAAGTTGGGATCACCGGGGCATGAATGATTTGGGTATGTTTGGTTGTTGCCTAACATTGCCACAACTCAATTTGCTACAGGTCTGGCATAACAAATAAAGTGTGGCCAATAATTTGTTGGCCACAAGTGTGGTAATGCTTGGTTAGAAAATGAGCATATGACATGTAGGTTCATGGAGCAAGAAAGTTTATCTTGTTACAACTGAAACAAACAACCAAACGCTAAGATAATAGTCTGTGGCATACCTAACATGTGGTGTGACAATATGGTACACTCCACCAAACAGCCCCCCAGTCTGTACCAACAGCCATTTAGCAAAGAAAAAACTCAGAATAAATTCCCCACATCCCCAAGGAGTACCGTGAAAAAAGGACTACCGCTAAACCCTCGCCAGTCCCCACCCTTCCCTTCCCCGTTCTGCATCACCATGTTCGCCGCCATCTGCCGCCGCCGGCTCGCCGCCCTATTCCCCCAAATCCGCGGCTGCGGCGGCGGCGGCTCATATCATGTCCAGTCCAATCCCCAGGCCGCCCTCCTCTTCCACAGCTACTCCACGACCGCCGTCACCGGCGGCCCCGACTCCGAGCCATGCCCCGACACCGTCTCTTATCTGGTCTCCTGCGGCCTCTCCCCGGCCGCCGCCCGTCACACGGCCGCCAACACCCCCAGCCTCCGGATCCGATCCACCGAAAAGGCGGACGCCGTCTGCGCCCTACTCCGCAGCTACGGCTTCTCCGACGCGGACGTCGCCCGGATAGCCCGCAGCGCCCCGCTGCTCCTCACCGTCGATCCCGACCGAATCATCCGCCCCAAGCTCGATTTCTTCGCCTCGATGGGGTTCGAGCCCAGCAAGCTGTCCACCGCGCCTCTCCTCCTCGCGCGCAGCCTCGAGAAGCACCTCGTCCCCAGCATCCAGTTCCTCCGCGGCATCATCGGCACCGACGACGGGATCCGCCGCGGATTCTCCCGCATCCCTCGCGCACTCATGGTCAGCCTGGACAACTGCATGCGCCCCGCGGTGGAAGCCCTCCGCAGGCACGGCCTCACCAGCAGCCAGGACGTGTCCAAAGTCCTCGTCGTCCAGATGGGCGTGCTCATGCTATCGCCGGTCCGCATCGGCGAAATCTTCGAGGATCTCAAGGCTATGGGTATGTCCATCACGGACGGGCGCTTTGCCAACTCGTTCCGTGCCATGTGCAGCATGAAGAGGGCGACATGGCTGCGGAAGGTGGCGCTGTACCAGAGCTTTGGCATGTCCGAGAGTGAGGTGTTCGAGGCCTTCAAGAAGCAGCCCACGGCACTGCTTGGCGCTGATGAGACCATAAAAAAGAAGGCATTGTTCTTCTGCGACACACTAAAGTTTGAAATGCGTGAGGTAATGGCGAATCCTGTTATTATGGCATATAGCTTTGAGAAGACCATCCTACCAAGGTGTGCCGTGTTGAGCGTGTTGATGAGAGAAGGGAAGATTAATCCAGATATCCAGTTGCTTCATGCATTGCTTGGCAGTGCCAAGACATTCTCGGGGAAGTATGTATATAGGTTTGCTGCTGATGTGCCAGACGTTGTTGAAGCATATGAGGGTAAGATCAAATTCGAAGGATTCAAGGGTCAGGATGTTTAAGTTCACGGAAAACAAGAGGCTATTCTTCTGGAACAAAATCACTTCAGGTTGGGTTGTCTGTTTTTCTTTTAGAGCCATTGAGATCAAGGCATATGATTCTAAATTCTAACGCTGTTTCATGGAGCAGCATTACTCTGTTGTTGGACCATGGTTACTTAGTATCATATTATATTTGTAGTTTAGCACTTTCCATTTTGAAGTATTCTGGCCTTGGGAAATCTAGAAACATGACATTGTAGTGTTACTGAATCTGCTTGATCTGGAATGGTGAATTAATTCATTAAATTGGTTATGCATTTAAGGCCAATTCCTCCATTTTCTGATTTCAAATGAATCTCGGAAATGAACTTAATTTGTGTGATTTTCAAACAGTTCTTTCTACAACTCACCTGAAATATCTGTGGTTTGTTTGTGTAGATTATTGAGTGGTCAGACTTCAAAGTTTCCTTATGAGGGTTATCCCGCAGCATGGTCGTTTAGAGAAAGTGCAAGCTAGCGCAATGAGGACATCATGAAACAACTTTAGTGGAAAATTATAGCTAGCGGCATGAGAGCATCATAAAACAAGTTTAGTGGAAAATTACAGCTAGTGGCATGAGGGCATAGCTTGCACTGCCTATAAGGCACAGAACTAAGCTTCTAATCCTTGCTCTCCAGATCACTAAATAAGTGGATTTACTCCCTAATACATAGTATAATGAAGAACATAAGAAGAAAACTAATAACTAGCATATTGATATGCAGATCAATGCTAAACTTAGTTGATGGCAGGATGAAATGAGCTCTTTCCACTGCCACCGTAAGAGAAGAAACATATATTTATCCTGATGTTTTAATTGAAGATTACACTGCAGTAATCATGCTGTACTGCTCTTGAAGTTTGCCTGGTTCTAACTACCCACGATAACCTGCATCTAACATGTACTTAGGACTTGTAATCTGCAAATCTTTGTTGTATGATTGCTAAGAATGTTCAGAGTGTCTGATAGTCTTGGAATTGTGAATGCAGAGTTACGGTGACTTCTTTGAACTGGTTTGATGGTTCTCGTGAGGTATTGCAAAGTTTTGTGAGGAACTTGCTCAAAGTTTCAAAGTGTCCTTATGCTGCTTAGTGGGAGTTTTAGGTCCTAGAATGGGATATCCATTTGGTTGAGAGTTGATGGCATGCAAATCATACTATGGTACTACCTCAATAGTTTGAACTACACACCATCTGAGTACTTGAGTCCTTGTTGATCTCCAAACCACAAACTTCTCCATATTGCTTCCATGAACTTGGAGGAAAGTTAGTTTTGTTTCTTCGTGCTTGTAGACTCCTTAATGATTGTTGAAATTTATTCCTAGAAATAAGAACACTGCTAAAGTTTCTAGCCTACACTTATTCCTTAATGATTGTTGAAACTTACTCCTAGATAGAAATAAGAACACTGTTAAAGTTTCTAGGCTCATCTTGAATGGTGGTTTTTTTACGTTTGATACAGCAGTGATACATGTTATGTATGCGTTTTTGCTGGATACTTGGGAGGTAAATGCATGATTCAGTTATCCATACAGTAGTAATTCATGTTTTGGAATGTGACATTTTCCCTCTAATGATTTGGGAGTATTCATCATTTTCATTATTGGTATCTTGACATCTTCATTCTTAAGGATCAAGGCTGCAACAGTTGTTTCAAATTCTTAGTTTTAATATGATTATATTCTAATGATTTGGGAGTATTCGTCAGTTTCATTATTGGTATCTTGACATTTTTTTCATTTTTAATGATCAAGGCTGCAACAGTTGTTTCAAATTCTTAGTGTGAATATGATTATAGGCATAAGAATTTGAAATCTGATGAGTGAAGAATTGATCCTACCACCACACCTCCTGAACTTCCCCTATTTGAGATTTTGTTAGCACTTAGATTACTTGTATAATTATTTTCCTAAATATTATATTGATTTTGATGTAAGAATTGAATTCGATTACAAACATGTTTGATGCAACCTTTTTTTCAGAGTTTTAGGTATCTCGTTAACTAATGTTTTCTTCCATACCAAATAAGTTTATTTTTCATCCATCCAAGAATACCCCTATTATATCAAATCTCAGTGCAACTATTCCCCGCTTTATCTACTCCTAATTTAATTATTTTCTACTTGTTTGATGTAATGATTACTCTAAAAATGAACTTATTTAGAACAAATAAAAAAAAGTAAAAATGAACTTATTAAGAAACGGAGGGAATATCTATTAACCTAAGCTGCATATGATGATGATATTATTGCATTTCAGAAATGGTAGGCATAACACGGCGTGCTTCACCACCAATTGTCCAAGTCAGTTACTGTTTAAAACAAGAGGCCCAATATCAATCTCAAATTTCAAACCTAGAAGTCAGTTTAAGAGGCCCAACGCCTTTTGTATTGTTATCTACTGTTCAGTAGGAGAGATTTTTTTAATTAGATCTGTACCATTGCAAATTTATCGATTTGAAAAAATATGATTACTATTCACAAAACCGAATGTATTCCACTGTACTTTCCAAACATTAGAAACGTACTACTCCACCGATTTCTATCAACACATCTTCTACCTCCGTCTTCTTCCTCCTCGTCCCTGGATCTTCTCGTCGACGCAAGGAGTTAGACGAGGCTGCATGAAGTTGCAGGAGAGCTTGAGGGCGGACGGCTGCAGGGCAGCGTATCGGTGGCGATCTAGACAGCTGCAGTTGGCTTGTCCGAAGCTTCCGTGCGTGCATGGACAGATCGAATAGAAGTAAACAAGCAAATCTTGCCAAACAGTCAAAGCTGTACCCAATATCCAACCTTCGGCTCAATATGTGCCCAAGCAAACAAGCACCAAAATGTAAACCCCAAAATCCCTAAAGAAAATGTAGTCCAATCGCCGGCTGCGCGAATCACCGCGCGACGGCCTAAATTCCATGGCCTGCAAGCTTGAGCCACACCGTGCACCACCTCCACAGGGCAAGTAGGATTTGAGGGCCAAGACCGACGGCAACGAGGGAAGGAGGAATCTTGCTCATCGCTGTCCTGCCCACCACGTCTATAGCTGGATAAATGGACCGTGGACCGTGCTCAGCTGGGCCGGTCCGGGCATGGCTATACTGTAGCCAGCTTAGGCACGGTATGGTGCCGATATGGCCCGTTTGCCCGTGCTGTACTTGAGCTAGCACCTTAGCCCATGGGCCGGGATGACACGGCACGCTTATCGACGGGCCGGCACGAGCACGACCCAAGCATAAGCATGGGCCAGTTGGCCCGTTTATTTTTCCTACAATTTTCTATTTTTTCCCGTATATTTCTTATATTTATTATTTTTTCACATTTTATCCTATTTTTACCATATATTTTATATGATATATTTCCTATATTTCCTAAATTTTCCTTACATTAATCCTATCTTAAACCATTTTTTTCTTGATATTATATTTTTTCTACCTTTTCTCTTTTTTTCCCCTCAAATTTCAAATTTTTATGGGTCACGTGTATTGGTGGGCCGATGTTAACGTAAAAACACGACGGCTTGAGAGATCTACTTAATTTCAGTGCAGATCCAAAATAATGATGAGATGCGGGTGTAGCAGTCAGTTTGATCCCGCAACTGACAAAATATATAAATTGAAGATCAAGAAGCCGATCGGCTGACAAGCCGATGTAGTCATTCCAGCCGATACCTATACCAGCCAATAATGATAGAGTTATGAACTATCGGCTATATATATCTAGTATAGATCTTGAACTTGAGTAAATGATGATATAAAGACAATCGGCAGTAATATCATAAAATAAGCGTTGATCCAAAGGTTAAAACATTCATCGGCTGGAGGTCCGATGTCAATAAATCCAAATAATTAGATAAACAAACCTTTGTTGTGGTCTACTAAATCCAACTTATATGTAATCCTTATAAGCCGATGCAACGTCCAGATAACTCATCGGCTGAAACCCTGATGAAACTCTTATTAGCAATCAAGAAGTAAGCTAGAGATTATAGTTCTAAGCACAACTTAGTAGATCAAACTTAACTGATGCACCACTAAGTATAAAAAACATAATATCTAAACAATCAAGCTTTGGACTGATTTTGAGGGGGGGTGAATACATCATCTATACCATACAAAAAGACAGTAAGCGTGGTGTCCGTTCCCACCGATGCATTTGAATTTCGCTGTCTCTCTCTCCTCTTCGTCTCTCTCCCGTGCCGTAGCGCCGTCTCCCCTCTGCCTCCTCAGTCGCGCCACGCCGCCGCCGCCGCCCCTCTCCATCTCTCTCCGCCGTCGCGCCGCGCCGTCGCCGCCCCTCTCCGCCATCACGCCGGCCATTCCCCGCTCTGCCTCCGGCGTCGCGCCGCGCCGCCGCCGCCTATCGCGGCGAGGTAGGCGAGGCGCTTGTGGGGAAGCTGCGTCAAGGCGATGAGCTCAATGGCCGGGAAGGTGAGCGGGTGGGAGGCGACGGGGGCGAAGTGGAGCGACGAGAGGTAGGTCAGCTTCTGGAGCCCCCACCTCCTCCTCAAGCCCAAGACGCTGACCCTCTCACTCTCGTCGTCATCCCTCGGCTCGATGCCGTCTTCCTCCCCGCCTGGCCCCGCCGTCCCCGACGCCTAGGAGCTCGTGACGCCTACCACTGCTACCGTTGGGCGCTGCCGTCGTGGACGACGGCCTCGACGACTGCGACGTCTTCCCCCGCGCTTGCACGAGGGGCTCGGCGTCGAGGGGGAGGCAGAGGAGGCTGCGGCGAAGGAAGGGGAGGAAGACGACGAGGAGGATGGTGAGGATTTTGGTGATGGGGAGTGGCTATGGGGGTGGGGGAGGTGCCGCGCGGCGGCGAGGCGAGCGTGGGCAGCCGGGGTCGGGGCCGTGCGGGAGGGGTTGATGGTGCACGGGACGTGCGGGTGCCCCGCGGTGAGGCCCGCCGTGTGGTCGGCGGCGGGGGCGGCCGTTGTGGTGGGAGCGCTGCTCACGCTCACTGGCGGGATAGGAGGGAGAGGGATCTGCTCGTGCTGCTCTCGTAGGAGAAGGATAAGGTTTGATTGAATCTCAATAGCCTTTTTTCTTGCTGAATTTAATTTCATCGTTGGTATTTTGGAATCATGAACAATTACGCTAGAGAATTGGGTGATGAGGTGAGGAACCTGTGGGTTTTAGATGTCTGGTAGATATTCAACTACATTTTCTTACTATGATTCATGCGGAATATCGATCGGAATTAGAATTTAAGCAATGATGTGAAAAATTTAGCGCTTGTTAGTGTGGTCATCAAGAAATTGGGTTTTTCTGAAGTTAAGGTGATCATATTTGAGGTAATACGATCTCTGATTGGTAATATTTGTACAATCTGTGGTTGGTAATATTTGTGCAGCTGCTTTTTATGTTCTGTTCATGTATCACTGGAATTTCAGTAAGCGAGTATCATGTTCTATCATCAGCGGTTGTTTCAGAACATACAGAAGGAGAACAGAGTTAGATATTTGGTTTTTCTATAGTTAAGGTTTTAACCTTTTAGGGAATACGGTCGGTAATTGGCAGCATTTGTATGGTTGCTACTTGCTATTCTGTTTAACATGCATCACTGGAATTTCAGTATAAAGTTCAGTGAATGAGTTATAACTCTTTGTGGTGATTGTAGAGAAGACTGAGATATTATGGAAATGTTTTGTTCACTGCTGTCATGCTGTAGCAGTAGCACCGGCAGTGTCTTTTGATAATTTCACCATTAGTGCGTTAGGAAACCCATCAATGGTGTTCTTTTCACTTACTTGCCGTATCCTCTTGATGTTCTTTAAATTAGTGTCTTTTGATAGTTTCGCCATTACATGTTGTATCCTCTTGATGTTTTTTTCACATACTGATACTTTTTCTTGAGGTTGGAGAATGTTAATTGGCTATTTTTCGTTAGTGTAATATTCTGAATATTTTAGTGGTTCCAGTAAGAATCCCCTCTGAGCATCTATTGTGGTACTGATGGTGTACCGTTGTCAAGTAGCCTTGAATTGAAAATCCATCAATTTGTGTACTTCTAATGCATTAGCTTGACTGAAAGAAATTGGATGCTGCACATTGTACTTGAATTCTAAAAATATAAATTGGATAGTTTATTGCTCTAATTTGTCTTTGCCCTTTAGCCTTTCGCATTTCTAAGTATTACAATATGCATTAGTTCTCAACAATTTTTTAGTCATCATCTTCTGAAGCAATCCTCCCGGAAATAATACTCTTACCCGTACCGTTTTTCTCATTTTTCGTAATTGTTTTTGGCTCCTCGGAGAGGTTTACACGTGGTTGGCCAATTTGCAAAAAGCTCCTCATTTTTGCACGGAATTGCGCACACGTGCTCGTACCACCTGACACGCTATCGTGTTTCTTCTGTAAAACCCCTCATATTTCAGAGAAATACAACATGAAGAAGAGAAAATTCCGCTTTTAGGGATAGCGCTGTAAACATAAACACTACGAGGGTTGTTCCGAAAAACAACCATATGTACCCCCACCCAAACCCTATCCCCGGGCACTCCCCACCGCCCCATCCGTGCCCGGCTCCAACACCGGCACGGGGCTCCCCCGCCGCCGCCGTGCGCCCTCCCTCCACCGCTGCCGCCGTCGAATGTCCTCCCTCCCGCCATCGTCGTGGCGGAGGAGAGGGCTCTGCCGTCACCGCTGCCTCCCCTCCCGCCGGATCTGGCGGAGGGGAGGTCGCCGCCTCCGCCCGTGAGCCACGCCACCTGCTGCCGCCGCCCTTCCCGCCGCCACCGATCCGTCGCCGACTCCCCTCCCGGCTGGATCTGGCGGAGCGGAGGCGCTGTTGCCTCCCCTCCCGCTGGATCTAGTGGAGGGGAGGGCGTCGCCGCCGCCTCCCCTCCGGCCGCTGGGCCGCCGCGGGCTCCCCTCTAGCCGTCGGGCAGCCGCAGCCGGTTTTGGTGGCGACGGGAGTTGAGGTGATGATGCAAAGCAGAGATTCCGGTCCGGTCTCTAAGACTCAGCGTTCTGGACTCTGGACTGATCTGGAACTGTTGCAACTGCTCTAAAGGATTGGGAATAGTATTTGTGTTCTGGAGATGGGGTTGGACCTAAAAGTTGGCTTAGATGCATAGTAATTTGAATAAAAAGGGCGTAATTCTTTCTCATTTACAAATATGTTCGGTTGTCTAACTCTGCATTTCATCGACTTCTAAACAGATATTGAGCAGATACTGAAGGAGGCTCAACGCCGATGGTTACGTCCGACTGAAATTTGTAAAATACTTAAGAATTACAGGAGTTTCCGTATTGCTCCTGAACCTCCAAATAGGCCTCCAAGTATGATCTCCGCTTTATATTCATCACTGTTGTCTTCTAATTTTTTGTCACAAAAGTCGCATGTTTATTATTTTTAAGAAGTTGGTTAAGCTTTGGAGCTGACATATACCCCTGACCTAACTATGTTGTTTTAGGCGGGTTTATTCGTTAACTTGTCCTATGCTGTTTAAGAACATAAAACGTGGGTGTGTGATTTTCAGTTATCATGGTACCCTGCCCAAACGTAAAACATTTGCCAAGCCTATACACCTTCTTATTTTTTACTTGTATTTCCTAGCCCCTTGTGTTATCAACTTACCATCCTTTAATCTTTCAATTACACTATGCTCTTTTCCTTTAATCATTCCCCTTTTGATCAGTTATGATTTTGTGGTTTGCGCATTTGATTTACTACTGTCTTCACTCTCAACACCTGTGATTGCCTCAATAAGTACACAAAGGATTTGATAAAGTGTCTCTAAGTAATCTGTTTAAGGCTTTGTTTTTGTTTTTTGTTTTTTGTATCTTACTAATATTTTGTATCCCTGGCTTTAGGTGGTTCACTTTTCTTGTTTGATCGGAAGGTGCTGAGATATTTCAGGAAGGACGGTCATAATTGAGGAAGAAAAGAGATGGAAAGACAGTCAAAGAAGCGCATGAAAGGTTAAAGGTAAGTCATAAATTAGTATTACAAATTTCTTCTGTGATAGTACCTTGCAAGTCAAAGCAACAAGGACTATACTGGTAGTCCAGTACTCTTTGTATATTAAGATAATGACTTTTTTATTTATAAATTTAGTCCGGAAGCATTGATGTGCTTCATTGCTACTATGCTCATGGGGAGGAGAATATAAATTTCCAAAGGAGGAGTTATTGGATGTTGGAAGAGTAAGTGAAATATTGTTGATCAATTATTTTGCTTTTGTACTATTCTGTTCATCTGCTGCTCAAAGGCACACTAACAAGTAACTAATAGCATGTGTTCGTAACACAGCTTATATGCATGCACGAAGACATAAAAATACAATTAGTTGATATATAAACATATATATTTTTTTGTTTTTCAGGGATTACATGCACATTGTACTTGTACATTATCTGGAAGTCAAGGTTGTACCTAATCCTGCTATGATTGCAGTTTATTTAGCTAATGTTGACGTTGAAATTTGGTAAATCATGCATCGAATTTGGAGTTAAGACCAAAGCGGATTTGGAAGGAAATCTGTAACAGAAACAGAGTATAAATCGGCTTCAGAACTGCATCGGCTACGGTGTGCATCGACTAATATTGAATCGGACAAGGAAGCCAATGTAGCCGATTCCGATAAGGGGATGTTGGAACCATTGTCGGGTTCGTTTAAAGTGCTTCATGAGGATTGCCACGTATGGATTGAGTCCGAAAAAGGCAATTGTATCTATTAATTAGGAATAGTTTGTTAGTTTCCTTTTAAGTTTAGGAAAGTGTGTTTAGTGTCCGATAAGGACTTTATGTTTTTCCTTTGATCTTTACGAAAGTTTGAGTCGTGTTCGATATGAACTAGTATCTACCCATGGGTATAAATATGTACACCCGGGGTCTATGTAAATTATCTCTCGATCAATACAACTTCGGCGCATCGCCACCCTCTTTCTGAGGTTTTTACTTATCAAACTGGCGGAATTTGGCACCTGACGTGGGGCTGCATCGGCTTTCGATCTCCGGCGAAGGGGTAAGCCCTACGTTCCGTCGGGCCCTGGTGAATCTATCGGCTACATTGGTGTTGTTCAAGGCTGCATCGCTTCGATCTCTTGATCGCTCTGGTTTGGTTGATATATTTACCTGATATCTCAATTCTATCTTAATTGCATTGTGTTTAGAGACGCATCGGTTTAGTTGGGACTGTCTTGTTTAAGTCTGATCTTCTATCTTAGCCGATATATCTCTACAATCACAATGTTGTTCTAAATAGATTTGTTATATCCATCACATTAGATAGATCTATCGGTTCATCAAGTATTAGATTATCATATACAATCTCGTGCTGCATCGGTTAGGTTCGACCTACTAGATTATTGTTGATAATATAAATGTTGTTAAGCCGATAGGTTCATGCTAATGTTTTATCGGAGTGCTAGCCGATGAGTTATCTGGACGTTGCATCAGCTTACAAGGATTACTTACAAGTTGGTTTTAGCCGATGACAACAAAGGTTTCACTGTTTATCTAATCGTTTGGATTTATTAACATCGGACCTCTAGCCGATGAATGCTTCAACCTTCGGATCGGTGCTTATTCAATCTATCATTACTAGCTGATTGGTTTCTACTGGACTATATTATTGTTTTATTACATTATCATCAGCTGATTATCTTTACGTCATTATTTACTTAAGTATCAAGATCTATACTGGATATTGGCTGGTATCGACATCGGCTGGAATCACTCCATCGGCTTGTCAGCCGATTGGCTATCTTTTGATCTTCAATTTATATATCTTGTCAGTTGCAGGATCAAACTGACTGACACGCCCGCATCTCATTATTATTTTGGACCTGCACTGGAGCTAAGCATATCTCCCAGGCCGTCGTGTTTTTACGTCAACAGCTACCTGTTCATACTATATTTGAATTTGAATCTTATATACATCTCTAATAGGAGCGGAAAGCTTCTATAAAGTAAATTGTTTAATAACATTATCGATTTTCTCGTAAAACTACCTCATCATGATTATTAGCTTTAAGTTTGTTGATAGCTGGATTTTGATGCTATACGAAATTGTTTGTGATCCACATTTCACTGGACCCACGTGTTTGATGATGTTTTTATGCTAAACCAGTAGTTAAGCAACATCGCCGCCGCCGGGCCACCGCGGGCTCCCCTCCAGCCGTCGGGCAACCGCTGGGTGGTGCGCGGTGGAGAGAGAGGGAGTGAGAGAGAGAGTGAGAGCTGGAGATGAGGGTACGGCCTCCCCTCCCGCTGGATCTGGCGGAGGGGAGGGCACAGCCACCGCTGCCGCCTCCACCGGCCAACCGCCGGTAACGGGAGAGAAGGGACAGAGAGAAGAAAGCGAGAGAGAAGGGAGGGAGACAGAGAGAAGAGAGATGCTATCGAAACTTATCTCCTCGTCGCCTCATCGTGGTGGGGCCCGCCGGCTCATCCGATTGCCGGCTCGGCTCGATTTCTGTGGGTGCCGGTTTTTTTTAAAAAACCAGCACCTATAGAAAAGGTGTCGGTTTTTATTTAGAACCGGCACTTATAATTGTTTAAAGGTGCCGGTTTTCTACGATTTCAACCCGCGGAAATGGAAAAAGGCCTATAGGTAGACATACCGATCCCAATACAAACAGGCCAAGTCCCCGCAAACCATGTGCTAGCTGATCTCACCTACGGCCCACAGGCAAACTTAAAGCCTAACTGTTTCACTTATATTAATACTTGCACTCCAAAAAATAAAAATACAACTTAATTTCATATTGTTTTCCATTAAATTATTTTCCGTAGTACACTTTAAAATCAACAATAGTTCATACGAAAATAAAATACTACTAAATGATTCTATTTTTTCTTAAAAACACAGTACAAACAAATACGCTTACAACGCACACGCACTCACAATATAAACAAACACAATCATTTTATTTCTAATAATACAAAATATAGATACACATATTAATAAACAACCCACTTAACCTGCTAAATACGTAAGTACACAATACGTAATGCGTTGGTACATGTCTTGTTTGTAAAAAAAAAGATACTCTCATTAAAGTACTTTTTTTAATTCACCAAATCCATTTAAATCAGCACCTTGCGCGGCGTGTCGCCGCGCTTGCCTTTCTAGTGTTTTTACATGGGGAAATTAAATTGGAGAAAAGTAGTATATCTTTATACTCATATATATTGATGTTACTCTTGTGTCACGTAAGCTACGTAGTATTACGTTATCGCGTGCATTGAGCAACAGTAAATATTCACAAGACAGTTTATGCATTGATGTTCTCTCATTAGATGTTGGCGTGTACCTCCCTGACCCGGTGTTCTCTCATGGTCAGTTGTATGTTGCATTGTCTAGAGCAACATCAAGAATGAACATTAAGATCCTTGCGGTAGCAAGCAAGGACAAGAGCCATCGTTCCATGTCTCGTGGGACGTACACGAGGAACATTGTATATAGAGAGGTTCTGATGTCATAGAGGTATTGATTTCTGAGCTAGCTTTTGTCGTACCATCACTATAATTATGTGCTGATGTTTGTTTTTACCTAATTTCAGATGTAAGATATGTGTTAGCATTGACCGTTCTATGCACTTATGTTTTGTTGTAACATAACCGCATAATTTGTATTATTCTGGGAAGTATCGGTGTGGAATTCATAGCACCATGGAAATGTTTGTGTTATGTGATGTTCTCATTCGTAAAGCGATGCATAATTTATATCTAACCGGTTGAGCAACCCATGCTACGACCAGTCAGAAAAACGACTGGGAACCATCTCAAATTACCCCCACACAGTCTGCCTAAACTAGCATGACCAGTCCACGTGTTCTATCCAAAGTGTAGACCCCCATTTTCATAACAGGAGTCACTCGTGTTCATAGTACCATTTCCCTGGATCAAGTAGTCTGGTACCCACGAATACATTGCCAATAATCAAGAGTGCATACATAATTATCTTACGTAAAATATTACAATAATAGGCCCGAAGGCAATAGTCTAGAACAAAGGACCAACCGGTCCGGAATACAACCAAAAGCAGAAATTAGGTAAGGCAGCGGAGACAAGGCAGCGGCACGCCATTGCCACAGGCAACGACCGAATCTAAGACCTACTGGGCTCCATCGTCTTCCGTACCCTCCTGGTAGTACTCATACGGATCTTCGGGAACCTCATCGCCCACATCTGAATGTTTTATTTATAGCAAGGGTGAGTACCAACCGTACCCAGCAAGCCACCACAGCAATAATGCATATGATAGGGGAAATGTCAAGGGCGGCTGTGGCACTTTTGCATAAAGCCAGGTTTGCAATTCCTTTCACAAGCCTAAGACCTAGCATAGACTGATCAAGTTTTAATACCATAGTTCATTAAACAACGACGGTTCTGTCCACCATCCATTGTCATCCAAGGATAGCTTCCCGCCATTGAGTCGTCATGATTTTCTGTGGTCTACCCCTTCTCGCTTCTCGAGAAGTTGAGCCACCAGCACATAAAAGTCATTATGCATACCCATCCCATTCAGTTTAAGAATTTAGAGTCTAGCCAAGTGTAATACATGTCCCGGTGCTCAATATCCGCGAGCACGGCTATTCGAATAGATTTGATTACTCACACTGCAGTGGATGTACACTTTACCCGTACTCCGTAACTTGCCCAACAAATGAGCCGAAGTCCCAACGAATGAGACGCGTCACGGCAAAGCCTTTCAATAACCTCACATTGGCAGTACCCGCTCCATGAACTTACATCCTCATGCACTCTAGGCGTACACGGTTTCTAGCAGTGAGAGGAGTTCTGGCGCTCCCGGGAAGGGAAAAACTCACACATGCATTAAGGTATATTAAAATTTAGGTTCACACGTGACGGTCCTACCGGTGGTTACCCCACCGTAGGCCCCGCCCCTCATACACACTAAGAAAACCACTATGCAGGGATACTGCCTCCGCTCGGCTATTTACTCCGCTAGGTCTATACCCATCCGAGAAGTACGGTTGTACGAGGGTCGTTTCATGCTTAGCTTCATGGCTCGGTCCTTAATTGACCGGGGACGGTGCTAGCCTTTTCCAGATACCACCCAAATCCACCATCCGCCCCAGTCGAAAACAATTGTTTAATTTTTATTTTCCTTTCACCGATCATGTCATCAATGTCATGGCAACGTGGCGCTCATGTCTCCACATGCCGCATCTCAATTACCTTCCCAAGGTAATTGCCCAAGCATATAGCATTTTGGTAAATATGAGTATGCAAAGTTCTAAGTTAGCATTACTAAGCATCTGTCATAGTTGACTAGGGACTCATACGTAACATGGTTACCAGCGGATATGGGGTAAACAACATTCAAGGCATGGCATAACAATAAGTAGGATGTTTATCATTGCATGCATCTTTATTTGTAAACAAAGTAATTTCGTAATTGGGATCAACATGTTCAAGGGATAGTGATGACTTGCCTTGCTCGTAGTCTTGCGGGTCTTGATCCTCAGTCGGACTCGCAACTCCCTCGGTGTCTAACATTACGTGCGAAAGAAATTGAATTCATTTAGAATTCAATTAAAATCCAACAAAATCCGATTAAGAAAAGATCGAGCGCGAGCGTTTGAATGTCGATATCGAATTCTATTTCTTTTATGAAGTAGACCTATTTTGATTTTTAATACCGTTGTCTTAAAATATTAGCGCTAGCCGATCAAAAATATTAACCTGATTTAATTTACGCGTCTCGAATAAATTAGGTACCGATAATGAAAGGTAACCCTATCCGGTGATTAGCCGGCTAAAATAATCGCGACGGCTAATTTAGCGGATAACTTAATTATTGAGTCGGAACTAACTAAATACCGGCTAAATAGATATTTAAATGGATAACGAACGGTTGCATACATACGATGGCAATTTAAAAACGACCGGTAATTAATCCTCCGATTATATTTAATCGATTTAGCGAAACTTTAACGAACGAAAATCTAAATAATCGGCTAAGTACCCCGCTAAAGATTAATTATTTAACGAAAAATCTAGTTAGGTGAATAATTTAAATTGCAATTAAATGTCCGATTTAAATTTTACTTGTTTCTAAAATAATCGCCGGCGATGAATATATCGATTTCCTAAACTAGTATTTTATATTAATCTAGTACGTGTGCTCATAAATTTGAGATGAATAAAAATTAAATTCCTAATCCCCAAATTTTATCTCCCCATATTTTATTATTATTATTTTATTTTTATTTTTCTCTCTCTCTTTTCTATCTTTTCCTTTCTTTTTCTTTTTCTCTTTTTTTTTCTGCTTCTTCTTCCTCTGTCTCGCTCTGTTCTGTGCTTGCTCTCTTCTCTCTCTCTGTTCTTGCAGCAACCGGCAGGGGAGGGGAGGGGGCTCAGGCGGCGCTTACCGGCGGAGGCGGTGGCGGCGGCGGTGGCGACCGGGCGACGGCGGCCGGCGGCAACGGCGTCAAGGCGGCGGCAAGGCGGCAGCCTGCGGCGCGGCGGCGCCGAGCTCCAATCGGCGGCGGCGGCGCAGTAGAGCAAGGAGAGGAGAGGGGAAATGGAGGAGGAGGGGTGGGGGAGAAGGGGAGGAGGGGAGTTCTTATAGCCGGCCGGGGAAGGGAGTGGCGACCGGCGCGGGCTCCACGACGGCGACGGCGATGGGACTGCGAGGTGACGGCGACGCGGCGTGGGTGGGGCTCGAGGGTGGTGCAGGCGACGGCGACCAGAGGGTGGAGCTCGAGGGGAGGGGGAGCGGGGCTCCAGGCACCCGCGGCGCGCGGCGCACAGCAGGGCTAGCTAGCTAGGGTTAGGTCTAGCTGTTCATCGGGGAAGATGAACAGTAGCATTTTTCTTTTTTTTTATTGTAATTTTTATTATTATCCTTATATTGTATTTGTACAAATTTATAACTCTTTCGCACGAATGAAATAAACCCGATATTGGAATTATTCCGTCCTAAATCTTTCCTGATATTTTATATTGTCTATATTCGTTACGCCCATCTATATGTGTGGATAGTTATAAAATTTTTATTATCTAAATAAATTCATGACATTAAGGAAAAATATTTTATTCGCTCAAATTCTATCTAGAACTTTATTTTAATCTTTGCACCGTAATTATTCCTCCTGTCGATTTCCGTTCTAGGGTTCGCGCCGAAATAATTTCGATAAATTAAACACCCTCACAATAAAGATTCAAATAAACGAGTCTTAAAATGCGGCATGATGCAAATTAAATTTTAAGGTTTTAAACTGCGTATGCTTAGGGTTTCGATTTCGACGGTCGAATTTTCAGGGTGTTACACAAAGCCATGTCGGAAACACCACAAGAAGGATGGTACGACTTTGAAGAGACGCACCGACCACAGGACGATTCGAAACGAATCCCACAGATCCAGAATCCCAGAAAATCCGAACTCGCCCCTTCCCAAGCAGTTTGACCACAGGACGATTCGAAACGAACCCCACAAATCCAGAATCCCAGAAAATCCGGACTCGCCCCTTCCCAAGAAATGTTAATGGAAACCCAACTGATGGGATACAGGAACCACCGACAAAATGGTGCCTATAAAAGAAACCCATTGCAACTTCGAAAAGGGCACACCCCCCTCTTGAACTTAGACAGTCAAAAAAACCCTTGGCCCATGGAAAACCCTAACGGGTATGCCCAACAGTTGAACTACCTACTCCAACAACTAGGGTACATCGAGGAGCTAGTCTATTGTTGTGAGCGGATCATGCGGGGATCCCTCGAGAGTTGGAAGGTGAAAATCTTCCTCCGCTTCCAGGGAGATGGAGATGAAGTGCTCGCGTTCCAGATTCGCCATCCCCGGTTCACCCTTGCAGCTACCGTTCGGGACGCGTTCCGTGAAGCCCTCCTGCAACTTTGCGGGATTAGCATCCCCTTGGGTGTAGCCAGCAACTTTGGCATGCACCCGTACCGCGAAGGAGACGACAACCGGTGCCGCCTCCGCCTGACTGGAGAGCCCGTAGGGAGTAGGTGCACCCTTCTCTCCGAGCTAGCCCACACCACCGAGAATGCCTACGAGCAAGCTCTTGAAGAACTTGACGAACTCCGGGATCGATACGCCGATCTGGAATCCCGCTATCGGCGCCTAGCTCTAGAGCACACAACCTTACAGCTCTTACAGGCGTCAACGATAGCCCGCAGCATCCAGAGCGGGAGGGTGGGCAGGGTCTGTTGTAAGCCTCCATTGGAAGTTGATCCTCTCCTACCCCAACCATCACCATGAGAAGGGATGCGCATAGGCCCTGTTAGGTACTACCCAATCTAGTAATATTAGATCCCTTTCCCTTTCCAGAGATGTATTACCTGGTACCTTGTAAAAGAAAATTGAATATGGAGTAATGCAATCTCTTGCCCACAATGACTGTCCATAATGACCCTTAGGCCGAAGTGCCATTCTAACATGAAGTCATTTATAGATTAAGAATGGATTATCCTGCCGAGTAAAGATGATGCTCAAACCTAAAAAGGACTAAGTATATTGAGAAAAACCAAAAATCCCACATTCACAAGCAACACAAGTCAGGCACATGTATCAGTTAGAGGTGACCATACTTACGACACATAGGCAGAAAGATTAAAGTAGAGATCATGCAAGTTGATACATAAGGGATACACGCCAAGACTTGGCAACAATTTCATCAATTATCTACTCCAGCAGTGCTATCAGAGTAGAAACAAAAACAATCGGCGCAAACACAATGAGGAGACAAACTGCCACGCACACGAAATCAGAGTGGTCATCCTCGATCAGATCTTGCCACCATTCCCAGAGCAAGACCACCGGGCGAACCATCCAAGCTAAGATGGTGAAGATGGTTGCCCCGACAAATCGCAGACTAGAGCATACCCAGCGCAAAGCAGTGGCCACCCCTACTAGTAAGGTTTCCCCTTGACGGGAATGCTTAGGCACCACCGTCCCAGCGCCCCCGCCAACGGCAGCGCCACCCGTCGCCTGCACCGGTGGAATAGCTCGCTGCTGCACCTCGATCTCCGGCACCTCCGGTCCCAAGGAAGTAGGCCCCCGCCAGCAGCCCCTTGACCCACATAGCCTTCGGCCTCTCGACTGCTAGTACCTCGCTTGCCGCCATTGCCGCAACCACCAATGTTGGCCCTCCTCTCCATTTTTCCCCTCACCCAAGCTACACCACCTCCACTCACCCTCTCCACTCTCTTGCCCGCGTGCTCCACAAAAGCAGGCCAAGGAAAACGTGCCTGGACCCCCCCACCTCTCCCCTCAATTTAAAGGACGTGCCCAATGAGACGGGTACACGAGGCAAACAGAAAGTATGTAGAAAAACCAGTATAACAGCTAAGTAACCACCCTCAACCAGGTTGATTGCCATGGATAACTGTCGTAACCACTGATTGCAACCATTATTGGACCACATTGAAAAAGATCAGGACCGATCAACTCTAGTATCGACGCCAAATAATCTATTCAGTAGGTGGCACCTAAGTTCAAAAATTTTAAGCGCCAAACAAGGATGACAAGGAATTTTCTATTTGGTATATTTTTGCAAATGTACGGTGAGCTACACAGTTGCACATAGTGATGAACAATTGATATAAATTATTCACAGTTGTTTATAGGGATGAACAATCTATTTATCTATCTATATATTATATATTATTAAGGCAACTAAAAAAGAAGCCACCACGCTCGATATAGAGGCTAGAAATACAATATAGAAATTAACTAAAATTCAGAATTAAAAATTGAAAAATATTTTAAGAAAAGTTCAAATAGAACCCAATGTAAGATTAATTAAAATTTAAAACAAAAAATAAATTAAATTTCCAAAATTAGAAAAAAAGATTTCAAATAAAAATCCAATTACAAATGAATGAAATTCTAAATTAAAAATAAGTATTAATGAAAGAAGAGTCCATATAGTACCCATTACGAGCCTTTGGCTTTTGGCTAGGATATTCATAGCAATGATACTTGCTAGAAGTAGATGAAAATCTTATGCCCACGATACTTCTAACTAGCATGCTTGCTAGATGATACTTCTAACTAGCATGCTTGCTAGATGATGTTCACTATGTAATTTATTGTAGTAAGACTTTGAACGTCTATTGTATTGGTATTGTAACCGTGTTATGGTCAATGCTCTGTTGCATTGGTGATGTAAACGTATTATGGGACTATCTCAGTAGATTTCCAAACTTTGATTCTCTTGATGCCCTTGAAATTATTATGTGTTGTTTTATCACATTTGTATCGCAATATTTCACTATTTATGTTGCTAAATATGTAAAGATCATTAACATCAGATGTAATTGTTGTTTATGCTAAAAGAATATTTTCTGTTACAATGAACTAATTATTTGTTATCATCTCGTCAAGATTTAAAGTTGGTGTATTTTTTTCCCATTGCAACGCATGGGCATCCAACTAGTATAATCTAAATCAACAAAGTAATCTAGCCGATATCGATAAAACCCTAGATGGAGAACGGTCGATGCAAGTAGAAAACATTGTCAATCTAGATTATATAACGTATATGATAACTCGACGACTTACATGGATAAGATTAGAGTGTCGAAGCGATAGAAGCACTAACCCCGACAACGCAAACCGCCATAATAAGCCTTACTACTCATTGGAGATCGAAGCCAATGCAGTCCAACTTGATACGAGAACTCGTCGAAAGTAAGAGGGTGGCAATGTGCCGAAAGTAGTAGTATTGATCTGTGGAGATAATTTACAGGGACCCTAGGTGTACATATTTATACCCATGGGTAGATACTATTCCATATCGGATACGACACAAACTTTCCTAAAGATAAAATGAAAATACATAAAGTCCTTATCGAACACTAAATACACTTTCCTAATATTACAAGGAAACAACGACTCTCCCTAATTAATAGATAAATTGTCATGGCGCATTCTCTTTGAACTCGGACTCTTCTGGATAAGCTTACTTTAATTGATCAATTTCCTTAACTGAATCCATCAAGAATACAACTGCTGGCGATTGATAGTGCCCATTGGTCGATCCCAGGACTCCGAAGCCGATACTGATTGTAGGTCAACGATGACTCCGAGGCTTACCAAATTTCGCTGTTAACAGCCGACTACCCGCCCACGTGCCGCTAGAGTAGCTGTGCCGTCCCGGCATGGCTCAGCACCTCCTTGGGCCGTGCTTGGTCTGAGGCCTTGGCACCTAGGCCAGCACGACACGGCCCGCTACAGTTGCCGTGCCTAATGGGTCATGCCTTAGCGGACCGTGCCACCAGCGGGCCCGGGCCCGTGCTGTGCTGGGCCGGGTCGCCTATTTGACCTGCTATACCACGGTCTGACCTACTACGAGGAGGATGTGTGAAAAGGAATGATGCGGGTGGGGAGAAGATAGAACAGGTAGCTCATGGGCTGTTGGATCTAATGGAGGTACGGAGGTATTGACAGAAAGTGTGACGGAGTGATATGGCATGGTGCTAATTATAGAATAATGTGGATACCAGAGTGACATGACATGACTCTAATTATAGAATAATGTAATGGCATCCACCTAATTTCGTGAATAGTAGTTCTTTTTATTTTTTTAAATCGATAAATTTGTAATGACATAAATCCAATTAATTTTTTAATCCAATATAAGTGTTAATATCAAATTTCAAACACGCAATACATTTCATTAGCAGTACGATAAATATGTATAGACCCAAAATCAGTACGATAATAATATGAAACTCAAATTTCAATCCCAGCTCCCTTTCCAAACCCCATGTCCAAACAGGAGAAATTTAACAATAAGCCACTCCATATAGGTGGCTTTAATAAAATGCCATCGTTTAGAATGTCCTTATAAAAATGCCACTCAGTAGAGGGTACTCCTTAATAAAATATCACTTTGGGCTGTTTTGAGGCTTTTAATCACATATAGCGTGCAAAATACCAAAAGTACCCCTGCGAGGGCTCCGCCTAAGCTCCTCCCCGCCCGTCCGCCGCCACCGTCACTACCGCCAGCTCCGTCGCCGCCCGCCGCTCCCCCGCCCATCCGCCGCAGCCAGCCGCCGTCGCCAGTCCACCGTAGCCCGCCGCTCCCTCGCCCGTCCGCCGCAACCCGCCGTCGTCGCCAGTCCACTGCTCCCCTGCCGCCCGCCGCAGCCTGCCATCGTCGCCTGTCCCCTGCTCCCCCACCGCCCGCCGCTGCCGCCCGCCGCTCCCCCGCCCATCCGCCCCGCCGTCGTCGCCAGTTCGCCGCTCCCCCACCGCCCGCCGCAGCCCGCCGCTGCCGCCTGTAGATCCCCCGCCCGTCCGCCGCAGCCCGCCATCGTCGCCTATCCCTTGCAGCCCGCCGCCGCTCGCCACTCCCCCACCACCGCCACTGCCCGTCCGTCGCCGCTGTTGCATGCGCGGCTGCCGTCCACACAAAAGACCTTACCTAGGGATATTTTCGTTATTTCGTACGTTAAATCCCTCAAAACAGTCCAAAGTAGTATTTTATTAAGGAGTACCCTCTTGATATTTTTATAAGAATATTGTAGACGATAACACTTTATTAAAGCCACGCCTATGGAGGCTTATTGTTAAATTTCAACAGTGGGCTAAAACCTAACCCGCTTCACAAACTCGCATTGGCGCTTCGAAATCCCAGGCATGTTCCCCACAGCCGGCGGCCGCCGGCTCCTCGTCCTCATCCGCCGGGCCGCCGCCGCCGCCGCCGCCGCCGCCGCCACAAACCCTAATCACCACCACCACGCCACGCTTTTCACCCATCGCTACTCTTCGTCCCCACTAACAAGAACCCCTGAGGCGGCATCCTCCGCCGCGGCATCCTACCTCGTCGCCTCCGTCGGCCTCTCCCCGGCCGCCGCCGCCAGGATCTCCCGCAAGGCGCGCTTCCGCTCCAACGCCGATGCCGAAGCCGTCGTCTCCCTCCTCCGCGGCCACGGCTTCTCCGACGCCAACATCGCACAGGTGCTCCCCAAAATCCCGGGCCTCCTCGTCCTCAACCCCGACAAGATCCTCCGGCCAAAGCTCGAGTACTTCGCCTCCCTCGGGGTCGCCGCCCCGGCTCTGTCCCGCGCTCCCATCCTCGGGCGCAGCCTGGAGAAGCACCTCGTCCCGTGCGTCGAGTTCCTCCGCGGCGTCGTCGGCACCGACGCCAACCTCTGCGCGGCCATCTCCCGTAACCCCTGGGCACTCTGGTCCGACATTAACAGCAGCATGCGCCCCGCCGTGGAATCCCTTCGCCGCCACGGCCTCCCTGAGGCGGACATCTGCAGGCTTGTCGTCATCAATCTCAGCGTCCTCACGATGTCACCCGACCGTATTAACGGGATCTTTGAGGACCTGGAGGCGCTAGAGTTGCCCATCTCGCATTCGCGCTTCGTGTACGGCTTCTGGGCACTTTCCAGACTCAAGAGGGGGACATGGGAGGAACGGATGTCCATGTTCATGAGATTTGGGATTTCCAGGAGCGAGTTGCTCAAGGCATTCAGGGAGCAGCCCGGTATACTAGTGTTTACAGCTAAAACGATCCAGAGAAAGCTCTGTTTCTACCAGGAAAAGGTGAAGGTTGCGCCGGCAGATGTGATTGCACGGCCTCTTCTCTTGACGTTCAGCTTGGAGAAGAACATCATACCTAAATGTGCGGTGCTAAATGTGCTATTGAGGGAGGGGAAGATTAAGAGAGATGGGAGAGAGATGGAGTTGTTCAGACCGTTGCAGCGTAGCAATGCAAGTTTCTTTGAGAGATTTGTGAGGAAGTATGAGGAAGATGTGCCAGATGTTGTAAAAGCGTACAAGGGGAAGATTAAGTTCACGGGATTCATGGATTAGGTTGTCAATGTTTGATTATGCTGAAGCCAAGGTGCTAGCTTTCTAGGGTGTGTTCTCTGTAGCCTGTAGGTAAGGCTAAAATTGTTGTCAAATTAATGCATATTACTTCCTTTTTTATATTTGAACTAACATCATATAAATGAAAATGGAGGTAGTGCATTTTTACATTGTCTTGCCATGCAATCTTACCATATACTGTATGTTGGATTACTTTTGCTACTCTAGTACAAGTAACTAATAGCATCATGAGAATAACGAAGTTGTGACATGTTATTTAGCCTTTGTATTTTGTAGTTTTGTGTTGTATAAGCACTTAGAGACACAATTGCTCTTACCTTAATCTTCACTAAAGGTACAGTACCTTTATCATTTATGGATAACCAGCTCATTCAACTGTCTGTGCTGAATAAGCGAACTCCCCCCTTCCTATAATGGTGTGAGCAGAGTATTTCCACTGGCACTTGATCTCAAATTCCACTTCTAAGTTATGCTGCTCAAATAAAGTATATATTGTTCTGTGAAATACCATGACACTGGCAACTCCTTTTTGGAGTTAAGACCCTATCTTGTTTGAAATTCCTTTTTTTTTCATTTGTGAAGCATGTCCTCCCAATACAGAATTTGTTTCACCCAATGGAATTAGCAAACTTTTCGTAAAAGTTAAGACCTGTCATGTCTGAATTCTTATTTATGAAATATCATCCTCCTGCAAAATTTCTTTGCCCTCTTGACTTTTGTAAGTCTTCAAAAAACATGAAATAACTGCAGGTCCATTGTCCTGCTATTTTATCCCCTTTCTATTCTTGTTGATGGGCTAGGAATCGCTATTAATTTATTTAATAGCAAAACAAGGTAATTTTTTTTTTATCAAAGCAGCCCTTTGTAATGTTCTCGTGAGGCATTAGAACTTATAAAGTTTTGTGGCGAACTTATTTGAAGTATGTAAGTGTCCATAATGATGCTCAGTGGAAGTTTTAGGTCCTGAAATGAGTATCCATTTGGTTAAGAGTTGATGGCACACCATTCGTACTTGCTGTATCAATAGTCTAAACTATTACATGCCATCTGAGTATTCGAAGCTTTGTTGATCTCCAAACCACATGTAAGTTTAGCTTCAAGATGGATCTTATACATATTGCTTTTCCATTAACTTGGAGGAAAGTTACGTCTTGTTTCTTCACGCTTGTAGTATTTCTGTTTAATGATTGTTGAAACTTATTCCTAAAAGTAAGAAGATTGTTAAACTTTCTAGCCTCATCTTCAATGGTTGTTCTTAACTTTCTTTTTTATACATGTTATGCATGCGTTTTCGCTGGATATTTGAGTGGCAAATACATTATTCACTTATTCACACAGTAGTAATTCATGTTTTGAAAATTGCATTTTTTTTATTGCTGATGATTTGAAATGGGTATTCACCAATTTCGTTATCGGTGCCTTGTCGATTTTAAGGATTAATGCTGCAAAGTCAGTGGTTCCAAAAGGGTCTACTGATGCTTCTTGCCGTAGTGATTGCTAAAGACAGCCACCCCCTGCCCTTTATAAAACAGGAAATATATGTATATATACATGAACGAATCATGCCGGTACATCGCAGGCTCTTAAAATGCTCAACTGGCTTATTCATATCCATATATTCTATTGATCTCCCCAATTTATTTATATCGAAAGTGCATCTGTATCATTGTATGTGTAGCTATACGCACAAATCGAACACCTGTAATGATTCGCCTGACATTTGTACATATGTGATCCAAAAGTATAAATTGTTCCTGAAATATTATGTAGACTTTTAATGCATTGAGAATTTAAATTCAATTGCAATAATGTTGAATCTGTCCATATTTGCATTTCACATCGTCATGACAATGTCCCTCACTGGAATCATGCCATCGAACTACCTTGTGTGCGCTAGGACAGTAGGACTCCGTCGCTGCCCTTTCTGTGCCCGAGCTTCATTGCGAACTTTCTCGCTTCCATGCTTCGTCACTAGCGTCCCTCTGCCCGAACTCTGTTGAGGGCTCGAGAGGGAGGGTCCTCTGTAGTACTGCAGCGTAGGGCTCGAGGGTTCTCAAGCGTAGGGCTCTGTAGACTCTTGGATCCACATGCCAGTGAGTAGTACTGCAGTGCTATATGTTCAATACTGCAGAGGATCTCAATTGATGGCTCAATGTTCTCTCTGTGGTCTAGCTTCGCCCTTCGCTGCCAGCCTCCTCGCTCATATCCAAGTTCCTTCGATATCCTCTCTGTAACTGAGCTGCACCCCCAACCTCCTAGTGCGCAAGCTCCTTGACTGGCGTATGTACACCCAAGCTCCTCCTCGAGACTCCCGCCTCGAGCTTCATCACCAGAGCTTGAACTGGCGAGGTAGGCGGTAGAGCTTGAGCCCAATAATGTCCGCAGTGAAGCGCAAGTGCTTGTGGCCTAGCAGCATAGGCGCATAGGCATAGCTCGATGCATCGGGGTCATCGGTGCCTTGATGGACGAAGTTGATACACAATTGCTACTGCTACCTTCGTTAAAAATATAGCCATAAGTTGCTATATTTTATGACGGAGTGATAGCGTTGAAAGAATTAGATGATCCACTGAGTTAAAGGAGAAAGAAAAAGTGACAAGATATTTAGATATGGTATTCACGTGACATTAGGAGCACCAAAATTTTGACAATCGGACCCTTTCAAAAGCTTATCATAAAAATAAATTGTGCCAAAATCTAATTAAAAAGCGAGAGCTAGACTAGCTGTTGGTCTAATGCTAGTGAGATCCAGACTGAGGACCCTGCGGTGGCTACTCAAGAAGATGAAGGATTGAAAGAGGACTAATCACCCCTCAGATTTGTGATCTTTTAATAGAAAGAAAAAGTCTTCTCTTAGACTTTAAGGTAAATGAAAGCGGGATTCAAAATGATTGACAGGTATCAAAGCAAACATTCCTTTTCCCCTTGCCCCAATGAGGAATCATTTATCTACCTGAATCTTCAAAGAGCCTCATATCCAAAAATTCTCAAGCAGAGAAGCCATTTCTTTCTCTTTGATACAAAATACCATCTCATGAATCACGACCTCAACATCATTGGTTTGGCGCTGAGGTCCAATATCATAGCGCCACAAATGTTAGCATTGTCCATTGATGAATTGCTTTGTTTTACCCGTACAGAGATCAACACCAATGAGAATGGTGTTGACTTCAAGTGACATGGTAAACTGATACCACCTCATACAAAATCTTAACGTCAAAATTTGTGGCACTGCGATGTTGAACTGATGATGCTGAGGTTGTGGTTTATTTTTGAAATAAGTTTTTGACATGGTTAAATGTTGTAATAAGTTTTTGAAAAGGTTCAAATCATCAAATTTTCGGAAAAGAGAGAGTAGCTCTCTGAACTATAGCATAATTTTACGAACGCAACCAACCTTACAACAAATATATACATGTACTTCAACTTTAGGGCAAAGTGGCAATTTTCTCGATTTCGAGCCCTTTCCAAACTGGGATTTCGAACTATTTGCCACTCTCTTCGATGGCACATTCTCAAATGCCATCCTTTTCGATGACTTTGATTATTTGCCACCCAATCCTCACGTGTTTGTCGTTTTGTGACCCAAAATAATGCTGCCACATCAGCGAAGTAACATGGCACCATGGAGAAAATGACATTGCTAAGCTGCACTCTCGCTCCACTTGCCTTCCACCCTCCGTGCACCGCATCAAGCAAGGATGACGATGCCCCGGGCATCGTTACCAACAGCCGGAAGCCAATGGTGGTCCCCAGATTTAAGCTGCACTCACGCTTCGTCATAGCTGACACCACATGTCCTTAGCTGCAGTGAAGGCGACGTGGGAAGTGACAACACATCCTTCTCAGACACCCTTCATCCCTCCGAAGCTCCATCTCCATCTCCTGCATGGGCGGTGAGAGAGGGGTCACTGGACATCGCTGACGCAGGGTTGGTGGTGGGTTGTTGAGATGTAGTGGTTGGATTAGGGTTTGATTGTCTCCTGTGTGGTTTGGCTACGACGAGAGTTAAACATGATCATTTTTAATCTAGTTTGCTAAGTCTGTATATAAAAATAGTAAAATAAAAAAATTAATGGATCCGGATAACGAGTAACTAAAATCACTAGTAATATACCCGTGCTACGCTACGGTGACATAATATTTTGGTTAATAAATCATTAAATTTCATTACGATCGAATTAAGGATCCTAGAATCGGTCCAATTATGCAGGTCATATAAAAATATATTTAAAGCAAATTATAATTCAGGAGCATCAACCATTATATCCAATTGCTTCAATACATATTGAAGATAAACATATGTCCAAATAAAAAAATGATAGAGAGCTATTACATTAACTTGTGGGCACAAACAAGTCACCAGTTAAACAATGTTATTTAAGAAGAACAAGCAGGCCCAAATTCTTCTGAGCTACATTACCTAGATAAATAATATCTGCTCCGCATCTCTAATTGTTTCTCCATAATTAAAGCATCTCTAATTGTTTCCCCATAATTGAAGCCCAAAGCCTTGTCGACATCTGAACTGATGACCAAATATACTGCTGATTGTACAAGGTCAGTAGCAAATAAGCCCATGGATCCAAATGACAAGGTAATCATGCATGACGATGATGATGAAGCATCTAAATGATTTGTTGTCAGATGCCCTGGGAAAAATAATTAGGAAAATCTGAAGGATACCGGACAATCTTTCAAAGTCAAGGATGTAAATGTCTTTAGCAAGTTATAAAAGGATCTTGATGTCGCCTAGAGGGAAGGGTGAATAGATGTTCTTAAAAATTATCACAACTTCATAGCATATTAAAATAGATTTGGTAAAAACAAGTCAAGCACAATATGAGAGATAGTAAGAACGAGCAAACCAAGAGAGAAGACATATTGATTTGTTTCCCGAAATTCGGATCCACGGATCCTACGTCTCCATTGAGGGGCCACAAAGACGGGGTCTATTTCAACCCTTTCCTCACGAGGTTGCACAAATGCACTCCTTGATTTCACTCTTGATTTCTTCCCTTACGGAGGCGAAATCGAATGTAGGGAATGGGGATGGCTATTTGACTTTGGATATCTCTACTTTTGTGCAAGAACAACAACAGCCACTCAAAAAAGGGGTGGAGGAGTTTATATACCAAAACCTCTCAAAACTAGCCGTTGGAGGCTAAGATTCCATTTTTTGGATACAAAATAATCTCGGTTTTGCAGCCATATTTGGAATTTACGAAAATTTTCGGACTTGCCGAAATGTTTTCGGAATTTCCGAAAAGCACGAGAGTAAAACAACCACAACTTTTCGCTCGGGAGTCCGTTTTTGATGATCTTGGACTCTATGGAAAGCTCACTCAAAGGACTAATGAACTCAACCAAAAGGAAGGTCTAAAACTACTCAAAGGATACGTGAAAGCCTGAATTTTTCTCACGGTAGCACTAGGATGGGTAACTTTGAGCACCGAGACATACACAAACATATCAAAGTTGCTTCCCTCTTAATAGTACGATATTCCTATACTCAAAAGTAAATAGGAAGAAAATTATACCAATAGGAATGCCCTCTTTCCATCTTTCTTTCTTTCTTTGTCTCAAGGGAAACCAACATCAAAATCGTTTCACCATATATTCTTCAAATGGTTAATGTGGTTACTTGTATCTTCAAATGGCCTCGTACGGTCCATCATGACAAAGCTATCACTCGCCTTTCACCACCGGATTTGGTTCTTCGGCGCCAAGCCCCTTGCTTGCCCTTTACCACTGCATGGTGCATCGCGACTGAGAATTGCTTATCCTTCACCGTCTTGCTGTAGTAGCCACTTCGTATCTCACATCTTCAATATCTTCACTAGTCTCACATGTATATGTAGTCACATGGAAATATTATATATGAACATATGAATGTGTGCATGGAGAGAAGGAATGATACATATAACTTGATCTCCGTGCACTTCATCCTATTATGATTTAACTCCACCATCAACGAATATTTCTCTCTCAACTCATATGAGGTCCGGAACCACCTCTCACAATTTTTACTTTCATATCCACATGAGACTAGTAGATAAGGAAATTCTTACAAAAATATTAGTCTCATGTAATTGGATTTATCATTAATCACAAAACCAAATTAATAACATTTGAACATTCAGGTTGCATTGATGCTATCCTCAAGAGTCTTCTTCCAAATAATTTGGTCGTTGTTCCCTTCAAGACAGAATATAAGTGCTTTAAAATATCGGACCGTGGTACGAGGAACTGTCATACTCGTGAGCATGTTGAAGAGATTGTATATTTTGATGCTTCTTCAATGAATGATGGTCCTTAATTGCCGTGGGTGCAACTAGCAAAAACCATGCACCACAACCCACCATTAAGCCATATTTTAGTTGAAATTACGACCAACAAAACATGACTAGATATCTCAAGCTCGCAGCTCATCAAGATATTAAATATATATAGTGTGAATATCACATATCCTGAGCTAGTGGTAATTAAGAATGGCTAAGCATAATATACTTATAGCAAGATCAACATGAGTGACATAGGCCAACCAAATTATCACCCAAGTTTGACAAAGGACGGATATCAAGTAAACATGGCACAACTGAGCAGATAGGTAAACCCCATTCCCATGTAATCAGCAAAACATGCAATTTTATTTGCAAATGATAAAACATTTATAAATTAGGTTCAACATGCTCAAGGGGAATGTATGACTTGCCTTGCTTCTTCACTTTAATCTTCTGAACTCTTTCCTCGCGAACACAATATTCCGAAACGATGGAATTTACACATTGACATGCAAAACGAGGAAAAAACCTAATAAAAACCAAGTAAACAGTACATGGAAAGTAAACAAACATGTAGAGCTCAATTTTAGATGAATTTTGCAAGTTGAATGGCTCAATTTGGAGTTCGTATGAATTAGTTATGAATTCTAGAAGTTTGAGCCGTTTAAATGAATTTCTGGAATTAAATATGATTTATTGCGCAATTAATACTATTTATGGCGTGAGCCAACTGGAGAGGTGGCGCTGAGAAGTGGGCCCCGCCTACCGGTGACTCAAGGGGACGACGGAGGCGCGGGATGCAGCGGCGCATGGCGCGATAGCGTCACGGGTGGCAGCGGCGCACGGCACACAAGGAAGGAGGGAGAAGGAAGAAAGGGGAGTCCTCACCGTGGGGCGGCAGCGGGCGCGGGAGAAGAAGATGGCGGCGGCGGGATTTCTGGCGGTGCCCGACGAAGGAGGAGGGGAGGACAAGGATAGGCTCGACGTCGCGCAACCGAAGGGGGAGATGGCGCGGCGCGGGGTGGCCTCGGTCAGCGGCAAGCGTCGGCCGGAGGTGGCAAAGGTGATGATGAGAGAGAGCGATGGTGGAGGAGGTAGTTCCGGTGGTGGAACGGGAAAGAGGAGCGGTAGCCGAGGTGCGTCGGGGCTCGGTGGGGCTAGCGGTGGAGACGGCGCGACGCGGTGGTGGCTAGGGTGGCGGCAGCTACCGGCCGGAGTTGGAGACTGGTGACGGTGGGTTGCACGATGCGGAAACGGTAGGAGGTGTGGGAGGGGACGACAAGAGAGAGGAGCTCGAGGGTGGCATTTATAGGGCCGGGGTGAGCTCGGGCGTGGCCGGGAGAGGTGGAAGCCGGCGATGTGGGAGGGGGGGTGGAGAGAGGGGCGATGTCGTGGGGGAGTGGCGGCCATATTTGGCGGGGAGAAGAGGGGAGGTGGGCACGGGAGTGGCGCGAGGTGGAGGTGGACCTCAGCCTCCGAGGCGTGAGGCTTGGGCATGAAAGCGGTGGGCAGTCGGTGGCAAAGTGGGGGAGTGGCGGCCGGAGGTTAGGGATGATAGGTGGGGCCACCGGTCCCACCTATCAGAGAGAGGGAGAGAGGAGACCGGGAGAGGGAGGTAAG
The DNA here is from genome assembly GCA_000573905.2 of Oryza punctata. Lineage (NCBI taxonomy): Eukaryota > Viridiplantae > Streptophyta > Magnoliopsida > Poales > Poaceae > Oryza > Oryza punctata. Next base: position 21,639,854 of record CM002492.2, on the reverse strand, counting down.
GCAGACTTAAAGGGGTGGGCTGGGCTGGCTCGGGAAGAGACGGAGATGGGTGACCGGCCCGAGATGGACTTTGGGCTGGAAATGGCCCAAAGTGAAACGAGGGTTTTAATCTGTCTTCCTTTTAATTAAATTGATTAAATGAACTTTGTGCTTTTAAAATTAGGTATTTAACTCCGAAAATTCACGGGAAATTTCAGAGAGTATTTTAGGGCACGGAGAATATTACAAAAATATTTTTGACCATGATTTTTAAAGAAAATTTTAATTCCCTTATTAATTCACTTGATTAAGTTGCTTTAACTTTTACTATAATTTCTAGGAATGCATTATTAAATGATTTTTAATCCCGAACGTAAATCGGGGCGTTACATGAAGCAAGAGTATGCATAAAAGGATTTCAAACATTGAGAGCTTACACTATACAAGAATACAAGGCATTTATCAAATATAGACATTAAAATAAAAACATATCTTTATCATATCTATGTTCTCAATGTAAAGAGACTAAACAGGATATGACTCAAACAAAACATTAGTCTCACATGTATATGTAATCACATGGAAATATTATATATGAACATATGAATGTGTGCATGGAGAGAATGAATGATACATATAACTTGATCCCCGTGCACTTCATCCTTATTGTGATTTAGGTCCACCATCAACGAATATTTCTATCTCAACTCATATGAGGTTCGGGAACCACCTCTCACAATTTTCACTTTCATATCCACACGAGACTAGTAGATAAAGAAATGCTTATAAAAATATTAGTCTCATGTAATTTGATTTATCATTGATCACCAAAACCAAATTAATGACACTTGAACTTTCAACCTCCCCTTTTTGGTGGGTGATGACAAATCCATTAACAATGATCACATTTGGATATGAAGGGTGAAATCATGTATAGATCAACATGATATGAGTAATTGACAATTTATTTGTATCCATGCCTGTGATGCTTATGCATATGGTGCATGTTGGATACTATGATAAGTGATGAAATGCTTCTTTTCAAGACATGTACCAAATGAATGTGGGATTCTAGAATATTTTCACCTTGTATATCGACGATCATATAAAATGTGGGATCCTCAAATATTCTCCCCCTTTTGACATTAATCACAAAAAGATTTGCCTAAAACCGGAAGAGAGACAATTTTGTACAAGCAAAATAAGAACAAACATTTACAAGACCGTTGACGTAAAAACACGATGGCCTGGGAGATCTGCTTAACTCCAGTGCAGGTCCAAAATAATGAGATGCAGGTGTGCCAGTCAGTTTGATCCTGCAACTGACAAGATATGTAAACAGCGGATACAACAGCCAATCGGCTAACAAGCCGATATAGTAATTCCAGCCGATGCCGATACCAGCCGATATCCAATATAGATCTTGATACTTGAGTAAATAATGAAATAAAGATAATCACTGATGATAATGTAATAAAACAATAAAATAATCCAGTAGAAACCAATCGGCTAGTAATGATAGATTGAATAAGCACTGATCCGAAGGTTAAAGCATATATCGGCTGGAGGTCTGATGTCGATAAATCCAAATGATTAGATAAATAGTAAAACCTTTGTTGCGATCGGCTAAAACCAACTTGTAAGTAATCCTTATAAGCCGATGCAACATCCAGATAACTCATCGGCTGAAACCCTGATGAAACCCTTATTGGCAATCAAGAAGCAGACTAGAGATTATGGTTCTAAGCACGACTTAGTAGATCAAACTTAACTGTTGCAGCACTAAGTATGAAAAGAAACATAATATCTAGACAATCAAGCTTTTGACTGATTTTCAGGGTGGTGGATACATTATATAATCTAAGCCAACAAAGTAATCTAGCTGATATCGACAAAACCATAGATGGAGATCGGCCGATGCAAGTAGAAAACATTATCAATATGGATTATATAACATATATGATAACTGACGATTTGCATGAACAAAATTAGAGTGTCAAAGCGATGGAAGCACTAATCCCGATAACGCAAGCCGTCATAACAAGCCTTACCCCTCGTCGGAGATCGAAGTCGATGCAGCCCAACTTGAAACAAGAACTCATCGAAAATAAAAGGGTAAAAGGTGGTGATGCACCGAAGTTGAATTGATCAAAAGATAATTTACATGGACCCTGTGTGTACATATTTATATCCATGGGTAGGTACTAGTCCATATCGGACATGACTCAGACCTTCCTAAAGATAAAAAGAAAAACATAAAATTCTTATCGGACACTAAACACACTTTCCTAAAGATAAAAGGAAACTAACAGACTCTTCCTAATTAATAGATAATCGGTCTTGTCGCATCCTCCTTGAACTCGGTCTCTTGTGGATAAGCTTCCTTTAATAGATTAATTTCCTTAACTGAATTTGGTAAGAATCCAACTGTTGGTGATTCATAGCTTCCATCGGCCGATTCCAGAACTCTAAAGCCAATATTGACTCTAGGCCGATGATGACTTTGAGGCTTGCCAAATTTCGTCGTCAACAAAGACCAAATAAAATTTTTAAATTGAAGCTCAAAGAAAAAGTTTTTTTAGAAATGGTCTATTTAAGAAAAGCTCCCCTTACTCTCGGAGTCTCGTCACTTAGACAAGAAGAATTAGAATGGATGTCATTTGTAGGACGGAGTGATTGTGAGCACTTGAATTTTCTCTCGAAATGTACTATCAAGAATTTTCTCTATGGTAGGAATTTGGTCAATGATACTTGAGAGATTCTTGGTCAAGTGTGTAATCTCGGAAATGGAATGACAATGATAGGCGAATGCCGAGTTAAACATGATTAAGGGATATTACCATTTTATACAGACACCACTTGTGTATGCAAGTGTGAATTTGGAATCAAGAAATGGTTAGCTACGGCTACAAGGATCAACTTGTATTTCAAAAGCAAAGTAAATGGAATATGTAGGTTGTCAATGAAAATTCTATTTGAGTTTATGTTGGCTCAATAATGGGTGTTTGAGAACAATAGGAGTTCATGTAAGGAACAAATCCAAAAGAGCTCAAATTTGATTTAACATTAACATCACATAGAGCTCTCTGCTTCAAACAAATTTTATTAAGCCACCGACTCAGATTTTCAACAAAATGAAATGCACTTTTAAAATGTCACATATAACCCAAAAAGTTACAACCAAGTAAGCTTTTGGAGCAATATAAAACATATGGAGATGAGCTCCAAAAAATGTGCAATAAATCCTGGAGATAATTCATGTAATCATGCACAAGTTTCATTTTGGGAGTATTGCTCATATCTCAACCATATAGAAGAAACAAAAATCGCACGGCTTCAGCAAACTGAAATTTCAGATTTTTCACAACTCAAGAACGACATGAAAAAACATTCACAAAGTGTTCAAATGAGCTGCATAAATTTTTAAAAAATAACCATTAAGGTTCAACCATAGGGGATCAAAAGTCATAATGGAAGCTCCTTCTGGTTTGCAATGCATTTTGAGATACAAAATTCACAAATCAGCCTAAAATCATGTCATTTCTGTATTTTTCAGCAAGTTGATCAAATATAGAAAAACTCAAAACTTTTCCAAATCATGTCCAAAATGAGTTGAAATATTGAAAAAAATGATCTTAAGATATGATAGAAACTTTTCCAACAAGACGTTTTGGAAAAACATTTTTCTATCAAGATAAAAGCTAAAAATAGAATTGTAGGTATTTCCAATTAGTAAAGTTGAATCAAAGTCACAAATCACACTCAAATGTGTTTTTCATGGAGTTTGATATTTTTAGATCCTTATATGGTTAAAGATACTAATTTAAGTCAATATTCACATTGAACTTTAGCTCCATTAGCATAACCCACAAAATCCAAGTTTTGGTCATTGTGGTCAATACATAATTTTGGATGACTTTCAAATAGATATACCCTTTGAATGGTTGGTATTTTTAGAAAACTTTGAACTAGAGATTTGTTTGGAATGATCAACCCTCAAACTTTTATATTGGAAGCTTTTTCAAAAACACAATAGATTTTGATTTAGGGAGATAGAACATTTGAAAAATAAGATCATATAAGATCCTTTTAAAGCCATTTTACTATATTATTTTAGAAATAAAATCTTTTACTTCAAATACTTCGTAAAACATTTGAAATTTGTATTGAAGTACTCTTGAGAGGATTTTCACAATATTCGTCCTCTTAAATGAGATTTTTGACATTAGACCAAAGAGGCTATTTGAAATAGCTATAAATCCAATTTTTTGAAATCTTTCATATTTTTAAAAGTATGGGATATAAAAATATGATTAAGACCACTCCCAGTTGATGTATTTCATACTTTAACTCCATGAAGTCAAGGTTTAGAAGAAAATACCAAGTTTGAGCAAAAAAAAACTACATAAGCTTCTATTTAAACACTTTTCTCCAAAAATGCAAACACAAACAAATGAGATGGTTTTGGAGCGAAATGGGTATGAATGAAAGTTTTGTACTCATTTGAAATAGTATGATGCATTTATGCAAACCCCACAATGAGAAGTCATCTAAGTGTTAATAGGTGGTCATTTATGGTATAGATATTATTTTTGTCAAGTTTGAAACCTAAATTTCTTTTGATTGACTAGCCTTTTGGAGAAATTTTGAATACTAAAAATGTTTGAAATGGCCAACACTATCAGTTTTATTTTAAAACCATTTTCAAATTCATTTTATAATTAATTGTACAAAATTTTGAAGTTAAAAGCCAAAACAAGATACTTAGAACTACATTTTGGGTTGAAATTCATTTTCTTTGAAACTTGGCTCTTCTTTGAAATATAAAAGTATTGAGAGATATTTCAAACATACTTTAAAATCATTCCAATTAGATTCTCATAGAAAAACTATAGTTTTTAAAATTCACTTTTATCTAAAAGGTTTATTTTGAAATTACCAACTAGCACTTAGTCAATTTGAGCACATATAAGGAATGTGATATGCATGAATATGATTGGGTACTAAACACTCATATGACACAACGTATCATGCTCAAGAATATATAAATGATGACTTTCACATATAGAAAGAATGCAAATGTTTAAATACTATGAGAATAAATGCAACCTACACAAGGTTATATAAAAGATAATTCAATGTAGATACATGTTACCGAGATGGCATTGGTTCCTGATGTAAATTTTGCAATGGTTGGCTCCAAATTCCGAATTTGGTAAGATCCACCTTTTCTTGCATAAGCCATACCTCCAATGTCTCTCCATGTACCTATATTCTCATTTTAGCACATTTTGGTCCTCAACAAAATTGGGTCCATAGAGGTTAGTCACAAGAGACTTCGGCACCCAAACGACCTTTGTGCTAGCATGTGGTAAACTAATTACTCTAGTAACACTAGTGACATTTTTGGCATTACTAAGAAAGTTATTATCAAATGAAAGTTTTGGGTTAAGAATGTTACCGTTGGGATAATTTTTACCAATATGTCCCTTTGACTGGCAATTATCGCAAAGTTGATTCCTGTCTTCACATGGTGCCTTGTTCACCACATCTTGCATTTTACTTGCTCCCTTGCCATTAATTTTCTTCCTTGATGACACAAAGTCTTTATCCTTCATGTGGGGGCATGATGCAACTTCATGACCCTTCTCATTGCATCCATAACACTTCATGTTGCTTCTTCTTGTTCTCCTCTTTGGAAGTGTGACTTGGTCATCAATCTTATTGGAACACATCAAGGTATAGTGTCCCACTTTCTAGCACATGAAGCAAGTAATGGGAGTTTTGATCCTACTTTGAATTTGCCCCTTACTCTTGTTCGACTTAGTGTTTTCTTGATACAACTTGGTGCAAGCTACAGTTGATCCCTTCTCAAGCTTCTTCACCATGTTCCACGGTTATCTTGAGAAGGTTGAGCATTGCCCTTGAACATAGTTAAGTATTTCTTGATATTTGTATTGTTGGGCTTGTTCTTCTTGTTATAATTGCCACCTACATAATCCATGTCACATATAGTGCTCGGGAATCTTTTGCTTGAGAGCAAGATGGATTAGCACAGATAAGGTCAACTTGAACATGAGGCTTATATGATTTTGACGTTGTCATTGTTACCTCATGGGCTACTTCTAGCATAGCATGAGAGTCTATAAGATTTTCATGAGAGAATGAAAGCTCATCATATTTTTCTTGTAACCCGGCTGAGCACGTCAAGTTGGACATTGAGCGCTTGATTCACATTCTCTAATAGTGCTATATAAGAATTAGAGTTAGTAGCACAAGTTTGTTCATCTCTTAATTTTTCATACCTTGTAACCAAGGATGCATGAGAATTTTTGAGTTCCCCATGCTCTTTGGTTAGAATCTTGATTTCTTCAATCTTCTCAATGAGACATTCTTCTTGCCTCTCAAGCTTTTCTTCTAGCTTTTCAATGGTCCCTATGAGCTTGATCACCATTCTCATGTCCTTTTTGCTCAAGTGGCCAAACTCAAAATCCACATCCTCACTCTCATTATCTTCCTTTCGAGCCGGCCACTTTTCACCTTTTGCCGTAAAACAAGTGTGGGCTTTGGCAATGGAAATGGAGCATGAGGTGGACTCTTCACTTGTCCATTGGGTTCATTCACTTCATACTTCAAAAGGTTAGTTCCACAAGTACTATAGGAAGTAGAACATCCATCCATATCATCCTCATGCACACACTTAGTTCTAGGTGTTGTTGGAGTCAACAACAACACCTTACTCAACACCTTATGCATGAGTCAACAACACAATCAAATAAGTGTTATTGGAGTACAATGGGAGAGTTGGACAATTCGTCAACCTTACTCACCAATTCATTATCTTGCTTGTTTTTGTATGTTGGTGAGATGTATGATGAGGTAAGACCTTCTTGATCGGAGGAGATAATCATTTGGGACTTGTCATGATGAGACGATGAAGTAGAGCAATCCTCAAATGATACTTCCACAAGAACATCCTCTCCATCACATTTGGACTTGTCATATCTTTCCTTTAGTGTTGTACAAATGAGATGAATATTTTCAAGTGGCATGATGGTTTTGAACATATCTTCACTCAAAGCACTAAACAAAACATTAGTAGCTTGAGCACTGAGATGTGTGCATTTCTCTTCCTCTTCAAATGATAGCTCCATATCATTACGAGCAGAAATACTCACATCTACAACTCACTCTACATGAGGACCCATATCCCTAAACACATTAAGCACGCGAGTACTCCAAGATATGTAATTTGAACCATCTAGCAAAAGAAGTTCTAGGAACATTTCACCTCTTGTCGACATCTTCTCTCAAGGCGGTGAAGCCCGAAATGAGAGACCATGCTCTGATACCAATTGAAAGGACCTTGATGTCGCCTAGAGGGGGGTTGAATAGGAGTTCCTGAAAATTATCACAACTTCATTGCATGTTAAAATAAAGAGAACTTTTGGATCAAATCGGAACTTCTGGTCTCAATTAAATAGTTCGGCGGATAATGGAATAAAACACTAGCTATGAACTTGCAGCTCGAACAAACAAAATGTATATGAATCAAAAGATGACAAACAAGATATCTAAGCAAGATATCAGGTCACCAACTATATTAATTAAGCTTGCAAATAGATCGGGTAAAAACAAGCTCAAGCACAATATGAGAGATGGTGAGAACAAGCAAACCAAGAGAGGAGACACGTTCATTTGTTTCCCAAGTTCGGACCCACGGATCCTACGTCTCTGTTGAAGGACCACAAAGGCCTGGTCTATTTTAACCATTTCCTCACAAGGTTGCACAAATGCACTCCTCAATTTCACTCTTAATTTCTTCCCTTGCAGAGGCAAAATCAAAGCCTTCACAAACTTTCTGTGGCACACCACAACCATGGGTTCTCACCGGTGACGCCTAGCCGTCTAGGAGACCTTAGTCCCCAAGAGTAACAAACACAATCGAAGATTTGCTTGCTATGAACTTCGAGTGCTCAAAGTATGGAGTGAAACTCACTAGTTCTCAACTTCTCAATCTCTCAATCCAACTCTCTCTCCCCTTCTCAAATCCCTCTCACAAAGAGGCACCACAACGGTAGGAGAATGTGGATGGCTATTTGGCTTTGGATATGTCTACTTTTGCACAACAGCAGCCACTCAAAGGAGGGTTGGAGGAGTTTACATACCCAAGCCTCTCAAAACTAGCCGTTGGAGGCCAAGATTCCATTTTTCGGAATTTCCAAAATGCATTTTTGGACAAGTGCGAAAATGAACAGAGGCAATCTCAGTTTCGCAGCCATTTTCGAACTTGCTGAAATGTTTTCGGAATTTCCGAAAAACACCAAAGTAAAACGATCATAACTTTTCGCTCGAGAGTCTGTTTTTGATGATCTTGAACTTTATGGAAAGTTCACTCAGAGGACTACCGAACTCAACCAATAGGAATGTCTAAAACCACTCAAAGGATATGTTAAAGCTTGAGTTTTTCTCAAGGTAGCACTAGGATGGGTTAGTTTGAGCACCGAGACATACACAAACATATCGAAGTTGCATCCCTCTTAATAGTATGATATTCCTATACTCAAAAGTAAATAGGAAGAAAATTATACCAATAGGAATGCCCTCTTTCCATCTTTCTTTCTTTGTCTTAAGGGACACCAACATCAAAACCGTTTCACCATATATTCTTCAAATGATTGATGTGGTTACTTGTAGCTTCATCGCACGGTCCATCATGACAAAGCTGTCACTCGTCTTTCACCACCGGATTTGGTTCTTCGGTGCCAAGCCCCTTACTTGCCCTTTACCACCGCATGGTGCATCGTGACTGAGAATCGCTTGCTCTTCACCGTCTTGCTGTAGTAGCCACTTCGTATCTCACATCTTCAATATCTTCACTTTATCATCGTTGGTATCTTTAGGTGTAATGATTATCATCTTTTCAATTCTTGGGACCTATTCCTCTCATTCAATTCAATGAAATTATTAGTCTCAATGATTCGGTTGTCAACCTCCACATGTTAACCAAGCGATCGCGTATATAAAAGGATATGAATAAGTGGATGAGTATTAATCAACACCACAAGTGCCATATACTCAAATGTAGAGATCTCAATTAAATGAAAGTGAATAACTTGGATCAAATACATGTATAACTAAGGTATACGATTCGCTTCCCCTAAATGTATGCATACAAAATTTTCGTGTGAAACAAGAGTATGCATAAAAGGATTTGAAACATTGAGAGCTTATCCTATACAAGAATAGAAGGCATTTATCAAATATAGATATTAAAATAAAAGCATACCTTCATCATCATATGACTTAAACAAAACATTTTAAACAAAACATTAGTCTTACATGTATATATAGTCACATGAAAATATTATATATGAACATATGAATGTGTGCATGGAGAGAAGGAATGATACATATAACTTGAACTCCGTGCACTTCATCCTTGTTATGATTTTAACTCCACCATCAACGAATATTTCTATCTCAACTCATATGAGGTCCGGGAACCACCTCTCACAATTTTTACTTTCATATCCACATGAGACTAGTAGATAAGGAAATGCTTATAAAAATATTAGTATCATGTAATTAGATTTATTATTAATCACAAAACCAAATTAATTACATTTGAACTTCCAGGTTGTATTGATGCTATCCTCAAGAGTCTTCTCGAATAATCTGGTAGTTGTTCCCTTCAAGACAGAATATAAGTGCTTTTAAAAGATGGGACCGTGGTACGAGGAACTGTCATACTCGTGAGCATGTTGAAGAGATTGTATATTTTGATGCTTCTTCGATGAATGATGTCAACTTTTGGACATCATCAGCAGATGTGACTTCAGAATCTCTACAAGCGCTGAGCAAACCAGATCAAAGTTTTCTGAACTCATGCCAAGTTCACCATTTCCATGTTTTCTCGAAATTACAGACAAAGTACAGACTGTATGTTCTTCTAGGGAGAGTGACAAAGTGCCAGAACAATTAACTATGCAAATACAAACAAGTCGTAAAACTTGAGATTGGACAAGGTGAAACGGCCAGCTTTGCCTTGAATCTCTCCTCTGAATGGGCTACTTGAATAGAGGCAATGACCAGCGGTTCATTATTTCCTGAAACATATCACAACTGGGTTAGAAATTGTTTAACATTTGATGGCTGTAGAAGATGGTCCCTCATACCCAATAACATGAGGACCTCGACATAACCTGCAACATTCTCATCTATCAGATGACAGGAAATGGAAGATCAATTCCAATGTTCCTGTTTGTACTATATATATTAGTAGATAGTAGAGATCCTTTGACAGCATCAACAAATAGAACTACAAGAGAAGCATTTAGTGGAGCATAATCTTCTGCTTCAGTAGAAATGATTAAACTCATATCACTAAGCAATAAAGTGTCAAAGGCCCCCTTCTTTGCTAAATAAAGCAAGGACTAAGGAGCACTGCTGCGGTTTAACAACAAAAACATCGTTATGCATCATATCAAGTATAGAGAAAGTTAGTGACAATTTAATTTTCAACATTGATGAGTTGTTCCATAATTATATTAAAAATAAATGGAAAATTATTAGTACAGATAATATGGATATATTGAATGTATATGTCTTACTATAAGAAAATCTACCAGTAAAAATATTTTAAGAAACTTGATCAACCTTTCAAAATATTTTCCTCCCTCGACGAGTACTTGAACTACTGAAAGCCGAGAGCTGTCATAAGCATCCCTGCCAATTTTAGAACTCTAAAGATTTGTACTCATCAAACTGCAGAAATTGTGCAGTTGTATATAACTTTACTTTAGTAAGCTATCTGTTAGTACTATCAGACCACAACCTTTTCAAACCATCAAGGGCATTCAACAGGGGGTGTTTAAGGCAGCATACCATATCTAACAGACTAACACTCCAATACTCCATCCTCCACTATACCTGACCTCACTCAGTGTTTAAACTTTCGTTTTCTAGCAAAATTTCAGAATTTCGGTGGCCACTTTCAGAATTTCAGGATTTTGGTACTTTTTGGTCGAAATTATTTAAAAATTTGACAAATTTTGAATGGATTTGAATAAATTTTGATAAAATTAACAAAAAAAATAAAAAAATCATTCAAGATATGTGCTTGCCAGTGGGGAGCCACTGGGGAGCTAAATTACCGAAATTGTAATCCCTGACCTCACCAACACTCATGTTCTCACACATAGTACCATGTCAAATGCACAGATTTTCGGAGAGAATCAACTGGGAGTGTGGTTTGGTAGGGTATGTATAGCGTGGGGTGCTTGAGAAAGGATCCAGAGGAGAGGATGCAAACAAGAAGCAAACCTGAAGGCACGGATGAAGTTTTGAGTCAAGAACACAATGTTTACTGTAATGGATTTCAATTGTCTGAACATAATCTTTCTAGCTATCAGTCTCAGTCCGGAAGTGTGCAAGAACAACAGCATATGAATAGAGAAAGTGGATAAATTCTGGTACCTAGACCAACATCCATTATATATCACTTCTGTTCATGGACCACAGCCACTCAGCAAGAACCAATATATCTGCCCCCAAAAATTAGCTTCAAAGGAACCTGTAGCATGTGCAAGTTTGAAAATCAAGTGTGGCATTAATATCAGCATGGCATGATATGGATAGTGTAGAGACATAAAAAAGGAACAGTTAAACAGATAGATGTTATTTGGTGTTATGCATGAGAATGGACCACTTATACCTACTGGAGAAGCTATAGGAAAAAAAATACTAACATATTTTAGACACAAAAATAGTGCACGGTGTATCTTGAAAAATGTGAAAGCCAATGAAACATCTTTCAATAGAACATAGAAAACTGGTAAATGATCCAAGTAAATGAAACATATTTAACGATCGCACCCAAACTTTAATTTTAGAAGCATGTACATATCAAATATAAAGAATAGAAAACTGGTAAATAATCGAAGTAAATGAAACATCTTTGTAATTTGCAGTATCAAGTGATTCAGATGATCTCACCCAAACTTTAATTTCAGAAGCATGCATGTACATATCAAATATAAAGAACTAAAGAGTACTGTTTTGTTTTGATATTGACATAAACTCCAAAAAAAACTATAGCAAATACCTCGATTATTTATGACAACTTAATGTAATCATGTTAGGGACTAAAAACCAATTGTAATCTCATTATCATCTCAGAGAAACCACTATTCTCAAACCAACAACCAGGCTAATAAACAGCGTTCGTAGCGCCCGCAATAGCGGCCGCTATAGCGGTAGCGGACCTCTACCATTACCGCTACAAGGTAGTAGACTGCAAATAGCGTATTGGAACTTAGCAACCGCTATAGCGCTTCACAACCGCTATAGCAACCTGCTATAGCGCTTCGCGACAGCTATAACAGCCCACTATTAACTTTGTTAGATCGCTATAATACTTAAACAATGTGCTTCACATATAGATAGAATAACTTAGCATTGTGTGTCTTCTTTATCTTATATATTTATATGTTATTTCTTAATTTTTATTTTATGAAATGTAGGAGTAATTAAATATGCAGTCTAAATTTTAAATTTTAAGTGAAACTTGATGTTAATATTGATATACAATCTAAATTTATGATTATTTTTCTTAATTCCGCTATTGGAACTTAGTGATCGCAATAGCGTCTGTTATCCGTAATCCGCTACCCAGATATTAATACGCTACCAACATGCTACACGCTATTTATTACCTTGCCAACAACAGGGCCAACCAGATGTCGTGTGTATCTTCCTTCATTAATCTAACATATGCACAAAAAAGAGAACGAAAATGTACAGCTCATGTGACAACTGTTTACAAACCCACATTGCCATGGTTGAGAAACCACAATACCACTCCACGCAGCGGTATCTCCATTAATCTGAAAGTAGTAAAACATAGTAGTGGGCCTGGCCCAACAGGAACAGAGAGGAAGCGCCGAGCCCCGATGCACGTGCGTGGAAGGCGAACATATCAGAAAGACGCGAAATTGCCGCCGCCTGCCGCCCAGTCGCCCATGTCCTCTCCTCTCCTCCTCACAGCGAAATCGCGCGCAACAGGAAGACCAACAGGTGCGTGCGCCGGGCGCCGGCGATTCTGCGCGCATCCGCGACCGCTGTTCGCAGCACGAGGTGCTCAGGTGCGCCCGTGCAGGCAGGCGGCAACAGGCGCCGCGGGGTTGTGGCTCGCCGCTCGCAGCCGCTGCTTCTTGCCATCTCGATTCTTGCAAGTTGCAAACTTGCAATCTTGCTTGCCGCTGGCTACTCAACTGCTCAATTACGGGACGAGGTCAATGAGGTGAGTGCAATACTGCAACACCAATACATCATTGGCTCATTGCTAATTTGCTATCGCCAAATGAAAAATTCATTTTGTACCATTGTGAATTTTATCTGTTAATCTGTAATATCATATCATTTGTTAGCTTTGGCCGTGTACTGATGTATAATCCTATGTTAGGTTAATTCAATTGTTCCGATAGTTGGATAAATTGACGGAGGCACGAAGCTGCGCTTAGTGTGTGTTTCTTTTTTTTTTGGGGGAATACGCAAGGAGCGTATTTTTTCCATTAAGAGAAATAAAAGTTATTTACAATGGGAATTGAAAAATAGCACGGGACCGAAACTGGAGGCTAGTGATCTAACGGGATATCTCGCACTAGATTTGGCTACCACGACCTCGCAGAGGTAAAACCGAAGGGACCCCTGCATTTGCCGACTTCCAAAGTACGGGTTCTTCCACCATCGCTTTCACGGCCAGAGTCGCCACGGCTTCAGCTTGCGGCGGTGGAAGAGTGATGTCCAGCAAGTCGGCCAGGCTTGAACATGATCAGCACACAGCTCGTTGTCGAAGATCTCGGTGTACTGCTGGAGGACGCTCGGGTTTTGCTGCTGTGGGGGGACGTCCGCCTCCACGCCGAGCCTCTTTGACAGCACAACCTGGCAGCGCGACATTGTGGGCGCTCCATGGAGGGGCTGCGCTGCCTGCCTCTCACTCCGGCGAGGTGTGAAGGGCGTCACGGTCGGCAGAGCAGGCGTCGGCGGCGGCGGTAGCAGGGCTGCGGATAGACCCTTCTTGGCCCGCCTTGAGAAGGTGATCAACGGTCGCGGAGATCCCTGCCTTGGCGACCCTGGCGGGGCATCGCCCCGTGGCGGAGCGACAGCCTCCGGCACATCAACACCGCCATGTTGGGTTGGGTCTGCAACAGGGGTATGCAGGCCCAAGGAGACAGCTACAGCCGACCCAACAAGAGGAGTCGGGTTCTCGAGGTGGGCCGATTCTATCAACTCGTCATGGGTTGGCTGCCCCAGCTCCAGTTGGGCCGAAGCCTGTGGGGGCCTTGATGGGCTGCCTTGCTCCATCATGAGGCCGGCCTGGTCCAACCCTAGGTCAGCCTCGACCTGCAGGAGAGGCCCCACCCGGCTGGCGGCCACTCCCCCCAGCTGTTCGTGGGACACGGGCCCCACCCGTCCTGCAGCTTCCTCCAGCATCGGATCGTGGGCGCCGCCATGGACCCCGCGATCCAACTGCCAACACAGCAGAAGGGAATCATCTCGTGCGGGGTTAGGTGGCGGATGCTGGACCAAGGAACCTCTCGAAGACAGCAGAGATCCCATGGAGGAGGGCGCCGAGCCGACCTCGTCAACCGAGTCGCCGGATGGGACAAACCCACTGTCCCTCTGGCCCAACGCTCTGTCGGAGGATGGGGCAGCAGAGGAGGCAGCCGGTGCGACCAGGACCACCTCAGGAGAAGTTTGTCTTCTACGAGGTTGCCACCTGCAAAAGCTGCGCACGGGGCTGGGCAATACTTTTGCTTTTGCTCCTTGGGATTTTGTCGCCTGGCGCCGTCGCGGCCTCGCCATACGACGCGGCCAACATCGTCGCCGCAAGGCCGGCGGGCTCGCCGGCGCTGCCCGAGAACACGGGAGGAGGGACTGCCGGCTCGGCCTCCTCTCCTGGCGCACAGCAGAGGTGGCGGGAGGATCTGCCCGACCACGACCAGCCTGGCGGCCACCATCTCGCCCACCCCCTTGCGAAGCCGGCAGTCGCGGCGGCGAGGAGCCATCTCTGCAACCCCTCGAGGTGCGGAAGAAGTGGCGACGGGGTGGCCCTTCATCGGAGTCCTCCGATCTTGGCAGGCTGCCATGGCCTGAGTCGGCGCTGGAGGGCGCAAAAGACAGGTATGGCTCAGGCGGCGCTGCGTTGTCCTCCACGGCGGTGAGCTGGATGTAGATCGTGTAGTCGAGGTAGCGCTCACCGGTGCCTTGCGGGTAGACGACCAGACCCTCGTCCTCCACGATGCGCGGGGTCTTCTCCTTGGGGATGGTGGATGGGTCGAAAGTCCAAGCGTGAAGCTTGAACACCGCCATGTCGCCGGCGGTGACCGAGACGGGGTCGCAAGACGAGATGCGACAGGAGGTCCCCAGGATGGCCGCCGCCGTGGCCTCTCCCCAAGCGTGCCCTGGGATCCCCTCGAGGTGGAAGCGGACACGGAAGAGCATCGAGCCTGTCTCCGCATGGAGGTGGCACGACCAAGGAGCGACCAAAAGGCGAATACCTCCCAGCCGGATGGAACGCCGGAGAGCGACCTGGCGGCAATCCTCGCTGGACCAGAAGTGGAGGAGAAAGTTCTCCGGGTAGAACGGACGCACTGAGAAGCTGTCTGGCGCGAGCTCCAGCTCCGTGCACAACGCTGCGTGCAGCTGGGTGACCGGAGGGGGCGAGCCGGAGCCGACGACCGCCGCGACGAGAGCCCGCTGCAGCAGCGACTCGCGCTCCCGCATGGCCGCCGAGAAAGGGATGACGCAGATTTCCCTGCTCACCCGTCAGTCTGGCCCACCCGGGATGATGCGGTCGAACTCCTCCGGCGGGTTTGGCCGCACCGGGGACAGGGGAGCATCGCCTGTCCGTGACGGCGACCGCACCGGGGACCGGGAAGCATCGCCTGTCTGGGACGGCGACGGTGACCGCAACGGGTAGGAGTAAGGGACTGGGGGGTTCGTGGAGGGGCTGCGAGGCGGCGTAGGGCCCCGGTACCCCACCGGCGTGGGAGGGCTAGCCGGCACCAGGACCCGCCTCCGCTGGGCTGGGGGAGAGACGCTAGCGACCGGCGAACGGCGACGTTGAGGCTGACGAAGACGACCATCATCGCGACCGTGGCCATCCGCAGCAGGAGGGCGTCCACCACGGGGACGAGGCCGTACACGACGCTCCCGACACTCCTCCAGGCGGTGACCCGCCCTAACACAGCCGAAGCAGGAAGGGGGCGCCCTGCAATCTGCACGAACATGACCGCGCTCCAAGCAGTTGAAGCAGACTCCGTTGAGATCCCGTGGGACCGGGCGTCGCGGTGGAGACGGAGACTTCTTGGGTTTCCTGCAACGAACGACCTCCCAACCGTCGGCATCGGCGAAGGCGGCCCACCGCTGGGGCGACCTAGGCGGTGACAGATGCGCCTGCCGTGACGACTGGCCCTGCTCCAAGTGGCGGAACCGGGACGCAGGGGCGACCATAACAGAGAGGAGGCCCTTGCCCTTTCCTGGAGGCGCTGCGTGGCTCGGCGAAGAGGGCGACCTGGCAGCAGGAGCCGCCTCCGACGGCCGGACGACCACCGACCTGAGGCCCCTGCCCCCAGCAACCGGCTGAGGCGGCCTGGCCACAGCTGCGGCCGCCGCACCGACCAGCTGCGGGGCTGCGGTCGAGCAGGTGGCAAAGCGACCGGGGGCATTAGTGTGTGTTTCCGACTCACTTTTCGTGCGCATCTGGACACTTACGATTAAGTAATTGGTAAGATTTTAAATCTAAGTTTGTAATTTTGCAGCGTGTAGGTTAGGAATTAGAAAAAAAAATAGATGTGATATTGGAGCAACAGAAATGAGGATTCAGAGAAAAGCAGAAAAGGAGATAGAGGTCGTAGCCTTTCAGTTTATTTAAATTGATCAATCCCCTCTCAGCCATCGACTGAGATCTTTTATAATGGTTGGCTGCTTGATACTCGTGGACCTGACAGTCCATGGCTTAACAACACACAAGCCCAACCCATATCCGTGACAAAATGGTAGCAGTGGTAGGAACCCACCCCGAGTTATTGTGAAAATATTTGGCATCAAGTGAAAAGGTGGGTCTAGACTTAGTGAATTGTACAACTTTGGTAAATTTTGTTCTTTATTTATTGGTTTTTTGTGAAAAATATTTGGCATCAAGTGAAAAGGTGGGTCTAGACTTCGTGAAATGTACAACTTTGGTAAAAAATTATTTTTTTAGTCTTTTCTAAACATAAGGCCTTATTTTGTGTTAAACACTGGGACTTCAAATTTTTAGCTATGGGCGTATGGCCATGCATATTTTGGAGTTTGAGATCCGAAATCAGCTCGGGGCAAATGCCGGCATTGCTACATGCTAGCCGAGGCGAAAGTTATTGCAGGTAGTCTGCCGAGACGGGAGGTAGGAGCTGAACCCCAGCCGCGATGCCTCCAGGTCAAACTCCAGCAGGTTGTCCTCCATCATGTGCCCGCCGATCACAACCGACGTCTGCGGCTCCGTGCCGCTGTCCACCACGCCGAGGCAGAGCGCGCCTACCTTGGTTGCCACCATCGAGTTTGCCCCGAACACGACCCACGACGCGGCCGTGCTTTGCAGCACAAGCTCAATGGTCGGCATGGCTGGCCCCACGCGGTGCTTCCCGCCTTGCTCCCGTCGTAGCACAGCGTGAACGGCGCCACGGCCGGCACACGGGGGATCATGGCCGTCTCGGCCGCGAACGCGTCGGTGACTGCCTTGTGAATGGAGATCTCCAGCACGGTGTAGGGGGTCACCGTGCTCAGCTTGGTGCCGCCTACTCCCTTTTTGTTGATAGACAGCAACGTCGCGTTCAGTGGCACGGTGTGGCCGTTTACTTTGATGCCCGTCAAGCCGATGAAGTACTCGGTCGACTTGTCACCCGCGTCCCCCACCATCCCCGTGCTCACCGGGTTGACAAGGAGAGGGGTGTAGATGAGTGACTTGGAGATGTCCACGCCTGGCTGGAACACGTAGGGCGCGTCGCCGAAGATGACGACGCCCGCCGTGGCGGCCGGCGGGAGGCAGAGCGCGAACCTGCGTGAGAAGCGGAAGGTGGCGGCGAGCTGCGCAGGGAACGCATAGCGGGCGCGGCTGAGGGATACCATGCCGGTGGCGCCAGCAGCGAGGCCTTCAGTCAGGACCGTAAAGCCACAGCTGAACAGGAACGCCGGCGCGGTGGCAGAAGGCCCCGGGGCCGGGAGGAAGGTGGTGGGCAGCGACAGCACGTCGCTGATGAAGTAGCTGCTGATGCTGACCTCAGTGACCGTCCGAGAACACGACGCAGGTGTCGTTGAGGCAGACCAGCGACGGCGTGCCGTTGCAGCTGCCGGAGCACCCATTGTGCTTCGCAAGGCGGCACGGCTTGGAACCACATGGGACGCGGCGACGCACGCGTACGATGAGGACACGTACCCGTCATCGCAGTCCACCCAGAGCATGGCGCCCGCGGGGTCCAGTACGGCCTTCACGGGCACCTGCGGAGTCCGCTGCTGGAACGTTGCCACGTACTGCTTCGTCTCGTCATCCTTGCTCACCGGCAGCACCACGGCGCTCGGCCCGCGGGCTGCTGCCGCACGGCACGGCGAGACGAAGACGAAGAGCAGGAGGACAGCGCTGGAAGCAACAGCAAGAGGAGGCGGCGATTGTGCCGTACTGCAGAAAACGAAGGATTCGATGGGAATGTGAAGCAGCGCAGCGGCAACGAAGGACGTTTATACGGTGCAGCGCAGGAGACGGATTCTAATATTGGACGATCACCTGTTTATTGCATGTTAACTAAATAGTTATAAAAAATTTAAAAAAATTAACAAGATATAACAATATGTAATACATCACTTCACAAATATACAAACAAGTTAAAATTTAACTTTTACAAGTTGTAATAAAAATAATAAATCTAACTGCAAATATATATACTAGTTTAAGTTTTATTTATTATTTTTTTATTTTCTATAACTTTTAAAAGTTAAATTTTAACTTACATATTTATGGAGTGATATATTACATATTAATATAATTTTTTTATTTTTTATAACTATTTTGATTAAATGCAATAAACGGGTGGATATTCACACGGGTGATTAAAAGAATTCCCGTGGAGCGCGCGCATTTTGATCGTTGAGCTCTTTGTCTGTCAAGCAGGACCGCAGGATACAGCCAGCGAGTGATGGGAAGTGGTGACGCGCAGCCGCCGGGCGTGACGACGGGATGGACAGCGAACTCTGCTGTTCCACTTCTAGCCAATCTAGCCCGTAGTTTTCGACGGTCTGGCCACGACCCATGTCCCATTCGATGCATCCATGGCGGGCCAACGCATGCATGCTGGGCCAGGCCTAGCTACTTGGGAGGGAACTACTAATCGGTCGCCTGGTTCCCTAGAAGGAAATCGGACGATCAAATATTTCAATTGATCATCGGAGGAAACATCAACATATACATAGTGAAATAAAAAATCAGCAATTAAAACATTTAAAAATTTTGTGAAACATAGTGAAAATAGATATTGAAATATATCACTGCTACATATGAAACAATGAATTTTAATGAATTTTAATGATATGAAACATATGTATTTCTTTATCAAAATATAGTCATGTGATATTTTGTTGTAAAAATTTAATTACTACGAATACAATGGTGTGATCGGATCGTAGATCGAATAAATAGTTTAGGAGAAAATTTATTTTAAAGATTGCTAGATGCATGCATGTGGATGGAGTGGAGAGAGATAAAGTAGTATATTAGGAGAGAGAGTAGAGGAAGTAGTAAATTTTGTGAAACCCAGAAAAATACACATTGAAATATGTCTCTATAATATATGAAACATTAAGTTTTAATGTTTTGAAATATATGTTTTTCTTTAATTAAAATATAATCGTGTGATATCTTGTTATAAAAATTTAAGTGTAACGAATACAACGGTATGATCGGATTGTATATCGGATAAGTATTTTAGAAGAAAAATATTTTGAAGATTGACACATACATATATAACATATAGATGGAGTGGGAAAGAGCAAGTGCAGCATATATTGGTAGTCGGTTGGATGGATGGATGCAGCGCCCAATATTTTTGCATCGGTAGACCGATGCAGAGCGTTCTCCAGCTACTTGCAATTCAGACGGTTTGGTTCGGGTAGGTTATCCGAGTTGGACGGTTTTGCTATCTTCTTTACTGTGCGTACGGAGAGAAGAGTGCACATGTGCTGCACCTCTTTGTTGGGGCAGTTCGATCCTGATCCGTGCTAGAGGATATACTAATATACCATACCATCTTCTCCGGTTCGTCTTCTACCGGCTAGCGGCTTGAGATCTGATCATCATAATCAAGTTCGGTTGTTTTAGGAGTTTAGCTGGTTTGTGGCAAACAATGAACAATCATACGAGGGGTTGCAATTTTTTCAACGAGTGAGATCTGGCCCGGCCACAGCAAAGGATCCTGTGATCAGGTCTCCCTCACCCCCTGGGTTGCACTCGCGGATATCCAAGGCGGCAAAGCTTGACGGCTGCCCAGGCTCGTTGGCAGATTCGCTATTGAAAATTTAAGCTTTGTAATACCCATCCTAAAATATTAGAAACTAGAATCAGATAGGATATATCTTAATACATACCTAGATTCATAGTACGGTGATACACTACTATATAACTGATTATTGGTACCGGTTGGGAACCGACCCTAGGTAACGGTTTACCAGCCGGTACCAATTTGGTGGTACTAATATCCAATCACATAGGTACCGATTTTAGATCTGGCACCTATAGAGATTGTAGGTGTTGGTTCTTACCCTACAATCGGTACCTATAGTATTCAACGAATAAAAAAAGAATCACCGCTACCGCCACTTCACCACCTTCTCCACCACACCACCGCTGCCACCACTTCGCCACCGCCACCACCGCGGGCCTTCTCCACTACCGGCGCTGTCGCCGTATGGAGAGGAGAAGGCAAAGGAGAGGATAGGTTGTTGCCAATTCTTGAGCAGTCATGCCGGATCCGACCACCGGTGAGGACGGGGAGGAGCTCGGCCTCCACCTCCACCTCCTTTCCGGTCGTCGGCCGCCACCTCGCCCTCCTCGGCCTCCTCCACCGCCGCCATTGCTGTCGGTGGATCTGATGGAGAAGGCGAGGGGAGGTGGATGTAGAGGAGAAGGGCCACTACCGTCGCCGCCACCTCGCCCTCCGCGCTAGTGTTCTCTGCCGTTGCCGCAGGATCTAGGCGTCTGCGGGTGGCCATCGCAGTCCACGCCGTTGGCATCCTCGACCGCTTCCTCCGCCGCCCTTCCCATCGCCCATCCCTCAGCACTCGCGCCCTCCTCCACCAAGCTCTACTTCCGCCTCAGTCGTTGCCCTTCCCGTCACCCAACCCCACCACCCGAAATCGTTGAGAAAGATTTTTCATTTGAATCATGCAAAAAAGTTTTCTTAGTTTTTAGTGTAGTTTTAAATAATAGATAGAAATAAGATTGCGTCCAATAGGATTTGAACCTATACGCGCCCACCTCCACCGAGCTCTACTTCCACCTCCGTCGTTGCCCTTCCCATCACCCATCCTAGCACCCGCGTCCTCCTCCACCACCTCCTCCGCCACCGCAGAGAGAGAGGGGGAACCAGAGGAGGAGGAAAGGAAACTAGCGATGATGAAGGTGGGAGAAGAGGAGAGGAGAGGCGGATGGATGAGAGTGCGAAAGAGGAGGGGGATGTGAAGGGAATGGATAAGGATGGGAGACGAGTGGCTCGGCTCGGCTGGCTCAGGTGCTGGTTTTTTAAAAACAGGTACCTATAGTTTATTATAGGTGTCTTTTTAAAAAAAAAACCAAAACAATAGTTACCGTTTTTTATATAGAACCGGTACTTGTATAGGTACCTTTTTTAAAAAAATGATACCTAAACTATACTATAGGTACCAGCTTTTATCTAGATTTTTCGTTCCATATAGGTGGGAAACGGTAATAGGTGTGGACTAACCGGCACCTATTACAGGTTTTGTTGTAGTGATATGTCGTATCCGTTCCGATCCTAGGTTTTATATTTTGAGACAGATGTAGTAACTAGCAGGTTAATCCACACATTTACAAAGCTAAACAGAATATAATGTGTCGCTCAACCTAGGTTACTTTCAGAAATTCAGTTGTTTATTTTGATTAATAGTGATTTATTCTTTTATTAGATACTAATAATCGTGCACGTGCATTGCACGTATCGACCAATATAAATTTTAAGAAAATATTTTGCCTCCGATAAATATGTATTGAACCAAGCGGAAGAAAATTTAATGGTTTATAAACTGTATTTATCACGACCGTAAATATCATATGAAGCTAGGAAATCATTTCCCAGAATTAAATTTTAGGGGATTTAGATAATATACTGGTATTAAATTTGAATGTAATACTTATGTTCACTTCGACGATACAATTATGTCAAAGCTAAAGTAATTGCTCATCTTATGCAATATATGGAACAAAGGCTTGGTGCCTTTTCTGGTATGAATATAATGATATAGAAAATGTGGCACTTTTAAGTTTCCAGATTTTCATGATAGTGTGCACATGATGATCATTAGTAAGTATTACTTTTATATTATATATTACAGTCTGAATTGTAAATGTAAAAGGCTCATAAATACTAAAAATATTTTATTCTATGTTATAATCCATTTCAATATATTCATAAGAAATAGTAATACATCATAGTGATCATCAGAAATGGAAATAAAAAAACAGATGTATACATGAAAAAAGTCAAATGTCACGTCGCCCGGTTATATATTTCGCCAAACAGAACATAGGTGTTCAGAAGAATGAGGCGTTTGTCTCTTACAAGAAACACATTATAAACACTGGACTGCTCAAGTGGTCGGTCATGATACCAGTTGATTCCAGAGAAAAGAACTATAGTTGTCACCAAGGAAGAGCAACATGCATCAGTATGCATCTCAGAGAAAAAAGAAAACACAAACATAATACCAATTATCAAATGATCAAGTTATTGCACCGTGATCCATCTATATGATCATAATCCCTATACATTTTTTATTTTGATATTTTCTCTTCCAGAAGTTGAGTATTCTCCAAAGATCGATGAAAAGTTACATAATAGTAAAATAAATACTGAACATAAAGGAACATGCCTTTACAATGTAATTATTGGAAAAGGAATAGGAGCAGAACATATCATCCTTGTTAGAACCACTCAAAAATGGACCTTTATTAATATGCAAATTTCATGACTGTGAGATCATTCCTACCTACATGTCGGAAAATTTGGTATCTGAAAGGGTCAATTAGGCCTAGAGGGAGGGTGAATAGGCTAATTCTTCAAAAACGCAAGTAAATGCGGAAGTAGGTGTTTTCGGAATTTCCGAAAGTGATTTCCGAAAATAGCAGAGTAAGTACACTTCAAAGTAAACTCTAGATCTAGCGGACTACAACAAGAATTTGCTAGCACAAACAGCAACTAGTTCTATAGCGGCACAAGCAAGTAAGGCTAGAGGAGAGAGAAGAGGAATATCACCAAAGTTGTAGCAAGATGAGTTTTTCCCGGAGTTCAAATCCTTGAGGAGATTCTACTCTCCGTTAAAGAGCTCACAAAAAGCCGAGTCTTCGCTAACCCTTTCCTCAAGAGGTTGCACAAAGCACTCCTCCTTCCACTAGTGGTATCTCTTCCCTTTCGGAGGTGAGATCCGACCTTCACAAACTTCTCCTGGCCAACCACACTTAGATCGGTGGCTCGGGAGTGACACCTAGCCGCCTAGGAGTCCTCAACCTCCGAGAGTAACAAATGATGCAAAGAACTCCCGGAGATGATGCAAGTGCTCACAAATCTTCACGAAGTCAACAACAAGCACTCACACAAACTTGAATCCACAACTCTCACACACATACCAAATCCGAATCGAGCACGGGTGAGAAGGGAAACAAGAAAGCAAGGCTCAAAAGTGAATCAAGAGATGAACAAGCCAAGGGCACGAAAATATCCAATGTGTCCAGCAGCCCTCACAAGTGAGGGGAGGGGACTATATATAGTCACAGCTCTAGATCTGCCCGTTATGCACAATAATTGTGTTTTTCGGAAATTCCGAAGATTAATTCCGGAAATATCCGAAAATTTCCAGAACAGCGAAACACAGAAGTCAACTGAGAATTTTTCGGAAATTCTGAAAACTTTTCCGGAAATTCCGAAAATTTCCAGAACCAAAACAACCTTCTGGATATTTTCGGAACTTCCAAAACTTCCTTTCGGACAAGTCCGCAAATTTCCAGAAACAATTTCGGGTTCACAGATATTTTCGGAAATTCCGAAAATTGATTTCGGATAACTCCGGAAATTTACAGAACCATATCGGCTTCACTTTGCCATTTTCGAAACTTCCGAAAAGTTGTTTCGGACAATTCCGAAAATTTACAGAACCATATTGGTCATTTTCGGAAGTTCCGAAAATCCTTTCGGATAACTCCGAAAATTTCCAGAAGCCAAATACCGTTCTGTCCTTTTTTCAGAAATTCCGAAAATACATTCCGGAACTTCCAAAATTTTCCAGAACATAGAAACTGAGGAGAAACACCTTTTTAAAATTGATTTTGAGCACATTCATCACTCCTCGTATGTCAATGCATCATCCCTCTTAATAGTGCGGTTTTCCTAATGATCCAAAGAAATGAAAACATATAATACAACCTTTGATCATTGCCGCAACTCATGATTTTATCGCATTCGTTGAGCTATGCATTGCGCTACAAATCATCATGGACTAACATTCCTTCACACTCACTTAAATAAAATTGTTAGTCCTCTCTAATCGTATTGTCATCAATCATCAAAACAATAGGGGCCTAGATGCACTTTCAGTCTCCCCTTTTTGGTAATTGATGACAACACGATTAGATCACAATAGAGAATGAAACGATATAAAGGTTTTGGTGCAAGATCTTAGTGAAAGCTTCCCCTAGAAGTGTGCATTATAAGCAAGTGGTGAGCTCCCCCTGAAACCTTGTGTCCATACTAAAGGTCACAACAAGAATCACAATGTGACTTAATGATCACCACATATCATGTGAGTAGAAAAGAAGGCATTGCATCACATAGATATTTAGCATAAATGGTATTTCATCGCAGAGTCACACATAAGCAGTCATTAAGGACTTACATAAAAGCATAAATGAGATTACAATAATTCAAGTTCTACCACACATAGATGCCATTAGTGTTCGACCAAACTAGGATAGAAATAAGGATAGATATTCTCCCCCTTTGGCATCAAAACACCAAAAAGGGAGGACGATGCAACGATGACTCAAACGAAAGGCGCCTGGGGAGGATCCTCGGGAGGAGGAGGAGGATGACCATAGCCATGGCCAAAACCGAAGAAGTCGTAGTCCTGAGGAAGGCCGGCGAAGGGATCCTCAATCTCCTCCTCAGGCTCGTCAGGCTCCGCCTCAAAACCCGGAGGAGAAGGAGGGACATCCACCTGAAGATGCTGATTCAGCTGGGCCTGCATAGATTTGACGCGTCGGGCTGTCTTCTTAACTTCGTTTCGCGCTTTGCGGTTCTGTTTAGCCTCTGCAGAGCAAAGACCAAACAGACTCCGCAAAATGCGAAACAAAGAAGATGGCGCGCGACGATTCACAGACGCAGACGGCTGAGGCTGTGTCGAGGACGAGGGGATGTCTTCAGCTGCAGCAGAAGTACTTGCCCTAGGGGCGCGGTCCACCTTGAGCAGGCGCAAGTGAAGCTGGAGGTGAGGCATGTCATGCTCAAACTGCAACTGAGTGACGGATTCAATCATCCGCATGAGATGAGGAGCGTAGACCAAGCCCTTCTTGTACTGAATTGATGCCAAACGGATTTCCTCCCACACAAAGTTGAAAACATGGAAGGGTTCAGAGGGAGGGTTGAACCTGAGCAAGACATTCCGGGAGAGATGATTGATGCTGCTAGCATCACCATCCTTGGGTACAAGGGAGCGCGCATCATCCGGTTCAGATAGATGTGAAAGGGCTTAAGGCCATCAATCTTACCCAAGACACCACCAGGAAGATACAGAGGGCGAAGGTCAGGGTTGAGAGGAATCGGATGATCATGCAAGTTGGTGAAGTAGCACATCCAGCGCAGATCAAAACCCTAGAGCTCAGCCAACCTCTCATAGGTAACCGAGAACCAAGAGCCCTGTGTCATCCAATGCATGCCACGATGGCGATCAAAGAACAGTGGCATAGAATTGGGCAATGATCTCATTGCACCAAGGCTGCTGAAGAGTCATAAAAGCTCGGATCCCATCTCCTCACAAACGGCAACAACGGAGTTGAGGACAGCATCATCAAAAGCAAGCAACTCCTCCCAGTTGATCCATTGCATGTGCACAGAGGGGTGAGACTTGGTCTTGATGACGGTCTCATAGAAGTCTTGCTGGAACAGGGCCCAGAACCGTGCATCAGTGGCAGAACGACGCCTAGCACGAGGATCCTCATCCCGATGAGGAGCAACCACCTCAGACTTCTTCCGCCAATCATGGACCTGGCGAATCACCGCCGGGTCCCGCTCGGGCGTGTGGATCCAAGAGGCCCAATGGGAACAGCGGGAATATGCGGTGGTGTCTGCGGTCGCTGAGATGAACCCTCACCAGTAGACTGGCGAGGTTGCCGCGAGGACCCCGCAGCACCGTGCGACTGAGCCGACCGACGAGGAGGAAGAGTGCCGCCCTTGGCCACCCGCGTCACTTGAGGACCCGTATCCTCTGCTCCGGACCAATCACGGTCCGAATCCTCTGGAGAGGATGGAGTTGGAGAACGATCCCGTTGGCGCTTGGATTTGCGGGAAGCAATCTTGAGACGGGACATCCTTGATTCAAGAAAGAGAGAGACAATGAGTGCAAGGAAGTCAAGGAGGTGAACAACAAGTAATGTAAGGCAAAGGCATGCGAAAACCTAGGTTGGAGGGTTCGGGCAGCACTTTTCAGAATTTCCGAAAAGGATTTTCGGAAATATCCGAAAAAAGCTAGCCGAACCCTAAATCTTAGACCCCGCATGAATCTACCAGCAAAAACTTGTGAAATTGAATCTACAAGTGCTAGGGCACTAGGATAACGTCTCCATCGAAGGGAATCAAACAATTTGAATCGAGGAAACCAAGGATTTGATTTGAAGAAGTATACGTCAAGAACGCGAAGAACTTGGAAGGAACGTGGTGAAGAACGAGAATGTAGCCTCCACAAAAGTTCCCAAACGTGCTCCCGCGAGGGAGGAGACGAGGAGAGAGCCGAGGAGTCGCCAGAGAGGGGTTGGCTGCCGGGGAGGAGTGGATTAGTGAGGGGAACCCGTGGGAAAAGAGAAGAGAGAGACACGGGTGGAGGAGGGGTATATAAGAGCCCCGAAATTTTCGGAAGTTCCGAAAACTATTTTCGGATATATCCGAAAATTTACACGACGTTCTAGCACGCTTCTGGAAATTTTCGGAAATTCCGGAAATTGTTCGGAAGTTCCGAAAAATCCTGGGAATATGGATTTTAGCTCCAAAGGACTGCAATTTTTCGGAGTTTCCGGAAATTTTTCGGAATTTCCGAAAAAGTGCAGAAAAACTCAGGTTTTGAAAGGGATTTGGCCGGAAATTTTGAAGAAACCTTTTCATATCCAATTTGAAATGAATTTTTAAAGGATTTGCACCGGGAATTTTGATGAACAACACTTTTACAATCTTTTTGAAGGGAATTTGGAAAGGATGAATGGTCGAACACTTTAGCCCCCATTTGAACTTGTGACTAGCACACAAGCATTCACATAAAACAATAGCCACAAATCAAATGGGTTGATCCGATAATCAAAAAGAGTGTAAATTATCATGAGAAAAGATAATTCACCCTCAAAAGAGGGAATGTGTGAATCTATCTCAAATTGTGCAAGGACCAAGATTCATTGAAAAATGAGATCTCCGAACACATAGATTCAAATTATCCACAAAAATGACTAGTGTCCATCCATTAATTGAATGTCCATTTTGTCACAAGGTGGTATACAATCCTATTCTAGCAATCAAAAATGCATGCAATAGATCAAGCCACATTCCGAGAATCCAAGATATTTAGTTCATTTCTCAACTCACAAAACCTAGCTTCATCTAGAGGCTTGGTAAAGATATCCGTCAATTGTTTGTCAGTGCGCACATGTTGGATGTCTATGTCACCTCTTGTGGAATGGTCTCTCAAGAAGTGGTGGTGAATATCAATATGTTTGGTTCGGGAGTGTTGGACGGGGTTGTTGGCTATCTTGATGGTGCTCTCATTATCACATAGGAGTGGAATTTTGCTCACATTTAGGCCATAGCCGCTCAAGGTTTGTTTCATCCAAAGAAGTTGAGCACAACAACTCCCCGCCGAAACGTATTCCGCTTCGGCGGTGGATAGGGCGACGGAGTTTTGCTTCTTAGAAGACCAAGAAACAAGGGACCTACCCAAGAATTGGTAAGAACCCGATGTGCTTTTCCTATCCACCTTACATCCGGCATAGTCCGCATCGGCATAGCCAATGAGGTTGAACCTCGCTCCCTTAGGGTACCAAAGACCAAGGTTAGGTGTATGCACTAAATATCGAAGGATTCTCTTCACGGCCACAAGATGACACTCCTTCGGAGCGGCTTGAAATCTTGCACACATGCACACACTAAGCATGATGTCGGGCCTAGATGCACAAAGGTAAAGGAGTGAGCCAATGATGGAACTGTATACCTTTTGGTCGACGTCTTTACCTTGCTCGTTGAGGTCTAGGTGCCCATTTGACGGCATAGGAGTGTGAATTGGCTTGGCATTCTCCATCCCGAATTTCTTGAGCATGTCCTTCAAGTACTTTGTTTGGCAAATGAAGGTTCCTTCTTTGAGTTGCTTGATTTGGAGACCGAGGAAGAACTTCAATTCACCTATCATGGACATCTCAAAACGCTTGGTCATCATTCTACTAAATTCTTCACTAAAAGACTTGTTAGTGGAGCCAAATATAATGTCGTCGATCATGTCTTTTAGTAAAGAGAGTAGAATCGGCCTTGCCAATCTCAAAGCCGTTTTTAACAAGAAAGTCACGAAGGCATTCATACCATGCTCTAGGAGCTTGCTTAAGCCCATAGAGCGCCTTGTGAAGCTTATACACGTGATTAGGATAGTTTGGATCTTCGAACCCCGGTGGTTGCTCCACATATACCAACTCATTGATTGGACCGTTGAGGAAGGCGCTCTTCACGTCCATTTGGTATAGCTTGAAATCAAGGTTAGTAGCAAAGGCTAATAAAATGCGAATTGACTCAAGCCTAGCTACCGGCGCAAAGGTTTCACCAAAGTCCAATCCTTCGATTTGGGTGAACCCTTGAGCCACTAACCTTGCCTTGTTTCTTACTACCACGCCGTTCTCATCTTGTTTGTTCCGGAAGATCCACTTGGTACCTATCACGTTTTGCCTCGGTCTCTCCACCAATGTCCACACTTCATTTCGCGTGAAGTTATTTAAATCTTCTTGCATCACCATCACCCAATCTGGATCATCGAGTGCTTCTTCTACCCTTAGTGGCTCAATGGAAGACACAAAAGAGTAATGTTCACAAAAATTTGCAACTCGAGATCTAGTGGATACTCCCTTGTTGATATCACCTAGAATGTTGTCGGTGGGGTGATCTCGTTGAATGCTTTGATGAATCCTTGGGCGTGCAAGGTTGATTGGTGAAGATTGCACGTGCTCGTCTCCTTCACCATGATCCATGAGTGAAGATGAGGAATCGTTGGCTTGGGTTGACGTAGGTGACTCCACTTGTGTTGAGGAAGAGGCCCCTTGTTGTGGCTCCCTAGGATGAACATCCCCTAGGGCTAACCTCTTGATAGCTTCGCTTGGGTCCTCCTCTTCACCTAACATATGTGAGTCAACTTGCTCTACCTGAGAGCCATTAGTTTCGTCAAATGTCACATCACGCGCGATCTCAACAATACCGGAGGTTTTGTTGAAAACGCGGTATGCGCACTCATTTGACCCATACCCAAGCAAGAACCCCTCATCCACTTTAGGAGCAAACTTTGAGGATCTCGCCTTCTTGTTAAGAATGTAGCACTTACTACCGAAAACACGAAAGTAAGAGACATTGGGTTTGTTACCGGTAAGAAGCTCATAGGGAGTCTTCTTAAGAAGGCGGTGAAGATAGAGACGGTTGATGGCGTGGCATGCGGTGTTGACAGCTTCGGCCCAAAAGCGGTCCGATATCTTGTATTCATCCAACATGGTCCTCGCCATCTCGATGAGAGTCATATTCTTCCTCTCGGCTACTCCATTTTGTTGAGGTGAATATGGAGCCGAGAACTCGTGCTTGATGCCTTCTTCATCAAGGAACCTCTCCACGCATGTGTTCTTGAACTCTTTGCCGTTGTCACTTCGGATGTTCTTGATGTTGAGCTCGAACTCTCCCTCTTGTCGTGCAAAAAGAACACCCACGTGAAGCGTGAAAAGTCATCAACAATGACAAGACCATATTTGTTACCTCCAATGCTTAGATAAGCAATGGGTCCGAAGAGGTCCATGTGGAGAAGTTCCAATGGTCTTGTGGTAGTCATCACATTCTTGACCGGGTGGTGAGCCCCAACTTGTTTCCCGGCTTGACATGCGCTACACACCCTATCATTCTCAAATTGCACATTTGTTAGTCCAAGAATGTGATCGTCTTTTAGAAGCTTGTGAAGATTCCTCATACCAACATGGGCTAGCCTCCGATGCCAAAGCCACCCCGTGTTGGACTTAGCCACTAAGCATGTCTCAAGTTTAGGTTTATTTTAGGTAAAATCTACAAGATAAAGCTTTCCCTTGAGAACACCCTTAAATACTACGGAGGAATCATTCCTTCTATAAACGGTCACATCAACATCGGTAAAAAGACAATTGTAACCCAAAGAGCATAATTGCGAGACTGACAAAAGATTATAGTTGAGAGATTTTACCAAGAGGACATTGGAAATGGAAAGGTCATTTGAGATTGCAATTTTACCTAAGCCCATTACCTTTCCTTTTCCATCATCCCCGAAGACTATATTGTCTTGTGAAGTGCCATTTGGATCAAGGTAAGAAAACATTGATTCTTCTCCGGTCATGTGATTTGTGCATCCGCTATCAATCACCCAACTTTTTCCACCGGAGACATAATCCTACAAGAGATCAATTTCTAATTTTAGGTACTCATACTTGCTTGGGTCCTCTTATGTTACTAACAAGTGCCTTAGGCACCCAAAGCACTCTCTTGATGGAAATGTTCTTGCCCCTTGGGCCAACATACTTAGCTACAACACGACCATTAGCACTCTTCTTAAGAACATAAGATGCATCAAAAGAACTATGTGAAGCATAATCATTAGGAAGGATACTTTAGGCCTCAACAAAGTTGCTAAGATCTTGGGGCTTCTTGATCATCACACTCTTGTCCACCTTTCCTTTTGGTGGAGGAACATACCCAAGACCTTCGTGGTTGAAGTTGTCACTTTGATAGCCTAGGTATTCCTTTAGGGCCTTACTACCCATATGGCACTTGAGAAGGCCAATGTGAAGGAGTCCCATAAGCTTCTCATTTTGCTTTTGCAAAGCACTCAAGGATGTAGAGTTAGTAGCACAAGCATCAATATCAATGTCCTTACACCTAGCACATGGTTCATTGCTTGGGGCAATCTTAGAGCAAGATGCCTCACTAGGAAGAGAGACACTATTCTTTAAGGTTTCGAACTTTTCTTCAAGAGAGAGGTAAGCTTTATCCAAGTCATCCACTCTCTCTTGAAGTTGAGCATTCGCCACCTCAAGATTAGCATGAGATTCTTTGGTTTGCTTATAAAGCCGTACCAAAGCCTCATTTTTCTCTCTCTCCTTAGCAAGCTCAACCTTGAGTTCATGAGCTCGCTCCTTCTCACGAATGAGCAAAACCTCTTGCCTCTCAAGGGTTGCATATTGATCCTCGATTCTCCCAAGCAACTCACTCAAGTGTGGTATTGATTCCTTAGTTATGGATTTGAACAAGTCCTCATCCATAACCTCGTCAACCTCATCCTCCTCATCACTAACAAGATCAACATTTAAGGACTTGAGAGAGGAAGGTACCTTAGGCTCCTTTGCCATAAGGCAAATGGGAGCATCGTCATCACTTGAGTAGTTGAAGAGCCTAGGTGTAGAAGGTGATGTAGGCTTGACGGCGATCGTGGCCACTCCCTCATCATCACTTGAGCTTGACTCGGAGTTGGAACCAAAAATCATCCCAAGGTGAGCTTGGCCATGTCGCTCGCGCTTGCCATGCTTGTGCTTCTCCCTCTTGTCGCCCTTCTTCTTCTCTTCATTGAGGTTGGGGCAATCGGCCATGAAATG
Organism: Oryza punctata; assembly: GCA_000573905.2. NCBI lineage: Eukaryota > Viridiplantae > Streptophyta > Magnoliopsida > Poales > Poaceae > Oryza > Oryza punctata. The sequence goes on along the minus strand of CM002492.2, from coordinate 21,607,453 downwards.
TCCGGGTTCATGACACTCATAGCATTTCCTTGTGGAGTGCCTCCCACTTGACTTGTCGATGGAGCGCTTGGAAGAACTCCCCTTGAAGAAGCCGCTTCGCCTTATGAACTTCCCAAACTTCTTGACAAAGAGAGTCATCTCTTCATCATCGATCTCCACCTTGCTCTTGCCCTTGCGGCTCTTTTCTTCTTCCTTCGCCTTCAACGCCAAGTCTTCCTTCTTGATGCTTGTGGTTGAGCTTTGGTTGATGTATTGGATGACGTCCTTGGATTCTTGCTCAAGCATGTCATGGGCAAAAATACATCCGAGCAAATCATGAGATGTGAGTCTTGTAGTCCGGACGCTCACGAAGATGGTCACCAAGGTAGAGTTCCTTGGAGTGATTGCTCGAACATCTTCTTGACCACAACCTCATCGGTCATGTCCTTGGAGCCAAGTGTTGATGCAAAAAACACACACTGGCCTGAGAGATTTGCTTTACTCTAGTGCAGGTTCAAAATTAGGGTTTTATGTTCTAGGGCGTGCCAGTTGATTTGATCCTGCAATCAACAAGAAGAATATGCAAAGAATATCAGTAAACGATAGACAATCGGCCATAGGGCCGATTTCATATCGTATGTGACCTAGCCGATGCAATAAAGCATGAATCGGTTGTAAGGTATGATCAATGATAGAAGTAACCCAAAAACTAGTATATCGGCTGTAAAGATTAGTGTTATATAATCAACATATCAATATTACTTTAGAAATAAGCAATTGGGATAGATCGGACTGAACCGAGACAGTATAAATTGCTCAAGTCTAAAGATAACATGAAATAACGATTATATATACTCATGTCATAGCCGATATCTAGATTTAAGCATGTATCGGCTAGAGCTCCGATACATCCTTATACCAGGATATTCTCTAGTAATAAATATATTAAACTATAACCAATTAGATTGGTATCAAACTCAATATATTTATATTAGACTAAATCCTGATATAAGGGGCAGATATAGAACATTAAACAAAGCATAAAACGATGTAAAACATCTATATCAGGTAAGATCGGCTGAAACCCCGATACTATCCTTATTAGCAATCATAAAACAGGCTAGATATCATGATTCTAAATACGACTTAATAGGTTGGACTTAACCAATGCAGCATTAAGTATAAAGAGAAGCATGAGATCTAGAGAATCAAGCCGATGATTGTCTTTTAAGGATGGTGGATACATTATATAATCTAAAGCAACAAAATAATCTAGCCGGCATCGACGAAACCCTAAAAAAGATCTAGCCGATGCAAGTAGATTGCATTGTCGATTTAAATTATATAATGTATATGATAACTCGGAGATTCACAACATAGAACCAGAGTGTCATAGAGATGTAAGCACTAGCCCTAATGATGCAAATCGCCATGACAAGATATACCTTTTTGTCGAAGATCAAATTGATGCAGCACGACTCGAGAGCACAAACTTGTCTAAAGTAGAAAATAAAGGTGGCGATGCGCCGAGATTGATTGAACGTGTGTTATTATTTACAGAACCTCGGGTTTATATTTATACCCGAAAATACAAACATTGTCCATCACGGACACGACTCATATTAACCTAATACAAATCCAACTAACAAACAAGTCCCTTAGACAGACTCTTACCGAGAATATCTATAAAGAAATTACATAAAATAACCTACTTAATAGATACAATTGCCTCCTCAGGACTTTATCCGTGCATGGCAATCCATATGAAACACGCTAACACAACCCGATGACGTGTACCGAGTCATATTACCAAAATCGGCTGAATCGGCTAACTGCGTCCGACTCTGACTCTGCCGATCCAGTTCACAGCCGATTCTGACTATAGCCGATTCTTACTCTGTTTCCGGGAACGACCTAATCTCTTTGACTTTCTTCCATTCTTTTCGATTCTATCTTCATCTCTGATACCTTAAATTACCAAATTTGGTCGTCAACACCAAGTCCCTTGATCTTATAGACAATCTTGCTCAATCGATCATACATGTCACTTGGGCTCTCACCATCCAACATCACAAACCGCTGAAATTGCCCCTTGAGGATCTCTACCTTGGACTCGCGAACACTGTCCGTGCCTTCATGTAAATTCCGAAGCGTGTCTCAAATCACTTTGGTACTCTCAATGTCGTCCACACGGTTGAACTCACTTCCACTCAAGACGCTAAGTATTGCATTAGCGGCTTGAGCGTTCTTGTGCTCGTTCTCATCATCCTCCTTGCTAGGATCCACGGGTCTCTGCAAAACATAGTCATTTTCGACTATTCTCCAAATAGATGGGTTAATAGACTTCAAATGCATCTTCATCTTATGTTTCCAAGCGGCATAGTCCGTACTGTTGAACTACGGAGTTTTACCGCTATAGGTGCTCACATAAGATGTAGATGTAGAGGGGTAGTCATAAGGAACCTTTGCTCCCTTATCACTCTCCTTGCCATCCCCTGTTTGACCCGACATAATCTATCCAAGCGGTTAAGCCTAATCAGGAGATTAGGCTCTGATACCAATTGAACGGGTCAATTAGGCCTAGAGAGAGGGTGAATAGGTTAATTCTTCAAAAACTCAAGTAAATGCGGAAGTAGGTGTTTTCGGAATTTCCGAAAGTGATTTCCGAAAATAGCAGAGTAAGTACACTTCAAAGTAAACTCTAGATCTAGCGGACTACAACAAGAATTTGCTAGCACAAACAGCAACTAGTTCTATAGCGGCACAAGCAAGTAAGGCTAGAGGAGAGAGAAGAGGAATATCACCAAAGTTGTAGCAAGATGAGTTTTTCCCGGAGTTCAAATCCTTGAGGAGATTCTACTCTCCGTTAAGGAGCTCACAAAAAGCCGAGTCTTCGCTAACCCTTTCCTCAAGAGGTTGCACAAAGCACTCCTCCTTCCACTAGTGGTATCTCTTCCCTTTCGGAGGTGAGATCCAACCTTCACAAACTTCTCCCGGCCAACCACACTTAGATCGGTGGCTCGGGAGTGACACCTAGCCGCCTAGGAGTCCTCAACCTCCGAGAGTAACAAATGATGCAAAGAACTCCCGGAGCCGGAGATGATGCAAGTGCTCACAAATCTTCACGAAGTCAACAACAAGCACTCACACAAACTTGAATCCACAACTCACACACACACCAAATCTGAATCGAGCATGGGTGAGAAGGGAAACAAGAAAGCAAGGCTCAAAAGTGAATCAAGAGATGAACAAGCCAAGGGCACGAAAATATCTAATGTGTCCAGCAGCCCTCACAAGTGAGGGGAGGGGACTATAGATAGTCACAGCTCTAGATCTGCCCGTTATGCACAATAATTGTGTTTTTCGGAAATTCCGAAGATTAATTCCGGAAATATCCGAAAATTTCCAGAACAGCGAAACACAGAAGTCAACTGGGAATTTTTCGGAAATTCTGAAAACTTTTCCGGAAATTCCGAAAATTTCCAGAACCAAAACAACCTTCTGGATATTTTCGGAACTTCCAAAACTTCCTTTCGGACAAGTCCGCAAATTTCCAGAAACGATTTCGGGTTCACAGATATTTTCGGAAATTCCGAAAATTGATTTCGGATAACTCCGGAAATTTACAGAACCATATCGGCTTCACTTTGCCATTTTCGAAACTTCCGAAAATTTGTTTCGGACAATTCCGAAAATTTACAGAACCATATTGGTCATTTTCGGAAGTTCCGAAAATCCTTTCGGATAACTCCGAAAATTTCCAGAAGCCAAATACCGTTCTGTCCTTTTTCAGAAATTCCGAAAATACATTCCGGAACTTCCGAAATTTTCCAGAACATAGAAACTGAGGAGAAACACCTTTTCAAAATTGATTTTGAGCACATTCATCACTCCTCGTATGTCAATGCATCATCCCTCTTAATAGTGCGGTTTTCCTAATGATCCAAAGAAATGAAAACATATAATACAACCTTTGATCATTGCCGCAACTCATGATTTTATCGCATTCGTTGAGCTATGCATTGCGCTACAAATCGTCATGGACTAACATTCCTTCACACTCACTTAAATAAAATTGTTAGTCCTCTTTAATCGTTTGTCATCAATCATCAAAACAATTAGGGGCCTAGATGCACTTTAGTATCCAAAGCTCAAATGTCCTACAAATCCTACACACATTAAGATTTCCTTAAGCATGATATGTAGTCTGTACGATATATTTATTATATCAGATCTTGTATGTACTTTCTGAATATGGTACAGGAGTTTCAGTTCAAGCAATTCACTTATACATGTTTTCAGCAACATATATGTAAAGACTGTACAACAACCAGTGAAACACAAAGAAATACCTGCGTAGGAGTTGGATCTGATGCTAAACTCAAAGATTGAAACAGATTATCAAATTGAATACCAGAACCCCATTCTGAAATTTCTGTAAACTTTACACCCCACAACAAAGGGATCTAGGGAAATAGTGAAGAAATTGGTTGTACCTTCAAGGAAGGAGGTAATGACGACGTGGAGCAGCTCTTTGCAATGATCTGGGCATGGGAGATCGGCTGTGCCGGTGGCTGAGACGTTGGCGAGGCAGCACCCTTGACGCTTCGAGACCACAAGCTAGGCAACGGAGGAACAAGTACTGCAATGATAGGCAGAAGCAAAACTATTGAAATGATAGGCATAAGCAAAACTCACATGCACTTCAATATTTGTGTGAATATATAACCTACTGCCTCACTTTGCAGGGACATATCTACCTATCATACAAACATTTTTTTGGGTAAGATCCGCTGAAGCGGGTAGCCTTAACCGCAATGTGATGGAGGAAAGCCCGAAAGTTGTTCCCGTCCCTGTCAGGGGATATGCCAACCATCTCTCCTTTCTACGAAAACCCTACCATACAAACTCATTTCAGTTTTTCAGGCAAGCAGACTCAGAAATTGCAAATGTTTCTATATAGGCTTCACAAGGGTAAACAAATTCAGAAGATTTGAGATGACAACGAAACTGAGTTAACTGTCTAGAAATTATGGATTTTAGTATAGCCGTAAGATCCAAATATATATCTGGCTTCACCCAAGTTGACATGGAGACAGACCAAAGGAAGGGGAAAATATACCATGTAATGCTCACCGTCTTAGTGTCTCATTGCATGTTTGCCTGAATGTTTAGGATTCGCTGTATCATGGCCTCGTTTGAGACACCCAGGCCTCCTTCATGCCAGCCTCCTCCTGTGCACTTGATCCCAACCAACGACGCCCCAGAGCTAGCCCTCTTCTTCTCTGCACCCAGGCCCCAGGCCTGACCTGCTATTTTGAGCAGGTGCATGGCATTGGTGGCTTTTGTGTCGATATCACGGATGACTGTTGCTGTGCCAAAATTGAAGTAAAAAAATATGGAAGCCGCAGCAAGTGCTGAGCTGGATCTTTCATTTGGCACATAAATTCATTCACAATAGTACTACTATATACATTTCTGCGAAAAAAAAGGTGACAAATCAGTGTTGCTCAGTAAAACCTGAATATCTTTGTGGGACTGTTGCGGCAGCTGCGCCGTGAAGAAATATATTCGCTTGAGCACTGCATTTTTTAGCAAACCCAAATAGTCATGAGAAAATCAAAGAGCTAGTCCATAACCACTTCCCAAATCCACGGGTGGACAATTCATCATTGGTTCACTAATCTAAGGGTATTTCTATTATTTCCCTCATAGTCAAAGATGTTTGCGCCCCTTGTGCCGCAACTAATTTTCACCTGCATTGTGTCCGCGCATGTTGAATTACCTTCTCTCTCAAAACAAATCCCCTTTACAACTTCTTCTTTTTCACCTGAATTGTGTCTGCGTATGATGAATTGCATTAGTTCGAGAAATGAACATAGCTAGGTACAAATATGTAAAAACAAGGCTACATTTTAGGCAAACAAAACATATACTTCTATATGCTGGCCTGGTAGAGATATTACCTAGAAGTACAGTACAGTGCACAAAATTGTTCCTCTCAGGTTTCAAGACAAAACAATTTAGCAAAACAATACGGCAGGGTTACAAAAGGCACCTGTCAAAGCTTTAGATCCCTCCTTCGTTCGTTGCAAGTTATCAGAAAGATGCATAACCTGACAAAAGGATGCATATTTATCGGTTGAGTTTTTTTCTTCCTCCGGTGAGAGGACCTGATGATGAAGAATTAGCAACTCACATTGAAAGTGCATCTAGGCCCCTAATTGTTTTGATGATTAATGACAATGCAATTAGAGAGGACTAACAATTTTATTTAAGTGAATGTGAAGGATTATTAGTCCGTGACGTTTTGTGGCGCAATGCATAACTCAACGAATGTGACAAAATCATGAGTTGCGGCAATGATCAAAGGTTGTATTATATATTTTCATTTCTTTGGGTCATTAGGAAAACCGCACTATTAAGAGATGATGCATGGACATATGAGGAGTGATGAATGTGCTCAAAATCATTTTCTAAAAAAGTGTTTCTCCTCAGTTTCTGTGTTTTGGAAATTTTCGGAGTTGTCTAGAAACAGATTTTCGGAATTTTTCGAAAATAGACAGAACAAGTTTTAGCTTCTGGAAATTTTCGGAATTTTCGAAAATGACCGAGAAGCAAAATAAGTTTCTGTAAATTCTCGGACTTGTCCGAAACTACTTTTCGGAACTTCCGAAAATGGCAATGAAGTCAATAAGTTTCTGTAAATTTCCGGAATTGTCCGAAATCGACTTTCGGAATTTCCGAAAATGTCTGCGAACCAAAAATGTTTCTGGAAATTTTCGGACTTGTCCGAAAAGTTTTCAGAATCTTCGAAAAATCTTCAGTTGACTTCACTGTTTCGCTGATCTGGAAATTTCCGGATATGTCCGAAATTAATTTTCGGAATTTCCGAAAAATGCAATTATTGTAAATAACAGGCAGATCTAGAGCTGTGGCTATAAATAGCCCACTCTCTCCACTTGTGAGGGCTGCTGGTCACATTGGATATTTTCGTGCCCTTCGCTTGTTATCTCGTGATTCGCTTTTGAGCCTTGCTTTCTTGCTTCCCCTCTCACCCGTGCTCGATTCGGATTTGGTGTGTGTGTGAGTTGTGGATTCAAGTTTGAGTGAGTGCTTGTTGTTGGCTTCGTGAAGATTTTGTGAGCACTTGCATCATCTCCGGGAGTTCTTGGCATCATTTGTTACTCTTGGAGGTTGAGGGCTCCTAGGCGGCTAGGTGTCACTCCCGAGTCACCGATCTACATGTGGTTGGTCGGGAGAAGTTTGTGAAGGTCAGATCTCACCTCCGAAAGGGAAGATATCACTAGTGGAAGGAGGAGTGATTTGTGCAACCTCTTGAGGAAAGGGTTAGCGAAGACCCGGTTCTTTGTGAGCTCCTCAACGGAGAGTAGAATCCCCTCAAGTATTTGAACTCCAGGAACAACTCATCTTGCTACAATTTTGGTGATATCCCTTTTCTCACTCCTCTAGCTTTGCTTGATTGTGCCGCTATAGGACTAGCTGCTGTTTGTGCTAGCATATTCTTGTTGTAGGTAGCTAGATCTAGAGTTTACTTTGAATTGCGCATACTCTGCTATTTTCGGAAATTCCGAAAATCCCTACTTCCGCATTTACTTGAGTTTTTGAATTAGCCTATTCACCCCCTCCCCTCTAGGCCTAATTGACCCTTTCACACATGAAGAACAAAATGGTATTGGCATCAGCAGCAAGACAATTTACCCGAGTTTGCTGATGACATCAGTGTGGAGACAGCATCCATTGTAACACCTGTAACATAACAGGATCCTGTCAGTTATGGTCTTCCTAAAAAATATCACATACTATGTCGTGAAATTCTGAATTGAGGATCCTGCAACAATAGATTGCTCTCACGTAAATAGATAATTGCAGTCACCTTAAGAATGTTGTACTCAGCCTAGAGCAGTAATGTAGCATATCCCATAAACATGCTTGATGTCCTTGCATTTAGTAGACTGATTGAAATGCTCTATTAAATATAACTACTGATTGGACCACTGGTATTGAGATATTTTGCTACTCAATGAAGAGCTGTTAACATGCGAACTGATAGAAACCTCAGTCAATCCATAGCACATTCATTCAGTAAAGGAGACAATCTGAATTAATCATTCCCTCATATTTAAACTAAGAGATAATCCAAGAAATGCCATTGACAAGCGTCCAGATTAAAGAAATGCCATCGACAAGTGTGAGTTCCAAGAAATACCACCGTACAAACGACTTTGTCCTAAAAATGACATCGCCGTTAGGGTTCCATCCATTCCGTGCCATTAAATACACTGTTCATGTAGCATATCGAGATAATCCAAGAAATATCATTGACAAGCGTCCAGATCCAAGAAATGCCATCAACAAGTGAGTTCCAAGAAATGCCACCGTACAAACGACTTTGTTCCAAAAATGTCATCACCGTTAGGGTTCCATCCATTCCGTGCCGTTAAATACACTGTTCATCCTATAGCACTTAATGGCGCGTAATGGACGGAACCCTAACGGTGATCGCATTTTTGGGACAGTCATTTGTACGATGGCATTTCTTGAAACTTACACTTATCAATGGTATTTCTTGGATTTGGACGCTTGTCAATGGTATTTCTTGGATTATTTCTTAAACTAATAAATCACCGGTACAAACATCAGTTTGTGCTAGAGAATTTACATGCCTTTTGCCGGGAGATAATAAAGACAGATAGCATGATTGTTGATCTGATTTTTCACTTGAGGCCTGAAAGATAAGAGAAACCATACAGATACTTGGCAAAACAATGTGGTTTTGTCATCCATTTTAATTATCTTACTCCACAGGATGGGAGATAGTGGTAAGAGCACTGGACAAAAATAACTGTGCACAGAAAGGCGAGATGAGTAGAGGTGAACATGAACAAATAATGAACCTGGAGCGGCGGGCTGCGAGGAGGGAGCTCCAGCCGGGGGAGTGGACCACCGTGGTTCCATTTCCGGCCGACGTGAGGCGCAAATGAGGAAGAGGTAGGCGGCGCCGGTGGTGGGGTGGAGAGGAGACGGGGGGGATTGCGGCGGGCTGCGAGGAGGAAGCTCCAGCCGGGGGAGTGGGCGACCCTGGCTCCGTTTCCGGCCGACTTGAGGCGCGAATGAGGCAGGGTAGGCGGCGCCGGCGGCGAGGTGGAGAGGAGATAGGATGATTTGCGTGGTGGAGACAGTGGCCTTGGGGACGGAGGAGATTGCGGCGGCGATTGGCGAGGGGTCCTGCCGACGTCTCAGACAGAGGAGATCGGCGAAGCGGAGGACGGCGCCGCGGCGACGTCGACGACATGCTGATGGGGAGGAGGCCGGTGGCGGTGGCGGGTCAGGAGGCGCGGCGCCGCGACAGAGACGACGGGCTGATGGGTAGGAGGAAGACGCGGCGGCGGGTGAGGAGACGACGCGGCGCGAGGGCGTGGGCTGATGGGGAGGACGAGGACACGGCGGCGATGTCGATCTGGACCATCGCGGATGCTGATGGGGAGAAGGGCGGAGTAGGAGGAGTCGACGGCGGTCGTGGGTGGCGATCTGGAGTTCGCGGTGGTAGTGAGATGAAACCGCCCGCGGGATGGGAGGAGATGGAGCGTGATGCGCGATGGGGAGGAGATCTACGCAGTTGGATATGGCTATCCGATGGTTGTGATTACGCGCGTCTATCAGGTTGGCTTTTATCATTACCACTACGTTTTTTACGTACTGTAGATGTAGATAAGATGTTGATTCAGATTTTTATTGTATCTAAAAAGTTTGTGTATAGCTATATTTATAGCGCTATATTTTTCACCAAAAATTAGGCGGCATGTATTTACATTATAAGTCCCTAAATTACATATGTAATTTTAGTGTATTTATAATGTAAGTCCCAAAATTATATAGGTAAGTTCTAAAATTTACATACTAATTACATATGTAAGTGTTATGTAAGTGGGGTGTAAGTGGGTGTAATTACATATGCAAGATTTATAGCGTAAAAAAAATAGTAATTTCATTGTGAATTTGTATAAAATATATAATTATAACAACAAAAGAAGTTGTTTAGTACGCATGAACAAATGCATGCACGGATCTTATAGAAATCAAAGGGTCTAAAATCTGACTAAGATCTAACAAAAAAATATATCACCACAAATATAGCAAATCCAAAAAGTTTTAGTAAGTTTTAGTGTAGAACTGTAGATTGGATAAGCGGTTTAATTAGAATATCTCACTATCTAAAATTTGGGATACATAAATATTATGTAAACTTTTGAGATAAATATTTCAAATAAAAATGACATTGAAACCAAATTGCTTATTGAAGAGAAGTATAATTGAATTTTTATTGCTAGAAAGTTTTAGACTCGTACATTATGTGGACCCTTAATTATGACGCATGTAGTTAAGCTATAAAACGGATGTGTTTCTTAAAAAAAAATTGTTGGTGTGTAGAATGCGCATTTCAGAATATACTACCTCCACTACTGGAGAAGTGATCTGTGCCCGAATGGCAATAATCATATTAGTCCCGGTTCAATGGGACTAGATGATTTTTAGTCCTGGTTGATATTACCAACTGGGACTAAAAATGATCTTTAATCCCAGTTCATTCTCTGTCAGGGACCTATCGGGGGCCGGGGTACCAATCGGAACTAAAGATTGATGCGGATTGTATAACTAGCACTTAGCGCGTGCGGTGATCCGATCTAATCCCCTCTCCCTCTCTCTCCGTCTCTCTTTCTCAACTCTCTCTCTTAGCTCCCTCTCCCTGTCAGCTCTCTCTCAGCTCTCTCTCTCTCGCTCGAAGGAAATGGCGGTGGCCGGCGGGAGGGGAGGAGCTGGCGGTGGCAGGAGGGGAGGAGATGGCGGCGGCCGGCGGTGGGAGGGGAGGGGAGGAGACGGCCGGCGGTGGGAGGGAAGGAGATGGTGGCGGCCTAGTGGGAGGGGAGGAGCTGGCAGCAGTGGGAGGGGAGGAGATGGCGGCGGCCCAGCGGGAGGGTAGGAGATGGCGGCGACCAGCGGTGGGAGGGAAGGAGACGACCGGTGGTGGGAGGGGAGGAGATGGCCCGGCGCCGGCGGCCGGCATGTTCATTCTTTCTTTTTGAGAATTTGTGATGTATTTGATCTGTGAATATGTGATGTTAGATGTATTTGATCTGTGAATCTGTGATTTGGGGGTGTAGGGAGCAATTTGATTTGGGGAAAATCAATATGCAAGCAGAACAAGCAATTAAAAAAAAGAAAAATATCTTTAGTCCCGATTGGTAATACCAATCTTTAGTTCCGGTTATTTCACCCGGACATCTTTAGTCCCGGATTCGTGGTCCCGGTTGCATATCCGGGACTAGAGGGGGTTATGAACCGGTGGTAAAAACCACTTCTGCAACAGTGCTGTTCAAATAGATGTCATCCTAGAATGCGTAAAGTCAAATCTCAAGATTTTGAATCAATAATAAATAAAAAATATTAGAATTTGATATGAAAAGATTAAACTAATAGATTTGACATGAGAAAAATACTTTTATGTAGTTATAACTTTTTAATATCTTCACTAAATATATATAAAAAGTAATGGTAGAACATATGCATTGCAAACTGTGTCAACGTCCAAAACAACAAGTAAATTAGGGTGGATGTAGTATTATATTTTTAACCATTTGATACCCCCACGCATAGCTGTGGGACTTTATAGTCATAAACAAAATTTTCATTTTTCAATTCAGGATAATGTGTTCCAACATGTTCTGGGATTTTTTACTCCATTTTCAGAAATTCTCCTCTTCTTGTTCTACTAATTGGGTAGAACATGATTATTTTCTTTCGTTTCAACTGGTGTTCCGTGATAACCATTACAACCTCAATGAATTGTAAGCTTATAATGACGACGTGAATGGGTGCTCTAGGACCTAAATGTTCTACTTTTTCGCTTTAGAAAAACAAATCACTGCATCACATAATTCTTGTTCTTAGGGAGGGCGTGTCATCCGGTGAGCTTCCTCGACGTAACTCTGAATGTCACGCCGCACACAAGTCAAGCTTATTCTGGAGCAAGGTATAACTAAAAGAGGGAGCATACAAGACTAACCACTAGCTCTCTCGACATGCATAGAGGACACCGGTTGTAACACAGATTGAGCAGACTGAAGCGGTAGGAACCCACCTCGACGGATTGTAAAATACTTGGGGGTAGGAAGAAGTAGGAACCCACCTTGACGTATTGTAAAATACTTGGCATTAAGTGAAAAAGTAGGTCTAGCCCTGATGTATTGTGCAGCTTTGGTAAAACTTACTCTTTTTATTTAGGGATTGGTATTTTTAGACATAAGGCTTTATTTGTGTTAAACACCGGGGCCCCCAAATTTTTGGGTATGGCCATGCATATTTGGGAACAGGGCAAATGCCAGCATTGCTACATGCTAGCCGAGGCGAAAGTTATTGCAGGTCGTCTGCCGAGACGGGAGGTATGAACTGAATCCCAGCCGCGACGCCTCCAGGTCAAACTCCAGCAGGTTGTCCTCCATCATGTGCCCGCCGATCACAACCGACGTCTGCGGCTCCGTGCCGGCGTCCACCACGCCTAGGCAGAGCGCGCCTCCCTTGGTGGCCACCATCGAGTTCGCCCCGAACACCACCCACGACGCGGCCGTGCTCTCCAGCACCAGCTCGATGGTCGGTACGGATGGCCCCACGCGGGTGCTTCCCACCTTTCTCCCGTCGTAGCACAGCTGGAACGGCTCCACTGCCGGTGCTCGTGGGATCGCCGCCATCTCCTTCGCGAACGCGTCGGTCACCGCCTGGTGGATGGATCTCTCCAGCACGGTGTAGGGGGACACCGTGCTCAGCTTGGTGCCGCCCACTCCCTTCTTGTCGATGGCCAGCAGCGTCGCGTTCATCGGCACGGTGTGGCCGTTCACCTTGATGCCCGTCAAGCCGATGAAGTAATCGGTTGGCTTTTCTCTCCAGACGCGGCCTTTCAGTTGGATGGTCGTCTCGCCGATGAAGTACTTGGTCGTCTTGTCCTTCCTTCCGTACGGCACCGTGCTCACCGGGTTGACGAGCAGCGGGGTGTAGATGAGAGACTTGGAGAGGTCCACCCCTGGCTGGAACGTGTAGGGCGCGTCGCCGAAGACGACGACGCCGGCCGCGGAGGCCGGCGGGAGGCAGAGTGCGAACTTGCGGGAGAAGCGGAACGTGTCGGCGAGCTGCGTGGGGAGCGCAAAGCGAGCGCGGCTGAGGGACACCATGCCGGTGGCGCCGTCGGCGAGTCCTTCGGTCAAGAACGTGTGACCGCAGGTGAACAAGAACGCCGGCACGGTGGCGAGCGGCCCCGGCGCGGGACGGAAGGTGGTCGGCAGCGACAGCACGTCGGTGATGATGTTGCCGGCGGTGCTGACGCTCGTGGCGGTGTTCTTGGGGAACTCACTGCAGGTGTCGTTGAGGCAGCCCGCGGATGGCGCGTCGATGCAGGTGATGGCGCAGCCGGCGTTCTTCAGGAGGCGGCAGGACTTGGCACCGCACGGCACGCCGGCGTACGACGAGGACACGTACCCGGCATCGCAGTCCACCCAGAGCATGGTGCCCGCGAGGTCCAGCACGGCCTTCACGGGCACCTGCGGCGTCCGCTGCCGGAACATCGTGACGTACTGCTGCGTCGCGTCGTCCTTGCTCACCGGCAGCACCACGGAGCTCGGCCCGCCGCCTGCCGCCGCGCGGCACGGCAAGACCGAGACGAACAGCAGGAGGAGGAGAGCGCCGGAAGCCACAGCAAGAGGAGGCAAGCGTGCCATGCTGAGAAGAGCCAGAAAACGAAGGATTCGATGGGGATGCGAGGTAATGCTGCGGCAATCAACGACATTTATAGGGCGCAGCTAGCGCGAGCGATTTGGTCTCCCCGTCTCAACCTCTTACGATACCGCGGCGAGGGTTGGGCAGTAGGTAGTGGCGCGCAACCTGCCAACCGCGGGGCGAGACGACGAAGTGGACAGGGAGCTCTGCTGTTCTGGTACTAGCTAGTTGTATTTGACGGTCTGGAGATGTGCGATATTTGGACGCGTCCATGGCAGGCCACGCATGCTGGCATTCATGCACGCACGCCTAGGTCTGTACTACATGTACGGAGTACTTTTTTTTAACGTGGTTTAGGATCAAAATCCAGACCTACTACTGAGGAGTACATTTTTGTTCTTTTTTTTAAGAGGAACTACCTCTTTGTTGGGTCAGTTTAACAAATGTTAGTAGAGAAATTGATTCTAATGTCTCGAGAATGTTACCTTCTTACATATCATCTACTCCTGATAGGAGTAAATAGTTATAAAATATTTAAAAATAAAATAATAAGATAAAGTAATATGTCATATATAACTTCACTTAATTTGATCTCCACAAGTTAAAAAACAATAAATTTAACTGAATATATATGCTTATGGTCGTATTTGTTTTTATAATTTGTAGATGTTAATTTTAAACTTACAATATGTAATAATATATTATATGACTAACATATTTTATCAATTCTTTTTTTTAGAAAAATTCATAATTGTTTGAACGATGTGTAAGAAAATGAGGGGTGTCCCCTCGAGGGAGGGATTAAAAGAACTTGCCTGTTAGTTACCATCTCCACGGCTTTATCATAGTCGTTTTTCTAACGAATCGTGTACAAGGCTACAACGTATACAAATAGTAGGGATTTGCCATTTTTGGGTGTGTGAGATTTAACTCATCCAAAGCAAAGCATGCATTACTGTGATCTTGTCCTCGTGGGCTTGCTTGCTGCCATGATAGGGCACCATTTGTCGCCGTCTCCAACCTAAAACCCTCGCCGCTGAATAGCTATTTTTTGAATTGGTATACTACTGAAGAAACTATCTTTAATCAGGTACCAAAAACACAAATATTCCGGTTAGTTCAAGAAGTCCTAGAAACATTTTTAGTACCGGTTGGTAACATCAACCGGGACTAAAGATGCAACTTCAATACACCAATCCGGACTAAAGATATTGGATCTTTAGTCCGGGTTAGTGTTACCAACAGAGATTAAAGATATTTTTAAGTATTGGTTGGTAATACCAACTGGGACTAAAGATGCCTCTAGGGTTTAGTTAAAAAGAAAGCATCTCTATCCAAGGATGGAAAGAATGGGGAGTTAGGGCTTAGGTTTCCTCTAGCAAATTCCAATTCCAAATCATTTGCCGACATGCGGACTCATGGCTAGAATAACCAACCATCGAACCATCTCAACAAGAAGGCATAGAGGCAAGACAGAAAGTCAAGATAGCAGGAATCGAACCTAGTCATAGTGAAATTATCATTCAAAGTAAGACTTTTGTCATAGGGCAAAGGAGCTTAAAAGGGTGATGTAGGGAAGTAGTAAGGGATGAAATCACTTAGATTTGTATGACGGAACGATGACTTAATGCAAACATTTTAGCTTGAGAAATAACGTAGGTGATAGACTCCGTCTTAAATGTGTGTCGCAAGTGAGATGGTAATGCGCATGAGGCTAAGGTGAGAGATCTTGAGTTTGAATCCCGTAGCCCGCATATTTTTTGACTGAGTATGTATCTTTAGTACCTAAAAGTCAAGATCTTTAGTCCCAAAAATTTAATCCCAGTTGCTATAACCGGGGGTTACAAATCGGTACTAAAAATCATTTCTCCAGTAGTGGGAATTACCTTACCCATAGGAATTTTACCAGTGGGCTTGAAGAGAGAGATCACAGTATCACAAGAAAGTCAAGCTTACTATTGGAGAGGCTTTTGTGCGTGACAGCGTGAGAGTAGCTACAATGTTAGGCTAAAATTGAACCTCTTGCTGAAAATTATAGGACCGAGCAAACTGTGAGAGTCAACTTGTGTGTTAGTGAAAAAAGCGACTTCCCAAGAGTAAAAATATTTTCTATCTAGGGTCACACAAGAGGGAGGGTGGATGCATGTGAGTTTGAGATTTTCTTTACGTAGGTCCCATGAATCAATTTTTTCACAGCGATTGAACAACATTTTATTCGCTTGCGTGGACTACACTAGTCAAACCAACACGAGAGGTGCCCTGATAGGAGTAAGCATGGATCCCGAAGGACTGTGTGCTACGAGGACATGTTACCGCGCTATAGTGGAGGTACAACATCCGAGTCAAATGCCTATGCTCACTATAGTACATGAAAAAAATGAGTAAATTTCGTAACATTGTAGTAACAAGTAATGCTATAATATTACTATTTGTGGAGTATCAAATTCCAACTTTGTTACTGCAAGTAAGACACAGTGTTACTGCACAGTGATCGTCGTGTTACTACACTGTTCCTGCGTGACGAGAGCTGAGAAGAAGTGGGTGGTGGGAGGAGTTAGTAGGTGAGTTGATCGGGATTTGACCGACGTGGGGATACTTTAACCGGCCTTTGACCGATGTGGGATGTGGGTTTTGGACCCTAGACGGTCAAAGGTCCCTCACGTCGGTCAAACCGCATGTGACTTTCCCCACCACCCCATTCTTCTCAGCTCTCGTCTCGTAATGACGTAGTAATGTGATGTTCATTGTGTAGTAACACCGTGTCTTACTTGAAGTAACAACATTGAAATGTAGTCATAATATAGTCATAACGGATTTACTTTAACATCATGGTACAAATGGTTTTTAAAAGTAGTACATTATGTGAGAGATAGATCTAAATGATCTCAAATGAAAAGGTTTTCAACTAGATCTTATTGAGATCTACAAGTTTGGTATAGATTTTATTTTCATCTGGCTTTTTATAAAAAAGTTAGATACAAATACATATTTTTTGTAAAATTGATTTTCACTAGCGTATATCTTAAGCGTCCGCCAGTGAAAATCGATTTTATCGATTTTTACTGGTGGATGCTTATGTCGTCCACTAGTAAAGATAACGTGATTTTCACTGATGGATGTCTTAAGCGTCCGCTAGTGAAAATCGATTTTCACTGGTAGTTGCTTATATCATCCCGCTAGTAAAAATAAACGTGATTTTTATTGGCGGCACTATTTTTAGTCCACCTGAAAAAAAAAATTAAAAGGGAAGTGCTATGAAAAATCATTTTCGTAGTAGTGCGAAAACGCTTGACTAAAGTTCAGTTTGAACTTGATTTGTTTATCGAGCGATTTGTAATCTCGACCCATTACGATATCTCTGTTTTTTAATGAAATTTGAGTGTTTCCTGTTTGGTTTGGTAAACCCTGATAGCAGTAGCAAGTCAGTTTAAGCCAGGTAATGTTGTACTTAAAAAGAGATCATTTAGAAATGAATGCCACATGGGCAACTACTCCCTCCAGTTAAAAATAAAATGAAACTCGGGATTACACTTGCTCAAGTAAAAAAAACAGTAGCAAGGTGGAGAAGCACAGGTTGCGTGGTGATAGAGTCGACTGAGTCGTGGGTGTATAACTCAATACATCAGGGTTTAAATCATAGTGCACACGAATATTACGTACATGTGGATGTGTTCCCAACAGGATTTTAGCGAGACTAACGAGTTACCTCTCCCTCTCTCTAAACGTGTGCTAGAGAATATATTCGCAGATATGTAATTGTGGTATATATGTATAAAGGTGCACATCCATATGTCGAAAAAAGACGGTAGCAAGGCTGGTACTCCTACTGTGGTTAGATATGCCATGATGCAACTGGGAATTATCACGAGCTTATATATGCGCTTTAACATATTTGTTCCAGAGTAGTTGGAGCACAATCATTTGCTTTGTATTGTGGCCCTTAATCTTCCTTATAGGTTATAGCTATGTGCTTAATGCCTACGCACTATAAAAAAACCATTTTTACAAACAACCTCATATTTTATAGGTGACCTAAAATGAAACCCTCATGCGAAAAATATATATGGATCCCTTTTCAAGCCCTATTTTTACAGACAGATTGATTTTCATAGACGGACTCTTAAGAGGCCCACTTATAGAAAGTTATATTGCATGAGGAAATAGCGATGAAATATAGAAGGCATGGGCCACGGAAGGAGCAGCTATGTCTCCCTTTCTTCCGGCGGCCTCTCCATCTCCCCTATGCTTCACTCCCTTCCCAGCGGCGGCCGCTTCGGGCGATGGATGCGAAGGCAGCTTGCTTCGGTCGACATCAGCAGCCACGGGAGGGTGCGGGAAGCAATGGAGACGACCACCATATGCGTGCTTATCTCTCAAGATCTACTGATGGGAAGGGTCAAGGACGATGGCGGATTGCACAAACAACAGTGGCTTCATCGATGAAATATTTTTAATTTCCCAATTTTGCCGGGGGTTAGGTGTCGACGTGTTATAACCGACAATGGTACTTTATGAATGTAGCGTACGGCTGATACCAAGGTATGAGCGAGTATGAAATAAAGAGACAAGTAACAATGATTTTTATACTGGGTTCGAGCCCTCGAGAAGGGTAATAACCCTACTCCAATTTCAGTACAATGGAGGAGCAAGCTAGTTAATCTAGCCTACCAAACTAATCTCGACAAACAAGACAATGGGTTGTATTATGTGGCTATCTATAGGGCTTCTTCCCAGCGTAATCTCGGTGTGGCTTGTGTCTATGACTTGTAATTAGATATCCTCCCCTCCTAGGAGATCTAGTATTTATGCTGGAAGGTGACATCTTGTCTAAGTGAAACTTGAAACCCCAAAGTAAGTATGGGCAGACAAATACCTATCCTTCCAGGGTTAGACTCCATAATCCTTCCTTAAATAAGCAGGATTTCTTTCTTGCCTGTAATTTTATCTTAGTTATATCCTTCCATATAAGATTAGGTATATGGTATATCATATCCATAACATTCATATTAGATTTCTAGAAAAAAAAAATTTCAAACTTCTTATTTTTCTTTGCCAAAAATCTCTTGCAGTCGAACGTCTTAGAGCACATGCTTGTGAAAATAGATTCTCACCTGGTTGTGGTGTCCCCTTATGATAATTTCAATTTTCACATACCTGCGATTTCAGGCGGGCTCTCCAGTACCGCCTGAGGAAAGGGATTTTAGGCGTACATGAAAAATGAGTTTTGTACTAGCGCCGGTCACTTCCCAGAACCAAGCACATGCTCATTGTTCAATTTATTTTGACTCGTTAACTTCTCTTTGGAAAACAATCCTTGTTGGACAAAACAAGTGCATGTTTTCTGGAAAACCGTGGACAAGTACAATGCATGTAGCCACAGGCCCACAGTTGGTTCGTGAGCAATTCTAACAACAAAATACTACTAGAAATGTAGGTACTAGTTCATAGTATTAGCTACCATGGGTCCATGGCGGGTTGCCGACACGACAGTATTGCTATGTCTATGTGCTAGCCAAGGCGAAAGTTATTGCAGGTCGTCTGCCGCAACGAGAGGTAGGAGCTGAAACCCAGCCGCGACCCCTCCAGGTCGAATTCCAGCAGGTTGTCCTCCATCATGTGCCCGCCGATCACCACCGACGACGGATACAGCGCGGGGCCACCGTCCACCACGCCAAGGCAGAGCGCGCCGCCCTTGGCGGGCACCATCGAGTTCGCCCCCAATACGACCCACGATGCGGCCTCCCCCTGTAGCACCAGCTCAATCGTCGGCACCGCTGGCCCAGCGCGGGTGCTCCCTACTTTGCTCCCGTCGTAGCACAGCTCGAACGGCGCCACGGCCGGCACACGGGGGATCATGGCCGTCTCGGCCGCGAACGCGTCGATGACCGCCTTGTAGATTGAGGTCTCCAGCACGGTGTAAGGAGACGCTGTGCTCAGCTTGGTGCCACCTACGCCATTCTTGTCGATCGCCAAGAGCGTCGTGTTCAGTGGCACGGCGTGGCCGTTCACCTTGATGCCCGTCAAGCCGATGAGGTACTCGATGGACGTCTCCCCCGTTGTGTACTTCCCGGCCGTTCTCACCGGGTTGACGAGCAGCGGCGTGTAGATGAGCGACTTGGAGAGGTCCACGCCGGGCTGGAACACGTAAGGCGCGTCGCCGAAGACGACGACGCCAGCTGCCGAGGCCGGCGGGAGACAGAGCGCGAACTTGCGAGAGAAGCCGAAGGTTCGGGCGAGCTGCGTGGGGAAAGCGAAGCGGGCGCGGCTGAGGGACACCATGCCAGTGGCGCCGTTAGCGAGTCCTTCGGTCAAGAACGTGTGGCCACACGTGAACAAGAACTCCGGCACGGTGGCGAACGGCCCCGGCGCGGCGCGGAAGGTGGTGGGCAGCGAGAGCACGTCGGTGATAATGTTGCCGCCAGCCGTGACGCGCGTGACCGTGTTATCCGGGAACCCGCTACAGGTGCCGTTGAGGCAGGCCGGAGATGGCGCGCCGAAGCAGCTGTTGAAGCAGCCGCCGGTCTTGGTGAGGCGGCACGGCTTGGACCCGCACGGAACACGCGCGTAGGACGACGACTCGTACCCGGCATCGCAGTCCACCCAGAGCGTGGCGCCCGCGAGGTCCAGTACAGCCTTCACGGGCACCTGCGGCGTCCGCTGCCGGAACATCGTCACATACTGCTGCGTCACGTCGTCCTTGCTCACCGGCAGCACCACGGCTCTCGGCCGGCCTCCTGCCGCCGAGCGGCACGGCGAGACCAAGACGAAGAGCAGCAGGAGGAGAGCGCCGGAAGCGAGAGGAAGAGGAAAGTGTGCCATTCTGAGAGGAAGGATTCGATATCCCGATGGGGTGTGAACCATTGCAGCGGCAAGGATATATTTATAGGGCGCAGCACGCGCGGTTTGGTCTTTCGGCTCTCTTACCCTCCCAGAATACAACGGCGATGGATGGCGGCGGTAGTGCAGACTCTGCGAGACGCCGAAGTGGGAACGGAACTCTCAGCTGTTCTGCTAGACTGATTTATAGCTAGGAAAATGCTGGTAGTATTTGACGGTTTGGGCATGTGCGAATTGCGACCTTTGTTCTCGTCCAATGGCGGGCCACCATGCAGTCAGGCAAACCATCTGCACAGCCTTAATTGCCGGGGTGGCTATTGTTGTATGAGATCTTTTACGGTGTTTGCGAGGTACTTAGAGGTGAAACAATGTGTACCGTTGATCAAGAGAGGGGTAAGGTATGGAATAAAATTATTGTAACATGGTGGCAGTGGAGTAATTAACTAGTAAAAACATGGGCATCCATCAGTATTTGTGTAGATCGGTACTGTTGTGGAGAGAAAAAAAGTAAATCACGGATACCCTGTTGGCTTAGCATCGATAATTTGGATTGTACCAAAATCGCATCTCTTTTCTTCTCCCCCTTCCCTTCGTTCCTGTTCTAGGGCTTGAACGGTTCACCGGAAGTTGATAGAGAGAAAAGCGTCGGCATGGTTGAGGGTTGAAGAGGAGACGAGATCGTTCGGCTGATGGCTAGGTGCAAGCTAACGCATCTGTAAGTTATCCTATGCTTATTTACACAATTGATTAGTTATTTATGTAGTTCACAAGTTCCTTATACAAATGACTGGAATTTCTGTGGGATAGCAAACGAGATCTACTATTTTGTTCTTCTAGGGTTTGAACGGGTGTAGCCACGAGGAGACACGGTCGAGGAAGAAGCTCTGGCATGGTCGAGTGTTTGAACAGGAGGCAAGATCTGATTGACATCTACGGGTGCGTGCATAGGTAAGATGTCCTATGCTTATTTACGCAATTGATTAGTTATTTATGTAGTTCACAAATTTCTTCGTACAAGAGATGAAAAGAGATCTCCTAATATGTTCTTCATTTGGGGATTGAATAGGTGAACCTACTAGGTGAGATAATTGAGGGAGAAGCTCTGGCACCCTCGAGTGTTTGAACAGGAGGAAAATCTGATTGATACGTACGCACAAGTGCATAGGTAAGATATCCTATGCTTATTTACGCAGTTGGTTTAGTTTTTATAGAGTTCAAAAATCTCTAAGTTTACTTGGGTAGGGCATGGCTCGGCACATACTGAATTTTATTATTTACATAGTTTAGTTCTTGTTAATGCAGTGCACCATTCTTTTTTATGTACCGCATGCATATTAGTTGTACACTAAATTAGCTATTGTATAGTTGTTTATAAAGCATTTTGCTATGTCCAATTTGAGTTAAAATTGTAAAGTAAGTTAAGATGGTAGAGGGTGTTCTAAAAATTATTCATTGTTTCTTGTAGGTTTTAAAAACTGATGGGGGATACAGGGATGGCAGTTGAGGAACTATTTGAGTACCAACAAATTGTCAACAAGACATTCAACAGTGAGGACGAAGGAATTCACTTCTACAATAAGTACGCTTGGGATAATGGCTTTAGCATAAGAAAATCATATGCTGAAAGAAGAAATGCTGCAAAAGAGGTTAGACAGAGAGTGATTGTCGGTAGCAAGCAGGGATATCGAGAATGGAAGCATGCAAAGAGAGACAACAGGATAAGAAAGACAAGAAACATCACTCGTTGTGGATGCAAGGCCAAATTGGTAATAGAGCTAAGCCAGGAAACAGGTCAGTGGTATGTGAAAGACTTTGTTGATGAACATAATCATCTGTTAGCTGCCTCGGATCAGACATGTTTTCTCCGTTCCCATCGGGTCATTAGTGATGTGCAGAAAGAAGAAATAATCGAGATGGAAATTGCAGGAGTTCGAAAGCACCATATTATGAGTGTAATGGAAAAACAATATGGAGGTTATGAAAATGTTGGCTTTATCGATACAAATCTATATAATTACTGTCATAGATACAAGATTGAAGCGATAGTAGGAGATGCTGAAACTGTTTTGAGACACCTAAGGGCACAAGAGGAAAGTGATCCAGATTTTTTTTCTTCAGATTCGAGGCCGATGAGGACCGACATCTGAAGCGAATATTTTGGGCAGATAGTCAATCTCGTATGGATTATGAAGCTTTTGGTGATGTTGTTGTATTTGACAGTACATACAGGACAAACAAATATAAATTGCAATTTATTCCTTTTGTGGGATTGAATCAGCACCGGAGCACCGTTGTGTTTGGTTGTGGCATAATTGCTGAGGAAACTGTTAAGGGCTATGAATGGCTGTTGAGAACCTTTTTAACCGCCATGTCCCAGAAGCATCCCATATCGGTTATAACTGATGGTGACCTTGCAATGCGGAGTGCTATTAGGTCTATCTTGCCATATTGCAATCATAAGCTGTGCATTTGGCATATTGAACATAACATAATAAAACATTTCCATGGTTCTGAAATAGGCCATGAATTCAGAAAGTTTTTGTATGACACTTGCTCAATTGATGAGTTTGACACGAGATGGGATGCATTTAGAGAAAGATACAAGATTCCCGGTGATCACTCATAGTTCAACATGATGTATGATTTGAGGCATCTATGGGCTGCAACATATCAAGTAGGTCGATGTTTCTTGGGTTTGAAGAGTAACCAGCGCAGCGAGAGTCTAAACTCGACATTACATAATCATCTTGATGGTCAAATGACATTGTTTCATATGTTTGAACATTATGAACTGTGTCTATCAAATCTTCGTCGAGAGGAGGCCAAGCTAGACTGTGTGGCATCTCAGTCAGTCCCATTTACTGAACCTGATGTTTATGATTTTGAGAAAGATGCGGCTGTGATATATACACCAAGCATTTTTGCGATGGTAAAGAAAGAGATTGATATAGCTAGAAACCTTCTGATTGTGGAAATACTGGATGGATGTGATTACACAACATATATAATGTGCCCTAAGGAAAGAAGACAATGAAAGTTTGAAGTTGAATGTGTGGTCAACGGAAGCACTTTGGACGTTGCCAGATGCTCTTGTCGTAAGCTAGAGTGTGAAGGCATACCATGTGGGCACATATTTTGTGTTCTAAAAGTTTTGTGCTCTGATCAATGGCAGGTTGGATATGGCACCGACAACCAGATCAATGGCGCTCGCTGGCTCATCGCCAGACCTAAGTGTGGAAATCGATTCTGCGATAGCAAATCAGGCATGTTCTTCTGATCAACGAAAAGGTCCTCTATTCACATCTCCATCTTCGTTGGTCTCACGGCAATCAGTTCATGAGCAAGCCAATGACCTGAGTGAGGACGATGACTTGGATACTACTGAAGCTGGGACTGGTGATGAAAATGAGGCTGACATGGATGATGAAAATAATAATAATACGGATTTTGAGTACCTGCGACGACAATCTCTAGGCAAAGATTAGTAAATAACATACATTTTTTCTAATATTGGTTGTGTTTGCCTATTAGATTCAGTTCCATATACTAGCTAATAGACCTACAACAAATTCAATTTTGGAAAAATCTGTAGTTATAATCCATAAATTTTCATTAATAAAATCTAGAAATTGTACACTTTAATATGAAGTAGTTATTTTCTGATTTTGTCAATACTGAATTTGGCTAGCTAACCTCATTTCTTGTGACTATTTTCAGCTAACCTGCAAAGTAATCTACATATCAATGCCCACAGTGCCCACAGTTCGAAGGGGAAGAAAATTGTGCAATCTTCAGAACCCACTACCCCGCCCCCGAAAAAGAATTCAACTTCTGGCTCCAAACCACCCGAGAAGAAGAAACAAAAATCGAATTATGCCAGCTCTCCTATCATAACTGTATGAAGTTCAATCTATTATTTGTTATCCTTTCCTTCATTTCATGGTTAGAGAACTGCTATAAGAAAGCAAGTGGATAATGGGTCACTATTAGGAACTATTTTGCATTCATTTCCCCATATGCCAATAATTAAGTACAATTTAGACATCCATTTGCACTACATCAACATCTGTCCTTCACTATACGCCGTAGTATATGAGTAACATATCACAGTACAGTTTATACTTTAAATCCTTGCCATGTGTGATGAAAGACAACATTTTTGCAGCAAAGGGTGGGCTCAAGATGCAGTCCGGGTGACTTCATTGCAACCATAAAAGACCTCGGTCCTGACCAGAAAGGGAAGGTTAAAATATTAGGATTGGAGGTTTATTAAACATCAAGTGCTCAAGTGTTTTCAAGCAGCTTGGAATATGGTTACTACAACACTGTAACATGTTAACTGACGTTATAGAACTACCAAATGGTAAAATCCCAATCAATCCTAAATGTGTCAAGATTGTGTTTGGAATCCCTCATACTGGAGTGACTATAAAACCAAACAGTCCTAAGCATGAGTCTATCAAGACACTGAAGCACATGTTTGGGGTTCCATCGGGCACTCAAATGTCTGTGCGACAATTACAAAGTGCATTTGAAGGAGGTAACATGGATAACAAGTTCATCACAGCTTTTATGTTGATTACTTTGTGCAAAATCATTGCCCCAACAACATCAAACCAACCTAGTATGCAATATGCCAATGTTTGCTTGGATGTTGACAACATTGCAAAGTACAATTGGGCTGAGCACATGCTTTCAACTATAAGAAATGCGGCGCTGCAGGTGCAGGACAAGATTAAGAAGAAAGAAAATATTGATTGGATTTCAGGTTCCACATATTTTCATGGGGTACATATCTACACATTTAATCCCTCCTTTACACCTTTTTAGTATTGTAACATGTCACTGTTTTTTTCCCTTGAAATTGCAGCTATTGTATTTAGATTATGTAGATGCACCTGGATGTAATGTGCCATGGGGAGAGCCTAGGGTGGCATTTTGGACAGATGAAGAAGCAAAACTGTTGAAACAGGCTGATAAGGGATCTGGGCTTTATGCAGTTTATGGATCATGCAAGGTAATACGATCACTTCTTTAATGTCATCTCATCTATATACACATTCACCTTTTTTTCCTAAGTTATTTTACTTTACCAGCTAAAGAATGTAAAAGCCACCTGTTATGCTAAAGCTTTTGAGCCACATAAAGAAACAATCAATATGGCTGGTCTTGGACCTTATGTTGATCTAGTTAGGCAGTTGGATGATGGAAGCCTCTCCTTTGAGGTGACTAACATAACCTTGAAAGTAATACTACAATTCTGCATGCAAATAATACACATAAGTTTCCACATTATGCATCGCAGGAGATGGAGATGGTAAAAAAGTCCATAACCAACTATGCCCACGAGCACGCAGCCATTAATCATGATTATAGGATATCTGTGAACCATGCTGAGCACAAGATGCATGAAGAAGTATCAAAAAACACCATACGGCTCATGAGTATCATTGCTACAGTTTGCAATAACCGATCGACAAGACTAAGCAAACAAAGAGGAACTGCTATGGATGGTGCTACCTCTACCACATCAATGCCATCCACGACACCTACCCCCAACAACAATGCAATGTCTTCAGTGAGTTCTAGTTTTCACTTTACGCTGAAATTGACATAGTTTATGTACTCTTCATTTGTTGTAGCTTGTCTGACTATGTGACCTTTAGTGAATTAATTATTTTGTTGCTTGGTTGTGACTATTTGACTTTTTCTTCCTGATTTAGTTGGCTAAGACAAATTCTGGCTACTTGTAACAAATAATATATTGTGCCAAGAATCCAACTCCTTAATGTATTTACTTTGGCATTATATATAGGCTACAATATGACTTCTCTTATCTTATTATCCAGATCTGTGCAGATGCACATATTACAAATGCAGAAGCTCCTAAGAAGGTAGGTATAACAAAGAGGGCAGCAAGGAAGCATGTTTCACGACAATTTTAGAATACCCTAGAGGTCCTTTTGCTTGTATATGTATCAATGTTGGATTGTAAAAAGACTAATGGTACAAATGCTATGTGCTGAACTAATATTAGGGTTAGGCTGATGTTGAACCTATGACCTTTTGCTGTAAATAGGTTGTTGATGAAGTTTGACTGGCATAATTTATCTTGTGAGTGTGATATGAGTGTGTGAGTATGGTCACCATGATCATGTCAAAGCTACTTGTTGGTAGGTTGTTGGTTAACCAGCGTAGCATGTTCAAATGGAAGCAAGTATCATAAATGTTTTATCTATAGTGCTTTCTAGTTGATACAAAAATAGGGTGATATTTTAAACCAATCATGTTCTTGAAACACAACATGACCGGTTGCACGTTCCACGTGCTTTACATGTTTGCTGCAACAAAATATAAATGTCGAGAAAAGCACAAAGAAATATGTCAGTAACGTGCTGTAAGAACAAGAACAGAACAAAAATCTAGATAAAATCACGCAAAAGAGAATATTAAAGAACACAGTAACTTTAGGTAAAATGACGCAACTTATGATCTTGTAACGCTAGTCCCGACTAAATAACTTAACTCAAACATAGAGTAAATCTAGAAGAAACCACGTAAAAGAGAAAAAACGCGAATAAATACATGTAAAGCTAGTACCGGTAAATGATAACTTGTAACTACACAATACTGATTCTAATTTTAGGGACAATTCAACCCTTTTCGCTCTACTAGTAAAATTATTATTTTACCCTTAATACTTAAGTACCTGTACCAATACTTAAATACCTTCTACATGATACCTGTGATTGAGGAGCGTTGGATATTTACCTTTTTTGGAATGCAAACACCGTAAAAGCTCTCTTGTTGTATGGGTGATGAGATGATGGTATCCAACTCATCCAAGCGCTTAAACTGGACCACTGCTGATCAGCTGGAGCGAGGAGAGCTGAAATGGGAGAAGACTGCACAAGCAGCGATGGTTGATTACATTTGCTGACAAAGTAAGGTCAAGTACTCACCTGGTGACCTGGGTTCTGCAGGCATTGTAATGGATCCGTTTTGCCGATTTGGTAATTGAAAATTGAAGATATGGTTGTCTTTCAGTTGGATTAATTGGCTAGGGCCAAATTTTCCTCTCCACTAACCAATTCCAAATTGTTGTTTCAGTCAAACGCCACCCCTCACTATCAAGGATATGGTAAAGAACAAATAGATCCAAGTCAAATGCCTAAGCTGGTTGACTAGTTGTAATGGATGAACAATTTATTCCAACAACTTCACACGATTGCACAAAGAAATGTAAAGCACATTTTTTTGAGATAATAAGCTAAGCTGCAGTGGCAACTGCCTGCGTTGCACATCTAGCCGAGGCGAAAGTTGTTGCAGGTCGTTTGCCGGAACAGGAGGGAGGAGCTGAACCCCAGCCGCGATCCCACCAAATCAAACTCCAGCAGGTTGTCCTCCATCATGTGACCACCGATCACCACCGACGTTTCCGGCGCAACGCCACCGTCCACCACGCCGAGGCAGAGCGCGCCGTCCTTGGTGGCCACCATCGAGTTCGCCCCGAACACCACCCACGACGTGGCCTCGCTCTGGAGCACCAGCTCGACCGTCGGCACGGCCGGGCCCACGCGTGTGCTCCCCACCTTGCTTCCGTCGTAGCACAGCTTGAACGGCGCCACGGCCGGCACTCGCGCGATCATGGACGTCTCGGCCGCGAACGCGTCGGTGACCGCCTTGTGGATGGAGGTCTCCAGCACGGTGTAGGGGGTCACCGTGCTCAATTTGGTGCCACCCACTCCCTTCTTGTTGATGGCCAGCAGCGTCGTGTTCAGCGGCACGGCGCGGCCGTTCACCTTGATGCCCGTCAAGCCGACGAAGTATTCGGTTGATTTGTCTCCCTTGGTGGACACGCCCGCCGTGCTCACCGGGTTGACGAGGAGTGGTGTGTAGATGAGCGACTTCGAGAGGTCAACGCCAGGCTGGAACACGTAGGGCGCGTCGCCGAAGATGACGACGCCTGCCGCGGCAGCCGGCGGGAGGCAGAGCGCGAACTTGCGGGAGAAGCGGAAGGTGGCGGCGAGCTGCGTGGGGAGGGCGAAGCGGGCGCGGCTGAGAGATACCATGCCGGTGGCGCCGGCGGCAAGGCCTTCGGTCAGGAACGTGGCGCCGCATGTGAACAGGAACGCCGGCGCGGTGGCAAACGGCCCCGGGGCCGGGCGGAAGGTGGTGGGCAGAGACAGCACGTCGGTGATGATGTTGCCGCTGGTACTGACGTGCGTGACCGTGTTCTCCGGGAACCCGCCGCAGGTGTCGTTGAGGCAGGACGGCGACGGCGCGCCGTCGCAGCTGGTGGCGCACGCGTTGGTCTTTGCGAGGCGGCACTGCTTGGACCCGCACGGCACGCGCGCGTACGACGACGACACGTACCCGGCCTCGCAGTCTACCCAGAGCGTGGAGCCGGCGAGGTCCAGCACGGCCTTCACGGGCGCCTGCGGCGTGCGCTGCCGGAACATCGTCACGTACTGCTGCGTCGCGTCGTCCTTGCTCACTGGCAGCAGCACGGCGGCCGGGCCGCCGCCTGACGCCGCTCGGCACGGCGAGACCGAGACAAAGAGGAGGAGCAGGAGAGCCGTGGAAGCGACAGCGAGAGGAGGTGCCATGCTGGGTAGACGAAGGATGTGACTGATCGATGGTGATGTGAAGAAGCTCTGTGTGGCAAGGAAGGATTTTTATAGCGCGCGGCGCGGGGGGTTGGTCGCTGCCACGATACCGCGGCGTGCGACGGTGCGAGGCAGCGAGGGATGCGAAGTGGTGGCGCGCAGCCGCGGGCGGGAGCCGGGAGACGCCGAAGTTGACCGGACTATTACTCTTCTACTATTATGACTATCCAGTATATACTCCTCTATTTTGGCAGCTTCCATTAATTTATGGTTTGATCATGTGCGAATTGCGATCTTTCAACCAGTCGTTGGCGTGCTAAGCATGGATGCTGGGTGTCGCCATTTTTGTATGGATGGGACGAGATCCAAAGGCAAATGGTTTCTGTGCTCACGTGATCTTGTCCCCATCCCAGGCTTATCCTGCGCCTCTGACGCGGTGACGCGGAACCATAATCTCACCTAAAAACTCATGTTAGCGAAAAACTCAACACCTTTGCGTAGCCGACAACTAACAAGTCGTCTCCACGGAGAATCGAATCGACGCGGGGAATGTGTGTGTGGGCACAAGCTTGAGATGGGAGGAAATCTATTTTACTTGGGGCTTTTGTTCGGAGGAGTAAAAAGTTGGCCGCTGATCCGGCACGCGGGGCGTGCGCCGGCAGCTTTTCTTCTGGTCGCGGGTGCACGCCGACTCGCCGGCGCAGCCATGGATCTGCAGGGAACGAACTGGACCACGCTGTACAGTGTCCACTGTCCAGAGCTCTGGTGCGACCGTGAGAGGCGATAACGACGGTTCATCTGCTGGCAAAGTTGGGCGAGGTTGCAATGCAGGTGGGCTCTGCAGCCTGCAGTCCACCCCACCATCCTATGGGACATGGGACATGGGACATGGGCCATGGCCCCTCCCCGTGTCGTGATGGACTAAAAGCTACGATGGGCCGGATTATTTTGATTGGGCTCAATTGGATAGGGCCATATTACAATGAATAAGAGCTCCATGTTTTACATTTAAGACGCCATACAGTTTGATAGTATGGTACTTTTTCAATATGTAAAATATTTAAAGACACGAAATTTGAAAATGAATATGCTTAGTGTCAATTATTTGAAAAGGGGTCCGTACATTAATAGAGAAAAGAGTTAAAATATGATATTGGTTTGATGCCGGAATTGTATAAATACGAGGAAAGAAAAGGTAGGTAATCAGAAATTTGTAATATACGTATTTGTTATGGAGATTTGCTCTTTAATAAGAACTTACGTTAATAAACTTTGGTACATAGCAATATAAGGTTTAGAGCTCTTTTGGAACGCGGGATTGAAAAAACACAACGAGCGGGAAAAAAACAGGAATAAATAGATCCCAATAGAGCGTCATGGCCTCATGGCTAGCCCAATCCCATAGGAAACAGAAATTCTGGAATTCTAGTAAAAGATGTGTTTGGCTACTGTATTGGAAAACCAATGGAAATAAAAATGAAACACTTCATTGGAATAAATAAATAGAAAGATAAAGAGACATTTGCCTTGGACTTCTCGAAGAAAATGAAAAAAACATGAGCTCTGATCAAATATTTGGAATCCTCCAAAAAGTGGAGGAATGGAAGAGATCCTTTGAAATTCGTTTGACACTAAGCCCATCATTTTCAAATAGGAAAGATAAATAGGAATTTAGGAATCCATTCCTATAATCCAAAGGGCTCTAGAGGAAAGTTTTCCCATAGGATTTCAATTCTTAGGAATTCCTAAAACAAATGCATGGTTTCCAAAGGAGCCATAACGTTTGGGCATATTTTATAGAGTGTTTAATGTTTGACTAGCACTTTGAGATAGGGCAATGTTGTCTTGAATCTGCATTGTGATTCCTAAGCCTGTGCACCAAGCACTTCCATTGGGTGCCCTTAGGTAAGATTAAATGTAACCAGTTGAGATTACTCTGCGGGATTGCATAGCAAGAACTAAACCAACCAGAGAGGGGTGAATGGTTTGTAGTACCCAAAAACCTAAAGTTTTAGCGGAATTAAAAGTAACCCTCGAATTCGATGTAGATCGGTTTGGCCGGAGTATATGAGTCAGTCTGACTGCACGAAGACTTTCGGTCTGACTAGCGTAGTAGCTCTAGTCTGATCGCTCGATACGCTGAAGTCGCATGTCACCGTCGGTCTAACCACCGTGATATCGTCGGTCTGATCGTCGGTATCCCATCGATTGGACTGTCGCACCCGAAAAAACACAAATAGAAGATCTCTTCAAAGTAGATTGAAATTTATTGCTACTCTGTATGTTTACAAAGTGCAACAACAGCACTTATCTCGAAAATCTCAACTAAACTCGAAACCTTAATTTTCCCCTAAACTCAACTCTCACAAAATCGATACCGGGAGGCCTCACCCTCTCTCTCTATTTATACCCGAGGTAGGTAGTCTAAAGCCACGAACCCAACTTGTACAAGAAGTCCTAATCCTCTAGAATATCTTCTCGTACAAGAAACAAACTTTACAAACTCCAATCGCACCAAATTTAGACTCCTTCCAAATTCGACTCCGCATCCCATGCGCACATAATATCTCCATCGTATGCCATATAGAATCTTCACCAACCACGTGCATTGATCTTTAGCCTAAGCATCCCGCATGATATCCTGATCGTCCGGACGTCATCTTCTCCCAAGTTGACTCCCGATCCATCACCGACAATACTCTCCAGAGGCATCAAGACTCACCTACACGTGCATCAACCAAGAAACCATATCCGAGCACAAATTATCTCCATCTTGACTCAATGTTACCACACAACAATATTACATACGCATAGTATCTATATAGAAGCCATAATCATGAATTAATCACGGATAACCAAAGAAATAACCCAAAACCGAAACCGACACAGAGCCGGCCGGTCTAATCGCGCAACACACGCCAATCTAACCGGACCATACAGTTAGCAACACATCTCGTCCATCATCCAAAAATCACATATCTCCAAAAACATATCACCAATAATCTCCAAATATCAAAATCAATAATCTCACATGTCAATTCTTCATCATAAAATAACAATTAAACACACTTTTTGATTTTACATATTCTAGCTCTCAATGGTGAAAATATAGAATTATATATTCAAGTTGGGAAGTCGAACCTTCAGTACCTCATCAGGGTTTCCTTTTTTTCTAGAGTTAAATTAATGAATGAGCTTCAACTATCTAGGAACAATCAGGGTTTCCCTACCGGCAGTTACCGCAAGGTAACCACATTAACCGAGCTTACTACAGCCTACACGGTACAGTAGGGGTAACTGCTAGTAGGGTTTGGGGAATTTTGTTTGAATTTAAATTTGAATAAAAAATCATACAAGAATTCAAAATAAATTCCTACAAGTAGTACCTATATCTATTGCAATATGGTGAACACTGTTTGTGAAAATGATGAAGCTTACTTCATATCTTGGAGCTCCATAGAAACAGGAACAAAAAATTGGAAAAACAAAGAGATGGGTTGGGATATGATACCTACTTTCTTTAAATATAAAAAGTATAGCAAATGTTATGCCAAAAATTTTATGAAATATTACATTATGTTTCTAGAGATAACCACGTTTATTTCATGAATTGTCCATAAGTTCTTTTTAGAAATTTTACTACATTTTACATTTTTTTTCCCACAATTGTTTCTTTTCAGCTTCTACATTCCGTAGTTACCGTGGCTCACCGCGCGGTAAGCCGATAACTGTGTATTACCGAGTGGAGTTTAAAACTTTGAGTTCAAAATTTGGAGTACGAATTTATATATTGTGATTATCATGATTACTGCGCTACCACCGGGTTGCTAATTAAATAGTCTAATAACAATAAGGTAAACCCTGGAACAACTAACAAGTATACATCATTGTGCTGGTTCAATGGGCTATGTGTTTTCCATACATTGGGATCCAACATAATGTACATACGCAGAGTAAATATACACACATGTACAGCTGCTAAGCATGTAAAGTGGGTGTGTTTAATGTGTTCTGCCTTCAGGTTGTTTTTTTTCCTTGCTATAGTTTGGTCGAAGATCAAATGCCATTCTATTCTCTGCTTGCATTTTATGGAACGGGCAAACTGGTTAGATGTACTTAGATGCAATCTCTAGATTCATATGTTTAATTTGTTCATCATCACATATTAGAGGCTATCTTCATCTGAGTGATAAAATTATGTTTTTTGTGGAACAAACGCACGATATCAAGGTCTTAATTTGTATGTTCAAAAATCCATTGCAATGCACCCACGCCAAAAAGACTCCAATTAGACTCCATTTATATTTAATTTATTCAAATTAGACTCTAATTTCTTGTTCAATGAGTTTTCCCCATTCAAGGAAGAGACAAGTATAAAAGTGTTTAATGGATATAGAGAGACAATATCTTTGGTAGCGTCTCCAAGCGTGTTGGCTGCATACTTAATATTGGGTAAAAATTGTTTTTATAGAATCCAAAGATCATGTTTTTAGTTGTACAATACCAAAAATTTGCGGTTCACTTTAAGAATATCAAAACTTACCTCTGTTACTCATTTTTAGAATTTGGTTAAAACTATTGTGACCTTTACCTACCATACCATATCGTTATGCCTTCTTCCTCCCCCTCCTTTGCATCAACACTCACTAGCTACTGCAGCAAAGCAAGCTAGATGGAACAATAAGAAGCGACTTGGAGGGTGGCACTACATTCAAACAAGGTTGATGGAACGATGGTGGGTGAAGTGGAGGGTGGTGCATTTGGTGGGTTCAAGGGTGGTGCGGCGGACTAGCTCGAGGACAATAATATCGGGGTAAGCTCGAGAGCGCCAACATAGGGGCGTTTAGGGTCTAGATGAGCTCAAGGGTAGCTGCAACTAGCAAGTTTGATGTTAATTGCTTCAAGCAAACTCGACGGTAGTGGTGGCTGATGAGCTCGAGCATAGCTGCATAACAACATTGTGGCATGATAGGGAGGACGCCATCAACGATAAGCACATTCGATGATAGCGAGGAGAATAGCATTCGATTAGAAAGGTTTGGAGGCAAGACAACTGTAGAAGTGCACGAATGGTATCGATAGCACATACATGAGAAGCTAGCATTTTGCACAACACTACCATTGTTCAGCACAAACAAATATCATTTGGCTCGTATTAGTAACAACTGGTAGAACACATGCCACAATTTAATTCGCATTAACTACAACCATTGAAATTAGATAGACTCAGAGCCTTGTGTGAGACTTTGATACTATAAAACTTTCTGAGCTATTAAAAGTGAACCACAAAATTTCGATGTTTGATGTGAATGAGCAAACTTTGCATTATTAATAAGATTAGAAGAGCACATATGCACAAAATATCAAACAGAAGTATTTTCCATGGAAAAACAAGCGTCTCCGAGACTCCATCTTCTTCACGATCTGTCCAGTATTATTGTCTATCTCGACAAATACTTTAGCATTACATGCCTCTATAAAATCGAAAAGAACGTGAATTGGAGAAAAAGAAAAGTTACTGGGATTCAGATCGCAGTCACATTCCGCACCGTAACTAAACGTAAATAACGGCCGGTGAGGAAGAAGAGGACGAGTCGCACTCGCACAGAGAGCAGAGCAGGGAGCAGCGAAGCAGCCGCGGCGGAAGAAAAAGGAGACGACCCGTCGCGCACTCGCGCCGCGGCCGCCGTCCGGCAAACGCGGCCGATCCGACTCCGCCGACCCGAGCCGAGCCGGTAAAACCCCCCCAAATCCCAACACCTGCAAGTGCAACCCCCTCCTCGCAGATTCGCATCGAATCCCGATCTGAGCTCGCCTCCCCCGACGACCTTGCAGCTCTCCCGCCCCGATCTGCGGGCGCCGGCATGGCGCGGTTCGAGGTGGGCGGCAAGTCGGTGGAGGGCGTGGACCTTCTCCGGCGGCGGCACTGGGCTTCGCGCCTCGACTTCTGGCCCTTCCTCGCGCTCTACGCGCTCTGGCTGGTGGTCGTGGTCCCGGCGCTCGACTTCACCGACGCCCTCGTCGTCCTCGGCGCGCTCTCCGCCTCCCACGTCCTCGCCTTCCTCTTCACCGCGTGGTCCGTCGACTTCCGGGCGTTCGTCGGGTACTCCAAGGCGAGACACCTCTCACCTCACTCCCCAATCTAGCCACACCGCCTACGCTATCTCTGTTTGTTTGGCGCGCTTTGGTGTTTAGGGCTAAACAGCTCCCGCTTGGTGACGGTGCAGGTGAGGGATATCCGTGCGGCCAACTCTTGCAAGGTAACACCCGCGAAGTTCTCGGGATCGAAGGAGATTGTGCCCTTGCATATACAGAAAACTGTGAGTGTTGGCATCGTTTATCCGTTAAGTGATGGTGTTTTCTGATGCTTTGGCCACTGAGTATTAGTTTTGGTGCTGCTCAGGTGGCCTCGTCGTCGGCATCAGGTGAGACGGAGGAGATCTACTTTGATTTCCGTAAGCAGAGGTTCATCTACTCCTCGGAGAAGGATAACTTTTTCAAGCTCCGGTACCCAACAAAGGATCCATTCGAGCATTATATCAGGGGCACTGGGTATGGAACAGAGGCTAAGATTAACACTGCTGTGGATAAGTGGGGGAGAAACATGTAAGCTGCAACTTAGCTCCCTATTTGTTCATGGCATTCAGTAATCGGTAAACTGATCATTTGTATGGCTATGAATGGTATCATCTATAACAGCATAGTTCAACCATAACAAACACAATTTCCTCAAAAAACTTAACAAACACAGGCATTGCTGTTTTTTCAATGGATGAATCTCTTGAAAACTAGCTAAATACCCATGTTTATTTAACAGATAAATATGAATCATATAGGTTCTTATATGTTTTAAAACAGTAAATGTGATGTTTCATCAAATATGTCTAATATATTTTTGGCTACAAGGAGCAACACTGTGTTGAAACATGCTTATTCTAAAATTGACTCACACGCTACATATTTGAATTACAATTAAGTCACCTTTAGACTTCCATAGTAAGAAGAAAAGAACATATCAACTGTCTGTTATGCAATATTGATTATATTTAGGGTGTAATTCATAGAATGCAGTGTCGATATGGTGCGGGAAGTTTACTACCACAGCCACTGCTGCCTTCTTACTAAAGGACCATATAGATGTGCAATTGAAGATAATGCCACGTCCCAAATGGAACTCCTAATTTCATATAAAAAACATGCCTGAGGAGAAGAGGAACACAATGAAAATAGACTATTGTGCATTGTGGCATATAGAGCGATGATGAAGTAGAGTCCAAAAAGCAGATAAAGGCATTTAGAGCATACATAAATATGTTTACACTTTACACTAGAAATTCAATTACTATCTCTTCTTAAATTATACTAATTGGGATGTAAAGCAGCAACTGTCTATAGCACTCTTTTTTGGGTGCAGTAAAATGCTGCAAATAAACACAGGCTAGGTGTATAGAGAAGTTGAATATGTACACCAGATGTGGGAACATCACCTTTTCTCGCTGAGCAAAGAATTTTTTTTATATATCTGTATTAATCAAATCATATCTGAAAAAAAAGAGACTGTAACTTATTGGACTCTTTGAAAAACTGAAACTTTCAGCATACATGCATATGTTTAGTTCTTGTGGATTAGTAGCTGATGCTCAAAATTCTTTCCTCTCTAGATTTGAGTATCCACAGCCCACATTTCAGAAATTAATGAAGGAGCAATGCATGGAACCTTTTTTTGTTTTCCAGGTTAGCCTATCGCATCATTGACTTGGTATGTAATGGTTCATCTACCTTCGCTAATTGTGATCTTTTTTACTCTTCAGGTTTTTTGTGTTGGCCTTTGGTGTCTAGATGAATATTGGTACTACAGTCTGTTTACACTTTTCATGCTCTTCCTGTTTGAGTCTACTATGGCAAAGAATAGATTGAAGACATTGACTGAGCTAAGGCGTGTGAAAGTTGATAATCAGATTGTGGCGGCTTATCGCTGTGGAAAGTATGCCTGCTTCATTTGATTGCTTGCTTATACTGTTTTAGCATGCTATTCGTCCTACTTATTTGTTTTTTTTTTTTACTATACACATATATTCAGATGGGTTAGAATACCTGGGACAGAACTACTACCTGGAGATTTAGTGTCAATAGGCCGCTCAGCAAGTGGTGAAGATAGGTCTGTACCAGCAGATATGTTATTGTTGGCTGGATCTGCGATAGTAAATGAAGCTATTCTTACAGGAGAATCTACTCCACAGTGGAAGGTCCCCCCCCTCTCTCTCTCCCTCTTCTCTGTGCAGTAATTCTAAGATGCTGTTTTGTGTGGTGAAACCAAGGTTTACAAGCAAACTTGTTGATTCTGTTATTTTTTCCTTCATTTTGATTTATGGATCATTCTCGGTGCACCAATCTTGACTTCCAGAATAAAAGAAAAAATAAAAAATGTTAAATCCATAATACATTTTCATGTCAAGCATGCATGTATACAATTGGAAAAACTCATTGTCTCTTAAAATTTATAACAAATGTCTCCAGAGAATTTATTTAGGTATAGGAAGCTGAATTTGGCAATCAGAGGTTTGCATATAAACTTTAAGCTTGTGAGCTAGGTAATTACTTCTTTGACATGGAGGGTCAGGTAATAAAGTTTTCTGGTTAGTTTTCTAGCTCGCCATTGGAGGGGGCACTGTGGCTTGTAGCATATTTACTTGAAAGGTTGGGGACTTGCGGTTCTCCACAATGATTGCAATGAGCTGGTATTTGTGGTGTTGTATTTCTCTTTAAAAATGGTCAAATGGAACACCCCGGTTCTTCTGATTAGAAACAAATAGAATTAAAAATATGCTTCGAAGATACATTGAGTTGTGTTAGTGAACTGTGGCATTCAACACTTGTTTTACCCTGCTTTCAAATGTGCTGTCCCTAGTACTTCTGCTTAATTTTTTCAGTTCTGGACATCTTGTTCTGACCAATCTTCTATTCCTATAGGTCTCAGTTGCTGGTCGTGGTCCTGAGGAAACACTATCTGTAAAGAGAGATAAGAATCATATCCTATTTGGTGGCACTAAGATATTGCAACATACTCCAGATAAGGTAGACACACCTATTATATCTGCTATTCCCTCCGTTCATTTTCAGGTGGCATTTTGGCATGTTGATTTAGTTCACAAGCATATGCGGTTTTAGATTTTCTAGGTAAAGTTTTCCCTTACTACCCCCATCAAAGATTGAGGGATCTCAAACATTTTCTGGTTGAGATAACTTCAGCTATGCTCACAACTCCATATGGCAGCACTGCTGGTTGTATCAATTGAGGCCACTATGCCTTGCCAAATGGGTAGGTGGGCTTGGAACTGGTGAAGGGTATTAATAAACTAATGAAGGGTAAACTGGCTATCTAGCATTAAGAGGTGCATCATTCTGTGGAGTACATGCTAGAACATCAAGTTTTGTTGAACGGAGGGAGGATACATGCTGGAAGTATTGCTGACACGTTTACTTCTATGCAGTCTATAAATCTTCGAGCACCTGATGGTGGTTGCATAGCTTTTGTATTGAGAACTGGATTTGAGACTAGCCAGGGAAAGTTGATGAGAACTATCTTATTTTCAACTGAGAGGGTAACTTCTTTTCTTGAGTTATTGAGTTAATAATGCTGTTAATATATGCAAACATAACACTCAGATTCTAACAACATAACAGGTTACTGCAAACAGTAAGGAGAGTGGCCTGTTTATCCTATTTTTGCTCTTCTTTGCAGTAATTGCATCCGGTTATGTACTTGTGAAGGTAATATCAGATGGAATTATCAAGAGAATTCATTTATGTTTAAAATTGTATGCTATTCCGCACGGTTGCACACTTTAATATTATTTGAACTTTTGTCTGTCCATGTGTAGGGACTGGAGGACCCAACAAGGAGCAGATATAAGCTTTTCTTAAGTTGTTCATTGATTCTTACTTCTGTGATACCCCCTGAATTGCCAATGGAGCTCTCCATAGCAGTTAATACATCTTTAATTGCATTAGCCCGCCGTGGCATTTTCTGCACAGAGCCATTCAGGATACCATTCGCTGGGAAGGTTAATAAAACTAATTTGTTGTGCTTTTGTTTAATCCTTCTTGCAAAAACTTTTAAAGTTCTTTATTTTTTGTTTATCAGGTTGACATA
The DNA here is from genome assembly GCA_000573905.2 of Oryza punctata. Classification (NCBI taxonomy): domain Eukaryota; kingdom Viridiplantae; phylum Streptophyta; class Magnoliopsida; order Poales; family Poaceae; genus Oryza; species Oryza punctata. Next base: position 21,568,090 of record CM002492.2, on the reverse strand, counting down.
TGCTGTTTTGATAAAACTGGGACATTGACATCGGATGACATGGTAAATGATTTACCTATGTTTTTTTTTCTAATTCAAGTGGAATTTTGTCAACCGAGGTGACATGCATTTCAGGAATTCCAAGGTGTTGTTACTTTGGAAGGTGATGAAGAATTAATAACAGATGCAAATAAGTTGCCGCTCCGCACCCAAGAAGTATTGTCTAGCTGCCATGCATTGGTATTTGTGGATAACAAACTGGTATGTAATGGGCTATATGCCAGACATAACTTTCTATGCGAGGCATAGCTAAGGGAAGTTTGGATGCCTTCTTTTGTTGATGCTATATGTTTCATGTTATCAAAGGTTGGTGACCCCCTTGAAAAAGCTGCTATAAAGGGCATAGACTGGATCTACACATCTGATGAGAAGGCCATATCTAAAAAGTAAGTTATTGCCTGAAATAACACATGCAAATTTATGTGGGCATTGGACAACTGTGCATGTGATGACGTAAATCTGATAGGACCATAATTACCATGTCATAGTTAATTAAGTGTGGCACATTTTTGGTTTATCAGGAAGAATTTTAAAACTGAACATTAGCTGTGTCTCATAATGCAAAATAAACTTTCATATTGGCTAGTTAACATTAGAATAATTTCCTATCTTTTGGGGTAAACGAACAGTTTCCCATGTTGATTATTTCACCTTGTCAGCTGCCACCTTTGTCCCTTCTCTGAAACTAGTCACGCTCTATCAGGAGTAATTTTTATCTTTAGTCATATATCAAAGATTACAGTGTACTACTTTTCTCTGGAGTATTTCTTTTCTCTCTTTGTTTGCGACATGCACAGCTTCGGATCTGTTTATAGCATTGGAAACTGGAAATCCTGTAGGCAGATGGTAGGCTAGATGTTTTTGCTATCAGAAGCAGTATTTCAATGTTTAATTGACTTAGATGTTATCATCTAAATATTTCTGAAATGTTAGTACCAGTAGTTATTATTAATTGATTCCAAATTAAAGATTTTCTATTATCTAATTTACTTGATGTCATCCTCATTACAGGTCTGGTGGTCAACCTGTAAGGATTGTACACAGATACCATTTTGCTTCACACTTAAAGAGAATGTCTGTTGTTGTCAGTATACAGGAGAAATATTATGCTTTCATAAAGGTAGGAATTCTGAGAGGCTACATAAATGCTTTACCCATTTTCTTTGTTCTTTTGGCCCAGTGTGCCCACGCATTTGGCATGAAGAGTACCTTTTCTTGTTATTAGACATTTTAAGGCAACCAAAACTGATGTGATTTTCATAAGGTTTGTATTGCATTTATGAATATTTACCATTGGTTTGAACCAAATGAATAGTGGGAAGAATTCACCTTGTAATGCTATATATGTTTTAGATGGAAATTAAGTAGTATACACTATAAATTTTGAGCAGCTATCCAAATAGATCTGGCTTGGTTCTTTTCTCTTTGTTTATTTAAATTCATAAGATAAATTAGAACTCACCAAAGGAATAATTCACCATTTGTCATGTTAGAACCTATCTTCATTCAAAGAAAATTAAATATATAAGGTCTCCTTCGGAACACATGAATTTTGGATGATTTTATTTTCAAATGAATTAGTTACATTCCTGCAGGAATCGGGAGAAATTCCCATCTTCTGAAGGAGGCCTAACTATGATACACCTAATTAAAATAATTAACAGTTCATAAAAAAATATGGTGAAGCAGGCAAGAACCCTGTAATAGGTATATTTGCTTGAACAACACTTTCTATTCTTCTGGAAGCTCTAGTGGCCATTTAATATGGAAATCTAGTGGCAAACAAAAAAAATCATGATTTTAGTTATTTCAGAGTTAGCTCGGTTCATTGTTCTGTGTACTGTTTCTTTGTTTTAGATCTTGTGAGATTCCAAATATTTTTTGCTCAACCTTTTTGTCTAGGCCTTTGGCAACAAACCTTTAATAAAGTATCCTCTTATTTTGTGGTTCAGGGTGCACCAGAGACCATCCAGGAGAGGTTAGTTAATTTACCTGCTGGATATGTGGAGACATACAAAAAATACACTCGACAGGGCTCCCGAGTCCTGGCCCTTGCATACAAATCGCTTCCGGATATGCCTGTAAGTTTGCACTTGACATTTCTCGTGTCATTAACAGTGTCCTTTGATAAATCATTCTTTTTTCTTATTATTCATTGTTAGCAGTCTTCCAGAAAGTTCCTGATCTGCAACATAGCAAGAATATTTTAACTAAAGAGTAAACCTTGTCTTTTAACCTGATGTATATAAGAGCTGATAAATTCCAGCTGTTTCTTCTGTTGCCTTGAAATGGTACTGATAGGCTCTTTACCTGATATGTTTTAGCACCTTTACGAGGAATGTTTACCGAAGTGAAGCATTCCCTAAGGCCTAAGGGCATTCTGGCTGCATGCATTACCAATGAGTTGGGTCTAAAAGCAATAACTAGTAATGTCACTACACATGCATATAATTACTACATGTCATCTAATAACACCTTTCAGAGGGAGAATTGCTGGTCATGGGAAAGATTGCAGCTGAAGTTTGGGGATTAGGGACCTGCTTATTATCTAACATATTATCCTAAGATAAGTATCCAAATTCCCAAGTGTCAAACCAACCTAATATCTAACAATCCCACTCCAATAGACCTGACCCATTTGTCAGACTCACCCCTCCCTCCTTATCTCATGGTTCTTGTTCAAAGGTTGTATCTACACAAAGATATTGCTATCGATATCTAAAACTACCATTCCTCACTCTTCCTTGACTCTTATCAATGCCACCTTTGTTAAGGTATAGGAATTAGGAATTTATGTCAGGTCTTTTAAGCTTTTGTCTGGTAATTTAGGACTCTCTATCTTGCACTCCTATATATTTGGGCCTGTAGCCCCCATGTTGAATACATGCTCTATGCATAACAACATTCATCTAGGTGGATTGTTTAGATATGTCCCTGTTGGATCATTGAAAATGCATAACAACATTCATCTAGGTGGATTGTTTAGATATGTCCCTGTTGGATCATTGAAAATGCTGTTACAAGTGTGATACCATTTAGCAATTTACAGGGGAATTTGACGGAACATATTGCCTTGAAACATCTGAATGGCAAACATTTGCAAACTAAAACCTGCTTGCTAAAGCATCATCTGTTTTGTACTGAAGGAAATTACGTTTTTAAGGAAGACAAATAATGGATTGTCAAGGTGATATGGGATATCCTAAAGGCAAAGAACAAACTGATTTGTTGAATCCTAGGTTGAGAATAAACATGTGACATTTATAACGATATTTGTATATGATCCACAACCTCTGCATCCAGAAAATATTCGTTATTCATTCGCTGCTGAGTTGCAATACTTCAGGGGATATTGTAAACTTTACTGTCCTCAGTCTCATCATTAATCGTTCCACACTATTTTTATTAAATTACTGGAATTAACTCTTCAAATGTATGTGAATGTGATGTTCATGAGTTCATCACTTCATGTATCAAGCTTAATATCCTTCAACTTTACAAGTAGTTGCAGGGTATTTGTTTCTTTTGTGTTTTTCTGAAGCAACCCTATCTAGTCTGAATTGTTTGGCCTCATGGTGTTTGAATGACAGGTAAATGAAGCTAGAAGTTTGGAAAGGGATCAAGTAGAGAGTGACCTAACTTTTGCAGGATTTGCGGTAAACCACCCTCCCCCAATCCCAACATCCATAAATTTTATAATTTCTGAAGTTTGTTCACGTGTTCTTTTATGGTAATGGGGTATTGTGGGCTTAGGTTTTCAACTGTCCTATAAGGAGTGACTCCGGTGCTGTCTTACAAGAACTGGAGCAATCTTCCCATGACTTGGTATGTACTCCTTTCTATTCATTTTGTGTCCATTCATCGAATTACAAGGTTGTGCTGTAATGGCATCTCTAGTTCTCCAAGCATTGTGCAATATTTCCTGGTTGAAGGATTTTTTTGGACCAGTAATTTATACATCAGTACATCGGCCAGTATATTGCTCAAGGCTTACACTGAAAAGTTTCCATTTATGTGATTAAAGTTCTTACACCTGCCTGATGTATTAGGTTATGATCACTGGGGACCAAGCTTTGACCGCTTGCCATGTTGCTGGCCAAGTACATATTTGTTCCAAACCTGTTTTAATTTTGACACGTACAAAGACTGGTGGTTTTGAGTGGGTTTCCCCTGATGAAACTGACAGAGCTCCATACAGGTAACGTCTATATGCAAGGGTCTGCTCTATACTACTAATCATTTTTAGCAAACATTTCATACTTTTTAGTTAATACATACTTTCCAGAGATTCTTCTTTGTACAGCTGTTGTTTCTTTCCAGTGAAAAAATGAGTCTTCCTATATGTGCTGGTGAATATTAACATTTCTTGTTCTTCTTTTATCTATGGCAAACACTCTGGTTAGGAAACAAATTCCTAAAATTTTGGAAAACGATAAGCGGTGAATATGGTTTCTTTTCCTTATTAGTGATTAGTGCATAGTTTAATTGTTGTTCCAAACTTCACTTCCATTACACACATATTGGATAACTACGTGATGCCTTCTTGATTTTTCCGAATACAGTGCATATATTTATCCATTATTTTACATCTCTGCCATCATGATGACTGTGTGCAATGTGTATGTTCTTTAATACTATGCCTAATTGCGTTGCATTAATATTTTGTAGTGCTGAGGAGGTTGCTGTGGTGTCTGAATCACATGATCTCTGCATTAGTGGAGACTGCTTTGACATGCTACAAAGAACTGATGCTGTTATCCAAGTCATTCCATACGTGAAGGTATGTGAGAACAAATTACATCTTTTTGGTGCTTTTATGGTACCTTCTACTACTGGTGTTAGAATGCCAGATTGCTAGTAGGATCTAAATCTATCAGTTGATTTTCATGTGTCCTTAGAACATTTTAGTCGAGGTATATTAGCAAGGTAATTTTGACCATTCATCTATTGAACATTCCGTTTGACAAGTGAATTTATCTACCAACATGCATTTTTGTTCCACTTTTGCCCGTACAAATATTGACTGCCCTAGGTTTGTACCACAGAATCTTATCCATTAGGTCAAATGCAATGGATGAACCAAGGTTTATCCTAGAAATATATCGACCCTTATTTCAATCATTGTTGATTTTTTATGTGTCATCTTTTCAGGTTTTTGCACGTGTTGCTCCAGAACAGAAAGAACTTGTACTAACTACATTTAAAACCGTTGGGAGGGTTACACTGATGTGTGGGGATGGAACTAATGATGTTGGTGCACTAAAACAGGTAATTCCTACTCCCCGCCCCTTCCCTCCCCTCAAATTCACTATAGATTTACTCAAATGTGTGTGCCTGCAATACATTTGTTAATCATGTCAATGAAACTTAATCTGAACTTCTCTGGTGATATTGATCCTGCAGAGATATTTCTTACATCTTTTCCTTTTTGTATTTATTATTTGTATGATCCATTTGGCCTTCAGATGTTATTGTAGCCACTAGATCTTTACTGCACTTGCGTTATGACTATTAAGTGATGGTTGCTGAGGGCTTCACCCTGGTATTGGTGTTTGGCTATCTGTGGTACAAATGATATGGATGACTGTACAACATTTACGCATACATGCTGTATCGGCTGCTCAGCTTTTCTATTTCTACGGTTCCACCACCAGCTGAGGTGGAGAAATTGCTGTTCACTTTTAGTAAAAGGTTAAAAAAACAAATGCAGAGATTTTGGACACAGTTATTCCCAAAATTTCTGGTAGGAATGACTAGAAACCTAAATCAACAAAAGAATTAAGCAGAGCTATGCTTTAGGATGAGCTGTCCTGGATCATTTAATTAACACAAAACCACTCCTTTGTTTATTTAAAAGGGAGCCACCACTCCACCAGCCGATGGCTTGGAAAATACATGTCCATGTAATTGGTGTTAGGCATGTTGACCTATATTATTAGCTTGGTATTTTGTTCCATTTTATCTGTGGTCTGTTCAGCAATCTTAACTGTAACCCAAAAGGATACTTCTAAATTGATAGACCTGAGGCATTTCTGTCTACTTTCTTGTCAGTATTGATGCTTTATATCTATCAAAAGATAGGATGCATAATTATGACAATATTTTATGAAAATAATTTTTTATGTGATCTCCGAATTTTCAGGCTCATGTTGGCATAGCTCTTTTGAATGCTGAACCTGTCCAGAAATCAGATACAAAATCCCAGGCATCTAAACCTGAAAATAAACAAGGGAAATTAAAAAAGGCAAGACCTTCTCAGGAAGGATCATCACAATTGACCCAACCAGCTAACAGCTCTGCTAGAGCATCCAGTAGCCGCCCTTTAACTGCAGCTGAGAGGCAGAGAGAAAGATTGCAGAAGATGATGGATGAAATGAATGAGGAAAGTGATGGCCGGTCAGCTCCTATTGTGAAGCTTGGGGATGCTTCCATGGCTTCACCTTTCACAGCAAAGCATGCTTCTGTTGCTCCTACACTTGACATCATCCGCCAGGGGAGAAGCACCCTAGTCACTACCCTTCAAATGTTCAAGATACTTGGGCTCAACTGCCTTGCCACGGCATACGTTCTCAGTGTCATGTACTTGGATGGTGTCAAGCTGGGTGATGTTCAGGCTACAATCAGTGGTGTCTTCACTGCAGCTTTCTTCCTCTTTATTTCCCATGCTCGTCCCCTTCAAACACTGTCTGCAGAGCGGCCTCATCCGAACATATTCTGTGCATACGTCTTCCTCTCCATTCTTGGTCAGTTTGCCATGCACTTGTTCTTTCTGATCTCAGCTGTCAATGAAGCAACCAAGTATATGCCAGAGGAGTGCATTGAGCCTGATTCAGAGTTCCACCCAAACCTTGTGAACACAGTTTCGTACATGGTGAACATGATGATCCAGGTTGCAACCTTTGCAGTAAACTACATGGGGCACCCATTTAACCAGAGCATAACAGAGAACAAACCCTTCAAGTATGCTCTATATGCAGCAGTTGCTTTCTTCACAGTGATCACATCAGATATGTTCAGGGATCTGAATGACTACATGAAGCTTGAACCCCTGCCTGAAGGAATGAGGGGCAAACTGATGCTTTGGGCAATCCTTATGTTCTGCGGCTGCTATGGATGGGAGCGGATTTTGCGATGGGCATTCCCAGGCAAGATGCCAGCATGGGAGAAGCGTCAGAAACAGGCAATTGCAAATCTGGAGAAAAAACACGAATAGGATCTTGTATTTTTTTCCCTTCACTTTAATTCTTTACTCCACTGGCATAGTTTCAATCTAATATGTAGTTTAGGAGAATTTTGTCGGACTGGTAGGCCCCATTACTAGGAGATACATGGTCAATACCCATTCTGCTTACATGTTGGATGAAGATTTTAAAATTTTCCATATCTTCTGCTAATGATATAGCATTGATGGTTGTACAACGAACCTGAATTGCTACAGCAGTTCTCTCACGGCAGAAGTTATCTGAATTTACTATACATTTTTTTTATCGATTTATGGATTTTTTCCACGCTTGTGGCATTCGGTTTCTGGGGGCTTTTTTTTGAGGTATGGTGGTAAATCCGTTTTGAACCATAGCTTCGATTGAGGTACTCAAGGCGCGCTTGCTCAAGGTTAGCGCTGTTTCTATTTCTAGCCGCCCATTTGAGATCAAATCGAACGAACAAAAATAAAAAAAAAAATACAAAACGTGTGATCAAAGGTGAACGAAAAATAAAAAGAATAAATGCAAAATTGTACAAGGAGATGAAATCGAACGAACTAAAATAAAAAAAGATAAGGTGATCGCAAAACTCCACCTTTGTTTTGGGACACTACTTTTAACAAATTCTGACTACATCAGATCGATCAACTAGGGGTAACGTCTACTAGTCCAAAATTGCTACTATTTTACACTAAATCTGAAGAGTAGCGGTTTAATTCCATCCAACAAAATCACCCATCACAGATAACTGCCAGGCAATTGATATTTAGTAATGTGTAACACAAAAAGGTTCCAGAATTATTACGACAACACATTTTAGATAACCATAGATTGCACTCTAAGATATCAAAACCACATTAAGCAACAGCCGCAGAATGTTCCAATCAAGGTAGCCAGCACCCAAGGCAAATCAGTACTTGTAGTCCTTGACGTGGAGGCTCTCGGAGGCGCCCTCGCCGAGGACAGCATCACCCTTATATGTACCGAGGGTAGCCTCGGAGTTGGCCTTGCACCTGGTAAGGAAGGCCGCCCTGGCCTTCTCAATGTTCTCCGCCTTGCCGGACCAGGCCTTGAGCGTGCTCTGCTGTAGGGCACGGCCGAAGGAGAAGGACAGCGACCAAGGCTTCTTGGTGCTGAGCTTGTTCATGGCGTTGAGGTTCAGGGTCGCCTCCTCCTCGCTCTGTCCACCGGACAGGAAGACGATGGCGGGCACGGCAGCGGGGACGGTCCTCTGGAGGGTGCGGACGGTGTACTCAGCGATGACCTCGGGCGAAACCTTCTTGGCGTCAGAGCCTGGGGTGACCATGTTGGGCTTCAGAAGGGTACCCTCAAGGAGGACATGGTGCTCGTTGAGGGCCTTGTAGCACGCAGCGAGGACCACCTCGGAGACATAGGCGCAGCGGTCGATGTCGTGAGGGCCATCAACAAGGATCTCAGGCTCAACGATCGGCACCAACCCGTTCTCCTGGCAGATGATGGCGTAGCGAGCGAGGCCCTGAGCATTCAGATCAATGGCGAGCTGTGACGGCTCGTTGGGGCCGATCTTGAGGACGGCACGCCACTTGGCGAAGCGGGCACCAGCCTCGTAGTACTTGGCGCATCTCTTGCCGAGGTCATCATGGCCCTGGGTGGTGGTCTCCTTCTCGGTGCCAGCAACCTCGATGGTGCCCTTGTCCACCTTGATGCCGGGGAGGACACCACCTTCCTTGAGGACATCGACGAAGAGCTTGCCATCCTTGGTCTTCTGGTAAAGGGTCTCCTCGAAGAGGATCACACCACTGAGGTACTGGAGGGCACCAGGGGTGCAGAAGAGGAGCTCGCGGAGGGAACGGCGGTTCTCCTCAACGTTCTCGACGTTGATGCTGGCGAAGCGCTTGCCAATGGTGCCGGTGGACTCATCCGCAGCAAGGATACCCTTGCCAGGAGTGCCAATGTAGGCAGCGTTCTTGATGAGCTCGTCTGCAAGATGGCAATCACATATATTATTAGCAAAAAAAAAATGCAGCCTCTCGGAATGGCCTAAGTTATTGTTCTATCCAAATTGCGAGGCATAAACTAGATATAAAATTTCTATCTATCTTGCAGAGTTTAACTAGAACAATCAAAGATACACTTGAACAGATCAATATAGATAGAAAATTTCTGCTAACAGAACATGCATGTCATCCAGATCACTAGCTTCTGTCACAAACAATACACGATTTATCACTAAAGAATCACTCTGTATAAACTAAATCAATATAGCAGACAATATGTTCTATAATCAATCTTTCTAACACGCAAGAACAAGATCTGCTCAACTTATCACTAAAAAGAATCGTTATGTATAAACTAAACCAATATGGCTGACAGTAAGTCAACATGTAACCAATCTTTTACCTAGACACAATAAAAGATTTCACGATTACGATTACATAAATAAACACCACTCCATCGATTTACTGTTCCCGAACAGATCTCAATAAACTCACCCCCCAGAACCTACCACCAGAACTAGATCTAAACAGCACACAAATGACAGAGGCACGAACAGATGATGTAGAGAGGAGAACGACATTGAGAGGAGGAGAGACGAATGCGGATGGATGGATCGTACCCTTGTACTTGCCGCAGTAGGCCGACATGGTTGTGGGCGGAGGGATCGAGGGACCCTACGACGAGAAGGAGATCGAGGAGACGAGGGGGAGGCGGCGGCTGCTGTAGGGAATGAGGCGAGAAGGGAGGGGGAGGGGGTGGCCTTTTGAAGGGGCGCGATGACTCGATCCGATCTGTGGGCGTCCGGTCGCCTTGGAGGAGGGGTAAGAAACCAACAAATCGGGTGCCAGTGTGCGCCGCGAGTCTGCGACCCGTCCGATCCGTGGGAAACCGAGGAGGCGGCGGCCGCCGCCTATGGCGTGGGCCGGGGTCCTTGTAGGAAAGGTGCGCGCAATTTTGGGCCGAGATAGATTTGACGAGGAATAAGTTAATTGAGGTCCCTTAACTTTACATCGAATCCGATTTTTATTCTTCAACTCAAAACCAGATATAACCAGTCCCAGAATTTTCAAAACCGGTACAAACGAGATCCCTCGATAGTTTAGAAGACGGTTTTGACTGACGTGGCGCCTACGTGGCTGATTTAACTATGTCTTCGTCTCACGTGGTATTGATATGGCGCTTACGTGGCAATTATATCTCAAAAAAATAATAAAAAACGTGGGCCCATATATCAGCTACACCAAAATAATTAAAAATGGTGGAGCCCACATGTCAGCAACATGGAAAAAAATAATTAAAAAAAGGTGGGGCCCACGTGGACCCCACATGTCATTCCCTCTCCCTCTTCTTCCTCACCCTTCTCTCTTCTTCCTAAGCCATGAGGTAGTACAGGAAGTCGTCGAAGGAGACACCGATGTCGCGGCCGTCCACCACCAGATGCCGCAGCTCTGCCTCCACCTCCGCCGCTGTGGCACCGCCGCCACCGCCGCCAGTCGCCAACCCGACCAGCCGCGACGAGACGAGACGAGGTCGATGCTGATGCCCACCCTGACGCGGCGATGCCCACCCCCATGGCCGACGCGATGATGCTCCCATGCTCTGTGCTCCATGTTATAGGGGAGGACGAGAGAGGTTGGAGTTCGAGTCGGTCTTGTTGCGTCGCGTCCACGAGCCCACGACACGGGGCACAACGGCGACACGGGGCAGGGGCGGTTGTCTTAGCGTCGTCTGTGACACCGGCGTCATTGTTGTCGCCTCCGCTGCCTTGCCCCTTGCCTGTGCCGCGGGCGCCGCCCGTCCCGCCCGCCGCGACCTTCGCCCGCTTCGGCCCTCTTCTTGCAGGAGAGAGAGAGAAGGGATAGGGAGAGAGCGTCGCGATGAGGGCGCGGCCGTCACGACGCTCCCCAGCTCCTACCTTCCCGCCCTACCCTCGCTCGTCGTCCTCCTCGCCTCATCCCTCTCTGCGCCTGCTTCGACCGCCGCTCGCCCAGCTCCGCTGGCCAACCGACCTGCGCCGCCCGTAGCCTCCTCCGGCCACCACTCGCCCCTCTCCGGCCATAAGTAGGGGAGAGAGAGGATAAAGAGAGATAAGATAGAGAGAAGATGAGACAGAGGGGAGAGGGAAGAAGGGAGGATTGATGTTGACATGTGGGGCCCACGTGGCCCCCACCATTTTAAAATTAATTTTTGTGTGTAGCTGACAGGCGGGCCCACGGTTTTTATTATTTTTCCGAGATCGAATTGCCACGTAAGTGCCATGTCAATGCCAATGGGACTAAGACCTAATCAAACCAGCCACGTAGGCGCTACGTCAGTCAAAACCTCCTTTCAAACAGCCAAGGGACCTCGTTTGTACCGGTTTTGAAAGTTCAGGGACCGGTTATATTTGGTTTTGGGGTTGAAGGACGAAAATCGGATTCGGTGTAAAGTTAAGGGATCTCAAATGTACTTATTCCATTTGACGATGTGTGTGTGTTCGGTGAAATCTTTGGGCCTGTTTGGGATTGCCCCTATTCAAAATTGGAAAAAGTTCACTTGAGATACCTCATCTTGTCACGGAGTTTTAAAATCGTCCCTAAACCGAAATACCGGAAATCTTAAACCTCCAACTTACAAAACAGGATTAAATTTGATCCCCTGCCAATATAAATGTCCGGTTTTGCTGATTTAGCAATTTGACTTGGTCCACTCATGCTGACTAGGCGCTTGCCTAACAAAAAAACAAGAGCGGGCCCCACATGTCATCCTCACTCTCCTCCCCTCTCTTTTCTCTTTTCTCTCCATCTCTCGCGCGAGGGACGGGCAACTGTGAGGGGGCAGCAGAAGAGGTGGCCGGAGGTCCAGGCGTTTGCCAGCAAGGGCCCTCGTCGGTGGGCTTGGCAATGCTGCGTCGTCGGGAGCTGATGGTCAGTGTAGCATCGACGGACGGAGGTCGGCTGTGTGAAAGGACCTTGATGTCGCCTAGAGGGGGAGTGAATCAGTGTTCCTAAAAATTATCACAACTTCATAGCATATTAGAATGATGAGAACTTTTGGTTCAAATCGGAACTTCCGGTATAGGATTGGAAGTTCCGGTCTCAACCAAAAAGTTCGGCGGATAACGGAACAAAACACTAGCTATGAACTTGTAGCTTGAATAAACAAAATGTATATGAATCAAAATGTGACAAACAAGGTATATAAGCAAGATATAATGTCACCAACTATATCAAGTAAGCATACAAGTAGATCGGATTAAAACAAGCTCAAGCACAATATGAGAGATGGCAAGAACGAGCAAACCAAGAGAGGAGACACGTTGATTTGTTCCCGAAGTTCGGATCCGCGGATCCTACGTCTCTGTTGAGGGGCCACAAAGGCTGAGTCTATTTCAACCCTTTCCTCACGAGGTTGCACAAATGCACTCCTTGGTTTCACTCTTAATTTCTTCCCTTGCGGAGGCGAAATCAAAGCCTTCACAAACTTTCCGTAGCACACCACAACCTTGGGTGCTCACCGGCGACGCCTAGCCGTCTAGGAGACCTTAGTCTCCAAGAGTAACAAACACAAACGAAGATTTGCTTGCTATGAACTCGAGTGCTCAAAGTATGGAGTGAAACTCACTAGCTCTCAACTTCTCAATCTCTCAATCCAACTCTCTTCCCTTCTCAAATCCCTCTCACAAGGAGGCACCACAAAGGTGGGGGAATGAGGGAGGCTATTTGGGTTTGGATGTGTCTAATAATGCCCAAGAACAGCAGCCACTCAAAGGAGGGGTGTAGGAGTTTATATACCCGAGCCTCTAAAAACTAGCCGTTGGAGGTCAAGATTGCGATTTTCAAAATTTCCGAAATGCATTTTCGAACAAGTCCGAAAATCCATAGAGAGCAATCTCAGCTTCGCAGACATTTTCGGAATTTCCGAAAATCACATAGTAAAACGACCATAACTTTTCGCTCGGGGGTCCGTTTTTGATGATCTTGGACTATGGAAAGCTCACTCAGAAGGCTACCCAAATCAACCAAAATCAAGGATTAAAACCACTCAAAGGATAGATTAAAGCTTGGATTTCTCTCAAGGTAGTACTACGATGAGTCACTTTGAGCACCGAGACATACACAAACATATCGACGTTGCATCCCTCTTAATAGTACGGTATTCCTATACTCAAAAGTAAATAGGAAGAGAATTATACCAATAGGAATGCCTTGTTTCCCTCTTTATTTGTTTGTCTTTAAGGGACGCCAACATCAAAACCGTTTCACCATATATTCTTCAAATGATTGATGCGGTTACTTGTAGCTTCAAATGGTCTCGCACGGTCCATCATGACAAAGCCGTCACTCACCCTTCACCATCGGATTTGGTTCTTCGGTGCCAAGCCCCTTGCTTGCCCTTCACCGCCACATGGTCCATCGCGACCGAGTATCGTTTGCCCTTCACCGTCTTGCCATAGTAGCCACTTCGTATCTCACATCTTCAATATCTCCACTTTGTCATCCTTGGTATCTTTAGGTGTAATGATATCACTTGAGCATCAACACCTTTGCAATCCTTGGGACCTATTTCTCTCATTCAACTCAATGAAATTATTAGTCCCAATGATCCGGTTGTCAACCTCCACATATTGACCAACCGATCGCATATATAAAATGATATGAATAAGTGATGAGTATTAATCAACACCACAAGTGTCCTATACTCAAATATATGCTCAAATATAAAGATCCCAATTAAATGAAAGTGAATAACTTGGATCAAGTACATGCATAACTAAGGTATAGGATTTGCTCCCCCTAAATGTATGTATACAAAATATTTTGTGTGGAGCAAAAGTATGCATAACTAGAGATAAAATATTGGGAGCTTACCTTATACAAGAATAGAAGGTATTGATCATATGTATTCATTAAGATAGAAGCATACCTTCATCATCTCCATGTTCTCAATGTGAAGAGACTAAACAAGATATGGCTCAAACAAAACATTAGTCTCAAATACATATGTCAATCACATGAAAATATTATATATGAATATATCAATATGTGCATGGAGAGAAAGAGTGATACATATTGCTTGATCTCCATACATTTCATCCTTGTGATTTAGGTCCACCATCAATAAACGTTTCTATCTCAACTCATATGAAGTCCGGGAACCACCTCTCACAAATTTCACTTTCAGATTCACATGAGACTAGGCAAAGAAATGCTTATAAAAACATTAGTCTCATATAATTAGATTTGTCATTAATCACCAAAACTAAAATAATGGCACTTGAACTTTCACTGTGTTTGGCGAAGAGGTCGATGGTGGGTAGGAGCGGGGCGTCATCGGGAGTCGATGTCCGAGGGCCCTCGTCGTGGGACTTGGTGGCGGTCTAGCGTGGATGTTGTCAGGACTAGAGCTGGGACTTGGGCCGTGCTTTATCAGGTCGGCCCAAGGCACGACGACCCGACACGCTAGAAAGCACGGTCCGGCACGGCCCATCACGGGCCGTGCCGTCACAGGCCATACATGGGCCGTGCCTGGGCCAGGACAACGGGCACGATGGGCACCACGGCACGGCACGACCAGTGGGTCGTGCTTGGGCTGTCATGGCACGTAAACGGCCCGTAGGCACGACGATGGCCCAATGGCTCGTAGGCACGACGACGACCTGATGGCCCATGGCACGATAATGGCCCGATGGGCTTCGCATCAGCCAGCAGGCCTAGCCGCTAGGGGCTAGGGTGCATGCGCATCAGAGCTAAGCGGTGCCCCTTCGTGTTCCGCGCGTCCGTGACCCGCGTCGCCGCCGCCGCGCACGCTCAGAGCCTCCTCCCGCTAGATGTAGCCAGCCAGCATCGCATCTTATTCCAAGCCCCGGCAACAAGCTCGACACCGCAGGGCGTAGGTCCGTAGCACATCTGCTGAGCATCTCTGGCCACCCGTCGCACGCGCGTACGAGACGCTCAGAGCATCTCCTGCAAGGCTGCGACGGTGTCCGGCGATTCCCTTCTGCAATGGCACAATGAATCGATACATCGTCAACTGCACTACCACTACTCCATTACTGTCGCGGCGAGGTCGACAGGTCGAGTACCGGGGACGGGGATGGTGGATGGCCGAATGGACGCAGCCGTGCAGCACCGGGCATCACCTGCGATCTACCGTTGGACAAACGGAGAGCTCGGACTAGTACCGGGACTAGGTAGTAGTTAGTACGAAGGAGTGGGATAGATGGGTACCTGTGATTCCCTTGCTCGGTTGCTCCTGCCCTGCTCTGCTATTATCTGTCCGCATCCTGCCAGTGCCATCGCCATTTGCCGGTCGCTGCCTCGCCACGAGCCCACGACCGCAGCACGACACCGCGAAGAAAGGCTGATGCGAAGGACGTGGACACCGTGTCGTCGGGTGCAACCGTGCAGGAGTGGCTGGCGCAGGCAAGCAAAGGGCTAAAGACCGCCAGTTGCCAGAGCCCAGAGGCAGAGCGGCAGCCGATAGAGAAGCATGGGCATGGGCGCATGGCGATTGGCTGTGCGTGCGCTTGTGCCTCAGTGGAGCCAGCAGGCAGCAGCAGCAAGCTTGTTTGTGTGGTGTGTGCAAGAGTGCATTGAGAAACAACTAGCTCATGAGAAGGGCATTTTGTTCTATAAATTCCTCCTCCTCTTCTTCCCAGCATAGAAAAAATTCACCACAAATAAACAGAGCAACATAGTTATTTCCTTCCCACAGCAAAAATGTGGGGTGATACTCGTTGGAGGTCGACCTCGTCAAAACCTCCACAAAGGCGCCGCCAATGCTCGCATGGTCCTTCCCGTAGGTCGGTCGATGCCCGACAACTATCCCCGGGTATGGACGACTACGGGATGGATGACCACCATATGGATGGTCTGGAGGGAGATGGGGATGGTCCTACATAACAGTTCATCCTTGAGGCCAACAACGACACGGTCTTGCCCATGTCGGGAGGCGAGGCCGAGCCATCCGCACCATCTGCAGGGAGAGCGGAGTGTTGGCGGCACTTCGAAAAAATCAGGGTAATGGTGGACGGTCAACTAGTAACACGTGCTACTTGTAAACATTGTGGAAAAACTTTGTTTGCATCTTCTAGTTCAGGAACAAGACATCTCCATCGGCATTATTTGACGCACCTCAACGATAACGCACCGGTAGGAGCAAGGCAGACACAACTGAGCTTCGGACCCGACGGTTCTGTAAGTACATGGACCTATGAGCCACAAGTAGCTCGAGATGAAATTGCTCGTTACATAGTTTCGGAGGACCTACCGATTAGGATGGGCGAAAGCAAAAATTTTGAGAGGATGGTCCAAAATGCCTTTTGTCCACAGTACACCAAAGTTTCAAGGAAAACCACCAAGAACGATATTGTTGCATTATATCGTTCTAGGTTAGATGAGTTGAAGCGCTCGTTCAGTACTGTCGGATGGTAAACTCCGCAGGAGGGGACTGTGCAGGCCCCCTTTTTGAGTTCGGCTCAGGGCGCAGAAGGGAGGCTTTTCCCCGGCCCTGATTCTGGTGCGCCGGCGAGGTGGAGAGATCGTGAGAGAGAAAGAGGGCGGCGACACACCAGCAAGTATACAAGTTCGGGCTGCCGGTAAGGCGTAATACCCTACTCCTGTGAGGTGGACTATATGTGGGAGCTTACACTCTCAAGAGTTGGTCTCAGCTAGAAGCGATCCAGAGAGAAAAACTCAGGGAGCCGAATCCCTTTCCTCTAGGCCTGAGCCTCCTTTTATATCTCAAGGGGACACCACATGGGCCGGACAGGCTATAATCTAGAGAAAGGGAAAACGATACAATTATGAGCCACAATGTGGTTGGTGGCCGAAGTCTTCCGTCCTGTAGCACCGGCGTGACTCCTGTCAGGCCGCCCATCATGAAGAATGACGCTGCATGTCATTCTTCATTAAACGGCTGAAAGCTTGCTTGTTCAACCGTAGACTGTGCGGTGCGCCAGGTGATTAGACCTGACGTACCAACTCCGGCGAGGCACGTGAGTCGGAGCGGTTCGCACGATCCTGATGTGACCCGATGGGAAGCGCAGCGTACCTACCAGGCGTGCACCGGCATGTGCGGTACTGTGCGCTGTCCCATCGGTCATTCGGACCGGTCACACGCTGGTCAGCTGACTGCGACCGGTGTCAGATATATGCGTGCGTGTCACTCCGCATTTAATGCGGCACGCGCGTGCGCAGGCGCATCACGGCTGTCTCGCTACTAATGGAGGTAGGTGAGCGGTGGGGGCGCTCACCTGCCCTATCATACGTGGCGGCAGCCCGAGGGGGTCGGGGGGCCCGACCCCCGCCATGATACTCCCCGAGGAGGCACTGTGCCCTGGGAGGGCGGCCACCACTTCACCCTCGGGCCCATCCCCGCTTAGGGGATGGCCACGTGGGCGCACGGGGCCGCCTCAAACCCGAAGTTGGCATACCCCTGGGCCCATGACACCGACAGTAGCCCCCGGCGTAAAGCCTGTGAGGGCCCCACTGTAGGACGACCAGGCTTTGCGCCATCTCGTCGACCTGGTGTGAAGTGGGCCCGGGTCCCCAGAGGAGATGAGCAGCTGCCGGTTCCGCGCGTGGAGAGAACACCTCTTAGCGATAATGGGCCGTTACGCCGTAACGGCCCATTATCCGGGGCGTAATCAAAAAACGCCTCACGACGGTAATGGGCCGTTACCCCGTAACGGCCTCATTATCCGGGGCGTGACCAAAAAATGCCTCACGATGGTAATGGGCCATTACCGCGTAATGGCCCTATTGCCAGGGGCAGCGCGCGAAACGGGGTAGGTCCGTCCGTATGCCCGTAGTGGGGATGATGGCGTATCCCTCGGGAACCGTGCGCGCCTTTAAGGCGGACACGATCCGTCCCTCTATCTCCGTGACAGTAGCGACGTTTCGCACGCGCACCGGAAACGGAGTAGTGGGGATAATGGTGGATGTGTGCGCGAGAATCGAGGGGCGAGATAGCGGGCGCGGGAAATGAGGAGCCGGGCGCGGCAGCGGCTAGGGTATAAAGGGCGTCGAGAAGGGGGTCTTCCCCTTCCTTCGCCACTTTTGCCCAACTCAGCTTTCCTGCGCCCTTGCTTCCCTTGTTCCCTAGCGTTCTTCTCGCCGCACACTCTCGTTTCTCGCAACTCACATTCCACAGAGCGATGGCGCGGGGATCCTCTCCGATCGAGGGCAGTGTGCTGCCGCCGTCGCGCATCACCAGTGACCGCATGGCCAGCCTGCCACGCAAGTTCATGCCGGCGGTGGCCGACCGAGAGGCGGTGGTGCTGGGCGAAGCGTGCCTGGCGCCGCAGTTCCTGGAGCGGGCTGTCTTCTTCCTACCCTTCGCCATGGCGGGCCTTCCCACTGCTCCGGCGGTCCTTCACCGAGCAGACCGTGTCACCGGCGACGGGGGTAGGCGGATATTACTCCCAGTCGCGCACGGAGGCGGCGCAATGGCGCATCCCGTCGATGATGCAGACGCTTGGAACGGCAGAGTAAGGAGAACCTTTGCCAGTTCAGGCTCGCTTGTTGTACTCTGTTCCATTGTGGTTAAGATCCAGTTGTCATCCTCGGATTGTGCTGCATCTGGACCGTGCCCTACCGATTCAGGGGCGCCAGACGGCTCTTTAGCTCGCCTCCGCGACTGCCGTCACTGTTGAAGATGAAGGCGGCGACATCGGCGGGTAGTACTACTCGACCACGGCGGTGGTCGGTGGAGGGAGCAAGAACTGCAGTGGTGATAGCAACGACAGCAGCGCAGCGTGACCTCACGAACCGGGGCCTGTAGCTACCGGCTCCCCTTTCTTTCCTTCTTTATCATGTTCGTCCGTTAGGCCTTCGTGTCGACCATGTACTGATCAATGTTTTGCCATATGCTTGTATTTCCATTTCCTGCAATGAATATATCATGATTTCGTGTTAGTTCATCATTTCGTCTTGTGATCCAACTGTGCCTTCCATATTGAGCTGTTCGGTGCTTTGTTTTAAGCGGGGGTTCGGGTTCGTGTCGCAGTCCCAAGCGATAGGAACCGAAACTAGAGCACTTGGGGAGTTCCGCATGTCGAGACTGGCTAGGCCGAGAGCATGATGATCGGGGTAAGTGCGGACCCGATTGTGGGCCATTGGCGAGTTCCCCCGGAGTTCAACATGTCTCGGGGCACGGCTCGCTTTGGGCCCTGTTGGCGTATAGACAACGCGCATCACCGGGAGCGATACGAACACAACTGCCCTGAGTTAAAGCCATAACTCCCAACAGATCAAGCAAGGAGAAGACCACAGTTGGACTGAAAGAATATGTAAATTTGAAAAACCGTTATTTATAAAACGAATGCGAAAAGGAGATATATATTGATAGTGGGAGCCCCCGGCCAACTTTGCCGTGCCCAAGGGGGCACGCGGGGTTGGCCCAAGCCGGAGGTACAACACAGTGACTCCTCTATGGATAGAAGCAGCGAAGGTGCTCAATGTTCCATGGGTTAGGCAGCTCAGTGTCATCTTCCCTGGCCAGCCTGACCGAGCCCGGCCGGGGGACACCGATCACTCGAAACGGCCCCTCCCACATGGGTGAGAGTTTGCTCCGTCCAGCACGCGTTTGGACGTGGCGTAGGACGAGATCGTTTACGCTGAGCGATCAGGCCCGGACATGGCGTTGATGGTAGTGCCTTAGGCTCTGCTGGTAGCGCGTGGCCCGAAGGGCGGCGCGCCGCCTTCGTTCTTCGAGGTAGTCGAGGTCGTCCCGTCGGAGGGGTTCTTGATTTGCCTCGTTGTACAGGGCTTCTCGTGGAGATCCCAGGGTGAGCTCGGATGGGAGGACCGCCTCCGCGCCGTAAACCAGGAAAAACGGTGTTTCTCCTGTGGCGCGGCTCGGGGTCGTCCGGTTGGCCCATAGCACCGCTGGTAACTCATCGATCCATGAGTCGCCGTGTTTCTTGAGGATGTTGTACGTCTTGGTCTTGAGGCCCTTGAGGATTTCCGCATTCGCGCGCTCCACTTGACCATTGCTCTTGGGGTGGGCGGGAGAGGCGAAGAAGAGCTTGACGCCCATGTCCTCGCAGTAGTCGCCGAATAGTTCACTTGTGAACTGGGTGCCGTTGTCTGTCATGATACGGTTGGGCACCCCGAACCGGGCAGTGATGCCCTTGATGAATTTGAGCACCGAGTGCTCTTCGATCTTGACGACCGGGTAGGCCTCGGGCCATTTGGTGAACTTGTCGATGGCGATGTAGAGGTACTCGTAACCGCCCAATGCTTTCTTGAATGGTCCCAAGATGTCCAGCCCCCAGACCGTAAAGGGCCATGAGAGCGGGATGGTCTGGAGGGCCTGGGCCGGCAGATGCGTTTTCTTGGCGTGGAACTAGTACGCCCTGCATCGCCTGACCAGCTCAGCCGCATCCTGGAGCGCTGTCGGCCAGAAGAAACCCTGCCGGAAGGCCTTGCCAACAAAGGTGCGCGAGGCGGAATGAGCGCCGCACTCGCCTTCATGGACATCGGCGAGGAGCTCGATGCCATGGTCCCGAGGGATGCATTTGAGGAGGACACCATTGGCACCGCGTCGATAGAGGGCCCCCTCTACTAACACGTACCGCTTGGAGACGCGGATGACGCGCTCGCTCCTTTCGCGATCCTCGGGGAGAGTCTCATCTTTGAGGAATGCCCGGATCTTAGTCATCCAGGCAATTTGTCTTGGGGGGTTGGGTTCGACCCCTTCGGGCCTCGGGGGCTGGACTCCCTCGGGCCCCGAGGGTGGCGTGGCAGCATCCGAATCCCTCGGGGGATCAAGACACGCTGACGGCTGGGTTAGCCTTTCTTCAAAGGCACCCGGTGGGGTTGGGGCGCGTGACGAAGCGAGACGAGACAGCTCGTCGGCGAGCGCGTTGTCTCGCCTGGGCACGTGCCGAAGTTCTAACCCGTCAAAATGGCGCTCCATACGCCGCACCTCGCGGACGTAGGCCTCCATTTGCGGGTCGGAGCAGCGGTACTCCTTGGAGACCTGGTTCACGACCAACTGAGAGTCACCTAGAACCAAGAGGCGGCGGATCCCCATTCCAGCCGCCGCTCTGAGTCCCGCAAGGAGCCCCTCATACTCCGCCATATTGTTGGTTGCCCGAAAATCTAGGCAAACCAAGTATTTGAGGATATCCCCACTTGGTGAGGTCAAAGTGACCCCAGCACCAGCTCCGTGGAGGGCGAGCGAGCCGTCAAACTGCATCACCCAATGAGGGTTGGTGGCCTGCTGTGTGGGATCGGCTCCGGCCTCGGGGTCGGGAAACCCGAGGTCAGGTTCGGGGGTCGGGCTCCACTCTGCCATGAAATCGGCGAGGACCTGACTCTTAATTGCGTGGCATGGTTCAAAGTGGAGATCGAACTCAGAGAGTTCAATGGCCCACTTGACCACTCGCGCGGTCCCCTCTCGGTTACGGAGAATTTGGCCGAGGGGGTAGGATCTTACCACCGCAACTCGGTGCCGCCTGGAAATAATGGCGCAATTTCCTCGAGGCTACCAGAACTGCGTAGAGCAATTTCTGGGCCTGAGGATACCGAGCTTTGGCATCCCGCAACGCCTCGCTAACAAAATAAACCGGCTGCTGCACCTTTCGGCGGGGCCTAGTTTCTTCGCTATGGGCGTCAGATCCTGCACATGGATGACGGGAGGGGCCACCATGGGCCCACTCCATCTCATGTTGGCGGCCTTGGGGTCAGACGGCGTCGGGCCGCTCCTCCCCTCGGTGGCCTCGGGGCCTTCCTGGGGTCCGGGGCTCCTAACGGCGTCCGACGAGGGGACGGAGGGCCATCGTTAATCTGGGGGGCCCGGGGGCCCTCGCCTGACTGACGGGCTCCTTCATCACCCTCTGGCCCGGGCCGTACCAATATGGGTTGGCGGGGTGCGGACCGAGAGCATTCCTCGGTGCGCTCCACCACCAGCGCTGCGCTGACTACTTGTGGGGTCGCCGCCAAGTAGAGCAGCAGCGGCTCCTCGGGCTCGGGGGCAACTAGGACTAGAAGGGAGCTGAGATACACCTTCAACTGGTTGAGGGCTTGCTCAGCTTCCTCCATCCATTTAAACGGCTCGGAGCGTTTGAGAAGTCTAAATAGGGGTAGCGCATTCTCTGCCAACCTCGATATGAATCGGCTAAGGGCGGCCATGCATCCGGTGACGCGCTGGACGTCCCTAAGCTTGCTGGGGGGCGTATCCAATCTATCGCGCTAATCTTCTCGGGGTTGGCCTCTATGCCTCGTGCTGAGACCAAAAACCCGAGAAGTTTGCCCGCGGGCACGCCGAACACGCACTTTTTGGGGTTCAGCTTCATGCGCGTGGAGTGGAGACTCTCAAAGGTCTCCGCTAGATCTGAGAAGAGCGTCTCTTGGTTGCGCGTCTTCACAACCAGGTCATCGACATATGCCTCAACATTACGCCCTATTTGACTACCCAAAGTAATACGAGTAGTACGTTGAAAAGTAGGGCCTGCATTCTTTAAACCAAAAGGCATAGTTGTATAACAATATGTGCCTACAGGAGTAATGAATGCAGTTTTTTCCTCATCCTCCCTAGCCATGCGAATCTAATGATACCCTGAGTATGCATCTAAGAAACACAAAAGGTCGCACCCTGCAGTGGAGTCGACAATCTGATCTATGCGTGGCAGGGGATAAGGGTTCTTAGGACATGCCTTGTTGAGGTCGGTGTAGTCGATGCACATCCGGAGTTTGTTGTTCGCCTTGGGGACTACGACTGGGTTCGCCAGCCACTCCGGATGGATGACCTCTCGGATGAATCCAGCCTCCAGCAAGCGCGCCACCTCCTCACGGATGAAGGCTTGGCGCTCGGAGGCCTGTCGCCGTACTTTTTGCCGGACGGGCCTCGCGCCCGGCTGTACGGCTAGACGGTGCTCAATCACCTCCTTGGGGACCCCGGGAATGTCCTATGGCTTCCACGCGAAGACGTCAGCATTTGACCGCAGGAAGGAGTCGAGCGCGTCACCCTATTTGTCGTCCAGCTGACCGCCAATTTTGACGGTCTTGGACGGGTCGCCGGCCAGCGCCACCTCCTTGACGGGGACCTCGTCGCCTGAGGTCATCCGCTTCCTCAGGGCGTGGGACGTGGAGGCCTCAGGCCTCTCGTCGCGCCCGCGGGCTTTGGGACCGCGGCGAGGTCGCTTGCGCGTTGCTCCGTGCAAGCCAATGCGATCTTGAGATCACCGTTGATGGTGATGGGGCCACAGGGGCCCAACATCTTCATCTGGAGGTAGGTGTAATAGGTGGCCGCTATGAACTTCACCAACGCGGGCCTCCCTAGGACCACGTTGTAGGGCAGATTGAGATCTGCCACATCGAAGTCTATCCGCTCGGTGCGGAAGTTGTCGGGGCCACTGAACGTGACCAGGAGGTCAATGTGACCTCGAGACCATGTGTGCCCTGGTGTCACGCTGATGATCGGCACGGACGGCAGGAGCTTCATCCCCGGGGCCTTGATGAGGTCATAAGCCGTGGGGGAAAGAATGTTGAGGGCGGCGCCGCCGTCTATCAGGACGCGCCTCAACTTGACATTGCAAACGGTGGGGGAAACCACCATTGCAATTTGTCCACCCCGGGCCATGCACGGGGTTGTTCGGTTTGATCGAAGGTAAGCGGGACCTCCGACCACCGAGCCCGCCGTGAGGCCTCATGGGTGGGGACCGCAGCCAGAAGCTCGCACTTCATGGTCTTGAAGCTGCGGTGGGAAGCATGAGCACATGCTCCCCCATCCATGGTGGCGATGGTGGCCTCAGGCTCCTGAAAGCCTAAGTCGTCGTCGCCATCATCATCGGCGAGGGCCTTTTGCTTGGCCTCACGTCATCGGTCGCGTGTAGGAGCCGTTGGGCCCTGGCACTCACGGCGTTCCTGCCCCCGCTCCTCCCCCCACTTCTTGATGTGCTCGGCCAATCCCTTGACCGCGTGGCATTCGGTGAGGTCATGGAGGGCGGTGTTGTGCACGGAGCACCACTTACCCGCCTGGCGCTCCCGGCCGGGAGCGGTGGTGCTTCTTCTGCCATCCTCCGCGGCCCTCCCCTTGCGCGGGGGCCGCGAAGCACCCTCAGTGGCGAGGACATGCCCCTCGTCACCCGAGCGGCCGATTCTCTTCTTCTTCCTCCCCTCTTGCTACCCAGAATGGGCAGCAGACCCGGGGGCGGCCGCAGCCGCCGCGCTAGGGCCGAAGGAGTTCCAGGTCCACGCCTCCCGGTCCGCGAGCTCGAAGAGCTGCGCGGTGGTCTGGGGCTCCTTGCAGGCAATCTTTTCTAGCATGCGGTTGTGCCGCACGCCTCCCCTAAATGCATATATCACCGCGTGTGCGGGGATACATGGGATAATATAGCGGACCTGGCAGAACTGCTGTATGTATGACCGGAGGGACTCGTCATCCCTCTGCTGCACTGCGTGCAGGTCGGCTTCCTCTCCTGGGCGTGGATATGTGCCCTGAAAGTTCGTGGTGAACTGTTGGCACAAATTCTCCCAGGAGTGGATCGAGGCGGGTGGCAAGTTCATGAGCCAACCTCGCGCTTGGCCTTTTAGGGCCATGGGAAAATAGTTCGCCATGACCCTATCATCACCCCCGCCACCTCGACTCCAGTCGTATAGATCTAGAGGAACTCGGGGTTGACGCTATCGTCGTATTTCTCCGGGATGCTGGGCCGGAACTTAGGGGGCCATCGGACACTCCGAAGACTCGCCACAAAGGCACAGCAACCAGCCCCGACGATGGGTGAAACGGGGGGCCTACCCTTATGGTCGCTAGGGCGCACGGTGGCCGTGGACGCGGCGCCCTCTCCCGTTTGGGTGGCGCGGCGCTTATCACGCCGGCGCTCGATGCTGACCCGGGCGTCCGGCTCATCATATAGATCCTCGTGACACCCATGGGTAGCCGTGGGCGTCGACGAGGGAAGTGAGGATGAGCGGCGGGCGTGGGCCGCCGCTCGCCGTGCTCTTCGCCTTGCCGACGAAGAGGCTGCAGTCGTGGTACCGGACGATCCGGCTGCCGGTGAGCGGCCTCCGGTGTCCAGCTGCTGGTGCACCGCCTTGACCAGGTTGGCCACATCGTCCAGCCAACGCTGGACGGGGGCCTCCGGGTCCGCGGCAATGGACAGATGGCGCAGGAGCGCTCCTGCCGCCTGGAGGGCACCCTGAGGAGCGCCGCTGTCACCGTAGGCTAGATGGCGGCGCGCCTTGGGGCGGCGCCGCCGCTCGTCGCTAGGCCGCGGGGAGGTGGCAGAGCCCTCCGGCTCCTTCTGCGCTTTCCCCTGGTCGGGACTCCGGGAGGAGGCGGTGATGGGGTGTGTATCTAGCGACGGGGATGCAGCTCTCCGCCGTCGTCGCCGACACTCGGCGTGGGCGTGTGGAGTACCGCCTCTTCAGCCATAGGGCTGACTTAGCGATGCTTGGCACGCACGGCAAGTGTGGGAATCCAGGGAAAAACGCCTTTGCGCCCCCTACCTGGCGCGCCAGCTGTCGGATGGTAAACTCAGCAGCGGGGGACTGTGCAGGCCCCCTTTTTGAGTTCGGCTCAGGGCGCAGAAGGGAGGCTTTTCCCCGGCCCCGATTCCGGTGCGCCGGCGAGGTGGAGAGATCGTGAGAGAGAAACAGGGCGGTGACACACCAGCAAGTATACAAGTTCGGGCCGCCGATAAGGCGTAATACCCTACTCCTGTGAGGTGGACTATATGTGGGAGCTTACGCTCTCAAGAGTTGGTCTCAGCTAGAAGTGATCTAGAGAGAAAAACTCAGGGAGCCGAATCCCTTTCCTCTAGGCCTAGGCCACCTTTTATATCTCAAGGGGACACCACATGGGCCGGACAGGCTATAATCTAGAGAAAGGGAAAAAGATACAATTATGACCCACACTGTGGCTAGCGGCCGAAGTCTTCCGTCCTGTAGCGCCGGCGTGACTCCTGTCAGGCCGCCCATCATGAAGAATGACGCTGCATGTCATTCTTCATTAAACGGCTGAAAGCTTGCTTGTTCAACCGTAGACTGTGCGGTGAAGCGCCAGGTGATTAGACCTGACGCACCAACTCCGGCGAGGCACGTGAGTCGGAGCGGTTCACACGATCCTGATGTGACCCGATGGGAAGCGCAGCGTACCTACCAGGCGTGCACCGGCATGTGCGGTACTGTGCGCTGTCCCATCGGTCATTCGGACCGGTCACACGCTGGTCAGCCGACTGCGACCGGTGTCAGATATATGCGTGCGTGTCACTCCGCATTTAATGCGGCACGCGCGTGCGCAGGCGCATTACGGCTGTCTCGCTACTAATGGAGGTAGGTGAGCGGTGGGGGCGCTCACCTGCCCTGTCATACGTGGCGGCAGCCCGAGGGGGTCGGGGGGGCCCGATCCCCGCTCGGGGGGATGGCCATGTGGGCGCACGGGGTCGCCTCAAACCCGAAGTTGGCATACCCCTGGGCCCATAACACCGACAAGTACTGTTAGCTTTTCTTTTGCTATAACATCTGACATCTGGACATCCAAGCACCAAAGAACCTCTTATCTTAGTGTTGTCGTGCATTATCTTGACAACAATCGCACACTAAATAAGAGGGTTATAGGATTTAAAATGATGTCGTCACAAACTGGACGAGCCATTGCTACCACACTACTAGATGTACTGCAAGAATTCAATTTACAATCTAGGGTGATTTATATTACTCTTGACAATGCATCAGCAAATACAGCGGCCATGACAATTTTGGAGCCAAATTTGCAAAGCTACATTGAAGGTTATGTTATCCATCAAAAATGCATCTGCCACATCATCAACCTGATTGTGCAAGCAGGTATTAGGAGTCGTTGAGAATTTATTGATTTTTAGTGCAAATAATTTATCAATTTTAATGCATATGTGACAAGGAATTTATTGTCTATGCAGGATTTAGTGTTATTACTAATTTATTCAACAAGATCTGTCAAGCTGTTCTATCATTGGGGGTCAGTCAGTGATGAAGGAGAGGTTCCGGGACTATTGCCGAGCAAAGAATAAACTTGTGAGGATGTTTGGCATTGATGTGAAACATAGGTGGAACACAACATACCACATGTTGCATCAACTGAAAGGGTACGAGGAAATAATTTATGTTTTCATCAATTCACTGCACTTTAGAAGTAATGATACTGATGAGGATGGTGATGGTAAGATTTTGCTTCTTACTGAGGAAGAATGGGAAATAGCAACACGTCAGTGTATATTCCTAAAGCCTTTTTATAACGCTACAGTCCTACTATCTGGAATTTACTATCCTACTTCTTGTAAGGTTCTTGACTGTCTTTGGAAATTGTCCCTTGTGTTTCAAGAAAACCGACAGGATAGAGTTTCAGCTTCTGTTGTTCAACCCATGGAAGGAAATTTTCTCAAATACTTCACTGCTATTGCACACCTTTATTGTTTTGTTTTGGTACTTGATCCTCGTAAAAAGTTGGAGTTCGTGGAGGCTGCATTCATATCAATAGGTGATGCATGGGTTTTGATTATTCTTAAGCTTATCAACATGCTAGACATGAGTTGTTCAGGGTTTTCCATCTGTACCAAACTAAGCTAAGTGTTGCTCGTCGGGTGCCCGAGGAAACCCCACTTCGCCTGGACATGAGTGGTGGAAAGAGAAAGAACGGACTCTTCCTGTGCTAGGTCACTTTGCACGGGATATTTTATTGGTTCTAGCATCCTCTGTCTCTTCGGAGCATGCATTAGCGTGGTTGGAAGAATTATTGAAGAACGAAACACCTGACACGGTTGAGTAAATCTTCTGCCTTAAAGACTGGATTGAAGCAAATGCAAGGACGTAACACTAGAGGATCCAGGGATTGCCGATGCAGCGGCAGACGCGTTGGCGGATTTTGGCATCACCACTGATGGTGGTGATGCCAATCAAAATTAATAATGCAATTTATGAAATAGTGTAAGCAAGTTGTTGTACTTTTTTCCTTACCGGGGAACCTTACTCTAGGGCGTAAGGTTTTTAACAAGGCAACAACTTTGTATCCCTATTATGAATAAATTTGCTTTCCCCCAATTTTTACGTCTCAAGTTATTTGCAATCAGTGTGAGTAAAAATACAGTGCAAAAAAATGTGACCATATCATTTTCCCTACTCTATCCTAAAATTTCCCTCCTCCTTTTCAGATTTCCCTCCCAAATTTCCCTCCTTTTCAATTTCCGTAGCTGCTCCCATCTTTTGAGCCGTGCTTGTGCCGGCCCAGTACGAATAGGCCCATCGGACCGCGTGCTTGGGTCGCGTTCCTGAAGAGGTCATGCTGCCACAGCCCGGCACGATAAGCGGGCCGTGTCGGGTCGGCACGGCCCGATTTGGCACGAAGCACGCTGGGTCGTGCCGTGCTAGTCCGGCACGGCCCAAGTCCCAGCTCTAGTCAGGGTGACGTCAAGGGACGGAGGTCATCGCATTTGGGGGCGAGGGCGACGGTAGGGTGGCGGCAAGCCTGTGCGTGGCCACTACATCTTTTGGGCTGTCGAGAACACCGAGCAGCCGTGGGTCCGCGCGCTCAATGACGACCAACTCCAAGCCACCGTGGAGAGCCGCCACCGCAGCTTCGTGACACGCTAAAGCGGCAAGTTCCTACACTATGAAATGAACAACGAGATGCTCCACGGTGCCTTCTTCCAGCAGAGGCTGCGCGATGAAACAACGCGCGCATGTTCCGGGAGACGGTGCGGATTGACTTGTCGTCGGCGCTGTTCGTCAACGACTAAAACATGGAGACATTCGCGCACCCGACCGTGGAGGGGATCATGCTGTGGGTGTTCTTGCAGGGCTACATGTGGCGCTCCCACGTGCACCTCGTCGGCGCCGACGGGAAGCTCCGCCAGCCACCGCTACTGGGTCTCCGGCAGGAGTGGACGTCACCTAGTACGGAGGAGAATCATGGTGGGGCTCCATCACTGACAGTGCTTCTGGTGCTGTTGTGTTCTTGTGCTGGTGTTTTTTTGGAGATAGCATTCTTGCACGTGTTCTGCTGGTCCTTGCACATTTGAAGCATTGAACTGCCCGGATTCCAGCAGCAGCTAGTGGTATATAGTGGTGGCAGCTTTTAGCCAGCCGCTTCACCATGGCCTTGGCAGAAGGTAAGAAGAGATACTACATGGCCACATGGGGAATCAGAGGCATGGGACGTCATCGAAACCGTAGTCGCGGTAGTGCCGTAGCTTGTCGGCAGTGGCCGTGTGGAACGGGGGCGCCCAGGCGAGAAGATGCATCTGCGTCGAATCGGGGATAGGGTAGCCGACGGAGAGCCCGCCTCATCC
This sequence comes from Oryza punctata, assembly GCA_000573905.2. Classification (NCBI taxonomy): domain Eukaryota; kingdom Viridiplantae; phylum Streptophyta; class Magnoliopsida; order Poales; family Poaceae; genus Oryza; species Oryza punctata. Next base: position 21,538,615 of record CM002492.2, on the reverse strand, counting down.
GTGCCTATGCCTGAAGCCGGCCTCCACCAGATTTTTTTCCCATAGAGATAGGGAAGGTGAGGGGTAGTGATTTTTTGTTTTGTGTATGATACGTGGGTCCCATGCTGACTCAACATGGTTGACCAAAGTCAACTCACCACATCATCTAAAACAGAAAGCAATACTGCCTTGGGACCCAGTATGACACGGTTTTACAAGATTAAGGATGCATTATGTATTTCGGTTTAGGGACGATTTTAAAACTCGGTAACAAGATGAGGGATCTTAGGTGAACTTTTTCCTTCAAAATTTGCCTAACCATAATCTTGCTGGGTAGCGAACCAAACATCACTATTACCCTTAGAACACTACGTTAACACGAATTTGACTTTGCCCATAAACATGTATCTTATAAGCATAGTTTGACTTCAATCTAAACCAATATTTTCAACTCTACCCTACTAAAATTTTGTTTGTGCTAAAACTCTACCAAAATTTTAGTTCAATCCAGATAGGCCCTTTATTCCACGAACTATAGCGATTGACTGCATTACCTCCCTAAACTCGAATACCAAATATTTTGCACCCTGAAGTATTCATACTTGACAAATAATCTCCTTAGCATTGTTTTAGTCGGTTTTGAATTGAACTTGCACATGTGACATCAATGTGGTAATCCAGTCAATATTTTTTAAAAAAAAACTATAGGCCTACTTGTCATTTCTCTTCCTCACACCAATCCATCCCTAGTCCCCTGCTCAATCACACACTCTCTCTCCATGCACCCATCACTGGAGAAGCTGGACGGAGGCAGAAGATTGATGCAAAGATCACGACGATGGCGAACTTGTGAGCCTCTGCACGGCTTCAGCTTGGTCAGGCAACACTATCCCTGTCGCAGAGCGAGTGGTCTCCAGACCTATGGTCACATGCTCCACAGCTCTAGCTTGACGACAGGGTCAGAGGAGAGCCTGCAGCGAAGCTCGAACTTGCTTGGGGAGGCGTTGGTGGTGGAGTCGAGCTCTATGTGGGAATGGCAATAGAGCTCGAGCTCTCCAAGCATTATCTCGTGGAGCTCGATTGAGTGGAAGAGGCCACAGGCAATGCGGACGTCAGTGCATGTGGTGGCGGAGATGATGCGTCCGAAGAGGAATTGGTTGCGGAGCTTGGTGAGGTGTGCAACGACATCGGTGTGCGTGGTGGTGGACATGACGTGGCCATCGAGGTCCATACATGAGACCTTGTGCTTGATCAGGATGTGCGACGCCCTCACTGTGCCCCGCCACCGTCGCTACCATATTCTCCTCCTCTTCTTCCTCCCCTATCTATCCTCCTCTCCCATGGACACCAGTGGCTTCTAGCATGACGTGGGTGCGGAAAGCGAGGGTGCGATGGATGTTGTTGGTCACCACCAGGGATGGCATACCTGGCAAGGACGGGATTCTCGACCCCGAGTTGGTTTCAAGCTCCACATCCGCACGCCTCCGCTCCACCTAGGGTCGTTGCCTCCTCGATGCGCCTCGCCTAAGCAAGCTCCGCCTCTACCCTCCTCCAGCCATAGGTACAAAGAGAGAAGAGGGAAACTAGGGATGGATTGGCTGGCTTGATGGAGAGATGACGGGTGGGTCGAGGGATTCTTTTATTTTCTTTGATGACTAGATTGCCATGTTAACGGTATGTGTGCGAGCTCGAGTAAAAACCACATAAAACATGCTAAGGGAGTTTATTCGTCGGATATGAATTGTTTATAGTGTAAAATATCTATCAAGATTATAGGGGTAATTCAATCGTAATTTCAAGATAATTTAGACTTTTCCTATGAACAAACTCTTCATCGCAGATGCAGTAAAGATGAGTTAAGCACTTATTATGTTAACATAACAGCCTATCCACGTGGGTCCAACTGTCAGTGTATGTGTCACACGTTCTTCTGACTTCTGAGTGGTGCGCCCACCGATCCGCCCAATTTGGCCCCACCTCGCAGTGACCAGAAAAAAAACAAGTTCGGCCGCATCCCACGTGTACGCTTAGCAAATCCACAACCTCCCCGATACATACGGGTCTCCTTTCCCACGAGGCCACCAGCAACCGAAATCCCCTCCTCACCTCCTCCTCTCTCTCCCCCCCGATTCCCCACCCACCAAGCGCGTCGGAAGCGATGGCGTCGGCGGCGGAGATGCAGCCGCTGGCCCCGGCGGGGTACCGCCGGGCGCCGGAGATGAAGGAGAAAGTGGACGCCTCCGCGGTGGACCTGGAGGCCGGCACCGGGGAGACGCTGTACCCGGGGATCTCGCGCGGGGAGAGCGCCCTCCGGTGGGGCTTCGTCCGCAAGGTGTACGGGATCCTCGCCGCGCAGCTGCTCCTCACCACTGCCGTTTCCGCGCTCACCGTCCTCCACCCCACCCTCAACGCCACGCTCTCCTCCTCCCCTACCCTCGCGCTCGTGCTCGCCGTCCTCCCCTTCGTCCGTACGTGCCCATCTGATGCTGCGGTTGACCTTATCTTAGATTTCTTGTGTTGGATGAGAAATTGAGAATAGTTTTATTCTGTGATCGGTCCTAGATTCATCCGCGTCCCGCTGATTAGCAGCTGGTTTGATTTGTAGGTTACTTAGTTGAATCTATATAGATCGATGCGTTACTTCATTTATGCCTTGCTGTTGGAATAAAAACTTTGGCCTCTAGATCTAGGATCTAATTAGTTCACAAATTTATACTCAGAACTAGACGTAGTAAGTTTTGCATCATGGATTTGCTCACTCGCATTCCAAATTGGGATATGAAGTATAGATGTTTGTGTTTTAAACTAATGCAATTGCTTTTCCTGTAAATTGTGAATGGCATTTCTATGGATCATGTTCAGGGACTGGTTTATGACAAACCAGTTAATGCAAACGCTGGTCGAAAACTTTGTTACACATGTTATGAGACCTTAAATAATATGATTTATATGCATTCTGGCTTGGCCTTATTTGTTTCCCTTGACATCATATGATGCGTTTGTGTTAGTCAAGTGTGGAGTGTAATGATATAGGCATGGTGGGGTTCTGTCCGTAGAAGTGTAGAACTCTTTTGAACACCCGTGTATCCAGATTTTTTTTCTTTCAATCCTGAAATTTCTGTTTCCATTGGCATTTTGCTTTGTGTTTGCCATAGAAGAGCTTGTTTTATCCCCTAGTTGGATCAAGTTGGCACTTGGCAGCACACTTAACTGTATTTAGTCTGGTACAAGCTATATTTTGATAGTATACGGAAAAAATATCAAGGAAAGTCTCAAATCTTGGATCAGTGGGGCAATTTTTTTACTCCCTGCTTTTTGTTCATGTTCGTGTTAGTGTTGCGAGTAACTAAACTCGCTTCATGTGAATTTTGAGAAAAGCGTAAGAAGAGGACATTGATAATTGTTTGGTAGGATGAAATGGTTTTGGTGAACTCTCGGCTAATTTTGTGTTATTTCTTGCAGTGATGGTCCCATTGTATCATTATCAGCACAAACACCCACACAACTTTGTTTACCTGGGTCTGTTTACGTTGTGCTTGAGTTTCAGTATTGGTGTGGCATGTGCAAACACTCAAGGTTGGGTTTCTTTTTCTTTGCTAGTTTTAGTTGGTTTCTTTAACTGCCAACTGTACTTTTTACATAACAATCATTTCTGTGCTGCAGGGAAAATTGTGCTCGAGGCATTAATATTAACCTCAGCTGTGGTTGCATCTTTGACTGCGTATACTTTCTGGGCGTCAAAGAAGGGGAAAGAATTTGGTTATCTTGGACCAATTCTGTTTTCTGCTCTTGTTTTACTTGTCGTGATAAGCTTTATTCAGGCAAGTGTATTCATTTTGGTACAATATACTCATTCAAATAGCGATCTTACCATTATGAAACCGCCAATTGTAACAACCACTTTGCTGTGATATGCTGTGTTGCAGGTGTTCTTCCCATTGGGCTCTGGACCAGTTGCATTGTTTGGTGGCCTTGGAGCTTTAGTTTTCTCAGGTTTCATCATCTACGACACAGAGAACTTGATAAAGCGCCACACTTATGATGACTACATTTGGGCCTCTGTTGAGCTCTACCTTGACATCCTCAACTTGTTCCTTTATATCCTGAACATGATCAGGAGCATGCAAAGTGATAACTAGCCAGTTCATCAGCACCAACCAGACGTATTGTTAACTTGCTCAGTGACGTCAGTGTGTCCTGCTCTATTAAGTATTTTGAACAGCAATCTATATAACCGTGAAAGCCTTGTGATGTATTTTGCTGTCGTCTGACTCAAAGGATGAGACCGAAGTACAATATATGTATAGTTTTGGTTGTGTTTAGTATGACTATCGGAAATATGTGATCCCATGATTGTGATGTGGTGCCAATAATTTTTACCCTGCGATGTACATGAATAGTTTTATCTTCATCTTCTGCAAGTTCCAGGTTTTGGTTCGGAATTAGGCTCTGAATGAGCCCATCTTCTCCTCAGAGGTGGAATGGTTCGCAAGCATGTACGCATCGACGGTAGGATACTGATGTTCACTAATGTTTCTGATCTTCGTTACAGAACATCTTTTAGATGAAAGGATGTTTTATTAATCACTTGTGACTCTTGAGCTTGTTTGCTGGTAACAGATTACTTCGCTCGAGCTCTAGCGTACAGAAACTATACCAGCGTCTTCTTTTTCTCTGAAATCTATCTATGTATTATATTATTAAAACAGCATTGAAAGTAGACATCACGTTCACGGTGGAGGCTAGAAATTCTCACATTAATTAGAGAAAAAAATGAGAGTCCAAAAAAATGAGAGTCTAACTGGAAATACAATTTAGAAATAACTAAAATTCAGAAATAAAAATAAACAATATCGAAGATTTCATATAGAACTGAATACAATATTAATTAAAATTCGGAATAAAAAAATAAAATAAATTCTGAAATTACATGAAAAAGAGAGTTCAAGTATGAATACAATTTATAAATAACTGAAATTCGAAATTAAAAATAAGTAATATTGGAATATTAGTCATGTAGAACTGAATACGAGATTATCTAAAATTTAGAATAAAAAACAAAATAAATTCTGAAATTAGAACAGGAAAAAAGTGAGTTCACGTAGGAATACAATTTAAAAATATCTAAAATTTGGAATTAAAATAAGCAAGAGTCCATATAGTATCGAATACGATATTAATTAAAATTAGGAATAAAAATAAAATAAATTCTGAAATTAGAAAAAGAAAAATAAGAGTTCATGTAGAAATACAATTTTAAAATAACTAAAATTTGGAATATAAATAAGCAATATTGAAAGAAGTGACCATCTATAACACAACACGAGTTCAATTAAATTTTGGAAATATAAAAATAATTATAGGAGTTCAAGTAGGAAAACAATTTATAAATAACATAATATCGGAATAAAATATATGAAATTTTCAAAATACACAATCCATCTAGAAACACAATGATGAGAAATGATAATAAAGAAGGGAGAAGTTACATGGTTGTATAGGAATAGGGTGACAACGGTTTATGGGACATCTAAAAACTATAAACAAAATCCCAAACAGAATCCAATGACGATTAAGAGGAGGGATGATGGACAAACTGTTAAAACAACATGATCACAATGGTTGGCGAGACTTCTAGAAAGTAAAAAAATAAACCCCAATAATAATCACGTTCGATTTTTAAAATCACGATGATAATAAAGAAGGAAGGCAGCGGGCGTAAAAACTATAAACAAAACCTCAAATAGAATCCCAATGATGATTAAGAAGAGAGATGACAGGCAACCCGTTAAGCAGCACAATCACGGTGGTTGGCGAGACTTCTAAAGAGTATAAAATAAATCACGTTCGGTTTTTAAAATCTCAATGATAATTAAAAGGAATGTCATCGAGCGGTCGTAAAGGAGTATAATGGTAATACCACTGATGGTTTGGCGAGACTTCTAGAAAGTTAAAAATGAACATCGATGATAATTATGTTTGAATTTTAAATTCCAACAACGATAAAGAGAGGAGGCGGCGGATGTGCCGTAGAAGAGTAAAGTAGCGGTGTTTGATGAGACTTCTAAAAATTATAAAAATTAAAGCTAACGAGATAATTAACTCCAAAATTTATAAGCTCCAATTTTAAAGTTCCAAGGAGGATAAATAGAAGTCGTAGTAGATCAAGCAAGCAAATAAATGGGTGATAAAGTAATAGCGACTGATGTGACAGTTCAAAACTATAACAATAGAAACATAGAGATGACAAACATGGAGATGACATGATTTGGTCTTTTTAAAGTCCTAAAATAACGAGATAGCTGTTTAACAAATTTTAAGTAAACTCATATAGAAAAGGAGATAATTTTGTATGAATACTAGCTGCGCAATTGTGCAACCTAATCACGTTCGATTTTTAAAATCTCAATGATAATAAAAGGAAAACAACGGACGTAAAAACTATAAACAAAATCCCAAAATAGAATCCCAATAACGATTAAGAGGAGAAATAACGGGTAACCCGTTAAGCAACACAGTCACGATGATTAGCGAGATTTCTAAAAAGTAAAAAAATCAATGATAATCACGTTCGATTTTTAAAATCTCAATGATAATTAAAAGGGAAGGCATCGAGCGGACCGTAAAGGAGTATAATGGCGAAACGCTAATAGTTTAGTGGGACTTCTAGATAGTTAAAAATGAACACCGATGATAGTTATGTTTGATTTTTAAAATCCCATTGACAATAAATAAAGGAGGCCGTGGACGGGCCGTAGAGGAGTGGAGTGGCAGCGTTTGATGGGATTTCTAAAAATTATAAAAATGAAAGCTAACGAGATAATTCACTCTAAAATATATAAGATTCAATTTGAAAATTCCAAGGATGATGAATAGATGACGTAGTAGATCGAGTAAGCAAATAAATGGGTGTCAAAGGAGTAAGAGGTAGCGAGTAATGCGACTTTTAAAAACTATAAAATTAGAAACATGGAGATGGAGATGATAAGATTTAGTTTTTAAAGTTCTAAGAATAACGAGATAGCTATCTAATAAATTTTATGTAAATTCATATGTAAAGAAGATAGTTTTTTTATGGATACTAGACACGTAATTGTTCGGATCATCCAGCTAGTTTGAATGAAAAGAACCACAAACGCCAGTAATATTGGTATTTGAACATCCGAACTGCAAATAGAATTGTATAGAGGAATGAAGCTATATGTGCGAATATTTTGCACAAATGTTGCGCCATATATAAGCAAACGGATGTAAGCTGCGGCAGCCACTGGTGAGCCAGCAGAACGGAGCAGCGGGCAGCGGGGAACTTGTGGGAGGCCCATACAGTATGGGCCACACATTCGGCCCATAATACTGTTTCGGCCCATACTGGATGATAGGCCGTGCGTCACCCGTGATACCTTTCCAGCCAAATTTACGGGCCGCACGTAAGCGACAACTGCGTTACACAAGATTGAGCAGAGCTGCAGAGGCGGCCAAACCTTTATTTGGATCAGTTTGGCAGCCTCACAACTTTACTTCAGACTTAATTACTGAAATTAAATTTAAAAGTTAGAGCTCTACCAAATAAATCATTTCTCTATTGTTGACTTCACGTTGATCTTCACTTCTTGGCTACCGTATTGCATAGATGCATTATCCTACTATTGATATTTTACTAGTACACATCCACGATCGCCTTAAACTTTGACACTACTGTGTACGCTGAACCACAAAATCCCGAAAGAACATGCTACTCCCTAATTGACTGGAGTATCTTGTCACGCCTTGCCACCCTGGATCAGAACGCAAGAACTTCTTCACACACAAAATTCACAATAGTTACACATACGCACTCCGTCCATAGAACAATTTTGCCACACCTTTCCACTTTCGTCCTTTTCCATTCCGTTACCTCGAGAAGCTAAACACCCCGCCCGCCCGTCCATCCCCTTGGGAAGGAAATTGCACGCGAATGATTGCGCCCGGGCCTCTCTTTTCCCGTGAGCGATCCAGCGCCGGTCTTTTCCACGCCTGGGCCCCCGCGGCAGCAAAAGGTCATACACACACACAAAAAAAAAAAAAGCGGCTCACACCACCGTGCGCTCGCGCGGGCGGACACGAATCAGCCGTCCCGTCGCCTCGTGCCGGCGATTCCCAGCCATCCGCACAAAGCGAACACGAACGCTCGCGCCGGCGCCTTTTTTTTTTTCTCCCCTCCCGAGACAGCGCTGTTCGCTGGGCAAGTACTGTGCGTGCACGATGCACGCTGTTCGCTTCACATGAAACCCAAGTTGGCGATGGTCGATGGGCGAGCAGACAAGCAGATTCCGCGAGCAAAACTGAGAAGCAACGATAAGAATTCGATCTACTCGGAGTGTTGGGTAAATAGTACCAGCCATTTTGATCCGGAATGATGACGTTGTGCTCATATTCTTCATTGGTAACAAAAGGGTAGGACTGTGATAAATTCAGATGCTTCGTTCTATTTTAATAGGCCTTAAATTTTTGAATGGAAGAAGTATACGATATAAAGTAATGTTACTTTATTGGAATGTTAGAGAGCACTAATAAAAACAAGGATGATTGTAGGCTATAGGACCATTCACGAACCTCCGTATCATCTAATGTCTATATCATTAATACACCACTAATGAGGAAAAAGGTAAAAAGATGAAACATTATTTCTCATGCAAAAACCATGTATACACAAGAATCAAGAATGAAAACAAGGAGATATGTGGATAAAAGTAGAGAGATGATTTGATGAGAATTTAATTTGAAGACAACATCCATTAGATTTATAGTTTATATACCTAGTATCTATATGACATGACAAGTATGAAAACTACTTGATAGTTTCTGGGTGAGGATAGCATAAGCTAACTATAAGCTTATGTGAAAGAGAGATAAACAAAAGTGAAGAGTGTTGGTTCTAATATAAGAGCTAGTTATACACTTGATCCAAGATATTCACGATAAATTCATAGTGAGAGAAAGAGAACATAAAGAAAAATAGAGCTAATCTTATATTAACTTACTACATGTTAGTTTTAGTATGAGCTCATAGTCAATAGTAAGTTATACTACTCCCTCCGTTCTATAATATAAGAATTTTTAAAATTGTACACTGTTATTAAAAAATATATATATGTAGAATTAAATATGGAGAGTTTGTGATTGGTTGAAAAATGAAGGTAGGTGAGAAAAGTGAATGGTAAATGATTGTGATTGATTGGGAAGAAAATATTGCTAGAGAAATTATACTTTTTATAAATCTTAAGTACTAAAAAAATTATTATATTTTGGAACGGGGAGCGTTATACTTTTCTGGGCAGCTGTACCGGTTTTAGTTTCACGAGAGAACCTCAGACCAGAGGTGTGACTTTTATGCAATCGGCGAGAGAACCTCAGACCAGAGGTGTGACTTTTATGCAATCGGCTATGTATGGCAGTATATGGAAAAAGTACACCGAAAGTCCCTCAACTTGTCATCGAGTTACAAAATCGTCCCCAAACCGCAAAACCAGATATCGGAGGTCCCTCAACTAACAAAACCGTTCGCTTGAGATCCTCTGGTAGTTTTGGACCCGGTTTTGTTTGACGTGGCGGCTAAGTCAGCGTGGGCCCCACGTGTCAGGCTACCACATCATCTCCCTCCCCCCTCTCTCACTCCTCTCCTCGCTCACTCGCTGCAGGGCGCGCGCGGCCACCGGGGGGCGACGACGAGGTGGGCGGTGGCGGCGACGGGGGTGGGGATGAGAACGGCGGGGGAAGGGGAGGGGAGCGAGCCAAGGGCGGTGGGGGAGACCTCGACGGCGGCGAGGCGGCGGAGGGGCGAGGCAGGAGAGGAGGGCATCGGCGGCCCCCAGCACGCGCCCTCGACGCCGGCCACCTCTGCGCCGCGCCGCCCGCCTCGACCCGGACTCCCCGCGCGGCTGCTCCTCCTCATCGCCGCCCGCCGCATACTCCGTGAGGTGGGCCGTGACGTCGTCGCCGGCCGCGCCGTCTCCGCCCAGTTCGCCATGGCTGGCGCGGACCCGTCCTCTGGCGCCGCGGCCACCGCCACCGCCACCATGGATGCCTCCGCCGGTGGCGGGGGAAATCCCTCGAGCTCACCCGCGCGGCGATGCCGCCGCCCAGCTCCTCCCCCGACGGCTGCCGCCCGCGCCAAGCTCCATCCCGCCGGACGCGCACTTCTCCGCCCCCGGCGACTGCCGCCCGTGCCAAGTTCCACCCCTCGCCACCGCCGGCTTCCTCTGAGCCCTCTTCCCCTCATGCCTCCCTCCTACCCTCCCCGGCGGTGGCGCGGTGTGGCGGAGCTCGAGGGCGGCGCAGCGTCGTGGGCGGGCGCTGGGTGGCGCAACTCGAGAACGACGAGGGCGGCGGGGAGATGGGGCGGGGGTTGTCGGCTGCGACCCCGGTGCGGCGTCCTGCTCAGCGTCGTAGCTGCCGTCGCTGCCTCGTCGGCCGCGTCCTCAGCCCTGTCACGCCGCTCGTGGTCGACCCCTTCAATCGGTCACCGGCGTCGGCGTCATTGGAGGAGGAGGCCACAGCCATCACACTCGCGCAGAGAAGAGAAGAGTGAGAGAGAGGAGGAAGGGAGAGAGATGACTCAGCCTGACACGTGGGACCCACGTGGGGCCCACGCTGACTCACCCGCCACGTCAGACAAAACCAGGTCCAAAACCACCAGAGGACCTCAAGCGAACGGTTTTGTTAGTTGAGGGATCTCTGATATCTGGTTTTGCGGTTGGGGGACGATTTTGTAACTCGATAATAAGTTGAGGGACCGCAGTATATATGGGGTACGGTCCAGGCAGATATCAGACTGTTGAAAGAATGCGTTGAGCAGAAAAATCTTGGGCCCATGTAGTGACTATCCGCAAGATTGTACTATCATCATCATACTATGAATGGGGAATATTGAAAAAGGAAGATTATATGTGGGCCTACGTATCAACTTATGGTCCCATCTGGTAGTGTTCATTAAAATCTGTTTATATCTCATAAGGTATAATAAAGTCACTGCTCTACGGAACAATCATTACCTAAATAATTTTTGTTTTTCCGGGGTCAAGGGTAATAAAAACAACAATTATGGCTACATCTGATTATTAGTCAGGGTTCTTCTAGTACTAACTACTATCTTCATTCACAAATATAATATATCCATGTATTGAAACACCATAGCAAAACTCATACCAATGTTGCTACCATATGTCTTGATAATAGCTGATAAGCGTGGAAGAGGGTAATGGTAACCATAAAAATAATTAGAGTAAAGTGCACATGGAATCCTTAAATTTGTAGGGATATGTTATTTAGATTTCTAAACTCTGAAAGTGTCTCATCTAGATCCAAATCACCACAATTCCTCCCGAATTCTATATGGCGCTGATGTGGCATGCCACATCCACGTTACGTGGTATCATCTTGATGGATAAATGGGATCTGTCAGGGTTATGGATAAGACATATCCTGTGATCATGGGTTAGGTTCGGTGGGACTCACCATATACCAAGTCTTAAAGTTATTCCGAATAAGAAAGGGGAAGCAGAGTTCTACATGGAAACTAAAAGGACTATACAGATCGTATCGTATTTATCTCTCTAGTTCCATTTGGACAAGGGGATATCTATGGGTATAAATACATGACCCCCTAGGAGAAGAGGCGACAAGTCCAGTTAGAAGGAAAGGATGAAATAGTCAGAATAGACATCAATACACGCTGCTAGACATCGATATCTTCGAGGAGAAAGATTACCCCGTCGTTTACTACGTGTGGTGGTTCATGCCGCTGTGCCGACGACGACTAGATAGGCATCCCAAATATTGTACTCGAGTGATACTGATATATAATAGAAACACCGGCTTCGGCCAACAGTAGTAGGGTTGTTACCTGTTAGATGAGAGGGCCCGGAACCTGTATAAAAAAACTTGTCTCCCGTCTTTTTTACCTCAATCTCGCATATGCCCTGGTATCAATGGATCCCATACTATGCAAATACCGTAGTCGTGATCTAGAACATCGACAGTGGCGCGTCAGGTAGGGGATCTTGGTACTTCAAGATTTTGACGAGATAAGTTTCAAGAAGACGGACCCTCCGACAACAAACAACTCGACGACTTCGACTGTGGGAGATACGACCCAACCGAAATGCGTTCTCCGATGGACCGGGACCCTCGGCATCTCAATCTTCCCTTAAAAAAATTTCTGTTCCTTTTTTTCTTGTTTTTTTCCCTCTCCTTATTCTCTCTTTTTTTCCCTTTTCTTCTCCTTTCTCTTGTGACCTGAGCACCCCGTACGGCGGTGGTCTACAGTAGCAGCGAGATGAAGGAAAAGAAAGGAAAAAAAGAGAAGGAGAAGAAAAATAAAAAAAAGGAAGAAGAAAAAAGGAAAACAAAATGTTTTTTTAAGTAGCCTCATTTATCAGTCAAGATGATGGCACATCACGTCCGTATGACATGCCACATCAGCACCAGATAGGATCCTAGAGGGGATGTGGTGATTTGGGAATTGGGATCTTGATGGCACACTTTGATAAGTTTTAGGATCTGGATCTGCATTTTGAAAGTTTGTGGTCCTAGATGATACACCCCTACAAATTTAAGTACCGCACGTGCACTTTACTCAAATAATTATATCTTCTACGCGTGGAATAAGTACATATCAATTTTGATAGTGGACAAAATCCGGCCCAGTTACCTAATTGCTGGCTTAAAGCCTAAAAAAAAGTACCTAACCTAGAATGAAAAGGAAGAAAAATTACCACTCCAAAAAAAAAAGAGATACAAATTATTCAGACATCAACACTATTAGTAAATCTCTATTCAAAATTAATGAAAAATCTGCATAACTGTAGTTTCTAAATTTCGGCATGCAAAAAAAATAGATTCCTTCTTCTCATCACATCTTTGTAGATTGGCCAAGAATCGACATTTCTGAATTACCATTCCAATTCGTTCTTACTAAATTATCCTTGGTAAGAGAACTTATTTTATAGATTGCATCATATATAAATGTGCATAACCCTTCATTGTACCGGACAAAAAAATAAAATAGGCCTAGAAAAAAAAGCAACAGCTTTGTGTAAAACCTTTTAAAAACAAATTTGCGTAAAAAAAATCTAAAAGGCCATATAATCGATGCCTACAAATTAATGTGCAGTTACCCAATTGAGCAACGGCCTAGCCCAAGCAGATATGGTTTATAAATGACTCTGAAAAAGCAAAAGTAAGGTTCATGCGTACTTTGTGTAGCTTCTAGGAGAGGTTTGTCGCTTAAAAGCTAACGACTGTTCATGATGCAAAGCAAACACAAGCTAAGGCTGGACGACGGCAAAGTGATTTTAAAAGCGCCTTTTAAATTTGTGCAAAATTTGCAGGAATGAGCTGACGAGAATCAGACAGTCGCCATATATATGATGGTACAGTACTTCTACGCGCTATGGTATAATTAAAGTGTAGAGATTGTAAGTCTGTGGTGTACTACGACGAACTAAAAAGCAGGGGAATATAGCATTATCTATCCAATATATTCCAACATTGCTTGCCTTGGCAGGAATATAATAAAGTACACACATGCTCTCCCCTGGTTGGTCTAGCTTTTCAGTGAAATTTACCATCTTATTCCAACTTGATCGTAATGAATGCTGTAATAAGCAAATAGAATAAAATGAGCAGAATACAGTACTTGTACATGTGAAAAATCATGGAGGACATATGATTTAGCAACGAGTTAAGAACAACTAGTCGACAAACCATAAGTCGCACGGTTTTTAGTATTAAAGATAGTAATAAATATCGAGTTGTACTCGGTTTGGATTCTTAGTTGCAACTCTTCCATGTTTTGATAAGTCTATTTATATTCATTTTGAAGTCCTAATTATAGATTTAACATGATCCCAAATTTGTACTAGTATTTGTTAATCGAGTTGTACTTGGTTTGGGGGTCTGAATTATAACATTTTTCATGTTTTAACAATTTTATATAATTCGGAATTAATATTATCAAGGTTGTATGGAATTTACAAGTTTTTAATGATTTATTACTTCCTAAATTAATAATTAATATATATCTAATTGTCATAATTAGGTGGGTTTTGACGTGGCAACACCGTGTAGAACAAATGGGTTTTTAATACAACACACAGTATTATATATATATATATATATATATATATATATGTATATATGTGTATATATATATATGGTCATAATAATACGATCTATCTAAGCAATGATCGGTTAAAGTGTGAACTCGTAGAAAGTGTTAATTTAGTATAGATAGGTATATACGTATCAATACTATTACACTTGAGGAGGTGGCGCCGTGGTGGTGGAGACTACTTATGTACCTTTTATTAACTACAAAAAATACCCGTGCATTGCAACGGAAAAAACTAACATTATAATAGTAATCTATCTATTAACTTAGTAAAGTAATAGAGAAAAGCATTCACATTAACTCTCGTGATCCTGAAATTATCATATTAATTAGAGTAAAATAAAAAAATAAGGAGAACTCATTGTAGACAAGGACTCTTTCATTTTATTATATTTTTAGAAAAAACGTAGTGTTCAATCGGATACATACATAGAACAAATCTTTGGCAAGGAAAAAATTACCTAAGCTGGATACGTTAATCTCTTCTATATAAACAATACAAATTAATACAAAGTATTCCCATTTTTTAATTTTTTTAATACAATTTATAAAAGAAAGGAAATTTGGAATTAAAAAAAATAAGTGAATAACAAAAATTATAAATTATAAACTAAATTATATTGGATGAGGAGTCTAGAATATTCTCCGAAAGAGGCTAGAGTGCATGTAGGAATACAATTTAGAAAAAGAATTGAAATTCAAAATAAAAAAGAATATTGAAAGGAGAGTTTATAGTTCATATAGAAATACAATTAGAAATAATGAAAATAAATCTATATCATGATAAACATGTAGCCAAATTTCTCATTGGTTAAATTTAGCTAGAATTAAATTAATAAACATTCATAAACAATTAAAATGGTACTAATGCTATTTTTAAAAATAGAAAAATACTTAAAATCACTTTGAGAAAAAAAAACTGGTTTTAGCCCGGCCCAATAGCGTGGCCCAATAGCGCCTTCTTATGTGCTTCGTACGCATGGCCCATGGGGCGGCCCAATAGCGCGGTGGCTTGGAACGGAGCCCGGCCCGACGCAGAAGAAGCTGCGGCCGTCCGATCTAATGTACGGTCTCGATTGATCCCGACCTAGATATATATCCGACAGCCCAAACCCTAACCCTAAAAATCTTTTCCCCGGTCCCCTTGCTCTCTCTCGCGAAAGCCACGGCGACGGCGGCGCCATTCCCCACCGAGTAGCGGCGGCGACCGCGCGACAGTGCGGTGGCAACGCCTTCTCCTCGCGAGCTGCGGTGACTACGGCGGCGCCCTCCCCCACCGCGAGTGGCAACGGCGGCACCCTTCCCCACCGCGAGCAGAGGAGGCGGCGGCGATGGCGTCAGCAGCTCCCGCGGGCCGGATCCAGCGGTGGCGCTAGCGTCGGTGGCTCCCACTGGCGAATCCGGCGGAGGTGTTTTCGGTGGGCAGATCCGGCGGCGGATCCGGTGGTTCTCTACCCCCCTCGTCCTCACCCTCTCCACCCAAGATTCTCCCGCAGCGGCGACGGTGGCATCGACGCTCCCGCGGGCAGATCCAGCGGAGGTGGCGAGGACGGCGTCTCCGGTGGACGGATCCAGCAGTCCTCTACCCCCTCCCCCTCTGCCCGAAGATTCTCCCGCGGATCCGGCGGCGTCGGCGGCTTCTCCCTTGGATCCGGCAGAGGTGGCGAAGTCGGCGGCACCCGCGGGTGGATCCGGTCAAGGGGATTGTGTATGTGTTTTTTGTATTGTTGTTTTTATGTGATGATGATAATTATTTGATACGAACTCTGGATGATTTTTCATCTTGGAAACGGATGTTACGGACGAAAAATTTTGTGTGAGGACGGATAAAAATCCACCGGAAGCCTTGCGTATTTTTTAATTAGGTATAGATTAGTCCCTAATATTTTCTGATATTATATAATAGTTTAATAAGCAAATAAATAATACTAGCATACTTGTTAAAAAAAATGTCTATAGCATATTATTTTGTATTTTATTTTACTTATAGCAAAGCATAAGTATTTTGCTAGTAAATATCTATACCTAATAAAAAAATACGTAAGGCTTCCGTTCGTCCGCTTCGTCCGTCGCCCTCATCATGCGCACCTCCCAAACCATCACAGTCCAAACCAAAAGCAAAATCCCAATCCAAATCGGAATCATCACAAAATCATCAAAAATAGATCATAGGACATGAGATAATCCAATCGGACCACAAAACAAATCACACATGAGAGGGAGGGGCGAGCGGGAGGCCGCCGCCGCTCCTCGCCGCCTCGCTGCCAGGAGCTGTCGGCCGGCCGTTGCGTCGGGGATCTGCCGCGTAGCCAGGGAGCCACCAACCCGCCGCACCGCCATTGCGCCGAGGATCCGGGCGCAGCCATGCCACCATTGCACCATGGACCCACCGACCCCCCGCTGCGCAGCCGCACTGTCATTGCGCCGGGATGGAGTCACCGCTGCTCCAGGGATCCGCCAAGCCGTTGCGCAGCCGTGCCGCCGCTGCACCGAGGAGATGCCGAGAGAGGGGAGAGGAGCTAGATCCCAAGCCGCCACACCTCACGGGAGCCACCGACCCGCCGGATCTAGCGAGGCACGGGACGGCAGCGACACCCCGACGAGGAGGAAAGGGGTTGCCGGTATAGGAAGGGAGAGCGCCGGTACGGGGAAGAGGGGGAGCGACGATGCTGGTGGGGGAGGGGAGACGGAGCACCGCCACCGGTGGGGAGAGGGAGCCGTCGGTGCCTGGTGGGGAAAGGGAGGGGAGGGGAGGGGGAGATGCGACCCGCGGTAGGGGAGAGGAAAGGTGAAACTAGGGTTAGGGTTAGGGTTTGTTGCACTGGTGATTTTAATGTATTTGGAATCAATCTGAGCCATCCATCAAAACGAACGGCTCAGATCGATCCCGTGTTGGGCCGGTGACATTCCCAAGCCGCCATGCTGCAAGGCCGCCTCATGGGCCGCACGCGCACGATCCGCATAGAACCAGGCCGGAAGTTTTTGGGCCGGGCTAAAATCACTTTATTTTTCTCCTAAGTATTTTCTATTTTTCGAAATAGCATAAGTATATATTTCTTAAAGGCTCATATCATGAAAAACTAAATCTTAATCAGTTAATATTTTTGTATTTGTTATAATTTAATTTACCCGTTGTAACGCACGGGTATTTTTTCTAGTAAATATATAGAGAGATAGATTTCTGCTTGTTTTCATGCCCAGTAATTTCTACAGCCCGCACGAAATCTACTACAACGGTCCTTTGGCACGATCTGGAACCAACGACAGCATGATCGCCTCTCTCTCTTGCTCCGGCGAGCCTGTCTGGCCGGCAGTGGGTTTATCTGTCGCTGACCAACTCCATTAATTCCATCTCTTCGTCCATCGATCGGTACCGCGGTACGTCACTGCGAGCGAGCACGAACATACACAGGAACGAGCTAGATTACGTACGAGATGCATATCGCGATCGCAGCGAGTACTATGGGATAGATCGCACTACACGGCAATACGGCACGGCGCGGCTCGGCTCGATCGGCTGGTTCCGTGTGCGTGCACTCATCATCACCCTCGCCCATCTCTCTCGGTCGATCTCTCTCTCCCTCCGTATGGCCCGTCGATGTGGAAAAGGTACCCAATTCCGATGCCGTTGCAAATTTGCAAAGCCGAAAAGTACGCATTCTGAAAAAGCAATCTATCTGCTATTGCCATCTCGCTCTCGCCGAGCGGGCCGGGCGGTTGCACTGTGCTACTGTGCTGGTGCGTATGTAGTGTAGATCAATTAACCTGCAGATGCCAGATGCCGGTGTCGGCCTCGCGCGATCTCGATCGATCGAGTGCATGTCATCTTCCGGTCCATGGTTGATTTGATCATTGCAGCAGTACATATCAGTGGTCACCGGCCGGCCGTCCAGATGCTCGCTATTACCTGCAGGCTGCAGCTACGACATGTATCGGAACGGAAAAAAGCGTATATCTTTCTATAGGTAGTTTCCAACCGGCCTAGCTAGATAGCTACTTGTCCTGTCAACATGTAATGCTAGCTGCTAGCGGCATCCACGAGAGCATATAATTAACGTGCTTTTGTATAGGTGTACTTTGGTTTGCTACCGATCGATCGCGATCTCGTGCCGAGAACTCGTTGTCATGTGTGTTGGCGATCGATGCTGCACTGCACCGGCTAGCTAGATATGTATACGTACTGGCAGTAGGTGTCATCCGAAACTGTGCATGTATTGCGCTGCAATAATTTAGCCGGAATATATACCCCGAGAAAAAGCAGAGAGGATACATAAAGTACTGTTTCTTTCATATATAGGGCCGCATGGCGTAGGTGTATTGGTTATTTGGTTTGTTGCAAGGGAGAGGATCACATGGCTTGATCGATCGATCGATTATATTCGCAAGACTGAATTTGTGCGTAGCTTAGCTTGTGTGTCGATGTTGAATTGGGTGGACGGATTCACTGTAACTCTGATGGAAACATGCATGTCATTGTTGAGTGCGGTAAAGGTAATTTAATTAGTTTATCCCGTTAATTGATAAGCAGCATATATAACGAGAATCAGATACACATCTTGCACCAAATTGAAAATATATTGGCATTAAAAGGATCCAAATATACTTCCTTGTGGGTTTATAAAAAAACATATCATATCGATCGGGAGCACCACCGCGCATTGCAATTTTGAAGCGGATTCTTCATGCATGTTATGTGGAAAAGAAATGGGGGTGAAAAGAAAAATACCAGCTTGATCGATCTATTACTAGGGTCATGTCAGGGGAGTTTCTACAAACTGAAAGAGAAACAATATATGAGAATATAGAGAAGTTAGGAACATTGGATGTGTACCGTATAATTTAAACAATTAATGTTAGCTTGGTATTTATTAATTTGATTTTTAAATTATTAAATCATAAAAATATTATAATTGAGATTCCAAATTGAGTATAACTCGGTATTCATTAATTTGGAATTTTAGAATTGTTAAATCATGAAAAAAAATTACTTGATAATTTGGCATAAGGTATGATGCTATCATTCATCCTACTTAGTTTCAATTTAAAATATGATTTGTGTAGAGAGAAACATAAAACTACTACCTCTGTCCAGAATATAAAAACATATGATTAGATGAAACATATCCTAATATTATAAATCTAGAAGGGATTTATTCAGGTTCATAGACCTAAGATATGTCCAATCTGATCTTAGGTTACTATATTTTTAGATAGATCAAGCAGTTTTTTTTTTAAAAAAGTTGTAGATACCAAATATCCAACACAAAATTAGTGGATCAGATAGATCTCAAAGAAATCTAGTAAGATTAAATATGAGTTTTTAATAATATATAGAAGAAATACATTTACAACCTCTCACTATATATAAGCTACACACAGCATAATTAAAGAGGTGTTATCCTGCTGAATGATTCCCAAACCAAATGTGGCAAGCTCCTCTCCACTTGTATGGCCTTTCAATTCGGATACCATGTGGACAACCGCTTAAAACATGCAATAATTATAAATTTCTACGGTATGGAGGTGAGCTCCAGTTGCAGGAAAGGGAATAGTCATGCTCATTATGATAAAAAGAAGAGAATCATCTAGCTAATTTATACTACCTCCGATTTTATAATTCTTGATGTTTTAGACAAAGTTGAGATCAAAATTTTGTAACTTTGATTATCAATAACTTTAAAAATATTAGTTTAAAAGAACTAAAGTAACATATATATATATATATATATATATATATATATCTTTCAAAGTACTATAAAAAATAAAGATACATTTATTTATTGTATATATTATAATAGAAAAATAAAGTGAAAATTATATTTTGGAGATCATGTCATTGATCATCAAGAATTATGAAACCAGGTGTACAATTTTACTTTCCTGGAAATGCAATTAGTGCCCATCAGTCCTAGGAAAGCAAGAACCTTCATCTAAGTACATTTTCAGGAAAAGATGCTCTGCATTCATAAATGCCTGCTTTTGAAGTACTCCCTCCTTAAAACGAACAACTTGATGTACCTGGACAAATTATTTATGCATAAAAATTGATTTCTTTTGAGATGGAGGGTATAGTACTAATTTTTTTACTTAGGATGTGCACGGTAGTACTCTCTTGTTGATAATATTTATCGTTTTAGACAAGTCTAATGTTAAACTTTAAAATATTAACTATGAATAATTTCAAAAGCATTTGTATGTATAGATTAGTCTTTAAAATTACCTCAATAACATATATTTATTAATATTTTTATATGTATTATAATAGAAAATAGTTATCAAAGTTTATTTTTAAGATCATGTTCTTATCAAAATGATAAGTATTATCAATATGAAGAGAGTGCTATCCTGGAAAAATTGCGTGGATCATACAGATGGGTTTAGGTCATCACAATTGCAGGGGCATCACACTCCAAATTTGTCAATTCGCACCTCTGAAGTGATGACAGTACTTATAATCCACAGCTTGGATTTTTCCTAAGAAGCAGCTATTGGCACGTTCTAAGGAAGAGAGTTGGGAACCGGAACTCCACACCATACATTTGGCAGTGGAGAAATTAAAATAAAATCAAAATAGTTTAGGAGTAAAACTTTTATATTCATATTATTAGAGGTTTAAAAAACAACGCTAAAAATGAAGTATGATAAAAGAAACCCAAAATTAATTTAAAAATTAAGACTTAAAATTCAAATATATAATTATGGAAGCTAGACGATGAGAAGGTAAGAAAATGATCATGTTTAAATACTAAATGGCAAGAGCTGGTTAAATATATAGCATAGACCATGTGTTTCCGATGTTACAAACATATGTTGGGAAAAAAAAAGAGAAATGTTACCTCAAATTCTCTGTCACAAGGTTGCAAGAGTGCACGACCAAATCTCACTGAATTCATCAGCGAAAAACCTCTCTCGCAAGTTGTACTATCAACTACTATCTAGTGGATGACAAAAAAGGACAAATTAAATTAAACTATACTAACTAAAGATAACCTAGTGAGGAGAAATTGAAATGATAGTATGAAATGTTATTTCTTATAAAGATGAAACTATTCATCATTTATTTTCTGAGTGTCATTTTGCTAAAATATTTTAGATACGAGTGCATATTTCATTTGACACGAGACCTTCAAATAGTACTTCTCATACATGTGTGGAAAATGGTTTATGGGCATTGATTTAAAAACCAAGAAGCTTATTATAGTAGTAGCATCTGCTATATGTTGGACTTTAGTATAAATAATATGATTTTGACAATCCCCAATAAAATCTTATATACAGGTACTTTTCAGGGTAACATACTGACTCCGATTTTAAGTACAACTACAAATGTGTAACGAGGATAAGGAACTAATACATATTGCGTGCTGGAACCTTGAGTCAACGGTTATGCATATTTTTATCAATTTTTGGTGGAGATTTACAAATATACTTGAATAAATGTATGTCTCCTTTAGGCTGTGTTCTTTTGAAGGAGTTGGGAACTCCTCCCCTATACACGTAAAACGGAGCGACACATTAAATTATGGTTAATTAATGAGTATTAGCTTTAAAAACTTGAAAAATGGATTAATATGATTTTTTTACAATAAGTTGTATATATAACTTTTTTTGAAAAAATATACCGTTTAGTAGTTTGGAAAGCGTGCATGCGGTTAAGGAGGGAGTAAGCTTAGAAACCTCAAGTTAAGAACACAGCAGATAAAGAGCACATACAATCTAGGAACTCACGATGCAATGACTCATGCTCCAACGCTAGTTATGTAATAAGTGGTTGTAACTTTATTGAAGTAAAGACCGGATTTTATCCCATTATTTTAAAAAAAAAACTAACTGAGCTGAGGATTTGATTCCTTAGTTTTACGTTATACTAGTTGCATAAACGTATGCTCTAACTAATAAACACAAACCGAGGAGATGGACTATATATTTCTGTTAAGCATATATTAAAACTTAAAAGGTATGTGCTCGTAGGTATAAGTAGATATAAGGTGATGCTCGTTTCTACTGGAGATGGAGATAAAAGTAGAAAATGGAGATAAAGTTAAGGCACGGAAAAAATCATTAGCGCATCTAAGGTGAAGATTTTAATATAAAAAAATTACTATGCAAAACCAACTTAGGAAGTAATATGAACGGTTTTTTAAAGTTCAGGGTTGAATGTTCGGTTTTAAAATTCAGGTACTAGAAATGTTCGGTTTTAAAATTCAGGTACTAGATGGACATCTATCTAAAATTTAGTGAAGATATTTGGACTTTTTCTTAAAGATTTATTTGATATTATAAGTAAACTTATACATGAAAGTTTTCACACGAAACATATTATTTTAGTAGTTTATTTTAGTAGTTTAAAAAACATGTTAATCGAACCGAGATAGTATCATGAAAGAACGGGACCTAATTATATATATGGTCGCATGTTTGCGTGTATGTCTTTCGTGATAATCGAAAAAAAATAGCGAGATTTTAACACTACAACAAAACCCTGAACTCGAAAAAGTTCGTCGCTTTATCTGGCGGTATCTTCTCTTCCTGCCAGCCGTGCGCGCGCTTCCATACGTAACTCGCTTGTCCTGTGACTCCTGTCCGATCGTCCGTATGGCATCTGGAATTGATGCTCCGTAACTCCGTTCCCTTCAAGCAACAGCTACATGCCGCTTTCCTGCAGCACTCGCGTTCGTGGCGCGAAAAAATGGCTACCAGCGTGCGTGTGTGCGTTCCCGCCGTGTCAGCTTCCAGCTGCCTCCTCCTCTGTTCTCTCCGTGACGCCGACGGCGAGAGCTTGGCGCAGGAGAATTTATGGCGCTCACGGCGCGCGTCCAGCGTCCGTGTCAAATAGGGCTCGAACCCTCGAATGCTCGAGCGGAAAACGCTTGGGCGAGCCTCGCGCCACGGCATCCGGGGTCGACGGTGATGGATCGCCGATCGCGATCCGAGCCGCCTCTCGCGATCTTGGGTGAGTAAAGCGCCGAAGTTTCGCGCGTAATTGGGAAACCGCGAATCTGATGTAAGCGCTGCAGTAATACTGGATGGGACAGGTTAATCCGATCCGCGGCAACAATGCATAATATTCACCGGTTTCTTGTTTCCTTGCATGGCTGCACAAAGTACGTTTATGCAGTTGTAAAAACGCATTTGAACATTGATGTTATATATGTAAAACAGTTCTGTCAAGTTTGGCATTTGTCAACGTCAAAGGACCTTTCGGTATTAGTACCGCAAGTTTCATACACCAATCAATTCACCGATGAAAAGCATTTGCTATACAATTGGAATTACCTGTGGCTGTAGTCCATCAAAACACACAGGTGCGTAATACACTCAATCGGTTTCTTGTCGTTTGGACGTTCATGTCAGATATGTAACTAGCCTCAACTGAGCTAAACTAAACTCGACAAGTCCATCTTGTGTTGCACTAACTAGCAAGTTGTCTAGTTGGCAGCTAAATCAAAGCATGTAGCCCTATCCCTACAATAGGAAAACATAGCAGATTCCCTTTACAGAGCTAGAATACTCTTGAGTCAGTATAACCTCTCGTCTCTGTGCGTTGTATTTGTAGTCTGCTCAAATGAGGTTTTGAGTGCTACATCTCCAGTCGAGGCAGGGGCATCCGAAGTTTCACACACAAAAACATGTGACACCATAAAGCTCATCCATATGACTCTCGATAGAAAGGAAAAGCATCATCCAGATTTGGTGGTGTCGGTGTTAACTTATGGCGAAATCACATATTAATTCGATCCGGTGCGCACCGAGCCACGTACAACTGCACTAAGTAAAGGGGGAACACAACAAGGCCAATCAGCAAAGGTTCTTCTCTGATGGTTAGGTTACACCGGTGTAGCAACCACCTCTTTATCTAATGGCAGATTGTTTGGTTTCCCCGTTAGAGTAAGAGAACTCTTGAATGCAGAGAAAGTGGCCTTCAGTGGAGATGAAGTCACTAGCCAATCAACAAGCCATGAATATGGCTTTGGTAGAATGGTTCACTTGACAGCCTCAGAATATGTATACAATTGAGCTGGCTAGTATGCCATTGGTTTTCAGTTGGAACCTCTCCTGCAGTTTACATCTATCCTCTGCTGCTCTACTTGCACCTGCATATATACTTGCATATATACTTGGTGGTCAACGCACGTAAAAGAAGATGCCAAATGAAAAATGCCCTTTTGATTTGTACTGAAAACGAACGCTGGCCATACGTATGCTACTTGAAAGCGAGAGCGCCGCTGCATCCACTGACGAGTGAAACATACCATTCAGCTTTCAGCCGGATGCCCCGGGTTGCACTTTGCAAGAACAGTTTCGGCAAGGACCGCGGTTTTTTTTCTGGAAGAGTGGGTAAAAAATTCAGATAACACGATCCGATGGTTGTATCTTCTGTTGTTCCCTCTGCTACTCCTCTCTCTGTAAGCATGCCTAGTTGACGTAACTGATCTTTTGTCGTCGACCTTTTTATCCCTTTTTATCCTCACCCGTGTTAAAAAAAAAATGTTGCAAAGTCAAAAGTAGGCCACATGAGCAGCAGAGCAGGTCCATTTACTGGCATAAAGCTTGAGCTCGCATGCAGTTCAGTTCTAATCTTGGAGGATCAGTCCCAATTTGGATAGTGACACCTCCCAACATGTTCTAGAAAACAGGGCAACCGTCAACACAGGTCACTTATTTAAAATATTTAAAATCACATAAAGTATTACATGGTATTATAAAACGCCCATATATAAAAAAGGGAGCGGTGTAATATCGATAACTGTATAGGTATAACTCGCAAGACTATCTTAATCATAAGTAGATCCCCGTATAAAGGGACTACCCTAATAATTGTCCGATCATATCTCGATATTTGGTGAGATCATGATCGGCCATCTATGGTACAGTCGCTCCAATTCCCATCTTACCATATATGTACACGTGATCTACAAGTATATATGAGAGGACACATTTGCCATTGCTTTGCTTACCTGCTTGATATGGAATGTGAGCACGAACAGGGTACTGCACATAGCAAGCCAGTGCGCTGCAACGACAAGGTTACGTGCAGTGAATGGCTATACAAGTTGCTGCCTTTCCTGAGAGCCGGGGACCAAACGGGCCGCGCGGCACTTTCGCGGCTTTTGGTTGATGTGCGTGACGATGATTGGCTAGTGCGCCGGGCAGCCACGCCGCAGTGTATTGTATCACAGTATCGGCCATGGTATGTGGAGGATTTGCATGCGAGAACGGTAGCGAGCGAGCTAGCTGCGAGATCTTGGTGAGGTGACAGCTGCGGGAGCTAGTGGCACACCGTCGGGTCCGTACTGTGATGTAGCCTTATCTCGTAGAGCAATGGCGCAGGGCACATCCTTTTCGGGTTCAGCGATGTCCACGGGCAACTTGTCGTTAGAGAGATCATGTACTGGCATTATGGCGTATTGCCTAGCCGGTCCCTCACCGCGGAATGGTGTACTAGCTCGGATGGTGAGTACTAGAGTTCTAGCATGGGCCTGGGATCGCCAGAAAGAGGGGTACTGCGCCGTGTAGGAGGGCTTCAACTTCAAGTGCTGCTCTGATAGTGGAGCTTTTTTTTTTGGAGACGCTGATTTATGGTAACGACCCACATTAAGAGATCTAACTTCCATAGCCATTGGCCATAATCCTAGCAACGTTAACACCTTGATGAGGATGTGTCGTCACTACGATATCCTCTCTCTGTAGCCGGCCGGAAACCCTTTCTCTGTATCAGATCTTAAAGCATATCAGATAAGACAATCCCTATCCCGGGGGTAGATGGCGCGTTACGGGTTCAAGAGATACTCCTCAAACAACAACAACAACAACAAAAAAAGACGTTACTAAAAGCGAAAGGCCCAAACGATCTGCCGCGCCGCGCCGCCAGCGATCCCGACGTAACAGGGCTGCTAGCTAGCTAGTTTGGTCCAGCCGTTTCACCGGTGGGGTGTGCGAAACTGCACACGGTGACGACGGTGTACCTAACCATACACCTCGCGCAGCCGCGCGTGCTGCACCCGTCGGTCCACGCCCCCGCGCGCGTGGTAGCTTGGCTTGGGCGCGTCCACTCGATCGAACGGCGCCAAACGTGACGGCGACGCCGGTGCGCGCTCGCTCGCGCGGCTTTGGGATATTCTTACGCCGGGACGGCATACGGGTGGCGAGATCCCCCACCCACGCACACTACTCCCCCACCGCGCGGGGATCCCACGCCTCGCGTTTCCGCCTCAACGCGCGGTGATTTGGCTCGTGGGTCGGTGGTTTACTCGGCGTCGGGGTCGGGCTGTCTCTTGGTCGCTTGGAAGCCGAGACCGCACGGGCACGGTGACGTCGAAGGGGTGAATTACGGCGTATGGCCTCATTTGCCGAGGCAACGCGCGCGAGATCGATTGATTGGGTTGGGGGCATTATCATTGGTCAGATAACGGAACCGGGGGCACTACTGCCCCCGTGGAATCGAACGGGTGGCATGCCATGGTCGTCAGTGCGGATAACTAATCAAATCTGTAAATGGGCTCCTGCGTGTTTGATCCGGTAGCAGAGTAGTCCCATTAGTCACCAGACGTGCTGATCGAGCCAATATTGCAAGCCCCCACATAACTTTATGCTGCGGACGCCGGCACAATCCGACCACTACGTTCCGCAGTGAACACTAGTCATTGGAGGAAAAACCCAGGCAGAAAAAACCCTGGACGACCCAATGTCAGGTGGTACCTAACGAATCAATCCAGATTTCATCGAGACAACATGAGTCCCAAACCTACCGAATGGTTTGGCTTCCGTAT
This sequence comes from Oryza punctata, assembly GCA_000573905.2. Lineage (NCBI taxonomy): Eukaryota > Viridiplantae > Streptophyta > Magnoliopsida > Poales > Poaceae > Oryza > Oryza punctata. Next base: position 21,511,717 of record CM002492.2, on the reverse strand, counting down.
TAATGCTGTCATCATGTGACATGAATGCCACATAAAAACCCGTACGATCATGCCGATTCAGATATGTTGCCCGCTCGAGAGGCCACGCTTGCTCCCCTGGTCACCGGCCCCTGGTCTGGGTCCCAATTAACCTCGCATCATGATCGAATTCCCCAATGCAATCCTTCAGCCACAATCTCATATATGCTCCGACCGTGACGTGCTTCTATACGCAATCACACAAATTCATTCATTTATTCCTCTCCCATGCAATCAATGAACTAACTGGATGGCCTAACCGCCTAACGTCACTATACCACTTACTGTAATTTCATTAGGGGAAAACATCCATTTGATCTGAAAAGTGAAAACCGAGGCGGAACGCAGCGCAGCTTGTAGCATGGTAGTCTGGTATACGGTATAGTACAAGAGACGAAAACAAAGACCAACACGTACGTAGGCGCACCGCACGGCAGTGTGAACGCGGCGGCTCCATCGGCATCTACCTCGTAATCTTCGTCCGGGGCGCTCGTCCGCTACCTGAGCTTGATGCCGATACGGCGATATGATGCCTCCCCCGTGCTGCCACTATCTCTCTCTCGCCTATCAGCAACCGCTCCGAGCAGAAACACACGCTACGCTTGCTGAAATCTGCTCGCAGTCTCGCGCGCGTCGTCACGTTCGTGCGTTGGGCACCGTGGCGCCGCGCGGCCGGAACCAAGCGTGTGTTTCTGCTCGGATCGACAAGGATGGCGAGTTAACCAGTGCCGGAATTAGCGGCTCCCGAGTCATCGGTCGCCGTCTCAGGTGCGTGCGGTGCTCGTGTGTCGCAACCGTGCAGAGGGCTCCGTGGCGGGCGCTGGAATTCTGGGGCCCGTACAGCCGTTTGTACGAACGGGGAGGGGTGTCTCTTCACAGGATGGGATGTGGCGACAGAAGCTCGTGGCTAATGTGGTGGTATAAAAAAACAACTATAGAGTGGCTGGAGTGGAGGCGCGCCCGTGTCCGGCGTCCAAAGTGAGTATTTTACTCGCACGTTAGGTGACAGGCTGTGCTTTACATACATTTGTTGAGATGGGACAAGGTGCGGCACTCGAGGACTACGGCTTTTGTGGTTTCGTTAGCTCCAAAGATCTTCGGGGAAACTATATAAAAGAATTTGAGAGCACACTAGAGCTTTTTTAGTTAAAGTTTCCAACCACACCTCCGCTAAACGATACTTTTTTTAAAAAAAAATCTATATAAAAGTTACTTTAAAAATTATATTAACTTATTTTTCAAGTTTTTAATTATTAAATAATCATATCGTCACTCCGTTTTACGTGTAAAGGAGAAGGGCTCTCAACCCCTCTAAAAGAATATGGTCCTAGGGGTTATTCTTTTTACATTCTTATATTGAGATGCCCAGCCAAGTAATTTTACAAGGATTTTTTTCGAATGTAAATTAAACATGCAAAAAGAAGGCTCCATATCATAAAACACCGTAGGAGATACAAGCAGACAAGCACAATCACAACATTAACCAACTTTGATCCGTGTAAAAGGATATGAGTAGACATTGACCACCATCATTAGAATTTATTTTTTACTTTCTAGAATTCCACCAACTGTCGCAACCATGCTCGTCGTTGTTCCTCCTCTAGATCATCATTGGGATTTTTATTTGGGGTTTTTTATATGATTATAGTTTTTATATCATTGGGATTTTTATTTGGGGTTTTTTATATGATTATAGTTTTTATATGTCCCATCAACTAACACCACTTTATTTCTTTACATGCCTATTGTTTTTTCTCTTTATTATCATTTGATATCGTTGTGTTCTATAAAAACTATTCTTTTTGAAAAAAATCATATTTTTCATTTTAATATTTTTTATTTGTAAATTATATTCTACTTGAACTCTTATAATTACCTTTCTATTTTTGAAATTTATTTTATTTGTTATTCGAATTTTAATTAATCTCATCATATGTTATAGACGGTATATTCTTTCAATAGTCTTTATTTTTATTACAAATTTTAGTTATTTATAAATTGTATTTCTAGTTGAACTTTTATTTTTACTTTTTTAATTTCTGAATTTATTTTATTTTCTATTTCGAATTCTAATTAATCTCATGTTGGGTTATAGATGGATTAATTGATATTTCAATATTTTTTTATTCTGAATTTTAGTTATTTTAAAATTATATTCCTACTTGAACTCTTCTTTTTCTTTTCTATTTTCAGAAATTTATTTACTTTTTACTCCGAATTTTAATTAATCGTGTATTAGGTTCTTATATGGACTCCTCTTTCAATATTATTTATTTTTAATTCTGAATTTCAGTTATTTTTTAGATTGTATTTCTACTTGTACTCTTCTTTTATTTTTCTTCGATTAATGTGAGAATTTCTTTTTCTCCATAGAAAACGTGGTGACTTCTTTTCGAACTATCTTAATAATATAATAGATATTAAAAGCTTTAATGTACTTATCTTAAAAATGTACTACATGCGTAGAGAGAAAATAATTAAGATTGAACGTGAGGAGAGAGAGAAGGCATGGACTAGCTAGCTGATTGCACGACAAACACTCTTATGTGCTTGCAACGATGACAATGTAGCGGTGACCAAAATGACCATACAATTGACAAACAAAGCGGGGAAGATAACAACTTTTGGCGTCTAAATCTGGTGACTTAGACATGGAAAATTGCAGGTATGCATCTATTCAAGCTTGATGGTTGTCGGTACATGGTGCTGTAGTGTTATAATTACATCTAACACTTGTATGTGAGGGAGAATATATATGACTAGGGCGGGTTGGATGCTTGTGCAAGGTGGTGCGTGGCGACGTGGTATGTTGGGGAGTGGTGCCTGGTAAGGTTGGATTGCTCATTGATGCTGGATGCTAGCTCTACCTCCTTAGTCCTTCCAAAGGTTTCATTGGGTTTTACATATTTTTTATCAATTGTCAACTTTCAGGCCAAAGGATTCTAGATATCGAACTAAAAGTCATGCTTTTATGCCCCATTTGAAAAAAAAATTATAGAGAAATTTTGTAGATTTAAATCCTATAGGGTTTAACCCTTTGAAACAAATGATTAAAACTTTCAAAATCCTATGAAATTCCTAATGATTGGCTCAATGCATATATATTTTGGAGAAAAGTTATCAAGAGTTCCAACATCTTAAAAACATTCCTTTAAGTGCATCTCTCATATGATTTTTGTGTCTTTCATGTGGTGTGTTCAAACGAACATTTATGTGTTTTTTTGGGTTTATAATCCTTTGTTTTATATTTTTACTCTTGTGAAAATCTTGCGTTTTCATAATCATGAGAATCGAAGGAGACCTTAATATGAAATTTGAAGGTCACACACACAAATTAAATTCACTCCTCTCATGGCCAGCGAAACGTCAAGTGGCTTGGCTTGGCTTGTGTGTTCGGGTACATTAAAGTCTCCTTTGAATGGAGGAATTTTACTGGAATTTCAGGAGAATTAAACTATTTCTGTAAAATTTCTATAAAATTTCTACATTAAGAAGTGTGAGGAGGATGAATATAAATTGACCCTCGATGCTTCCGTCGTGTGTGCACTAGAAGTCATGGCTTGGAAGTTAAAAATGGAAATAATTTGAGGTCATTGCTTATGGGAAGTTACATTATCATCGAAATAATAATTTAACATAGTATATTTTTATTTTAAAGTTTAAGTGAAGGGATGCGGCTCCTCTAACTTTATGTCAGAGGGATGTTGGTCCTGGATAGGTGGAGTCTCTGTTATGGACCCACACATCAATGACCCATGTTCCTCTGATATACCTCAAGGGAGCCTCCTCCTAAGTGAAGATATGAAATAAAAACTTGGAATTCAGCTACCATAGTTAGCCCTACGGCTTATAAGCCACTCTTAGTATTTTAATGTTTACTTTAAGATTTTTTCATGGAAATTTATTTTCCATTGTTGTTTTTATAAAAGTTTTGCTTTCAAATTATTTTTCTGTTGTTGATAAGTCGTACGGTTTATAATCGGTATTAGGCCGACCGATGGCAGCTAATACAGAGGTGAAAGTTTTTAAGCCTTTGTACCAATTTTTTATTCGTTTCATTTTCCTATCGGATTTCCATTTCTTTTACTTAAAAATTATTATTTTGTATTTTTTTTCCATGTATAAAGATAAGCATATGACCGCACGCACAACTTGTACACACTCGTGAACTTTTGTATTCTAGGTAAACAAGCTTTGACACAAACACGCACCTGCATATAGCTAGCTCAAATCAGAGATCTAATGAAGGCGGCGTATGAAATTTCGATGATTCAGCACTATCCATAAACTCTTTCCCTTTTTTGTCATTAAAAAGAGCTGGATCTGCATAATTTCATTTCCACTCCATTGATTCGTTCCACCGTTGAATGTGCCCCCAAAATTTCTTAGTTTCATAGGACGTGCAGGTGCATTCTGCAGGAGGCAGCAAATATTATTGGCGTGAGCCGGTTTAGCCTTTCGAGGCCGGGAAAGATAGGCCGTGATGATATCCTTGCCTACGCCCATTTCTGACCTCTAACTGTAGCTGGCGATAGTATCTTCCTCCGGCTTCTCCAAAGGTCAACTGCTACTAGAGGAATCGGTCTCTCCTTAAAATATCGAAAAGTGCTCTCAGAATGTGCGACAGTCACCTTAGTAATATTACGAAGAAAAATACTACTTTATCCCAAAATATAACTTAAAAAGTTAGCTACATAGATTTAAAAAAATAGATTAAATTAAATAGGAAATATTACGATTGGTTACAAAACAAAATTAGTTGGGAAATTAAAATGGAAATGGCTATAATTGATTGAGATGGAAAAGTACATAGAGAGGTTGTTATACTCTAAAATAAATTTTAAATGTTAGAAGTTGCTATACGTGGTGTGGAGATAGAGGAAACAGTACCTATTGCCTTTTACTACAACTTAAATAATTTTAGAATACCAAAGTTCAATTATGAGTATGAATGAATTTACATCTACATCTCAAATTCTGCGGCGAAAGGTGCCCCCTGACGACATTTTTGCCACGTAGGGCCCGCATGTCAACCGTAAACTCTAAATATCGTTCTCGGTTTAGTTTACATCATCTATATATATTATATAAAAGAATCTAAAAGTATAAAATTTGTCAAAGGGGGACAGATTGATCGAGATGGTAGAAGGTATCAGCTCAACACGTGGACCATTTAAAAGCTCCTTATAATATTATCAAACAGTGTTTGATAACTAGCATTATGGTTCATCAGGACGCTAAAGTAAGATATCTCACACCTTCTGTCATTGAGTTGAGTTTCGAATGAGAAGACAAACTTGTGCATTTAGATCGATTATAATATAGCCAATTATGCTCGAGTTCAGATTAAATAAATTATAGCCAATTATGTAGCCCCCGGCCCGGTCGCTAGACGAGGCATTTGAATAATGCAATTTGGACAGTGTCACACAGAGAGGATCGCTGACGATATCACGTCATGGAAGTTGCTCTTGTTGAGTTGTTGTCACGGCCAACAAAACAGTACATTAAACACAGCACACACGTACGTCAACAGTTCAGTGGTCTTTGCGCCTTACGTTGCCCTTTTGCATCGTGACAGTTGATTTGTTTTTTTAGTATTACTGTCTCATTCATGCATAAATCAAAGCAGACAAATTTCTGTGGTTCTTGTTTGATATTTTGCCCTCTTTGATTAGTGAATGTACGGTAATTTGCAATAGTAAAATCAACAAGAGGTCTTTAAGTTCTCTTGCCGAAAGTCTAGATCTCAAAGCTTTGTCAAGTTGCACATGGCATTTTCATACTGATTCTGTAACAGTTAAACCGTTCTATTTGGGGAGGGCCATACCATATATGGTCAACTCGTCCAGCACAGGGGAAAGAAAAATGTGCGCCCGTGCCTGATGACCTAATGATGTCGCAAGCCAAGGCTTCTTGATTACTTCCGTTCCATAGCCGTAAATCACATCTGGACCATCTGATACACTATATACACCAGACCGATGAGGCTCCTCCAACGTAAGTCCCGTCTTTTGACAATGAGATTCCTCCAACATAAATCTCGTCTCTTTGATGTGTGTCTATGAGGGTGCAGCTGGGCTCTATCTTTCAGGAACCCAAAGAGCTTCTTTCACACTAGACTTTCTACCATATTGTTTCTATGTAAAAGTCAACTTTGTAGATTTTAACCAATGATTAGTCAAATTGCATGTATATTTAGTGTATAAAAGTTGTACCAATAGACTCATGTTTTAAAGTAGAATCATATAGTAATATTTGTTTTAATAGTATCAAGAATACCATTGATGAGAAATTCTTGAACAAAGCTTAATGTTAAAGACTTCTCCAATTGGAAGTATGTCCGATAGAAATCAAAACGTACAGGTACATAGTATTAACTCTAAACATGGTGTGCATCAAGTGGCAGCGATGACATAAGACAGGCGGCGCAAGAAGGTCCATCGCATTGCGTCTCAATGCTGGTGATGCACAGTTCCTATGCAATTAATGTTGGAGCTGGTACCATGTTGTCTCTTCTATCAAATGATATTAAATAATTGTAATTCTCTTCTCTAGAATTCCTCATGTAATTTTATATGAATTTAGATTTTAAAAGTAAAATTATATATAATACTCTTGTTTCCATTTCTATAAATGTAGCTACATTTTATATACAACTATATCTATCAATCTACAGTGACAGTCATATATAGTGAACCCATCCTGATAAAATAGTGCATATTTTTTCAAATTAACGCAATATTTTTTGCATTTCCAACCAAATATAATAATGTGTTTTTCCCCTCCCTGTCAATAGATTAGATATTATGATATTTGGTTTTAAAATGTTTGCAGAAACAACTTTCAAATTGTGCTGTGATAATTAAGTATGATCAATCGACTCTCAAATGCGTGCCATTTCAACAACATTAATGACGCAACCAGCTGGGGTTTTGATGAAAATCGTTGATCACATGCCATATAATTGAGTTGGTATATGTGTTTCCCCGCAGCAAAAGCTTCCTAAAAAGGAACTCCAGAACAGATGCAGCGCATCCACCAACCACCCAGATGTACAAGCCCTTATTTAAACCGAACCAAATCAGTGCCAAATTAAAAACTGCAACTAAACTAATGGAGCGGACACAGTTTGATTGTGATAAATAATTGCCTAGGGTTAAAATAGGTCATGGTCTCTCCGCAGAACCAAAAGGGATCTTAAGAACCGTTTCACAATCTTACAATGTCCTTCATGTTCAAGGTCCAAATCCCAAGACGTGTCAATTAAGAAATCAGGAATGAACATGGAGATCAAACAAGATGCATATGTTTGAAACTTTTGATTCGGGTCATATGTACCAGCAGCTTAGACTTAATTGGGATCCCAATGCTCTAGATGAAAAAGATTTGAATTTAATGGTACTACCAAGACTAGGAGGAGAAAACTTACCAACCTAGAGAGTACATTAGGACAAAGTTAAGGGACAGGGGTGTCATATGATGTTGAAATATTCCCAGCATGTTCATCATATCAGATGGGATATCCAAGGACTAGTTAGTGGACTATGCATTTCCATGTAGGCAAGGTAACTTGTTGAGCATGAGAAAATTTTCACTATCAATCCTTAATTACTCAAACTTTATGTAATTGTAATTAATCTATGGAACAAACTGAGGTACCGATGTCACATCAAGCCAAAAAAGTCATAAACTTATAAAAACCAACAACCATATTTATTTCGAAGACCTAAAAATATTACCACAATAATAATAAAAAATAACATTTACTCTACATCATCAAATAAGTTGTATAAGTTAGGCCAGCAAGGAGAGAGCTTTTCAATCCATATATAACTAGTTGGGTGGTCCGCGCAATTACGCAGCTAACACCCATAGAAAATTATTTATCTTTTACATATGATTTTACTTAAAAAGTTATTAAATATTATCTTATTATCTTAGGATTTTGAAAGATCGAACTTCATCATCAGCGTTTTTCTAATTTTACAGTTTTAAAAGTCGCTTCGGTCGCTACCCCTTACTCATTTATTAAGCCTTTATTTGCTTGTCGATCTATCACTTTTTCTATTCATATTCTATGAAACATTTAAAAATTAGACATTTTAGTTTTTAGTGTTCATTGTCTCGATGGGTTTTGTTTTTATAAATTTTTAAAGTTCCATCAAACACCGTCACTGTACTCCTCTGCTGCCCCCTCTGTTTATTATCATCGGGATTTTAAAAATCGAACATAATTATCATTTGGGTTCATTTTTCACTTTTTAGAAGTCCCGTTAAATCTTCAGCGGCTTTACCAATGTACTCCTCTACACACGACCCATCCGCTACCTCCACTCTTTATTTTCATTGAGGTTTTAAAAATTGAACATGATTATCATTGGGGTTTATTTTTTTACTTTTTAGAATCCTGCCAACTGCCGCGATCGTACTACTTAATGGCTTGTTCGTGGTCCCTCCTCTTAATCGTTAATTGTTATTCCATTTAGGGTTTTGTTTATATGTTTATAGTTTTTATGTGTACTATCAGCTGCCACCACTTTACTCCCTTACAGGCCTATTGCTTTTCCCCTCTTTATTATCATTTGAAATTGTTGTGTTCTAGATGAACTACTCTTTTCGAAAAATCCATGTTTTTCATTTTTAATATTTTTTATTTGTAAATTGTATTCCTACTTGAACTCTTATAATTATTTTTCTATTTTCGAAACTTATTTTATTTGTTATTCCGAATTTTAGTTAATCTCGTCATATGTTTTAGATGGTCTATTCTTCTTTATTTTTTATTACGAATTTTAGTTATTTATAAATTGTATTTCTAGTTGAACTCTTATTTTTATTTTTCTAATTTCTGAATTTATTTTATTTTTTATTTCGAATTCTAATTAATATCGTATTGTGTCATAGATGGACTAATTGTTGTTTAAATATTTCTTTTTTTATTTTGAATTTTAGTTATTTCAAAATTGTATTCCTACCTAAACTCTTCTTTTTCTTTCCTAATTTTGGAAGTTTATTCTTTTTTATTCAGAATTTTAATTAATCACGTATTAAGTTCTTATATAGACTACTCTTTTAATATTGCTTATTTTTAATTTCGAATTTCACTTATTTTTTGGATTGTATTTCTACTTGACTTTTTTCTTTTTTTTCGATTAATGTGTGAATTTCTAGCCTCCAGAACGAACGTGTTATCTTCTTTTCGAGCTGTTTTAATAATATAATAATAGATGGTATTATATTTATGAAAACATAAATAATATTTATATGTTGAATTAAGTTTAATCGAAGCTACTTATAAGGATAGGTTGTGTATATACGTATTTACAAGAGTGGGTGCGCACATATATAAACGCTATGTTAACGACTATACTATGTTTAAAACAAAATTACGCGGGAAAATCCACCAAATTCTACAAACAAAAGAAATTCTCTTTTGCAATTACAGAACGGTGTGTTCACCGAACTGATCGTTTTCCTATAGTGGCATACACGAACGAGACCTAAAATGCCAAGAATCTGGGACAATGAAACGGACGGCCGAGATGACGCGTGGCCCGCCGAACCAGGCGTCCACGCGAGGCCATGACCACCTAGATGACCTCCTAGACCAGGCCGCACCTCCGTGCCGCCGTGCGTCCATCCCAATGCCACGGTGACGACGTGCCCGTGCGCCGTATCCCGCACCCGCAGCCCCGTCCTGCGCGGCGCGCGCGCGGTCCACACGCGCCTCCCCCCGTAGGACGGGTCGGTCGTGGCCGCCGCCCGCAGCGATCCACCTCCTAAAAGCGAAGCTGACCGGACCTCGCTAACTGCCACCTCCTGTCGGATCACCGGATCGGCACCCGTGCGCCCGCTAAGCCGCAGCCCCCTCGCGCCACGTCATCCTCCCTCCCCTGGGCGCTGCGCGGCTACGGGTACCCCACGGCCGCGTCCTCCTCTCCTCCTCGTATTTATAGGAGCGCCCCGAGAGAGAGCGCTCCCCACACCGTCCTCCATAATTTCCTAACCGAGAGACACCACCCAGGCCAGTTAGAGGTTAGAAACAAGGCATCGAACACCTTAACGCCATTACCGAAAGGCTTCGAGAATTCGGTGGTGGGTGTGGGAGGGAGAGAGAGAGAGAGAGGGTAGTGTGCAGTGAGGAGGGGCCCTGGCGATCGCCGGAGGGATGACGACGGGCGCGGCGGCGGGGGCTGCTGCGGCTGCGGGGGCGGCACCGGCATCGCCGGTGGCCGCCGCTGCTGCTGCGGCGGCGGCGCCCGAGGTGGCGGCGAGGGACGCCGTGATCGGGTGGTTCCGCGGCGAGTTCGCGGCGGCGAACGCGGTGATCGACGCGCTGTGCGGCCACCTCGCGCAGATCGGCGGGGACGCCGAGTACGAGGCCGTGTTCGCCGCGCTCCACCGCCGCCGCCTCAACTGGTTCCCCGTCCTCCACATGCAGAAGTTCTACTCCGTCGCCGACGTCGCCGCCGAGCTCCGCCGCGTCGCGGACGCCCGTGCCTCCGCCGCCTACTCCGAGGAGGAGGCGGCGTCCACGGTGATCCACGAGCCCATGGACGAGCTCGTCGCCATGGCCGCCGAGCCGGAACCGGAGCCGGAGCCCGACCACGACCACGATCCTCTACCTCAGGATCCGGCACCGGAGGCGGAGCCTGACGGCACCGTCAACAACCCCGTCTCCCCTACCGCCGCCGAGGTGCTGGACCACGAGGCGGACGGGGAAGATTCCTCCGGAGATTCGTCGGAGCGCAAGGCACCCTCCACGGAAGATGACGCCGTCGCTGACGGACGTAAGTACAATCATCCCCCGCTAATTAATCCTCCTACGCGCATATTAATTACATGTGTTCCATAGCTTTTCCAACCATCGTTGCTTCCTATTTTCGGCATCCGCATTCTTTTTCTTGCCAAATCCGTCATCGTTTCCGTTAGTTCATCCGTCGAATGGATCTCCATTTTGGCCCGGTTCAATTGGATCTGGTCGTTACCTGTGTATTTCTCTCCAAGTTTTGTCGTCCAATCTCCTATTTTTTTGGGTTAAAAGAAAAAAGTGTTTAATTTAGATTTTCAAACGATGCCTTTTTGCGGTAAATACCATTGCAGAAGCTGCATCTGCATGGTTAGTACTACTACCACTGCCGCACGGGTCCATCACGCTTGGTTGTTAGGAGAAAAAATGGAGTCGAGAGGGCCAATTATTCAGCGCCGCACCAAATGCGCAGCTATGATTCTTCATGGGATGAGAGATCGTACGGCGGGGCAGTGCTCCTCCCGGTCAATCGACGCCGTCCGTGCCGGCGGCGGCGGCCCGTGACCTCGCTAAAACCCTACCGCTTTATTGCCCTCTCTCCTCTCCATCCACGCCGTTCGATTCTCTCTCTCTTTTCCTCCGCCTCCTTTTGTTTGGTTTTCTCCGTCTCGCCTCCACGCGCCCCGCCTCGGCCACCCCTTTTGGCTTGGTCCCCCTGGAAAGTACCACACCGCTGGTACGGCCGCTTCTGCCAGTGCGATTAATAAAGGTGGGTTGCTAGTTAATGTCGTCGCGTCGCGCCGGTGCAAAACGTGCCACGCCGGGGTTGCCCCTTTTGACGCCTCCGGCGGCCTCTCGCCGTGGGCGGGCGGTTTGCTTCAGAGCGGCGGCGGCGACGGCCTTGAATTGAATTGAAAGCATCGTGTGCGTTGGATTCTAGTGGCTCTCACCAGCCTGGGGGAGTGGGGGGCTCCATATGGTGTGAGGTAGCCGACGCTGATTGGCTCGGCGTAAAATATTGCCGTGCATGTGTTTTGCATGTGTGGACGGCCGGAGATCACCAGATTCGGGTTGCTGGTTAACCCGGACAAAAGACTCTGCCTCCTCCTCACTTGGAGGAGATGGAGATGGTGGCGTGATGCGTGGCAGTGTGGCATCAACTCTGAACAGGCGTTTTTCTCTTCAAAGAAATAAATGCTCTTGAAAATACTCTGTCATGAAACTGTTGACTTTTTTTTATTTGGGAGAAATACGGAGTAAGTTGGTGTGCTTTAAGTTTTGTTTTGTGTTGCTGCATGCTTTTTCGGTGTTGTGTGTGTAGAATTGTCATCAGCATTTTGTCCTGGTTTGGGGGTCTCAAAAACGTAACTAGGGACGGTCGTCGTCCTCTTGCTCGAGTGACGATTGTCGACTGCTCGTCTAATCGTCTCCTTCTGCCTTGAGGCAAGCACGTGTAGTGATCAAACATGAGAAATCATACAAACTCATTTATTTAAAAGAACAAAAAAAAAACAAAAATAGGAAAGTGGGAATATGTCATCCTCGCCTTGGGGCTGCCTAGAATGACGATGGATGGTTTTTGCCACTGTTGTGCAATAAAGCAAACAAAAGAAAGTGAATTTTTTGACTAAAGAAGGTGGATTAGTGTTTTAAAAATATGCCGAGCTGAAAGTGGCAGTATTGAGCGTGGTACACACGGAGAGAACTTCCTTCCATCCTCCGTGCTACTAGTACTGCAACGTGCATCTCATGAGGTGGTGTCAGGCCATGTCAGGTCCGCAGCGGTGGAGCCAGCCGGTGCGGCGCGCACCGCGACGGCCCGTCTGATCGCAATCAAACGGAACCAGACGCTGCTGCAGAGTTAAATGGACCCGCACGAGACTCGCCGCCGGGTCACCGTGGAAAAATCAATCCGTGCGTGCCCCCAACCCTGCACGTGTCGATGACCGACTGGACCCAGATCGGGTTCGAGAAGCCAGAATTCCCGGGGTCCGAAGGGCTGGATCTGGTGCCGTGCCGATCGGATCGGTCGGACGGAGTCTGAGCTGTTACACGTGGTTGGCCGACATCCACTGGCTAGTGGGGTCCTGGGCCAATCACGCAGGTGGTAGCTCGGGCCCACTGGCAGCGCCTTCTCGAGAGAACTCTTTGTCTCCGCATGGCGGCCAGTGACAGGTCTTTGTGCTCTTTGGCTTGCCGTCGTGTTGTGTTACAGTAAGTCTTTAGCCATCTTGAGGCTGCAAGTCTGCAACCATCAGTCGCAGTGAGTGTGTGGGTAGGTGTGGCGACTGGCGACGGCGTGTACAACTTTTGAACTTCCATTAGCTTGCCCATGATTAGATCAGCTATAGGGGATTTGAAATTGATAATTTTCAGGTTAGGGCAGCGTAGCCAGTGCGACGTTATGTTTGTTTCTGCGTTGTATATTGGTGATGTGATCGTGTTCCGCGATTTGGCGACTTGCTAGTTGCTGCTACTAGTCAGCCACCTTTGCAACCAGTCCGGATTTCAGAAGATTTTCTGCAATCTCTTCCAAATTGACAACTGACGGACTACACGCGAGTACCTTTCTTTTTTCTTTCTAAAAGATAGGAGGAAAAACAAATCCTTGAGTTTCTTCTGCTAAAAGGAGGGAAAAGGTTTTGCTGTGCGTGCTGCATAGGGTGGTCTGTTGCAAATCGTCTTTATACATTGTCTTCGCCCAATAATTGAACACGTATTGGTCCCTGCTTGGTGCTCGCCCCCACACTTATGCCATGTACTAATGTCCATCTACGCTTCACTCAACTTGCGGGAAGAATCTCCCGTTGTGCTCTCTTCTCTTTATTGCGTTATCACGAAAGGTTCCTCTTTTTTTCTCCTCATGCTGTCCATCGAAAATGACATGAAAAGGACTACAGCGTAGGAGTCCTCGACACTAGGTTATTTCTTCCTGGGTTATGATGGGGATTTTGGAAGATCAAGGGGAACTACAGCGTGTCTCAAAATGTGATGGCAGAACGGTAGGTGACAACAATTTTGTGTGAATGCAATTGGGCGATGGACTTGGAGACCTTGGTGCCGTGTGACTCTGCCCACTAACGAACTCTCATTGAGGATCTAATTATGCCAGGCCAGAAAAGCGGGTGGAAAGTATATTTTATATTTTATTTTATTAGGAGGTTTACAATTTTATTGGGTTCTTTAGACAGCCTCAACCCATAATATCTGTCGGTGATTGTTTAGCACCCTAGCTAGCTTGGTTTCTCATTTCCTAAACAAGATGATAAGAGTCATCAGCTTTTAGATGTGTATCTTTTGTGCTTGCAAGCTAAAGGATGAACAGTTAAACTGAATTTTCAGAATGCACTTACTTTTAAAAAAAAGGCGTACGGCACGGGTGCAGTTCTTTTTCTAGCGTCACCAGTCATATATATACTCATATCCGTAAATGGAAGTTTTCATGCCTTCTGCTGTTTATGATAAGTTGATTACTCTTTGAAATTGATGTTTTCCCTGAAATATGGTACCGCAGTTAAAGAATTTTGCATCTTTATTTTTCGAAAACAGAGTTCAAATCTAATTGCTAAGAACATATCCACTGTTTGGATGCATCTGAGATCTATGTTACTTAGCAGATGATCATACTGACCAAGGGTCTCAAGGGGAACACAGCCTACCAGAGAGTTACCCCATCTGCTCTGATCACGAGGAGTGCATCGTCCGCCCCGAGAGGATCAAGATTCAGAAAGGTTTTATGGCCAAGGAGTCCGTGAAGGGGCACATGGCGAGTTCCTTCTTTACACCACTCGGCAAACTTTCTGTATTGAAGAACTAGGGAATGCTGTAGGACTTAGTAGCACTTCCATTCATCTGATAAGTTCATTTCTTCTAATTTCTGTTTCTGACTGGTGTTTATGACTTCTGCATTATCAGGTTAACGTTGTGAAAGGCCTGAAGATCTATGAAGATGTGTTCACAACTTCAGAACTCATGAAGGTTTCTGATTTCATCAATGAAATTCGTCAGGCTGGCAGAAATGGAGAGCTTTCAGGTAAGTTGATGTTTTTGTTGTTTAAAAACATTTAACCTTTTTGTTCGTCAAATGTAATTTTACAGCTCCCTGATAAGTATGTTTGCCTTGTTAACGTTAGGTGCTATTTATTTTCATACTTTTTACTTTTGTCTATTTCTCGTCGGTGCTATCCAACTGATTCTTCCAAGATACCAGAAATATTCTTGCTTCGATAGCATCAAAAGGTGGTCCTAGTTCAGGAATTGGTACCTTTTTCTATTGGTGGTGATGATTTTGTTTGATATTCTTTCGTGGTAACTGACTCTGATATCTGGATGTCCTGTTCATAACAACTGTCGTCCATATATTTCACATAATATCGTGCTAGAAGCAATAGAAAATGAAGCAAAGACATTGAAGTTTATACACGTCTTGCATAGGTAGATGCCATCTCCATGCTCCAGTCACATCCTAATCAAGTAAAAATATAATTTGCATTTGACAAGATAGTCACAAACCTTGTGTCTACGATACCTAATGGACTCAGGCATGTTATATTGGCTTTAACCTAATCTAACTAACCATTAGTTCTCAAGTTATCTTAAATGACAATAGAGGACATTGAGGAAGTGTATAGTTTAGTTATCTCAAGACATGCTAACATCCGTCCCAAAGTTATGCACCACAAAACATTGATACAAGTAAGATCTCAATTTCGTAGCCTTCTTTGGTTCCTGAGTATGATTTCATCTTAAGATTTAACATAGAGCTCACATCGCAAGTTACACTTATATCGAGTTTAGTTTTGTCAAAAATCTCCAAATGCAAGTAAGTCATCTAAGCTTTACTAGTTACAGAATTTTCCTTCTTTTATATGGGAATAGACTTTCCCTCTGTTTTGTTTTTAAAGGGATAGCATTTCCCTATTGGTTCATGTTTGGCTATGTTGATTGCTCCTGCCTACCTTGTACCTTGAAATGCGACCCTCCTATTACATTTGCCTTTGCTGCTATCAATTTTATCAGTTTGGAGCTAATTCTCTAGTTCAAAATTTAGGTGAAACCTTCATATTCTTCAACAAGCAGATTAAAGGGAACAAGAGAGAGATCATTCAGCTTGGCGTCCCACTATTTCAGCCCACCACAGAGGAATCTAATTGTATGTTCGAAAAACTGGTGAACTCTACTGTGATTTGTTCAACTTACTTACAGTTGCAAGAATATTCTTTGAAGTGTGGCATAGCATATTTGCATGAACATGTCTTATCCACACAATGTAATGGCCTAGTGAATGGTGGTTTACAACTGTTCATTCTTTCCTCTGCGTACAGGTCACATAGAAGCAATCCCCCTTGTCCTCCAGGCTGTCATTGATCACCTTGTTCTTTGGCGTTTAATACCAGAAAGCAGGAAACCTAACAGTGTCATCATCAACTTCTTCGATGAGGTAGGAACTGGTTCCCTTATATAAAATAGCATGATATTACACTTGACGAACCCAAATGCCCCTTTTCTTCTATACTTCGTTAAAACCTGTCGTATAATATCGAATATAATTGGAAGTATGGTTAGCCTAGTGGTCCTAGGAAAAAAAGGAAATGGATAAAGAATGTGATTTTAAGAAAGGAACATCATTATAATATAGTAAAATCACTCTTCATGTACATGTCAGAACAGTTGTACTGTTCACTTCTTTTTCTACAAGTGGAAGGCTGAAAATAAGTGTAAAAAAATGAGAGCGAAGAAAGTTTAAAATTTCTGACATATCTACTTCTTCCATATACTTTGTTTAACCTTTATGACCTCCTAACTATTTTAGTCGTTTGGATGGACCCCAAACCCCACATCCACATGTGTAGAACTAAAATCCTGGCCCATTCCCATTGATGGGCCTGGATTTATCCCATGGCAAGCGTGGGTGATGAAAAATCAGTTGGAATTTAGGTTGCATCTTTTATGAAGATCTCGAGCTTGCTTGATTTCCAATGATCTGCTTTGGCTACACAAAGTCAACTTGAGTATCAGGACATCAGTAATTTCCATAGGACATGCATGCACCAAGAACTCATCAACTGCATAGCTTAGACGAACAAACATCCTTGCTCAAAAGTCTTGTCCAGGTTGTGCTCTCTGACAATCTGACGCTATGGTGGATTTGTTTGACAGGATGAGCACTCGCAGCCCTACTTCAAGCCTCCTCACCTGGACAACCCAATCTCCACTCTCCTGCTGTCCGAGACTACGATGGCGTTTGGAAGGTCACTTGTCACCGACAGCAATGGCAACTACAAAGGACCCCTTACGCTCTCACTGAAGCAAGGGTAAAACATCAAATCGTACTGACATCATCTGCTTATTTTTAGAGCTAAGCTAGTATAATATACATGGGCTGATGGCGTCTCTGCGTCGAATTTGCAGGTCACTCCTGGTGATGCGCGGGAACAGCGCGGACATGGCTCGCCACGTCGTGTGCCCATCGTCCAACCGCCGCGTGAGCATCACGTTCGTGCGCGTGAGGCCGTCGACGCCGGTGGACCTCAGCCCGCTCCCGTCGCCCACCAAGGCCATGACGCTGTGGCAGGCGCCGCCACCGCAGCAGCAGCAGCCGATCCCTGCGCCCGGCATGCAGCAGAAGCCGCAGCACGGCGGCGCCATCATCGGCTACGGCCCCGGACCGCAGGCCGTGCTGGCGCCTGCGTGGGGCATGGCCGTGCGCGCCGCGCCCGTCATGATGGTCGCCGCGCCCGCGCCGGCGAGGCCGATGGTGATGGCCCCCGCCGGCGGCAACAAGCGGATGAACCGCAGCGGCACCGGCGTCTTCCTGCCGTGGACGGTCGGGCCCAAGAGGTACAACAAGCACCTCCCGCCGCGCATCCAGAAGCGCCGATTCTCGGCGATGATGTCGCCGATCGAGGCCCAGGGCTGACCACCAACTTCACCTCACCGGACCTCGCCACGCCTCGCCGGCGTCGTCGTGGTCACCATTAGGCCGCTTTTTCTTCTTCTTTGAGGCCAAAAAAAAAAAGGAAAAAAAGTCGAAACGCGCGGGAAGTTCAGTCTTAATCGGTGTGTCCTCCCTGTGAATTTTGTCGTCGAAGTGGTGACTGGTTGTTTTTGTTTTGTCTGCCTGTAATTTAGCCGGGTGTGAGTAGCAGAGATGGAAGCGGTAGAATATATGGGTAGGCATAGTTGAGCTCAGGATCAATCAGGAACAGTGTTTTCTTTTTCCCTTTTTGGTTGCGAGAAAGAACTACTGGATGGATGTTCATGTCCTGCTGAGTTTGCAGTAAGCTCTAAATAGTAGAGGTAGATGATGCGTCTGGTGTTGCTCACTTTGTTTGGTTTGTACCAGCAGATGTACCTAGTTATGCTTATGCATCGATTTTAATTGTTTGTATATAGGATTTGCCAGCACCAATCGTTGAGTTATTCACTTATTCTCCTAGATATGATGAACGGATACTTCAACTGAAGAGATAGGAGATAGTTCTCAAAAAAAAGAAAGAGAGAGAGAGATAGGAGATCATCAAGTGAAAGTTGCCATTTTGTTTGAGATACATGGTTGCCATCCTTCAATTGCATAGAGAATGATTATAGATAATTGCAATGCCGCTTATCCTAACATTTCTCCAGATGGAAAATTAAGTTTACAGATTGAATTTACAGTCTCTCAACCCGTCAACTTCCACCGACGTGGTCCAAGAAGCTTCGATCCCATCCTTTTGGGATTTTCTAAAATAATAATAGTATTTATTTAACTCAACCAATTACATCGAGACTATAAAAAAACAATTACATCGAGGAGATATATCTATATGAGAAGTGAGAACACTCAGCTTCTACATAACTAGGACACAGTTACACACAACCAAAACACACACTCTCAAGTTTATAAAATAAAAATACATGAAGTTTTATGCCCAATCATTGACTAGATCGCCATCCGCATTCTAGGGTAATAAACTCCTTAACCACCTTCTCGAGATGTAGACCTACCGCAATCATAAAATCCTACATACCCTGAAGTATAACCTAAGTACGGAACCAATTGATTAGTAAATATATAACCTGAAAAGGAAAAAGAGATATTGTTTTCGAATAAAAAACCATATCACTCAGGCATAACCAAAGCGACCAGCAAATGGCATCCGCCTCTAACAACACATGAGGTTTCACATCATTTTGGATTCCCCATAGCCATCTCCAAACCTGTGAGAAACACTTCGACGTGGAGGAAGATCTGATGCCACTTGAATAATAGACCAAATCGAGTGAGGAAAACGACAATCATGGAATATGTGTTAGGTTGTTTCAGTTTTTGACAGAAACAATGCTTTTGACCACCTTGCCAGTTGCGTTTAGCTAGATTGCCTTGGCACCACTCCACATCGCAAATACAAACAAATCTTGACCTTAAGTGTCACCTTTAGTTTCTAGAGATGTTTGGTAAGTACCCCTCTTGGTATTGCAAAGAAATAAAGATGTACATAGGGAGGCTGCTAAGCACTTAATTAATCAAGGTCAATTCCTTAAGTATCCTTGAAACTTCACGTGATTCCTTCTACGTCAGATTTGCTTGATCCATTCTATACCCCTAAGTCTTTTCATCCTTGACATGCCCATTCCGTTAGTTGATAATGAGTTGACCGTTAGTTTTTTTACTAAGAAATAACCTTATTGTCCTCAGCATATTATTAAAAGTTAGAAATGTTCTTCATAGAAATTTCTTTTAGGTTGTGAAAAAATAGTAAGGGATAAATTACCGAATATGTGGTTTTGAATTTCAAAATTTTGAAAAGACAATTCATTGAAATTTACATCAAACTGTGAAGCTTTGCATGGAAGGGTATGAAAGGGATTGGTCAAATCTTAGGGGTATACAAAGAAATTAATGTGAGTCAACTTCTCGTGGATGAAAGTTTTCCTTTCCAACTACAAACTATCTTTTTTTTGGAGAGGGGGAGTGTGTTCATGGCCTTCTTCTTCTCCCTCTGCTCTCTCTCTCCATGGAGATCCAACATGTAGGGGGAAGAAGCCCCTAGCACCCACGCTGGATCCATCACTGATGACAACAGGGAGGAGTGGAATGGCAACGTGCACCGGCTGAGGCATAGGAGGCTTCCACTGAGGAACCACAAGAGGTTTAACCGAAGGCAGAGGAAACATGATGCCCATTGCTTCATCATTGACTACCTAGGCCGCCATGATCATTCTGGGAGCATATGGTATATCACGACAATCGGTCTATACTGGCTCAACAACCAGAATAAGACCGCCAAGCCATAACAGATGACCCTGCCATCGACGCACATTGCACCAGTATCCACGGGAACAACCCCCCTACCCCTTCCCCACTGCCCTAGAAATACATTAGGCCAGATTTGTGGAATGATGATCCGTTAATGTTCATTTCTCTAGAGTTTAGTGTATGACCAAGTCTTATAGTATGTATGTGAACAGTTGCCTATGAATATAAATCCCATCTTATACCTCTCAAAGACATATTGTAGTATCTGTTACCTTAACCTCCAAATTCAATTCACCACCTATGTGATTTCTCGTGCAGGAATTTAGGATACATGTGCCAAATCGTTGTCATTGGATAAAGATAATAGGCGATCTTGTTATAATAGGCGATCTTGCAATTAACAAACTGTAACAACCCTCCCTCCAGAACCGTGTAGCCCAGCCCATCAGACGGGCGGGGCCACTTACACATACCACCCCACTTACACTTTCGTCCTCGCTTCGTGTAAAAAGGTTAACCCGGGAGTGATATGGTTGGAGGGAAGAGGCCTTATAAGTTGGTTCCACCCTTGCTAAACTAGCAAGGTGGTACTAAACATGTGCACACAGCTCTCATGGGCCACACAGGCCTCATCCTAATTGGGCTAGGATGTCACATACACCCAAACTGTAACAACCCTCCCTCCAGAACCGCGTAGCCCAACCCATCAGACGGGCGGGGCCACTTACACATACCACCCCACTTACACTTTCATCCTCGCTTCGTGTAAAAGGTTAACCCGGGAGTGATATGGTTGGAGGGAAGAGGCCTTATAAGTTGGTTCCACCCTTGCTAAACTAACAAGGTGGTACTAAACATGTGCACACAGCTCTCATGGGCCACACAGGGCTCATCCTAATTGGGCCAGGATGTCACATACACCCACCCTCAAAGGACCCGACATCCCCGTCGGTCCAACTCACCCACTTAGCCACACAGGCATATAGGCAAATACCCAGGAACACGCCCCCTCTTAGCGCACGTCCATACGTCTAGTGTCGGCGCCATATGCCATGCCATGTGCCTCACATAGAGCCCACATGCGCCATGCGCCATATGCCCGCACACTGACCCGTACGCGCAACCGCGAGGGTCGGCTCTGATACCATTTGTAACAACCCTCCCTCCAGAACGGCGTAGCCCAGCCCATAAGACGGGCGGGGCCACTTACACATACCACCCCACTTACACTTTCGTCCTCGCTTCGTGTAAAAAGGTTAACCCGGGAGTGATATGGTTGGAGGGAAGATGCCTTATAAGTTGGTTCCACCCTTGCTAAACTAGCAAGGTGGTACTAAACATGTGCACACAACTCTCATGGGCCACACAGGTCTCATCCTAATTGGGCCAGGATGTCACACAAACCAAATGTGCATGGTGCATGCAACTCTACATGTGATGCCCATCAGAACACACATATAATTGTTTCTACATACTCCACATCCAAGGGGATTGATTTCGACTTATCGTTAACGAATGTCTTTGCTGCTACTCTGATGAACTAGAAGTTAGATAATCATACACCTATGGTCATAAATATTTGAGACGCATCATTAACTCATGTCAAGCTATGGCTCAAAATTCAGGATAGATAAGTCAAGTCGCTAATTTGGGCTTGTGCTCATTGCGTTTGACTAATAGAAATATTTACCTTATATCTATGACCAAAATTGTGAAGTGTAATCTGAGCAGAGGATGGATGATTAGATGAACAAGGAAAATAAAAGTGAATGAAAAGGGACAGCCCATAGTGAGCGTGGTGCACGTAACAACTGATGATGGTGTGCATAGTGGGTAGTGACCGGCAAAGTGAGGAGCATGAAAGTTTACAAGAATCTCATCCTCCTTAATGTCGCCCGATTTGTTGCCAACGAGCCCGGTGCCGCTAAATCAAGCGACCAGAAGCTCGCCATCAATAGGTCTGACTCATTCTCGTCCAGATCCGGTCAGCCACCATTTGAAGAGGCCGAGGTCGAGCTCATCGTCATCATCGCCACGGTGGTCTAGGTCGTCGTCATCGCCATCACGGTCTTCTTCTTCCATGCCGGTGGTTGCAATCATCTTCTCACCATGACGCTATGGCTACCGCCATCCTCATTGTCGTTGCTATCACCACCATTGTTTCCTTCGCCATCAGATGTAGCCATCATTGCCGCCACCACCTTCTTTGCTGGTCATGCTCGCCCCCTCCACCCGTTCACCCGTCAGCAGCCGGACCTCCATCACGAGCTCGCTGACATCAGATGAGGCGGACAGGTGGAGGAAGCCAGGGGATGGGTGTCGGCGGTGTGTGGGGGAGAGGAAAACGTGAGGAGATAGGTTCCATACCAGCCAATCACAAGAAAGCACCGATCCACCACGTAGCTTCCTCGCTATGTCACCAAGCAAAAAAGCGAAAAACAAACAGTAATTTCGGCACTATTCCTATCCTACGTGGATCACTCCAACATTGGCCCCTTGTGTGCCACTTTAAGTTTGAATTAACGATGTTGGTGACTAACGCTCATGCCACACAATGCGGGCTTGGGCAAAAGGTTTAGAGAGACTGGAGGTTCATTGGGGTTGCTTTTCTAGTGAGGGGAGCAATGAAGACTTGGGGAATATATGCTTTGGGTATGAGGGGCTTGAGCACGATGATGAGGCCGAAGGGTTGGGCTCGGAAGAGACAATGATACGGAGGAGGCATTATGCTCAAACAGGATATTTTTCGGCTAATTCCCTGTTTGGTCTAAGACATAAGCCATTTGGTTCTCGGTTTTTGCTTCTTGAAGATGAATCATGCTCGGAGAATGAAGATGTAGAAACCATTTGGCACGAGGAGGAAGGACCGAGTGATGAAATAATGTTGTCAAGCGATATTGTCTGGCGTGCATTGGTACAAGGCTTCACCGTGGATGAAGTTTTAGTGGCGGGGGACTATCTTCGTGGTGTTGGCTCTTCCTCAAAGTTAAGGCCTTGTCCTGGTGGTGTAGGTTCAAGAATTAAGGGGCACCTTGTAAGGAGAATGGTAGAGGTAGTGGCTCACCAAAGATCACTGGCTTTCAAACCATAACAAGGTCCACTCCTAAAACCTAGGGTTTCATCGATAAGGACTTTGGGTGACTTTCTTGCTAGATTCCCTAGGTTGAAGAGAGGGTAAACGTAGGTTCATCCGTTGAGCATCACTAGAGAAGATGGTGCTGAAGCGCTATCCGATCTAACTAACTTCAGTAATGCCAAAAGCCTACTGTTGAATTTGTTGTCCGGGAGACAACATGTGTGGGAACCTAAGGAGATAGGGAGGTTCATCAGTCGGACTGCTATATCTACTGGTCTTCATGACTAAAAACATATATTTTGATTTGCAAGGAATACTATGGTCTGCTTTTGGTTTTGCCAAGAATTACTTCAATTGTTTTTGTGGACAAGTAAGCACGTCTGGGCTGTACAGTCACAAACCTCATCTTTAGAAACCGAACATTTCAACTTCAGTGTTCGTTCAGGGGGAGCAAGGGAAGATGGTTTCCATGGAGGTAGACCTTGGGTAGAGGGAGAGAGCAAAGTGGTTGTGTGGGCGCCATGAACTAGGGAAGAGGAGGGGTCACAATAGCTTTAGTGGTCGCAAAGGTGGTGGTGGAGATGGAATGTTTAGGACAGATGAGAATTTCTTTAGTGCTGATAGGTTTGATGGTAGCAGGGTAGAGTTTCCTCTAGGACATGGTTTTGGGTACCATGGTGGCCAAGTCGGGGATGGTAGTGACATGGTTTTCATCCATGGGGCCCGCAAGGTTTTGGGCTTCGTGTCGAGAGGGAGAAAGGTGAAGGCTATGCAGGAAGATCGTGATGTGGCATACGTGTCGGGGTCGGTAGATCCCTTTTATAAGAGTGAATTGTTTTGTTATGATGAGATTAAGGATGTTGATCAGGACTACGACTTGTTATTTTGGTGCGAGTAAGGGCCTTCCTCATTTAAGTATTTAGGAATCCCTATGCTTATCATGTAAAGACTTTGTATAAAGATGAGAAAAATATAGAAGAGAGTTTTTTTGATGAAATATTGAAGAGAATTTTCAGATAAAGTTGAGTAGGAAAGTGTCAGTGTGTGTACGTCGATAGCAGGGATCCGGTGGGGCCCCCTCCCGCGAGTTTGGCCAGTGGCGAGTCATGTGTGAGGTGGAGCTCGGGCTCCCAAGAGAAGTGGTAACTGATGAACAAGCAAGAATTATATAGGTTTGGGCCACCCGGAGGTGTAACACCCTACTCCTGTTATGTTGGTGATTTCTCTCCTAGTTGTGAAGGATCATACAAGTTTATCGTAGACTCGGAGTAGTTTCTCTTCCTTTCTCTTCTAGATTTTCTAAGAACTTCACAGTATGTGGCTAAGTGTTCTAACCCACTAGGTTCTGAACCCCTCTCCCTTGGTCCTAGCTCTCCCCTTCTAGTTCTCTAGGGAAAACCACATGACCAAAGTTCGAGGAAGGAGCTAACTTTACAAGGATTTGGTGTAGAAAGTCTTGTCAGTCTTCTCATCCGCTCTGGTGGCCTCAGGGTAGTCCCAAATAGGTCCCACCGGGAACGAGGTGCGGTGAAAGCTCGTCACACACACCGTTCGATCCATGCAGACCCGTGGGAATATGTTTCACCACACCTTCCCAGTGTTGGGACCTGCGTGTTGGTGTCTGGTAATGGGTGATAAAAATGGTGGGCCCAGTAGGGACACGGTGGTCAACCGCTCCCCCCGGTTTCCCACGCCTCTATCAAGGTAGACAAGGGCTGAAGTGATGGGGATAGGTGTGGTAGTTGCTGCCCTATCTCCCATGCCTCTCGTCCCGAGGTAATTACACGTCTTGTCACCCTCAAATAGGGAGACATCAAGGGCCTGAGGTGAAATGGCTCATTCCAACAAACTTCCATTTGGACTGTCAGCTCGGGTTTTGCCCCTGAGGCTTTCCGAGGAGACACGCTTAAGCTTCGAGGAGTTATCCCCTAGCAAGGCTGTTGTGCCTCGAGGCTCGGGGCTCTTCCTTAGATCCTTGGGGCTTCGCTCGCCATCCTCTTGGAGGAGAGCCACATGTTGACCTGAGATTGGCATGTGTCGTGTTCAACGGCTCGGGGTTGAGGCATCGTGGCATCCAGTCGGTCCGGTCCATTGGTTGTAGGGACCCCAGTTCCCTTGTCACCAACATAAAGTATTTATCTCCGGTGGTGGGGGAAGCTTGAGTAGTCCCACTAAATAGTTTGGCTATGTTTATGTTGTCTTTCTTTGATGTCACAAGGAGAATCCTAGAGAGGCTGGATTATTATTGATCTAGATTTTTCTTGCAAAGTGATGAACATAAAATATAAATATAGAATTGCTAAATGGAGTACTCTATGTAACAAAAAAATGTGATGGCCTTGGAATCCTAAGGATACCCACAATAATTGTTTAGCAGGAAAGTGGTTATTCAAGCTTATTAATGAAGAAGGGTCTAGCTGAACTTGCTTAGAAGAAAATACCTATCGAAAATAACATTATTAAGGCTGTGTTCGGCAAACTGGGTTGGCAACTAATAATTTCTACATGGAAAACGGAGCGGTCCATTAGCGCGTGATTAATTAAGTATTAACTTTTTTTTCAAAAATGGATCAATATGATTTTTTAAGCAACTTTCGTATAGAATTTTTTTTTTACAAAAAACGCACCGTTTAGCAGTTTGAAAAGCGTGCGCGTGAAAAAAGAGGGGAGTGAGTTGGGAACTATGGTACTGAACTCAGCCTAAGGTGCTTGTCGGGAGGTGAAACCCCTCTAGCAGGGAACCGTATGGTCCCCCTTTTTGGTTCGGACCGGGGGCACGGGTGAGATCTTGAGGCACGAATGGACGTAAGGTTGGAAGGGCTCGGGCCCTTCGGGGATGAAAAAGACGCAGCGAGTTATACAGGTTCAAGCTGCCGTTGCAGGCACTGGTGGTGGCGAACACCACCGTCATTGAGGGGCTGAACGCCCAGATACAGTCCCTGCTAGGGAAGCGAGCCGAGCTGGAGGCGGGATGGACGCGCCTCGAGGAAGGGTGCCGCTGGCTGGAGTCCAGGGTCACCGCCGGCTGCACCGCGCACAACCGCCGCCTAGCAGAGTTGGACGTGCGGGCCGCGGCCATGGACGAGGTGATGCGGGAGACCGAGGAGAGGGTCGCGGCCCTCGTTGCCACGGACGCCCTGGAGGAGGCGGTGGGCGACCTTCGGGTTGCCCACGATGCCTATGCGGAGTCGCTCCGAGAAAGGGAGGACGCCGTGGCGGCCCGGGAGCGGGAGGCGTCGCGGGCCGAGGGGGCCCTGCACCAACGGGGGGAGGCGGCGGAGCAGTGGGCCCAGGAGCTCGAGCGACGGGCCGAGGAGTTGGAGGAGCGGGCCCGGGCTCTGGATGCTTGGGAGGTGAATTGGGTTCCGTTGTCCGTGATGATGCAGTTGGGAACTCCAAAGCGCGCAGTGATGCCCTTGATAAACTTGAGAGCCGAGTGCCTATCGATTTTCACGACAGGGTGAGCCTCGGGCCACTTGGTGAACTTGTCGATGGCGATGTAGAGATACTCGTACCCCCGAGGGTCTTCTTGAAAGGGCCTAGAATGTCTAGCCCCCAGATCGCAAATGGCCACGAGAGTGGTATCGTTTGCAGGGCCTGGGCCGACTGATGGGTCTGCCTAGCGTGGAACTGGCATGCCCGGCACCGCTGGACCAGGTCGGCGGCATCCTGGAGAGCTGTCAGCCAGTAGAATCCTTGGCGGAAAGCCTTACCAACCAATGTGTGCGAGGCGGCATGGGCGCCATACTCGCCTTTGTGGATATCGGCGAGGAGCTCGATACCCGATGCCTGGGGGATGCACTTGAGGAGTACTCCGTTGGCGCCGTGTCGGTAGAGAGTCCCTTCCACCAACACGTACCGTTTGGAGATTCGAGCGACTCGCTCGCCCCTTCGCGCTGCTCCGGAAGAGTCCCGCCTTGGAGGAATGCCTAGATTTCAGACATCCAAGCAACCTGTCGAGGGGCATCGGGGGCGACACCATGAGGGGCGTCGGGGCTTACCCCTCGGGCTTCAGGGCCCGGACTCCGTCGGTCTCTTGAGGCTGCATGGTCGCGTCCTGGTCCCCTGCGTGAGGATTGAGGCACGCGGCGGATGGGCGAGCCTTTCTTCAAAGGCGCCTGGTGGGGTTGGGGCTCGTGAAGATGCGAGCCTTGAGAGCTCATTGGCGAGCGTGTTCTCCCGTCTGGGCACGTGCCGAAGTTCTAACCCATCGAAATGGCACTTCATACATCATACTTCGCGGACGTAGGCCTCCATCTGTGGGTCGGAGCATTGGTACTCCTTGGAGACTTGGTTGACGACTAGCTGAGAGTCGCCCAACACTTGGAGGCCTTGGATCCCCATTCCGGCCACCGCCCTGAGTCCCGCAAGAAGCCCTTCATATTTCGCCATATTGTTGGTTGCTTGGAAATCCAAGGAACCACATATTTGAGGACATCGCCGCTCGGCGAGGTCAAGGCGACCCCCCCACCAGCGCCCTGCAGAGTGAGGGAGCCGTCGAAGTGCATGGTCCACTGGTCATGGCCGAGGTTGTCCTCAGCCTCGGGGGCGGGAGACAGGGTCCACTCTACCAAGAAGTCGGCGAGGGCTTGACTCTTGATGGCGTGACGTGGCTCAAAATGGAGGTCAAACTCTGAAAGCTCGATGGCCCACTTGACCACTCGTCCGGTGCCCTCTCGGTTGTGGAAGATTCGACCGAGGGGGTAGGACGTAACCACCGTAACCCGATGCGCCTGAAAGTAATGGTGCAACTTCCTCGATGCCATAGGAACAACATACAGGAACTTCTGGGCCTGTGGGTATCGGGTTTTGGCATCTCGCAGCACCTCACTGACAACGTAGATCGGCCGCTGCACCTTTCGATGGGCCCGGTCCCTTTACCAGGAGCGCAGGGCTCCCGGGGCCCAGCTCTTGGGGTGCCTTCTTGGGCCCGCGGGGTGTCCGCGTTAGTGGCCTCGGGGTTGGGAGCCGTCGAGCCGCTCCTCCCTTCGGTGGCCTCGTGGCCATCCCTAGGGGGAGGGCACCCGTGTCGGCGGCCTCGGGGTCGGGAGGCGTCACGCCGCTCTCCCCTTCGGTGGCCACGTGGCCATCCCGAGGAGGGAGGGCACCCGTGCCAATGGCCTCGGGGCCCGAAGGCGTCGCGTCGCTCTCCCCTTCGGTGGCCACATGGCCATCCCGAGGGGGAGGGCACTTAGCGCCTCCTGACAGGGAGACGAAGGGCCACTCACGTGCTGGGGGGCCTGGGGCCGCCTCCCAGCACGGGGGCCTCTTCAGCCACTCCCGGCCCGAGCCTCACCGTTACGGGACGGGGAGTCGCGGTTGAGGGTCTTCCTCGTCGCGCTCCACCACCAACGCTGCACTGACCACCTGCGGGGTCACCGCTAGATAGAGCAGCAGCGGCTCTTCTGGCTCCGGGACCACCAGGACCGAGGGAGAGCTGAGATAAGCCTTTAGCTGATCTAATGCTTGCTCTGCCTCTTCCGTCTAGACAAATGGCCCAGAGCGCTTGAGGAGCTTGAATAGGGGTAGCGCCCGCTCTCCCAACCTCGTGATGAACCTGCTCAGGGTGGCCATGCACCCTGAGATGCACTGCACATCCCTGAGTCGGCTGGGGGGGCGTATCCTCTCTATCGCTCTAATCTTCTTGGGGTTGGCCTCGATGCCTCTAGCCGAGACCAGGAACCCGAGAAGCTTGCCCGCTGGAACCCCGAACACGCATTTTTCGGGATTCAGCTTCATTCGCGTGGAACGGAGATTATCGAAAGTCTCCGCTAAATCTGAGACTAAGGTCTCTCGATCGCGTGTTTTTACGACCAAGTCATCGACATACGCCTCAACATTACGCCCTATCTGATCTTTTAAAGTGATGCGAGTGGTTCGCTGAAAAGTAGGGCCTGCGTTCTTTAAACCAAATGGCATGGATGTATAACAGTAAGTGCCAACAGGTGTAATGAAAGCAGTTTTTTCCTCGTCCTCCATAGCCATGCGAATCTGATGATACCCTGAATAGCCATGTAGAAAGCATAAAAGGTCGCACCCCGCAGTGGAGTTGACTATTTGATCTATGCGTGGCAGGGGGAAGGGATCTTTAGAGCATGCCTTGTTGAGGTCGCTGTAGTCGACGCACATCCGGAGCTTGCCGTTGGCCTTGGGGACGACGACCGGGTTCGCCAGCCACTCCGGATAGACCACCTCTCGAATGAATCTGGCCTCCAGGAGCCGTGCCACCTCCTCATGGATGAAGGCTTGCCGCTCCGGGGCCTGTCGCCGTACCTTCTGCCGGACGAGTCTCGCGTCCGGGCGCACGACCTGACGGTACTCGATCACCTCCCTAGGAACCCTGGGCATATCCGACGGCTTCCACGCAAACACATCGGCATTTGCCCGCAGGAAGGAGACGAGCGCATCTTCCTATTTGGCGTCCAAATTACCGCCAATCTTTGGCGGTCTTGGACAGATCGTCGCCAAGCTGGATTTGCTTGACGGGTACGTCGTCGCCCGAAACCATCCGCTTCTTTGCGGCGCGTGAGGTTGGGACCTCAGGCCTTCCACCGCTACCCTCGGGCTCGTCGACCGCCGCAAGGCTGTTTTCGTGCTGCTCCGCGCAAGCCAGGGCGATCTTGACGTCGTCGTGGATGGTGATGGGGCCGCTCGGGCCCGACATCTTCGGCTGGAGGAAGGCGTAGTGGGCCGCTACCATGAACTCCACCAACGCAGGCCTCCTGAGCACCGCGTTGTAGGGCAGGTTGAGATCCGCCACATCGAAGTCGATCCGCTCGGTGCGGAAGTTGGAGGGCCCGCCGAAGGTGACGGGGAGTGAGATGTGCCCCATCGGCCACGTGTGGCCTGGGGTGACGCTGATGATCGGCAGCGATGGCTCAAGTTGCATCCCTGGGGTCTTGATCACGTCAAAGGCCGCAGGAGACAAGATGTTGAGGGCCGCGCCGCCATCGATCAGGACGCGCCCCACCTTGATATTGCAAATGGTGGGGGAGACCACCAATGCCAAGTGTCCACCCCTAGCCAAGCAAGTGGGGTGGTCACTTTGGTCGAAAGTGATCTTCACCTCCGACCAGCGCGACCGCCGCGCCGCCTCGTGGGTGGGGATGGCGGCCAGAAGCTCGCGCTTCATAGCCTTGAAACTTCAACGGGAGGCGTGGGCGCACGTTCCTCCGTCGATGGTGGCGATGGTGTGCTCAGGCCCCTAGAAGCCGAGCTCCGCATCATCGGGGTTCTCGACAGGGGCCTTCTCCTTGGCCTCACCTCGTCGGTTACCGGATGAGGACGCCGGGGCCTTGTCCTCACGGCGACTCTCCTTCCGCTCCTGCTCGTACTTCCTGACACACTCGGCCAAGTTCTTGACCGAGCGGCATTCAGCGAGGCTGTGGCGGGACGGGTTGTGCACAAAGCACCATTTGTCCGTCGAGCGCTCCCCACTAGGGGCACCGGCGTCCTTTTGCTTGCCGCGGCCGGCCTTCCCTTTGTGGAGGGTGCGCGGGGCGCCTTCGGTGGCGAGGACGTGGCCCTCGTCGTCGGATCGGGCCAACCTCTTCTTCTTCCTCCGCTTGTCCCGCCACTTGGCATGAACGGCGGGCTCTGGCGCAGCTGTGGCTGCATTGGCGCTGGAGGAGTTCCAGGTCCAGGCCTCCTCCTTGCGAGCCACTCGGTCCTCGAGCCACTTGGAGGCTATCTTCTCGAGCATGCGGTTGTGCCGCACGCCCCCCTGAACGCGTAGATCACGGCGTGGGCGGGGATGCAGGGGATGGTGTTGCGTACCTGGCAATAACGCTGGATGTACTGGCGGAGGGACTCGCTGTCCCGCCGCTATATCGCGTGCAGGTCCGCTTCCTCTCCCGGGCACAGATATGTGCCCTGGAAGTTTGTGATGAACTGCCGGCACAAACCCTCCCAGGAGTGGACCGAGGCGGGTGGCAGATTCATAAGCCAAGCCCGCGCTTGGCCCTTAAGGGCCATGGGGAAGAAGTTTGCCATGACCCGTTCGTCGCCCCCCGCCACCTCTTTGGTGGTAGTGTAGATCTGGAGGAACTCGGAGGGGTTGACGTTGCCATCGTACTTCTCGGTGAGGTTGGGCCGGAATTTCGGGGGCCATCGGACATTCTGAAGACTCGCCACGAATGCTTGACAGCCAGCATTGTGCGACGAGGGAGTGCGGGGCAAAGCCCCCTACTTGAGGTGACGCGGCGCTCCATAGGAGGCGGCGCCTTCCCCTGTATAAGCGGCGCGGCGTGCATCACGCTGGCGCTCTATGTCGAGCCTGGCATCGGCTCCTCCGTATATGTCCTCACGGCACCCGCGGTCACCCCTGGGTGTCAGTGAGGAGGATGACGCCGCCATGCGCGCGGCGGTTGCCGACCGGCGGGCTCTCCGCCTTGAAGACGACGAGGCTGCGGTTGGGCTAGGGATGTCCCGACCGTCGGCGCTCGCCCGACAGCGATCAGCTGCTGCTGCGCGGTGGTGACCAGGTTGGCCACGTCCTCCAACCAGCGCTGGATCAGGGTCTCCGGCTCTAGGGTGATGGGTGGGTGGCGCAAGAGCGCGCCTACCGCCTGGAGTTCACCCTCAGCGGTGCTACCCCGTCGTAGGTGAGGGGTCGGCGTACGCCACCATGGAGGCCTCCTCGGTGAGCCACCGAAGAAATCTCAGAGCCGTCGGCCTTGTTCCCGGTGCCGCCATCCTCAGGGGACACCGGATCATGCTCCTCCGCCGGTCGAGGCGCTCGGTGGTGCGGTGGAGATGGGGGAGTACGGGCCAGGTGCTAAAAACTCGGGCTATGGTCTCGCACGTCGCCATCAGCTGCTTCTCCATCTCCTGCCCGACCAGGCGGAATAACGCGCGCGGCGGGCTCTCCGGCCATCTCGCTTACTACAGGAAACGTAGTGCGCAAGAAATGCAATAGGCCTCAAGAAGCACAGATGTGCCCCCTACCTGGCGCGCCAGCTGTCGGGAGGTGAAATCCCTCTAGCAGGGAACCGTATGGCCCCCCATCTTGGTTCGGACCGGGGCACAGGTGAGATCTTGAGGCACGAATGGACGTCAGGTTGGAAGGGCTCAGGCTCTTCGGGGACGAAAAAGACACAGCGAGTTATACAGATTCAGGCCACCGTGGAGGCGTAATACCATACTCCTGAGTATGTGATTGATGTGTGGTCGTTATGCGGGAGAATACAATCGTTTCTCTCTCTCACTTGGTGCTCGCCGGAAAACCAGAAGCCAACCCCGTCTCCCTCGGTTAGGACCTCCTTTTATACCTCAAGGGGTTTCCACATAGGCCTCCGACTTAGGTTCGAGGGAGAGAGAAATATGTGAAACGCTACCAATATGATGACGTGGGCGCCGTCTTTTTCAACGTGCCAGGACGTGCACGTTCTATTACATTACACCTTCAACCGTCATTCCGATTGACCGGGCGAACACCCGGTCATTCTTCCTTTTAATGGCCGAAGACTTCCAGCCTCTAGGGTCCTCCACATGGCTGTGCACCACCGCAGGAAAAAAGGGGCCAGCCAAACCCCATGGACGGGCAAAAAGACTCGCATTAAATGTGTTGGGCCGGGGCATGCGCCTGGCGCGCCCTACGCTGGTAGACGTGTGCACACGGCGCGCGCCGTCACATCCGCCATCACATCTCTCATGTCAGCCCACGTGGCCCTCATGTCAGCCCACGTAGCCCCTGGCACCCTCACCCACCGCATTGAGTGCGGTAGGTGGGCGCTAGCGATAGCTGCCCAGCGGACGCACGTGGGGCTGACCGTGGGAGGGGGGCTCAGGATAGCCCGATCCTCCGCGCGGGAGTCAGCTGCCGCTCCATGCATGGCCCGACCCCCTTCGGAGCGTGCCACGCACACTCGGGGTGGCTTTCTCCCTTTACTCGCGACACCCCCGAGCCCATATCACCGACAGTGCGAAAACAGCTGAGAAATTCCTATTTTCGGACAGGACTTATGAAGGTTAAGGATTAGGCTTCTTTTTTCTTGTGGCTCTTTAAAAATTGGCACAATGGATCCCGGTTGAGATTGAATGACTGCTGATTGGGTGATCACACTTTATACCCTACGTTATATAATCTGGTTAGAACCAAAAAAACTTTGGTGAGTGAAGTGTTCTCTAGGGTTCCACTTGATGTTTTTAAGGGCTTTAGTGGGTAGTAACACTTTGTTAGCATGGCATGATTTAGTGGCCAAGGTTGTGGCAGTGCATTTGTCTGCTCATAGTGATAGTTTGTCTGGAAGGTTCAAAGGATTGGAATTTTTTCAGTGACTTCTATGTACAGATCGTTCATAGTGATAGTTTCCAGTTCTATTGCCAAGTTGCAAGATTCATTTGGAACATGCATTTTATTAATTTTGGAATTCGACCATCGACTAGCAAGTCTAATCTTTTTCAATTTGGCTGAATGGCATTCAAACTAGTCTAAAGAATCAATTTTTTTTTAGGAATTACGACTTTATGTTGCACAGTTTGGTTAAATAGAAACAATATGGTTTTTAATAGAGCCAATACTAACTCCTTTTTCAAATCATTTTTAAAGAGACGTATTAAACACGTCAATGGTACCTACTGCTTAAAAAAGATGCCCTCCCGTTGAAGAAAGCTTGCGGGCTGCAGGAAGCAGGAGTCGTTGATTCTTTTGCTAAATTTAGTTGAAACTTTAGAAACAGAAATGAAACTTACTCCTAGTCTCCCTCGTGTGTCTTGGTCTGAACCTTTTGTGTCAACTGTCAAAGGATGCCTTCGCTGTGTGTAATGGCGGAGCCAGGATTTCTTCAAGCCTAGGACTCAAGATTAAAGACTAAGCTGCATTAGTTTTTTTATGTTTGCATGAGATTTTCCGAGGCACGAGAAACGAGAAAGTTTATTAGTATATGATTAATTAAGTACTGACTATTAGTATTAACTTGAAAAATAAATTTATCTAGATTTTTTAGAGAAACATCTATATAGAAAAACTTTTACACGAGATACCATTTAACAATTCGAAAAATATGCTTACAGTAGAACCAGGGATATTTTTTAGGTCCAACTCACTTAAGAGCTCAGCTTAAATCTACCCAAAACTACCCATGTTAGGGTCCTGAAAGTCCTCTGTAATACCTTCGTCCCAAAATATATTAACTTTTAACTCTGAATTTGGATATACACTTATCCAATTTCACGACTAAAAATTATTTATCCTGGCCCTCTCAGTTTATATACAGAGAGGCATATTTAGCAAACGTATCACCTAATGCTACCGGAGAATAAGGTTTTGATCGTAGAATCGTTGGGCTATAGGCTTCCTTTTACAAGTCTAAGGAAGTATTAGTAGGGAGTTTAGCAATTAAAATGGGCCTCAAAATAATCTTTTAGTGTAGGGGCAGAATTGGTCTCAGTCTGGGGCTGAAGTAGAGGTGTAGGGCTGAGACATGGAAGGATCAAAATATCTGTTGAATTTCTAGGTATAGGATCGCTAAAATTTTTCCCACGCCTGGGGCTTAGCCCAAGCTGCCCTAGGCGTGGTTCCGCCCCTACCTGTGTAGGCGTTGGATATAAGTACTCTTGTGTTATTCTTTGACTGTGAACACCCATTTGGGTGTAGAGGACAAGTTTTATCTATCTATTATCTTAAAAAAAACCACGACC
Source organism: Oryza punctata (assembly GCA_000573905.2). Taxonomy (NCBI): domain Eukaryota; kingdom Viridiplantae; phylum Streptophyta; class Magnoliopsida; order Poales; family Poaceae; genus Oryza; species Oryza punctata. Next base: position 21,476,989 of record CM002492.2, on the reverse strand, counting down.
AAAAAAAAAGATGATATGATTCATCTATGCAGCTGCGGGCTGAAATTCTGAATAAATGCTTGGTATTCTGCTTTGCATCATGAAATAGACAAAGATACAGCGGCTGATCGCAACTTCACGCCATCATCATCCCACTTTGTCTCTGGAGCAGTGGCACCGGCAATATATGTCTGTCCACACATCACATATGTCAATTCAAATTAAATACTGTGACTGAAATAGGAGGCCAAAGTCCAGCAATTAAAAAGAAAATGAATTGATAAGGTCATTAAATCTCTAAGAAAAAGCTATAGATTTCAAGCTTTCGGCACAGCACATCTGTATATTTGGTCCATTGTTGTTCTTACCAAGCAATAATTTCTTGTGCTGACAGTGCAATGATTATTTTGCTTTGGGATACCTCCCGCACGATCAAGCAAACTTTTAAGAATGGAATGACACCAGGGTAGGTTGTTTGTTCAATGCCTAAAAAGGGAAAGGCAATATTTTCCCCAAAATAACACAGACAAATCTAATGTTATATTATTCCTTGGCCATCACCTTTCCTTCCAAACATACACAAAGGTGGCCAACCAATTACTTAATTAATAGAACCAAGTATTATCATAGTAAGCAGTTCGTCACTTAGTACTCCCTCCATCCCACTGAATAATACACGGTCAAACTTAACATGATCTCCAAAACTAATCTTTAATTTTAAATTTCTCATATATTATAATGTTTATAGCAACAAAATCATAACCTTATGAAAGTAAATTCAAATGTAATCTAATGATATTATTTTCATCAAATAAAATATAATTTATAATAAAATAATTATTGATCAACATTTAAATAGTTGAATCTTAAAACGCGTGCACCTCTTATTTAGTGGGACGGAAGGAGTAGAATTAAATATTATCTACAGTCAGCACAGTTGGTTTCATGCATCCATGATACAGAGGCCGGGGAAAAGGATCTTCTAGTGTAGAGCCAAAACTGTATAGCTGCTGTAGAGATCAAATTGAGCCATCCGATTAGATTAAGCGGTTCTGATTCCATCCTTGAACACCGAAAATGTTTTTGATAATTTGGAAACGAACAACCTGTTTTCAGTTACCTTTGTACAGGTTTCCATCAGAGCATTGTATTTAGTCTTGCTGAAACTTTTTCATCAGAACACTATTTGCAGAGGATGTAAATGAACAATGCAACTTTTTTAGTGCTACACTTTGGAATAAGTGTAGCCTTCACAACGAGGCAATGCTCTGCTTCTGATATCAGTAGAAGATGTGAAATGGGATACACGTCCTTAGATGAACAACACAGCACATATATATATAAACAGAGCCTGAAGAGACAAGTAACAAGTTTAAATTTACTAAAGCAGTTTAGTTCAAAGCTTTCATGGCCTTAGCCATGTAACCGTCAAGTAACAGACAGCTATATGGTGGTGGGCAGATTGAGCGGAATCAGAGCCATTCAATGTAATCAGATGGTTTATTTTTCTCTCTACAGCACCTGCGCAGTATTAACTATACAGTAGACGATCCATTTCCAGAGGACGAAGGTGTAATTTTACTCTTTTATTGTCAAAAAATCTATAGCCAACAGTTCAATGATTGCTTTTATGCTTGTTTTGTTGGTGCTTGCAATTTGTAGGGATGAATGGAGGTTTGAACTACTTAATTCAGAATGTAGGTGACTACAACAGGACTGAGGATAGCAACGACAAAACAAACATGAAGACAGGAGAACATTTTCCCAGAACAAAACTGCCCACAAAAACATAAAGGAAATGAGTGAATACCTTTCCACTATTCACAGTAGCCATTACAGCAACATGTTCTTTGTCCACACCAAACTCATAAAAGTAATATGTCCTGCAGAACCAATCTCTCATGACCAAAATCAGAATACAAGAACAATTCTGTCCAAATTGGGACACTTATTGATGAGGGATAAGTTTTTTTTGTCTCAAAATAAATAGAAAAGGTCATATAGTACCTTATATCATCTTCATCCTTAACTTTAATTGTTCGAGCTGAGTATAATTTTGCGCCACCTATGAAATGAGACAAAAAGAATTTACAAATAAGTTGTAACAGCTAAGTCAGATATTTCCAAATGAGTACATTATCCTAGCACTACATGCTAACAGAATATTTTTGCTTCATGTTTTCTCATATAATTTTTTTTAAGTGCTTGAAACAAATAATGGACACGAGTTTATATTTAGTTGAATATTTTAACCAAGCAGCAATTTTGATCATACAAAGTTTTACGAAGACAACATTAGATAACAATAAAGTTGTACAATGTGAAAGAAACAGTTCCAAATACAATGTAAGCATGTGACTACATTGTGCAACTCATCATGAAAGCAATTAATAGTGCACTTCCCTGCTAGACATTTATTTTAAAAATGATGCAAAATTAACCAACATCATAAGAACATTGTTAAGATAAGATGCCCCTTCAATTTGTAAACATGATGTTAGGTCATTCAGGTGAAACATCATATTTACAGCAGCGCCCACACAAGAAGCTAGATCAAGAGTTAGCAATTTCCTTTGATAAGTGAAAACTGTGAATACGCTATGTCCGAATTCATCTTAGAAACTTATTTTGAAAGCAAAGTACATCATCTCTGAAGTATAAGATAACAGTAATCACCAGGTACAAATATCTTTGATGCCTCCTTTAAAGTGCCCAGGTCTGTTATATCTTTGGCCTGCAAACCAATGTTTGTGTTAGAACATAATTTTTTTACTGATTATGTGCAATATGAAATAATTCAAAATAAAAAACATGTCTTTGGGCCTTGATATAAAGCAACATTATGAACAACACTGCTGCACCTACTAGTGCAGTACCGGTTTGTACTAGTCAGTTGGAGCAAAGAAAAGTAATGTTCGGCGCCTCTATGTGAAACCAATGCTACTACTATTGTTCAATATAAATATAATTAATTGGGACTTGACATGTGTTACCAATAGTATATTTATTTCTATATAATTCTTATTATTGTTTAGGGGTGTTTATCAAAGAACAGTAAATAATCATCATATAAACACCATTAATCAAACCGTGTATAACACAGTGAGGCAAATGCACAATATTTCAAGTAATTTATAGTAACTACTCCCTCCGTCCCAAATATAAGAGATTTTGGGTGGATGTGGCACATCCACCCAAAACCCCTTATATTTTGGGACGGAGAGAGTACTAAGTATTAGTGTGTAAAGCTAAGCCACTTTAATGATTAAACAAGAGAAAGATGGCCAAATAATTGGGAATTGGGCGGCTGGTCATTCCAAAGAGTTGAGAGCATCAGGATTATACACATCATCACATTATCTTGCATCACGACCAACTCAACATTTTTCTTACAAACCTGTGCTCTACAATTATTTTACTTTTAGACAAGATAAATGCTGCACATACAGAAAAGTTCGGGAGGGAGAACACAAAATGATGAAACTATACTAACAGAAAAAAAAAAACAAGTTGCTGTGCGAACCTCCAGGAATGTGATTTTGAGCTGATTCGATGGCTTAATTACCACGCTTACAAGTTCTGACCTGCATTACAGAAAAATAACAGGGCAATCCGCTTAGCTCGTTGAATGCATTTAGTGATACACATTCTACCCAATGCCTTCCTAGAGCTAATTTCGTTGGCGAATTTGAGATTAATAATATTGTAAATTTATAATCTATATGCATATCTCGAAATGCTCGAGAGCTTGATAAGTCGAACGGGACCTTACTTACCTACCTGTCCGGAGACGCGAAGCGAGCAGCGTATGTCCTGGGCTTCGCCTTGTCGCCGTAGTAGGTCATCCCAACGTTGAACTCCTGATTTGTCGACAAAATTCCAAGGTTAAAACCAAATATTGAGCTCGCGCGACTACAATGCAGGAAACCGGGCGCGGAAGGGGACATTGGGAGGAGACGAGAGACCTCGGGCTCCAAGATGTCGTCGAAGGAAGGGGGCACGCGGATGGAGAAGCCGCTGCCGTAGTACTGCGACCAAGACTTGGTGTTCGCGATGCCGCCCAGCACCGGGGAACTCTTCTTCTTTTGGGAAGGCTCCGCCTGTGGCGCTGTCGCTGGTGCCTCCTCGACGGCGGCGGTGGCCGGTCGCACGGCGACAGCGACCGCTGCCGCGGCAGAGGCGATGGAGGTGTGGATGGCGAAGTCGCGCCGCGAGGCGCCGCATGCCGGGCAGGGGCTCCGCCGCCGCGGCGGTTTCTGGGGATACGGAGGCGAGGGGACGAGGCGGAGGAGCACGGCGGGGGCCATTGGGTGGCGAGGCGCGGCGCCACTGCCGAGCGGACGGCGGAAGCCGCGGGAGAGGCTGGAAGTTCGCCGTGGCGAGAGGAACGCGCACACAGGGTGAACAGATTTTTGGTGGATAAGCAGGGCACGGTGGTGGGCCCTCCTTTCCGCGTGCGCGGCCCACGGCCCACCTCCTCTGCAGAATCAAAGCCCACTACCACTTGTTTACCTTTGTGTAGCTGAAGAGTCTGATCCATTCACTAGTTATCCACTCACCCTTGGTTCTTCGGTTCTTCCTCTCCCTCTCTCTCCCCCAAATCTCCGAATCCAGTGCTTGCCCCGTCCAGCGAGCCCGGCTGAGGGACGGAGACATCGTCGCCGACGACGAGGCGGGTCCGGCCTTTTCAGGTTAGGGCATTCCCAAGCTTCTAGTCCCGTCGCAGATTTGTTTTTTCTCCATATGATTGCATCAGTTTTTCTCAGTAATAACTAGTATATTGTTTGTTTGCAAATTATCTTGCATTATTTTGCTTACCGGGGTATTTGTGGCCCAAAAAGGTTGATATTCTGTTGCAGTCAAGATGCCTGTGTCCTGTGTTGCATCGAGGACAATGTCTGTATTTTTCTTTCTTTCTTTTTGCTGGAAATGTGTATTGATCATACAAGTCTGTGATTTTGAAACTTTTTTACTTGGGTTTTGAAGCTAGTAAATAAAGTTGTATAATGGAAGTGTTATCTGACATCTTGCATGTGGCCAAGATAATTATAGAAGTTCTAAAAAATAGTGCCATAGATAATTGTATCGCATTTCGCTGAGGGTTTCCCTTACCGTCGGCGCCGGGTTAACCGCACCCTGACGAACCGTGGCAAACCGTATAAAATTTATCAAAAATTTAAATTATTTTTAAAATTTATTTAAATTTAATGGGGTTACCGAGGTTTTACCTTTATCGTACCCCGCAGTAAGCGTGATTGCCGTGATAACCGCGCGTTACCGCTGGTTTTGTAAACCTTTTTTTTTTGGATTGAAGAGTAACGACAAATTCAAGTGCAAATGCTTTTGCACCTTAAGTCTGGTTTGTTTTTTTATTTTCTCGTGCGTGGATTGAAATTAACTTTTGTGTGTGTAGTGTTGTATTCATCATAATGTATTTTATCAGCCGTCTGATGTTTCTTTTTGGTCATCAGCTGACCAAACAGAAGAATGTTGGTTCGTTTCAGTCAAGAACTTTTTGTTGTCATCACTACGATTGAAACTCTTTGTTTATTTTTGGGTAATTGTTTTTCTTGTTGCAACAGGCCTTTGCAAATTTCCGTAAAAAATGATCTTCGCAAATGTAGCTTGTGGAGTGTCTAATTGGATTAATCCATCAGATATTCAACCCATAATTGCATCCTGTTTTATGCCATTAACAGCGATAAATGATTGTTGAGCACATTGTGTGAAGGGTGATCCATGAGTCTAAGTTGCATCTTTTTTTTTTTACTTCGTATATGCATATGCTATCCATTAGCCTATCTGCGACAATTTGGAATCTGACTGATCCATGCCCCGGATTTGAATGTAGGTAAACCATATTCGTGAAAAACAATATTAAACAGCAAATTCGCAGTGGCAACAGCACAACTCTTGCAGCCGTACGTGGAGCTCTTGGTTACGAGGTCCGTCAAAAGGCCCAAGAGAAAAGGTGAGTCAGATCAAATAACGAGCCTGAGTGCTTCTCTATTCGATAGAAGGTTCAGAGGGGCAGAAAAAAACAAAAAGCTCGAAGAAGAACAGGAACATAAGCTGAGCGAGCCATGATGTCCACTCTCTCATTATCTTCCCCACTGTTCCTGGCAGCTCCTCCCAAAGGTAACCATCTTCCAATCCAAGAACAGCTCCTTCTCGCACTACCGTGGGCTCCTGCCATTTATGGCAGATAACCCTTGCTGCCGGCAGATGGTAGTGACAACTTAGTTACCACACTCTCTTGAGTGGTGAGCTTCGTTAGGGTGGTGAGTAGTGGCTACTGACTTATTTGTGCCTTGTTTATTTGAGCAAGAGGAATTCAGGACCTTCCATGTGAAAACTGCACTAGATCTTGAGATGAGAAGCTAGAACTAATAGGCTTCAGTTGTGCTAAATCATATTCTTGTTGATATGTAAAGCGAGATAGGGGGGAACTGTCCTTCATTGGAATAGTTTGTGGTGGTGGTGACTGATTGATTACCTGCCTCCTCCATGTACCAAAAATTATCAATAGAGACTGTGACCATAACTGTGAATGGTCACAGCTTTGTTGCAGCTAGGGTCATGTCTCACATGTATTTTCTGAATAAAATAGTACTGCCCTCTTGTTATCATAATGGTGAACATATGAGGTGATTTGTTTTTTTTCTACTTCTGCAGTTCAAGGTGTGATTTCGTGTCAAGCGGCTTTAGCTAGTCCATCATGGAACTCTGTTAGGGTACATGGCGGGAGGCAATTGCGGCGTGCAACAATAGTAAACGTGGTTAGACTTCGTGGTGTAGTTTACACTTCCTTTTTAGCACCTCTCGATGTGGTTCACTTTAAGTTGTCTTTTTCATGATTAAAGAGGCTTAAAATTTATTTCACGAAATAATGGCATTCATGCACCAATTGAATCATCCAAGGGGAGTGGATATAATGAACCAGCATAATGTATAAAAATTGCATGCACAATTGCATTAAAAATCCAGGCTTGCCCAACGCCCGAGTACTTAATTACCAGTGAAATGGAATTTGAGTTTGTTTGCATTCTACAGATTTTCATGTATGCAATATAAGTTAGTTCACATTTTTTTATGATCTGGTAACCTCTTTCCTCCTTTCCAGCTCGGAAGAAAGTCGAAGACCAGAGAGTCTATCGTCCCTGACCCTGACTATCGATTGCCAATTGTTATACTTGGTGAGCTCTGTAATTAGTGAGTAGAATATTTCTAGATTTGTACTTATACGTGAAGTCCAAAGATGCATTAATTGTTAGCATTGTGATTCCTCAATTCAACTAATTAAGTAGTATTATCCAAATTCAGGGATAGCTGGTGCATTTGCATATGCAGACAATCTTCTTGCTGCTGCACCTGTAGGCCTACTGGGGTGTCTTCTTTTGCTCCAGGTCAGCGCAAACCTGATTAAGCTCTGGTTTTATAACATCTGCTTAAGGTGTTATAATAATATCTTTTCTCCGTACGATATAATCTTTAAGACCGTATTGTGTAATCTGAAATCAAACGTCATGGACTATACTGTATCAATTCAGTGTTGCAAGAGCTCCTATTGCTACTTCATTCAAATTAAAACAAGTTGTTCATTAGCTCTTCCATCATCAACTAGTACCCACAACTTATTTCTTCGTCTCTTTTTCAAGAGCACCTTTTTTTTTGCCTTTTTTACCTTGATTGAATTTTATTGGTCATTTTTGGGTAATCATTTGCTTCATTTTAATGCTAACACTAATCTCAATGTTTTGCAGACTACTAGAGTACGATTTGTCTTCGATGATGAGGCCTTGGTTCGTGCTCTCTATCTTCTCAAGTAAAATGCATATGTTGCTAAGTAAATGCATTACTGCAAAGATTGGTGAATCTGTTATGATTTACCTTTTCACATCATAACTTATGTGGATTAAGATGTATTTCTGGGTCTTCATATCTATAATTTCATGACTGTCCATGATTCTATATTTGTGTTATTGCAGGAAGTGAAAGTGGGCGATCAGTTAGAAGAGTCAGGAGAAAATGTATTTGTCGGTGGCAAGAATCGTTGGAAGTAAGTAGGCATGTGAATCTTTTACACCATACGTGGTCCAGAACAGAAATCCTTTTGGCAAGTCAGTCGACATGATTTAGTAAGGGAAAGATATATCAAAAACTAAGCATTAGCTGCTTGTTCTGTGTCCATAAAACTAAAACATATGTCTATCAGGCACCAAGGTCGTGCTATCTTGCTCAATAAATCGCTTTGATCATGGTAACAGTTGTAACATCTGATAATTGAATGCACCCACAGGTACTCAACATTTGTGAATTGGGAATTGTGGTGGCCGCAATTTCCTATCTTGGTTTATTTCAAGGAGACCCAAACAAAACCCGAAGGGCAAATTCATTTCTTCCCTGTGATTTTCGTAAGTCCACTAATTTTACTAACTTTGTTGTTCTATCATATGGAATTTGATTTGGTCTTGGCGTGTTGCAACACAGAACGGCCGACAACTTTATGATGCTATGGTGGAGCGTGCTGGACCTTCGGAAACTAGCGGTCCTAAATAGTGAGTGCCTCCCTCAGGGAGGCCATGAGTTGGGCTCCATGGACTGTGTAGATTTAGTTGATATTTTAGAGGGTCAAGACCTACTACTATGATGTACAACATTAAAACATGCAATTAACCTTTTAAGAATGATGTACACAGTATATATACTCTGTAAATATAAAATAAGCTGATTTAATGCAACACCAACATGGCATATTCCAATCTGAGTCAATACACAGGAGTTTACCTTCTTATATAGTTGCATTTATTATTAATATGCCAGATGTTATAGTCCATTAAAATTGTATCGGTGGAATTGTATGCGGTAATGCATTTGGGTATTGAACCCAATGCTCTGCCTTGAGGCATACACTGATACACATCTTTATGGCTGTTTCCTGCCATTTTCCACCGCAATGCACAGGCAGTCTTGAATCCACAATACTTCGAAGGAAGTAGTGCATACGGTATGGCATGGCAAGATGGTGATTCGAAGGAAGAAGAATTCATACAAGGGTATGTTCTCTTGTGTACTTAGTACTTCCTAACTGTCAATAAAACAGTGGTATTTTTTTTAAAGAAGAGTGACAACCTATTAAAATAGGCACTTACCCTTTGATAATTTTTGAGTGTAAATTTGATCTACAAGGGATTAAAAAAATCCAACACATTTACACTCAAAGTGCCGTTGTAGTATGGCGACCAGACATGGCTGTCCACGCTGGCACCGCGCCTTATCCGGCTCCGGAATCCCATCCACCCAATCACAATCCAACCTACGCCATTGCAACCAAATTTCCAAGACACAAACAGCAGAAACTCTAGTGATCACAAGCTCAGCTCAGCTCCCCTTCTCCCCGGAGAAGCAGCGGCCGGCACGGCAGCCATGGAGACCCTCCTCTCTCCCTCCACATTGCTCACCCCTCTTCGCGGCTCCACGAAGAAGCCGGCGAGCCCCGCTGCCTCGTCGTCTCCCAGGTCCGTCGTCTCCTGCGCGCTCAGGAGGCAGCAGCAGCCGCCGCAGGCGGTCGCCGCTTGGCGCGGAGACGGCGGCGTCGGGAGCTGGACGTCGTTCTTGCAGCATGGTCTGGCCGCGGCGGCGCTGTCGCTCGCCATTAGCATGGCGCCGGCGCCCGCGCCGGCCGTGGCGTCGGAGTTCGACGTGCTGAACGGCGGGCCGCCGGAGGACACGTACGTGGTGGACGACGCCGGCGTGCTCAGCCGCGTGACCAAGTCCGACGTGAAGCGGCTCATCCGCGACCTTGAGTCCCGCAAGAACATCAGGATCAACTTCATCACCGTCCGCAAGCTCACGGTACGTACGTCATCACATCACATCACGCCGCCACCGCGCGTCTCTGACCACCTCGCCGCCGGCGGCTCATCCGTGACGTGACCTGCGACCTTCCTTGCAGAGCAAAGCTGACGCGTTCGAGTACGCGGACCAATTGCTGGAGAAGTGGTACCCGACGGTGGAGGAGGGCAACAACAAGGGCATCGTCGTGCTCGTCACCAGCCAGAAGGAGGGCGCCATCACCGGCGGCCCGGCCTTCGTGCAGGCCGTTGGCGACGAGATCCTCGACTCCACCGTCTCCGAGAACCTCCCAGGTTAGCCTCGCCGGCCAGGCACCCGTGCCATTCACGACGACGGAGCAGAAACTAACACGTCTGAGCGTGGGCATGCAGTGCTGGCGACCGACGAGAAGTACAACGAGGCGATCTACACGACGGCGAAGAGGCTGGCGGCGGCGATCGACGGGCTGCCGGACCCCGGCGGGCCGTCGTTCAAGGACAACAAGAGGGAGTCAAACTTCAAGACGAAGGAGGAGACGGAGGAGAAGCGCGGCCAGTTCACGCTCGTCGTCGGCGGCCTGCTCGTCATCGCCTTCGTCGTGCCCATGGCGCAGTACTACGCCTACATCTCCAAGAAGTGAGCAGCATCGGCTACCTGTTTGTTCCAAAAAAAAAAACAAGAAGAAGAGAGAAAAAGTGAGCAGCAGCATGCTGCTCTGTACAGTAAATTTGCTCATGAGATGGCTAAATCTCCCGGTTTTCTGTCGGAATTTTAGAGGCGAAACAGAGAATTATGATGATGAACACAGGTGCACCACCGTGCCGGTTAATTTTTATTGTAGTAGCATAACTGAACAATTAGGTGCAAATCAGCACTTCCTCACCCCGATTCCTCTTCCTCTATAACCAACTTTTTTTTTTATTTTCAGTTTTTGCTCTGTTTTATCCTTCCAGCAGCACTGCAACAGTTCTTACAAAATGTGGAAACTCTCCAGCAAAAATTTCATGCTACAACAATGCAACAAAACCTGTCTTTAGTTAACCATGGCTGATGCTTTGTAGTAGTAGTAGTCGAAGTATAGTAACACATTGGGTATATAACAAGCTATGGACAACTGAAATGACCTACATATGTGATTATTATCTATTGACAAGTAATAAATACAACGTTTTTTTTTATCAATACAACATATCGTAGTTCATAAAAGCGAAAAAAGATCTGCTCATTAGAACTTCGGTTTTATGAGAAATGGCATCTTGTCAACAAATGGAGGATCAGAGTATCTCCCTGTAAGGATCTGCGACGCAATGTGGAAATTTGCAGCTTCTGTGTAATGGATTCCATCCCAATTGACAAATTCTGTACTGTCCTTGCACCCTTTGGCTGTTACAAGATTACCATTCAGAGACGCTGTCTGCCCACAAGGTACTCTACTGTCATAGTTCAAGGGTGGCCCTCCATATCCACAGCATGCTTGGATGGGATTCTCGAACCCTGTAATAATGCAAAGGTAGAAATCAAGAGTGTTATTTGAATTATTGTTTTGAAAGCCTACTGCTTAATATTCTTATGAGTAGCTACAATAGTCATCACTGATCCAGCATGTGTCCAAATCCATAGTACAAGAAGGCCAAAGAAAGAAAATGTTGTTGTGTAGTGTCTTGTACACTTCCATTGTCTTAAAATGTGTAGCAGTGCAAGGGAATGAGCAAAGAGCAAAAGAAAAAGTACAAAGCATCTTTATTTCCCTCAAGTGAGGTTCATAATTAGAAGCCTAGTTCAGGACTGATGGTGGCAATTCATCATAAGTCTTCTACTTGAAGCAAGTTAATGTTAAAAAAAGCTCCCAGCATTGTAATATAGTGACTATAGATATGATAACTCATGTATTTGATTTCATGATTACCGAACAATGAGGAAACTAGATAGTTTGGTTGCATACCATAGCGAGAATAATTAGCGATCAGGCTGTACTTGATGGTGTAGATGTCAACATAGGTGATACTAGCCCCAGCGAATTCACCTCTTAACTTGGTGCAAAGTGCATGCAGCTGTAAGTTGAAAAGCCTTGCAACACGATTGTGCTTTGCTACACAACGAAGTTCATCCAGCTGGGATCGGTCTTTGCCGAAAAAAGCTACGTTTTGAGGTAAGCAGCCAAGAGGACCTGTGTTGTGAATCCAGAATTTCCTGGCACCTTGCTCGTATAATTTCTGAAAAAGAAAGAAAACGTTTAGAGTAGGTCCTTTCTCAATCAAACAGTACATAGTTGGACCAGTATGGCAAAATGGTTGTTTTTTGAAGACTGAACCATATTTTACAAACTACTGAAGTCCACTGAAGAAAAAAAGGTTCCATGCACTGAAAAAGCTTAAGAATGTGTATAAGGAATTCTCTCGATGAAAACTGTGTATATTTACAAACCTTCAGCCCAGTTTCAAATTCCAACAAAATAGTCGGAATGGATGCAGCAACTTGGTCCTCTGTTTTCCAGTAGAATTCACCAGCAAGGTCATTTTGACCTATATCAAACGTGTAAAGCCCCTGCGAAAAGTAATCCGACTGAGGAATATATCTCCTGTACGTATCTCCTGCAAAATAAATAAATAAGATTCCATCACTAATATAAGTTACATAGCCTAGATTAGAACATGGAAAATCAAAGACACCAGGTGGTTAGGTTAACATAGAGGAGAATATCATTCGTTATTCTTCTATTGATATATATTGATTAAAAAAACATAATGGAACTATGAAAAATAACTTGCTAAGCATTAAAATCCAGTCACTGCAAGGATTCCAAAAACTTGTTACCATTGAGAATGAAGATAAATAATAGAAGCTTCTACAATTTTCCAGAAACGCAATATTGACCTAAAATGTTCTGAAAATTTTCATTCACTGCAACTCACTCAACTTTATGTCATCTTTAATTTATTTTAAATTTGATGGTGTCAATCATCTTGGAGCCTTTTCTAGGCGCAGTTCTTTATTTTCCCCTATTAAGCCTTACCAACAACTGGCTAGCCACCTCCAGCCAAAATTCATTGAGTCTGCATGACTGTTATGGGTACATACTGCAGAAGACATTTTCCATTTTGCTCTCTGTCCACAACATCTAAAGGTGTGACGTATGGGAGAACCTGCCATACCTTTAGATAGAAGCTTAGTAACTTTGTCCTTGAATGCAAAGAATTGCTTAATCTGAAGACCAAATGAAAATGGGCTGACAGATGTTGCCGTTGCTGGAGTAATTGAACAGCCAGCTTGAGCAAAATTAACACCCGCACGTAAGTTAGGTGCACCAACAGAATCCAAATATGCATTGAGGAACGGCATATCCATTGCATCCACTGCAGGACGAAGATTAAAATCATGTCAGATAGTGGCCCACATAAGTTTCTCATGTGCAAACGTGTGAAAATAGAAATTCCTAGTCATAGTAGAGGACTAACACATATAACAGGCATACTGTCAATGCTATTACTATTCCTACCAAAATGTAATGCATTAACCCACTAAAGCAACTATATTTAGAATCTAAGGTTCCAGGTTTATTGTGATTATATGAAAACTATATCACTAGATCTATTGTTCAGAGGAATGCTTTCAGAATACTAGTCTTCTACATTGAACAAAATTGTAGATTGCACAAACCAATTGCAAGTCACATCTCAAAAATTGTGAAAGTTAATGATGTGAAATAACGAAGAGAAGAGGGGGGCAGTGATCAATAGCAACTTGTGGAAAGTATTACATCAGTTGGATAGTGTTATCTACCACTAAAGTTGTGCTAGCCATTTGAATTTCCTTTGTAGTTACGCCTCTAACTCCCATGGTCTCTTAGTGACACCACCACACCAACTCCAATAATAAATTTAAAGCATTAGCCTAGTCAAACTACATAAGTGGAAACACATTACACATGGTAGTTGGTGGGTCACTCTTAGTACACCCAAGAAATTAGGCACTAGGCAAGTAGGCAGCTGGATGGAGACAGAGCAAAAAGCTCACCGCGAGTCAAAGCATAAACAACAGTGACCTAATTTCCCCAAATGCGATGAAAATGGATCAAGAAACAGCACTTCCTTTCCTCCAGATCTACCGAATATCCCACCAAAATGCTGCAAGGAACAGGGGTACAAATTGCCCGAATTGGACCACCCACATCCAGCACAATTCCTCCGGTGTTAGAACAGTGTACACTGCTATCAATGACCATCGGCAATTGATGCCCCAATCCCCATCCTAAATCTTCTAACTACCATTCTGGTGATCTGATATGTTCTGCAAAGGACCGTCCTAACTAACTCGCCCTTTTCCCCAACCACCGCGCGGACCAAATGACCACACTGCCATCAAGATCGACGACGAACAGTATCGCCAGCAGCCGATTCTTCGTTTCTTGCATCACTAGATTGGGTACCAAGAACCAATCGGCGACGAGCAACTGTAAGGATCAACGGAAGAACGATTCTCCTCAATTCTCATGCAATTCTGACAGAAGCCACATCACCAATGCCCTGACTACCATGTGGGAATAAGATTGCAAGTTTGCAACTAGCAATGTGAACGAGACACCGACATCCACCTGAAGAATCTACACGGAAATGGGTGAGAGAGAGAAAAGAGAGAGGGGTGAGCTTACTGAGGAAGTCGATGATGAGGCGGCCGTCGCAGAAACGGCCGGAGGGGGAGCCGAAGAAGGTGGAGCCGTAGGGAGGCGCGATGGACTCGAACCCAGCGGCTACGCGCCCTCCCGTGTCGGAGTTGGAGTCGCCGAAGTTGAACACCGCCGGGTAGTTGAACTCCGGCGACGCCTCGAGCTCCTCCGCGCGGCCGCCGAGGCAGAGGGCGGCGGCGGAGGCGACGACGAGGAGCACCGCGGCCGCATGCGGGGGCCCACGCATGGTGGCTGGGGCTCGCTAGCTACTCCACTCTGGTCTGCTCTCCTGCTCTTGCTGCTCCAAGCGAAGAGAAGGTTGCTGATGCTTGAAGCTCTTGAGCAGTGGAGATTTGATTTGATTTTTGGTTGTAAAGGGAAGACCTGGCCTGGCCCCCCATGATTAGTGTAGGGCCGAGCTTTTTACTGCTATTTGTTTTTGCATTTTAGCCCTTGTGCTTGTGGGCTTTTTATGTTGGATATGGCAGTATGGAGAGATGGAGGTAATTACAGGAATTTTGGAGGGGTTTTGTGAAGTTTGTTTCTGAAATTGGAAGTTAAGAGAGATGGGCTAGAGGCCTAAAACTTGTTCCGAAATTCAATCTTGTGTAAAGCATTGCATTGCACGGAAAGATTGCCGTTTTATACCTTGCTGCTTTCGTGAGAATCGGGACAAACATAACGTAGCTGTGCCCGTGCTCTTCTTTCTCTCTCTCTCTTTCATACTTTCATAGGGGAAATTTAACTATATTTACCACTATTAGAGTTGGTAATTATTCAAATGTCCTTATTAAATTTACATTTTTTCCCTTCTTAAGATGTGGTTTCTTAACTATTTACCACTTTTGTCTACGTGGCATACCAACGTGGCAATGCAGAATGAAAAACGGTGTGAGACTCAACGATCAGTGTCTCTCCCTCCTCTTCATCTCTCCTTTCGCCGGCATCGGTAGGACAACCGCCTCACGCGCACCACCCGCAGGGAACATGATGCTCGGGGCATTGTCGTTGGCACGTAGCTCGACGCTGTTGACGACCAAATTTGGTAATTCAAATATCAGAGGTCAAGATGGAATCGAAGAGGATTGAAGAGATAAGATCGTATCGGAAAGCAAAGTGAGAATCGACTGTGGTCCGAATCGGCTGTGGACTGGATCGGCAGAGTCAGAGTCGGACTAGGTTAGCCGATTGAGCCGATTTTGGTAATATGACTCGGTATACGTCATCGGGTTATGTAAGCGTTCTTCATATGGATTGCCATGCACGGATGAAGTCTTGAGGAGGTAATTGTATCTATTAATTAGGATATTTATGTAATTTCCTTATAGATATTCTCGATAAGAGTCCGCCTAAGGGACTTGTTGGTTAGTTGGATTTGTATTAGGTTAATATGAGTCGTGTCCGTGATGGACAAGGTTTGTAATTTCGGGTATAAATATAATCCCGAGGTCTTGTAAATAACAACAACACACGTTCAATCAATCTCGGCGCATTGCCAAACCTTTGTTTCTGTTCTCGACAAGTTTGTATTTTCGAGTCGTGCTGCATCACTTTGATCTTCGACGAAAAGGTATATCTTGTCATGGCGAGTTACATCATTAGGGCTAGTGCTTACATCTCTATGACACTCTAGTTCTTTGTTGTGATTCTCCGAGTTATCATATATGTTATATAACTTAGATCGACAATGCAATCTACCTGTATCGGCTAGATCCTTTCTAGGGTTTCATCGATATCGGCTAGATCACTTTGTTAATCTAGGTTATATAATATATCCACCATCCTGAAAAGGCAACCATCGGTTTAATTCTTTAGATCTCATGCTTCTATTTATACTTAATGCTGCATTGGTTCAGTTCAACCTATTAAGTCGTATTTAGAATCATGATATCTAACCTGTTTCATGGTTGTTAATAAGGATAGTATCGGGGTTTCAGCCGATCTTACCTGTTATAAATGTTTTACATTGTGTTATGCTTTGTTTAATATTCTATATCTGCCCCTTATATCAGGATCTAATCTAATGTAAATATATTAAGCTTGATATCAATCTGATTGATTGTAGCTTAACATATTTATTACTAGAGAATATCCTAACATAAGGTTGTATCGGAGCTATAGTCGATACATACTTAAACCTAGATATCGGCTATGACATCAATCTACATAATCTTTATGTCATGTTATCTTTAGACTTGGGCAATTTAACTGTCTCGGTTCAGTCCGATCTATCCCAATTGCTTATCTCTAAAGTAATATTGATTTGTTGATTATGTAACGCTGATCTTTACAACCAATATACTAGCTTTAGGGTTAATTCTATCATTCATTATACCTTACAGCCGATCCATGCTTTATTGAATCGGCTAGGTCACATACGATATGAAATCGGCCCTATGGCCGATTGTCTATCGTTTACTGATATTATTTGCATGTTTTTTCTTGTTGATTGCAGGATCAAATCAACTGGCACGCCCTTGAATCTGAAACCCTAATTTTGGACCTGCACTAGAGTAAAGCAAACCTCTCAGGCCAGTGTGTGTTTTTTGCATCGACACGCTTTTGGCACGCCCAGTGGGACACGTGTCATCATGTCTCCAAACATCACTGAAGTCGCAGAGGACAACATCATCGCGGTTACACCCGAGCAGCTAAATGATGAACAAAAGGAAGAATTGCGACAACTGCTGGACCAACTCCAAAACCAGTATTTGCATTCCTTCACAGTCACCCGGCAAGGTACGGTCGTCCAAAGAGCTAAAGTGCAAGTACCGACGATGGTGAAGCAAGACCCAGGTACTTTTGGACCAAGAGAAGAAAAGGATAAACAGGTGAAAACCGAATCGAGTAGCGAAGAATTGCACACATTACAAGATCGCATCGATTCGGCTGTACATCATGCGCTAGTCAACCAGTCCGGGGTACTTGTCAATACTTTAACAAATATGATCAAGTCGGTGGTCGACGGAACGATAGCTGAGGAAAAGGCTAAATGACCTATTTATCTACCAGACGGCGCGTTCCCAGCATATAGAACCGTGAAGACAGAGATCGGTGGAAATCAAGGAAATCAACAAGTGCTTCAAACCTAGGCTCCATCAGCTCCTTTCTCAAGTTCAAATATTCCATCAATTCTAACCAGATCACAGCCGATCACTGGGGGGCAGGCATCAACTCAATTAACACCAGAACAATTGATGACTATTCTTCATCCAAAACCGCCAGCTGTCGACACATCTTACCAAATTCCTTCGGTTCCACAACAGCCGATTGGAATTACTCAGCCGATAAGCCAGCAGTACAGTACAGAACAACTTCCTTATGTGCCACCACAAGGCATATAGGCTGGCTTCAATAATCTTTATCAGCCTCACTCACCACGGCCTCAGCCGATCCAATACGGCCAGATGGATCCAGTACAACAGCAGTATGGTGGAGCAACACCCCATCAACCCTGGGCCGATATGATCGCTGACGTCATGAGGAAGCAATTTGGACTTAAACCGAAAGATAATGGCAACATGTATCGGCATCCATATCCAGAATATTTTGATCAGGTTCCATTGCCAAACCGATACAAGGTGCCAGACTTCTCCAAGTTCTCAGGACAAGATAATATATCAACCTACGAGCACATTAGCCGATTTCCAGCTCAGTGTGGTGAGGCATCGGCTACAGAAGCTCTCAGAGTTCGCTTATTCCCACTCTCGCTATCTGGATCAGCATTCACCTGGTTTTCATCATTGCCATATAATTCAATCAGGAGCTGGGCCGATTTGGAGAAGCAATTCCACAAGTACTTTTTCAGTGGAGTCCAAGAGATGAAGCTATCGGACCTCACAGCTATTAGACAGAAATCAGACGAATCGGTTCTAGATTATATTCAACGATTCAGAGACGTGAGAAATAGATGTTACAGCCTATCTTTATCGGATTCTCAACTAGCCGATTTAGCTTTTCAAGGTTTGCTGGTGCCGATCAGAGAAAGGTTCTCAGCTCAAGACTTTGATAGTTTAGCACACTTGGCTCAGAAGGTATCGGCTCACGAGACAAGATTTCAAGAGGCTAGGAAATTCATCAAAAAAGCTAATAATGTAAACAATGTCTACAATTATGATTCTGACTCTGAAGATGAGGACCCAGATATCAATGCAGCCGAATGGGCTAGGAACAAGAAGACGGTGGTCTGTCAATGGGCTAAGAATTCGGCTACAAAGGAAAGATTTGACTTTGACATTACCAAAGCCGATAGGATCTTCGATCTCCTCCTTCAGGAAAAGCAGATTCAACTGCCGACAGGACATGTCATCCCATCGGCTGAAAAGTTGAAGAAAAGGAAGTATTGCAAATGGCACAACACAGGGTCTCATCACACTAATGATTGCAAAATTTTCAGATAGCAGATTCAGTCGGCTATTGAACAAGGAAAAATTAAGATTGATGGATCCAACATGGTAAAGAGGCCGATGAAGATAGATGGACACCCTTTTCCAGTGAACATGGTGCATCCTGGATACAACAGGAACACAGCCGATGGAAATAAAAACTATACTAGGAGTATCAGATCAGCTGGTATGATCGGCAAGTATCAAAACAGACGCCAAAAGGAAGAGGAGGCATATCCTGATGAGGAAGAAAGATATTTTGATCCCCATTGGAGTTGTGAATTCTTCAGATTCTACTGGAACGAAGGTATGAGGTTACCATCTATCGAAAATTGCCCTGGTTGCAGTGATCCTGATGTCCAATTCATTCAAGAACCAAGCCGACGACATGCAGTTATACATCGGCCAAGACAATCAAGGCTGTCAGTGCATGAAAGACTTGGGCCGATGCACCAAGATGATGATGAAGATGACTCACATAGAGAATCCAAGCCAATGCATCCCCAATGGTGTCCTTCTGGGATATTCACCAAAAATCAAAAGAGAAGAGTTCAACGGATGAGGAACAGAGAGCAATTCCAGGAGGTTGAGGGTGCAATT
The DNA here is from genome assembly GCA_000573905.2 of Oryza punctata. Taxonomy (NCBI): domain Eukaryota; kingdom Viridiplantae; phylum Streptophyta; class Magnoliopsida; order Poales; family Poaceae; genus Oryza; species Oryza punctata. Next base: position 21,457,528 of record CM002492.2, on the reverse strand, counting down.
GAGCATCGGCTGCGGCAGAAAGAGAAGAAAGTTTGGCGCGTGAAGAGCAAGGTGGTGCCAGCCGACGAAGTTGAAGCCGATCGCAGCAAAAATCAGCAACGTAAGGGCAAGGAGGTGATGTCATCTGAGATAAATATGGTCTTTATGTTGCCAGCCGAATATGCGGTAGAGCAAGTTGTCGAGCAAGAAGAAGATATGCCATCGGCTAAATTGATGTTATCTCCACAACAAGCTGTTTTTGAGAAGCCTGAAGGAACAGATCATCGGCACCTCAAGCCACTCTATGTTAAGGGATTTGTCAATGGTAAGCCGATGTCAAAGATGTTAGTCGATGGAGGGGCAGCTGTTAATTTAATGCCTTATACAACATTCAGAAAGCTTGGGAAGAATTCAGAGGACTTGATCAAAACCAACATGGTTCTAAAGGATTTTGGCGGGAACCCATCTGAGACCAAAGGAGTTTGAATGTGGAGCTAACCATCGGCAGTAAAACAATTCCAACCACGTTCTTTGTTATTGATGGGAAGGGTTCCTATAGTCTGTTGTTGGGAAGAGATTGGATCCATGCCAACTGTTGCATCCCTTCAACAATGCATCAAAGCTTGATTCAATGGCAAGGAGACCAAATCGAAATCGTGCCAGCCGACAGGTCAGTCAATGTAGCTTGTGCCGATTTGTCTATTTGGGATATGGAAGGAATTGATTGTTTATCTGGCAAAGTTTGGCAAGGAGATTACTTAAGGGTTTCAGATGATGCTATACAGACAACAGGAGATGGAGAGCCCCAATTCTTGTTTTGAGGGCGCCGTGGAGGGTTCCAACCTATACACAGAAGATACTATTGATGATCTCGACGGCAAGTTTGGGCAAGGTTTTATGTCGGCCGATGAATTAGAGGAAATTGACATTGGACCAGGTGATAGGCCTAGGCCGACATATATTAATAAAGGTTTACCAAAAGAGTTTAAATGTAAATTAATTGCACTCTTAAAGGAGTATAAAGATTGTTTTGCCTGGGAATACTATGAGATGCCAGGACTTAGCCGATCGATAGTTGAACATCGGCTCCCTATCAAACCAGGTTATCGGCCGTACAAGCAACCCCCAAGACGTTGTAAAGCTGCGATGTATGATGCTATTAAGGCCGAAATTGCAAGACTCTATGATGCTGGCTTTATCAGACCATGCCGATATGCTGAGTGGATTTCCAATATAGTACCGGTTATCAAGAAAAACGGCAAGCTCAGGGTTTGTATTGACTTCAGAGATCTAAACAAAGCTACACCGAAGGATGAGTACCCAATGCCGGTAGCCGATCAACTTGTAGATGCAGCATCTGGACATAAGATTATCAGTTTCATGGATGGCAATACTGGTTATAATCAAATTTTTATGGCTGAGGAGGACATTCACAAGACTGCCTTTAGGTGTCCTGGTGCTATCGGCTTGTATGAGTGGGTAGTTATGACTTTTGGTTTGAGGAGTGCTGGTGCTACATATCAGAGAGCCATGAACTATATCTTTCACGATCTCATCGGCGCATTGGTGGAGATATATATAGATGATGTGGTGGTTAAGTCCAAGGAAGTTGATGATCACATAGCCGATTTGAAACAGGTCTTAGAAAGAGCAAGGAAGTATGGGTTGAAGATGAATCCTACCAAGTGTGCTTTTGGTGTATCGGCTGGTCAGTTTCTTGGATTTCTGGTTCATGAGAGAGGGATTGAAATTCCTCAGAGGAGCATCGAGGCAATTAAAGATATTAAACCCCCGGAAGATAAAACCAAGTTACAATCATTGATCGGCAAGATTAATTTTGTTCGGCGTTTTATATCAAATCTGTCTGGCCGAATAGAACCATTTACTCCTTTGCTAAGGTTGAAAGCCGATCAAGAATTTGTCTGGGGAGAGAAGCAGCAGCAGGCTCTGGATAATATCAAGGAATATCTGAGTATCCCTCCAGTTCTTATACCACCACAGAAAGGGATTCCATTTAAGCTTTATCTATCAGCCGATCAAAATTCTATCGGCTCAGTTTTAATTCAAGAGGTTGAAGGCAAAGAAAGAGTTATATTCTATCTCAGTAGACGCCTGTTGGATGCGGAAACAAGGTATTCACCTGTGGAGAAGTTATGCTTATGCTTATATTTTTCTTGCACAAAGTTAAGGCATTATCTACTATCCAATGAATGCATCATAGTTTGCAAGGCCGATGTAGTACGATACATGCTATCGGCTCCAGTGCTAAAGGGACGAATTGAGAAGTGGATATTTGCTTTGTCAGAATTTGATCTTAGATATGAATCGGCTAAGGCAGTTAAAGGGCAAGCGATAGCCGATTTCATAGTTGAACACAGGGATACTAGTATTGATAATATTGACATCATGCCATGGACTTTATTCTTTGATGGATCAGTTTGCACTCATGGTTGTGGTATCGGCTTGGTGATAATATCACCTAGGGGGGCAAGTTTTCAGTTTGCTTTTACTATTAAGCCGTATTCAACGAATAATCAAGCAGAATATGAAGCTGTTCTCAAAGGGTTTCAGTTCTTAAGAGAAGTCGAAGCCGATGCTGTAGAGATCATGGGTGATTCATTGTTTGTGATAAGTCAATTATCTGGGGAATATGAATGCAAGAATGATACCTTAATAATCTATAATGAGAAATGCCAGGAGCTGATGAAGACATTCAGGATGGTTAATTTGAAGCATATTCCTAGAGAGCAAAACGTTGAAGCTAATGATTTAGCTCAAGGTGCATCAGGATATAGGCCGATGTTACAAGGGATTGAGGTAGAAGTGGCCTGTATTCCAGCCGATGATTGGAGGTTTGATGTTTTCGAGTATCTAAAGAATCCTTCAAGACCAGTTTCAAGAAGATTAAGGTATAGAGTTCTCAAGTATGTTTTGTTGGATGATTCCTTATATTATCGGACGATTGATGGAGTTCTCTTGAAGTGCTTGAGTATGGAAGAAGCTAAAGTTGTTATGTGTGAGGTTCATCAAGGTATTTGTGGGACACATCAATCGGCTCATAAAATGAAGTGGTTACTTCGAAGAGTTGGGTACTTTTGGCCGACAATGCTGGAGGATTGTTTCAAATATTACAAGGGTTGTCAAGATTGTCAGAAGTTTGGAGCAATTCAGAGAGCACCAGCATCGGCTATGAATCCTATTATCAAGCCGTGGCCGTTCAGAGGTTGGGGTATTGATATGATCGGCCAGATCAATCCACCATCAAGCAAAAGACATAAGTTTATATTTGTTGCGACTGATTATTTCACTAAGTGGGTTGAGGCAGTTCCCTTGAAGAAAGTTGACAGTCAAGATGCGATCAATTTTGTTAAAGAGCATATTATATACAAATTTGGTTTGCCACAGACGATTACAACTGATCAGGGTTCTATCTTTATATCGGACGAGTTTGTTCAGTTTGCTGATAGCATGGGAATTAAGTTGTTGAATTCATCACCATATTATGCACAAGCCAATGGACAAGTTGAGGCATCTAACAAGAGTTTGATTAAGTTGGTCAAGAGAAAGATAGCCGAATACCCCAAGAAGTGGCATACTATTCTGGCTGAGTCATTATGGTCCTATCGGATGGCTTGCCATGGTGCAATTCAGGTACCTCCTTATCAACTGGTTTATGGGCATGAAGCCGTCTTACCATGGGAAACCAACATCGGCTCTCGGAGGATTTCTTTACATGATGAGTTAACAGCCGATGATTATCATAATTTGATGGTTGATGAGTCAGAAGAATTGGTTCAAGCAAGATTGCGAGCTCTTGAGAAAGTTAGGAAAGATAAGGAGAAAGTTGCCAGACATTATAACAAGAAGGTTGTACCCAAATCTTTTGAGGAAGGCGAGCTGGTCTGGAAATTAGTGCTGCCGATAGGGGCCAGAGATAATAAATTCGGCAAGTGGTCACCGAATTGGGAAGGTCCGTTTCAAGTTCACAAATGTGTTTCTAAAGGGGCCTATATGTTAAAAGGACTTGATGGCGAAATCTTTGGCAGAGCACTTAATGGAAAATACTTAAAGAAATATTACCCAAGTGTTTGGATTGGTTCCTGATCGGCTCTGGTTTGCCGGTTTATGGTTGATAGCCGATGTGTTTACATTGCCTTTAGATGGCCGATATTTTTATCGCTCTTAGATATATAAGTTTGCAGCATTGTGTTCTCTACTACAAACTTGGGGGGCATGGAAGATGAAAAGTTGGAAATTTCTGCGCAAAATTTAGTATCAGTTGCCGAATCTAGTTGGAAATTTCTGAGCAAAATTTAGTATCAGTTGCCGAATCTGGAATACAGCATTTAGTATCAGTTGCCGAATCTGGAATACAGCCAAGTCTGCCAGGTATACAATTGATTTATATGAAGCAACAGTATCAATCGACTTAAGGAAGTTAAGAGGTTATGTTACAAGACAAATGTTTTAGCCGATTACAGAATTGATCACAAAATTTTTCTAAGTCCTTATTACAAGAAATCATTGCGCAAGATATTTTTGGATTGCTGACAATGCCCGTTGACGGATTTCTTCAACTTCGGCAATGGCTTGGGCATCTTGGGCGTCAGTTCCAGGAATTACCTTCAAGGACTTAGTCATGGTGGCCACATTCTTTATAGCCAATTTCAGCTTTGCTTTCTGTTCTCCAATGGCTTTAGGGAGATCGGCTAATTTCTGCTTTTCCAATGCAATCTTGGCATTACACTCTTCAAGCTTGGCTAGCAGATCTATTCTTTCGGCTTCTAATTGATTTATTGAAGCTTTAATTGGCTCTTCGGCTAGTTGATCGAGCTTGGTTTTCTCATTATGGACTAATTGCCGATTGGATTGAATGGTGGCTTCTATATCTTTTTTCTCTCGTCTATCGGCTATCCTTTGTTTTGCTTTCTCCAGTTTAAATTGGTGCTGTTCAAGATACATAGCTGGGGTAACCATATTGGACAATTCATCTGGCAGAACAGCTTGGATTTCTTGGAATCTGGTTCGGAGAGTGCTGCAGTCAACTACCAGGCTGTCTAGAGATGCTTCTAGCCGATGTGCAATATCTTCAAGATTCCTTTTCATATCATCGGCTAGAGGAGCTAAAGATTTGCTTGATATTTCTCCTTCTGTTTCTTCATCAAAGTAGTCCTTTATATCAAAAGAGAATAAATCGGTTAAGACCTGCAAGTAGGAAAGATGAAAAGAATACAAGTAAGAGGATATTTTTATATAGCCTATTTGAGAGGTTTTAAGAAAGAGACTTACGGGGATTGCAGGAGCAGCGATTTCTTCTTCGACGTGATGGCTGCCTACAGCCGATGCGGTATGTTCGCTGGAGACCGGTTGTACTACAGGTGATGGAGGGGAAGGAAGCTGAAAATATTCATGCAAGTGTTAGATAGTATCGGCTAATGAAGTATTCAGGGGATTAAAAGATTGAAATTTACCAGAGGAGCTTGAATGGATGGTTTAGCCGATGCTTGTGTTGGTTTCTTTCTCTCGGCTGGTCTTTTCTTCTACAAAATGCAAGAGTTGGAGGATTAAGTTGAGGGTGAGTAAAGAAAATTTGTATCAAGGAAGATGAATTTACCCTGGGTTGCCGAGTGAAGACAGCTGGAATAGGAGTTGTGGGGGTTTGCTTTGGAGAGGCTGGAGGTGTTTCTTTTCCCACATCACTGGATTCGGCTGCAGCTTCATCTATTGCCCGTTCGATGGATGCTTCTTTTAGGGCTTCATCTATTGCCCGTTCGATGGATGCTTCTTTTAGGGCTTCATCTGCATCATCGGCTGTTGGATGTGGTTGTTTCTTGGCCTTTTTCTTAGTGGCTGGTGGCACAGCAGTTGATGCTCTAGTTCTCCTTTTCCTGCCTGCATCGGCCGTTTCTTTCATTTGTCCTTGGAGCAGGCTTGATGTCTTAGGGGCATGATAGCCGATGACAGGAGGAGTCATGCCACATCTGTTAGGAAATAACCCTGCAGCATATTCAATTTCTTTGCCACTTTTGCTGGTATGAGGAGGAGATGAGTCTGTGGTCTGAAAGAGCAAAGATAGTTCATGAGTTATAAATAGAATCGGCTGATATGTTTAAAACAGGAATAAAAAGAGAAGTTACCTGGGGGATCATGTCAGGGAAGAGGTCTGTCATGTAGATGGTAGCCGATTGGTGAAAAAGATGTTGTTTCCACTCAGCCCACCATGAGGTGAAGTCTTTGCTCCTGAACGTAGCTAATTCAATATCATTAATACTGCCAAGAGAGGGGCCTGGAATGTTCAGCAGCCGATCCATCATCAGACTTGAAGATATATCTCCTCGGCATTCAATCTTGTCAGCAAACCACAAGCCGATTGGGAGTTGGCCCATACCAAATTGTCTTGCTGAGCTCATGGGATGATAGAACTCATATGAGACTTTAATATTCCTACCCTGGTGGATGCCGACAGGGAGAATGCATGGGCTGATGGCTGTAGTATAAACTTCTCTGGACTTCTGAAATTTGTCATGGTTTATTTCTTCAAATCTGAAGTTCGATGGCAGCTCAAAATTGACTGATTCATCATAGAAGAACCAGATTCTAGCATCTTTCTGGAAGCCATCATAGAAACTAAAAAACCAGTCCTTGAGCAATTCTGCTGATAACTTTGCTCCTGCATCGACTGGTGTGCTGGCATATTCTCCAAAGGATGTACATCTCCGATGAGTTATTTCTCCACCATCATCATCGGTGATTGGTTCCAATCTTGGGAATTCTGATTCTGTTGGAGATGGCCGATTGACAGCTTTCATTGCAACCAAGTTTAACCAAGTCTGCAATAACCACCATGGGCCACCTGCATTGACTACTGAGCCGGTTGCTAGTTTGGTTGATGCATTGGTTAAGGTCTGATACAGATAGCCGAGCAGGATTTTTCCCAAAGGAAATTGTCTTTTCTCTTCAAGGGCTTCGGCTATGTGCTGCCAATTTGAGGTTGGGCCACAACTTGATCCACAAAACAGAAATTTTTCCAACCACATCAGCAAGAAGGCAGTATGCTCTCTTGGGGTAACTGAGCCCTGACCCATGTTAGCCGAAATGAACCCAGACCATCCTCCTATGCTCTTTGTTTTAAAGTCAAATCTATTCTTGGAGTTCAAGATCATTGGGTTGGCAGATGAGGTGATATCAAGTCCAGTTAACATGGTTATATCTAAGAGAGTTGGTGTCATCGGCCCTTGGTTGAATAAGAATGCATTGAGGGTGTTGGACCAGAAGTAGCTTGCAGAAGCCATTAACGGCTCATCTTTAGCCGAATTTGCCAAACAAAGGGCTAGGGCTTGGCCGATTCCTATCTCATCCCAGTGACTTTGCTTGCTAGCTGATATGCGCTTGAACCATGCAGGCCAGCTTTTCTCTAGGGACGGCCAGGACTTAAATGTGTTTTTCCAGTGTCCTATGTTGGGGTTCGATAATCTGAAGGGGATTCTATTGGTCTCGGCAGTGATGAACTCAGTTGGGTCTGTATTGCCGATTGGGCCAAGGAAGTAGTTGTTTTCATGATTAAGACTAGGAACCGCCATTAGGTTTGCGAGATGCTACATCAACAAAGCAAAAGAGAAGAGAAGCGAGCTAAGATTGCGGGAAAATGAAATTGGATGAATTAAAAGGAGATCTAGCCGATGGGACTTACCTCAGCGTATTCGGCCGATGGGGTAGCAGATGGAGCGGATGACGAAGACATCTTCTCGCCGGCGGAAGTTGAGTGAGGAAGGGTTGCTTGAAGATTGACTGCTTGCGCCGAGGGGATCGCCGGAGTTGAGGGAGACGGAGATTGCGAAAGCGGTGGCAACAGTAAATAACGGTGTGAAGTTTCTCGGGGCCATCGGTTAAAGTATTTAAAGCGCTGTGGTAACGGTAAAAAAAACGGAAAGAGTGAGATTATCTCGGAGATAAGATTTGGCAAATCCGAAACATTACCAAATATTTCGGACTTGGGGGGCATGTGTTGACGTCCAAATTTGGTAATTCAAATATCAGAGGTCAAGATGGAATCGAAGTCGATTGAAGAGATAAGATTGTATCGGAAAGCAGAGTGAGAATCGGCTGTGGTCCGAATCGGCTGTGGACTGGATCGGTAGAGTCAGAGTCGGACTAGGTTGGCCGATTGAGCCGATTTTGGTAATATGACTCGGTATACGTCATCGGGTTATGTTAGCGTTCTTCATATGGATTGCCATGCACGGATGAAGTCCTGAGGAGGCAATTGTATCTATTAATTAGGATATTTTATGTAATTTCCTTATAGATATTCTCGGTAAGAGTCCGCCTAAGGGACTTGTTGGTTAGTTGGATTTGTATTAGGTTAATATGAGTCGTGTCCGTGATGGACAAGGTTTGTAATTTCGGGTATAAATATAATCCCGAGGTCTTGTAAATAACAACAACACACGTTCAATCAATCTCGGCGCATCGCCAAACCTTTGTTTCTGTTCTCGACAAGTTTGTGTTTTTGAGTCGTGCTGCATCACTTTGATCTTCGACGAAAAGGTATATCTTGTCATGGCGAGTTACATCATTAGGGCTAGTGCTTACATCTCTATGACACTCTAGTTCTTTGTTGTGATTCTCCGAGTTATCATATATGTTATATAACTTAGATCGACAATGCAATCTACCTGTATCGGCTAGATCCTTTCTAGGGTTTCATCGATATCGGCTAGATCACTTTGTTAATCTAGGTTATATAATATATCCACCATCCTGAAAAGGCAACCATCGGTTTGATTCTTTAGATCTCATGCTTCTATTTATACTTAATGCTGCATTGGTTCAGTTCAACCTATTAAGTCGTATTTAGAATCATGATGTCTAACCTGCTTCATGGTTGTTAATAAGGATAGTATCGGGGTTTCAGCCGATCTTACCTGTTATAGATGTTTTACATTGTGTTATGCTTTGTTTAATATTCTATATCTGCCCCTTATATCAGGATCTAATCTAATGTAAATATATTAAGCTTGATATCAATCTGATTGATTGTAGCTTAACATATTTATTACTAGAGAATATCCTAACATAAGGTTGTATCGGAGCTATAGCCGATACATACTTAAACCTAGATATCGGCTATGACATCAATCTACATAATCTTTATGTCATGTTATCTTTAGACTTGGGCAATTTATACTGTCTCGGTTCAGTCCGATCTATCCCAATTGCTTATCTCTAAAGTAATATTGATTTGTTGATTATGTAACGCTGATCTTTACAGCCAATATACTAGCTTTAGGGTTAATTCTATCATTGATTATAACTTACAGCCGATCCATGCTTTATTGAATCGGCTAGGTCACATACGATATGAAATCGGCCCTATGGCCGATTGTCTATCGTTTACTGATATTATTTGCATGTTTTTTCTTGTTGATTGCAGGATCAAATCAACTGGCACGCCCTTGAATCTGAAACCCTAATTTTGGACCTGCACTAGAGTAAAGCAAACCTCTCAGGCCAGTGTGTGTTTTTTGCATCAACAGACGCCAGGGAGGGGATTGAGGGGGACGGACGGTGGAGCACGACGAGGTTTCCTGATGGCGGTGGCCGTGGTCATTTGGTCATCGACAACGACCATTCTAGCGGCAGCCGGGTGCAGCACACAAAGTGGAAGGGAAGAGAGGGGAGAAGGAGGCTGTACCGGGGGTGGCGACGAGGTTCGGTGATGACGGCTATCGGGCGCCAGTGAGGGGCGAAACGGGGTCGTATAGAGGTGGGGAGTGCGGTGGTGGCGGTGGCTTGGGCGATTGGAGGCCGGTGGTGGTGGATCGGTGCGAAGCACACGAGGAAAGACGGTGGAGAGATAAGACATCGCCAGTTTTTTTACTCCGAGTGCTTGCGGGAATAAGGGATTACTCGATCCGCCCTTCTTTGACTTCGCCAAGGCTAACACCGACGATGGTGCGGCAGCGAAGAAGAAGGCCGGCGGCGACGTCGTCCATGCCACCGTCGTGAGAAGGCTGGCAGAGGAAGAGATGAAAAGGAGGGAGAGACACTGACCGGTGGATCCCACACCGTTTTTCACTCTGTGTTACTACGTTGGTATGCCACGTGGGTAAAAGTGGTAAATAGTTAAGAAACCACCTCTTAAGAAGAAAAAAAGATAAGTGCAAATCTAAAAAGGTATTTGAACAATTGCTAAACCTAAACCTAATAGTGGTAAATAGTTAAATTTCCCATTCCATAGAGAAGGAAAACTGGAAAAGGAAAACCAAAACCTTCGTAAGAAGCACTGAAATCCTACATAAATTCTAGATGAAACATGCAGGTTTCATGACTCCATCCGAGATTTCCTATTACTAGACAGTACAAATCATGCATTATTTTTCACCTCAAAATTATACCCTACTAATCCATTGGAGCGGAAACATCAGCACAGGACCAAAAGGAACGAACTAGAAGGGTATGGTGCGGACCGCAAAAATCACTACGTAAACTAGCATATGAAGTCGCACATCGAGCGACTCTAACCATCCTGCTATCTACTCTATAAGAAAAGGATTAATGAACTATATTGGTGCACAAAGAATTTATCAACATAGTTGAGCTAACTGCCCTCTTTATTTAATTTAGCTTATTTAATGTTTAATTTTTAAGAGAATAAATTCAGTAGGAAATCTAATAAACAATTAATAGCAAACCTTACATTCACATTTTGAACTAAATTTACATTATTTTAATACTATTTGTGCCATCTTCGTACTTGTATGACCCCTTTTTCCTCTATCTCCTATCTCCGTTATTGTATAGCCCCTTATTTTTTAGGGTTAATTTGATCCATGCCATTGGAAATGTGGTAAATCAAAAAAAATAACACTACTATTCATGTTATCGGTTAGGTGCCACTAAAAATTTCTAAAATTGGAATCATGCCACTCCCGTCACTCTTTTCATCCTCCTCGTTACTCTTTCCGTCCTGCCCGTCCTCTCACGTTGCCATTCTCACCATCGCGCCGCCCTAGTCCTACCACCACCGCCGCGGCCGACCTCGCGCGCCTCCTTCATCGACGCCGACGGCCGGGACGACGATGACGACGGCTAGGCGGAGCATGGCACCGACGTCGTTGCCTGCTGGGCTGTGAGGCGGTGACCTCAGGCCTGCCGACCATCGACCTCAGGGTCAATTTCCCCTTGTAGCCATCGGCCAGCCGCCAGATCCACGCCGGAGAGGAGCTCGAGGTCGTCCACCACTAGATCCACGCCGTCGTGGTGGGTGGTGTTGATGGTGGTGGTGGCGGTGGGAGGGGGGTGTGGGGGTTGGCAGGGCGAGGTGGCGGTGACCTCGGCGAAGGCGCACAGCCTCTTCCTCTGGTTCGACGTCCGCAGCTGGCGGTGGTCATCGGCGGTGTTGGTGGCGTTGGAGGCGGGCTATGCCGTAGCGGCAAGGCCAGCGTCCTCATGCTCCTTTCCCGGTGGCGACACACACTCCCTCGATGCCGGCTGCACACGCTCCCTCGATGCCAGCTGGCGGATGCGAGCCAGAGTTCGTTGGCGGGCGGGGCGTGGGGAGATCAGGAGAAGGAGGATGGGATGGAGTGGGAAGTCTGGCAGAGAAGAGAAAAGAGGGGAAGATGGAGGAAGAAGATAGAACTGACATGTAGGTCCCATGTTAACGAATACTTTTGACAAAATTCGTGACGGAGTGGTACGGTTCCAATTATCTCAAATTCCAGCGGCACGCAGCCGATATGATGAATAGTAGTAGTATTTTTTTGAATTGGGATATTTAGAGTGGCCTGGATCAAATTAACCCTATTTTTTATCAATGGTGTTCTTGCTTTGAAATGATATGTTTATGAGTTTTTATTTGAAATTAAGCCAATAACTTTGTGTATTATTTTAAAATCATCCTCAAAATTTATATATTTGCAAAACACATTTTTTAACCTTTTACTCGGACGGCTCCCATTTCTCCTCCTTACTTTGTCCCATTGCCGATCCAACTATCAGTGTTTTATTGATTACATGGCTCATTGTAGTAGTACTATCTTGGATGGAGGAGCTGGCTTGTACTGCAGTTGGTGCCTGGTAGAGCTTGAAGCCTTGAAGCGAGTGTTTCTATGTCAGAATCATTTAGCTATCCTTGTCCTATTTCCTTGAATCCTCTGCATCTAGCTGTTCTCTCTCATTTCACTTCTCAGTTCTTACCCTCTCACCAACACAGCTGCCGCCGCTTCAACTGCCTCATGAGCAATGGAGCAATCAAAAGCCGGCATCTCCATCTTCTACATCCATGTTGCATAGTGCCATCACCGCCTTCTACGTCTTCCCCACGGGCCACGGCAAGGCAAGAGTGGTGAACTTGTCAGTTGCGTGGACTAAGGTGGTCGTGAGAGGTTGGGGTATTGGGGAAGTTGTCACCGAAGTAGGAAGCCAGGAAGTGGGGCTCGGCGTGTGAGATCGTGAGAGTGGTATGGATTCAGTCGAAGCCTCCTCTCCTTAATTTCATTCGTTCCTTTCTTTCTTTTTTATCAAAGACAAGGAGACGTACTGGGGTGATCTGTGTCGTGTAGAGGAGGAGAAGGCGTTAGTGAGGGGTGACACCTCCGGCCCCACTTGTCAGCTCCTTCTCCCACCAGCGGCCCCACCTATCAGCCCCTTCTCCCACCTCCAGGCAGCAACCGCCATGGCCACCACCTCCCCATGTCACTGCGTTCCGCACGCGCCACCCTGGCCACCTCCTCCACCCCGCACGCTCGCGCCTGACCGGGAGGACCGTCGCTGCCCCCACTCCCCGCACCCGTATTCCCCATTCCCCGCAACAACCGGTGCCCACCTCCCCACATCGCCGTCCCCACTCCCCATCGGTCGATCCCGCCGACTCGGCCATGATCTCCGCCTCCCGGCTCTATAAAGCACCCCCGTGTCCCTCTCTCGCTTTTCCCCAACCTCCTCGACCTAGCCACCCCCTCTCTCGCCTTCCCCGCGCGGCGCCCAAGCTCCGCCGCCGGTCGCCACCTCCGGCCGAGCACCGCCGCCGCTAGTGTCCCTCTCGTGCTCCGCTGTCGCCACCTCAACTCCACCGCACCACACTGCACACCGTCCTTCATTTTGTTACCGTAAAACACCACCGGAACCACCCCGCCGTCGGGAGCCCGCACGGCCACCACCTTTTGTTGCCTCCGGTCGTCGCTGGCCATCGTTCCCGACCACCCCACGCCACGTCATCACTTCCATCTCCTTCGCGGGGTCCTGGAGCACCTCGGCAGCCCCTTCGCTTCCACCGAAGCCACTGATGCTCTGCCCACGCCAATGACCCAGGGCGTCGCCACCTCATCTCACTGTCGGTCGCTCTCCCGAGCTGCCTGCTCACCCGCACGCCCGATGAGCTCCCCCTCCACCGTCTCTCCTTTTCCCCCTCCCCTGCCGCATTCCCGCTCGCCGTCGGTGGTCCCTTAGGCCCGACCGCTGCTGCCGCCGCCCGCCTTGCGTGCGCGCTGGCCTAGCCGCGCCGCCGGCCGCCCTCGGCCGTCCAACGGCCTCAGCCGATTTGGACCGCCGGGTGAACGCCCGCGTGGCTGGTCACCACCGTGGACTCGGTCCACAGTGGACCGTCCTCCCTTTGTGTCACTAACATGTGGGCCCACCTTTGGTGGACTTGGTCCGTGCCCCGCCCCACACTGATGGCAGAGCCTCCTTTTTCCCTTTGAAAAATATTTAATAATTACGCAATAAATCGAGTTTAATTCCATAAATTCATTTAAATGACTCAAAAACTTCTAAAATTCATAACTAATTCATACAAACTCCAAATTGAGCCATTCAACTTGCAAAATTCATCTAAAATTGAGCTCTACATGTTTTTTTACTTTCCATATAATGTTTATTTGGTTTTTATTAGAGTGTTTCCTCGTTTTGCGTGTTAGCGCGTAGATTCAGTCGTTTCGGAAGATCGCAGTCATGAGGATTAGAGTTCGGAAGATTGTTTGAAGGAGCAAGGCAAGTCACACATTCCCCTTGAGCATATTGGACCTACTTTATAAATTTTTTACCGTTTGCAAATAAAGTTGCGTGTTTTGCTAATTACATGAGATTATGGAATTACCTATCTGCTCATTTGTGCCAAGTTTACTTGATATCCGTCCTTTGCCAACTTGGGTGATAATTTGACTAGCTTGTGTCACTTATGTTGATCTTGCTAGAATTATGTTATGCTTAACCATGCTTAATTACCACTAGCTCACAATATTGGATAATCACACTATCTACCAGGGGTGGAGCTATGTATAGTTAGGGGTGCCTAGGAACCCGGTTCAAAAAAAATTTTAGCTATAGTTTATCTGTTTTCACCATATAAACCCTGCCAGTTTAAACTTAGGCACCCGTATCAAGCTAAATTTGATTCAAACCAGAGTAAAGCAAACGAGTGGAACCCCCTATATTTTTGTTCTAGCTCTGCTCCTGCTATCTACATTTAGTATCTTTATGAGCTGCAAGCTCGACACATCTGGCCATGTTTCATTGGTCTTAATTATCCAACTAAAATATGGTTTAATGGTGGGCTGTGGGTGCATGGTTTTGCTAGTCGTGCCCAAAGCAATTAAGGACCAGTTCACGGGAAACCCTGGAAGACTAACAGTGGTTACCACAAGTAAGCGTGGGCAACTGTTGGGCTTGTAGTGTAGCTTTTCTCTAGCTAACGTACCCAGACAAGGGTGGGCGTGATGGAGTTGGGCTGGCCGGGGCTAACCGGTTGATCGGCTTACGTATTCACCGCGGCACGAGGAGGGTTGCCCACTGCCTGTTGAGGAGTGGGGCGAAACCTGAGGTGTGGTGTTAGAGGGGGTTATGCGAAGGGTCTTATCATGATTTCCCCCTTTGCAGTACCATGGTGGTACTTCGAGGCATGGCAACATGTGTGGAATCGTGTCTCGTGGGTATAGTTGCGCACCTCTAACCAGAGTAAAACTATTCGAATAGTCGTGCCCACGGTTATGGGTGATCAACTAGATTCACCCTGATTAATCCCACTTTAATTAATTAATTTGACTTAATGAACTGATTTAGTTCAGGTGAAATGGTTGGGCCTGTTCAACGTGGGGTAGCGTTGTTAAGTGGAGATTTAGTATTGCCTTAATTAATTAACGTTTTTATTGTTTCAAAACTATAAATGTTTTACAACCGCCTTTATGCAAATAGCCACAAACCTCCCTTTGTCTTCCCTTGCACGTCTGCATCACTGGTGTAGCTTGCTGGGTACGATGGTTGTACTCAGCCTTGCTATTATTCCTCCTTTTCAGAAGTATAGTGCTTCTGAGCTGAAGACGGAATTGAAGGACCGAGGCTTATACCACAATTGAGTCTTGCCTATGGAATGGAGCAGAAGCCCCGCTATGATCGCCTTTTTCCGCTGTTGCTGCTTTCTTTTCGGTGCTTTCTTTTATTTATGTTTGGATCTGTATATTTACTTGTCGTTTTGTGTATCCTGGCTTGATTCCTGGACAGGGATTTATACATAAAATAGTCTGGAAATTTGGCTAAATTTCTAGGCGTGATAGTTTCCCACAACTGCCCCTTCCACACGCTGGTGCCATCATCCTCTCTCTACGCGCGCCGGTGCCGGCGCCACGCCCTCCCTCATGCTGGCGCTGCCTCGCTGTCCCTCCACACGCCGGTCTCTCTGGCGCGCCCTCCCTCGGCGCGCCCACCGGCGCTAGCCCTGAGAGAGATAGGGTCAGGAGATGCAAGAGGGATGCACAAAGGGATAGGGTTGAAATGTATGGAGGGTATTTTGGTCTTTTTAATCGTAAATAGATTTTTTTTTCTTTTTTCTTAATAAAACCCTAATGGTGTAGTGTAAATAGGGTTAAACGGTATGTTCGATTATGAAAAGGGGATCAAATTAGCAAACTAGAAAAAGTACGATCAAATTGGTAGTTAGGTTTCAAAACAGAATCAAATGAGCAAATATCCCTAATATTTATTATTTATCAAAGGACTTCCTTTCCATTATTCACTGCAGCCAAACGTCATGAGTAGTCCCACCTTGGCATGTCTTAGCCATTTTAGGCCCGCTTGGTACATATGCATTAGTACTTAGATTTTCAAATGATAGAGTAAGGGATGGTTGGTTGATCCTAAGCTTAGACAAGTTGTGACATCATGATAAAAGTGTACTAGCTAAGAAACAATTGGTTTCAAGTGTGACTAGCACTAAATTTGAGAGTATGATATGGGTCCTAAAGCTAAGAAATTACTGGTATAAAACAGCGAAACAAACATGCGCATACAAAACTATAGGCATAGGTACAGTGTGACATGAAAAAAGTCCTCCGCCACTTCCATACTTCAAAAAATAAAAGTATTGTAACCACTACACGACATCAGCTTGATACGCCATATGCCAAAGATTGAGTATGAGTAGTGTGTAGTGAGCTGTGGAGTTGTGGTTATTCGGATGTATACAGGAGACCACATTGTGTTCCACCATCAAATGGGCTAACTCGGAACGTCGAGACCATCTTTGTAGTGCCAAATACAAAATGATTAAATGTAGTGCCAAACCATTTTTGTTTTTTTTTTTGCACTTTAGACCTTGTCTTACAGGCATTTCCTGTGGAGGTTGGATGGCGCGGCAGCATGGAGAGCTAACGTAATTAAAGAGATTTTGGAGGGGTACGATGGAATTGATTTCTGAATTTGTAAGAGAAGAGAAGTGAGCTAGAGCCTAGAACTTATTCCAAAATTGTGTAGAGTATATTCAGCTCACTGTATCACGTGAAAAGGTTGCCATGGTACACTTTGTTGCTTTCGTGAGAATCGGGGTAAACAGAACAAAAGAAAAATAAGACAGTACTGAAATTACCCATAAATATTTCTTTTTGCTGGGATACCCATAAATATTACTAGATGAAACCAATATGGTTTCTTATGAAATTTCCTTGTACAAGAAGGTACAAATCCTGCATCCCAAAACCGCGACGAGTAATCTTTGTTTGTGGAAACATAAGCACGGAGCCAAACGAACGAACTAGAAGAGATGACGACGAAATTCACTACGAAAAGGTGGTTGGTGACAGGGAACACCGACGAGGCGACGAGTGGTGGACTAGCGGGCGTCTCGCAGATGGTTGCAGTGTTGCACCAATGCAACGGCGGCGTCTGGGCAGGCCGCAGGGCGCAGGCCCCTCCACCTCCAGGCTCCCCGTTTTTGTTTATTGCGGCGCAGCTTTTACCAGTGTCGCCACTCCCGTTGTCGCGCGCACGGCAGCCAAGGCACCAACCAACGACCACAATCCCACATGGCCCGGCGCCAGACATTTGCCATTTCGCCGTGAATGGCATGCAGATGCTGCCCAACGATCGGGACCAGGATAAGATTTTTTATCTTTATTTTGTTTGTTTGTTTTGCTTTCATTACTGCTGCCTGCGTCAGGAGTGGCCCGCCTGATTGGGTTTGCAATGAACCGAGCGTCGGAGACGGAACTGCGTGTCGTGTCGTGCCGTGCATTCTACAATCTACTACAGCCTCCATTGTTCGTTCAGTTACGACCCTATCCAAAAACCCGACTACCAGAGTGGCGGGGTCGCTAAAATATGTACCTCAAGACCAAATCAGACATCATTGGCAAAATTTGTCTTAGCAAACTTCGGCACCCACGAATAAATCTGGCAACCCAAGCTTCGGCAGCCAAGGGCAAAACTGACGGCTCTTCCAGCCATTGTTAAGGGCGCAAGAAATCTCCAGTTCTGCACGACACCGGTGTCAGCGCCAACGGCGCAAAAAAATCTGCAACACATGCAGGTCCGTGTAACGTTGCACACAGAATACACCGTACAATGCCAGCGGCAGTGTGCAGTGGCATACCTACACCTGAAGCCGGGATACACACTGACTCGAGTGCCAAAATCTTTTCTAGTTACCAGCCCTTTTATTCCCTTCCTGGCACTGCTAGGATCATCACCATTGCAGGCCGATTATTGCGCCGAGAGTCATGTACTTGTCTTGTCTGTACCAAAAATGGGATTCCTTGTGAAAATACAATCACAAGACCAACAATATGCATTAATAGTTCCAAAGAAATCAGCTCTTGCAATATGAACTGCTGAGAAGTTGCAAGTGGTGCCTTGAGATGTTTTACTCAATCCATTACTGAGCAGTACTCCACAGCCAAACGTCGCCAATAGACCCACAAGCCACATGGCCACATTGGCATGTCTGGTACATACTACATAATGATTTCACATGACCTGCAGGAAATTGGGGAAATGCCCACATTTCAAGTGAGGCATTAATCCTCTCGAGTCCTCGGTCCACTTCCAAAGATATCAAAACGCACTGTGACCACTGCATGCGATCAGCTTGGTACGCCAAATGTTGAGTATGATTAATGAGCTGTGGACTAGTGGAGGCCCCCATTATGTTTCACCATCAGACGGGCTAACTCGGTAGATGTGCTACATATCATGTTAACAGTGTTTTTATCTCAAAAACATATAGTGCAGTCGCTTGATAAACAACTCGACCAGTCCTCAATGTAAGCCTAGTTCCAGATCCGAACAAAATCAAACCCCTCAGCTTGAACTTATACCACAGAAGATCCATCGAATTATTCGCAGTACAAAACTTGAGAAAATGCATTAGCATTACTGCTAGACCCTGGAGGTCTGTGCATAACAATCGAGCTGATGGAACAGATTAAGCATTATACCTCTGATTATATCATGGTTGGCTAACCATATCTTGCTCCTTGTGCCAAAGAACAACGTCCTTGTAGGGCAAATCTCCTCCGAATATATCAAGGGCACTCCCAACCGTTACATCAACTCGACTTTTGCCTGCTCTTTTTATCCTCTCTAGGTCATCCATTGTAGACACACCCCCAGCATAAGTTACTGGTATCTACAGAGCCAAAGATACTTTTATGAGTTCATAAACAATAGAACTAGGAACATTAAATACAGTTAAAGCAAGGTTTTATTGGTTTGCAAACTGGGAGCCTGCACGCATGCATGATCACTGTCACAACCTGTTGACCTGCCTAAACCGTATCTGAACAGCCCAAGTAAATGTCCATCTCCCAAAAGTTGTATCAGCATGCCCATATTTATATCTAAATGGCTACCAGTGCTTTGTTTGACAATTGTTTTGTTCAAAAGAAACAAGGATGGTAAAATGCCTAGCTGCAGCTTGATTCAGCATCTTGAGTTTCAGAATTATGAAGGCCATAGTCATCTTGTTATATGGAGTAGCTTTTGAAATAACATTGCCTGTGTAGCATTTTTCTTTGCTTTCAAAAATCTAGATGCTCAACTACAATGCAGTCAATTCAGCCATTTCAATACTTGGTTTATTGACGAATTTTTCAATTATAGAATTAGATAAAGCAAGAATCTGGATTTCACAAGAAAGACTAAACTTGCAGATACAGAACAAACATTAAAGATGGAATTAAGAAACAAGAAAAAGCTGGAAGAATTTAAATTAATGAATCAAGAATACAATTGCACGTACAGGTGAATAACGTCCCAATAGTTCAACAAGTTCTTCATCAATTCCTAACCTGCAATTCCCAAACTAGCTTAAATCAGAAAAGATGACGGTACAAAAAGAAAGCTGTTCACTACTAGAGTAGGAAGATCATCAGTAAGTGAATACACGAGTGAACTGGATATACAAATTAACAACCTATCCAAGATAGGAGCAGTTACACTACTGAAGAACACAAATAATCTTTTGAACATTAGAACTCGTTTCAATTAAGACATAGAAAAAACTAAAAAGTGAAAAAAAAACCTGCTTCTATTGGGATTGATCATGTTAACTTCATTTGCTCAATGATGTGTCATTAAATTTAAATACCTAACTGAAAGCACAAAAAATTGGATCTTTACCAAGTAATTGGTTATGAAACTAAGGATGAACAGTGGCATATAGAAAGTTTTGGCAGACATAGACATATAAAGTCTTATTAAAATATTTCATGCTGGCATTACCAATCCAATTCTATCAAGAAAGCATGAAACAGAGAAAAGGTATAAAACACACCTTTTGCCCTCCACATCAACACCATGAACCAAAAATTCATCTGCATAGGCAGCAAGATGTTTTAATGTTGATTCATCCACAAAGACATTACTGAATTTCTGCCATCTGTCAGTCACGACGGCATATCTTCCATCCTATCAAGAAATATTATTGTAAGAACGTAATCAAGTATCAAAGTACCTGTCAATAATAAGATAATGACAAACACATTAGGGTAATCCTAATTGTTCTTTCTTGTATCTACAGAGTATGTAGCTAGCTTGTGCTTCTCTAACTTTGATATAAAACTATTAAAAGGACTAAACTTCTTGTTTAGGTTAAATTTTATCTTGTTTCAGGGGTAAAATGCTCAGATCTGATAGTATGACTAATTATTTTTATAAGTAACAATCATTCTGAATATGAAAAGGAATACAAGGAGTAATTACACCCAAAATAGTGATATATACTTATGGTTGTTGGTTCATGCTCTTGGATGTCAGTTTATCACAGAAACCAGTTAGTTGGAATTCAACTACATATTACTTTGGAATATCATATACTGCTCTCTATATAACTATCGGGCATACATGGTGCAAACTATATTCAGGCACAATCATTAAACCATTTTGGGTTAAATTTGAACGGATCAAATTGAAAAATTCAAGGGGCCCTTATGAACTGTTCTAAGTAAAATTCCAAAAAGATGCAATCAACCATGCCACTGTTCTAACACTTTTTGCCTATAAAATGCCATCCATGCCATGCATTTGGAATTGTCCGTATGCTGGCATGCAACATAGGCATCACACTAGAAGAGCGTGAACTGCAGCTACAAAAAGTGTAACATTTGTAAGAATGTAACATGAACAGCTCACATGAAGTATTTGAAGTGCTAACTTTCTCATTGCACACACAGTAATGAATTAATTAAATTTGAAAAGAAGATGTCCGAAGTACTTGGTACCTTTTTTCTACAGCTAAGGTCCAAAACAAGCCTATGTTTCCCAACCAGATCGACAAGTTGCTTCAGCCGTTCAATGTTCATTTTGCCTTCACTAAACACATACTGCATAAAAAGACTCAGATGCATGATTCACAATATTCAACTAATTATAAGCCCAAATACAGTAAAAACAAAATGCAGGTAAATTACACAAAAAAATCATATCAAACATTTGTAAAATGGGGTCGGTTATGTGTAAGTGCAATAACAAACCAGAAGCCCTTGCCTGGCTGTTAGTCAGGGGTGAAGCCAGTGGGGACGGCAGGAGGCCTGGCCACCCCCAATGCAAATTTTTACATCATTGATATGATATATTATCTATTGGGAGCCTTGAATTCACATATATTTTGTACGCTATTTTTTTCAATTGTAATCACTTACCCCCCACCCCCCCCCCCCAAAAAAAAACCTTAAATCCTGGCTTCGCCACTGTTGTTAGTAATTACTCCATCGGCTATGAATGTATTTTGTCAAACTAAATGTAACATTAATATTTTTTTACCATGGAAGTGACCTCTATAACAGAAAACGTATAACTAATTTATGATTAAGCATTATGAACCTTAATCAAGACATTGCAATGTGCTTTGACATCTATTACTAGATTCGATAGTACTCACAGAGAATGATGAGTAAAGAAAATAGTACCATGCTCATTGGAAACTAAACAACCAAAATACTCGAACTAAGCTCAAGGTTCATGTTTATGGTATGATGGGTTCGTCAAAGATAACAGACACGACCAGGTGGACATGAGAAGCTTCAAATTTCTCTCCTGAAGTCACCGTGAAGAAAAATCCAGTTCACATCAATATACTAATATATTAACAGTGAAATAGCTTCATCTATTTATGTAAGTAGTTGCATCAATGAGTAATGAACAATAATCATATGATCAAATAGATTAAATGTCCTGTCATGTGAACTGGTGTTGACCATGTTTCAGTTGAAAATCACAAGCAATTGAAGTTCTAGAAGACTTAACTCATTACATGTATGCAAATGAAGAATGACAGCAATGAGGAATAATATCAAATACACATAAGCAATCTAATGCTGCAGCTGGCACTCACAAATAGCACCAACCTATTAGTAGCTGTTGGCGATCAGCCTGGAACCCCAAAGGTGTTCGACGAAATGCAAACCAAGAACTGGAATGAACTCGAACTTGAATGCAAGAGAACTTTTGTGCTGGTAAACTTGGCAACATTTTCTGATACATTGATCAACTAAAATAGAAAAGATGTGATACAAGTCCATCAATCTCCCTATAGGAATGTGCCATCCCACATTCAGAGGCTTGCCACGCCATGTGCCCTACAACAAATGGTTCGGAGGCTTGCCACACCACCACGTGGGATGGTGTGGCTAAGTAGGGAAGCATGCAGTGCATGGTGCGGCAAGCCCCCGAACGTGGGAGGCAGTCTCTGTAGGGAGATTGACGGACCTGCATTGCATCTTTGCTATTTAAGTTGATCAATGCATTAGAAAATGCTGCCAAGTTTAGCAACACAAAAGTTCTCTTGTGTTCGCGTTTGAGTTCGTTCCAGTTCTAAATTGTCATTTCGTCAAACACCTTCGGGGTTTGGGGCTGATCGCCAACAGTAGCCAGTAGGTACAAGGCTCCTAAGCCCCACTACAAAGACTCCCTTAGACCTTATAGTGAAATGTCAAATGATAACCCAAAGAGAACAGGAGATTCCTTAGACCTTGTGGCTTTTGGAACACTTTTCCCTCAAGAAGAAAAAAAGGAGGCAACCAGCAACTCAGCAAGCAAATTACACCAGGAAGGAGAAACCACCGGAATGCTATTGACTGACTGGACAGGACTATTTGCAATGCCATTGCCTGTAGATCAATGACCAGAGGTAGGGTTTTTGATAAGTTGCTCTTATATCATGCTAGACTTTGGGATAACGTTATTGTGGACCAACATATTGTGTTTAACAAGAAATGGATATGAAATAGAAATGCAATGCTGTCAGGGTTAATTTTGTCCCGGTTAACCGATGCACGTATGTAAATTAACATACACAACTATATGTGATTTCAAAGAATGAAAGAGAAACAGAACTTATTTACACAGATCAAGGCATGAACACGTACAGAAGTAACAATCACGTGACTGGCACCTTCATTAAGGTAAGATATCGCATTCTCCAAATTTATTCCACCTCCAACTTGCAAACCACCTAGTATTATAATAGCCCACGTTTGTTACAGGTACTTCAAATTGATTTTGCTTCATGGCCACAGTAGAAACAAACCATACTAGCAGAAGCACCATTAGCAGGTGAAAAAAAAAACTCTCCAAAGGCTCCAATGACCAGAACCATAATAACCTAACTTAGCATGTCTTGGGCTTAATTTTACGGCAATGAACATGAAATATGGCAGTCAGAATGAACCATATATAATTCAAACCCCGCAATAGTGGAATCTGACAGGTATACCACTGTAAATATCTTGAAACAACATGAAAAGGAAAAGGAAGAAGTGTTATTAAGTTTTTTTCCCTCTAGTTACAATTTGGCAAAGTATTTTTCATTGATCTCAAATAGCTACATGATATTTTGTATCTGCTAGTTTTTTTTTAAAAAAAAACAAACACTACACTTATTAAATTATACAATGTAAACATCCATATATGATTGATATTCTTCAATAGTTGAACAAATGTGGCTTTATGTCATAATTATTATTAATAACAGTAAAGAACAAACAACTACAGACAGGCTCACAAAAGAACTAGTCCAAATAACAACATAGTTATGCTAACAGGTTGAGATAACATTCTCACCAGGATATGCATGTAGTGCTTCCATGGCAGCTGCTTGACTAGCAGGATCTGCACCAAGCATGATTACATGTCCACCAATAAGTTCATCCTCTTTATATATATTTGCAAATTCTGCTGGAGGCTTGTCTGATTCAAAATTTGTAACAAGTGCCGTGCCATCATTTGATGAATCCCGAAGAGTAGAGCCAACAATCTGTTTAACTTTCCCCTGAAAATTTATATTAGGAAACAGCCCATCAGATAAATGATGTTGTCAATGCAGGAAATAACTGAACTCAGATGGTTGCAAAGTGACAGTACAAATCATTAATCAATGCATAAGCCTTTAGTTTTAGTATCGCGGTGTTGCAGGTGAATGATATCACAGGAAAATGAGGAACATACAAGCTCAAAAACTTATGATATTAATTTTCTTACAAAGTTGGGGCATCAATTTACAATCATGTTAAAGTTCAGAACACCCAATGTGTTTGTCCAGTAATTAGCCACTCGTACACACCTTGTGAATGTCGATACACGGTCTGAAGCTAACGGCGCACACCACAGCAAGTCCTCCTGCCAAAACAAACGAGCAATCCCAGTTCTTCCCCAATTCGCGACAAGCAGTACAAAATCGAGCCATACAGAGAATCGATAAAGGAAATCATACTCGCCACGCCGGATCTCGCCGGCCGGACGGAGACCAGCGAACCAGACCGCGCCGCCGCGCACAGTGGAGACGGAACCCTCGCCGCGCATCTCGACGCCATCCAATCCAGTCGCTGTGACAGGCAACACACAAACACCCATGAAGCAGATTCAGAACCGCGGGGCAAGCATAACCGAGCCCCCACAATCCAGGACGATTCGGAGGAGGAAAACTCAGCGCGTACGAGGAGCAGCTTCGCAGCCGCCGCCGGCGGAGGCGGCGCAAGGGCGGTGGCGAGTGGGAGTGTGCGGGGACAAGATGGCCAAGACCGAGGCCTAAGCCGAACTAGGTAAAGTGCTTTATCGGACGGCCACGATGCACAGGGGCGTTGATCCGACGGCTCGTGCGCCTCGCGTCAGGGCTAATATTGCCTCTCGCATTGCCCCGAGGCGAGCCAGCCAGTTGACTCGAATTGTTGAGGAATTGCTCGCTCGCCGGCGGCCGACGAGGAGGGCGAGATGTTCTTCCACATCGTGCTGGAGCGGAACATGCAGCTGCACCCGCGGCACTTCGGCCCGCACCTCCGCGACAAGCTCGTCTCCAAGCTCATCAAGGACGTCGAGGGCACCTGCAGGTAGGGCTCGGATTGGTTGCGCAAACCCTAGTAGTGCGGGCGCTGATGGGGGTTCGATGGATTCATTCTTGTTCGTCCTTTGCAGCGGGCGGCACGGGTTCGTGGTGGCGATCACGGGGGTGGAGGATGTCGGCAAGGGGCTCATCCGCGAAGGCACGGGCTACGTCACCTTCCCCGTCAAGTACCAGTGCGTCGTCTTCCGCCCCTTCAAGGGCGAGATCCTCGAGGCCGTCGTCACCATGGTCAACAAGGTGGGTGATGTGCTTCCGTCCCTCTCCGGATTGGTCTTTGGTGTTGGCGGATTAGGGTTTGTTTGTGGTTAGTGACTCCAGTTCGTTCGCCTTTTCTATGCAGATGGGATTCTTCGCGGAGGCTGGGCCTGTGCAGATCTTCGTGTCCAACCATGTGAGTGCTTGCTTTGTTTGGAATTGTTTTTTCTATAACTCTGATCTTAATTTGTGGAGTAAAACAGAATCTATACTACAATGATCGATAGACAATAATACTTCAGTACCAGTTCATTCATACACCCAATTTAGTTGTACCATCAACTGGAAGTATGGTTTTTGTCATAGAAATTTCTGATACTCATTTATCAAACATGTCGGTTTGTTAGCTTAAAGTGACTGGAAGGCAACATAAGGTTCTAGTTGAATTCAGGCTTTCTAACTAACTTATGTTTTGTTATTGCATTTCCCGGTTCTATTTTGTTTTGTTGTGCAGTTGATTCCTGATGATATGGAGTTCCAATCTGGGGATGTGCCAAATTATACTACTTCTGATGGATCGGTATGCTTCTTTTCTATAGTTACTTCTTATATCGTGTCCTCTATAAACATTGTCAAACTGTTGGCAGGTTATGATTTTTTTTCCTGTTTGTTTAAGCTTATTGGTGATATGTCTGACTTAAAAAGAAATGCTGGGAATGTAATGTATTTTTCCATTATATCCAATTTTGGTATCTGCATGCTATAACTATGCTTGAAATGCATACACATAGATGTTCATTGTTTTTGTTAGAAACGAATAGATGTGAGTACTGTACTGCTGTTGAAGGCTAATTGCTTTAGCCATCTTTTGCTTACTAGGATTTAGTTGTTTGTCCGATGCAGGTGAAAATTCAAAAAGATAGTGAGGTTCGGTTGAAGATTATTGGGACACGTGTTGATGCAACAGAAATAGTAAGTTCGTTGACATCTTGTTTCATGCAAAAAACAAACGAAAAGCTGGGCCTTCCCTGTCTTTTAGACTCTCTCAGAGTAATCACCATATGCAATTCTTGGTGATGTAACCCACTTTTTCATACCAGTACGCATGATGTTTTTCTTTCTTAATGTGTGAAAAAGAATAGATGTGGTTTTATCAGCAAAGAACAACCTTGATGTGTGTCAAGTAAATTAGTTGAAAAGTATATCAGAATGAAAATTTGACATGTAATCTTGTAGCAACAAATTGCAAGTAATTGCCATGGATGCTCATAATCTAGCCAGTAGTCTGGTATCATACTAGATAATTGTTGAATGCATGTGGCTATATTCTTCCCTGAGGCATTCCTGAATCTGTGTTCTTGCTGTCATATCCCCGTTTAAGCTGGTGATGTGCAATGTTCTAACAGTTTGAATATGTTTGTTGCAGTTTTGCATTGGCACAATAAAAGATGACTTCCTGGGTGTTATCAGTGATCCTGGTGCCGCAGTGTAAATTATCCGGTGACAAGATTACGCCTCTTCATGCTCTTGAACGGGAATATTCTGATCAATTGTAGTGTTAAAATATGGAAGCCCCACTGGAAGGGGCTGTAAGTGGGTTGGAACCTGTATTTTCATCACTATAAATGACACTTTACCAATTAGGCACTGTTGCTTGAGTGTGTTGAAGGATTCAACTTTCAAGCAGTCATTTAACCAATCAAACTGACCTTTTTACGGACTACAATTTTGCACTGTATCCTTACAATTATTTACACGTTCAATGCTTCGAACTGCATCCTTGCAAAATAAAACTAAAGAGAAAGAAAGGGCAAATGAAAAAAGATAGGTTTACACTGTCAGTTGTTCATGTTAGGATCAAGCTAAGGGCAGATGTTTACAATAAGTTAGCAGGAACACAGCGGTCACCCCACTTAAGTTCTTGACGGCACTTCCTAATGAAGAGCATACTTCGATTGTGCAGTAATACTCAATGTTCTCACCTGGTCCTTCAAAGAAGGATCAGCATAGGACACTGCTCCTGCGGTATTAACATAAATCGGATGACAGGAGATAAAACATTGGTAAAGAGCAAACATGACTATTTGGATATGAAATAAGTTTTAACTCACCTGCAAAGATGTTGGAGCCAGAGGTTAACTTAACCTTTCAGTCTTCCTTCCAAAGAGACTCACGGTGTCACACTTGATCATAATGATCATCCTGAAAATTCAGTCATTACCTTTGTTTCCACGATTCAACTAGACAGAAGGTGCTCCTAAGATGCCCCCAAAACTGATTTTGCAACTCAGCATTTTTAAGCAATGAAGGGGATGAAGTCGTGATAGTCTTTAGTTCCTGATTCCTGAAACAAACAAGAAGATACTCTCATACTATGTAATAAGTTCAACACTACCATGACATTAAACTGGTGAATAGATTGGTGCCTTGTCATACCATCAAACCAATTTGTCCGAAATGGAAGCCAGGGCCACTAGAGCAAATAGGCAAAGTAATGAGAAGACATCCACAATGCCAAAAGAAGATTCTGTAAGAAAGTAGATTTTGTGGTTGCTAGAGTCACCACGAAATCCACGAGCAATCATGGCCTACAAAAAACAGACAGACATCCAGAGTATGAACTGCAGTCATGTGCAAAGTAATTTGGTTAGAGTTGAACCATGTATGTACAATATAAGTGCTTGAAAATGCTGGGCAGCAGGAATGATGTAATTTAAAAAGTTTCATCCTCCTTACGAGCCCCGCAGTACTAGTACAAGATCTTTTTATCAAAACTGTATGTTACTTTTAGGTCATAACCAGTAAGTACAACACTGCACTTGGGTCTTAAAATTCTTGATTAAGTTCTCACAAGCAGCTAACCAGACAACCTGCAGTATGATTGCCTTCAGCCTAAACTTTGGCAAGTTTGAATGGTGTGAGAAGACTAAGAGCGCATAATTCTTAACCCAGTTTGGTTCAATTCATTCGGTCCATAATAAATTTTCCTCTTACACATTCATATTCAACTCAACAGATCTGCAACACCACTTTCACAAGAAAGGAATAAAGGATTGGACATGGACTTATACTATTAGTATTATCATTGATGTCCTGTATAGCAAAAGCCCATTTAACTGTCTGTAGGCTAGCCAGTACATTCATGGCCATGTGGATACAGGATACACCAGCAGTTAGATTTTGTAATAGGACCCCCAGCTATTAGAAATAGCATTTTGGTCATAAGCCTATGCTTATATAGATGTGTCATGTGGGGACTCCAGTATGCGCGGCGATGCAACAGGCCCACGGTGGCAACAACTTGACAAGGAATAGTAGATTAGTTGGTTTGTTTTTATCCAGTTTTGTTATTAGATCTTATCTCCTTTGGTTTGTTAGGATTCTACCTCTTGTATGGGTTATTTAAGCAGTTCAGAAACGAGAAATAAAGCATGCAATTGAGATCAATCTATTCCTAGCGCCCTGCCTCGTTGGTGCATCGTCGACCACAGCTCCGCCACGTCAACAAGGTCCAGGGCAGCGTCCTGCCACTTTGTTCAAGTACCAGCTGAGACGAATTCCTTCTTCCAATTTATTAGCCCGTGACAAGATGCCAATGTCATGCTCATATGAAATATCACAGCTGATGATCTCCTTAGAGAAGGAGAAGCGACTAATGTTACAGAATCAAGGCTGTAATTCTTGACAACAACAGAAGAATCCTACAAAATTCTGAAGTTCAGAAAAGCCACACAGATTTGGTTATATTATAATGCAAGCGCATGTTTGGGA
The DNA here is from genome assembly GCA_000573905.2 of Oryza punctata. Lineage (NCBI taxonomy): Eukaryota > Viridiplantae > Streptophyta > Magnoliopsida > Poales > Poaceae > Oryza > Oryza punctata. The sequence continues at coordinate 21,428,481 of CM002492.2, read as the reverse complement.
AGCAGTCAAGATATCAGTATATCACTGAGTTGACATATCAGCATTTCCCAAGTGGTCAATGAAGGTTTTCTATTTAACAGTTTTGAATCACTAAAATGTGAGTCGGGATATCCATAGAAAATTGTAATTAGTTAGTAGCTCAATATAACGTGAGTAGCTTATGCCAATGTTCAATAAATTGTTTTTTTCACAATAGCGCATTAATTGTAACTTCTTAGTCAGTGAAAGCCTCAAAGGTAAAATTCAGAACTGAACTGACCTTGGATATTTGCTCTGCGTGATCAAATATATTTTTGAAAATTCGCCGCACATAATTGAAGAAAACTGCAAATTTGATGCAAAGGATCAATTCCCCAAAAAGAAGTTAATAAAAGTTCTGTATTACAACCTATATGCATAAAATTATCCTACGTTAGGTGATTCACTATAAACAGAATAGTTGCAAAGCAATCTGCTGAAATTAGCCAAATTCACCAGGTTCAACCTTTGCAAGAGTTATTTAACCTCACGAACTCAAGCAAGGTTTGAACTGGCAAAAATATATACTGCTTCCATCCCAAAATATAAGAAGTTTTATAGTTGGGCACGGGTATTAAGGAGAGAGGTCAAATAAAATTATGGTTGGTTGTGATTGGTTGATAAGAGGAAGTAGGTGGAAATGTTAAATGTGAGATGGTTATGATTGGTTAACAGGTGAAAAGATAGCTATATTTTGGGACAAATTTTGAATGCTAAAGGTAGCTATGTTTTGGGACATAGGGAGTAGCACACATAAAGCTGCTAAGAGGTAAATGCATTGGAACAAGAAATATTGGAATAAATAAACTGGTCGGTATTAACAGGACTACAGGACAAGTTGATAAATAGCATAATCCATTATTTACCTCTGACAGGAAACCAAATCTCTATAGCTAGACAGCACAAGCCTCAAGCTACCTCAAATGAACTAGACTAAGAAACAGAACTCATATATTAAAGTCTTTGAATTTGAACTGAGCAGATGCACTTGAAGTTGGACCAACTTCAACTAACTGTAATCGCATTCATTTCAGTAGCGCAAATCATGAAAAACACTTAGTTAAATCTTGCTGACAAAATAAATCAAGGTACATAACAACTAGTAAATTCAGTATAGATTAGTTTTCTGCTGCAATTCCCCACCAAAATCAGCCAGCGATTGGTTCCTGACTAAGTTTGTCAGCTAGTTGACTAGTTCACTCCCAGACATTGGTTACAGAAGTAGGAAGTACTCACTGTCAATAGTCTCCATAGTTGCCAGCTTTTTCCAATTTATCCGACGTGCTACAATTGCCAGTGCTGAATTGCGAACCTAATGAAAAATATTTGTAATAATGTTACATTCACAATGCATGTTCTAGTTAGAAAGACAAATATAGCCAACGTTTACTTGAACACGCTATACTTGCCTCATCAAATACTAGATTAATGAACCTCAAAGATAGTAAGAGTGTGAGTATTATCTCAGGTACTGGTACGCCGATATGCTTTAGTGGAATCATAAACCACCACAAAGCAGAAGCAAGCTGCTCAGGAGTAGTTGTTGTCAAGCAGAGACTTGCACTTTGAAATATCTGCATCAAAAGAACAAGTATGGGAGAGTATACCTAAATAGATTATTAAAAAAAAATGTATTGTCAACTCAGGACATGCTTGTATTATGTGCCACCAGCTAGATGATGAAAAGTATTGGTTCCAACAAATCCTCTGGGCTTTGGGTTGCTGGTCGGTAGTCTTTTTTATTTCTTTGGCAAGTCCTTTTGTGCTAAATCTTGCTCTAATGGGCTTGTTTGAGTCTTGTCAGACTCTTTTCCTTCTTGATATAATGATGCACAGCTCTCATTTGCATAAGAGAAAAAAAATAACTTGTATGGAAAATATTACCCATAAGGCCATAAAAGGAAAGGACATACCGCAAATGAGAGGCATGCTGACGTACTCGCTACTGATAGGCCTTTCCTTGTAAATTGCAGTGGACCCAGTTTCATGATTGTGTAAGAATAGCCATTTGTGGATGTAGGTAGGTTTGGCAAACCTATAATAGATGGGGGAGGAGTTCTTGTCTGGACTAATGAAGGAGCACCATCAGAACCGAATCCCAGCATTATGAATATGATGCCTGAAAGCAGAGCGACCCTTCCAAGTTGGTCCTACAGAGAATGTAATTTGTATAAAGGTAAAACAGCAGGTTCACTTGAAGAGTAACATTTTAACAAAGAAGATGGCATAATGGCAGAAACTACGTATCAAAGGAGTAAAAAATAGCCAAATCGTACAGGAAAATCTATAAGTAAAACATGGACGGCTTGTATTGGTATACTTAATAGTCACATAAAATAGTGTGTGTGTGTGTGTGTGTTTTTTTTTTTGGGGGGGGGGGGGGGATGAAGTCAAGCATGATAATTTGTTAGTACGAAAACCCAAATAAGTTGAACAGTATTTCACAGTCACCATTTCAACAGTAGGAAATCATAAGCCACACTAATGTTTTTTTTAAATAAACATGGATTGCATTCAACATCATAAGGGAATCTCCATATATATAAAGTAGTAGACAATTTAAACCACAACTGGCTATCCAGCAGGCCAGCACTATTTGTGCATAAAACGGTAAATGCCCATTGTAACAGTAGATCAGAGAGCGTACCTTCCAAACATGGTTTGGGAGAACCCACATAGAAAGGAGAGTAAGATATGCTACTAAACCAAACCGCAAGTAAATATTTGATCTGGCTGGTAGGACAACAAGAGCCAAGAGCCACACCTGAGAACAGAAGTGATTGGTCAGGTTGCAGCAGGAAATTGCAAGATCATTAAGTTAAGCATCAACTTAATCAATATTTTTGCGCACAGAAGACAATTAAAGATATGGTACGAAATTGGTTAAAACAACTACAGTGACAAAACCAAAATTCCACAAACTCGGGGGAAGGGAAAATCCGTCAGACACTACTTTTTTACTTACATAAATATTCTAAATAATCATCAGACAAAGTGTATGTTATAACTTATAGATATCCTAACACAGGTACAGTGGTTAAGTCCAGTTTCTAAAATAGCAGACAACAAAACATCAAAACCTAATGATTTCACAGTTTGTGGATCCAATGAGAATAGGCCAATCATTGAAAAAGCATACTAGTATGTTGTCATGAAAGTTCACAAGAGCATTTGTATGCTCGACCAACAATTCAAGTTAACCCCAGAATAGGCACAGTTGCACGCGCTCACGCTGGTGGTACAAATGGCTCTTAGCATATAAAATTGGACAAGATTTTTGGCGATGCATTTGCATCAGCGATTCAGCATATCATTCATCCCTTCATAGCCCAGGCCGACATTTTCACAAGCACTCACTGTGCACCCTTATCACCTGCCGTTTACTGGCAATTCGATCCAAAAACACGGAGCAGATAAGCGTGAGGGGCAAGGTGCGCGTCTCCGGTGGAAATCTTAGTTACCAGCTTAACCCGGGGATCGATGGCGTGGAGGAAGGTGCGGGGCGAGTCCACGAACTGGCAGATAGGCGTGGCCGCGGCGCCGGAGATGAGCCTGAGGACCTGCTCCGGGCCGGCCCCTCCCACCGCGGCCCGCGGGATCCACGCCGCCCACCTGGCGACTGCATCCCCCGCCTCGCCCTTCCCCGCGGCCTTGCTGGGGTCGGAAGCGGCGCAGACGAGCAAGGCGAGGCCCCCGCGGCGGTAGTTGCTTCTCCTCCTCCCTGCGCGTGGCTTCGCCGGGAGCGGGAGCCAGCCGGGATTGGGTGTGACCTTGGCTGCGAGGAGAGGGAGAGCAAGCGAGTGGAGAGGGCGGAGGTGGACGGCGGCCATCGGATTCTCCGCTCCGGCCAGCCTGCGCCGCGCGTGCGCGGCCGGGTCAAGGATAACTCGGGAATTTTTTTTATTTTACATTTTTTTATTAAAATTTTTACAAAAATAATTTTTCGTTTCAAAAATAAGAAACGCCCTCCCAAACGGCCAAACGTGATCGCGGTGGTTCATGTGAGGCCCGTTTCAGTTGGGCCGGAACCAGATTATGGGCCGTAAATGCGGCCCATTGAAATCGGCAAGAAAACTTTTTTTTTTATTTTTAACTTTTTTTATTAAAAGTTTTGCAAAAATAATTTTTTGTTTCAAAATTTGATAGAACTGGTCTCCCGCCGTCCTCTGGGAGGGTGATTATTATAAATCGCCCTTCCAACGGGCGACGAATGTGACGTGGCAGACGGTCGTTGGCTCTCTGCCGATGGCCGTCGGCATATTTTGCAGGCGGCCTCCTTGCTGCCCTAGCAGAGGGCGGTTTTTACTGTGCGTGGGGAGGGGGCGCCTGCAAAAGAGCGGCGGGGGGCCTGGAATTTTGCAGGCGGCCCCCTTGCCGCCCTCTGTAAGGGCGGTTTTTCACTGTTCATACAGTTTATGATTTATTTAGGCGTACGCACGGTATTTTGGGTACATTTTTGAACATATGGAAACCCTAAACTGTATGAACAGTGAAAAACCGCCCTTACATAGGGCGGCAAGGGGGCCGCCTGCAAAATTCCAAGCCCCCCACCGCCCTTTTGCAGGCGGCCTCCCGCACAGTAAAAACCGCCCTCTGCTAAGGTGGCAAGGGGGTCACCTGCAAATTTTGCAGTGCCACGTCACATTTGCCGCTCTTTGGAAGGGCGATTTTTAAAAATCGCCCTCCCAGAGAACGGTAGGAGACCAGTTTTGTCAAACTTTAAAAAAAATTATTTTTGCAAAACTTTTAATAAAAAAATTAAAAATAAAAAAAACTCCAAGAAAACTCCAATCCGAACAGACGAGCCGAACTGATAACGAGGAAATCATGAAAACATAAACGTGGGATTTAACTCGTGCCTGCTAATGTGAAAAAAAATCGTGCCTACTAAACATGACCACCTAAATGTAGCTATTACAATAAATAGTGAGATTTAATATATATATATTATATATATATATATATGCGCTACCTACTCTCTTTCATTTCATATTGTAAGTCACTTTAAATTTTTTACTAAGTTAAATTTATTCAACTTTGATAAATTTTTATGAAAATATTTAGTAACATCTACAATATATAATTAGTTTTATTAAATATATTTTGATATTATATTTGTTTTGTGTATAAAATATTATTATATTATATACATAAATTTGATCAAACTTAAAAGAAATTAACAAGATAAAAAAATCAAAACGACGAAACAAAGAAAATACCGGAAAAGTGCCCTTCAGAAATGAGAACAATGAGACAAGACCATCCATGTCCATTTTCCATTTTCAGAGAGGGATCACTTAGTCTCGTCGATTACGGTATACGAATTCGTTCGGTTACGTAGCATTATAGTAATTCGTAATCACAAGCTTTAGTTCAAACTTAATGAAAAGAATTTACCGCCGGAGACAATTACAAATGAACAAATTCGCCACGAGGACACGGATATACATACATCCACACAGACGCACACAAACTCTAGCATAAATCCACACAGCGTTCCTCCTTACGCGCGTACACGTACTACGTACACCACAAACCAAACCGTCGCCCAAGATTGATACGGTTTTGCACAGAATCCTCCTCAACGCGGTCGACGACGCCCTCACACTCTGCTAACCATCGGATTCTGTATAATGGCCGCGTGTGCTCCGGCGTGCAGCGACCCGGCGCACAGCAGCTGCGTCCCGGCCAAGATGATGGTGAACGTCTCCAGCGCTCGCTGCAGAGAGGCAAGAACACACAAGAACAATCTCAGCTTAGCTACGAAAACGATCGACGACGAGGAAAATGGTGCAAGTAGTTCAGTTTGTTGTTGATGAAATTTACCAGGCTCGGTGGCCTCCACCCGATGCTGATCTCCTTGCACGCCAGCCTGCGAGGAACGATCGAACGAATTGATGGTTAATCTCGTGAGATCCTGCAGCTTGAGAATGGCAGATTGGTTTCTGGTTTTGACGGTTGTGCTTACCCCATGGCGAGGAGGGTGAGGGTCCAGGTGACGATAGAGGCGGCGGCGGCGGACATCATGCTGGCCGGGTAGCCCTGGCTGACGTCGTGGAGGCCGGTGAGCGAGGTGGAGACGCCGACGACGCCGGTGAGCAGCGCGAAGATGACAAAGAACCCCGTCGCCAGGTTGCCGATCGGGAAGTAGATCGGGAACAGCCGCACCGGCGGCGACACCCCCTGCACTGCATCGCTCACCCGTCGCAACCAACACATCAATCAAACACTCGAGACAACTCACATAGGCATTGGAATTGGATGGAATCTGACGCTTACGTGAGTTGAAGCTCTCGTCGATGCTGTAGTTGATGGCCCAGCCGGCGATGACGGCAACGACAACGTACAGGACGAGGTTGAGGAAGAGGAGGCCAGCGGACATGGAACTGGGACCCCCGGTCGCCATTGCTGCTCTCCGAGGAAGGAGAAGATCACAACAGCGTTGCGAGAAAACACACGCTGCGCTGCTGCTGCTGTTGTTGTTGTGTTGACGCTTCGATCGATCGTGAGCCAATATATACGCTAAAAAGTGCGAATTTTCTAACAGAAAAGATCGCAGCAAATATATCTCCTTGGTTGCTTTGCAAGTAAGCCAGCCAGGTATTCCTTTCTGCCACCAGGAGAGATTGCTCTGCTTTTGCTCCCTACAAGGGAGGAATATCCAATTCTCCATCTCTCATCCATCCATTTATGGTGATCAAGAATAGAATCTGTTCTTGTCTTTGATCACAAGTACATATCCATCCGTGCAGATAACTTAGTTTACATGCGTCGATCATTGCTGGCCTGCTGCATCTGTTCTTTTCCTTTGTGTTCGGTAATGTACGGCTGCTGTCCTCTAGATGATCCGTTGGTAGAAGCGGTTCAGTGTTTTAGCTGAGAAGGCTTGTGATCAGCATTCAGCAACAAAGTGGTTTGCGCCAAAAAATTGGAATTGCCAAAATTTGGATATGATCACCCATTACAAGTATTAAGTATTAGCTAGCTCTCTTATTTTTTTCGATTACGCGGCAGACGCATATGCACACACACCAATACACACGCAACACCACACTCGTACCCCCACGAATGCGCCCTCTAACACATGCTCTAAAAGACGGGAATCAGCAGCACATATTTGATCTCACTAAATTTCTATTGAAAACTCATCTGCATGTACATAGTATTTATAAATATCAGGATTTGAATATGATAGATAGAGTCATGTACCCACGACTTCACCACCACCACTACTAATTTTCCCAAACTAGCTCTATTATTGATCTTTGCTCTAGTTAGGATGCAATTGAACATGAGAACCTGAACTTGGCTTGGTCGCAAACTCCATTCAGTTTGCCACTCGTTTGAGTATTCTCCAAATTTCACTAATCTTTGGGTTTTTATAGTTAAAGCCTGAAGAAGAAAAATACAAGATAGGATGCATAGATGCACAGCTCACAAAAAAGTAAAAATAAAATAAAAAATGAGTGAAATTCATGGCTGGTGCTTAAACTCGTGTGATGGTGTTAATTAGATCAGTAAGCTTGGAAATTGCACGTTTAGATTTGTGAACTTTGTTTAATGTACCACCCCGGTCCAATCGTCTTTGACTACGTTTGACCACAAACGTGGTACGCAACGTAAACAACCCTTTTACGCTCAGCCCCCTCCATATATACCTTCTCACTTAACTTGCCTGACCAGTGCATTTCATCCTGAATCCCCTAAAATATCCCGAAATCGATTAGGGTTTTAACGGTGAGGTTAGTGGTCAGGTAGCGGCTGGGGCGACCTAGTCAGTGAGATTAGCTGCAGGAGGCAGCATAGTGCGGTAAGGTTAGCGGTGGTGCAGTGCGGCTTGCACACTCGGTATCCCTATGGATTCTCCAAGCTCGTTCTCGTCTTGTAGTCACCAAAAGAAGAAGAAGGTACGTTGATTAAGTGCTCGTTGTGCAAGGATAAGACCATCGTGGAGATAAGACCATCGTGGAGCACAGAGCAATGGCAATTGCTAACCGTGGCCGCATTTTCTATACGTGCAAGAGAAGAATGAGAGGGAAGAAGGATTTAGGGATGTTTTGAGGGATTTAGGTATCACTATAACTACAAGGAGGTCTATACGATACATTGTGATATAGAGGGGGTTGAGTGTAAAAGTGTCACATGTGGTGTGTTATGTTGATGGTAAAACGTGATCAAATAACGATTGAACCGGGGATGGTACATTAAACCAAGTTCACGGATTTAAACATAATTTTCAATTTTAGGAACCTTAATGACATCCAGGTAAGTTGAAGAATGGCTATTTATTTCACTCAAAAGACGGTTCCTTAATTCCTACCACGGCCCAGCAGCACGAATCTCAAAGATGGATCGGACCGCTCGGCGCGCCCGCCTAACGTGGGGAGTCGACGCCTCTAGAAAGCGAGAGGACGCCACACGCCGAGCCATCTCTCTCCTAGGCCCAACGAATCCATCTCCCGTCGCTCGCACGCGCACCCTCCCACACACCAAACTCCGCCGCCGCCGCCGAGACGGACCCGAGCGCGATGGGCCTGTGGGACGCGCTCTACCGCGTGGTGATGCGCCGCAACGCGGTCTACGTCACCTTCGTCGTCGCCGGAGCCTTCGCCGGCGAGCGGGTACGCCCCCCCTCTACCCTTTTTCCCTCAGATCTGTCCGGTCGCCTCGTCGCCGTTTGACCAGATCTCATGTTGCGGTTTCTTGGTTTCGTTGCAGGCGGTGGACTACGGGGTGCACAAGGTCTGGGAGATGAACAACATCGGGGTAATTTTTTTCCTTCCCTCTCTGTGAATGCTTCCCCCTTTCTAGGTTTGTCTATCGCGTGTTATGAATGCTTCTCCCTTTATAGTTTTGTTTGTCGCGTGTTATGAATGCTTATCCCTTTATAGATCTTGCATTCACGATCTTTGTAGGTTTCTATCGGCGCGGTCCTTGAAATTTTGTTGTCTATCACGATGGGAATGATCCGTTGTAGAGGTGCGAATAATCTTTGGGCGGTGCTTGTTTGTGCAAAATGAGGAATAGCCATGCGCAGAGAGCGTTTGATCGCATTTCGTGCTATAATTATTGTTTCTTTTAGGATTTTACTGTTTCTAAATTGGTAGCTAGCAATGTCTTTGTTCTGATATTAGAATTCCTGAACGAGGAATCTGTTTTTTCTGTGGTACAAGATAGTGATCTTCTTGGGCTGTTACGTGATTCAGTATCCTGTTAATGCAATGTGTTTTGCCATGCCATCGAATTTAGATATCAAAAGTGTGAAAAAAAACGAGACTGCAATGTCTTATGTTTGTTTGTATGCTCGATTTCACTTTTAAAATATCTGCCCACTGGTTGTATCTTGTTTGTCGAGAGTATGCTAAAGAACATGTTGGTAGTTGGCCCATTTCCCCAAAATCACAATCTGGGATTCTGAAACATGCATGCCATTGTGTTCTATGCCTGACAATACACAGAGCCTAACTGTATTTCGTATGTCACATAGCATGGATGTTACCAACAATAAGTGTGCAATTAATAAAGTACTTGTCTTGTGATGCACTTGATTTCTGTGCAAAATTCGCCAATGGTCAAACTTGGCGAATTGCTTTGGTTTTATAGAGATGCAATATATGAAAGTATGTAGGAACATGGTTATACTTTCAACTTATAATATACAGCAACTATGGGTAAATTATGTTTTGAATGGCACTGGTGATTGGTGAGGCCCATGTGAATATCTCAATGCCATATATGTTATCAGTTATTATATTATATTTAAAAAGAACGTAGTGGTGGTTCATTTTCTGTTCTTCATAAACCTCCCATAACCACATGAGGTGCGTTGAGGTTTAGACTGATATCTCAGAAGGGAATATCGCAGTATGCACCATCTGGGAGTAAAGGTATCAGCATTATAAGAAGATTTTAGCTCTTAAACATTAAGTGCTATTGAAACATGTTCAAATTTTAAAGTCAGCATAAGTACGTATCGATCAAAGATTCAAGTTTATGGCAGTAATTATTTCAGTTATAAATAAAAACGTCATGGGTGCTTTGCATATACTACCCTCTACTGCTTGTGATAGACAGTTTAAAAGGATTATATTTTTCTTTTACCCTCCTAATCTCATGTTTAGCTTTGATTTCACACTTATATGATCCATTAAACTAAATTAAAACTGAGAGTTCTCATGGTACAAACTGCATGCCTTGATATAACTCAAGAAAACTTTGCCATATCCAAGTATACAACTGGACAACAGGGGGTATAGTATACCCCACCTGTAGCTGGTCATTTTCTTATATGAGATCTGATTTTGGTCTGCTGCTTCTTTCAGATTTGTTAGCTAAAAAGATAATAATATGATGAAATGCATCTGTGAGTTAATTATCATATTACCTCCAGACTAGCACAATACAAATCAATTCTTCTATCACAAAGAATATGTGGTCAAGTACTGAAAACAATAGTAGGTCATGTATAATCCTTATTTGGAAGGTGTTTTGATACTTGCTCTTACGTGTGAATGATAAGGGTAGCAATCATCATGCATCGTAGAGGAAAATTCAAGAAACCATCAATCAGGCAATCACACACACACACACACACATATAAATTAAATTAAATTTGAACTTGTATAAAACCAATTTCTTGGTGTTGGTCGCACTTCTTTTTTCTTGGTATGTTCTTAATTTCCAGAATAGCAAGGAGCTGCTGTTGCATATGCATATAGTTAAGGTGGACCTGCTATAGATTAGGGTTAGAATGAGAATTTCTCACGTCATAGTTTGTTTCGGCAGTAGGTGTGCTTTTCTATCTCGCAAATGATATCTTGGTAAATCATGGTTGACTTGTTTAGTAAATTTGGTTTCCATTGCAGCGCATGGGCACTCTGCTGGTATATTATTTTTATTATTATTGTTATTATTTTGATTTGTGCTCGACCTACCTAGCAATCTTTTCTTGATGGATGTGTATGAGTGTATGTACCAAAGTATGTTTTTTCCGAAAGTTGAGGGTGAGCCAGGCATTGTCTTAGGGGATAGATATTTGAGATACAAACTGTACATATCGATTTTGCTACGGGCAACTTTATGGTTGCAGGTGCAAAATTTACTCCATTTTTATGCAACATAGAATCGCACAATGTGTTGTATCTGGATAGCTTTTGTATTGTATGCAACTATAACATTATGATGTGTTATCACGCATCTTTCGCTATCTGCATTCATTGCCCATACCCCTAAACTGATTTGGTGAAATGTCTAGCAGGTTCAAATATTTTTTTTGTTTTCAATTGATTGCCACATGTTCTTCTCATTCAACTCATCGATGTACTTCACTACCCAGTAACTACTGAATCTGGATCCAGCTTAGCACCAAAAGCTGAATGCCTCATCTAAGGCTCCAAAGAACTCATTGATTCTGGATGTAGATTGATTCATTTTTCCCCCTTGTTTCTGTGCAATATCGTATAGGTTAAGTTGTTTTCTAGACATCCAAATTGTCTGCTGACACTTGTTTGTTGGAAATGCAGAAAAGGTACGAAGATATTTCAGTTCTGGGGCAAAGGCCGGCCGAGTAGAACAATGAAGCACAACATTCATCATCTTGCTTTACGTGAAAGTAGACACTCTTTTAAGCTCTATCTCTTGTTATTTTCTTCGGCACAATAAGCAATGTAAAACCCCTATCACCGTTTCTGAGAGTTAGCACTCGATTCATTCACTCGAACATGATTTGTGAATTTTGAGATGCATGGTCAAAACCTTTTCTGTAGCCATGTGATGGTGCGCTCTGGAATCAGTTGAAAACTATACAAACTCCTCGGAATGAAAGTTATTTTGAGGCTTTGTTTCTGTAATCACCCAGTGCTACTATGGAACACTTTGTTTTTGTTATGGTAGTGGCGTCTCATTTATAGTTTTCTTTGTTAGCTTCAGTGTTTGGTTTCTTCTGTTGGAGCACTGCTGGTCGCAACACAACGCTGGAAGTTGATTGGTGGTACAATGCTGTACGGCTCGATCTGTATTGCACTGGTCTATACGAGTACATGTACATTTAGTATCTCAAATTTGTAAATTCTTTATCAAAGTTACAACGCGACATCCGTTGTAGTCTAGCTGGTTAGGATACTCGGCTCTCACCCGAGAGACCCGGGTTCGAGTCCCGGCAACGGAATTATTTTTCCAACCCTTAGTTTTTTTTTAATTTATTCATAAATTTAATTAGTAATTGTACCTCAGTTTAGTGTTTTATTCCTTTCCATACACTTTTTTTTATTCATTGCTTTTCATCAGAGTTTTTCAAGAAACATAAATTTAATTAGTAATTTGTACATCAGTTTTTTAATTTATTCATAAATTTAATTAGTAATTAGTAATTTATTCATAAATTTAATTAGTAATTTGTTAGTGTTTTATTTCTTTCCCTACACTTCTATTTTTTTTATTCGTTGCTTTTCATCAGAGTTTTTCAAGAAACATAAATTTAATTAGTAATTTGTACCTCAGTTTAGTGTTTTATTTCTTTCGCTACACTTATTTTTTTTTATTCGTTGCTTTTCATCAGTTCTTTCAAGAAACATAAATTTAATAAGTAATTTGTACCTCAGTTTAGCATTTCATTACTCCTTCCGCTTAAGGCATATTAGTTTTTTACACGGTCTCCAGCATTATACTTTAATTATTAATTTCTTTTTTATAACACGGCATCAACAACTATAGAAGAACTGTTAGTTTAATTATTATTTAAAATATCAAATGTTGACTTTACGGAAAAAACTCATATATTAAAACGGAGGGAGTAAATTAATTAGTTAAGTATGAATTCTTCTTTTTGAAAGGTAATATGTTTAACACAATATTAAAATTTTAATATGTATAGTATCAACACTAATAGCATAATACATATCCTGTCATGACGCGGCTGATGAAATAAGTTCAATAATTACTGCAACTGAAACTCTCTGTGCTGCTTCAGATACTTGTCGAACCATTGGACCATTTCAGCACGAGCTTCTTCTGCAGTTTTCACGGCGAACGGATCGCTGGCGTTGTATCTGCAAGCGAAGCCATGGGGCGCCTTCGGGAAGATCTTCACGAAGTGATCAACCTGCCGTCAGCAGATGGATGAGCTTCACATGAAACGAGCGTTCACGCAGAGCTAAATCAGTTGAGTATCATCTGAGCGATGCAAAGCTACAACTGCAGTCTCAGCGATCCGTCGACAAAGACATTAATCCGGCGATGATTTAAACTGAAAAGGCAAATGGAATCAGTTGGAACTTACCCTGTTGTTCTGATCTAAGGCATGCTCAAACTGGTGCACAAGAAGTGGTGGAGTGATGGTATCACGCTCACCTCCAAGAATCTCAATAGGACGTTTGACCTCTGAGCATTACAAAAAATAAAAGTAAAAAAATTGAAGTTGGAGAAATGATCATTGAACAATTTAAGGCTAAGTGAAGGAAAAAAGACATATCGATAAAAGTATATACTCAATATGTTCTAAAATATAAGAATTTCTAGATTCTTTCTAGCAAAACTAAGGTTAGCTCAAAAAAAATCCTTTTCAATCACTTTAATTGTTATTTTTTGAATTTTAAATTGCTTTGATTACCTTTTTTATATTTGATTGGCTCTGGAATCACTGAAGTTGTGGGAATTATAGAAATCAGTAAAATAAATGCATATATTATGATTCAAGATTTAAATCTTACAAATTCTTATATTTTAGAACAAAGTACTATATATGTACCCGTCATGTCATGCACGACCACTAGCGAGGGATGCGAAATGACAACCGCTTGGGTTTCTTCGGTCTTCGATAGTTCCACGACCACCTTTCCTGTTGAGAATGAAATAAGAATGATGAAGATTACTTAATTATAAATTCAGAGAATGAACACATCCTGGCACAAAAAAGAGAAAACAAAGACTGAAGGTTCATTCACTTTTACGCAATTAAGAACTGTTTGTGGTTGATTGCTTAGTGCTTATGTTGTTTAACTGAATGACTCACCACCCCAGCAATAACCTCCAACCCCAACAGAGGACATCCCTTCCTTCTTCAGAGCCGCAATGAGCGGTTTAGTCTTCTCAGCTGCTTCCTCCTGCAATGGCAACCAACATTCAGAACTACGTGATTCAGTTAACATTCAGATGACAAAATCTGGCGTCTAACTACCAAGAATTTTTTGCAATACTGAATCTTCCGTATAAAATTGCGTTGGAACAGTGACAGGTTTTTCTTTTCATCATGAACTTTTTCTTTTACGGAGTGAAGTAATGAAAGAAACGAAAAGCACCGGGATCAACGAAAGAAACACACACCGGAGAGTGAGCCATGATCCACACCCAAAATGGCCTTGCTGGATCATCCGTGTAAGGGTCACCGTACAACAAATCAGGAACCACAACGTAGTATCCAGAATATGCAACTTTGTCCGCTATTTGTCTTTAACTCAAGAAAATTGGAAACAAACAAAAAGATCAAATGCAAAAATGAGTTCAGAACGAACTCAGCTGCGCGACAAATTTGCGTGATGAAGACTTAAAGTTTTTGTATTACTAGCTTTAATCAATCGTTTTGATCGACGATCAAAGCATGACACAAATTTGTGCAACGCGTATTTTCAGATTTTGCGAACGTGCGTACCTCAGCTTTGGTGCTCGGAAACCTGCAAAATTGAAGCGCTGATATTGTCAGATAGAAAACAGAAGAGGATTTATAAGATATACTCCATTCATTCTAAAAAAATCAACTTCTTTCTATGGATCGGACATACTCTAAGATAGTGACAGTACTACATGAATACTTATTAGTACCGGTTCGGAAGACTTAATAGGTAATGATTTCGGATTCGATACCTATTAGTCGGCACCAATGCTACGATATTTCCGGGCCGTGTTTACAATTTTTGGAAATCCCCCCTACATCCCCTCACCTACGTAGAAACTATTTAATTTTTCAATTTTTTTCACGGAGCTAGCAAAAATTATTCAAATTTGATCAAAATGTGTTCAAAATTTAAATTGTTCCGGATATTTGGAATTTATCAGGCCTCTGACTTTCTTTTTGGCTTTTTCCAAAACTGTTAACTATGCTTCTGGCATCTATGCACGCACTGACCGTAGTAGTCAGAGACGAGGATGATGGCGCGGCCGGAGCGACGGGAGCCGGTGACGTAGCACTGCAGGCCGCCGTAGTCGTGGACGACCTCGCCGGCCTCCTCACCCGTCTTCTCCGACATGTTCGGCGAGTTGTCCAGGCACGGGTGCTTCCCCGAGGGCGCCGGTGCCCGCGCCGGCGCCGGCGACGGGGACACGTGCCTGCCTGCGCTGCCGTTCTCCTCGGCCAAGTCGAGCCCAGCGGAGGCCACCACGACGGCGAGGACAACGAGGAGGCAGCGAAGCAGCGCCATGGCGAGAATTCAGTTGATCGGCGTGTGTTTCAGGTTCAGGCGTTCAAACCAACCCGTTTATTTGGTGATCAACCAAGCGCTCCAGAGTCCAGATAGGCGCGCGCGTACGTGCCGTGCATCTCTGCGCAGAGGCTTCAGAAAAATATGTACCTTAACAGCTTCACGCACGTTGCTCGATCACAAAATCACATGAACGATCGAGTCGCAGCTTCAGCAGCGATGATAATTTGGGGAGGTATAATTAAGATTTAAGTACGTCGAGTGATGCGCGTATCATGCGAGATGCTGAATTTGCGAACGGATATCGTAGTTGTGCTGCATTTTGATCAGTAATCTGAATATTTCTAATCTGATCAAAGCCACGCGAATCAAGGAACCACGATGACATTCCAGCCAACTCAGTGTATCCTGGTGTTTTGTAAGAGCATCAGCTCATCCATATTTGATCCTCCAAATACAAATACCCATATAGATGATCATCTAAAAAATTCCTCATTCATATCCTATCTCACTCTAGATCATCATATCACACTTTTCTATATTTTAGTAATATCTTCCAACTAACATTACATTTGTATTTTTAAGGGTTTTATTTTGAACGACTAAATTTAACCGGTGTTATTTATTGCGATAA
The DNA here is from genome assembly GCA_000573905.2 of Oryza punctata. Classification (NCBI taxonomy): domain Eukaryota; kingdom Viridiplantae; phylum Streptophyta; class Magnoliopsida; order Poales; family Poaceae; genus Oryza; species Oryza punctata. The sequence continues at coordinate 21,412,419 of CM002492.2, read as the reverse complement.
TATTTCAAAATAAGTAAATTTTAATGGATATATTTTTAATGGGTAATTTTTTAATTGATATATTTGAATTGAGTGAAGCATTTTTTTATGTGTTCAACGGCTATATTTTTAACGGCTAGCTAGCTCATTCAAATTGTCTAACGGCTAGCACATGCAACTTGTAAAGTCCAACCACCACATTGTTTGTTATCTTTTTGCTCCATCCATATTACTGTGGATAGTTCTTCCATCATTCAATGAGCTTCATTTTGAGACATGTTTTGTTGGATGAATCAATGTCATTCGACGATGAAATCATCGTTGCTGGAGGGGAGGTCGCGGAAATACGGATGGGGGGCGGGAGCTCGATCCAGACGCGTTTGTTGCGAAATGGCGTGAGGATAGAGACACACTATTTTTCGTTTTTCTCTCTTCGTGTTTGGCGCATCCGTCACTTTTGGATTACTGGATGGTGCATTTGCTAGAGGTGGGTTTTTCACTCCTATGCACCAAATTACGGATGGAGTACCAGGTAGCGTATCTCCTAGGGATGATCTAAGTTGGTGAGCTCTAGCCCGCTAACATAGCAGGTCAGCAGCAGCTAGCTCATAGGCTTTCTGGTGCCATATATATTGGCACATTTTCCAACAGCTTCTTATTATGGCATATGTATTGGATAATACTCCAGCTTTACATTCGTACCGTTTGCAGTGATTTTCATTTTTCAAAAATAATAAATTAATTCTGGATACTTCATCAAAATTTTCTCGTCTGGATATCATATTATATATATATATATATCATATATATATTTTGATATCCTAATATATATATATATATATATAGGGTAAGACTATTCTACACCCCTATAGTATAACTATTCTATACCCCTCCTTCTCCCCCTTCTCCTCTATCCCCTCTCCCTCCCGCCCTCCACCCCCTTCTCCTTTTTCTAGCGCCCTCCTCCCCTTCCTCCCCTTCTCCTTTTTCTAGCGCTCTCCTCCCCTTCCGCTCCCGGCGCCCCCTCCTCCCCTTCCGCTTTTCTCCCCCTCCTCCTCTATCCCCTCTCCCTCCCGCCCTCCACCCCCTTCTCCTTTTTCTAGCGCCCTCCTCCCCTTCCTCCCGGCTCTCCTTTTTCTAGCACCCTCCTCCCCTTCCTCCCGGCGCCCTCCTCCCCTTCCGCTCCCGGTGCCCTCCCCTCCCCTTCCGCTTTTCTCCCCCTCCTCCTCTATCCCCTCTCCCTCCCACCCTCCACCCCTTCTCCTTTTTCTAGCACCCTCCTCCCCTTCCTCCCGGCTCTCCTTTTTCTAGCGCCCTCCTCCCCTTCCGCTCCCGGCGCCCCCTCCTCCCCTTCCGCTTTTCTCCCCCTCCTCCTCTATCCCCTCTCCCTCCCGCCCTCCACTCCCTTCTCCTTTTTCTAGCGCCCTCCTCCCCTTCCTCCCGGTGCCCCCCTTCTCAGGGCCCTCCTCCCTTTCCACTCCACCGCCCTCCTCCCCTTCCGCTTCTCCCTCCCTTCTCTCAGGAATAAATCTTTTTTCTTCTCTTTCTAGAAAAATTAAAAATAATTTGGTGAATTCAAGATTTGAACACATGATCTCATGATTCATAGGAAGCTCTCCTAACCAAATCACCCTATAACACAATGTGATTAGATATCATTATCTGTTTGCTTTATATGTTTGTTGAAATTTTCTAAGAACAAATCAATTATGTTACTGTAGGAATCATACCTTTTTACTATGATTCGGTAGTAACATTATCAAAGAAGTGCAGTAACATGGTACGTTACTGCAAAACTTATAGTCTATTACTGCACTTCCGGCAGTAACATCATGATGAAAATTACAGTAACAGAGAACATGTAACAGTAACAGCGGTATTACTACTTGTGTAGATCTAAAACCTTTAAATCTTAATCTTTAGAGAGCGATATCTCTCGAATCCTATCTTGTTTTCTAAGCCGTTTGCACCATAATATTCATAAAAAATGTTTAACGAAAGTAAAAGTGTTACTGCACGACAGATACACGTTACCACCTGACAGTTACACATTACCGCATGTTTATGCAGTAACACTATCCAAAAATTGCAGTAAAACACTTTTTTACTGTAGAACATATAGAGCGTTACTGCACCTTTGGCAGTAACATTGTGGTGAGATTGCAGTGAATTAGGAATCAAAAAAAATATAGGTTAAAAGTCTCACATGCTAAATATAATTGTTACCGCACAAAGTGAAATTGTTGCTACATGGCAGGTATACGTTACCACATGTTTATGCAGTAACACTATTCAAGAATTGCAGTAAGACACATTGTTACTACAAAACTTATGGTCTTTACTGCACACCTACAGTAACATCGTGATGAGATTGTAGTAACGTACAATAGATAGTAGTAACTAATGCTGTAGTATTACTACTTGTGGAGAGTCAAGATTCAAAAACCCAAGTTTCGAATAACAATATCTCTCACATGATGTATGATTTTTTTTAACCGTTTGCACCATGTTGTTAGAAAAAAGTGCTTATCAAAAGTAGATCCGTCATGGCTATATTTCAACTAAATTTGAATGTTGTTACTACACGTAAGACATAACGTTACTGCACGATGGCTATCGCGTTACTGCACCATTCCGTAAGACGAGAGCTGAGACGAGTTGGTAGGCAGTTTGACCGGGCTTTGACCGACATGGGGGTGCTTTGACTGAGGTGAGAGGTGGGTTTTAAGCCCATGGAAGGGAGGGGAGGTGGGTTTGGCCCTTGGGAGAGAGGGGGGTATAGAATAGCTATTCTATACCTCGGGTGTAGAATAGTTTTTCTATATATATATATATGTATGTATGTATGTATGTATGTATGTATGTATGTAGGAAAATGCAGATTTGCACTTGGGTTCACATGTACCTACAATCTACACCATCGATATGTTCCAAGATTCTTGCTGCAAAATGTGTCTAACCTTGATCAAATAAATGTTTACTACAGGGATAAAAGATTAGATTGGTTCACAATATGTATAATATGTATGTTGTAGTTTTTACCAAATAAAATTTTTCAATAACAATGATATATGATATTTAGTACATGGTATTTCTCTAACCCTTATTTTCTTTATAACATGATATTTAGTCAAAATGAGAAAATAATACATCTATTATATCACCGAATTATCATCTTGTAAAAATGATACTTCCAAAATGATATATCATACAACCAAAAACTACATAAACAAGGTAATTTATATAAACAAGGTAAATTTGAGCTGATAAATTAATAATTTCAAATTTTTACATACAAGAAATACAAAATTACATAAACAAAGGTACTTTACACTTATAAAAAATATCGTATAAAGTAAACATCATGCATGGTATATTTTGTTAGCACCTGACCTAAGATTCGTGCAAGCTACATATATGGCGTCGACTGTGGGTACATGTCAACTTGTGTGCTAAAAATCCAACTCATATATATATATATATATATATATATATATATATATATATATATGTTGACGTAAAAACACGATGGTTTGGGAGATCTGCTTAGCTCCAGTGCAGGTCCAGAATAATGATGAGATGCGGGCGTGCCAGTCAGTTTGATCCTGCAACTAACAAGATATATAAATTGAATATCAAAGAGCCAAAATCGGCTAACAAGCTGATATAGTAATAGCTGATGCCGATACCAACCGATATCCAGTATAGACCTTGATACTTGAGTAAATAATGACATAGATAATCGGCTGATGATAATGTAATAAAACAATAATATAATCCAGTAGAAACCAATCGGGTAGTAATGATAGATTGAATAAGCGATGATCCGAAGGTTAAAGCACTCATTGGCTGGAGGTCTGTTGTCATTAAATCCAAACAATTAGATAAACAGTGAAACCTTTGTTGTCATCGGCTAAAACCAACTTGTATGTAATCCTTGTAAGCCGATGCAATGTCCAGATAACTCATCGGCTGAAACCCCGATGAAACCCTTATTGGCAATCAAGAAGCAGGCTAGAGATTATGGTTCTAAGCACGACTTAGTAGATCAAACTTAACTGATGCAGCACTAAGTATGAAAAGAAACATAATATCTAGACAATCAAGCCTTTGACTGATTTTCAGGGTGGTGAATACATTATATAATCTAAGCCAACAAAGTAATCTAGCCGATATTGATAAAACCCTAGATGGAGATCGGCCGATACAAGTAGAAAACATTGTCAATCTAGATTATATAATGTATATGATAACTCGATGACTTACATGAACAAGATTAGGGTGTCGAAGCGATGGAAGCACTAATCCCGATAATGCAAGCCACCATAACAAGCCTTACCCCTCGTCGGAGATCGAAGCCGATGCAGCCCAACTTCAAACAAGAACTTATCGAAAGTAAAAGGGAAAAAGGTGGTGATGCGCCAAAGTTGAATTGATCGAGAGATAATTTACATGGACCCCGGGTGTACATATTTATACCCATGGGTGGATACTAGTCCATATCGGAAACGACTCAAAGTTTCCTAACGATAAAAGGAAAAACATAAAGTCCTTATTGGACACTAAACACACTTTCCTAAAGATAAAAGGAAACTAACATACTCTTCCTAATTAATAGATAAATAGCCATGCCGCATCCTCCTTGAACTCGGTCTTTTTTGGATAAGCTTCCTTTAATAGATTAATTTTCTTAACCGAATTTGGTAAGAATCCGACTGTTGGTGATTGATAGCTTCCATCGGCCGATTCTAGAACTCTGAAGCCGATACTGACTCTAGGCCGATGATGACTTCGAGGCTTACCAAATTTCGTCGTTAACAATATATATATACATATATAGCAAAACTATTCTACACCCGGGGTATAGAATAGCTATTCTATACCCCCCTCCCTCCCAAGGGCTAAACCCACCTCACCTCCCTTCTAAGGGCCCAAAATCCACATCCCACCTCAGTTAAACATCGGTCAAAGCACCCCCACGTTGGTCAAATCCTAGTCAAACTGCCTACTAACTCCCCCCACCACCCACCTCTTCTCAGCTCTTGTCTCGCGGAACAGTGCAGTAACGCGATGACCATTGTGCAGTAATACTGTATCTTACTTGCAGTAACAAAACTCAAATATAGTTGAAATATAGTCATGATGGATCTACTTTTGATAAGCATTTTTTTTCTAGCATCATGGTGCAAACGGTCTTAAAAACCATACATCACGTGAGAGATATTATTCTTCGAAGGTTGGTCTTTTTGAAATTTAACTATCCACAGTACTAATATTATAGCATTATTTGTTACTATTGTCTACTGTACGTTACTATAATCTCATCACAACGTTACTATAAGATTGCAGTAAAGACTAAGTTTTGCAGTAACAAAGTGTCCTACTGCAATTCTTGGATAGTGTTACTGCATAAACATGTGGTAACGTCTAATAGTCATGTAGTAACACTTCCATTTTGTGGAGTAATTCAATTCTCATCTCGTAAGAACGGCGTAGTAACACGACGGTTATCGTGCAGTAACAAGATTGCTTTCCACAGTAACGACGTCAAAAAATAGTCACGATGGATCTAGTTTCGTTAAGCACTTTTTTACGAACATTATGGTGCAAACGGATTAGAAAAACAAGATATGATGTGAGAGATATTGCTCTCTAAAGATATAGACTTACCTCTTTTTAGTTCTCGTCTCGCAGGAAACGGTGTAGTAACACGATGGTTAATGTGCAGTAACACGACTGGTTTCCGTAGTAACGACAAAAAAAGTAGTTATGATGGATCTAGTTTCGTTAAACATTTTTTTTATGAACATTATGGTGCAAACGGCTTAGGAAACAAGATAGGATTTGAGAGATATTGCTCTCTAAAGATTAAGATTTAAAGGTTTTAGATCTACACAAGTAGTAATACCGCTATTACTGTTACACGTTCTCTGTTACTGCAATTTTCATCATGATGTTACTGCCGGAAGTGCAGTAATAGACTATAAGTTTTGCAGTAACGTACCATGTTACTGCACTTTTTCGATAACGTTACTACCGAATCATACCGAATCATAGTAACAAGATATGATTTCTACAGTAACATAATTGATTTGTTCTCAGAAAATTTCAACAGACATACAAAGCAAACAGACAATGATATCTAATCATATAGGGTTATAGAGTGAATTGGTTAGGAGATGTTAGGAGAGCTTCCCATGAACCATGAGATCATGTGTTCAAATCTTGAATTCACCAAATTATTTTTAATTTTTCTAGAAAGAGAAGAACTAAGATAGTCATGAGAGAAGGAAAAAGAGAAGGAAGGGGAGGAGGGCGCTAGAAAAATGAGAAGGGGGTGGAGGGCGGGAGGGAGAGGGGATAGAGGAGGAGGGGGAGAAGGAGGGGGTATAGAATAGTTATACTATGGGGGGTGTAGAATAGTCTTGCTATATATGTTATTCTACACCCTCCCCCTCCTCCCCCTTCCTCCTCTATCCCTTCTTTTTTTTCTTTTTTTCGCTCCCCCTAGCACCCTCTCTTCCGGCGCCGCTCCCCCTGGCGCCCTCCTCCCCTTCCCGATTTTTCTTTTTTTCGCTCCCCCTAGCAGCTTTTTTCTCTCCGTCCCTTCTCTCAGGAATAAATCTTTTTTTCTTCTTTTTCTAGAAAAATTAAAAATAATTTGGTGAATTCAATATTTGAACACATGATCTCATGGTTCATGGGAAGTTCTCCTAACCAATTCACCCTATAACACAATGTGATTAGATATCATTATCTGTTTGGTTTGTATATCTATTGAAATTTTCTGAGAACAAATCAATTATGTTACTGTAGAAATCATACCTTGTTACTAGATTCGGTAGTAACATTATCGAAGAAGTGCAGTAACATGGTACGTTACTGCAAAACTTATAGTCTATTACTGCACTTCCGGCAGTAACATCATGATGAAAATTGCAGTAACAGAGAACGTGTAACAGTAATAGCGGTATTACTACTTGTGTAGATCTAAAACCTTTAAATCTTAATCTTTAGAGAGCAATATCTCTCAAATCCTATCTTGTTTCCTAAGCCGTTTGCACCATAATGTTCATAAAAAAAATGTTTAACGAAACTAGATCCATCATAACTACTTTTTTTGTCGTTACTACGGAAACCAGTCGTGTTACTGCACATTAACCATCGTGTTACTACACCGTTTCCTGCGAGACGAGAACTAAAAAGAGGTAAGTCTATATCTTTAGAGAGCAATATCTCTCACATCATATCTTGTTTTTCTAATCCGTTTGCACCATAATGTTCGTAAAAAAGTGCTTAACGAAACTAGATCCATCGTGACTATTTTTTGACGTCGTTACTGTGGAAAGCAATCTTGTTACTGCACGATAACCGTCGTGTTACTACGCCGTTCTTACGAGATGAGAATTGAATTACTCCACAAAATGGAAGTGTTACTACATGACTATTAGACGTTACCACATGTTTATGCAGTAACACTATCCAAGAATTGCAGTAGGACACTTTGTTACTGCAAAACTTAGTCTTTACTGCAATCTTATAGTAACGTTGTGATGAGATTATAGTAACGTACAGTAGACAATAGTAACAGATAATGCTATAATATTAGTACTGTGGATAGTTAAATTTCAAAAAGACTAACCTTCGAAGAATAATATCTCTCACGTGATGTATGGTTTTTAAGACCGTTTGCACCATGATGCTAGAAAAAGTAGATCCATCATGACTATATTTCAACTATATTTGAGTTTTGTTACTGCAAGTAAGATACAGTATTACTGCACAATGGTCATCGCGTTACTGCACTGTTCCGCGAGACAAGAGCTGAGAAGAGGTGGGTGGTGGGGGGAGTTAGTAGGCAGTTTGACTAGGGTTTGACCGACGTGGGGGTGCTTTGACCGACGTTTGACTAGGTGGGATGTGGATTTTGGACCCTTAGAAGGGAGGTGAGGTGGGTTTGGCCCTTAGGAGGGAGGGGGGTATAGAATAGTTATTCTATACCCCGGGTGTAGAATAGTTTTGCTATATATATATATATATATATATATATGAATTTAATGAAAAGTCTAAATCAAGGTTATCAATTAACTACCCCCACATCCTAAATGTAAAACGTGCATGTATTCAGATAAATTAATATTTGTAACTTTTGACTAATAGTTATGTTATTATCAATATATTTGTTTAGTGACATACAAGTAGTACTATTACATTTTTATTTGAAAATACCTCCAAGTGATATTAATTTCACAGTTGTTAATGTTATATACTGAAAAAAGTGCGTAATAATTGGTTGGAGGGATATCCTTCGATGGGTGATGATGATCTATTTTTTGAATGTGTTTGGTGGGCAAGGGTGGATAGAGCGGTCCGGATAGGGAATATCCCACAAAGATGTTGGATGAGTGTATCCTTGGCCGGATGAGGATATCCACCTTTGCTAATCTAGATCATTAGTAATTGATTAGCAGTAATTAATGTATTTTTTGTTGTTAATTAGTAATTAACTTGTCAAAATTAGTGTTGATTAGATATAATTAGTCTATTTTGTTGTTAATTAGTATAAATTTAGCTATATTAATGATAATTAACATATTTTATTATTAATTAATATGTTATTGTTTTCATTTTATCCATTCTCATCCACCCAACCAAATAAGAAATTAAAATATTATATCCACCCAACCAAACAAGAAGCAGGACCATCGTATGGCCATATCCTATCCAACCTGGACCATGAATAAAACATACCCTAAAGTACAACATGTAAGATCGGGAAAAAAATGTACACTTCATATTTTTGGGGTGTAGAGAATATGTTATTGTCCTATTGATCAAATTGAATAACCAACTCTTTTATATTCAAAACCTTAACTTTTTATTTCTTCATATTTTATTTTCTAAATTTTATTTATTTATTATTATATATACTAGCAAAAATGCCTGTGCGTTGCAACAGGTGAAGACAATTTTCACGATTAATAAAAACTCTGCTAATTTAAATGATAAATTGGAATAATACAAACAAAACAATGGTTAAAAAAAGTCAGAAATCATATATAGCATTGAACCCGGTTACGCTTGCTTTCATTACACGAAGAATCGTTATTACACAGCCTTACAAATCGATCGGGTGGCTATACCATAAGTTGATGCACGGGTATTTTGCTATACCTCATCGATCAAAGATTGAAATTTTGATTATTCAATTAGTGAAAGTTTTTTTTATGTATATGGAGAACATTTGCAAAGTAACAAACTTCCCCATACACATATTAAACAATGATAATTTCAAAAGAAATATTTATGAGGATGGTGTGGGTTGGTTGAATTGGGCTGGGAGGAGGGTGTATAATAGTTATTTTAGCCTCAAGTTGAATTAGAGATGCACAACCTACATTACATAGATATAGGGATATGGATATGCGATACGTGGATACGAGGGTACGACTTTTTTGAAAAATCAAGAATAAGGGGATACGTCTATATATATTATTAACATGAAAAACATACATCATAGAAATCTTTTCTAATAAATTATAGTTGAATAAGGTTGGTGAAGCGATTGAACCCAAAAAAATGATCATGCAGACTGAAGACTGCCAACTTGCCAATTACTCAGGGAAAGCAAAATTTCAAGGCATACGTGTTTATTCCAAAAGTGTAATGAATAGAAACATCGAGAGTGTTAGATGCATTAGCACTGGAAATTCCAATTCGAAATTTCATCAGATCTAAAAGTAGCACTTTGTACTAAGAAAATAGACAGGGGAGACAAGAAATTAAAAAAGGAAAATCATTGCAAACACAACCAAAGCTGCATGGGAGGGGCCAACAACTGAATCGGCCAATGGAACTTTCCTTGCCTCACTGCTGAAGTTAGTGGTTACCTGGCAGGAGATGGCGCCGTTGTGCGCGGTGGTGTCGTTGTGCCACCCTGGCGATGCTGTTGCGTCCGGCGCTGCCGGCGGACTCATTCAGCATATATATATCCGGTGTTACGTTCTGCATATGGCGACGGTGGCGCTGCGTTTGGCGTCCGTCGGCGGCGGCGGCGGGCCATGTGCGGTAACCACAGAAGCGACGAAGGGCGTGGAGTTGCAGGATAGAGCGATGTTTTTTTAGTTCTCTCGTACCCGGAAGGTATCCCAACGTATCGGGGAAGTATGCTGATTTTTTTATTTTTCTGATAATCTCAATATCGCCGATGCGTATCCGATATCCGTATCCTTTCACGTATCAGATACGGATACGCAGCTTTTGGGACGTATCCAACTAACATAACGTATAACCATCTAAAAACCAACTCAAATGCAATGATTACCAAAATTCAAGCGAAAACTTTTTCAATTTTTATAATATATATATATAATAGTAGAGATAGGCGTATCTCCATATTTTTTTTAAAATAGGAAGTATCACATATCCGTTTAAGTATCCATGTAACATACTATAGCACCACCAATGCAGCCTAGATCAGCCAAATAATTGATTTCGAATTTACTGGATACATATGTTGAAGTAATCCACAGCGCCATCGGCTGTCTGCTCTAGTTATCCACTAAGTGCGTGATTCCGCTTTTGTTGGATCATAGCGCATGTATAGCTCTGACGCATGCTGCGTTCATGCAGGAGCTCTTTCCGTTCCTTCTCCGTTTTTGTAGGGAGTGCGTGCGCTTCGTGTGTTCTCCGATCGCTGGGATGGCGCGGTCTACTCCGGAGGCATGGCGAAGTGGCGGGAGTTTAGGGACGCATGGCGCGATCCAGTAGGAAGTTATGGGTATCTAATTTGCTATTTAAATTCCCTAATACAACAGAAAACGCTGCCAAGTTGACAGCACAAAAATGGCTCCTCGCTTGCTCTGTTTTGATCGGCATTTCGTCGAACACCTTCTGGAGTTCGCCAACAATTGGTATCAGAGCCTCGTTGGTTCGCTGGTGCCATGGCTGAGCGTTCTCCGCCACGACATTCCTGCACATTGCGTCAATCCCGCACATCGCCGCCGATTCCAACCCCGTTGCATTCACGCTCTCCCCCTGTCCGCCCGTCGCAGACACCACCACGTCGCCGCCGAGCTAAGTCCCCACCGTGTCGTGGGCGCTGGCGTGGCGACAGACAGCCTCTCGGCGTCCAGCCGCGCGTTGTCAGGGAGTCGAGCGCTGCCATTCACTACCCGGTCCTGACAAGGACTAACTACGAAGAATGGGCGCTCCTCATGACCGTGAATCTGTAGGCTCAGGGGCTCTGGCACGCCGTGGAGCCGTACGAAGACGAGGAGATCGAGTACCGCGACGATCGGCTGGCGCTGGCCGCGATCCTGCGAGCGGTGCCACCGGAGATGCTCCACTCCCTGTCCACCAAGCGCACGGCGCAGTCTGCGTAGGAGGCGATCAAGACGGTCCGCGTCGGCACCCGGCGCGTACGCGAGGCGAATGAACAGCTACTTCGCCGGGAATTTGCGGATGCTCAGTTCATGGACGGCGAGAACGTTGACGACTTCTCCATGCACCTCACCGGCATCGCAAACAACATTCGCACTCTCGGAGGCGATCTCCCCGAGGTAGATGTTGTCAAGAAATTGCTAAATGTTGTGCCCGAGCATCTCTCGCAGATAGCCATCTCGATCGAGACGCTCCTCGACGTCCGTGACCTGTCCATTGAGGAGGTCACCGGCCGACTCCGTGCCGCCAAGAAACGCAAGTCCAAGCCGAAGGAGGTCGTCGATAGAGGTGGCCGTCTCATGCTCACGGAGGAGTAGTGGCTGGCTCGGCTCAAGACCCGCGAGCAGAGCGGTGAGAGTAGCGGCACCGCGCCCGGCGCGGCCGCGAACAACGGCGGCAAGAAATGCGGGAACCGCCGCGGGCACGGGCGCGGCCAGGAACACCCTGGCGACAAGTGCCGCAACTGCGACAAAATGGGCCACTGGGCCAAGGATTGCCGCTCAAAGCCCAAGAAGGCCGAGGCCCACATCGTGGCCGAGGACGACGACGAGCCGACGTTGCTCATGGCGCGCGCATGCTTGGTTGAGCGGCGGCGACCGCCGACCGAACCCGTACCGGAAATCACACCGGCGTCCTCACCGGTGATGCTGGAGGAGGCGAAGGTGCTGGTGCATCACGACGGCGACCCCGATCCCCCGGATTTGAGGTACCTCGACACTGGCGCCACGAACCACATGACCGACGTCCGCTCCATCTTCTCCGAGCTCGACACGGTGGTGACCGGATCCATCAAGTTCGGTGTTGACGATGAAATTTGGTAAATCATGCATCGAATTTGGAGTTAAGACCGAAGCGGATTTGGTAACAGAAACAGAATATAAATCGGCTTCGGAACTGCATCGGCTACGGTGTGCATCGGCTGATATTGAATCGGACAAGGAAGCGGATGTAGCCGATTCCGACAAGGGGATGTTGGAACCATTGTCGGGTTCGTTTAAAGTGCTTCATGAGGATTGCCATGTATGGATTGAGTCCAAAAAAGACAATTGTATCTATTAATTAGGAATAGTTTGTTAGTTTCCTTTTATCTTTAGGAAAGTGTGTTTAGTGTCCGATAAGAACTTTATGTTTTTCCTTTTATCTTTAGAAAGGTTTGAGTCGTGTCCGATATGGACTAGTATCTACCCATGAGTATAAATATGTACACCCGGGGTCTATGTAAATTATCTCTCGATCAATACAACTACTCTCGGCGCATCGCCACCCTCTTTCTGAGGTTTTTACTTATCAACCGGTGGAATTGGCACCTGATGCGGGGCTGCATCGGCTTTCGATCTCCGGCGAAGGGGTAAGCCCTACGTTCCGTCGGGCCCTGGTGAATCTATCGGCTACATTGGTGTTGTTCAAGGCTGCATCGCTTCGATCTCTTGGATTGCTCTGGTTCGGTTGATATATTTACCTGATATCTCAATTCTATCTTAATTGCATTGTGTTTAGAGACGCATCGGTTTAGTTGGGACTGTCTCGGTTAAGTCTGATCTTCTGTCTTAGCCGATATATCTCTACAATCACAATGTTGTTTTAAATAGATTTGTTATATCCATCACAATAGATAAATCTATCGGTTCATCAAGTATTAGATTATCATATATAATCTCGTGCTGCATCGGTTAGGTTCGACCTACTAGATTGTTGTTGATAATATAAATCTTGTTAAGCCGATAGGTTCATGCTAATGTTTTATCGGAGTGCTAGCCGATGAGTTATCTGGACGTTATATCGGCTCAAAGGGTTACATACAAGTTAGATTTAGCCGATGACAACAAAGGTTTCATTGTTTATATAATCATTTGGATTTATTGACACCGGACCTCCAGCCGATGAATGCTTCAACCTTCGGATCGGTGCTTATTCAATCTATCATTACTAGCCGATTGGTTTCTACTGGACTATATTATTGTTTTATTACATTATCATCAGCCGATTATCTTTATGCCATTATTTACTCAAGTATCAAGATCTACACTGGTATCGGCTGGTATCGGCATCGGCTGGAATCACTCCATCGGCTTGTCAGCCGATCGGCTATCTTTTGATCTTCAATTTATATATCTTGTCAGTTGCAGGATCAAACTGACTGGCACGCCCGCATCTCATCATTACTTTGGACCTGCACTGGAGCTAAGGAAATCTCCCACGCCGTCGTGTTTTTACGTCAACATTCGGCGATGGCTCCGTCGTCATTATTGAAGGCTGCGACACGATCCTCTTCGCCTGCAAGAATGGCGAACACCGCGGCCTGACCGGGGTGTACTACATCCCTCGCCTCACCGCCAACCTCATCAGCGTCGGGCAGCTCGATGAGAACGGCTGCGAGTCCCTGGTGCGCGACGGCTTCATGAGCATCCGTGACCAGGATCGGCGGCTGCTGGCGAGGATCCCACGTTCAAGGAACCGGCTCTACCCCATCCGCATCAGCGCCGCGCGTCCGATCTGCCTCACCGCCCGTAGCTCCGACGAGGCCTGGCGCTGGCACTCGAGGTACGGTCACCTTAGCTTTGAATCGTTGAGGAAACTGGTGCAGGGAGACATGGTGCGCGGGCTACCGCTGATCGACCACGTTGATCAAGTCTGCGACAGCTGCCTCGGCGGGAAGCAACGTCGGGCTCCATTCCCAGCATGCGCGAAACATTTCGCCGAACACCTGCTCGACCTCGTGCACGGCGATCTCTGTGGACCGATCTCACCGGCGACGCCGGGCGGGAAACACTACTTCTTGCTGCTAGTCGATGGTGTGAGCCGCTACATGTGGCTTACCCTCCTAGCAAGGAAGGACCAAGTGCCCGCGGCAATCAAGCACTTCCAGGTGGTGGCCGAGCTGGAGTCCGGCTGCAAGCTCAAGGTGCTCAGGACCGATCGTGGCGGCGAATTCACCTCCGTCGAGTTCGGTGCCTACTGCGCGGACCACGGCATCTAGTGCCAACTCACCGTGCCCTACTCCCCGCAGCAGAATGGAGTGGTCGAGCGGCGGAATCAAACCGTGGTCACCATGGCGCGCTCCATGATGAAAGCCAAAGGGCTCCCTGCTCGCTTCTGCGGGGAGGCGGTTTCAACAGCGGTGTTCCTCCTCAACCGCGCTCCCACGCGAGCCCTGTCCGGCAAGACGCCGTACGAGGCATGGCACGGCGTCAAGCCGGCCGTCCACTTCCTGCGCACGTTCGGCTGCGTGGCGCACGTGAAGAACACGAGGCCAAACCTGAAGAAGCTCGATGACCGCAGCTCGCCGATGATTTTCTTGGGCTACGAAGCCAGGTCCAAGGCGTACCGGGTGTTCGACCCGGTGTCTCACCGTGTGCAGGTCACGTGTTACGCCGTGTTCGACGAAGCAGCCAGCTGGGACTGGGCTGCCCGTGGCGGCAGCGGCGACACGGATGGCACCACCAACTTCACCATCGAGTACACCGTGGCGCCGATCGACATCAACGCTCCAGAACAGGAGCAGGCCGGCGCGCCGACTCCAAGGTCAGGGTCACCGTCGGCAGCCTCCGGGAACGCACCTACGCCATCGATGCCGGCAACACCGGAAGTCGAGACGGGCGTGGAATCACCCGAGTTCGTGTCGCCCCCAAGCAACCTCACCGATGCCCTGGACGCTAATCACGACGACGACGTCCCTCAGCGGTACCGCACCATCGAGAACATCCTCGGACACACAGCGACGCCGGGCCTCGCACATCGCGAGCTGGACGCCGGCGAGCTGTTCTTCGTGTCGGCAGAGGAGCCCGCTTCTTTCAAGGAGGCGGAACAACACCACAGCTGGAGGCATGCCATGATGGAGGAGATGGACTCCATCACCGACAACAAGCCGTGGGTCCTCATCGACCCGCCGCTGTCGCACCGACCGATCGGGCTCAAGTGGGTGTACAAGGTGAAACACGACGAGCGCGGTGCCATCGTCAAGTACAAGGCGTGCCTTGTCGCAAAGGGCTACGTCTAGCAGGCCGGCATCGACTTCGAGGAGGTGTTCGCGCCGGTGGCGCGCATGGAGTCCGTGCGGCTGGGGCGTCCATCACATGGACGTCAAGAGCGCCCTTTCTAAACGGGGAGCTCGCCGAGGAGGTGTTGACGACCAAATTTGGTAATTAAAGTATTGGAGATGAAGATAGAATCAAAGAGAATTGAAGAGATTAGATCGTATCGGAAACAGAGTGAGAATCGGCTGTGGATGGGATCGGCAGAATCAGTCTCGAGTCTCGGACAGGGTTAGCCGATTGAGCCGATTTCATCAACATGACTCGGTACACGTCATCAAGTTGTGTTAGAGTGGTTCATATGGATTGCCATGCATGGATAGAGTCCTGAAGAGGCAATTGTATCTATTAATTAGGATATTTTATGTAATTTCCTATAGATATTCCCGGTAAGAGTCCGCCTAAGGGACTTGTTTGCTAGTTGGATTTGTATTAGGTTAATATGAGTCGTGTCCGTGATGGACAATGTTTGTATTTTCGGGTATAAATATAATCCCGAGGTCTTGTAAACAACAACACACGTTCAATCAATCTCGGCGCATTGCCACCTTTGTTTTCTACTTTGCGACAAGTTTGTGCTTTCGAGTCGTGCTGCAT
This sequence comes from Oryza punctata, assembly GCA_000573905.2. Classification (NCBI taxonomy): domain Eukaryota; kingdom Viridiplantae; phylum Streptophyta; class Magnoliopsida; order Poales; family Poaceae; genus Oryza; species Oryza punctata. The sequence continues at coordinate 21,396,370 of CM002492.2, read as the reverse complement.
CAATTTGATCTTCGACGAAAAAGGTATATCTTGTCATGATGATTTGCATTATTAGAGCTAGTGCTTACATCTTCATGACACTCTAGTTCTATGCTGTGAATCTCTGAATTATCATATACATCATATTATTTAGATCGACAATGCAATATACTTGCATCGGCTGGACTCTTTTTAGGGTTTTGTCGATATCGGCTAGATTACTTTATCGGTTTAGATTATACAATGTATTTACCATCCCGAAAAGGCAACCATCGGCTTGATTTTCTAGATGTCATGCTTCTCTTTATACTTAATGCTGCATTGGTTAAGTCCAACCTATTAAGTCGTATTTAGAATCATGATATCTAGCCTGTTTTATGGTTGCTAATAAGGATAGTATCGGGGTTTCAGCCGATCTTACCTGATATAGATGTTTTACATCGTTTTATGCTTTGTTTAATGTTCTATATCTGCCTCTTATATCAGGATCTAATCTAATATAAATATATTGAGCTTGATACCAATGTAATTGGTTATAATTGAATATATTTATTACTAGAGTATATCCTGGTATAAGGTTGTATCCGAGCTATAGCCGATACATGCTTAAATCTAGATATCGGCTATGACATGAGTTTATATAATCATTATTTCATGTTATCTTTTGACATGAGCAATTTATACTGTCTCCGTTCAGTCCGATCTATCCCAATTGCTTGTTTTCAAAGTAATATTGATATGATGATTACATAACACTAATATTTACAGCCGATATACTAGTTTTAGGGTTAGATTCATATTTGACTACACCTTACAGCCGATCCATGCTTTATTGCATCGGCTAGGTCACATACGATATGAAATCGGCCATCAGGCCGATTGTCTATCGTTTTCTAATATTATTTGCATATTTCTTCTTGTTGATTGCAGGATCAAATCAACTAGCACACTCTTGAACCTAAAAGCTTAATTTTGGACCTGCACTAGAGTAAAACAAATCTCTCAGGCCAGTGTGTGTTTTTTCATCAACAGGAGGTGTACGTACAACAGCCGCCGGGGTTCGCCGTCGAAGGACAGGAACACAAGGTCTACCGGCTGCACAAGGCGTTGTACGGACTCCGGCAAGCACCCCGCGCCTGGAACGCTAAGCTAGACAACAGCCTCTTGTCGCTTGGCTTCCAGAAGAGTGTCACCGAGCATGCCGTGTACACACGCGGCCAGGGTGAGGCAAAGCCGATCGTTGGCGTCTTCGTGGATGACCTGATCATCACCGGCGCGGATCAAAGCAACATCAGCAAATTCAAGAAGGAGATGTGCAATCTCTTCAAGATGAGCGACCTCGGGCTCCTGTCCTACTATCTTGGGCTCGAGGTGAAACAGAGTGCGACGGGGATCTCGCTCTGTCAGTTGGCATACGCCGGCAAACTGCTCGACAAGAGCGGCATGGGAGAATGTAACTCGTGCGCCACGCTGATGGAGACACGGCTGAAACTGAGCAAGGCCAGTTCAAGTCCGCCGGTGAACGCGACGAGCTACCGCAGCATCATCGGTGGGCTGCGCTATCTGGTGAACACGTGCCCGGACATTGCTCACGCCATCGGCTACCTTAGCCGATTCATGGAGGAGCCACACGAGGATCATCAAGCGGCGGTCAAGCATGTGTTGCGGTATATCGCCGGAACGCGACATCATGGTGTGCACTATGCCAGGGGGAAGGAGGATGGCCGGCGCTGCATGGCTTCAGCGACAACGACATGGCCGGCGATCTGGATACACGCCGGAGCACGAGCGGCGTTCTCTTCTTCCTCGGAACAAGTCCGATCAGCTGGCAATCGGCGAAACAGAAGGTGGTGGCGCTGTCATCATGTGAGGCAGAGTATATTGCCGCCACTGCTGCCGCCTGCCAAGCTGTCTGGCTCGCTCGGCTCCTGGGTGACTTGCTCGACTCGGAGATCGGCGCGCCGGAAATCAAGGTGGAAAACAAGTCCGCCATCGCGATGATCAAGAACCCCGTTTTCCATGACCAGAGCAAACATATCGACACTCGATACCATTTTCATCCGGGAGTGCGTGGAGAACGGGAAGATCATCATCAACTACGTTCGCACGGAGGAGCAGCTGGCGGACGTATTGATAAAGCCGCTCGGCCGTGCTCGATTCCAAGAGCTGTGCAGAGGAATCGACATCGTTGAGCTTGATGGCGATGGCGACAAGAATTAGGGGGGAAAATGTTGATGTAATCCATGGCGCCATCGGCTGTCTGCTCTAGTTATCCACTAAGTGCGTGATTCCGCTTTTGTTGGATCATAGCGCATGTATAGCTCTGACGCATGCTGCGTTCATGCGGGAGCTCTTTCCGTTCCTTTTCCGTTTTTGTAGGGAATGCGTGCGCTTCGTGTGTTCTCCGATCGTGGGATGGCGCGGTCTACTTGGGAGGAATGGCGAAGTGGCGGGAGTTTAGGGACGCATGGCGCGATCCAGTAGGAAGTTGTGGGTATCTAATTTTCTATTTAAATTCCCTAATACAACAGAAAACGCTGCCAAGTTGACAGCACAAAAATGGCTCCTCGCTTGCTCTGTTTTGATCGGCATTTCGTCGAACACCTTCTGGAGTTCGCCAACAACATAAGGCGCCTAGTGGTTAATTTTCTTCTTATTTAGTATTGGATATCCAACTCCAAGGAATCGTGCAACTGAATCTTTCACCACTTGATGATCTTCAGATACTTGTCAAACCATTTGACCATGTCAGCACGAGCTTCTTCTGCAGTTTTGACGGCGAACGGGTCGCTAGCGTTGTATCTGCAGGCGAAGCCATGGGGCGCATCCGGGAAGATCTTCACCAAGTGATGGACCTGCATGCAACCAACAAGATGAAATGAGTTCCACACACATTACACGATCGTTTCAAGGTCGAGTTAATTTGGTTGAGTTAAATCATCTGATCAGGGTCTCAAATCTGCAACTGCAATTACAGCGGATATGATTTAAAGCAGAAAAATAAAAATGAATTCAGTTGGAACTTGCCCTTTTGTTCTGATCTAGGGCATCCTCCAACTGGTGTACTAGCTGTGGTGGAGAGATGGTATCAAGCGCACCACCAAGGATTTCAATGGGACATTTGACCTCTGAACATCACAAGAACTCAGAAAGTTTGAGAGATAATAATTCAACAATTTAAATCTAAGTGAGTGAAAGGGCCAGAACAAGATCGCTTATCTGTACCTTTCATGTCATCTACAACCACTAGCGCGGGATGTGAAATGACAACTGCTTTGGTTTCTTCAGTCTTTGATAGCTCCACAGCCACCTTTCCTGTCAAGAATGAAAGATGAAGGTTTGATAGATATAGCATAGTTAGAAACTCAGAATTCAAAGAATGAACACATTAACACATATCTGGCACAAAATGAAAAAAAAAGATCCATTCTACTTTACTTCAACAAAAGCTGTTCATGTCAGGAGAGGAGGTAAGCCCAAGACAGTTAGGGCTTGAGCCACACGCTTCTCCAAAATCATTTATAAATTCTCTTAAATCATCATGAAAATTTTAAAGGAAACAAGCAATTCTTTAGTTGAGCCTTATGTTAGTCCTAGTCTTTAGCAATTTCTGGCTCGGTTACTGGTTCATGTCATGGCTGATTGTTTTATGCTCATAACTGAATAACTCACCACCCCAGCAGTAACCTCCAACTCCAACAGAGGACATCCCATCCTTCTTCAGAGCCGCAATAAGCGGTTTAGTCTTTTCAGCTGCTTCAACCTGAAATGGAGAGCAACATTACAGAACAAATTAATATCCTTCATATTTAGAAACAAATATAAGTGATTCAGTTCACATTCAGATAAAAAAATGTCGTTTTAAATACCAATCATCTTTTGCGATACCGAATGTTTGCGTAAATTGCACGGGAGCTAGCAATTACAGGTTTTTTTTATCATATATTTTTCTAGAGGTGTCAAAAGGAATCAGAGAGGCAAAACAAAAAGAATCGAAAGGCACAAAGAAACAAACCGGAGAGTGTGTCTTGATCCACTCCTCAAATGGCCTCGCTGGATCATCAGTGTAAGGGTCTCCGAGCAACAAATTAGGAACCGCAACGTAGTATCCAAGGTATGCAACTTTGTCCGCTATTTTCCTTCAACTCAAACAAATGGGAAAACGAAGAAAAAAAACCAAATGCATAAATGAGTTGTGAACGAACTCAGCTACAAGAAGTCTTGCTTGTGTGATGAAGACATGAAGTTTTTGAGATTTGGTCGATGATCGTAGCGCATATGTTTATATTCTGCAAACGAGATAGTACCTCAGTTTTGGTGCTCGGAAACCTGCAGAGGATGAAGCGCCAACTAATGTCAGCCACAATAAATAGAAGAGGATTAATTTTCATTATCCGATTTGTGTGGACAATGTAAATGTCGTCGCTAAGCTAGCTAGCCTAACATAGCTAGTGGCTGGTGTCTCCGGGAAGACATGCACGTGCACCGACCGTAGTAGTCGGAGACAAGGATGACGGCGCGGCGGGAGCGGCGGTAGCCGGTGACGTAGCACTGCAGGCCGCCGTAGTCGTGGACGACCTCGCCGGCCTCCCCGCCCGTGTTCTCCGTCATGTTCGTCGGGTTCTCCAGGCACGGGTGCTTCGGCGCCGGCTCCGGCGACGTTGAGTACACGTGCCATCCCGCGCCGCCGTTATTCTCCTCGGCCAAGACGAGGCGCCCAGCGGCGGCCACTACGGCGGCGAGGACGACGAAGAGGTAGCGGACTAGCATCCTCGTGTTTCCGGCGGCGTCGCCCATGGCGAATTCAGACGTTCGATGAGACGGTGATCGGTGCCTGTTAACGCTTGAGCCCGTTGATTATTTTGCTGATGTGATCCAGGCACTCCAGATGGAGAGATATGTATATAGGTAGCGGGACACGAGCGAGTGCGCGTTACTGTGTGTGCACGGATCTCGAGACACGTACATGCATGCTTGTGCGGCTGTGTGTGCAAAATGGTCAGACCGTCAGACGTACGTCCACGGCGCAGGGAACGTATGTACGTACGTACGTAAGTAACGTACCGCGTATGTGCCCTCTACATAGATGAGCACGTACTTAAGGACGTAAGTGGACAATCCTGCTACCTATATAAAAGCTCATTTATTAGTTTTTTTCATGATACCATAAAATTTGAAAGAGAAAATAAACTAGCTAGGCAGGGGTGGAGATTTGCAAAAAAATATCCGGGTCACTATATTTCTTATTCTTTACCACTTCTGTGTTCTGGGTTGGCAACTTCTGCACGGAAATAGAGTGGTCAATTAGCGCGTGATTAATTAAGTATTAGCTAATTATTTTTTAAAAATAGATCAATATGATTTTTTTAAGCAACTTTCGTAAATTTTTTTAAAAAACATAATATTTAGTAGTTTGAAAAGCATGTGCGTGGAAAAATAGGGGAATGAGTTGGGATCTACGGTTCTTATTCTTTACCACCTACGTACTCCATCCGTTCGTTTCATATTATAAGTCGTTTGATTCTTTCTTAATCAAACATTTTTAAATTTGACTATGTTTATAGAAAAATATAATAACATTTCCAATAGAGAACAAACATATTATTAAAATATATTCAATGTTAAATTTAATGAAACTAATTTGGCATTGTAGATGCTGTTATTTTTCAATAAACTTAATCAAATCTAAAGAAATTTGACTAAAAAATATCAAACGATTTATAATATGAAATGAAGGGAGTAATAAACTAGCAGATTTTTCACATATTTGTTTTGTTAAGCTTATTTTAGGACCAGAATTGGATTTGACACTAGTACAGAAATGGTTTTTCTGTACAAGGGGGCTATAGGTTGCATGCGTGCGACATGTGGCTGCGCCTGCAAAAATTGCCCCCCCGGGACGGGTCAACCAGCCGCATGCGAAAATAGATTATCGCATGCGGCTGCCTTAAGACAGCCGCATGCAATGGTAGGCGTATTTTCGCATGCGGCCGTCTTACGGGACCGCATAAGACGGCCGCATGCGAAAATATGGCTATTATCGCATGCGGCTGTCTTAAGCAGCCGCATGCGATAATACATCTTCGCATGCGGTTGTCTTAAGCGGCCGCATGCGATGATGGGCCCATATATCCTGCAACAGACCCGACATTGAGCATTTTAATCCGAAGTTTTCTCTCTTCTATTGCAAGCAACAAATAGGGGGGAGGTTTTCAACTCGAAATCTTTGCTTGAAGTCTATATGAAAGGTGTAGTACTCTCTATCCTCCTCCATTTGGCTCCATTTTTATTAAATTTCGTTGGTGGAAATTGGAGATATTTTAAAAATTGTGACAAGGTTTGTTTTAGCTAGTTTAAGGAAAATCTAGCTTGAAAATATAGTTTTTGATGGGAAAATTTTGGATGTAAATTTGTGTACGTACTAGTTACTTGTACGGTTATATTTTTTGAGCGATATAAATGTAGTTACACGTTTTTATAAAATAGCTGCGGTCTATTATTTGTATTTGTAATTCTTTTTGAATTTACATATAGATGGATCGGTCGTCATGGATGTATGAGATGCGGAGAATGCACCCATTATTTGTGAAGGAAGCATCTAAATTCATTAATAAGGCTAAGGCGCATGCTTTGAGAGAGAGTATGACAAAAAAAATTTGTCCGTGCCGTCACTGTAAGAATCAGAAATTGGTGGTAGATCCTGGTGAAATATTGGGACACATAATGCAGTATGGATTCACCGCCAATTACAACGTTTAGACATATCACGGGGTAATTGCTGATCCCCAAGATGGCGATGAAGATTCAAGTTTCGAGATGAATGAGGCCGAGAATTTTGTAATCGAAGACATGTCCCGTGAAAGGATGAATGTAGATGTTTGCACAAATGGTGATGATTTTGATGGTGGTTTTGATCTGGAGGATATGCTACGCCATGTTGAACCAGAGGATCTAGCTAGCCGATCACGCGGGTTAGACCATTGGCAGGCATTGGAGAAGGCATCGAAGGATCTTCTTTACGATGAAGCGAAGGGATGTGATAAGGATTTCACAGTATTGCGTTCAGTGCTTGAACTTCTGAGATTGAAGGCTAAACACGGATGGTCGGACATAAGTTTTAATGATCTAATGAATTTGTTGAGTGTGTTGCTTCCTAAGCCTAACTTTATACCATGGAACACATATCAAGCGAAGAAACTCATATGTCCTTTAACTCTTGGTGTTGAAAAGATTCATGCTTGTGAGAATCATTGTATATTGTACCGTAAAGAATATGCGGACTTGGAGAGCTGCCCAACATGTGGCGTAGGTCGGTATAAAACAGGAAATGGGACCGTTGATAGAGAGTGTATCGACCCAGATTCATCGGAGCGTAAGCAAAGAAAGATTCTGTCAGTGGTGATGTGGTACCTACCAATTAAGGACCGCTTGAAGCGTCTGTACTCAAACCCGAGTGATGCTGAGCTGATGAGGTGGCATCAAGAGAGTCAGAAGACAGATGGTATGATTCGACATCCTGCCGACGCTCGCCAGTGGAAGACATTCGATGCAAAACATCCAGAATTTGCTAAGGATCCAAGAAATGTAAGGTTCGCGTTGAGCACTGATGGAATGAACCCGTTTGGTGATTTAAGTAGCTCACACAGCACATGACCAGTTCTTCTCACAATGTGTAATCTTCCGACGTGGATATGTCAGAAACGAAAGTATATTCTTCTCACCATCCTCATACAAGATCCGAAGCAACCTGGAATCGATATAGATGTTTTTCTAGAGCCTTTGATGGAGGACATGGAGGAGCTATGGAAGGAGGGGTTACGACTGTGGGATGAGTTTAAGCGGGAGCACTTCATCTACGTGCGATCATATTCGTTGCCATCAATGATCTATCTGCAAACTTTTCATTATCGGGGCAGATTAAAGGGAAGACTGGATGTCTGATATGTTTGGATAAAACTTCGTACAAGTACCTTACGTCGTCTAAGAAGACAGTGTACATGCGACATCGACGGTTCCTACCACAACGGCACAAGTACCGTAAGATGGCCAGATTGTTCGACAAGACAGTGGAGAACAATACTGCCCCTGAAACACGAAGCGGTACTTACGTGTATGAGATCACAAAGAAGATTAAGGTTGTATTTGGCAAGGGAAAGAAGAAGACAGCAAAGAGGAAGAAAGTTGAAGATGAGGAAGCTACATTGCCATTCAAGAAGCACTCAATTTTTTTTAGATACTTAGAATACTGGAAGGACTTGGAGATTCGTCATGCAATTGATGTCATGCACCTCGAGAAGAACGTGTTTGATAGCACCATCGGCACCTTGCTGGACATTCCCAGCAAGACGAAGGATAGATTGAAGTCACGTAACGTTCTTGTAAATTTGGACATAAGGCATGACCTTCACCCAGTAGAGCTGGCAAGTGGAAAGACTAAGATTCCTCCTGCTTGTTACTCGTTGACACTTGAAGAGAAAAAAGCATTCTGCAAATGCTTGCAAGGCGTGAGAGTGCCTACTGGTTTCTCATCGAACATCAGGAAGCTAGTCTCAATGAAGGATTTGACCATTTCTGGATACAATGCACATGACTGCCATAGGATGCTAACGGTATTTCTACCAATTGCTATAAGGGCAGTCAAACCTATCCATACCAAGGTGGTTATAACAAAATTGTGTTTTTTAGCCGAATATCACAAAAGGTTTTTGATCCTCTCGAATTAGGTCCACTTCAGACATTCGCTATCGAGACTGTATGCCAGCTTGAGATGTATTTCCCACCATCATATTTTGATATGATGGAGCATTTGATCGTTCACATCGTCCCTCAGATTATCGAGCTTGGTCCCTTATACTTACATCAGATGTGGGCGTATGAGCGTTACATGTCGATCCTCAAAGGCTACGTACGCAATCGCGCTCACCCCAAGGGATCAATGATAGAGGGATATATAACAGAAGAGGCAGTCGAATGTTGTATGGATTACATAAAGGATGCTAATGCCATTAGGATTCCTGTGCATCGACACGAAGGGAGATTATCTGGAAGGGGTACTGTTGGTAGGAAGCAGTTCTTCGATAATGATTACAAAACGGTGGCCGTGGCACACAACAGCGTTCTACAACAGCTCGCTATCGTCGAGCCATTTATTGAGCGACACATTGAAGAAATCAAAGGCTGCTTCCCAGGACGATCCACCGATTGGGTTTCAAGAGAGCACAAGCGTCGATTTCCTCAATGGTTCAAAGACCTAAACCTGCCAGTTGGTGATGACATGGAGCAACTTACTTTACATAGATTGGCATGTGGGCCTTCAAGTATTGTCAACTCATGGCAAGGGTACGACATCAATGGATTTACCTTGTACACGAATACGAAGGACAAGAAAAGCACAGCACAAAACAGTGGGATTCGTGTCGAAGCGATTGACGGGACTGGTGAAAAGAAGTTGTATTACGGGACCATAAAGGAAATATGGGAACTCGACTACGGCCTGAATATCCAGATCCCTGTGCTCCGTTGTGAATGGGTCAGAGACACAACAGGGGTTTCCGTGGATGACTACGGGCTAACGATAGTCGATCGCAGTAAAATCGGCCACAAGGATGATCCATTGGTTTTAGCAGAGCATGTGGCTCAAGTTTTTTACGTGAAGGACCCTTCGGATCAAAAGATGGATATTGTCGTCACCGGAAAGCAACAGATTGTAGGCATCAACAACATCGAAGACCCCGTTGATTACAACCAGTTCGACGATGTATCTGTGTTTACTGATCTTCCTATGCGAATTAAGAAGTTAGAGCGAACTATCGACGAAGCTAATATGTCGTACCTTCGATCAGATGGTGTTGCAAGGATAGTTAAGACCTAGTTCGTTTGTAACGTTTAGTTGCTATGTTGTTCCAACTTTATAGCAATGAATTAAACTTTCAAGTCTTCCGTACTCATTACAATGTAAAATTTGTGAATGAATTATGCTCATTAGAATGTTGTTCCAACTTTCTTCAGTTTATTTTTGGTCTCATCTAAATAAACTGTACAGAGATATATGTGAAAATAAAATTTGTAATTATATATGTGAAAAATGATTTTCACATGCGGACCATTAAGACAACCGCATGGAAAGATTATTTTCGCATGCGGTCAGCTTAAGGGGCCGCATGGAAAATTGATCTTTCCATGCGGCCAACTTAACGGGCCGCATGTGAAAATCGTTTTCGCATGCGGGCGGTTAAGATAGCCGCATGGAAAGATCATTTTCCATGCGGCCCCTTAAGCTGACCGCATGCGATGATTGGGCCTATATATATAGGAGGGCGGGGGTTGCCGAAAATTTCTAAGTCCAGAGGCGCCCAATTTCAGACCAACCGCCGCCAGGCTGCCCAAATTCAGACCAACCGCCGCCGAGACCTCCTCCTCGCCGCCGGCTTCTCCTCCCCCTCGCCGGGACCCCTCGCCGCTGGCCCCCCTCGCCGGGCCCCCTCGCCGCCGGCCCCCTCGCCGCCACCCCTCGTCGCCACCTCCTTCTACCCCCTCGCCGGGCCCCTTCGTCGCCGGCCCCCTCGCCGGCCCCCTCGCCGCCGCTTCCTCCTCCCCCCTCGCCGGGCCCTTTCGCCGCCGCCTCCTCCTACCCCCTCGCCGGGCCCCCTCACCGCCGCCCCCTCCTCCCCCCTCGCCGCCGCCGGTATTTGTGACTTAATTTTTAATTGCAAATGTTTAATTACAAATTTTAGTTCAAAATTAATGTTACAAATTTTACATATAATTAAATCATGCAACCATTGAATTGGCATATATAAATTCTTAATGTTTAATTACAAATTTTAGTTCAAAATTAATGTTACAAATTTTAAATTTTAGTTCAAAATTAATTAAATCATGGTAACAAATAATTAAAAATTGTGGGACTTATGTTAAATTGTGGATTATGTTAAATTGCGGGTTATGTTAAATTGTGGATTATGTTAATTATGGGACTATATGACTTATGATAATTATGGGACATGTAATATAGGGACTTAATTATGGGACTTACGTTACATTGAGCCTTACGTTAAATTTGTGACTTACGTTACATTGAGCCTTATGTTAAATTGTGGAATATGTTAAATTGTGGATTATGTTAATTATGAGACTTATGTAATATAGGGACTTATGATAATTATGGGACTTATGTAATATAGGGACTTAATTATGGGACTTACGTTACATTGAGCCTTACGTTAAATTTGTGACTTACGTTACATTGAGCCTTATGTTAAATTGAGGCTTATGTTAAATTGTGGATTATGTTAATTATGCGACTTATGTAATATAGGGACTTAATATAAATTTGAGACTTATGTTAAATTTGGAGTTATGTGAAATTTTGGACTAATGTTAAATTGACACTTACTTTAAATTGAGACTTATGTTAAATTGAGACTTATGTTAAATTGAGGCTTATGTTAAATTGAGGCTTATGTTACATTGAGGCTTATGTTAAATTGAGGCTTATGTTAAATTTGGTAATGAGGACATGAAATATTAGATTACATTTTACAATTTCAGATAGGAAATATAGACTAGATTAGATACGAGAAGTAATATTTGGTGCTATACTCATCTTTTTATATCAATTTGTAAGATGTCGAACGACAAGGTTCCATCGAACGCTCCAGTAGTGCCCAAGAAGGCAAAGCTCCTCAAAATTCCGGTAGCAACAATCAGGCTCCCGCATCTAGCGAAGAAACGTGGCGCACACCAAGTGACCCGTTTCCGATGGAAATAACGCAAGTCAACCCTAGCGATCGTGATCTAGACTACGTTCCTATGGAACAAGCCGTAAGTGTTTAACCTAGTTAGTCACATACTATTTCGTACGTAAATAGCAAATCCACCTAATGGTATAGGGACTTACTTATATTGTGCAGATGGTAGTCAGACGCCGCTCAAAGCGTAAGGCCAAGAGGACTAGCAGAGAGGACGAGGTTGAAATGGACACTGCTACGTCTGCCCCGGACCGTACGGATACATCTACGAGTGCAAAATGGAGCAAAAGTTTGCAGCGGCTGGCAAACCTTTGCTAGTAGACCCCATGGCGGAACGTAGTAAAAACTGGGTTTGGGCGCGCAACACTGGCCAAGTGTCAGAAGAGAGAGATATACTGTTCGAGACTCTGGACATAGAGCAGGTGACAAAAATTTTGCAGCAGATCGCCGAGAAAGAAAGAGCAGGACAGTTCGTCCCCCGGAGGGAGAATGACCAACTTACTGCGGCGTTGGGGACAGCCGAACACTCTGGACGTGTAAGGGGTTTGTCCTCAAAGACGAGTTGGAGGATAGGGTTCCCACAGGACTCATCAAGTTATAAGAAAAGGGACAAATACAAGGAACAACTATCAGACAAAATCTATGCCCAAGTTAAGGAACACTTCTACTCGTTGGCAGCTGAAAACCCCACAGCCTTTCCCCGGCTATTCCCTGACTGTCAGCAAATCATCCAATCACCACAACAAACAACTCAAGTACGTAGCAGTGCAGGCTCAGTGGACACAACTCCATGCGCTGTGGATGGTATAACTGGACCAACTCCTTGCTCGCTTGTAATTCCTATCAGCCGGGCAGGAAAGACTAAAGAGGTTGCAACAGGTTTAGCGATACCGGGCCGTCAATTCCACAACACGCCAATCCCTGACGATTATGCAAGGGTACAAGTCGCTAAGGTACATAGCGAGCACAATTCAATGGAACTAGACATCCCTGCACCGGAGGGGATTGAACTTCTCGGTGATGCAGTAAATCAGTTCATCCTATGGCATCGTCGAGACATAATCCTGACAGGAGCTGCTCCAGCACCGACATGTACAACTCCATCCTCAACGCAAGCAAAGACAGCTGCCGCTCCAGCACCACCGTCGCCTCCTGGACCACCTTCCCCTCAAGATCCTGCATCACCACCACCGATTAGGTCCCCGCCTCGCCTACCTACTCCACCACCCTCCCCAGCCCAAGAGCCAGCACCTCTACCTCCCCCCTCTCCGCGAGTAGTTCAACCCTCTCCGCCCACACCCCAGTCTGCTCTGGTGGAACAATTGCCTAAACCTGAAGCAACTAAATCCGGACCGAAGTCTACTCCTTTGGAACCTCGTCGTACAATTCGAAAGTTGATATCAACATACGACCCAAAGGAGATTGACAAGGATAAAGAGAAGTTCATGTTTTCAGCTTTCAAAAATTCTGATAAGAGAAAAGAACTTGCTCACGTCATGACAGACTGCCAGAAGTCAGTACTAAGTGCCCAAGATGAAGTGCAGACTTGGGTTTCAGTAGATGTGCCTGAACAATACGAATATGGCAAACCATTCTTACCAACATATCTTCTGAACAAGCTACCGTGGGAAATGAGAGCCATGCATGAATGGTACATCAAGGCAGCTAGGAAGGGTCTCGGTTTCATCAGCGTCGCCGTCCCGGAAGGTGCTTTCATGAGTGGACCTAATGGGATATTCTTCATCTCTTTCCGGGACCTGTACGCCATCTACAAGCTAGATAAAATGGACGTGAATCTAATTGCCGCGTTCTGCCTGTAAGTATAAACTCTTATATCTTACATGTGTCAATCCGAACAAAAAAAATCTCATTACTTCAATCTTCATTGTACAGGATGCAATTCCACGAAGCTGATAGAACTAGATCACCGGTTCGATACGTCGATCCAACAAGGATATGCAAAACACAGCACACCGTTCAGATGAGGGCCGACTGCGCGGAATCGGTTGACAAGACCCCAGCCGAAAAGGATGAATATATAAAGAACCTGCACAAGGGCAAGAAGCTAGAAGTAGCAACATACTTGGCAATAGCAATGTTGGCGCACGCTGACAAAAATGTCTTAATGGTCCCATACGCGTTGACGTAAGCTTTCTCTCCTGTGTGTTAAATCAATCACTCAATTTTTTTATTTTCTGACTGTAGTTATTCTTTCTTAATTGCACCGACCACTACATACTATTCCTCGTATATCCAAAAGACCAATTGATTGTATCGTTGGACCCTGCACACTATGACAAGGAAACGTTTATGGAATTCCTCACTATTTTGAATTTGTAAGTGATAAACATTTCAATATCCATTTTTTCCTAGTTGTAGTGTTGTACGTACTGAATAAACAATTCAGTTCTTCAAACAGAGCACACATATACTACCGCAAAAGAGGTGGACCAGTCAATGATCTGGCCAAGAAGAAGTTATCCGTCAAGACTGGCTGGCCGGTACGAACATATATATACCAATCCTAACAACCTATAGTACATTAGTCCCTGGATTCTTTCTAATGATCGGTCCCTTATTACTATATCACAGTGTTATAAACAACCACCGGGAACCAACTTGTGCGGATATTACGTGTGCGAGATGCTCAGAGTTAACGGGAGGTACCAAACAACCAATGATCGAGTAAGCGAGCATGTTCTGCTTAACATATAAACCCAGATTGAAAACACATTTCACTTACAAACCTTCTATTATCTTTTCTGTGCACAGATCCCGGAAATCCCTTACGTTGCACAACGATTCGACGACACAACTATCTGGAACGTGTGCGATGACCTCTGCCGATTCATCCGTCGTGATATCTGCAACGCAAGAGGTCTCTTCTACGACAACCAGAGTGAACTCGCATTGGAAGATAAATTTCGACCTCTAAGAGAGTGGGAGAAAGAACATATGCAATGACATGAACACTACTTTTATATATTGAACGAAACATCTGTGGTATTTGTACTTGTAGATTCATATGTAAATGACGTTTGAATTTCTGGTTATGCATTTCATGTTTGTTACAATATTAACAACAATCCGATTATCTCATATGATATATATTCCAGACCACGTTAATAGATCATACAAAATATATAGGATACTAATTCAGCTATTTTTAAATTTGATTTTCCCATGCGGTCCACCTAAGCAGCCGCATGCGAAAATAGATTCTCCCATGCGGTCCAGTTAAGTGGACCACATGCGAAGATCGATCTTCGCATGCGGCTGCTTAAATAGGCCGTATGCGAAGATCTATTTTCGCATGCGGCCCTCTTAATGGACCGCATGCGAAGATCGATCTTCGCATGTGGCTGGGCCGGCCGCATGCGCAAATGATGATCTTCGCAGACCATTTCGCGCATGCGGGCCGGCCAACTGCATGCGAAGATCGTTTCTGCCCGTCTGCAAAAACGATTTCTGTAGTAGTGTGATAGGCAAATCCTAATTATTTCATTGTAGAAAAGCACCTTGCATATCTTCATTATTTCATGAAAGAAAAGCACCTTTCAACGGTGCTACCTCCATGATAAAAACCTTATTTTTAATTATGAATATTCGTTTTAACTATGAATATTCTAGGTTCACATTTAAGAATAGAAACTTTTGGGGCGTGGGTTGTACCAGTTTAGTAAAATTTGAAAACTTAAGAGATAATATTAAATAATAACTTCCTATTGGTAACAAAAAAATATAATTTCCTTTGTTGAAATTGTACTAAAAGGAACATTATAAGCCACATCTGCTTTTATTATGTCGTAATCAAATAAAATCTAAGGACTAAAAACTAGCCAGATCGCTGCTACATGATGAACGGAAGAAAGCATGCAGTGCTTGATAGTCAGCATCATTAGCAATGGGATATATTTAAGTTCAAATGGGGATAATTTGTTTTGGTTTTCACGAGGGCATGATAGAGGAAAGAAGTTAATGAGAGTCTGCTTAAAAAAATTACATAGGCAGCCAGCTCTGTACTAAGTCAGAGTTGTAGACTTGTAGTGTACTGCTTGTAGGTCTTTTATGATACATGTGGTTACCTGAAAACAGGCTTGAAAAGCTAGCCTTCCAATCCCCAAAACTTAATGACCGAGCCACTGGATAACTAAAAGGAACGGGGTCAGATCAAAATTTTCACCAGGGTCTTTCTAGCACACTTTCCAATCCCCAAAACTTAATGACCGAGCCACTGGATAACCAAAAGGAACGGGTCAGATCAAAATTTTCATCGGGGTCTTTCTAGCACACTGGTACATAAATGATTTTTCTGGACAAGAACCTTAATAGATTGCAGACGGGACATAAGTATCCGCGTCTGCAAAAATCGGTCCTCATTTTCGCATATGGCTCCTTAAGAGATCCGCACGCAAAAATCAATTTTTCCAAACGGACCACTTAAAACGTCCACACGTGAAAATAAGGGTGTTTTCGCATGCGGGCCTCTTAACTCACCTGCACGCGAAAATACTCCTCCTATTCATTTTTTATTCTCTCCTCCCCATTTCTCTCTCTCCCACCTCACTCTCTCCTCTCCTCCCAGACCCCTACTCCTCTCCTCTCTCTCCCGACCTCAGTCATCTCCTCTCCCCTTTTCCCCTCTCCTCCCTCCCGGTGGCGACAATAGTGATGGCGGGCGTAGGCGACGGCGACGGCAGACAAGGGCACGGGAAGAGGCGCCGGGAGCGGGCGTCGCCGCGGCGGCGGCGGCCAGGAGCGGCGCCGCTCCACGACGCGGTGACTCTAGCGGCTGCAGTGGCAAGGGCCACGGCGGGGGCGGGCGTGGGCGAGGGCGGCAGCCCTCCCTAGCCCGGATCCGCCAACTGCGGCCCTCCCCCTTCCCAATCTGACGGCAGTGGCCCTCCCCATCCCGATCTGCTAGCGGCCGCCCTCCCCCGCCCCGATCCGCTGGTCGCCGCCTTCCCCCGCCGGGAGCCGCGGCGGCGGGTGGTGGCGGCAGGAGTGGGTGGCCGACAGGAGTGGTGGCTGGAGCGGACGGGCTGTCACCGCCAAGGAGGTGGCCGGGAGCAGCGCCGACCCGCGTGGATCCGGCGGGGGTGGCCCATCCCCTCGTGGATCCGGCGTCGGCGACGACGGCAAGCGGGAACGCTGCCGCCGCCCTGCGCGGATTTGGCCGACGCCGGCGGCGGGCTAGGGTTCGACCGAGTTTTTTTATTTTTATTTTTTGCGTGATTTTTTGTTTTTCATACGGTCGGCTTAAGAGCCCGCACGCGAAAATCCGATTTACGCATGCGGGCGTCTCAACCGCATGCGAAAATTTCGATTTTCACAGACCTTTCGGTGCAGGCGGGCCGGCTGTCCGTATGCAAAAATAGGTTTGGGCCGTATGTAAAAGTCAAATCTGTAGTAGGCATTACCAAGGGCATTAGGTGAGGTTTAGCTCCTGACCATCAGTGTCATAGGACCCCGATGAGAGTACGATAGGAGCGTCCCTGTAGCTAGGATGAGCAGGAAAGAAAACCTCTTACCTACCCCACTTACATCCCTATATTTACGTGTATGTAGCTTTGTGCACGTAGCTCGACCGCGTGTATGAGTCACGGCTCACCACAACAGTTAAAATAAGGGATTTGCTATATTTGTGGTAACACATTTTTTTGTTAGATCTTAGTTAGATTTTAGACTCTTTAAATCTTTGATTTCTATAAGATTTGTGCATGTGTTTGTTCATGCGTACTAAACAACTTATTTTATTGTTATAATTATATATTTTATACAAATTTATAATAGAATTGTTATATTTTTGTTGCGCTATAAATCTTGCATATGTAATTACACCCATTTACACCCCACTTACATACCAGTGGTATATGTAATTTTAAGATATACCACTTATATGTAATTTTAAGATTTACATATGTAATTTTAGAACTTACATATGTAATTTTGGGACTTATATTATAAATACACTAAAATTACATATGTAATTTTAGCGACTTACAATGTAAATACATGTCGACTAATTTTTAGTAAAAAATATGTAACATAAATATAGCTACACCCTAAAATAATATCATTTAACGACTCTTTCTTTCTTGATGACACACAAGAGAAGGGTAACCATTTTCAGGGACAATCTCTTGTGACTCTTTGGGTGACGCATGAATAAAGAATCGTGATTTCTTCGTTGTCTTGATACTTGTGACTCATTTCAAAGCATGACCATATCTTGGGGTTTGATGACCCACAAAGTTTTCCGTTTGTTTTTTAAAAAAAAAACAACTTACGTGCAAACAAATACTGCGATTGAAGTCAAGAAAATATTTGTTTTGCAACTAAATCTTAGATTTTTTTTAAATACGTAAACCAATTATAAAAAATAAAAATATTTATGTGGCTTATAGAGCGAGCGTGTTGCAATATATGCACAATGATAATAATACTACATAAGTACATAAAGTACCTACTTGTGTGACTACGAATGGAAACAAAAGCTAAACGTCTAACTAATTAAGTTAGGCAGCCTAACCTGCTCCGAAATGGAAAAAAACACATAAAACTCTATGTGCGGCAGATACGGTGGTGATCCATATATGCGAGGAGCACAACAATCAGATGCAAAAAAAAAATTTGGAAGACAAACCACTTGAGGAGAATACTTTGTGTCGTTCGTTCGATATATGACAAAATATCGGACGCCTTCCACTCGTTGTTGTTTGTTGCAGCGTGCTCCGATCTGCTTGTGCCTCTGCATGCATGCATGCCAGGTGAGGCAATCCATGCTCTCTCTTCTCTCAAAACATATAATAACTTTTTTAATTAAACCTTAAATGATTTTTCTTCAAAATTATTAATCTTTTTAATCTAATTATAGCATTAGATTCGTTGTAATTAAATCTTTATATAACAAGATTACATGATTATATTTTGATGGTTTTTTATTTTTTATTTGCAATGGATAATGTTGCACGTAGTGTTGTTTGAATGTTTCAACAAATATTTTCTCATGTTTAACTAGATAATTTGAAAATGTTATGTGTGATTTTTTTTGGATGTTTCACTGAATTCTTTTAATGTTTCAATAATTATAACTTGATGTTTCATGTCTAATATGAAATTGTTTTCATGAAATAAAATATTTGCAAATATATAATATGTTTCATATGGAATTTTTAATGTTTGGTTGGTTAGGAGCTAATGTTTCGTGTAGTGGTTATCATTGTTGTGCTTCATATTTTTTAAATGTTGCATCTTTCTAAAAGTTGAGTTGAAACATTCGACCAAGTGATAAAACCTTTTTTTATAAGCGGTGAAAGAAATTTTAAATTTGTGGCATTTATTTTATAGTAAAAAAATAATTGTGTGAGACCTTGTGATAAAGATAAATTTATAATGAATGCAACTGTGTAAACGAATCATAAACCAGATATATATTATAGAAAAAATATTTAAAGAGTGATAAAAAACTAAATATACAATATATAATATAAAGGAGAGCAAAAGCAAAGAGAGAAGGCGTAGCAACAAGCGGACTAGCAAGGCCCTGCCATGTCTGCATCATGTGACAGCCAACAAGGCTAAGCAGACATGTGCCGGTGTTACAGAAAAGGCATATCTCCTATACATGGATTCGTAATAGATGGGAATACTGCATACCAAATATTATAAAAAAGGTATATTCAAACAAGGCAATAATGTGAGTCAAGAAGATTATAATACCTACTTATAATGTTTTACCAGACCAAGATAGTTGGCTTGCTGCTTTTAGGAATGAAATTCTCCTACATGTTTGTAGATGAATGATGCTCTCAGCTCTTCTGTTCTTAGCTGGTTACAACTTTTATAATTCATTTTTAAGTGTCTGTAAATACTTTCTTTTAATCAATATATAACTATTAGACAAGGTCTAGTAGTACTTTAAATAAAAAACGCGAGTCAAGAAGGAAATTGTGTTGATAGAGATAGAAGGTGTCAGAGTCCGACCTGAAGAAGATAATGTTTCCTTGGCTTGTATCCTATCCAGGTTCTTCGAGTTCTACTTGAAGAAAAAGACACCTGCCGGTAAAAATACAAGGCCCCCCTATGGAGAGAGGGCATCGAATCACAAGTCATAGCCATAACCATATTGAGAGATTATCTGGAGGAAGTCAGAGCCCTAGTCATCGATTACATCTCGTCGAGTATACTCGGCGAATCCTAGTAAGAGGGTTAGATTAGCTAACTTGCTCCCCATTTATAATCTGCGTGGTGTGTTTCCCCAAGATATACATATAAATGGTTATTACTCATCTCGATGACCTGATTTTCATACTCTACAGATACCGTTGTTGGTTATAGCCCATTGATAGCATGGGTGAGGGAAAAATTGAACCCTGATTTATAGTTATTTTCGACTCTCGAACGATTAAGGCTGTGTTCTTTTGGAGGGGTTGGGAATAGTCCCCTCCGCACGTAAAACGGAGCAATGGATTAACACATGATTAATTAAATATTAGATATAAAAAAACTTGAGAAATGGATTAATATGATTTTTTTTAAGTAACTTTCCTATAGAAACTATTTACAAAACATGTGTCGTTTAGTAGTTTGAAAAGCGTGCGTGCGGAAAAATAGGGAGGTGAGTTGGAACTTATGGGAAAGAACTAGCCTTTCCTAACTCAACTCTCTTTTTTTCCGCGCGCACGCTTTTCAAACTGCTAAACGGTGTGTTTTTATAAGGAGTTTATATACGAAAGTTACTTCAAAAAATCATATTAATCCTTTTTTAAATAAAAATTAGCAAATAATTAATTAATCATGCGCTAATGAGTTGTTATGTTTTACGTGTTAGGAGGGTTAGTTCCCAAGCCAATACAAAGAACGCAGCATTAATCTAGTTCTTTGGCACATCGTGCCCACCTTGGGCCACGGTGTAGTGTAACTAGAGTGATTTTTTTTAACGTGGTCAGATTCATGACTTGTGGCCTCATAGGCCAAATTGCGGGGATCATCAGGTTTGCCTTCACTGGATTTATTTTGGTCTTTACTCATTGTTTTGTGTTGTTTAGGCTGTATTCGGCGCAACTAGTAACTTCTTTCTCTCGTGTTCCGTGTGCATATTTTTCAAACTGCTAAACGGTACGCTTTTTGCAAAAAAAAATTTATACGAAAGTTGATTTAAAAAATCATATTAATCCATTATTAAAAAATAGTAAATACTTAATTAATCATATACTAATGAGTTTTTTTAGTGCGGAAGAAATAAGTTTTTAACTCACCCAAATAAACATAGCCTAAGTAATGCGGATGTGGAAGAGGTAGCGTGTGTTGCACGTGCGTCCCATGATCGATGCAGCTGTGCTGCGATTAAGGGAGTACTTCACATTTTTGTAGGAGTATATATATCGCCTGATCGTAACTCGATTGGAAGTTATGAACCTTTGCAGAGAAGACACGGTTGTTCGCAAGAAACTGAAGATATCCCCTCTTTAGTCTCACTGCTTACAAAACAATTTTCGCAGACATCATCTTTTATTTCTATAGAGGGCCAAATAAAAGGAACACTTGTTTTGTGAAAATGCGGAGGGAGTAATCTGGTGTTCCCTACGATTAATTTGTTACAATTATTCCATAAGCTAGGCCTCTATAATCTGAACCCGTTTTATGTGGTACATCTCATCAAGAATTTATAATCATTTTCTTAATTCCACATAAGGATGGCCCTATACTTTTCATTATAAAACCGATAAACCAGAAAAAGATGTATTCTTTTGCAAAATAATCTTTGGACTTATAAAAAGCAGAATTTATGCTTTTGGAAATTCTAGAGCAAGCTAAGTTGAAAACAAAAACGAAAGATTTTGCTAAAAATGTGGAGTAGAATTGGTTGATTCTCGGATACAAAGATATCAAATGGGATACATTAAACTCGCATGTCCCGTGACTCATGTGTGTTATTTGAAAGTTATATCGTAAACTTTTAATCTATAAATTAAAATTTTAATATATAATTTCTAAGGGTTAGGGACTAAGGGCTAAGAGGGTTGAGCTGAATTTTGTAAAATTGTTTAAGCTGAAAAATAAAATAATTGAGTTAAGCAATAAAAAGGTATGTGGGTTGCGTCGCCCATTACCACTCCAAACTACACCTAGTTGTCACACCCCAATATTTCTTTTGGAATTAAAAATTATTTAATAATACATTTCTAGAATTTATGTTAAAATTAAAAGCAATTTAATCAAGTGAAATAAATGAGGGAATTAAAATTTCCTTAAATATCAGGGCTAAAAATATTTTTATAATATTCTCCATGCCCTAAAGTACTCTCTGAAATTTCCCGTAAATTTTCGGAGCTCAAGAAGATGAAAAACAATTTAAACTCCCCTCTCTCCCTTTGGGCCGCTTCCGGCCAAACTCCTCTTTTCTTCCCACCCGTCCCCTCCTTCCCCTTGGGTCGACCTCTTTCCCTCCCTTCCCCTCTCTCTCTTGCATGGCCCGACCCGCTTGCCTCCTCCCATCTCCTTCGTGAAGTCCACTTCATCTCCCCGTCTCAGCCTCCTCTCTCCCTCTCACTGACAGGTGGGACCGTGGGCCACACTTATCATACCCAACCTCCGGCAGGCCAAGCCGGCAACCACCCACACCGCCGCTTCCGCCCAAATCGTACCCCACGCGCCCACGCCCGACTGAGAGGTCGCTGTCGTGGCCCACCTCATCCACCTTGCACCCGCTCCCACACCCACTTTTTCCCCACTCCTCCCAGCAAAAACTGGCCGCCACTCTCCAGCTACACCACCCAACCCCGGTTGGCGAATCCGCCACTCCCCGGTCGCAAAGTCGCTTCCCAGGCTATAAAATCCCCTCCCGTGCTCCCCTATCCATTTTTCCCTCAAAAACCAAGCTTGTCGCGTCCTCCCTCGCTCTCCCACACTGATCCCAAGCATCGCCGCCTACCGCCGAGCTCCGGCTGGCCACCACCGCCACCCTAGCCACCGGCGCTCTAAGCCGCCACCACCATCGGCTTAGCCGCCGCATGAGCAAGTCTGGCCACCGCTCCTCTTCCGCCCACTGCCACCAGAGCACCGCTCCCACCAGCAATCCGAGCCTCCCCCGCCTTTGGCCGCCTCTAGCCGCTTCTTGCCATCGATTGAGGCCACTTCTCGTTGCGCCACCACCTCCATCACCTTTGAAGGGTCCGGAGAGCCTCGGCCTCCTCTTCTCGTTCGTTAGAGCTCACCGGAGGCCACCGTCGCCGCCAACCCCAGGGAGCGCCGCCTCCAACTCCTCGCCGTATGGTCGTGTGCCATCGCCTTCGCCATTTGGGCGCCCCATGGTGAGCCCTCCCATCCCCCTCCTCGCCTCCCCCTCTCCTGCGCTGCCTTCCTCCACCGCGTCCCCTCGTCTGCCGCCGCTCCGGTGGTTGCCGGCGGTGACCTGCGGACCGCACGCCACCTCCTTCCGGCCAGCCGCCCGGCTTACGCCGCATTTTTCCACCGTGGCCGCCCGATCCCTTTCGGGGTGATTCGGGTCGTTCGCGTCGGTGGGCCTCTCGTGGACTTGGTCCACGACATCGCCTCGGCCTCGATGGACCGAGTCCACCGTGCGCCCGCCCCTTGGACCCGCTGACGTGTGGGGCCCACGTGTCGGCATCAGCGTCGGTCTTTTCCTTTGAGAAAATAAATAATAATTGCGTCATAAATCGAATTAATTCCCAGAAGTTCTTTTAAATGGATCAAAACTCTAAAATTCATAACTAATTCATATGAACTCCAAATTGAGTCATTCAACTTGCAAAATTCATCTAAAATTGGGTCTTGTTAATGCAAAAAACACACACTGGCCTGAGAGATTTGCTTTACTCTAGTGCAGGTTCAAAATATTGATGAGATGCGGGCGTGCCAGTCAGTTTGATCCTACAACTGACAAGATATGTAAACAGTAGATAAAACTGTCAATCGGCTAACAAGCCGATGGAGTGATTCCAGCCGATACCGATTAATGAAATGATAGAATAAGCATTGATCCAAAGGTTAAAGCATATATCGGCTGAAGGTCCGATGTCAATAAATCCAAATGATTAGATAAACAGTGAAACCTTTGTTGCGATCGGCTAAATCCAACTTATATATAATCTTTATAAGCCGATGCAACGTCTAGATAACTCATCGGCTGAAACCCCGATGGAACCCTTATTGGCAATCAAGAAGCATGCTAGAGACTATGGTTCTAAGCACGACTTAGTAGATCAAACTTAACTGATGCAACACTAAGTATGAAAAGAAACATAATATCTAGAAATCAAGCTTTTGACTGATTTTCAGGGTGGTGGATACATTACATAATCTAAGCCAACAAAGTAATCTAGCCGATATCGATAAAACCCTAGATGGAGATCTGCCGATGCAATTAGTAGAAAACATTGTCAATCTAGATTATATAACGTATATGGTAACTCGATGACTTACATACACAAGATTATAGTGTCGAAGTGATGAAGCACTAATCCCGATAACGCAAGCCGACATAACAAGCCTTACTCGTCGTCGGAGATCGAAGTCGATGCAACCCAACTTGAAACAAGAACTCGTCGAAAGTAAAAGGGTAAAAGGTCGCGATGCACCGAAGTTGAATTGATCGAGAGATAAATTACATGGACCCCGAGTGTACATATTTATACCCATGGGTAGATACTAGTCCATATCGGACACGACTCAAACTTTCCTAAAGATAAAAGGAAAAACATAAAGTCCTTATTAGACACTAAACACACTTTCCTAAAGATAAATGGAAACTAACAGACTCTTCTTAATTAATAGATAAACTGCCATGCCGCATCCTCCTTAAACTCAGTCTCTTTTGGATAAGCTTCCTTTAGTTGATTAATTTTCTTAACCGAATTTGGCAAGAATCCGACTATTGGCGATTAATAATGCCCATCAGCCGATTCCATGACTCTAGAGCCGATACTCACTCTAGGCCGATGATGACTTCGAGGCTTACCAAATTTCGTCATGTTTGTTTACTTTCCATGTACTGTTTACTTGGTTTTTATTAGGGTTTTTCCTCGTTTTGCGTGCCAGCGTGTAGTTTCCGCCATTTCGAAAGATCACGTTCGTGAGGAAAGAGTTCGAAAGATCAATCGAAGAAGCGAGGCAAGTCAAACATTCCCCTTGAGCATGTTGAGTCTAATTTATAAAATGTTTTACCGTTTGCTACGAAATTGCATTTTTTGCTAATTACATCGGATTATGGGTTTAGCTATCTGCTCGCTTGTGCCATGTTTACTTGTGATCCACTCCTTTGTCAAACATGGGTGATAAATTGACTAGCTTGTGTTACGTATGTTGACCTAGCTAGAATTATGATATGCTTAGCCATGCTTAATTACCACTAGCTCACAATATGGGATAATCACACTTTATACATTTAGATCTTGATGAGTTGCAAGCTCGTGACATCTGGTCATGTTTCATTGGTAGTAATTATCCAACTAAAATATGGCTTAATGGTGGGCTGTGGGTGTATGGTTTTTCTAGTCGCACACATGCCAATTAAGGACTGATTCACGGGAAACCCCTGGAAGACTTATTGCGCTTACCACAAGCTAGAATGGACAACTGCTAGACTTGTAGTATAGCTCTTCCCTTACCGATGTTCCCAGGCAAGGGTGAGCTTGATGGAGTTTGGATGGTCTCTATGACAGCCTATGTGGCTTTCGGATTCACCTAGACACGAGAGGGGGCTGCCCACCCCAGCTTAAGGGTGGGGGCGAAACCAACGTTGTGGTGCGCATGGTTAGGGGGAGTTATGCGAAGGGTCTTGTCACAATCACTTGGTATGGTGACGTGTCATGCATCGCATGGTAACATGATGGTAGGTTGTATCTTATGGGTACAGTTGTGCACATCTGGCCAGAGTAAAATTATTCGAATAGTCGTGTTAGCTGTTATGGGTGATCGACCAGTTTCACCGTGATTAGTCCCACTTTATTAATTAATTTGACTTAATGAACTGGTGTAGTTCAGGTGGTTTGGTTGGGCCTGTTCAACGTGTGTAGCGTTATTCAGTGGAGATATAATCTTGCCTTAACTAATCAACTATTTTACTGTTTTAAACTATAAAATGTTTACAACTACCTTTATGCATATAGCCATAAACCTTGCTTTGTATCCCCTTGCATGTCTGCATCATTAGGCTGTATTCTTATCCCAGTTTTCCCAACTCACCTCTCTCGTTTTCCGCGCACACGCTTTTTAAATTGCTAAACGGTGTGTTTTTTTAAAAATTCTATATGAAAGTTGTTTTAAAAAATCATATTAATCTATTTTCAAAAAATAATTAGTTAATACTTAAATAATCATGCAATAATACGTATTTCGTTTTGCGTGCCGGGGAGGAGGGTTCCCAACCCCTCCTCTCGAACGCAGCCTTAGTGTGGCTTGCTGAGTATGATGGTTATACTCAGCGTTACTATTATTCTCCCTTTTTAGAAGTATTGTGCTTCTGAGCTGAAGACAAAGTTAGAGGACCAAGGCTTATACCCCAGTTAAGTTTTGTCTATGGAGTGGAGCTGAAGCCCCGCTAGGATTGTCCCCTTTTTCCGCTGGTGTTGCTTTCTTTTCGGTGTGAGGACTAAGTGCCTCTTCAGTAAGTATTTACGCTTTATTTACGTTTGGATCTGCATATTAATTTATCGTTTTGTGTACGTTGGCTGATGCTTCGACAAAGATTTTATATATAAAATAGTCTGGAAATTTGGACTAAATTTCTAGGCATGACATTGGTGATCATGAAGCAAGTTTAGGCGTCCTAGGGCACGAGAAGCACTGCTAGCTAGGACATGACAATGGTTGTTGTCAATTGACGAACACTTCTAAAGTACGGCAGATTTCACTCAAATGTGTGCAAAATGTAAATGGAAAGTGTATTAATTCTCTCAAAAATTGGGATCTCCTATTACATACCCCTTAGGGTCTATTTATAAGTTTACAACCCTGGGTTCATAACCCCATGGTTTTGGTATGTTAGTGAGTTTACATAACTGCCCTTGTGACAGGGATATTTATATGGGTGAAAGTAGTCTTTTGGCCCAACTAACTGGTCCCATGGGCTCTACAGATCCCTTCTTAGGTTGCTTGTTGGGCCTTCCTGATTAGTAGGCCTGGTTAGACCCTGACTGCCTTCGCCACCCGGCAGCGTTTCACCACCTGGCGGTGAAGGTCCTCCACTTGGTCGCTTGACATGTGCTTCACCACCTGGTGCTTGCCTTCGCCGCTTGTAGGTGCTTCGCCCCATAGCGCTTCGCCTCGTAGCTTGGTGAGTGTTTCGACAGGTTCGGTCAATAGTCCTCGTGACATGCCTCCAATACTGGTAATCTGGTCAAAAATATAGGACAGGCTTGGAAGCCCAATTTTAAGTGCAAAACCAATGTAAAATATGGACCCGTAAAATTTTTATAGTCGGCTCGTAGAAAGACGCTTAGCTGGCTTGTTTTCTGAATTGAAATACAATCCCATATGCCCTTATATACCTGAAAAAGAACAAAAAAGTAAATTTCACTTTGGGTCACCTTATATTGGTGGTGTTTCGCTTTGGACCACCATTCAACCAATGTTTCACTTTGAACCGAGTAATTTTACCATTGTTGACACTTTGGACCACCCTCGACTCTTTTATCCATCTATATTCAATTTATCTTATGTCAAAAAAAAGTCTACATACAGCCGAATAGTAGTCAACTTGCTTGAGGTAGTTCATATGCTTGAGAAGAGAGTCGGGATGGTCCAAAGTGAAACAAATACAAGATTATCTAGGTCCAGAGTGAAAATATTAGTTAAAGGATGTTCCAAAACGAAACATTAGTAATAAAAGGTGATCCAACTTGAAATTTCCTTGAAGAAAAAAGAAACGCGCTGGGCCGACCACACAAAAAAAAGGACGAAAATCATGCTCCTCCTCTAGCGGTGATTGCTTGTCCGTTTCGCTTCCACCTAGTGCCTGTCCCCAACGGGTGCTCCTATTTCGCAAGCTTTCATGCATACGTGGGTGAAGTGAACACCTTATCACAGCTCCACCTTATCTCCTTCCGGCCCATCCATTCCCCTCGCTCTCCCATTCACCCACTTGAGAAGCAAGGCAGAAACCACATTTCCTAACTATCATCCTTCTTCGGCGAGCCCTTCACTCTCCCCTACCCCATTCCTCTCCTCCTAGCGCATGGGGATGGAGTGTGTGGGCGGAGACGCAAGGCGGAATTGGTCGAGGTCGCAGCGGCGATATGGTAGCGCTGGAGGTGGCATTGCATGAGGGGCGTTCTTCTCGCTGACAAGGACACACGTGGCCAGAATCTCGTTCTTCCTCCTCCTTGGCGAGATGCCTGGCCCTGGTGAGCAACGACTTGTGTGGTTGGGAAGTGTGTGATTTGAGGTAGAAATTTTTTTTGAAAGGAACACAGCAGGGGAGGCCTCCGCTGTTAAAATTACTTTATTAAAATAAAGAAGTAAGTACAGAACATATCGAAAAGTACAACATCATAATCCAACTCTTGACTACACCCTTATCTCTTTCATCAGTCTAAACAACAAAAGAAGTCTCCCTTAAGAAGTTGCTTCAAAGAAGAAAGGGGAGGTGGCTTATTATCAAAAATAAAGCTATTTCTTTGCTTCCAAATATTCCAAGCCCCTAGAAGGAACTTCTCCATGAAACATCGACCTTGGTATTTGGTAAGTGACTTTAGCCTACATCACCATATTGCCTAGACTTAAAGACATGTCCTAGATAATACCTAAAGTATTCCAGCAATTCATCGGGAAGGGACATTAGAAGAAAAGATGTAGTAGAGTTTTAGTGCATTGTTGCTTGACAGAGCTGTTGACGTAAAAACACGATGGCCTGGGAGATCTGCTTAGCTCCAGTGCAGGTCCAAAATAATGATGAGATGTAGGCGTGCCAATCAGTTTGATCCTGCAACTGACAAGATATATAAATTGAAGATCAAAAGATAGCCGATTGGCTGACAAGCCGATGGAGTGACTCCAGCCGATGTCGATACCAGCCGATATCCAGTATAGATCTTGATACTTGAGCAAATAATGATATAAAGATAATCGGCTGATGAAAATAAAATAATATGATCCAGTAATAATCAATCGGCTAGTAATGATAGATTAAATAAGCACTGATCCGAAGGTTGAAGCATTCATCGGCTGGTGGTCCGATGTCAATAGATCCAAATGATTATATAAACAGTGAAACCTTTGTTGTCATCGGCTAAAACCAACTTTGTAAGTAATCCTTGTAAGTCGATGCAACGTCCAGATAACTCATCGGCTGAAACCCCGATGAAACCCTTATTGGCAATCAAGAAGCAGGCTAGAGATTATGGTTCTAAGCACGACTTAGTAGATCAAACTTAACTGATGCAGCACTAAGTATGAAAAGAAACATAATATCTAGACAATCAAGCCTTTGACTGATTTTCAGGGTGGTGGATACATTATATAATCTAAGCCAACAAAGTAATCTAGCCGATATCGAAAAAACTCTAGATGGAGATCGGCCGATGCAAGTAGAAAACATTGTCAATCTGATTATATAATGTATATGATAACTCGACGACTTACATGAACAAGATTAGAGTGTCGAAGCGATGGAAGCACTAATCCCGATAACGCAAGCCGCCATAACAAGCCTTACTCCTCGTCGGAGATCGAAGTCGATGCAGCCCAACTTGAAACAAGAACTCGTCGAAAGTAAAAAGGTAAAAGGTGGCGATGCGCTGAAGTTGTATTGATCGAGAGATATTTTACATAGACCCCGGGTGTACATATTTATACCCATGGGTAGATACTAGTCTATATCGGACACGACTCAAACTTTCCTAAAGATAAAAGGAAACACATAAAGTCCTTATCGGACACTAAACACACTTTCCTAAAATTAAAAGGAAACTAACAACTCTGCCTAATTAATAGATAAATTGCCATGTCGCATCCTCTTTGAACTCGGTCTCTTCTAGATAAACTTTCTTTAATAGATTAATTTCCTTAACCGAATTTAGTAAGAATCCGACTGTTGGCGATTGATAGCTTCCATCGGCCGATTCTAGAACTCTGAAGCCGATACTGACTCTAGGCCGATGATGACTTCGAGGCTTACCAAATTTCGTCGTCAACAAGAGCACACATGCTAAATCACAAGAAAGAGGAGCACAATGTTTATGATCCAACATAAACTTTGTATTCAATCTATCATGAGCAAAAGCCAACCGAAGATTTCAACCTTCGAATGTGGTTTACTATTCCATAACCAAACAAAGTGCTTCGGTGGTTACAAAGTTCTAAAATTGACAGCTTAGAACTTCTGAGAAGTGTATTTCAAGCCTCCCCAAATGAAAGTCCAATTTTCAGTTTCCTGCGATAGATCAAGCCCACTTATCATATCTAACAATACCAAAAAGAGTATGCTTGCTGGGAGAGGGGCAATTGAAAATATTCTTCCAATTGTGCTGACATAAAATTGTGAACAAACATGTTCCTATTTGCAGCAAAAGAATGAAGCCAAAGGGGAGGGCCATCACACATAACATCCTCCCAAAAGGAACAAGAAATGTCATCCCCCACTGAGCATCTAGCTATTCCTGTAAAAAGGATCATCAGTTTATATATATCTTTCCACCGAAATGACCCTTTGAGGGCAGACAAATCAGGAACACCATTTTTATAATAAGAAAACCATATAAGAGCAACCCAAGATAGTTGTCTTCTATTATAGAATTTGTCCAAGTATTTTAACAATAGAGCTTGATTTTGAATTGAAAGATTGATAACTTTGGGCTAGAAACTTTCACCAATCCGGTTGAAAAGATGTTTCTGATTTAAGTAGATACTTTTGAGATTGATTGATCATTTAATGGTTTCGAATAGAAAGTTTTTGGGTTTTCTGAGTTCGTTGAAAATTTCATATGCACAAAATTCCTATATTGAAAGCTTCTCTGTGTATAAAGTTTATATATCGAAAGTTCCAACATACAAAAAGTTTATGAACCAAAAGTTTATGTGTGTGAAGTTCTGTGATTGAAAGTTTTTCGGGTCTTCGAATTCGTTTCAAATTTTATAGTTTCCTTATTGAAAAAAAGTTCTGTGTGTATAAAGTTTGTAGATCGAAAGTTCCAGTGTAGAAAAAGTTTATAAACCAGTGTATAAAGTTTTTTTATATGAAAAAGTTTTTGGATGTCAAGTTTTTGTGTTAGAAGTTTGTTTCCGGACTTGGATTCGAAAACAAGAAGGTTGGTCAGGTGCGTTGAAAAAGGGGACCACTGATTCGTGTATGATACCAAAAAATGGAAAATACAAATAGATCGCGCGGGTGTGCGGTTGGCGACCGCCAATGCATTAGCATTCTCGGTCCCAAACCCCATCCAATCCTCCTCGGAGGCGACTGCCACAGCCACCGTTGATCTGCGAGCACACTGATCCTCGGAGCTTGGCCTCTCACTCTACTCCTCCCTCGTTCGTGTTGTTGCTGCTGGGAGCCAACGTTCGGGGCGAGATCAACTCTCGACGATGATGACGCTACCGCCGCCTAGCTCGATACGCATCGCCGCAGCCAGAACAGCCTCGATCCGCTCCACTGTCTCCTAGGATGGGCCCACACCATGGCTGTTTAGCCAACACTCTTGCATCCTCGTCCTAAATGGTTTTGAAATGGTTTCTGTTTAGCCAACGCTCTTGCATCCTCGTTCTCAAATGGTTTTGAAATGGTTTTTAAACGGCGTGCTAGTAATTTTTTACTATATCAGATATCCTCCTCCCCCATATGGATTGGTTGACCAGCATGTGAGGAGTACTTTTTTTTTAACTTAGAACCCTATAGGAAAGGATTGGAAGCTCTTGGGGATATTAAAAAAGTTGGGTGTTGCATTCTTCTGGAGTCAAAAGTTTATTATTGATTTATCCTTATCCAATCCAAACTAGTGTCGTGTTTATAGAATATATTAAATGATGAATACATAAGTGTGTGACTCTGCCAAAAGGCTAATCAGTGATCAGCCATGCGTGGGGGCGCTCGTGCTATCACGTTTATACTGTCAGAATTTTTTTATCTTTATAGGTATACGTATAAAGCTTGTACGCATACATAGAAACTGTATGCTTATGTATGAACATTTTTTTATGTTCAAAGTGTATACGCACATGTATAAAGTTTCTATATATACAAAGATTTTTATAGATGCATATACAAAGATTTTTATAGATGCATATATAAAATTTGTACTTGTATATTTTATATACATAAATATAAACTTTAAATATGTAATCTACGTGCTATGTAGCTAAATGACTCCCCTCACCACCTCTTATCTGATGGGGATAATTTTTTTACTCCCCTACCAGCTCCCTGTTTCCCACCTCTCCACCCATTGACCCATCCCGCTCATCCCCATCAGTAATTTTTTTACTGCAGCATACATGTGTATTTATATTAGGTGCTAGCATAGTCGGACCCCATTCTTTTGTTCTCCGTCCTAATTTTTTTGGATCGACGACGACACCGGTGAGAGGAGCAGCACCGCTGAGGTCGACAGAGAGGCCTCCAGTGAGCAAGCGGCGACGACCTGCACAAGCCTCCGGTGAACAAGCGGTGACCGGTGGCGCGATCCGGACGCTTGGTGTCGACTGGCTTGCTTGGAGGTGGTCGTGACGGTCTGACAGGCCACGGGACCCGATGGTGGGATCTTGCCCCTATCCTGAGTGGCCGGAGGCAGAAGCGGTGGATGCAGGCGCCAGATCCGGCACGAGCATCACTGCTGGAAACAGATCCAGATCGGGCGGCGACCTCTACACCTCAAAATTGCCGGTGAGCTCCCGACTGCTACCTCGTCCACCTCACTCCTCCCGGCCGGCGGCTGAGATCCACGACGCGCCTCTCTCTCCATTTCCTCGGCAGCGACGGTGTCTCGTGGATGGAGAACGCCACACCCCGGGTGGAGTGCGGCATCGGCCACCATACTGGCAAGGAGGTGGCTGACGTCAGGCACATGTATCTAGAGGAGAGGTCGTCGCATGCATCTGGCGGCTGGAGGCAGGATCCAGTACGTCTTCGACGACTCGTTCCAGTCTCTGGTTGCGATGGGCGGCTGCTGGTGGTCGTTGGCAGGCACATCCATCTCCGCATGTGTTGGCCGGTTGGGCGAGGAGGATGGTGATGTCGTCCCCCTCCATCCTTCCCCTGTAAAAATGTTGCGGCGTTGGAATCTGGTGCAGCGCTTCAGTCTTGTGGTGTTGCTAGATTGGGTTCCGGGTTCCGGTGCCTGCGGGAGGCTGCGACGGTGAGGTGCGTCGTGGTGGCCAGATGGTGAGGGATGCGGTGGCTGCATGGATGCCTCACTACCTGTTTGCCTCGTCCAAAATCTGCTTGCATCAGATCCTGCTCCACCTCCAGGCCCTCAGGCGTACCTGCTTGCTGCGTGACAGCGAGCTAACGAGATAATCAATAACATGAATTGTTGGTTTCCAGTGTTTGTGCATGCATCAACTTGACAGTGAGTTTCTCCTCCACTGCTTCTATAGACTAGATTATTTTTTTTTACCGATCCCAGTCCCTTGGTTTTGTGTTTCTGGTACACTCCCTGAGATTCTAAATTTTTCAGGCTTCTGTACATCCACAAGTAGGAGTTTGGCTTCTTGGTTCCAACCTTGTTTTCTATTGCAATTTAATCCTTATTCGCTTGTGTTCTTGCTGTGATATATGTATTTACTTTTTGCTGGCATGCATAGCCATCGAGTTGTGAGCTTCCGTGACTGGGATTGTGTGGGATGATAGCGCTGATACAATGTCAGTGCCACAACTGCAAACTGGCACAAAGTCAGGGGATCTGTTTCCGCACAGTGGATATTTAAGTTTCCTTTTCTTGTTTAAACAATAGAAATATCTTCCTGGGGATATTGTATTGCTCTCAATTTGCAAGAGCATCCAATTTTTTTTTTGGTCCTATGGTGATTTTGTTGGCTTCCAATCTCTGAATGTCTCATGTTTTTAAATTTTCAGGGCTTAGAGATATTGTGCTCTGAATGTCGATTGTTCATATGTGGCTCCCGTCTTGCGTCGCCGCCGAGACTGCTCCTCTGTATTTGCTCTCTGGCCATCGAAGGGGGAAGGGGAACAATAAGGAGGCTGTATGCGTTCTTCGCTAGAAGAGGGCCGGATTGCTCGCCGGAGCTGCTTGCAGAACTTTGTAGTTGTTTTTAATGGAATTTCTGTGTAAATTTTGTTCTGCTTTATATTTTGCTTCTGTATAGTCTTGTATGCGTGATTGAATGTTCAATGCTGCACAAGTGCACAGCCTATACCGTGGTAAAAAAATTACTATCTCAGCTTACAATCGAGTAAAAGGTTTATGACTGTTTTCTTGTTTAGTAAATTAGAACATTTACAAACTATGTCTTAGTAAAAAAATTACTAACAGTTCATCTATGTCTTAGTAAAAAAATTACTAACAGTTCATTTGATTGAAACTTTTGCAAAATAGATGCTAAGTAAAAGATTGCCAATGGAACAGAAAACATAAATACATGTTTAAGTAAAACCATTACTAACGCAGCAGCAGAATTGAATTGTTTTTACACGCTAATTTTTTTACCCACGGGAAAGGGAACGAGGATGCCAAATTCTAATATAGAATGTAGCAGTAATTTTTTTACTTCGTGAGAAGGAGGGCAGAATAATTTTTTTACTCTTGCTCAAATGGGCACGGTAATTTTTTTTATTCTTGCTCAAAAGGGCACGGTGTGGGAAAAACGAAAAAAACGCTTTGGATTGCGGTACGGTGGACGGAAACTAGGAAAACGGAAAATCGGGAGGCGGTAGGTGATGCTCGGAGACGCAGGAATTTCGTAGAGCCCTACGTACGCTACATGCAGC
The DNA here is from genome assembly GCA_000573905.2 of Oryza punctata. Classification (NCBI taxonomy): domain Eukaryota; kingdom Viridiplantae; phylum Streptophyta; class Magnoliopsida; order Poales; family Poaceae; genus Oryza; species Oryza punctata. Next base: position 21,361,738 of record CM002492.2, on the reverse strand, counting down.
GCTACCGTTATTTATAGGACGATTCTTCTGTACTCCAGGTATATGTACTCCCCCTCCCAATTATATAGTCCAAATGTCCAATAGCAAACGCATGAGCCAGTTTGAAAAATACACAAATCACGTACGCATGTCCAATGGATGGAGGAAAATCAGCCGGTGGAAAAAATAATTGTTTTATTCAATAATTGATCATGCATGTCGGTATGAAAACTTTTATAATGCTAGATGTGCACTGCTGCAGTATACTATTATTTGGGGAGTAACTATACACTCCTCGTTGAATGATTTTGTACTATCAGTCGTCAGTATATACTACAAATCCGCGTTCATACTCTTTTGTTTCCTTAACAGTATATACTGCATTTCTCGATGGAGCAGTATATACTACTTTTTTTTATATATTTTCTTTACAAAGAAGCAGTATATGCATTTTTTACTTAGCATACAGTAGTTAACTGTATATACTACTTATTAAATAGCAATAGTATATACTTGTTTTTACGTTGTAGTATCAATATATGCTACATTCCTCGATTAAGCAGTATATACTTTTTTTTTTGTTCGGTCAGTATGTATACTACATTCCTTAATCACATAATCAAGCAGTATATACTCTCTTTTTTTTGTTCGGACAGTATATACTACTCGCTCTGTTTCATATTATTCATTTGACTTTTTTTCTATTTAAACTAAATTTATTAAAACAATTAGCAATATTTAAAATATTAAATTAGTTTCATTTAACCTAACATTGAACTCATTATGATAATATGTATGTTTTAGGTTGAAAATATTAATATATTTTTTTATAAACTTGGTCAGACTTATAGAAGTTTAACTGAAAAAAAGTCAAACGATTTATAATATGAAACGGATGGAGTACCAAGCAAGCAGTGGTATATACTGTTTTTAGTTAGTAGGGGTATATACTGTGTTTTTTTAGACAGTAGTGGTATATACTGTTTTTGTTTTGTTAGTAGTAGGTATGGGGTTGCTTACATTATGAATCACAGAGCACACTACATCTCAAGAAAAATCAGAATACATTAGGACTTACGAGTAGCACCATGAAAAGAAGTATACATCTGCAATGACAGATTCACAAACAAAATCACTGGAAAAATACATTTGATGCTCTAGCAGCCCACTGAATTCTGACTAGAGTATCAGTACATCTTTGCCCCAGATTAGAACAAGCAATGCAATGAATGCATTCAGCGCATAGCAGTGCAGCTGGCCGCTGGGCTGAGAGCAAATTAAGCCATGGAAACGTTGGAGTCGACATGATCTGCCGGCGGGCGGGCGGCCGGCCACCATCTGCATGCCCAAAGAAATTAGGAGGTTAATTAGTCAAGTAAATAAGAATAATTTGGATTACCGTGGAAGAAAATGCATCCAGACCATCAAAATCCGAAGTCGTGGCGGCGAGCTGCATGCTGGCTGTGGGTGGACGAAGAGCCGTTTTTTTTTTTTGATAAATTGATCCTTTTAGAAGACTTATTGCGAAACTAGTCCCTGCCAAAAACTTCAATCAAAAATAGGCTGTCGGGTCAGCGCCAGTCTCATAGGCACTGAGACCCAACGCCCCAGCGCCAATCGCCTTGGTGCTGACCCCCTGCCACGTGGATCCGAGGCCGATTCCCCTCGCCGACGTGGCAGGGACTCAGCGCCAACCGCCTCGGCGCTGAGCCCCTCAGCTCAGCACCAGAAACATTGGCGCTGAGGTTGGGGCCTTTACCCCGCGGCCGAGCCGCCCCAACCCAGCCCCATCTCTTTTTCCCTCTGGCTCCTGCGCGCGGTTAGAACCCTAGCCGCGCCGCCCTCTCTCCTCCCCTCCCCAAATTCCATCAAATCCACCTCAAATTCAGGGGGATTTCATCGCCATTGCGTTCTTCATCGATTGTGAAGGTAAATCCCCTCGAAAAACCCTAATTTCATCAATCTTTTGCCTAGTATTTTGCTTGATTGGGGTGTAACCTTGAAGTGAGGAATGTGGCTAGGGAAATAATGTTATTCTTGTAATGTGAGTAAGGATGTAGCTTGCTAGTCCTATATTGATGTTATCCTCACCGATTAACGTCGATTTCTAACTATTTCGTCCATTTTGATGTGTGGTGATGGATAGGATTTGATTAGGGTTTGATGTGTGTGGATGGAGGGATTGATGTGTTGGTTGGATTGATGTGTAGTTTGGAATATTGAGGTAGCATTGTCGGAATATTGATGTGTACGTTTGTCGTAGGGTTTTATCAAATTTTATAGTAAGGTTGTATTGATGTGTAAGTTTGATTCATGTGTAGGTTTGAATTATGTGTAGTTATAGTTAGTAGTATATTTGTTGGCAATTTTTTGTTTTTAGTTTATATATAACATTATACGTTATTATTGCGTTAGTTTAGGGATGGCCGTGATATTTATATTAATCGGTTAATTATTGTAGATGGATAGATTGGTACGGCTGCATTTCGGTGGTTGTGTGATAGAGGAAAGTACCGGTGGAAGCCAATTTGAGGGGATGAATGTTAGGCAGCTAGTGTTTCGTACCAAACCCACATATGAGGAGTTAATTTCTCGCACGAAGGATGAATTAGGGTGGAGTCTTGAGTCGGTAGAAATGAAAGGGAGATACGATGTGGGAGCCGGTCACATGTCACATAAGTATATGTTAGACCTGAATGGAGAAGTGGAATGGCAAACATATGTAGATATAGTGTTGGGGTCACAATTCAAATCGCTTGAGGGGTTTGCTTGGAAGAAAGAGCGCATAGAATCGAAGAAAGAATTATTTGACATGAATGACAGCCCGCACACAGAATCCCCCCCGGACTCTGTGTTTGTGTCGGATCGGAAGATGGAGTTAGTTGAGGAGGATGTGGAGGTAGAGGATGAAGTACAGCTTGAGCAAGATGTGGACGTAGGGGAGGAAGTCCAGGGTGAAAAGGATGTGGAGGTAAGGGAGGAAATACCAGATGTGGCGGATGCGGAGGTAGGGGAGGAAATACAGATTGAGGAGGATGTGGAGGTAGAGAAGGAATTGTCGGCTGGTGCTACGAACGTGGAGATAGAGAACGATTTGTCGGATGGTATGGATGTGAATCAATCCGAGAAAGAGATGACAGCTAAACCTGATGATAGGCAGATGATTGCATTTATCAAAGAAATATTTTACACAGAAATTTACACCCGCGAGGAGTGTGAGGAGGCTATGATATTTAATGGATTCAACCTGAATTTGTTGTGCGTTGATTCCGAAGATGAAGTGGATGAGTATGCATCTGACTCCGACGACAATCGTCCAGTGGGCAAGATGTCGGAGGAAGAAAGGAATGTGTTTGAGAAAATTGTTGGGCGAAATCCGGAAATAACTCAATTTGAGGACCTTAGCAATGCCGGGCTTGCAGTTGCAGACGGTGATCCAAAATACGATGGAGCATTCGATGCAATGGGGGATGAACCGAGGAAGGGGTTGGAGTTTCGATCTATGGATGAGTTGAAAATTTGGTTGCAGAGCTACTCTATCCGGGTGCATCATCCGTTCCATGTGAAGGAGTCCAATGCATCTATTAAGTACACAGTGGCATGCCTTGATCGCTATTGCAAATGGCAGATTCGTGCAAGGAAGAATGCGGGTGATAGGTGGACGATAACTAGTGTAGGCAAGGACCACACATGCTCTAGTGCGGAAGCAACTGGCAAGCATTTGCAGTTAACTTCTAGGTTTATTGGTAACAGGTTACAGGTATTTGTCAGAGCTGAACCGACGTTGTCCCCTGCTGCTATTGTGGAGGCAGTTGAGCAGATATGGCACTATAGGCCTACTTACGGCAAAGCTTGGCGTGCTAAGCAGGTAGCTATGAAGGTCATATGGGGAGATTGGGATGAGGCATATGTTCGCTTGCCTACGCTCCTGAATGCTATCAAAATGAAGAACCCAAGCATGTATGCACAGATTGATTCTCACCCTCAGAAATCAAGGATGGTGGATGGAGTCTCTAGGCGTGTGTTCGACCGTGCTTCATGGATGTTTGGCCAGTCAGTGGAGGCATTTAAGCATTTGAGGCCAGTGTTAGCAATTGATGGGACATTCTTGACTGGTAAATTTAGAGGTGCATTGTTGACAGCAATAGGGGTTGATGCAGGGTCTCACCTAGTTCCTCTGGCGTTTGCCTTGGTAGAAAGGGAGAACACGTGCAACTGGGAGTGGTTCAGCGAACAACATGTTTCGACTTTCCCTCCATGAAGTATGAGGTTACCGAGCAAGGCGGAGTCACGGCGGCGGGTGTGCAATGGGGTGGACGTCACTACGTCGTGGTTGCAAGAGATAACACATGCACTTGTCAATTCCCTCAACTCCACCACATGCCATGCTCACACATGATAACCGTTTGTAGGCTTCGAGGTTTGGATGTGGAGGTGGCCCCACGGATGTGCGTCGACATATCTAACGAGGCAATGCAGCAAACGTACTCTCCTAGATTTGAGCCCTATTTGGACCCCGATCAGTGGCCTAGTTATGACGGTGAGTTGTTCGTTCCGGATCTCTCCTTGAAGCTTGACAAGCGAGGGCGAAAAAGGACCAAGAGGTTCAAAAATGACATGGATAAAGGATATAAAGGTCGAGGTGCACGACGGACACAAAGACCCAACAACCGAAATTCAGAAGCCGTCATGCCAAACAGATGTTCCATATGCCATCAACCAAGCCATAAGAAAACTCATTGTCCACTTAGAGACAAATCTAAGGATCGACCTAAAAAACGTCCTAGGACGGGGGAACATGGGGTGCCCACTTCACAGGTTTTCTTTCATTTCTTGTATTCGTCATTTATCTTTACTCCCACGGTTTATTTATTTAATTTTTGCAATTGTACTAATATGACTTGAGGTGTTTGTGTAGTGATGTTTTATTTATGCAATGCAGGATGGCGGTGTATCCGGGTCTGGAGGGGTTCTACGAGGAGAGGCACCGCGCTCCCAAGATAGCGAACAGAGAGGTATTCTTGCTGACAAAAAAGTATTGGAGCAAAATTTAAAATAGATTAATTGCTGCCAAAAAATCAATTTATAAGTGGAGGACGTGTAACTAAGTTGATATGCAAATCAATTTATCAGTTTATTAATTTCAGTATATAAGATTCACAAAACTCTGCATTTTCGATGGATATCTGGACTCTGTCCATAAAATAGCAGCAAACAGAAGAACCATGCAATTAAATCCAGAATACTATAGAAGGGCAATTAAACCAAAGAATGAGTCATACATATATTTCCTCATGTATGTAAGTTAGTAACCTGCTTTATTTTGAAATTATCAAACTTCCCTTCTCACCCAGCTGACAGTCTGCCACTATATAGTTCTGTTCTTCGAAAAAAAAAACATTCGTTAGTGAAACTCTCAACAATTATCTTATATTATTTTTTTATAATCTTCTATATTATATTTTGATATATTATGTTATATCATCTTGTTTACTCATAGAGCAACTTGTCATGAAATGCAGCTTCTCAGGACCCTGCAAGTCAGAGGTCACACCTCACACATCCCCTTCGACGACCGGTACATACCGTACCTGCGGAGGGCCAAGCTGTTGGCCTTCGTCACCATGGCGCAGCGGCCGGCTCCTCTGTACAACGCCGTGGCGCTATCGGCACTGGTGGATCGTTGGAGGTCAGAGACGCACACGTTCCACTTACCCAGTGGGGAGTTGACTATCACTCTAGAGGACGTGGCGATGATCCTGGCCCTTCCAATACGGGGCCAGGCAGTCACAGGTGACACTAGTTCTGGGAACTGGAGGCAGCGTGTGGAGGAGTCACTGGGGATGGAGCCTCCAGAGGCAGCAGATGGATAGAGGCTTATGAAGACCTCTGGTGTCCCACTGAGTTGGTTGCGTGCCAACTTCTCACACTGTCCTGCAGACACTGGCGAGAACACGGTGGAGCATTACTGCCGGGCTTATGTCCTATACATTTTTGGCAGTATTCTGTTCCCCGACTCTGGAGGGAATATGGCTTCTTGGATGTGGTTTCCCTTGCTAGCGGACTGGGATGAGGCGGGTACGTTCAGCTGGGGTTCTGCTGCTCTAGCCTGGCTCTACCGGCAGCTCTGCGATGCCTGCCGTAGGATTAGCGGTGACGCTAACATCACAGGTTGTGTTTGGTTGCTTCAGGTACGTCATCAACAACTTTTTTTACCACTGCCATCCCTCTTTTCACAACTTGACCATACTAACGTGTGACATACAGGTTTGGATGTGGATCCGGCTTCCTGTTGGTCGTCCGACATGGAGGAATCATCCAGCTTGGCCCAATAAGGATCCAGACCATCGACCCACCGTGGCTTTCCTATGGGACCAGGTCCCATCTTTGGTTGTAGGCCGTAGAAATTTGGTCTACTACCACTACACAAACGAGATGGACTACCTTCAGCCAGATCATGTGAGTTCTAAACTTTTACATTATTTACTATTCATAACACAACTTAAAAATATTGTGACACCCTTTATTTTTTTTGTGGACTTAGGTTGAGTGGAGGCCGTATGAGGCACAGGAGGTGGTCGATCTGGGGATCAACCCCATGTGCAACATAGAGTTCGAGCTTCGGGTCCTTCGTTGCCCACTTATCTGTTTCTACGCAGTGGAGTACCAGTTGTGCCATCGGGTAATGAGACAGTTCGGGAGGCGTCAGCAGATCCCGCAGTGGTTCTCGACGAGCACCGACCTCCACAAGTATGAGCAATAGTTTCTATAACAAAGCCACTTGATTGTTATGTAAAAAAACTGACATTTGGTTACGTCTTGCGTACAGGGTCGATCGCCAAAAAAATAAGAAGGTCACCGATTGGGCGAACTATCATCAAGATCACATCGCACGATGGGACCAGTTCGAAGCAAACCGTGTGCAGGATCATGCTCAGCACAACAAGCGAGAGTTCGACGCGTACTTGGCCTGGTTATCCAGGAACTATCGTCTTGTACTGCGTCCGTCCTGGACTCTCGCTGACATAGCGGATGACCCGGAGGACGTGGAGGAGGTGAACGAGTACGATACCCGTACCCGTGTAGGGACCACAGTCGAGACAGGCCCTGTACGTGACAGAGTGGTAAGTTCCGGATTTCCTAGATATAATTGTGACACTTGTGCATTCTAACTCATTCTACGAGCCGACACTTGTGACACATGCAGGCACGAGAGCTTGTCAGGACCGTCAACGAGGCCGGAGTTGCACTTGGCACGCCTCCTGGCTCGGAAGGAGAGAGCGACCTCCTGCGCAACGCACTACAGGTATTTTAGTATAGATGGAGTACTTTGGGATACACGGAGTAATTTATAAATATTGAACTTATACCTCTATAACTTGGTTGCAGTCTCTGAGATAGCGCTGTCGGAAGTTGGCGGCACGACTGGGATGTAGGTCTGACGATGTCGTCCAACCTCGACACCGCCGTGAGGTAGAAGCAGAGCAGGAGCAAGAGCAGGAGGGAGAGGGAGAGGGAGAGGGAGAGGGAGAGGAGCAGCAGCAACACGACGAGATCGGACCCTTACAGCTTCATGATGCACCAGAGTCATCACAAGCGGGTCCTTTGCAGCGACCACAGCGCAGGCATGCTCCTGCTCAGGAGTGGAGGTTCACTCCCGACGTGCCTCGTCGTACTAGGGGTAGGAAGAGGTAAGTAGTACGAGTGGTCGGACTAATGTGAACCAGTGCTAGAACTTGGACCAATTTGTGTGAACTAGTGCTAGAACTTGCTACAATTATATATTTTGTGTTTGCATGGATGAATGGATGTGTTTGTGAATCTGATTTGAGTATGCCTGGAAATGTGCCATTGTATTTAGATTTCAGAATCTGATTTGAGAATGCAGTGAAAATGGCGACCGCAGAGCTCAGCGCATGGCGCTGACATCGCCTCTCCAGAGGTAGCACCTGCGGCCCAAAGGTCAGCGCCAATGAACATGGCGCTGACATTAGCCACTTCAGTGCCTGAGCCAGAGCAAACACAGGAGCTGTGTTTTGGTGCACATCTGTCACAGCGGCTAAGTACCACCTCAGCGCCACGAGACGTGGCACTGACCTCGGAGCACTCAGCGCCCGAACCCACCAAAACACGGAGCTATGTTTTTGTGAACTTGTTCGCGAGCGGCTAAGTAAAACTCAGCGCCAAAGTGTCTGGCGCTGAGATAAGGGTGTCAGCGCCGAGGCGGTTGGCGCTGAGGCTCTGCCACGTCGGCGAGGGGATCAGCCCGGATCCACGTGGCAAGGGGTTCAACGCCGATGAGGTTGGCGCTGAGACGTTGGAACTCAGCGCCAATGAGGCTGGCGCTGACCCGACGGTCTATTTTTTGTTAAAGTTTTTGATAGGTACTAGTTTCGCAATAAGTTTTCTAAAAGGACCAATTTATCAAAAGAAAAAAAACGGTGGTGGCGGGTCGACATACGACGTCGTCTGGATCGCCTTGCGCAGACGGGCTTGGATCGATGCCATCACCCATCGCAACGGTCGTGCCGAAGGATCGCCGTCGTCGTTGGCCGTCTGGGTGTCGATCGCCGCAGCCTGGTTGGCCTGCCGTCACTCGCGAATGCCGAATGGGTGGTGACTGCTGACTGGAGAGAGCGAGCTGCCGGCGTTTGGAATTTATGTGGGGGATCGGATATTTGCTGATCCGATTAGTCAGGGATAATTAAGGATACTAATTATATGATCATACTTTATCCAAATAAAACAAAGCGGGTTTGGAGTATAGATCCGGTAGTAGTTTTGATGGAAATTGTTTGCTAATGTACGGTGGATGGAGGTGGGAGTACATACTGGTAGGAGGATAGTACCATTCACACACACGTAGGGTAAGACTATTCGTACACCCAAAATATAGAATAACTATTCTATACTCCCTCTCTTCCAAAGGTCAAATCCACCTCCACATCCTCCCTAAGGTCCAAAATTTACCTCCTATCTCAGTCAAAGGCCGATCACTGAGTCCCCACGCCGGTCAGACCTCAGTCAACCCACGTGCTGACTTCCCTCACCACCCACCTCTTCTCAGCTCTCGTCTTACAGGAACGGTGCAGTAACACAACGGTCAATGTGCAGTAACATCGTAACTTACTTATAGTAACGACGTTAAAATATTGTTAAATATAGTTATAACGGATCGGATCTACTTTTGATAAGCATTTTTTTTCTATTATAATGTTGCAAACGGTTTAAAAAAATAGTATATGTCCTGACGATAATGCTATCTAAAGGTTAGGTGTTTTGAAGTTTAACTCTCCATCAGCAGTTCTACTATAACACTATCGTCACTACAGTCTGTTTCACATTACTGCAATCCCATCATATTATTACTACAATCCCATTGTGTTGGTAGGAACGATGCAGTAACACCACTGGTTACTTGCAGTAACAATGCTAAATATAATTAAAATATAGTCATGACTGATCTATTTTTGATAAGCACTTTTTTCTAGTATCATGGTGAAAACGGTTTTAAAAAATAGTTCATGATCTGAGATATAATGCTCTCCAAAGATTGGTTCTTTTGAAGTTTTAAGTCACCACTGTTACTATTTATCTATTCTATGTTACTGCAATTCTATCATATCATTACTGTAACATTACAAAATATTACAGTAACACTGCAAAATAAACATAGTAAGAGAGCAAGATGATATACACTGTCATTTAATCCCCATGTGCAGTAAGTGCTAAAAAGTGTATGTGCATGACCACATGTTGCTATAAGTGCAAGAAGTATTTTTCTTTGTACACACAAAGATACATATTAGCAATTACAGTAACAACCTATTTACTGCAAAACTTATAATCGTTACTGCACTCTTGCAGTAACATAACAATGGACTTATAGTAATGTGCAAGATAAGTTGTAGTAAAGTCACAATGGAATTGTACTAACGTGCAACATAATAGTAACAGTAACTCCATTGAGCTACATACAAGATCTCTTCCACGCATTATGAAGGAAACCGATCTCCCTAAAAAACTAATCATCTTAACAAAACCTTATTTTATAGTGAGGAGTATGCACCAACCCTTCCCTAGTGGATACATGTGAAACTGATAGTCGTTAATATATCTTACAGTAATGATATGATGTGAATGTAGTAACGCAAAACATGCAATAGTAACAACATTGCTGCTCGTGGAGCATTAGATTTAAAAAAAATCTTCGAAAAGCAATATATATCACATCATTTACATTTTTTTAAATCGTTTGCACCAAGATGCTAGAAAAAAGTACTTATCAAAAGTAGATCCGTCATGACTATATTATGACTATATTTTAGTGTTGTTACTACACGGTATTACTGCACAATGGTCATCGTGTTACTACATCATTCATATAAAACGAGAGCATAGAAGAGGTAGGTGGTGAGGGAATTCAAGGGTGGGTTTGACCGGCGGGAAGGTACTTTCACCAGCCTTTAACCGAGGTGAGAGGTGTGTTTTGGGCCTTGGGAAGGGGGTGGGAGGTGAGCTTGACCTATGGAAGGGAGGGGGTATAGAATTAGAATAACTATTCTATACCGTGGGTGTAGAATAATTTTGCTATATATATCTTAACTACTTAAAAAATTGATAACTTTCCGTTCGTCACATTAATCTTCATCCGTATTTTGGTCCGTAAGTCCAACTATCCGGAGTCCATACGTCGTCCTCCCCATTCAAGCAAAATCGAACAAAAACAGGGAGGGCAGATACAAGTTCAACACGAAAGACCAAATGCAGATTCGATTTGGACTAAAAGAGTGGATGAAATCGACCCAATAATTACAATAAGATTCCACGAATCTAACTTGGTGGTGGCCCTCACCGGCGAGCCTCTTGGGTATCGGGGTGTTGAGGGAGCCCGATAATCATCGAAGACACCGGGAGGCGTTTCCCCGCAACAGCGGCTCCCACGGGCGGTGATGTCGAGGAAGCAGGCGGCGGCGACAACTTCGGGAGGCGGCCGCTAGAACTCAGCCACCTCCGCGCCCTCGAGCCACCCCTGCCACCGGATTCGCTACCCACCAGCCTCGTCACCACCCGTGTGCCTCCCAACGCCGGATCCACCGCCCACCAGCCTCGCCGCCGCCCTTGAGCCTCCCTTGCCGCCTCGTCGCGCCGTCTCCGCGTCATACCCCGCCGTTGCTACCGTCTCCGCGCCGTGCTCTCATTGTCGCCACGCCGCTCTCACCATCACCGCGCCGTGCCGGCAAGACGGGAGGAGAGGGGGAGAGGGAGTGGCGCCGCTGGTAGGGAGAGGACAGGGGATGGGGAGAGGCGCCGCCGGTGAGGGGCGGGGCTCCGCAGAGAGAGAGTGGCAGAGGGGGAGAGGCGGCGCCGACGGTGGGGAAGGGAGGGGAAAAATGAATTAGGGTTAGGGTTTTTGTGCTACCGGCGGTTTAGATTGATTTGGAACCGATTTGAGCCATCCATCAAAACGAACAACTCAGATCGATTCCGCATCAGGTCAACCTCCATCGCCAGGCCGCATCATTGATGGGTCGCGCACAGGCCAGCGGGTCCAACACAAAGAAGTGAGAGGAGTGGGAGGATGCTATTTAGACTTCAATTGCGGGCTTCGGAAGAAAATAGGCTGAAAATGGCCCGGAGAGAAATAAGGACTTTTATTTAGATTTGTATTTAAATAAATGTTGAAATGATATTTATATCATCAAAATTAGTAATTAAGCTCCAGAAATTCCAAAAAAAATTAAATAGTGCTATTAATCATGGTTAATTTAATAAAAATTAAATCCAACCATATCATTTTATTTCTCACACTTACTTTACTTATAAATTAATTTAATTATACACTTACCTACTTAAAAAATACCCAAATATTCTGGAAAATTTGTATTTCAATTAATTACATAATGTAAATCTTTTCTCAACCTTTACTCAATGTTCTCGTCTTTTCTTCCTGTTGCAACACACGGGTAATAAACATACATACATATGTAGTGTGCTACAAAATTAATAGCGTGTCTCCGAGCGTCATCCGCCTCTGGGTTTTCTGTTTTCCATTCTTTTGATCTCACCGCTTTTTCCCTTTTTTTCCACACCGTCCACTTCTTCTACACTATCTTTCTCTATTTCTCCATCCCCTTTGAGTAAGAGTAAAAAAAAATTATTCTGCCCTCCTCCTTCTCATCATGTAACAAAATTAATGCAATGTTATAATCCATTGGTAATTTTTTAACTTAGCATGTATTTTGCAAAAGTTCAACCAAATGAACTGTTAGTGACCTTTTTACTTAGCATGTATTTTGCAAAAGTTCCAATCAAAAAATCTTGAAATTAGGTTCCCATAATCAGTACAAGAAAAAAAAACCTTAACGAACCTCTTTCTACAAGCAATAAAATTTTTACTCCTCAGGTTCCTATAATCAGTAAAATAATTCCCTAGCGAAATTATACCCCCTTTCTACCAGCAGTAAAACTTTTACTCCCCACAAGTTCGGGGCTCGATGATACTCATCAAGATCAGTGATAATTTTTACTCCCGCATATGTTCGTAGTAATATTTTTATCACATCTATTTTCGTAATTCTTTTATAGTTAGTAATTGTCCGTATAGCGAAAGAAAGTGAATTTTTTTAGGCATTAAAATATGAGTATCTTTATATTATTTACTGGGCATATAACACATCTTTACCTACATAAAAGACTCATATAGTATTTCGGCCATCCAAAGTCTCTATTTGTACTATTATAAATATTAAAGGTGTTTTTCTATTCCACCTCACTACTATAAAAATGAGGGAAAAGTCAGTATTACACCCTAAACTATTGGGTGAGTATGAATTACTCTCTAAGTCTCAAAAACTAGATATCTTTCACCCTCAACTATTAATACTGGACGAATTACAACCCTGACTCAAATTGGAGTGGTTTTGACTACGTGGCAGTACAGTTAACAATTCTTCTTTTTTAAATCGATAGGCCCCACATGTCAGTCTCATCCTCTCTATCTCTTTCCCCTCACCTCTTTATCTATCTGTCTCTCTTTCCCCAATCCTCTCTCTCTTCTCATCTCGGTTCCCACTCACTCTATACCACCGAGTAGCTGGTGGAGGGGGAGCCGAGGAGGGCGGTGGTGGTGGCGTGCGAGGAAGGCGGAGGCATCTCGGCGCGGTGGAGAGGGAGCAGAGGACGGCGGTTACGGGAGGGGACGAGGGAGGCAACTCGGAACGGCGGCAGGTGGGCGGGAATGACAGAGGCATCTCGGAGTAGCGCCGAGGCTTGATTCCCTCCCGCTCAACCCCCCTCTCCCTTTCTGCGAGGGGTGGGTCTTCTCGCACAACTCCAGGGAAGGCCACCACTTGTCATTTTGTTGCGCAAGTCCCTGCCCTCGGCCGCAGTTCTCAGCTCCCCCTCCATCGGTCCGAGCTACTCCACCGCAAGGACACTCGTAGCGGCCGGCACGCGCCTTCTCCTCGGCCTCCGCCGCGAGGACACTCGCAACCGTCAGCGCGTGGGGCTCTCCTCGACATCTGACGCGCGCGAGAGAGAGGTGTGAGACGGGAAAGAGATAGAGAGGAGAGAGATCTGATAGGTGGGCCCCATCGGTTTTTGAATAAAATAGTTGCTGACTGGACTGCCACATAGGATAAAACAACTTGCAAAGCTGTTGGGGGTTTTCATCCGGTATTGATAGGGGGGTGAAAGATGTCTGGTTTTTAGGTTTGAGGGAGTTCTTTTCAAATATACTTGATCACGAGGTAGAACCGTTACTATATATTTTTCAAATCCCATTGCAACACACGGGCCCCTATGCTAGTATATATGTATGTATTTATAAGTATATATACGTATTTAGGTTCAACTTATTGTTTTCGGTACTTGTATCGAGGTACCGATATGATTGAATTTTGGAGTTTTGGTTTTTTCGGTCTGAAATAATTTAAATTTGTGAATAGTATTTGGTCAAATTTAAATAAAATTTGCCAAAATTAAAGAAACCTGGAAAAGTTCAAAAGTTTTGGCCAAAATAATTTCGTATCTGGGGTAATAGACCCGGAATTCTGAAATTTCGACATATGTTGAACGCTACGACAACTTCGGGCTAAGTTGTCACGATCGACGTTTTTATTGTCCGCATTGGTCTATATGACTTTCAGCATCTGCAATGTCCCTACCGACGAAGAAATTAGGAAAAGGAACCAAGACATTCATCAATTATTTGGCTCAGATTTCTGATGCCACTAAAAATCGGGAGCCCCTCCCGCTGGTGATTTAAAATTATAAATCTAGCTACACAGATGCGTGGGTCATATCACTAGTTTAAATAAAACCTGGTGTAACATTAAAAAAATCCATTAAAAACCTAAGTTTTTAGTGAAATATAACCATATGTGATTTTGTAAAGATTTAAGTGTAACAAATTTAATGATATAATCGGATCGTAAATTGAGTGAAGAAAAAATCAATAGAAGTTTAATGATACGTTTGTTACATGCATACTTATAAGTACATACACACTCCGTCTTAAAAAGAATCAAATCCTAGCTATAAACCTGAACAAATGGTTCTTCAGGTTCATAGTCATGCAAAGTAGTACTCCCTCCGTTTCACAAAAAACGAATCTAAATTGGAAGTGATCATGCAAAGTAGTACTCCCTCCGTTTCAAAAAAACGAATTGGAAGTGATACATTATAATATAATGAATCTGGACAGAGTTATATTCAGATTCGTATTAATAGAATATGTTTCATCTAATACTAAGTATTAAATTGATGTTTTATGAAACGGAGCGAGTAGTTAGGACGAACAATACGAGAAAGCAGTCAGGGAAGGACGCCCGATCTGTGACTTGTGTCAGGCAACTAATCTGAAGCATTACCGTCAGGTTTCCAGTATGACCATTGATTAGTATTCATTTGGAAATATGTCTTTGATGGTGGCCTGTGCTGCCCCTGAATGCACACTAGTTGCTACCTGCATGCGTAGATTCTCTTCGTGCTTGGGAGGCGAGTTTCTAACCTTATTTTTTATTATTAATTAAATATTTATTATTTTTTAAAAATATATTAATATAATATTTTTAAAACAATTTTTTATAGAAATTTTTTTTAAAATATATCGTTTAATAGTTTGAAAAACGTGTGCGCAGTAAGATGAGTTGGGAAAAATAAGGGAGAACACACCCTAAGCCGGAGGTAGTAATCATGTGCTTATGGTTTCTACATATAATACCGAGTGTACGTACATCCAGCCTAGCGAGTAGCTCGCAAATCGCAAGCTTAACAAATCAGTAATTTTCGTCACTCGCTCGGTGTTCTAGCCCGGTTCATCGGTTGCATTCACCACCGTGCCATGCCTTACCTCGTCCAGCTCCTCCTCCTAACTGTGGCATTTACCCTCCCTACCTCCGTCCAGCCACAGAGCGCCACACCACGAGAAGATGATGTGCGCTGTCTCCGGGGCATCCAGTCATCCCTGGGTGACCCGGAGGGCCGCCTCGCCTCCTGGACTTTCACGAACTTATCATCCGAAGCTCTTTGCTCGTATAATGGTGTTTCATGCTGGAACCCCCAAGAAAGTCGTGTTGTTGCTCTCTCGCTTTCCGGCTTTGGTCTCACTGGTGCCCTCCCCTCCGAGCTCCAGTATTGTTCCGCAGCCACAACTGTGGACCTCTCCGGCAACCAGTTGAATGGACAAATTCCTTCCGCACTGTGCAGTTGGATTTCCTACGTCGTCAACCTCGACCTCTCCGGCAACCAGCTCTCCGGGTCCCTTCCTGCAGAGCTGGCCAACTGTCGGTTTCTCAACTCTCTGAATCTCTCAGGAAACCAATTTTCGGGTCAGATCCCGGACTCCCTTGACCACCTAGACCGCCTTAAGTCGCTAGACCTATCAGATAACAACCTGTATGGAGAGATCCCGCCTCGGCTAAGCGTGTTTATTTTCCAGGGACACCTTCGCCGGCAACCCCGGCCTCTTGAAGCACCACGCCACTTTAAGCCTCGCTATCCTGTTCTGAAGGCCAGAGGCTGCAGCCGCCTTTGGCTTCGTTTTCAGTTTAATTGCCACCCTGCAACTTGCCTTCTTCTACCACTGGGCAAGCCACAACAACAAAAGATCCAATCGCCGCCGAAGCCATGAGGAGATATGCGCTGTAGGGAGCTTTGTCAGTGGAGAGCCTTCGGCAGAGTTTACAGCCATAGTACGTCAGTATCTCTCTTTGTAAAGCCAATTGTTGAGCTCAAACTGGCCGACCTGATAGCAGCCACACGAGATTTCAACAGGAGTGACGTCGTGGTCGCGGGGAGCTCGCGCATTGGGACAGTCTACCGGGGTGAGCCACCGGACGGTTCTATGCTGATGGTTAAGTGGCTGCAGTACTCGTGCTCGCTCTCGGACAACGAGTTCCAGGCGGAGATGAGTCGGATTGGGCAGCTACGGCACCAAAACATCGTGCCGTTGCTGGGATTCTGCATCTTCGAGAAAGAGAGGCTGCTGGTGTACAAGCACATAGCTAGGGGAGCTCTATCTTTGGCACTGGTCAGCGAACCTGCAGCTTTGGATTGGGTGGCGCGTCGAAAGATCGCGGTTAGCGCAGCGCGTGCGCTGGCGTGGCTGCACCACGGGCTCCGTGTTCCCCACGTTCACGGCAACTTGAGCTCCAGCGCGGTGCTTGTTGGCGACGACTACGAGGCTCGGATCATGGATGTTGGGCTCGCGCGTCTAGTCGCGGCTGCTGCCGTGGAGTCCGTGGGCGATTTTGTGGGTTTCGGCGGCTACGTCGCCCCGGAGCACGAGAGCGGTAATAATCCGGTCGCGACTATGCAGAGTGACGTGTACGCATTCGGCGTGGTGCTGTTCGAGCTTGTGACCGGGCAGGAGGCCTCCGGCATGGCCGGAACCGCAGCAAGAAGAGGTGTCAACGGGAAGAAACTGGTGGATTGGGTCAGCCAGCTCGGAGTTTCTGGCAGGGTCAGTGACGCCATTCGCCATTGATCACTCACTGCGCGGTAAGGGCCATGACGCAGAGATCGACGGATTCCTAAAGGTAGCGTTCGCGTGTACTGTGGCTTCTCCTTTGGAGAGGTTATCAATTTCCCAAGTTTACTACACACTAGCCTAGATAAGGAATTAAGGATCCGTTGCAGGGGCGGATCTACCCATTAGGCAGGGTGGATCGATCATCCCAGCTACGATACGGATCACCCCACACCCCCAAGACCCCCTACTCTCTTATAGTAGTCATGGACTATCAAAATTAGGTATAATAAGGCGTAAACGTTCAACAGATTAGTCTGTATCTTCACAACGCACGCACGCACGCACGCACATAGTTATACGATTGAACTATAAATATGATATGTGTTATGTTCGATTGCACTTATCGAGTGAACATCTCCGTTCTCCGCCCCATCTATATATTAAAGTTGCGTCCGCCACTGATCCGTTGCATACCTGCATGCATCACCACATTGGAATGGTTTCGGGAACCCACAATCCCCGACTAACACGGCCTCAAGCTTATACTATGTAATTTATGTAATTAATGTAGTACTATATTCTAGAGCAGGTATAATAAGGCTTAGTCAACCGGCTATAAGTTGATCCCTATCAGCATAATCCTAGTTGGATAATTGAGAAAGTAAGAAAGAGAAGAGAGTGGGTGCTTGATTTATCGCCTGGCACTAGCGTGAGAAACTAGAAACCACCGCTCGCTTGCCATCAATATTAATTGCAATAGTTTTCACGTTTGGTGGGCCCAGGGTTTCCGTTACCGTGGTAAACCGCGCGGTTACCGCGGTTACTGCGCTTACCGCGGGGTACGGTAAAAGGAAAACCGCGGTAACCGTCTTAAATTCAAATAAATTTAAAAAATAATTTGAAATTTTGATAAATTTTATATGAATTTCGTACGGTTTACCGCGGTTACCGCGCGGTAACTGTGCTTACCGCCGGAGCACGGTAACCACGCAGTAAACGGTAACGGAAACCCTGGTTGGGCCTGTGCAGTCTCTCGACGATCCGGTACTCACATGTTTCTATCTGCCTCAGCACCTCGAAAATAAAATTGCTACCACGGTCCACAGCAAAGATCCATCCTTGCCGCACTTTTTTTTTTCGATTTTCATGGCCAATCGAGATCCCAGTTTGTTGCATAGAATCAGATTCAATCTGTTGCATGCATACCTAATTGCCGAAATCAATCCAAAATTCGTGGAGTATTGAACTTTCTGCATGCCATATCAGACTTGTGTGTTTCCTAATTAATTATCATGCTTTTCCGTGATATTTCAAGTGATAAACGTAGATAATTATGTCTATTTTTAATATGTTCTCAAGCGATAAACTTGATCTAATTACACAGTGAAGCATATGCAACAAAGATAGTCACAAGGATAAAGACCAGCTTTGATCATGCTAGCTTGAGTGTCTACGTACTGATGTACTCAAGCTATAACTCATTCAATAGCCAATATAGCCAGCAGCCTACTGTACTAAACATGCTAGAGTATTAAACATGCTCTGAGTGTCGGTTAGTAAGTGATCGTGTGAACAGAATGTTAGAGAATGTTTGGATTGATGGCCTTTCAGTAGTCCTGAACTTTTTTCCTAGTAGTTACTGGGATTTTTTTAGTCCCTCCTGTTTAGGAAAAGGGACTAAAAGGGACTTATTATAGGGTACAAGTACTATTTTGCCCCTGAGATCCTACCCCTGCCACCCCTGCCGGCTCCGGCCATCGTCTGCTGCTGCTGCTTGCGCACGCTGCTGCTACTGCTGCTTGCGCTAGTGTCGTTGTCGGCTCCAGCCATCGTCTCTGCTGGCGAGAAGCGCCGCCGGACAGATCGGAAAAGGCACCCCCGATGGAGCGGGGAGCGACCTGGGCGGCGGGCGGGGACGAATCCGGCGGACGGGGATGCCCTCGGCGGCGGAGGCAGCGGCAAATCGCGTGGTGGGAGACGGGCGCTGCGCGTGAAAAGGGGAGAGAAGAGGGGCAGCGCGTGGAAACGGGAAAAAAAGTCCCTAAACGTCCCTTCCCAGGGACTACAAAATATTTAAGGATTACACAAAAGAAATTTCAAAAAAATCCCTCCTGTTTAGAAGAAGAAGAAGAGGGACTTTTTTTTCTAGAAGTTCAAGTGACTTTTTTTTTTAAAGATCCAAACAGGTCTTAATATGCCGCGCCATTTTACAACTCACCGGACGACGGACGTATTGAGCGAGCCCGCCAAACGAGGCCAATTAAGAAATTGGATGTTGCATCTCGTGACTCTCGCGTCAACTGCAGGGTAGACTGGTAGAGGTAGGCAGGTAGCCTATGAACGTGTTGAACGCTGCTTGTCGGCATTATTCGTCGCGACCAAATTAGCCAATTAAGTATGCATTGGTCGATCACTTTCAGCATCCGCAGTGGGCAGTGTGAAACTATACCAAGTAAGTAGGAGCACCTACCAACGAAGTATTAAACTAGGAAGATACGAGTCAAACGACACGACTGCTGTATATAGTCATATTATATACGCGCGTGAAACTGATAGATGGAATTTTGCCTTCATAATAATAATGATAAAACTGTCGACGGTAATCTAGCTTTTCCGATAAAGAAAACTGATAGCTACATGGAATTGTTCACATATCCAGTTTCTATCTATTAAAACGTGTACAGTAAGATATGTTAAGCGAGCTATACATATTATCACATCATATTTATACTTGTGGAGTAGAGAAGAGTGAAGAGAGGAAAAACGAGGTAATCAGCTGCAGCATGAGTTCCAATAACCTATGTGAGAGAGAAATCTAGAGAATTCATTAATGGTGTAGTATGTATCTATAGTTAACTATTGTATTAGAAATTAGCTATAGATTATGTATTAATTTTTTAAGCTAGTAATTAACTATATTATTAAACTTGCTGAAAGTACTGATCGTACCACATACATCCTCTCGAGCTTATCAACTATAGCTCGCAAACTCAATATATCCATCCGCTCCGCGTTCTAAGTTCTGACACGTACGTACGGTTCATCACCATGCATTACCTTCTGTAGCTTCTCTTCCTAACTGTTGCCTTAACCTTCCCTCCCTCCGTCCAGCCAGAGTCGACGACGATGTACACGGCCCGAGAAGATTACGTGTGCTGTCTTCAGGGCGTCAAGTCATCCCTCGGCGACCCGGAGTCCGGAGAGGCGCCTCGCCTCCTGGACCTTCTCAAACACCTCCGCTGGTGCCATTTATTCGTATCCGGGAGTTTCATGCTGGAACCTTCTCTCGCTCTCCGGCTTTGGGCTCACTGGTTCCGTCCCTTCCGAGCTCCGGCCAGTTCTGCTCCGCCGCCACAATCTTGAACCTCTCCTCCAACAAGTTGGAGGGCCAAATCCCTCCCCAACTATGCGACTGGCACCCTTTCCTCGTCGCCCTCGACCTCTCCGGAAACCGGCTCTCCGGTCGCATTCCCACAGAGCTGGCCAACTGTAAGTTTCTCAACTCGCTGAAACTCTCGTCCAACTTCATTTCCGGCCATATGCCCATATCCCCGCCTCCCTTATGCTACTAGACCGCCTTATGTTCCTAAATCTATCTAGTAACGACCTGGACGGTGAGATCCCGCTTCCGTTAGCGGCGACTTTCTCGTCGTACGCCTTCGCCGATAACCCCGATCTCGTCGAGCCGCACTCCGCTTTTGACCTCGATGTCCTCTTCGCAAGGCCGGAGGCTGCAGCCGCCATTGGTTTCGTCTTCTGTTTTGTTGCTAGACTCTTCTTCGGTTCTTCCATCATTAGACGGCCGCTGGCAAGAACAAGCTGTAGGACACGATGAAATATATATGCATGTGTTGTTCTGAGATTGCTTTTCGTCGACTGATACCTACTAACCGTGTGAGTCATGATCCATAATTCCGTATTCGAGAAGATCGGTACTACTTTATTCATTCCATGACCATGCATACATATGGGCTTTCACAGATCCATGAAGAATTCCCGCCCGAAACCGAAACGTACATAGAAAACTCACTCACTCAGGCTGCAGAGCGAACGTGCGATGTGCGTACG
Source organism: Oryza punctata (assembly GCA_000573905.2). NCBI lineage: Eukaryota > Viridiplantae > Streptophyta > Magnoliopsida > Poales > Poaceae > Oryza > Oryza punctata. Next base: position 21,340,716 of record CM002492.2, on the reverse strand, counting down.
CACACGCGATTTTATTGGAGGCCAGCACGGCTGCGCACACGTCTACTTCGCCGACGACGCTGACATGATGTCACCGTCGAACGGCGCCTGGCCGAAGCAGTCCAGGTTGGGCCCGTAGCTAACGCCGAGCACGTCGCAGTAGCGCTTGTAGAACGCGACCCGGTCGGCGCCGCCGTTGCCGCCGGCGCACTGGAGCCCGCCGGTGAGGATGTTCGTGGCGAGCCCGTAGCCTGGCGCTCGGCCGGCCGCGCTGTCCGCGGGGGTCGGAGTCCACTGCCCCGTGACGACGGCGTGGGGCGACGGCTGCCTCGGCGACCGCGCGGTCATCCACAGCCACAGCGCCGTCTTGAACGCCACCGTCGGGTTCGTCGCCACGAGCTCCGGGTTGCCCAGCAAATCCGCGCCGATAGCCTCGCCGGCCGCCCCGTAGTTGTAGTTGCTGAAATTGAATTTGAAATTTAGATTCCAGTAGTTTTGTCATTTGTTAGTCCAAATACAAGGCTCGAAATTGAACGTTCACAGATGAAATCTTGTTGCATTTTCCAAGTTTCAGTGTTCATCTCCGTGTGATTTTAATTTATAAGTTGATGGATATGATTTGGTTTGCTCCTTGAGTTGACTCTTACTATGCTATTTGCATGGGTCCGCGTGCGTGGTACACCTTGCCGGGCGCGCATGGCCAGCGCGCGTTCGGCACGCAGAAGTCTGACGTTGCACCCTTCACCTCCTTGTAGCAGTAGCCCCACGAGTAGGGCCCACCTGCAGCGACACATGCGTACTCTTCCAAAAGAGTCAGTATGTATTACAACGTGACAAATACTACTGTTACGTTACGTAATTACGTTACCAGAGGTCGCGTGGGAAGTCTGGGCCAGGAACGCGGCGACCTCCCGCTTGCGGGTGTCGACGTCGCCCGTGGCGGCGAAGGCCGGGAATGCACCGGCCGCAGCGACGAAGGCGCGGTATGTGTAGAACCCGCGGGCGGGGCACGCCGCGTCGTCGCGGTGGGGCAGCATGCGCTCGAACTGGTCGGAAGTCACGACGGACGCCACGCCGGCGAGGCCGCCGCCCGGCGTGAGCAGCTCGGCGACGTCGTCGTCGCGGGAGACGCGGCACTGGCTCTGGCAGCCGCCCTTGCAGTAGTCGGGGGTGAGGCCGCACCATCCCCACCGGCTGCAGCAGAGGTTGTTGGGGCACTGAGCGCCGCCGGCCTGCCTGCCGCACTGCTCGGCGCGCGCCATCGCCGCCGCGCAGGCGAGGGCCAGTACGGCCAGCGCCAGGGCCTTCATGGCCACCAGGTTTGCAGCCCTTGCTGCGATCATGACAAGATGCTTATTTCTTACTCTTCTTCTTCAAGAAAATCTTGGTTTTCAGTGGTGTGTTGGCTGAGTAGCTGGTGAGTGACAAAGCCACAGACTGCACGGCCTCTTATATATAGAGAGATCATGGCCTCATCTAGCTTGTGTAAAATCGGTCATGCAAGATGGTGATGGCCTCATCTTGTGTTAAATCAGTCATGCCAGATCTTCAATTATTATGCCCGGTGGATTAGATCGATGGACACATTCAGTGTGGAGAGTACACTGTCTTTCGGGCAGCACGAGGGTGCGTTGTTCGTTTTCATCTCCTGCATGCCCCTGCATCTGCTCGGTTTAACTGAGCCCACTGATACATGGATGCATGATCGAATATACAGGGCATGAATTAAACTAGATGAAGAGATAGAACAGTAGTAAGAACAATCGTCTTTGATTTCGCAGATTCGAAGTCACATGCATCAGCCAGATCGAGCCATGCTCTGGTTTGATTCGTAGGAAAGTTTGCAATATAACTACCCAGGATGACACAGGATCTATACGAAGAAATACAACCTAGATCTCTTTGTATGATAGGAAATTGTTTTCAGTTTTCGAGTGGATATCCCCTCTGATGTGGTTGTTTACTTTGTAGCTAGATAAACAATTTCATTTACCTCTCTCACTGGCGTGTTAATTACCGTGTATTACTAACAATTGAATTTGGTATGGCATAAGCCTGCCACTAAACATTTCTGCCATCTATCAACTACTGTAACATATTACATTCGACTAATATCTGATCCCACGATAAACTCAAATTGACATGAACCCACCCCCTCCCCCACGTCACCCACGCGCAGGTGACACGGGGAGCGAAACCCTAGCGTCGTCCCCCTTCCCCCACCTCACCGCCGCCGGAGCTCATCGCTGGAAAGCCGGCTGGTGAGCTAGTATGGCTGCGGTGGGGCCTCTTTCGCGGCGGTGCTCCATCCCAGGCGCGGGAGAGACGGCGACCGACCGGCGATGGGAGTGGCGGCGACGAGCACTCCTGGCGAGGAGGCGGTAGATCCGGCACCGCCTTCGCCAGATCTGGCCGCCACGGGCCGCTCTAGGCCGGATCCGGCTGGAGCCAGCTAGAGAGGTGGTGGCGGCACCGCAAAGAGAAGCGGAGGCGCGTGGCACGAGGAGGCATGAAGGCGGTGTGGCAGCGGCGGAGGCCAGTGCCGCGGTGAGGAGGTGCGTATGGCCAGCGCAGCACCATGGAGGCGGCGTGGCTGGTAGCGGTGGTGGTGTTGGAATTGATATATGGACTAAGTCCCATATGAAGATTAATTCTTTGGAAAACAAAATCCCATCTCATGGGATGGCATGCATGAATAGTTTAGTACCACCTTACCTATTTTAGGAGAGAGAGACCTCCTTATAAGGGAGGATGCTCTCCTAGCCGATTTAGGTATGTGTGGTGAAGAGAACAAGAGGAACACATGCGCGCACTCGCTCCCCTCGCCTCGCATGGCCAGGCCAGGCGTGGCGTGGCGGCGCGCGTACGCAACATGAGCATGAATGGTCCCCCAAAATTGGTTCCTCATGTTTTGCTGCAAAATTCGGTTTGTTTTTGGAAATCTAATTTTTGGAAACACAACGAATAATCTGGTGCATGGAGTGGCGTGGAGTCCGGATAAGTTACACACGACTTATCCGGTTCGGTTACGCAGAGTGGAGATCGTGCAGGCGCCTTGATCAAGCGTCCTGATATCTCTATATAAACCGAACCTCCGTCTTCACACAACATACCAAAATCAATCTAGGGTTTGCCTCCTCCGTTGTACTCCGTCGCTCGTAGTCTACTCCGTCCCGCTTGCCGGCGTGCACCGATGATCGGGAGAGCAGGTCTCCGGAACCTTCGCCTTCGACGTCCTACACCGGGAGAAGGCGGCAATAAGGTTTTTGGGAAGCGCTTCGGGCGACTACTTGTTGTTCATCCACAACAACTCGTCTTCCTCTTCGATCAGGTGCTGCGCGCCATCGTCAACACCCGGTACCACGACTCCTTCCCACTGTGCAGTCGAACTTTCGGAACTCTCGGTACGCATCAAACATGTTTTGCATATTTCATCTGTTCATGTTTTACTGTCTAGTTTACATGTGTAGATCGAATTATGCGATTATGTTAGTTTACATTTGCAATGTCATGATTTATTTATGGAATAAATTAAATCACTATGTGCTTATATTTTCAACAGGTGGAGCTCCGGGATTCAGCGGTGGAGGAGTCCAGGCGGTGTGAGGCCAACACGGGTTGTTCTGGACCTGCAGTCGGCGGAGGCTGGAGCGGCACGAGGGGTGGTCGGTGGCCTGCGAGGAGGCGTGACTAGTGGTGATGGAGACCGGCTCAGCGGTAGGAGATGCGGCCGGTAGCGGAGGCTGACATGACGCGATGAGGGAGGCCGCGAGGCAACATGCGGATGCTTATGGAGTGGTGCCGCGTGCCGATGGAGGATCGATGGTTATGGAGCAATGGCGCGATAGCTGTGGATAGGTAGGTGGCGGGCGGCAGGTGAAAACCTTACCCGGTCTTGGCCGGGCCGGCAACGATGATGTTTTCGAGCTTCGCTTTTCCCTCTTCAGGACGTTGTCGTGCCATCCCTTTTCCTCTAGTGGGGCTATCGGGTGAAAACCTAGTCTCAGATCTCTTTGAGACCTCGACGGACGGTGGCGGTGGCTCTTTCGTCACTCCTCTCCTTGGTGACATCGTCTAGGCAGCCCCCTTATCTAAACCTCCCAGGCAACTGGTGTAATCTCGTTCTAGTTTCTTGTCCTCTTGTGTCTGCGTCCTAGCTTATGCAAGTTGGCCATGTCAGAGGGTCTAGGGGAGAGAGCGGTTCCATCTTCTCTCTCAGCTTCTCTCCCTCAATCCCAAAAACGTGAATAGAGTGGAGTTTGGTATCGGTTGTTAGGGTTGGGTTTTGGGCGATTTCGATTGTAGTTTCTTTTCTGGCCTAGCGGCGGTTGGTCACGCTTAGTGGCAGGCAGTCCGGTGCTAGCTTTCTCCTGGGTTTGTGTGTTGGTGCTATCGGTACGTGGGTGGTGGTTAATTCTTTTTTTTCCTGATTACGACCTTCCAAGGTTGTAATCTTGTAATTTTTTCCTACTATATCAGTATGAATTTCGCACTGCCCGGTGGTGCGAGTCTTTCAGAAAAAATGACATGAACTGTTCTTAGTGACGAAACAAATTAACAGGTCACACTGCACCAGAAGTTCAGAACAACGATACCATCAGTACACCGAAACAGGTCACAAGTGACTGATCTAAACTGTCATCTTTGACGGATAAGGCACTCATCAGAGATGAGTCTGATGAGTGGTCAGTGATGACTCTGTTTTATCTCTGACGGGTGAAATTCCATCAGTGGTGGCCAACACCTGTAACGGGTAAAAATGACTCATCAGTTCGTCAGAGGTCAGTCTAACCACGTTCACCTGGTGACGTTGCCACATGTCATAAATGAATCATCCGTGATGGGTTGGTTTTGACACCCATCATATATCTGGATATCGGGAAAAAAATTTCTCATGACCACCTGTCAATTGTAAATCACTGGTGAAAAAAAACCGTCTGGATTGCTAGTTGTCAATTCATTCATCACATACAGGAATATGTAAAGACAAAAATATCACAGAAAAAATCGAGTGCAGGATCTGTATTCACACTATATCTTCATGGAGTTGAGAAAAGCACATGAAACAAATCACAAGTGCTGAAAACACGTCCGCCACCATTGTCACAGTCTTCACCAAGTTGAACCACAATCTTGGTCCTGCAACGACCATGGCGAGGAGCAACGATGACAGCAAGTGACAATCTTAGGGTGCAGGCAGAGAGCCCGAGCTTGGCGCGGAGGCTGGATCTAGCACCCGGAGCTCAAGGGAGGAGGAGATAGTGGTGGTGACGAATGGAGCTCGAGGTGGAGGTGGCAGCCATGCTTAGTAGCGGGAGAGACGTTGACCAACACCTGATTGAGCTGCCACAAGGTCGGGCGAGATCAGATTCAGCATCCTAATACCTCGCGGGTGATGGTGGCAGCGACAGCGGGCGCTTCAAGATGGAAGCGGCGGCGGAGGTTGCTCCAAGGTGCAGGCAACGGTAGACCCTGCCCGGGGACAGAGGCAGAGGCCACGGTGGTGAGCGCTCAGTTCTCAGTAGGCATGAGCATGGGTTCTATTAACGTCCGATTTAAATATTGGGTATAGGCAGACAAGGGGTTTTGAGTCTCGGGTCAAACATGAACCCTAACCACCCTTGTCATCCCTGGATGCATGCATACTGCCAACATGCGTATAGAGAGTAGAGGAGAAAGCTCATGAGAAGGGGCGTCCCATTTTTAGTGTTTTATTGGGTAGACTATCCATAGTTGCCTCCTAATAAATTATTGGTTATCCTATCCGGGAATTGTTTCCTTTTGTCCTTTGCACTAGACTAACACACTCGTTTTCTTTCTGTTTTCCGGTACCAAGTGTGGTTGAGTTTCATGTGGTTGGGCATGCCTATACTCCGGTTCGAGTCCCGCCACTGATATTTCTCTTTCGTTAATTGTTCTTTTGTTGGTATCTGTTAACAACGAGACAGTGACTTTATCAATCTTAAGATAGATCTAGTCTCTCGAAGGTGCTCGATAGTGATTGAGCATGCGAATCTATTGAAGGTACTTGGGGTTAGGAAGATGCTCATAGGAATATATAGTGGTTAAGTGTATGAGTCTCTTGGAGATAATATAAGGGTAGGAAGTGGTTGTGGGTGGATGCATACAATCGTTTACGTATGTACCATGTTTGGAAAAAGAAAAGTGTGCTCATCTTTTGAAAACAAAAGGAAGCATTTGCCTCTGGCGCTAATCCCACTAAGAAAGAAAAAAGGGCTAACGGCTAAGCACACTGGTCAACACTGCATGTTTGTCTTGAGGGTGGCTATCTTGTGCAGCTACGCTGAGAGAATAACTCACACACACGGCCACGCCAGCAGGAACCCTCAGGCACACAAGATGGCCCATGCCAACCGCTGTCGCGCGCACGTCCTCACACGGCTTCTTCCCGTAAGTGCGCATGATTAGGACATGATTTGGATCTGATTTTCTTTGTAATTTATGAAATTTCAACCAACAGCCTCCAATAAAATTTATGGCCTAAAAGTTTCAAATTGCATTGATAAACTTACAATCCAAAACCATAAAGTTTCAACCAAAAAACACACAAACTTCGTAACCAAAACTTTCGATTCAAAATTTAAACTTTTCAACTAAAACTCAAAATATTTCAACCAAAACTAGAACTTTTGACTAAAACTTAAAAACTTTCAACCAAAAACTAAAACTATTAAATAAGACTCAAGAACTTCAATGTTTGAGCTCAAACTTTCTACTCAAATCTCATAAACTTTTCTACTCATAGCCTCAAACTTTTAACCAGAATCACGGAAACTTTCAACTTCAACAAACTCAAATGTTCAACGAAGAGCATATAAAGCCAACGAGGGAGGACGAAGGGGCGCCGATTCTCGATGGAGGAAGAAGAGATGGCGAGCTGACCACATCTTACCGGAGAAGAGGGATAGCTGGATAGGGGTAGGATGAACGTCACTCACACTAGGGAGGATGAAGAAGGGATTCGGTTTGTCAACGTCGGGGGAAAGGTGGCTCACCTGGCTTATCAAGATTGGGAGGAAGGGCCTGCCAGGGCGGAGGATTAGTCACCATCTTACCACACGAGTTGAGCGAGGAGACATGAATGAGTGCATGGGAAGGTATTGAATAAGGTGTTCACTGCTTATCTTCCTAGCACGCATGCGCGACATAGGAATTTCGGCTTGTCTCCAAGCTACCAAATCAGCTATTACTGGCCTTAACCAAGCACAAGCAATCGTGTCCAGCAGCTGGGAAAATGGCCAATTTGCAGCGCATCTCAGGGCTCGAGCGACCCTTCGGGAACGTTCAATCCGGTCAGAAACTATAGAAGCCCTGCCCACATTGAACAAGGGCTACCCAATCGTAGTGCACATTTGCACTTGCACCCATCCCGCTGTGAATCAGCCAGTGTTGGCGTCCACTGCCCCGTGATCACATCATGGCTCGATGGCTTGTTTCGCTGTGACGTCATCTAGAACCACGCAGCACCATCTTGAACGAGACCGTCGCGTACATCGCCACCTGCTCCATGTTGCTCAGCAGTTCCACACTGATCGCCCACCCCGACCACTGGCCTGTAGTTGAAGTTGTGGCTACATCAATTGATCTGTTCGCCGCCAGCATAGCATGGTCAGAAAATCAGTATCCGAGCATCTTTGTAAAATGATTAAAGACATTATTATGTTTCGTTGCAATCCATATGTAATTAAATTATTCTTTGATGTGAAAATTAATTTATTTTTTGAGGAAAAAATAATTTATTCATTCTTGAACTTATTTTTTTCGATACCATCAATCTAATTTAGCTATGTGAGTTTGTAGAATGATTTAAGATGATAGTATATTTGCTTACCTTTTGTTGCTATTTCATAACTATTTGGTTTCTATTCAGAAGGATTGGGTATATGCCCAAGTGATGTGTATTAAAAAAATATATATCAAAATGAGGGGTGCACAGTGGCAGACATGTGGGGCAGCAAGTTATCGAAACCACCCACATGGCGGTTCCCCCGGATAGCTACCATCTGCAAGGCCTCTATCCAAGAACCACCGCGTGGAGGCCAACCTGGATACCGGCCAGTTGCAATACCATTGGTCGGAGGCTGATGCGTGGCGGTGATGGGGAATGGTCGGGGCTAGCCCCCTGGCCTCCCTGGACCTGCCATACGGCATGTCCTTCTAGACTAAGGTAGGGTCGAGAGAGCGAGTGAGAGCCCTATTAGCCCCATACCTCGGAATTGGCTGAGTGCAACACTTGCATGCCTCGTCACTAGTAACAAGACACGCTAAGCAGTGAGTCAAAGAACTTTAATGAAGGGAGATTTTGAGGATCATGCGTTGTCTCTCCATCTATCTCTATCCCTTTCTTCCTCGGTATCCGCCCCATGGCAACCTTACACTGAAGGGAGATTTCGAGGATCATGTGTTGTGCTCAAGAATTTGAACAACTATTTTGCTTTTATCAAAGTTTGGGCCTCCTGAGGGATAACGTCACCTTCGGAAGGCCCAAACTTTAATAAAAGAAAAGGAGTTGTTCCAATTCTTGAGCACAGAAGGAACAAGATTGCAATCATAAACCCCATCACTGAACACTGGGTTCACTGAATTCTGGTCCATCGGAAACAAGCCATCGACGGTAGTATTGGCCAGTACCTATAGGATCGCACAACGATAACTAAGCCAGCCAGAGGGAGTGTGAATGGTTCTAGTACCCGAAAACAAAACTTTTAGCGGAATTAAAAGTTACCTCTAATTCGATGTAGATTAGTCTGACCGAGGTAGATGAGTCAGTCTGACCGCACAAAGACCTCCGGTCTGACCGACGTTGAAGCTCCGGTCTAACTACCGCTATCGCCTGTCGTCGCCTGTCGCTGCCTCCGGTCTGACCGGTGCGATGCCGTCAGTCTAACCGCTGGTGTCCCGCCGGTTGGACCACCGTACCTGAGCAAATACAAATCGAAGATCTCTCAAAGTAGATTGAACTTTATTACTTCTAATTTGTATTTACGAAGTGCAACAACAGCACTCCTCACGAATATCTTGACTAATCTTGAAACCCTAACTTTTCTCTCAACTCAACTGTCACAAAATCGATACCGGGTGGCTACACCCTCCCCCTCTATTTATACCTGAGATAGGAAGCCTAAAGCCATAAACCAAAGTTGTACAGGAAGTCCTAATCATAGGAAACCTTCCTGTACAAGAAACAAACTTCACAAACTCCAATTGTACCAAATTTGGACTTCCTCCAAATTCGACTCCGCATCCATACGCATAAAATATCTCTATCGTATGTCATATGAAATCTTCGCCAACCACGTGCATTGATCTTTAGTCTAAGCATCCCACATGATATCATAATCGTCCGAACATCATCTTCTCCCAAGTTGACTCCCGATCCATCACCGGCAATGCTCTCCTGCGGCATCAAGACTCACCTACACATGCATCAATCAAGAAACCGTATCCAAGCACAAGTTCTCTCCAACTTGACTCATTATTAGCACACAACAGTATTACATGCGCATAGTATCCTCTAGAAGCCATAATTATGAATTACTCACGTATGTCCAAAATAACAATTCGAAACCGAAACCGACAGTGTCGGCTGGTCAGACCGTCGGACCGGCTAGTCTGACAGTGCAACACACGCCGGTCTGACCGGCCTAGTCCATCTGGTCTAACCGGACACATAATCAGCAACACATCCTGTTCATCACCTAAAAATCAATGATCTCCAAAAACACTTTGCAAATAATCTCCAAATATCAAAACCAATAATATCACATACCAATTATTGATCGTAAAATACCAATCAAACAAACAGTACCTGAGCACCAGTTCTACATAAGCGGGGAGATGAAAAGTTCAGATATGCGAACCAAGAATCCTTACTCGGTATGGTGGCTTTGGTTATATTTCTTCTCCGATAAAGTTTTGTTCTGCATGAATAAAGAGAACTTTGTTGCGGATATGGATTTTCATCCCTCGAGGGGATATCCCCTCGTTACTTGCATTTAATCAAAATAGTTATAAAAAATTTTGAAAAAAATGATAACGTAGATTAATATGAAACATATCACTCCACAAACATTCAATATCAAATTCGACTTCTACAAGTTGCACTAAAAAGAACAAATTAGACTGAAAATAGTTAACGTACATTCTCAGCTGTCGGTGGCCTGGGCTCAGGGGTATGTCGACTACGGGCTTGAGGCAGCCCCGTCCGTCCACGTGGCCATCCCCCGAGGGGCGAGAAGGCCCGAGGACGACGTGGCGGCCGCCCTCCTATGACGCACTACCCCCTCGGGGGAAGGTTCAGCAAGGGTCGGGCTCCCCCGACCCCCTCGGGCCGTCGCCACGTGCAACGAAGTGGGTGAGCGCTCCCAGCGCTCACCTACCCGCATTAAATGACGGTGCAGGCACAGTGCGCCTGCGCCGTGCGCGTGTCGCATCTATTACGAAGCGACGCGCACGCATCTGACACCGGTCACCGTCGGCTGACTGGCGGGAGACCGGTGCGAATGACCGATGGGACGGCGCACAGTGCCGCGCGTGACGGTGCACGTGCGGTAGGTATGATACGCTTCCTAATGAAGCTGCATCAAGATCGTAGGGGCCGATCCGGCTCCTACGCCACGTCAAGGTTGGTGCGTCAGGTCTAATCACCTGGCGCATCGCGCGGTTTACGGTGGACTACCAGATTCCAGCCGTTTAATGGAGAATGACGTGCTGGGACGACCGCCATGATGGGTGGTCTGATCGATGCCATACTGGATCTACAGGAGCGGAAGACTTCCACTCCAAGCCATGGCATAGACTTCATCTGTAAAAGATTTTTCTCCTTTCTCTCTAGAAAACCGTCTGTCTGGCCCCTGTGGTGTCCCCTTGAGAGAAAAAACGAGGCCCAGGCATAGAGGAAGGGGGTTGGATTCTACTTTCCACTTCTTCTCCCTGGGTTGCGGCTAGCTCAGTCCAACTCCGGAAAGCTAGAATCCTCATACACATAATCCACCACACAGGAGTAGGGTATTACGCCTCACCGGCGGCCTGAACCTGTATACTTGCTCGTGTGTCACCGCTCTCTATCAGACGATCTTCGATCCTCACCGGTCTTACCGGAGCCGGGCCTGAGGAGGCCTCTTTCATGCTCCTCTGGGCCGAACTCAAAAAGGGGGTCTGCACAGTCCCCCGTTGCGGAGTTTTCCATCGGACATCAGCTATATTTGTTATTTTTGTTACAACTTGTAGAATTAAATTTTAACTTGCATGTTTGTGGAGTGATATATTTCATATTAATCTATCTTGTTAATTTTTTTAAAATTTTTTATGACTATTTAGATGACATGTACGAAACGAGGATATCCCTTCAAGGGATGAAAACACTTTCCCCTTTGTTACCCATTTATTTATTCTTGAATATTGGACTGACACTGTAACACATTCATATGGGTTTCGTACAGCCCGGTTACAACTTACAAGTCCGTTTACGACACAACATATTCCAACTCGATACTATGTTATAAGTACGCGTACTGTGTACGACGACACGTACAGGGAGTGAGTGGCAAAGCACTCTTATTTTATCGCCGACGAAGCTGTGTTCACTGCGCGGCCGCTAACCCGCTGTTGAACGGCCTCTGGTCGTAGCAGTCGAGGTTGCTCCCGTAGCTGATGCCGAGCACGTCGCAGTAGCGCTGGTAGAAGCCGATCCGGTTCGCCACCCGGTCGTCGGGGCCGAACCCACACTCCAACCCGCCGTTGATGATGTTGGTGATCACGCCGTACCCCGGCACCCGCCCAGCTGCGATGTCCCCCGAGCTCGGCGTCCACTGCCCTGTGATCACGTCATGGCACGATGGCTTCGGCGCCTGCGGCGTCATCCAGAACCACAGCGCCGTCTTGAACGACACCACCGGGTCCGTCGCCACCAGCTCCGGGTTGTTCAGGAGGTCCTCGCCGATGGCCTCTCCCGCTGGCCCGTAGTTGTAGTTGCTGAGATCGATCAAAAGTTCAAAACCATTCTTTTCGCGCTGACAATTTGATAAAAGAAAATGGAACCTAGCTTGATGTGCTTACTAGGAGAGTTGGATGGGGCCGCGGCCGAAGTACTTCTTGCCCGGCACGCACGGCCACTCGGCGTTGGCGACGCAGTAGTCGGCCGTGGCGCCGATCTCCTCCTTGAAGCAGTAGCCCCACGAGTAGGGGCCATCGGGCGCGGTCGCCCACCCGCCCGTGGTCTCGTGGGAGGTCTGCGCGAGGAAGGCGGCGACCTCACGCTTGCGTGTCTCGTCGTCGCCCGTCGCGGCGAAGTCCGGGAACGCAGCGGCGGCGGTAACGAAGGCGTCGTAGGTGTAGAACCCGCTGGCGGGGCACGCCACGTCGTTGCGGTGGAGCAGCAGCTGCTCGAAGAGCTCCTTCGACACGATCGCCTCCACCGCGCCGCCACCTCCACCACCTCCGCCGCCGCCGCCGCCGCCACCGCCACCGCCACCACCTCCGCCGCCGCCGCCGCCGCAGCCGTCGCACTGGCTCTGACAACCGTCGCCGCAGTAGTCGGAAGTGGAGCCGCACCAGCCGAAGGAGCTGCAGCAGAGGCAGTCCGGGCACAGCGCGCCACCGGCCTGCGAGCCACACTGCTCGGCGCCTACCAGCTGCGCCGCCAAGGCCGCGGCGGCCATGAGGAGGGCTACTGCTGTCGTCGTCGCTTTCATGTCTGGACTTGGAGTCCTCGTGCTTAATTCGAGGTGGGAGATAGCGCGAAACGCCTGCCTTTTATAGACCGCTCTCGTTGGTGCGCGAGTCGGAATGGACTTCGCTAGCGAGCTCGAGTTTTTACTTCTTAATTCGTCCACGCCTGCACGGAGTTGGTGGTGATTGCTAGTAAGATTGTGACCGCTCAGCTGTCAGCTTGGGCACACTAGCTAGATTGATCATCAAACATGAGTCATGAGGGCAACTATTTTGGAGTTAATATTAAGTCTCCTTTTTCAACATATCAATCTTCACATAATGATAATCATGGCATTCCTGTCTGAAGAACAACTAATTTGGTTGCCTGATTACTTCCAACCTCATGGGAGCTACTCCCTTTATCCCAGAATTTTAGAAACTAAAATTGGATAGGATATTTTCTATACTACGAATCTGGATATCTGAACAGAGTCCCTATCTAGATTCATAGTAATAGAAAATATCACATCCGATTCTAGAATTTTTATTTTGGAACGGATGTAGTATTATGAAACATCGGTAACCAAACGTAAAAGAACATCATAAGAGATCCAAACACAATAACCATACCGAGACACGATATTTATTAATGAAATCCAACCAAAGATTATATCATAGGACATTAATCACATACGCTTCTTCCCGGAAACCATGGGAGAACCTACAATAGGACATGGAGCCAAGGTACAGTTGTACCGCAACTTTTTTTAAGAATATATAATTTTATAGGTAATTATGTGTTTTATGCTACTATTTGTATCAAAACAAGCATTGTGAGCCCAAAATCATCCTTTGTAAGGGTATTCAAACTTCTCCTTATGTATTTATAGAACAACTAGGAAGGTAACCCACGCGAATGCGCGGGCATGCGTCGTACGCTAAGTTTAAGATACTTATAAGAGCGAAATATTAATTGGAGAACATTTACCATGATTTCTCCGTAAATTATTTTTGTCGGCATTAATTGCTTTTATAATTTTCTAACCTATTAGCTTTATATTATATCATATTTAAGAATATCTATAAGCAATTATTTATAATCTTCTTCATCATTTGAAAAACAAAGGTAGACCTAGAAAACATGTCAACGAAAATAAAAGTAAGTTTTTCTTTTTTTTAATTGCATATATATTATCATGCTTTATTGGAGGATTAATTGGGTGGGACATGAAGCTCCACTGAATGGTTTATATAGCCTAATATAATTGATGTAGTTTGAGAGGCGATCCATCTATGAACATTTGATATTTCATGTAAAGTGGGTCGGGGGTTCCCCGCAACCTAACATGAATACGATAACGGTGAAATATAATTGTACAGTAGTATTTTTGAAATGTGATGTATTATGAATACACACTTCTTTTTCCTTATAGAAGATAAATCTAATGGTTAGAAATAATGGTTCCACCGGTTTAAAACGTATAGGAGTATTCCAGAAATGTAATTTAAAAATATGGTTGTTTTAATATCCAACATTATTGCGAAGTGAACGTAACTCAACTGGTTAGGTTTCTTATGTTGGAACTTTCCCACTCGAGTTAAGTCCTAGACTTGACAAATTCTTTCAGTAGTAGGCGATGTACCTATCGACAGTGAGGCTCTTGTGTTTACTTCATCAATCACAAAATATATCGGCCCAGTCTTTCGGAGGTACTTATAGGGGTAGGGTATGCGTGTGTGTTCATAGCGGTGAGTGTGCGTGCGTTGAGCGTGTGCGTTTGTACTTTGTTTCTAATAAAAAATATCCAATGTTATTGACTATCTCTTTTAGTTTAATAGATAAAAAATAGGGAGGGGATGGGCGAGGAGGAGGCGGAGGAGATTTTATTTTTCAAATTTTTCTAAATGATTTAAGTGAAAACCTATGATGGGGTATTTCATTTGTTCTAAGAATTTCTAAGGTTCTTTCTGTTTTATATAGGACGTCATACATGGCGACTTAAGATTTTTTTTAAAAAATAGATCTAATAGTTAAAAATAATGGATATGTCAATTTAGTTTTTTTTAGAAATTTAGGACATGATACACAGTGATTTATGAGCGCTTTGGAGGACGTTTAATTGAATTTTTTTATGTACAGTGATTTACTATAACATAATACATAAGAAAAATATACTTTTAAGTAATGAATTTCTTGAATAATATAGTTAACTTGGATCTTCAATTTTAAGTTTTATAGTAAATAATCTAATGGTGTGCACCAATAAAAATTTAGCTATATGATTTAGATAATATAGTTGTTTAAAATTTGTTATCATAAAATATTTTTCCATCTAACTAAAAGAGTAAAATAGGAGTGAAAGGAAATAGGTGAGGAGGTAGGTACGCACAACGGGTCCACCATATATTAGTGAAAATCGACCGCCAGATGTTTTGTTTATTCTCATAATTTTGTGATTTTTCTAATTTATTAAAATGCTACGTCATCATGGCATAGGAGAGTTTGCAGAAGTGCTACATAACGGCTTGAGATCGTTTATAAGATGTTTAATGGACAAAGAGCTAAATATGCTTCTATGTGATAATTTTAAATTAATATATAGCTAAATATTTCCCTATATACATCTTATGGGACGGGTGGATGTTGCTTCTATGTGTAAAGATTCAGGGAGTGAATGACGGTGCGTAGTATGTGCATACTCGGGACATTTATTCTCTCAATCCGGTGAATAGTAGTACGTATCGTACATGTGAAATTTTTTTTCAGTTTTTTGGGTGAACAGAACGTATGTACGTTTCTGTCGTAGCAATTGTCGTAGCGATCATTCTTTTTTCAATCGTAATTACTTTCTTTTTGTACCTTTTTTCCGTGAGTAGCAAAGTACGGAAGCACGTATATATACGTACAACTATTCACAGTATTTTTTTTATTCCGGGAGGTTATATGGGATGTATTTTAAATAAATCTAATCTAATGGTTTAAAAATAGTGGGTCCAACGAATTAAATAAAACTCAAGGATGTGATAATTTTCTTTTTCATGAGATTTGTAAGGTTTACTCTAGTTTACTAGAGCACCACACGGCAGTGTACAAGTATTTTGTAGTAGTGCTACATGGCTGTTTAGGAGTTTAGGAGTGTTTGTAGTAAGTTTAATAGATTTTTAAGTATATAATAGATTTTCTATACAATTAATTGTTATTTATCTATCTATTATATTATTAAAACAACCTTGAAAGGAGGCACCATATTAGCTGTGGAGGTTAGAAATTCCCACATTAATTGGAGAAAAAGAAAAATGAGAGTCTAACTAAGAATACAATTTAGAAATAACTGAAATTCGAAATTAAAAACAAGCAATATTGGAAAAAGAGTCCATATAAGAATCCAATACGAGATTAATTAAAATTCAGAATAAAAATAAAACAAATTCTGAAATTAGGAAAAGAAAATGAAGAGTTCATGTAGGAATACAATTTTGAAATATTAAAAATAAGAAATATCAGAAAAAGAATCCAAATAAGAACCCAATACGAGATTAATTAAAATTCGGAATAAAAATAAAATAAATTCTGAAATCAGGAAAAGGAAAAAAGAGAGTTCAAGTAGGAATGCAATTTAACAATAACTGATTTGCAGAATTAAAAATAAGCAATATTGGAAGAAAAATCCATATAGAACCGAATACGAGATTAATTAAAATTCGGAATAAAAAACAAAATACATTGTGAAATTAGAAAAATAAAAATAAGAGTTTATGTAGGAATACAATTTAAAATAACTAAAATTCGGAATAAAAAAAGAAATATCGAAAGAATAGATTGTCTACCACATGAGTTTAATTAAAATTTGCAATAAAAATAAATTAAATTTCGAAAATATAAAAATAATTATAAGAGCTCAAGTATGAATAAAATTTATAAATAACATAGTATCGGAATAAATAATATGAAATTTTCAAAAAAAACACAATCCATATAGAAACACAATGATGATAAATGACAGTAAAGTAGGATGACAGCGGTTGATGTGACATCTAAAAACTATAAACAAACCCTAAATAGAATCCTAATAACAATTAAGAGGAGGGACGACGAATGGGCCGTTGAAACAACGTGATCACGGTGGTTGGCGGGACTTCTAGAAAGTAAAAAAAAAATAAACCCCAAAAATAATCACGTTTGATTTGTAAAATCTCAATGGTAATAAAGAGGAAGGTAGCGGGTGTATAAACTATAAACAAAACTCCAAATAGAATCCCAATGATAATTAAGAGGAGAGATGATGAGCAATGCGTTAAGCAGCATAATCACGTTTGTTGGTGGGACTTCTAAAAGTAAAAAATAAATCATAATGATAATCACGTTCAATTTTTAAAATCTCGATGATAATTAAAAGGAAAGGCATCGGGTGGGCCTTAGAGGAGTATACTGGCAATGCCGTTGATATTTTGGCGGGACTTCTATAAAGTTAAAAATGAACATCAATCATAATTATGTTCGATTTTTAAAATCCTAATGACAATAAAGAGATGAGGCGGCGAACGAGCTGTAGAAGAGTAGAATGGCGGCGTTTGACGAGATTTCTAGCTAAAAATTATAAAAATGAAAACCAATAAGATAATTAACTCTAAAAATTATAAGATCCAATTTTAAAGTTCAAAGTAGGATGAATAGAAGCCGTAATACATCGAGCAAGCAAATAAATGGGTGATAAAGAAGAGGTAGTGATTGGTGTGACTTTTAAAAACTATAAAATTAGAAATATGGAGATGATAAGGTTCTATCTTTTAAAGTCCTAAGATAATAAGATAGTTATTTAATAAATTTTAAGTAAACTCATGAAGATAATCTTGTACTAATGTCAAAATTACTTCTTCATTTCGCTGCTAGGAACCTTTATTTTTTCCATCACACCGTGATTTGGTAACCCTGTACCTTATTGTCTAAATCCTACGTCCGACACTGCCAAAAACAGCCCCTTAAACTCTGCGCCTGCACCGTCGCCTATAACCTCAAAGGCCCTTTGCCCAACACCACAAATCCCAGGTCCGCGATCCCTTACTATTTGCTTCGATGATTTGCAATCCCGTGGATGTTCTTTGCTGATCGTATAAGCCAATGCTCGAACTCACACACCTTGCAGTAACGATCGGTGTGGCCCTTCTCGTGTTCGAGTTGAACTTTGAGTCGATCCACCTCCGTGCCCCGTTGCGCTAGCTGTGACCGGAAACGAGCCCGTATCCTCTGCACCGCCAACCCAGCAAGATCGAATGCTCCGATCCGCGCTCTCGATCGATCGGCACTTCCCGAGACGTGCTACATACCCAACATACACGTACCGCCTTCTCAATCTCCGTTGTCGGCCTGTCAGAGACGTGTGCAAACTGTGGTTGCAACAATTGTTGCTTCCTTCCCGTACGCGTGTAATGCCCTTATGCATGTGCACTTGATGGCCCCTAAGCTAGCAGGATGCACGTATCCCTCTGCCCATCCAAATAATCTGTGCAGGTAAGTCCGACCTACGCCCATCTTTCTAATTGTAACGTACTTGGGATGTCCATGTGTATCGATTTTGCCGCAGTTCATCCCGTTGTCCACTCCTCTCCACTAGCAAAGTTTTCACCCGCTCCGATTTCCGTTTAATCGCCATCATAGTCCAACAAATTGTAATGCGTTTTTCTTTGCCGCCATAACGATCCAAGTGTCACATCTAGCTATCTTTCTATTGAACGTAGGTTATTCAAAAACCAGGGCTTTCCCATCCGGAGTATTCGACTTTACCGATTGAGAACGTTGATCACCTCTGGCTTTCATCAATCCCGGGTATCACGTCTGATTGTCTCCCTGTTAAAAGTAGTTTATCGGAAAGTTCGGATCACCCATCCGAAGTGTCGGACTTCAACGATTGGATCACCAATCACATCCGCCACCATTAAACAGAGCACCACATCCGGTTGCCTTCCAATTAAAAGTAGCCATCGAACGGTTCAAACCACAGCCAAAAGTCTTCGATTCCACTGATCAATTTCTAGTAATCGTCACCATGCTCCAATTGTGCGTCATGTCCCTCCCTAGACATCATATGCAGAGTGTTGTGGTGTGGGGCTCCTCCCTCGTACCATTATACATGCATCTCCCGCAAGCTCTGGTAGTGCTTGTTATAAAATAAAACCCGATAGTACATCGGTAACCAAACGTGGAAGAACATCATAGAGGATCCTAATACGATGATGATACTGAGGCACAATATTTATTAACGAGATTCGTTCGAAGTCTATGTACCCGAGAGCACTGATTACGGACGCTCCTACCCAATCTAATATAATTACAACATATCAGAATATTCACGTCATTCATCGACCGACTAGGTCGCCAACCAGTCATCACTCGCCTATATCCTACTAGCACCATACGGTTACAATTTAACGTGTGTCTCTATTTGAGACAGAAACACAGAATCTGACTTTACTATATTAAAACTCCAATATCTAATTTGTAACCGATTATGCAAATATATATTGGACACAAACTATAAACCAAACCGATTCTACCAATTTTTTTATCACGTCCATGTGGCACATTGTGCAATGCAAAACGGAGCCTCGACTGTCGCAGCTCCATAAATTGTTACCAGGATGATTACACTTACAATGATCCGGCGTCCCTTCAGTGAATCGTAACGACTCCTCTTTTGATTTCTCGTCGCTGGACAAACTCGATGATCATCACTTCAGCTGTCATATCTTCCTCAGACTGTTGATGTGTTAAAAAACGATGATAATTGGTACGAACTAACAGTAAATCTTCACATCATAGAATTATTTTTTTGGACTGACGGTGCAGCCGTGCAGGTGCACTAGCTAGGTGCTGCATCATTAGAGGCTGCGTCCCTGTTGATGGATGGATGCCCGTCTGCGCTAGAAGAGATAATTGACGCGATGTTAGCTCGTGTCCCACACCACCGTGTACACCGTACGGAGTATTCTCCCCGTTAAAAAACTAACCTAGTAGAGAATAACCTAGTAGTAGAGAATATGATCCTTTCTAATACAACGAATCTGAATAAAGAATTATCTAGAATCATTATCTTAAAAGAAGTCACATCCCTTTCTAAATTAATTTTCTTTTTACGGAGAAGGTAATTAATTAGATGACGTACGTGGCATTGCTGTAATGCCGTTCTCCTAGCTAGGCTCGTAGCCTCGTACTAAATTGGATTATCAAATGCATGCATTTCCCGGAGTGATATGACTAAAATGGAGTGACTAATGTTTTGCACAGGCGAAAAACACATGTTTTTTCTTGTGTTTAGTCAATGAACCGGTAATGGACGCCAATGCAAGGACTTTTATCTATCGTTGGGTAGGTAAGGTTAGAAGAAATAAAACGAGATATAACCACCGTGTGTTGCTGGCAATTAGTAACGTTGCACGGTGACATACACGGAGATCAATCTTACGATAAGAACGAAAATATGCGTGCGAGGGATAGATGAATCGGCAGACTGATTGATCACTTTGTTTCAACAACCTGTACTAGTGCCAAGTGTAGCAACATAAAAAAAAATGCAAATCAAGATCTCAAAATTTATTAAAGTGTGTCATCTAGATTCTAAATCGTCACAACCTCTCAATGATCCTATGTGGCGCCATACCACATGGACGTGATGTGACATCATCTTGACTGATAAATAGGACCCACTTAAAAATTTTTATTTTCTTTTTTCTTCTTTCCTTTTCCTTTTCTTTTTTTTCTTCTCCTTTTTTTTCTGTCTTCCCCTTCGTCTCACTGCAACTGTGGGCTACCGCTGCACGGGGTGCTCGGGTCACTGAGAAAGGAGAAGGAAAAAAAAGAGGAGAGGAAAAAGATAAGAAAAGAAGAAAAAAAAGGAAAATGAAAACTTTTAAGTGGGTCCGACTTCTTAGTCAAAATGATGTCACATTATGTCCGTATGGCATACCACATCAGCGCCACGTAGAATCCTAGAGAGGCTATGGTGATTTGGAACCTAGATAACACACTTTGACAAGTCAAAGTTCTAAGATTTGGATATGCATTTTGTACCTAAATGATACACCCCTACAAGTTTAAACACTGCCTATACACTTTACTTTAAAAAAAGCCTGAAATCATCGCATTAAACAGAACCACACAATAGCTTAAATTTAAATTAGAGTTTTAGCAAAAAAAAATGTTGACTTTTCTTTTTCATTTTTTATTTATGTGTGTTCATTATATTTCTATAGTAATTTTTTTATTTTTGTAGGAGCTCACGAAGGTACAAATTTATGATGTTTGGGATCTTCTGTTTCACAAAAATGATAAGAGTGCGAGTTGTTTGGTGAATGGAAAAAAAAGACTTGACCATTGAGCTTTCCTAGAAATTAATTTTTTTATAGTTTATTATATTTTACTATCATTTGAGACTATTTTTGTCAACGAGCCAAGATACGTACGGTGAAAGCAAGTTTCGTTCAAAATTAAATATAAGAATTAAAGTGTTTTAGGGAAGAATGGTATTTATTTTTCTAAATCCATGTATCAAGATCTGGCTTTCAGAGGTGTAATGGATCCAAAATTGAAAATATTATGGCAAAGCTTCCAAACCTTTAAAATAGAACCACCTTTTGTGGTTGGCCATGAGGGACAGGATTCAAACTACGGAGCACTAGTAATATGTCCGTACTAAGGTTACGTTTATGTTTAGTAATAGAAATCATGACACATGGTTCTGTATCCAAGTATCTAACAAGATAAATTTAATATTTAGGAAAAAGGAAGTACGGAGAGAGTTATTATATTGTTGCTAATTTCATAGCCTCGAAAATATAAAATCACAACTTTTGTATCTTAGGAATACAAACAAAACATATTGCCTATAAACAATACAAACCAAACTTCATATTACAAGGAGAAGTGTTTTGATTATTTTATAAATTATATTAATCACGGGAGATAAATTTGACCTAAATGGAAGGATATAATTATACAGAGTTGACATTCCAAAGTTTTAGGAGTCATTACTAGCTCAAGCCTGATCATAAGTAACAAGAACCCTATCTGGACCAGTCCTCATGCCTTCACAAAGCATGTTAAATAGTGCAAAAGCATTTTTTGTCATTCTGCATAATACAGTGAAATTTGCCATTTATGAATTAGTTTATAGAACATGCTGTAAAATTGAACCGTAAATGTAGAGTATAAGGATATACCAACAAACCCCAGATATCCTGAATTCTTTCAAGTGCATGCCATCCTATAATAATATTAAGAGAGTTAGTATTTCATCAAGTATTTGCTACTATGATTATCTTTAAAAAAATAAATTGTTATAAAATAGCAGCAAACCATCAGCAGTCACTACTCCATGCTTTGTAAAATTAGAAGATACTTGAATCAATTCAGATGCTTCAATGGCTCATGAATTTTTCATGCAAAATTCTACTTACTTTCGGTTTTCGGTTATGAAGAATATAGATAGCACTTACCATCACCAACTGGCTTGCCATCCCATTTGACAATGGGCAGAAAAGGATCTGACTGTTGCATCTCAGCACACCTCATTGCTCGCTGATCATATTGAGCACACCGACATCCACCATCCTAGTCATCAGTGCTGCAGCCACTTAGCCATTTACCTAGTCACCCGTGGCGTTGAACGCCAGCACCACCAGATCGCCATCGCCCGTATTGAACACCACGTTCATCATCGGTTCCTTGTCCATGTCCCCGGCCTATGGTAAAAAAACCCAGACCGGTGGGTTACCCGGCCGACATTGCCGGTTTACCAGTCTACCGGTCTGATCGGTGGCGGCGATCGAACTGCAGTTCACATATATACATGTATAATATTATTCCCTTCTACTAACATACGGTACAATAGCCTAGTGATTAGGCCATGCTCATGTAAGCTCCCTGCCCAGGGTTCGATTCCCAGCAAACACACTTCTCACCATTTTTGCCCAGAAAAAAGCCGCAGCAAGCATTGATCAAACGGGCCTTTAGGCAGCCCATTTGCAAGGTGACCGGTCCAACCAGTAGCGGTTTAATGTCCAGTTGGGGGAGAGGGCGCGGAGCGGATCGTGGTCGTCAGGGTGAGGACTGGGGAGGGAGGTGGGGTGCATATGAAGCGTTGGATCTCAGTTAGATGAGATAATCTAAACCGTTGAGTGAGAAATGAAAGAATACGGTTTAATATCCGGTAGAGGGAGAGGGCACTGGAGATGATATAATCGGAACCGTCGTTGAGTGAGTTGGATCTCATTTAGATGAGATAATCTAAACCGTTGAGTGAGGAATGAAAGAATGCGGTTTAATGTCGGTAGAGGGAGAGGGCACGGGGTGGGGACTGGGGAGGGTTTAATGTCCGGTAGAGGGAGAGGGCACGGGGTGGGGACTGGGGAGGGAGGGGGAGAGGGCACTGGAGATGATATAATCGGAACCGTCGTTGAGTGAGTTGGATCTCATTTAGATGAGATAATCTAAACCGTTGAGTGAGGAATGAAAGAATGCGGTTTAATGTCCGGTAGAGGGAGAGGGCACGGGGTGGGGACTGGGGAGGAGGTGGGGTGCATATGATATAATCGGAACCGTTGAGTGAGGAATGAATGATGAGTGAAACCATTTGTTGACTATAGGGTAGATTGAAGTAAAAGAATTGGAAAGGGTGGTCTGAGCTTTGTGAGTTATGTGGATAAACTGAAAATGCACATCTTATTTTTGCATGCCCTTGGCTAGATTTGTTTGGTGTCTCTACAGATATGCTCTAGGATGGGAGTTTATTCCAATTTCTTTTAAGCACTTTTTTCTCTATTGTTAAGTACTTATGATAATTTATTAAATAAAATGAGTTCTCTGATGTTGGTGGCAGTGAGTTGGTAACTATGGATTACCAGAAACGATATGATCTTTAGGAATAAATTAGTTAGCACTCTTCTAACTGTGGGATATCGACTGGTTTCTCTAATGCAGCAACGGAGGGTTCTGGCGAAACCGATGGAGGCCCCAAGGTTGGAGTACTTGATCTCATCGCTGCTTGATATTGTTGGAAGTCTGCCCCAAGTAGGCGTTGACTGATGCTGAACAAAGTTTGTGACCGGAAAGGTTGCTCAAGGCTTCTTTGGCGCTGTTTTTTGGGGTTTTTTTTCTAGTGCGGATAGCCTAGTAGTCAGATGGTTGGTTGTAGTCCTGAAACTCTGTTGTCATCTTGGTGGCATGTGTGCCTCTGATGCTTGAATGTAAACTAGTTCCCTAGCAAAACACCTTCTTGCTTTCAATCAAAAGCAGGGCGAAAGAATTTTTTATAAAAAAAATAAATATACTTTTTTATAAATAAAAACTAGATCAATTGGAGCAATTTTGAAATAACCTTGGGTAAAACTCATTTGGAACAAATACTACCACAATGCAGATCCACCTCCATAAGCTTGCAAAGAAAAAGGATCCTTCTAGTGGAAGGACATTTTCTGGTTGACTCCACTATTTAGAGTTATAAAAATTCAAAGTGGAGATACTGCTCTATTCTGGAAGGACAATTGAAATTGGAATAGAAGCTCTCTGGATGATCATTTTCAAACTTTATTCTCTTATTCAAGAAATGAAGATCTTTCAGTTTTCAGCTTTCTCAATAATCAGAGTCTAATTGAGTTGTTCCATCTACCACTATCCACCCAAGCAGTACAAGAATGGCAAATTCTATAACCTAGCTCAAAATTATAAATTTGAGCAACTCAAATGATCAATGGTGTTATAAATGGAATTGTCCAACCTTTCAAACAAAAAACATTTATTCACTCTTTTTTGCTCATCGAACCGGATTTACCTCTCACTTGTTAGTGATATGCCCTAGAGGCAATCATAGAGATGATTGTATCACATACTATGTTTACATATTTATCTGATATTGTTCCTTGAAATAGATAACTCATTATTGGCTAATGGATATGTGATTCATTTATGAGACTCTTTATGTTATATGTTGCTATTTCTAAAGGACCCCTGATCAAATATCATATGTGGAACAAATATGGTTAAATGATCAGCACATGTATTGATTGATGATCATGTCTCATGGATCATGGTATGGAGATACCAAATTAATAATGTGGACACATGTTGGGGAACATGTTGTTGGATAGACCCGACATGAGACACTGCAAGAACTATTTGTGTAGTGCCATCAGTGGTCTCAATTAGTGTTGGTATAGAATTCTTAGATCTGAGATTATCATGGTTTCCAACATGTGTACTTGCTAAACGCTATTCCGTAACTGGGTAGTTACAAAAGTAGTCTTCGGGTGTGTTATGAAACATGTAGTGGGATATAAATAATAAAGATGTGATTTGTCCCTCCTATGGAGAGATATCTCTGGGCCCCTCGATGCTATAGATTATGGAAGTGCATGGTCATACCAAAAGTGATTGTGCAGTCAATCGCAGGTTATATAATCTATCATATGATCGAGTGAATGATTGAGCTATTAAAGGATGGCACATATTTAGCCTTGAGCTTAATCGATATCGTGAGGCAAAGGGGTTCATACAAGTAAACACTAAAGGTTCAGCTGATATGCTCTTTATGTATGCTCGGTGGGTCAATACGTTCTGCTAGGGGCCGCTGTTGACACATGGACCGAAAAGGAGTTTTCGGGTTGCACCCGAGTGTGCATGAACCTATAGGGTCGCACGCTTAAGGGGTCGGAATAAAGGGATTGGATGGAGATCCAATATGCACTCAATTCGGATAGGGATCCGAGTAGGACTCCTATGGGCCTTGGAGGCCCGGACGTGGTTCCTATATATTCGTGAGGGGGTGTGGCCGACGGGATTACAGATCACGCCACGTGAAACCCTAGCCGCCACTTCCCTCCACGAGCAAACCCTAGCCGCGCGCGGGTGCTAGCACATCTGTGCGTGGTGCTCCTTCCCTGGACGTGTGGATACCGGTGGAGGCGCCGCTGTCTTGCGGTGCTGATCGGCGTGGGAGCACGGCGAGAAGAATGCACGACGAGGAGAAGGTCAAGCCGCTGCGATCGACTACTTCCTCTACATCGGCGCGCACTACATCGCGAGGATTCCTTCGGCTTGTTAGCGCATACTTCCGCTGCAGAGCACGTCGAGTGGTAACGATCTATGATCTCATACCTGCATGGTTCCTGGTTTACGCGGTAGAAAAATTTTGTTTTTTGCTATCGTAGTCTACGCGTATCCCAACAGTGGTATCAGAGCCATCTTGTATAGTTTGTGATCTGGATCCATGCATATAGTTTATATGCGGGTGTAGTAGATGAGATCTATTACATAGTAGATGAGTTCTTACTTGATTGGAACATGAGATGGACCGATAGGCACATGGGTTGATGAGATCAATCGGTATAGATGAGCAAAATTGTGTTCATCGGATGGTCCGATGTCAGCTGGAACCGCGCGCCATTGAGAAAACGAGCCAATGAGATTAACTCAGTTTCGGCATAATTTGATTACGTCGTTAAAGTTTTCACATGGCCGAGCCAATGAGGGACCGCCGTGTGCGTCACCCCTTATATTTCGTTTGGGGTTTTATATCAATGAATAGAATTTGATTCTATGTCAAATATGTACCAAGTGAGTTACATGAGGATAGAGATCACCATCACTCCTTGGATTATAGTGCAACACAGTTTAATGTACTAGCATATGATGTTTATCTATCTTACTTTATTGCCGTTGTATATTTGATATGATGACATAGTATGATAGATCCCCTCAGAAAAATTAAGTGTAATATGCTCTTCCAATAATTGTACCTATCACGATTGTGATCATAAGTGATGGGTCTTCCAAAGTCGAGTGTCACTTTTCATCATAATAAGATAGGATAGATGTCGGACACCTATATGCGAAGATTGTTGGTTTACTTGATAAGGTTATCAAAACGGTTTTGGACCTTGGAGTATAGGTTGGGTTAGTACATGGAGATGTCACCTGACAGTACGAGAGTCACATAGGATGTGATTAGCAAGGTGTTGCTTACCTATTTTATTAGTTGTCTAGCCGTGATGCCAAAGCTCACTAGACACTATTAAAATGAGGATCTCGACTCACTATGTTATTAGAGGGAATTTTGTTGCACAATACATAGTGGGAGCATCTTTTGTTAAATTGTTTAATGAAAGATTAAATGTAAACATAGTGCTGATTTTGCATATATATTTCTATTGTAGATCATGGCAGATCCTGCACCACCCAGTTTTAACTTGCGGTCTATTCTTGAGAAAGAGAAGTTGAATGGAACAAACTTTATGGATTGGTATCGCAACCTGAGAATTGTTCTCAGACAGGAGCACAAAGAGTTTGTGCTTGAAGAGCCTTTTCCCTGCCAATGCTACTGCTGCTCAACGCAGGGATCATGAAAAGCGGCGGAATGACTATCTGGATGTTAACTGTCTCATGCTTGCTACTATGTCCCCTGAACGTCAGAGGCAATATGAGGCATTGGATGCCCATAGCATAATCATGGGACTGTGTAACATGTTTGAGGACCAAGCAAGGGCCGAGAGGTTTAATACCTCAAAGTCTTTGTTTGCGTGCAGGCTTGCAGAAGGTAATCCAGTTAGTCCACATGTGATCAAAATGATTGGTTACATCGTGAGTCTGGAAAAGGTTGGTTTTCCCCTTAGCCAAGAGTTGGCTACTAATCTGATTCTCCAGTCGCTCCCTCCCAACTTTGAGCCGTTCATATTGAACTTCAACATGAACAACATGAGCAAGACCTTGGCCGAACTGCATGGGATGCTAAAGGGTGCCGAGGAAAGCATTAAGAAAAACTCCAACCATGTGATGGTAATGCATAAGCGTAAGCCCAATAACAAGAAAGGTGGTCAAAGAGAAAGCTAAACTCCGATGAGATCGGGAGTACTAGCAACTCTAAGACCAAGGTTCAAAAGACTGGGCCCGCTAAGGAAGCAGAGTGTTTCTTTTGCAAGGAGACAGGTCATTGGAAGAGGAACTGTAAGAAATACCTAGAGCAGCTCAAGCAGAAGCAGCAGGATGGAAAGAGTCCCACCTCAGGTATTAATGTTATAGAAATTAATCTTGTTACTTCCTCTATTGATTCTTGGGTATTTGATACCGGGTTAGTTGCTCACATATGCAAATCATTGTAGGGGCTGAAAAGAAGTAGGAATTTGGCAAGAGGCGAAGTGGACATTCGTGTGGGCAATGGAGCAAGAGTTGCTGCTGTTGCGGTCGGCACTATGTCATTATCTTTACCATCAGGATTAGTTTTGGAATTAAATAATTGTTATTGCATTCTAGCTTTGTGTAAAAACGTTATCTCTGCTTGCTGTTTGCAAGTAGAGGGTTATGGTTTTAGATCTGTGAACAATGGTTGTTCAGTCTATTATAATGACATTTTCTATTTACATGCACCCATGATGAATGGTTTGTACACTGTGAATCTTGATGGATTTTCAGTCTATAACATTAATACGAAAAGGCAACGTCCTAATGATTTGAATCCCACTTTTATTTGGCATTGTCGCTTGGGCCATATAAATGAGAAACACATGGAGAAACTCCATAGAGATGGACTTCTACACTCGTTATATTTTGAATCATTTGAGACATGTGAATCTTGTTTACTTGGCAAAATGACAAAGACACCTTTCACGGGTCAAAGTGAGGGCAAGTGAACCATTGGCACTGGTACATACTGATGTATGTGGACCAATGAGCTCAACAGCTAGAGGTGGTTTTGGGTACTTCATTACCTTCACCGATGACTTTAGTAGATATGGTTATGTCTACTTAATGAGGCATAAGTCTGAATCCTTTGAAAAGTTCAAGGAATTTCAGAATGAGGTACAGAATCATTTGGGCAAGACAATCAAGTATCTACGATTGGATCACGGAGGAGAATACTTGAGCCTTGAATTTGGCAATCATCTAAAGGAGTGTGGAATTGTTCCACAGCTCACTCCGCCAGGAACATCTCAATGGAATAGAGTGTCTGAACAGAGGAATCGTACATTGTTGGACATGGTGCGATCAATGATGAGCCAAACTGATCTCCCGTTAAGCTTTTGGGGTTACGCTCTAGAGACAGCAGCGTTCATACTAAACAGGGTTCCATCAAAATCAGTGGATAAGACACCATATGAGATATGGACAGGGAAACATCCCAGTTTGTCTTTCCTAAAGATTTGGGGTTGCGAGGCTTATGTAAAACGTTTACAATCAGACAAACTCGCGCCTAAATCAGATAAATGCTTCTTTGTGGGGTATCCTAAGGAAACAAAAGGATATTATTTCTATAATCGGGAAGAAGGCAAAGTGTTTGTCGGCCGACACGGTGTTTTCTTGGAGAAAGAGTTCCTCTCAAGAAAGGATAGTGGGAGCATGGTGCAACTTGAAGAAATTCAGGAACCACCAGAAAATGCTTCAACATCCACACAACAAGTTGAGCAAGATGTTGTTCAACAGGTTGAACAATTTGTTGTTGAACCAGTTATAGAACCACAGGTTTCACGAAGGTCCGAAAGGATACGACGTACACCTGCAAGGTATGCGTTGGTAACCACAGGACAACGTGAAATATTGTTGTTAGACAATGATGAACCTACAACCTATGAGGAAGCGATGGTGGGACCAGACTATGAGAAATGGCTTGGAGCCATGAAATCCGAAATAGAATCCATGCATGACAATCAAGTTTGGAACTTGGTTGATCCACCTGATGGTGTAAAAGCTATTGAGTGCAAATGGGTCTTTAAGAAAAAAGACAGATGTAGATGGAAATGTTCACATCTACAAGGCACGATTGGTGGCGAAAGGTTTTAGACAAATTCAAGGTGTTGATTATGATGAAACTTTCTCACCAGTCGCCATGCTGAAATCTATTCGGATAGTTTTAGCAATTGCTGCCTATTTCGATTATGAGATATGGCAAATGGATGTCAAAACAGCTTTCCTCAATGGAAATCTGGATGAGGATGTGTATATGACACAACCCAAGGGATTTGTCGATTCACAATCAGCTAAAAAGATATGCAAGTTACAGAAATCCATTTATGGATTGAAACAAGCATCTCGGAGTTGGAATATTCGTTTTGATGAAGTGGTCAAGGCGTTGGGCTTTGTCAAAAACGAAGAAGAGCCTTGTGTGTACAAGAAGAATAGTGGGAGCGCGCTGGTGTTTCTGATCCTATATGTAGATGACATATTGTTGATTGGGAATGATATTCCTATGCTTGAATCCGTTAAGACATCGTTGAAAAATAGTTTTTCAATGAAGGACTTAGGGGAAGCAGCATACATTCTGGGCATAAGGATCTATAGAGATAGATCAAAGAGGCAAATTGGATTAAGCCAGAGTACATACATTGACAAAGTGTTGAAGAGGTTCAACATGCAAGACTCCAAGAAAGGCTTCCTGCCAATGTCACATGGCATTAATCTTGGCAAGAATCAGTGTCCTCAAACAACTGATGAGCAGAACAAGATGAGTGTGATTCCATATGCTTTGGCAATTGGATCTATAATGTAAGCTATGTTATGTACACGTCCAGATGTTTCATATGCACTTAGTGCAACAAGCCGATACCAATCAGGTCCAGGTGAGAGTCACTGGATTGCTGTAAACAATATCCTAAAGTACTTGAGAAGAACTCAGGATATGTTCCTAGTCTATGGAGGAGAGGAAGAGCTTGTTGTAAATGGTTACACCGATGCTAGCTTCCAAACCGACAAAGATGATTTTAGATCGCAGTCTGGATTTGTGTTCTGCCTAAATGGCGGCGCTGTGAATTGGAAGAGTTCCAAGCAAGATACAGTTGCCGACTCTACAATAGAAGCCGAGTACATTGCCGCTTCTGAAGCAACAAAAGAGGTTGTTTGGATAAAGAAATTTGTTTCTCAACTGGGTGTGGTGTCTAGTGCTCTCAGTCCTATGGACCTCTATTGCGATAATAGTAGGGCCATTGCGCAAGCCAAGGAGCCTAGATCACATCAAAAGTCCAAGCACATTTTACGGCGGTATTACCTCATTCGCGAGATAGTGGATAGAGGAGATGTGAAGATATGCAAAATACACACGGATTTAAACATTGCAGATCTGTTGACGAAGTCACTCCTCAGCCTAAGCATGAGACACACACTAGTGCAATGGGTATTAGATACGTGCATGATTGACTCTAGTGCAAGTGGGAGACTGTTAGTGATATGCCCTAGAGGCAATAATAGAGATGATTGTATCACATACTATGTTTACATATTTATCTGATATTGTTCGTTGAAATAGATAACTCATTATTAGCTAATGAATATGTGATTCATTTATGAGACTGATATTGTTCGTTGAAATAGATAACTCATTATTGGCTAATGAATATGTGATTCATTTATGAGACTCTTTATGTTATATGTTGCTATTTCTAAAGGACCCCTGATCAAATATCATATGTGGAACAAATATGGTTAAAGTGTTGGTATAGAATTCTTAGACCTGAGATTATCATGGTTTCCAACATGTGTACTGACTTACTTAGTGTAACGTCCCGCCTCTCCAAGGTCGGGCCCACTTACTTCTAGCAGCTTTCCTAGAACATAGACTGCCCTCACAGACCAACACAAGTCTTTTCTGCACACTTTGTCCTCACTCGTGCGCACCCGGGAAGAATTTCCTGGTCGGTCACCTATCCCAAATTGCTCCAAGCCAAGCACGCTTAACCTGATACTTCTTTGGAGATCGGCTTCCGGAAAAGAAGTTGCAACTTGTTGATATGAGTATTCTATTAATCCTATTAAGCCCTGGGCCGGGATGTCACATCCTCACCCCCTTAAGACACCGACGTCCTCGTCGGTCAACCCTAGGCCAGGAACGTCCTCTCTTGGTCACGTCAGTGTGTCCAGTGCCAGCGCATGTGCCATGCTGTGTGACCACTCCCGGTCCACACCAACCATGCGCACCATGCCTGCGCAACTGCGACACACGCGCCCGTGAAACCGCGAGAGTCAGCTCTGATACCATTCTGAAACATCCCGCCTCTCCAAGGACGGGCCCACTTACTTCTGGCAGCTTTCCTAGGACATAGACTGCCCTCACAGACCAACACAAGTCTTTTCTGCACACTTTGTCCTAACTCGTGCACACCCGGGAAGAATTTCCCGGTCAGTCACCCATCCCAAATTGCTCTAGGCCAAGCATGCTTAACCTGATAGTTCTTTGGAGATCGGCTTCCGGAAAAGAAGTTGCAATGAGTATTCTATTAATCCTATAAGCCCTAGGCCGGGATGTCACATCACCCTGTAAGCCTCCGGTTTTATATACCGGAAACCCCATGTGTATTACAATACCATTCCCTGGATCAGTAGATGGTACACACATGGCACAGTTGTATGTCACGAGCTGATATCGTCATACAGGTCTTACAATATATTGATAATACAAGGGTAGCCCAAATGGGACCCGAATAGACCAAGCATGGTTGTCAACAATACAAAATACCAAATGAAGTAAATGCGGTAGCGGAAGCGAAGCAGCGGCGGTCCATCTTATCCCACACGCATCGACTGGTGAACCTAGGTCCCTGTTCCACCGTCCTCGGTAACTCCTTGCCACCATAGCATATGTACAGAGCGACACCAACACCTTTCTAAAAGATTTAAATAAGTAAGAGTGAGTATCAACCGTACTCAGCAAGCCACCACTATGGAATGCACATAATGTTCATAGGGGTTCAAGGATGGCTTGGTTTATTTGCATAAAGCTAGTTTTCACAAATTATTTCACAAGTCTATGACGTAGTAGTTTTAACTGAAAACAATCGTTAGGTTAAAGTTGTCCTTAACCTGCGAGAGTTCATCCACCTTTCCTAAGCCTCGCTTGGTCTGGCTTACCCTCGCATCCAATTTCCACCGTTTTAACCATTTCGACCTTCCCGCACATCGGGCCAGGTCACACCGTTGATTCCAATCATATTTTAAGCAATGTTAAAAATTGATGAGGCTAGTCAAGAGTAATACAAGTCCCGGCGCTCATATCCATGAGCACGGCTATTCGAATAGTTTAGTTTACTCACACTGCAGTGGATGTACGCTTTTAATCCCGCAGTCCGTGACGCACCCAACACATGAGACTTGTCACGGCCCGGTTTTTCAGTTACTCTCGCATGGCGGCACCCGCTCCAAGGACTATGAATCCCCATTGCACCCCCGGCGCCACATTCCTACCTCGAGCCAGCTGTGAGAGGAGTCCTGGCGCTCCCGAGATTTTAGGGGAGGCTACATAATATGTACTTAGGGTGCATTTTAAGTTTTTGCCGGCGTTCAACAGGTCGACCCAAGCGATCTAAACCACAACACTTCATCAACACAACAACGAATGTCCAGAACCTACCATGTCTGGGGTGCCACCCCACGAGAATTTCCTAGTCCACCGTGTCATACCCCACTCGAGAAATGCGGTCGTACTCTGTTCGTTTCTCGCATAGCTTCTTGACTCGGTCCTTAATTGACCAGGGTCAGCGGCTTACCGTTCCCAGAACCACCCATATCCTATTCATGCCGCCCCAGTCGAAATAGTTTTGTTTTATTAGTTTTTGGTTTTCGCAAAGGTTTTAATGTTGCGGGTGGCGCTTATGTCTCCACCCGTATCCGACAATCACTCCCACCGAGTGATCGCCACATTCACGTCCATAGCCATATATCATAAGTATGGAGTGTACAAACGTCTACACATATGCAACGCTAAGCAGTATAGATAATTAACCGCGCATAAATAATAGACTCAAGTAACAAGGGAGTATAAGTACATAAAGGTAAACAATATCAAATGTAAGGCTTAAACAAATGTAGATACACGTTTTATAATTAGCATGCAATTTTATTTGTAATCAACACATTTTTATAAAATTAGGATCAACATGTTCGAGGAAGGGGCGGAGTGACTTGCCTTGCTTTAGGTTCGTATAATCTTCGAAAAATCCACAACGGTTAGATAACCGGAATATCCACGATAAAAGAATAACCGGAAAACCCGAACGTCCGACCAACGACCGAAGAAAACCACACAAAATCCTAAAAATAAAATGAAATAATATTCAATACAAACTAATGGTGCCAATAAATAGATCTCGATTTTAGAGAGATGATGGAAGTTGAATGGAGTTAATCGGAGTTACGGTTGGAGAGATACGAGTTTTGGAAGATTAAAGGACTTTATGGAATGTGGAAATGAATTTATAAAGTTGGAATATTTTTGGAAATATTTTTTTCCTCTATACAGTCCAACAGAGGGAGGTATATTGGACTTTCTTTTGTGTGAGTTTGGACTATGTAGAGGGATATATAATGGACTTTTGGTAAGGAGGCAGACTGTTGGTAGGCTTCGGTTCAAGGAAATATGAGGAATTCCATGTAGACTTTTTAGTCGGCAGCCCAAAGAATACAGAGGGAGGAAAAGTAGACTTTAATTTATTTATTTTTTTTGACTGAACAAGATCCATGGAGAGAGGGTCAAAGGTGTGGGCCCTACCCCTTTTTTTCTTTCTTTTCTTTCCTCCTCTCTCCTTCTCTTGTTCCTATCTCTTCCTGCTTCTTCTCTTCTTTTTTTTTTTCTGCTTCTTCTCTGTTCTCTTCCTCTCGTTCTCTCTCTCACACACACAATCGATGGAGGAGGAGCAGGGGCGCTTGGCGACGGTGGCTGAAGGCGGCGGCTGGGGGCGGCGAGGCTGGTGGCTGGCGGTGCGTGGAGGCGGTGGCCGGGCCGGGGCGCGGTGCCGGCTGCTGGGCGTGGGGGCTGGTGGCCGGCGGCGGCCTGGGCGGTGGCCGGTTGCGGCGGCCGTGGAGAAGCCTCGCGCGCGGCGGCCGGGTGTGGCCGCGAGGCGGAGGCGGTGGGTGGTTGGGCGGCGCCGGCGCGGCTGTGGCTGGCAGGGGCAGCGGTCGTGGGTGGTGGGGGTCGGGCGGCGCCGGTAGGGGCGGCTTGGCTCGGCCGTGGCCGGTGGCTGGGGCAGCGCCGGCAGGCGATGGCGCGGCAAGGGCGGCGCACGGTTCGCGGGCACCGGCAACTCGGGCCGGGGCAGCGGCGCGTCCGCGGCCGAGGTGGTTTCGGTGCAAGCCAGCGGTCGGGCGGCAGTTGAGGCGGCGGCTGGGCCGGGGCAGTGGCCGGGCGCACGGCGATGCAGCTTGGCTGGATTACGTCCGGGCTCGGGAATGGAGGGTGCGATGACGGCGAGCGGCCATGGGGGCTTGAGGTGGAGGAGAGGCAGTGGCAGTGGGTAAAAGATGATGGCTTTTATAGCCGTCGCGGCCGGCGGATGGCGACGAGGGCGGCTCGGCGAGCAGGGCCAGCTGCCCTATTCGGCGGTCGTCGTCGGCAGTGCGGCACAGGAGAGCAAGAACATCGGTGGTGCTGGGTGGACGCTGCGCTTGCTTTTGGCGTGGACTGCTGCCTCTGTGCTTTGTCGACGTGGTGCAACGGAGCACTAGGTAGGGAGCTTGATGAGGCTACCATGGGAAAGCTTGCTTTTGTTTTCTCCTCTTCCCCCATGGTTCTCTCCTGCTGCCTGCTGGGCCTGCTCGGCGAGCGGCGTGGAGCGGTGCCTAACTTCGGCGGAAAAAGCGGAGGCAGTGCCTAACCGCGAGGTTTGCAGTGGCTTAATAATTTGACGAGGCAGAGGAACGGGTGCATGCACGGGCGTTCGATGAAGACTGCTTGCTTGTCTAAGTAAAGAAAGAGTGCATGCATGTTTGTCACATGATTTTTTGCCCTGTAGGCTGTAGATTATTTTACACTTGTACAAGAAATGTAATTGGACTGTATATATAGACTTTTGAATTAAATTTGGATGTCGTGGTTGGGTAGTATAAATGGGACAATCGATTTTGGGATTTTATTGCGAGTCTTCTGACGGTACCAAAAAGGAATTTCTAGGACGACGTATGGTATTCAAATCCAATCGTCGCGGTAGAATAAAACCGGGGATATTCGAGTCGACGCGCGATAGATAAATACGTCGATCGATCGTAAATAATCGAGGGAATTATCGAGTTTGAATCGATAGAGTGGTTATAAAATAATTGTAGGGCAAGAGAAATGGATCGCATCGCGACCGAAGGAAAAGACTGGGATTTTATTAAATTAGCACCGGGACGTCCGAAGGGATTAGACAGAGAGGATAAGAAAGGGACGATGAATGGAGGGCCTCTTTTTAGGATAAGAGATTAAACCGAGATCTTTGGCACAAAACCTAAACACACACAATTAACTAATGAATATTAACAAGCAAACTAGAATTATGTCGGAGGACTAGACTTCGTCTGAGGAGGTCATATCTTTGTAAATAGCCTTTTAGGAATTATGTTGCGCAAATAAGGTTTTTAGTAAATACGTTACTAAATGATATTATTTTGCAATTAGTTTTCCGAAGGCAGACTCTGCAAGGTTCATAAAAAAATAATCAAGCTATATTTCTTTAGTAAAATAGTATTTGTTTTAATACGCTATCCCATACAGGGTTTTATCAAAACGGTGTTACATATATGTACATATATAGCTTTACTCATAAGGTAAATATGCCCGAGGGTCTTTAATATATATAGAGAAGGGTTTTTCGAAAATAGTTGGCATATGCAAAGATTAGGATATCTCGTAGTCATAGTTCCTTGAATAAATAACATTTGAAATTAAATATCGACATATTCTTAGACGTTCGTCTATCACGCATAAAAGAAAAACGACAGATCAAAATAAATTAATCCCGGCATGAATGTATTTTGAAAAAGATTTTTGATTATTCTGAATTTTTAATTCCGTATTTCAAAGTCGAAATTTTCAGGGTGTTACACTTAGGGACTGCTAAACGCTATTCCGTAACTGGGTAATTATAAAAGTAGTCTTCGGGTGTGTTATGAAACATGTAGTGGGATATGAATAATTAAGATGGGATTTGTCACTCCTATGGAGAGATATCTCTGGGCCCCTCGATGTTATAAATTATGGAAGTGCATGGCCATGCCAAAAGTGATTGAGGAGTCAATCGCAGGTTATATAATCTATCACAGGATCGAGTGAATGATTGAGCTATTAAAGAATGACACATATCTAGCCTTGAGCTTAATCGATATTGTGAGGCCAAGGGGTTCATACAAGTAAACACTAAAGGTTCAGCTGATATGATCTTTATGTATGCTCGATGGGTCAATACGTTCTGCTAGGGGCCACTGTTGACACGTGGACCGAAAAGGAGTTTTCGGGTTGCACCCGAGTGTGCATGAACCTACAGGGTCGCACGCTTAAGGGGTCGGAATAAAGGGATTGGATGGAGATCCAATATGCACTCAATTCGGATAGGGATCTGAGTAGGACTCCTATGGGCCTTGGAGGCCCGGACGTGGTTCCTATATATTCGTGAGGGGGTGTGACCGACGGGATTACAGATCACGCCACGTGAAACCCTAGCCGCCACTTCCCTCCACGAGCAAACCCTAGCCGCGCGCGGGTGCTAGCACATCTGTGCGTGGTGCTCCTTCCCTGGACGTGTGGATACCGGTGGAGGCGCCGCTGTCTTGCGGTGCTGATCGGCGTGGGAGCACGGTGAGGAGAACGCACGAGGAGGAGAAGGTCAAGCCGCTGCGATCAACTACTTCCTCTACATCGGCGTGCACGACATCGCGAGAATTCCTTCGGCTCGTTAGCGCATACTTCCGCTGCACAGCGCGTCGAGTGGTAACGATCTATGATCTCATACTTACATGGTTCCTGGTTTACGCGGTACAAAAATTTTATTTTATGTTATCATAGCCTACGCGTATACCAACATCACTTACATTTGGAAGAGCGAGTGTACCATGAAGCTTAAAGTTTTCTTATAGTTGCTTTTGGTGGATCGCTTAAACACAACGGATATGTTGCGGAGGAAGAATCTCAATATTAACTCTAGACTTAGCGGTGTGCTCTGCGATTCCTCTCTCCCAGATGATGTCAATCATCTTTTCTTCACCTACCCTTTCGCAAATCAATGTTGGTCTTTCATTGGCATCCACTAGCTAATGAATCAGGAATTCATGAATACGATGATAACAACAAAGCACAATTTTGGATACCCTTTTTTCTTTGAAGTAATTGCTGTCGTGGTTTGGAACATATGTAAACGAAGGAATGACCTTATCTTCAACAATATTCAACCTTCTTTCAGCTATTGGAAGCTCCTTTTTAGGGAAGAGTTTACTCTACTTTTGCATAGGGTAGAAGTGCTAGACCGTCCAAGTTGGCGACAATGGATTGACAATTTGTAATCTTCTCCCCCTTTACAGTCTCTTGTATTTACATCTTCAATTATCTAGCGCATCACAGTAGGAGTCTCTCCTGCACTCTAAAAAAAACAAGCATTTTTTCACCCACTATAGATTGAGTGGTTGAAAAAAGAAGTAACTTACATGTTGCGAAAATTAGTCATTATATGAATATATGATCCTTTTATTAGGGCATGTACAATATCTATACTCCTATTGGTGGTGGCAGTAAATTTTCCACGCACCATACTATTGTTATTTTAGGTTTTACAAATTATACCTCGATATTTTCTAATATTATGAATAGCTCAATATTTGGTTCAAACAAGTGAATACTATATATTCAAATAAGCAAAACAAGTGATACTAACTTATTTGATAAAAAATAGTATTCATTGGTATTTTCTTTTACCCATAAATAAAGCATGAGCATTTTGCTAGTAACATGCTTAAGAAAGAGAGTATAGCCACATCACCCGACATCCATGTAACATACATCTCTCTTCAGTAAATAAATTGTTGGACATCCGGGAAGAAGTTGGCGCTTTCGCAGTTTGCACTAGGCTAACGTGCTCATCATATGTTCTGAGAAAAAAAGTTGGTCCTCTCAGGTGTTAAGCCCAGTAAAGGAGAGAGAGGGCTACCCAGCAAAGGCCAGCACGGCCTGTTCATCTCCAAGCGGAATAAGTTCATATGAGATCCTTAACTTATCAATAAATCCGATTTTCATCCTTAACCCAAAAACCAGATACAACCGATCCCTTAACTATTAAAACCAGTGTAGATGAGATCCCTCAGCAATTTGGAGGGTGGTTTTGGCTGACGTATCGCCTACGTGGCTAATTTGACTCGGTCTTCATCTAACGTGACATTGACGTGGCGCTTATGTGGTAATTTGATCCGGAAAAATAATAAACCCCGTGGGACCCATATGTCCCACCTGGGCCCCACATGTCAGTCTCACCCCTC
The DNA here is from genome assembly GCA_000573905.2 of Oryza punctata. Classification (NCBI taxonomy): domain Eukaryota; kingdom Viridiplantae; phylum Streptophyta; class Magnoliopsida; order Poales; family Poaceae; genus Oryza; species Oryza punctata. The sequence continues at coordinate 21,301,826 of CM002492.2, read as the reverse complement.
CTCTTCTTGCTCCTCTCTCCCTATCTCCCCTCTCTAGATCTCTCTCCAGGCGCGACGGAGAGGCAGCGGCACGCGGCGGCCGGCGGGAGAGGAGGGAACGGCGCGCAGCGGCGGAGGCACGGCTCTCTGAGGGCAGGGCACCGAAGCGGGGGGTAAGCGAGGCTGCAATCCCCGAGGTACTCGATGATGTCGGCGAGCCACTGGAAAGCGATGCCGAAAGTTGTCGGAGAGGAAGTGGAACGCCTCCTCGAGGCGGGACAGCACGGTGAGGTAGCCGGGGAGGTCATCGGTTATGGCGGAGCCTGTGAGGAGCAGCAGCTCAAGGCTGTGCACAGCGTCGAACACCTTGAGCACGGCGGCTGGTGGCTATCCGCGCCTGGATCTCCCCGAGCTTAGGCCCCGTCCGTGCCAGCGCGTGGCTAAGCGCCCTCGACTTCTCCATCCCAGCTCACAGCGCCCACCTCGCCGCTAGCAGGCTCGCCATCCCGCGTTCCTCCTCCTCCTTATCCATCCCCATCCCCATCCCCAAATGTTGATACCGAAAGCCACCACCTTCCTCCTCGGGAGAAGTGAGCCACGCCACCGTCCTCATCCACCGTCGTGGGCCACACCGCCGTGCGCCTAGGGGTGGACAGCGAGCCAGCTCGGCTCGGCTCGTCCTGGCTCGTTAACATACTGAGCTGGCTCGACTCGGCTCGTTAAACTAACAAGCTAGGAGGCTGGTTCGGCTCGGCTCGACAACCAGCTCGAGCTAGCTCGTTTAGCTCGCGAGCCGGCAAGGGGATGGTGAGGAATTGAGGAAGGGACGGCGGGCGGCGGGCTTGGGGTGGCTGGCGCAGTGAACAGGACGGCCATCGCGGCCTTGGCCGGCGGTGGTGGTGGCCTAGCGGGCACAAGGGATGGGGCGATCGACGGCGGTGGCGGCCTGGCGGGTGTAGGGGATGGGGCGGTTGGCGGCGGTGGTGGCTGGCGGGTGGAGGGGATGGGGCAGCCGGTGGCAGTGGTGGCCTGGCGGGTGCAGGCTATGGGGCGACCGGTGGCGGTGGCGGCCTGGCGGGTGGAGCGGATGGGGTGGCTGGCAGCGGTGGTGGCCTGGCGGGTGCAGGGGATGGGGCGGCCGGTGGGGGTGGCGCGCGGCCTGGCGGGTGCAGGGGATGAGGCGGCCGGCAGCGTCGCCGCGTGAGCACCGCCGTGTGCCCGCGTGGGAGGGCAGCGACGTGTGCGTGCGTGCGTGCGGAGTACTGCGGTGCGACCTGCGGGCGTGCGGCGGTGTGGGTGGGACTGAGAAGTGGCCCCAGTGGGGACTATTGGGGATTTTAGGGTTTAGTCATAAAAAGTGGAAACAGATTGTTGGGTCATATGATGGGCTTTTCTTGTTTGGGATGTGAAGTGGACTTCTAGTGCTGGTATTTCTCTGACTCATTGGGCTCGTGAGCCGCTCGCAAGCCAGCTCGAGTTGGCTTGTTATAGCTACCGAGCTAAACCCTTGGCTCAGCTCGTTAACATTTTTCAACGAGCCGAGCCGAGTCGAGCCAAGCCAACCACAAGCCGACCGAGCTAGCGAGCCGCGAGTATTTTGTCCACCCCTATGCACGCCACGCCACGCCACCGTCCTCCTCCACCGCCACGGGCCACGCCATCGCCGCGTGGGGTGGGATGGAGGAGGAGCAGATGCGTCGCATGGGGAGGAGGATGGAGGCGGTGGGCTAGCGAGGGAGAGCTTGGAAGCTGAGGCGGTGGTGGCGGCGAGGGTAGGGGAAGGAGGGGAGAGGGCGGCGGTGGCTCGGAGGTGGAGTGCGACGGTGGCGGCGAGGTCCCCGAGTGCACCGCCCACCACCTGTCTTGCTCGCCTGCAGGAATAGAAGGTGAAGAAAGGGGAGAGGGAAGAAGATAGCAGTGAGGATGAGGAAGAAGAGAAAGAGAGAGGAGAGGGAAGAAGGGAGGTGAGGCTGACATGTGGGTCCCACCATTTTTTAAATTATTTTTTATGTATATGATATGTGGGGCCACGGTTTTTATTATTTTTCCGGGATCGAATTACCACGTAAGCGCCATGTCAAATACCACGTGGGACGAAGACCTAGTCAAACCAGCCACGTAGATGCCACGTCAGCCAAAACCACCTTCCAAACCACCGAGGGATCTCGTTTGCACTGGTTTTAACAGTTCAGGGATAGATTGTATCTGGTTTTTAGGTTTAAGGATAAAAATCGGATTCGTTAAGAGACCTCAAGTGAACTTATTTCTCTCTAAGTGGTGTTGGGCTTTACCGGGGAAGCCCGTGTCCAGCGGCCTGGCCAACACAGCGCTGAGGGCCCTGAGGCACAAGTCACAACGCGAACGTCCGATCTGCTCGGAATGTGCAACGGTATCATGCGTGCGTGGCTCGCCACAGAGGACGGCTACGACTGACGGGCTGACGGCTGAGTCCCCGCCCTCCCTCCAATGCGTGCTTCCTCTTCTCTCGTACACGGTGGCATTCCGGTGCCGGAGCCAGGCCAGTGGTGCGGCTACCGTCTCCATTTTGTAGCCTGACACGTCTTTTTTTTCTCAATGTTGTAAATTTGTTTTATGTGGCGCATATTATTTTCTTGACATTGCGAATTCTGTTCTTAAACGATACGACGTTGATTAAATCTATAATGATTTTTCGCAAATGTCTCAGTACCCGTTTTTTCTTTCGCGCGATTGTTCCGTTGATTTTAACGAAACATTGCATCGCTTACGATTTATGAGAGATACTAGGAGCGTAGCATGCTCGTTGTATTCCGAACACCAAGTATGTATCAGCCCTGATTCATCCCACCCCCACGTCCGTCATTCCACTTCCACCGTTATTGGAGTAAACGATTTACTTTGATAAAAATGACTTCCCTCCTTCCGAGCCCACCCTACATCTTGTCATCCTGCTCCTACCATTATCGGAGTAAACGATTTATTTCGATAAAAAAACAACTTTCCTGCTTCCGGTATTATTCTATTTTTCTGTACCCAACCAACCACTCTCTCCCCACTTCATTTTTCCTTTTTTCCGGATCTGAATCGATACACCGTCCCAGTCCACATATCGGTGATGCACCATGGAGGAGGACGATGACACCGTGACGGTTGATGGCGGTGGCCAGCAAGCGGTGCGCACCAGAGAGGAGGATGAAGACATCTCGGCGGTTTAGGCGAAGGGGCTGCTTCGGGCCTCATTGCCGGACGCGGGCAACGCCTTCACCAACAAAGAGAAGGTATTCACCTGGGCCAAGAGCAACAACCGGCGCTGCTCCACGTTAGCGACATTAACCGAACAAGCAAGTAAGGAAATAACACTCCAATTTGCATCTGCATACTCTACTTCACCTTCATGCATGAGGCCCCAATTTATTTTTGAAAATCAAATTAACGTGCAATCTGCAATATTACCTAATTTGAATTGATGGGTTGCACAGGTCGTACATTTGCACATTGTGCTCCATGTGGCTGGCCGCAGAGGGTAGAGTGGAGTTAGCCGATAATGGAGGTTGTTTGTCGTCTCTGTAACATGAACGAGAATGTTTTTCCCTTTTTTTCTTCTTGCTAGATGATAGATGGCTATTGTCGAACGTCAAACTCATCTCTATACCATGACGTTACATCCTTCCGTAATTTCATCACGGACTACCGCTCGCCACCCGGTTGTCCTCCAGCACCTATCACAAGACACAGACCAACATCTCCATCCTTATCACAAGATCTAGTAAAGTGTAACACCCGTTCCGTCGCGGCGATTAGCGGGAAAAATCTTATTTCTATAAAACCCTAAATTCCGAAAAAATTTGGTTTTGATTTTGTTTTTGTTCATGCGTGTGTGCCAAGATCTTGTTACCCGCTGTCCAAATCTCATTCCAAAAATCAAATCCAAATCTAAGTTCTCGCCAAACAAAATTCTCTGCGAAAGTCTGTTTTGCCTCCCTCCTATCCCGTGGGCCGATTTCTCGGCCGGCCCAGTTTCTCTCTCTCTCCCGCAACAGCTCTCTCTCTCTCCTCATTTTTCTCTCTCTCTCTCACGCCGGTTCTCCCATTGCCGCCGACGCCATTCGAATGCCTGTCACCACCCGTGGGCTGCGCGCGCGCGTCATGCTGACCGGCCTACCCGCCTACGCCGCCTGCCCGCACCTGCCGACTGCCGTGCCAGCTGCCTGCCGCCGGCGTCAACGTGACGCCCCTGCCCCTCACGCCGCTCCCATCCAAAACCGGGAGGCAGAGCTCCCTCTTCCTCTCTATCTCTCTCTCCCTTCCCATTTCGACAAGGAGCAGAGCTCCCTTTCCCCTTTCCCTTTTCCCCCTTTCCCTCTCACCACCGACGACTCCACTGCCACTGCTTGGCCGCTAGCGCCGGTGAGCGTTGCTCCTTGTGCGCGCCCGTGAATCGCCTAGCCGCACACCGCGTCGCTATAAAACCCTCCCTCTCTCTCTCACCCGTTCAGCCGCTCCTCTTCCGCCCCAAGCGCCCACGCCACCACCGTCTCTGTGTCACTGCCACCGCCGCCGACTGTCGCGCGACACGCGGCGAGAACCCGCGCCGCCTCCCCTCTACCCCGGCTCGGCGTCCCCGTCTCTCCTCCTGCGGTAAACCCCCTCGCCGCCCCCTTCTTCTCCCCCCTCTTCCCGTAGGCCCTAGCCGCCGCCGCTCGCCTCCACCGACTGCGCCGCGTGCAGCCATGCCGCACGCCCTCTCCCCTCTCCCACTCCCTCACGGCGCCTGTCTCTTTAGACGCCGTGTCCGGCCGCGCCACCGTCCCCACCTCGCTGGCCGCATCCCCCCTTCACTCCCTCTCTTGGACGACTCGGATAGAAAAGAAGAGAAGAAACGAGGAAGAGAATGAAGAAGAAGAGGAGGAAGAAGAAGATGGTGGGACCCACCTGTGGGCCCCACTGCCCTTTTTTGACCGGTACACCCCTCTCTCTCTACTGCGCGTAGCTGGGCCGCCACCTCGCTCGGCCCGCTCGACCCCGCACGCTCGCGCCCGGCCAATGGGCCGCCTATCGGCCTAGCCCGCTAGCTCCTCTCCCCGGCCTGCTTCGCGTCGCGCTCGCTTGGGCCGGCTCTCCCTCGCGCGCGCCGGCCCGTGTGACTCGGCGGCGCCGCGAGAGTTGTTGGGCCGCGCCTGTTGACGTAAAAACCCGACGGCCTGGGAGATCTGCTTAGCTCCAGTGCAGGTCCAGAATAATGATAAGATGCGGGCGTGCTAGTCAGTTTGATCCTGCAACTGACAAGATATATAAATTGAAGATCAAAAGATAGCCGATCGGCTGAAAAGCCGATGGAATGATTCCAGCCGATGCCGATACCAGCCGATATCCAATATAGATCTTGATACTTGAGTAAATAATGACATAAACATAATCGGCTGATGAAAATAAAATAATATAATCCAGTAGAAACCAATCAGCTAGTAATGATAAATTGAATAAGCACTGATTCGAAGGTTGAAGCATTCATCGGCTGGTGGTCCGATGTCAATAAATCCAAATGATTAGATAAACAGTGAAATCTTTATTGTCATCGGCTAAATCCGTCTTGTATATAATCCTTATAAGCCGATACAATGTCCAGATAACTCATTGGCTGAAACCCCGATGAAACCCTTATTGGCAATCAAGAAGCAGGCTAGAGATTATGGTTATAAACACGACTTAGTACATCAAACTTAACTGATGCAGCACTAAGTATGAAAAGAAACATAATATCTAGACAATCAGGCTTTTGACTGATTTTCAGGGTGGTGGATACATTATATAATCTAAGTCAACAAAGTAATCTAGCCGATATCGACAAAACCCTAGATAGAGATCGGCCGATGCAAGTAGAAAACATTGTCAATCTAGATTATATAATGTATATGATAACTCGATGACTTACATGAACAAGATTAGAGTGTCGAAGCGATGGAAGCACTAATCCCGATAACGCAAGCCGCCATAACAAGCCTTACTCCTCGTCGGAGATCGAAGTCGATGCAGCCCAACTTGAAACAAGAACTCGTCAAAAGTAAAAAGGTAAAAGGTGGCGATGCGCCGAAGTTGTATTGATCCAGAGATAATTTACATAGACCCCGGGTGTACATATTTATACCCATGGGTAGATACTAGTCCATATTGGACACGACTCATATTAACCTAATACAAGTCCAACTAACGAACAAGTCCCTTAGGCGGACTCTTACCGAGATTATCTATAAGGAAATTACATATATTCCTAATTAATAGATACAATTGCCTTTTTCGGACTCAATCCATACGTGGCAATCCTCATGAAGCACTTTAAACGAACCCGACAATAGTTCCGACATCCCCTTGTCGGAATCGACTACATCGGCTTCCTTGTCCGATTCAATATCAGCCGATGCAAACCGTAGCCGATGCAGTTCCGAAGCCGATTTATACTCTGTTTCTTAAGCCGATTTCCTTCCAAATCCGCTTCGGTCTTGACTCCAAATTCGATGTATGATTTACCAAATTTTGTCGTCAACAGCGCCAGGCCGTGGGCCGCTTCGCCAATCTCACGCTGGCCTAGAAGTCTACAAGACGCCCCTCTTTCTTTTTATTTTTCCAGGGAATTTAATAGTTCCTTTCCTTTAGACAGAAAATCAATTAATCTTAGAAAATTCATATCTTCTCAACCATTCATCTAATTGACCCCGTTCCACTTCCAAAATTTCTCAAAAATCGAGATCTATTTAATGGCACACTTAGTGGTCAATATTAGGGCTTTCTTTTCGCTGTTTATTGAATCTTTTCATTTCGCGTATAGTATCGGAGCCCGAAGACTCGCAGTGTGCGGATTTCGAGGAACAAGTTCAAAATCTCGAGCAAGGCAAGTCACCTTTGACCATCTTGCACCCATAATTTAAAACTAAGTATTTCTATTTCGCAAACTATGCATGATTAGGTCGCACCTATTTGTATTTGGCCGTGGTTTGCAAGATAACCTGCCGACCCAACCCATTTGATGCACATACATTCCTTGGCTATTGAATACGCGTACCACCCTTGTCAACTGGCGGTTTCCGATGTCCGAGCCCTCGAGCACGTACATCGGGGACTCTCTCAAATTTAAAACTATCAACGATGGGTAAAACTTGGGTTTATAAAATACTTGGAAAACCCGACACTTGGGTCGGTGTCTGCAAAATAAAACGATTTCTAAAATCGCAGTCCGGGGATGTACCGGGAGTATGCTTTCTCGTACTTGCACTTAAGGACCGGCTCCTTTGGGATTTCATCCAAACATAATCAGTGTGACCACATGGGTGAAATGGGATACCCCTGGCTGAGTAACTAGCTGGGCCAGGGAAGCCTTGATGCCAAGGGACAAGTGGATTCGCCGGGGTGGTGTCGGGGAGGACCCCTGGGCTTCCTGGCACAGTATGGTCTAGGACCTAATCTGTTGTTGGTCCGGATGGCCCCTCCCGTTGGCATATGGTAACCTTGAGTCAGCTTTGGAAATGCCATGTCGTGAAAGCCTCAAAGTCACCAGACGTGGCTGTTCTGCACGGGCTGGGTGACCCAGGCTAGTAACATCGTGTGGGTAAAGTGTACCCCTCTGCAGAGGTTAACAAACTGTTCTGATAGTCGTACCCACGGTTATGGGCGGATGTGAGGTGATTCCTTAACGTAGTTTTATTTGACTATTGCTTGTGAATTTGACTTGATGGATTGGATAACGTTGTTATCAATTATGGCTGACGGGTTCAGCTAGGCCAGGGAGGCCATCAAAAATCATTTGGCCGGGAGCCAAAACTTGATTCTTGAAAGATTGATACTCTGCACAACTCCGACCGGGCTTGATGCACTGTCAGGCTCGAGTCGTTGAGAAGAACTTCTCTAGAAATCATTTCGAAAGATTTAAACCAAATCAATTGCGAAAACAAACAGTCGTTCTATGAAGCTTGCAATACACACTTAATTTCCAAGACTTGCTAAGTACTCCCCGTACTCACCCTTGCTCTATATAAATAATCCCCCCAGTTCCCGAAGAGGAGGAGATGGATCCCGCTGACGAGGAGTTCTTCCAAGAGCAGACCGGCTTCGAGCAGTTTTAGGGTTTCGACGTAGTTCCCAAGTTATACTTGTGTCCTTGGGCCAGTCTTCGCTTCCGCCTTTCCCTTTTGTAATGCAGTTGTGAGCACAGGGTTTGTCCGTAGCCCAACATGACTGCAAGACTACTCTTAATAAAGAGACCGCTGTTGCTGTGATATTTCGTCTTCCTGTGATACCAGCACTGTTTTTCTAGGACTGGTATCAGCACACAGGTTTATTTGGAGCGTCCCGCTTTAATTCCCGTCTAGGGCCAGATCGGGGCATGACATAAAGCTACCAAGATCCTAGCTTCATGATGGCTTTTTGGCTAGACCATTTTTCTTTTCTAGTTCGATTCACCTGTGAGTAATTTTATCACTCGTGTGATTTGGCCTGTACATTTTTTATTTATATGTTTATTTTGTGATTCATATTAATAATACTCTTAATATCAGTTTTTACTCCTATATTGTGTATTGAACACATCAATAAACATAATACTACATGGTAGCTACAAAAAAGGGCTATATCAAGAGGAACGTGGTAATTGTTTTACTCGCAGACTACGAAATCTAAACAATATTTATAACACTGGTAAAAGAATTACTAGCGTTGTAAGCTGGTAGTAATGTTTTTACGACCATCTAGGAACGGTGCCGAACGATGTGGGGGTATTCATGTAAGTAAATTTGTAACTTTTAAAAGGGATATTCATGTGAGTAAATTTTATTACTTTTGAAGGTGCAGAGGTGGGAGACTGAGAGCAAATAGAAAACTCAGCCGAGTAAATTTGTTACTTTTGAAACGTGGAGACACTAGACAAACAGAAAACTCGGAAAGAAGAATTAGATGGTAAATATTTTACTAAAATGGGAAAAAAAAACTAGAGAGAAGGAACGAGAAAATGGAAAAAATCTGGATGGTTAATATTTTATTGGGCCTTTTGATGAAACATACTCCCTCCATCCCATAAAAAACCAAATCCTAGGGATGAATCTAGACGTACAGTATATCCAGATTGACCTAGAAGTGTATGTTCAGATTCTTCCCTAGAATTTGATTTTTTATGAGACGAAGGGAGTAGATGAGATGGAAAAGAGAAAAAAGAAACATGGAAAATAGGGTGGTAAAAAAGAAAAAACCGGACAAAGAAAAAGTGTGATGCGGAGAAAAGATGGGTGGTGAAAAAGGGAAAACCGGATGGAAGCGCACGTATAAGCGCCACCGACAATTTATACCAATTTACTAAGATTAATTTATTCATAGCCCAGCTTTATTATTAACACCGTGAACTGATCTAAATCATGCATGGAGCTCGTTCAATTCACCGGCACATGCGGATGCGGCCGTGCAAACATTTCAATTTTTTTTCTCGTCGTCACTGCGCCGACAACCCAACCGACGAGCCGCTGTTGAACGGCCTCTGGTTGTAGCAGTCAAGGTTGCCGCCGGTGCCGATGCCGAACGCGTCGCAGTAGCGCTGGTAGAACCCGATCCGGTTCGCCACACGGTCGTCGGGGCCGTGCCCGCACTCCAGCCCGCCGTTGACGATGTTGGTGATCACGCCGTAGCCCGGCACCCGCCCCGCCGCGACGTCGGCCGGCGTCGGCGTCCACCGCCCCGTGATCACGTCGTGGCTCGACGGCTTGTTCCCCTGCGGCGTCATCCAGAACCACAGCGCCGTCTTGAACGACACCGTCGCGTCCGTCGCCACCAGGTCCGGGTTGTTCAGCAGGTCCACCCCGATCGCCCTCCCCGCCGGCCCGTAGTTGAAGTTGCTGCGATCGATTCGCCGCCGGCGACGACGACGACGACGGCAGCATGGTCAGAAAACCAGTATGCGAACCAAGAAAGCTCAAAAGGATTCAAGGTGAGCAATGACCGTAGTGCGTGCTTACAAGGAGAGTTGGATGGGGCCACGGCCGTAGTACTTGCGGCCGGGGGCGCATGGCCACTCCAGCGAGGGCTGGCAGTAGTCGGACGGCGGGTTCTGCTCCTGCTTGAAGCAGTATCCCCAGGAGAAGGGGCCGTCCGGCGCGGTCGGCCACCCGCCGGTGGTCTCGTGGGAGGTCTGGCCCAGGAACGCGGCGACCTCCCGCTTCCGCGTCTCGGTGCCCCCGGTGCCGCCGAACGCCGGGAACGCGGCGGCGGCGGCGATGAAGGCCTCGTAGGTGTAGAACCCGCGTGCGGGGCACGCCCCGTCGTTCCGGTGGAGGAGGAGCCTCTCGAACAGGTCCCTGGGCACGATGGAGCCCACGCCGTCCGGCGACGGCGGGCCGGGGCTCGGCGGCGTCGGGCCGCAACCCCTGCACTGGCTCTGGCAGCCGTCGCCGCAGAAGTCGGAGGTGGAGCCGCACCAACCCCAGCGGCTGCAGCAGAGGCAGTTCGGGCACCTGGCGCCGCCGGCCTGCACGCCGCACTGCTCGGCGCGCACGGCCGCGGCGAGCGCCGCTGCCAGGATGGCCAGCGCCAGTGCCGCCTTCTTGGCGAGGATCGCCGCTCTCGGCGTCGACATGCTTCTTCTCGTCTTGCTGCCGGATAACGAGCAGAGTGGTGGCTTTTTATACACAAATTTATCGAGAGAAGTCGTTGCTCGTTGCAACAATCCGATCGAGTTCAGCTTCGGACAAAGTTGACACGTTCACGGAACATGCAGCATCACGTGCCGTGGCTGCTTAGGGTACTTGTTTTTTATAATCAATCGAATTTTATATATGGAGATGGAAGGAGAGTGTTTGTAGCGGTAATGTGAGTTTTTTTTTTTCCTTTAGAACTCGGTCCTGCGAGTGATTTGGCAATCGATCGACGTGAATGCCTTCAGAATGCATTATATGCGGTGAAGGGAACGTAGCTCAACCGATTAAGTTTTTTTTTCAATTATTCTTTTGGTGTTATGGGTTGTGAGTTTGTGTGTTCACAGTGTGTATTCATTGAGCGAGTACATGCGTTTTAGAAGTACTCATTTTTTGATAATGGAAAGATTTCACTAAGAAATGAAATTACACCCGACCTCTGCATCTACCGTGGATGCACACAAAAAAAAAACATTAAGACAATAACAACAAATTAATTTGCCTTGTGGCTGCTTACTTACAATTAAAATGAGTAAAAGTACGTAATTACTCCAAAACAATGCTTTCAAGAAGAATCTGACAAATGTGTATCGATGTTGTATAAACGTCCCTATAAGTGTATATGTCTTATACGAGAGTGTGTGTCCTATGTTCCGTTAAAAAAAAGAATGCACTGCTTGCTGCGTATGGAGTCATATATATAATTCAGTTAATAATGTTTAGTCAATGCCAGTATCTTTATATGATCAACTAAAAAATACTAAATTTTGAGATGATGTTACATAAAGACAGTAATTGCAATTTGTTAATTAGGAGGCTGCGTTCGACATGACAGCAGGCAGGAAAACTGAAACATTTTAATGTTGGGACTTGGAAGGTCGCAAGCGCGGATGCGCCCTTGGGACGTGGCAATGCCATCTTCTCAGCATGAACATCATCAAATCAAATGCGTGCATTTTTTATCAAATGCATATGCATTATTTCTTGTGTTTGTCAATAGGTTGTGACGACACGCCAAAGGACTCGAAAAGAGGTTACTAGTCTAGATGGGATGGATTTTCATATTTTTCAAGAGAACATCCCATCATTATTTATATATTATTAAAAAATCATAAAAAATAATAAAATAAATCAATATGTGATATATCACTATACAAATATGTAAGTTTTCTATGACTAACTTTTTATTAAGGTTTTCGTAACCGACACCTGGTACTTTCCACATCACTCCACTGTTTGAGTAATTTCCACTCTCTTTTCTGGTTGCGATAAAACTTTGACTTACTTTGCTTGCTGGCTCTAAGCCCACCTCCTTTACTACACTACACCCTCTCCCCGCCCCTATTCAGCCCGAAAGGCTTCTAACTTCCCCGCATCTATTTTTTTGTATATCGCTCCACCACACCGAGAAGAGGTATGTGTACTAAGTAGGAAATCAAGTAGAGGGCATAAAAGCAACTCGACCGAAGGGGGAGGAAGTGTTGTAGCGAGCAAGAGAGCACTAAAGGGTGCTAAGCATATCCAATTACTGTCTAGGGACCTCACCTCTACTCTTCATCGCCGAATCTGAGTACTCAACTTGCCCGACCCGCCTCTAGGTCTAGTTCTGCGAGAATAGATAGGGATAGAAAGACCGTCCCGGTCTTTGTTTCGGAGCGGGGCACGTACTATTACCACTACGTACCACAATTTCTCCTTAGGCGCATGTCTCAATAACACAAAATGAGGGTTTCGCTCGTTATAAGACTTGAGCAAACATCTCACGACACGAGCTGACGACAGCCATGCAGCACCTGTATGAAAGTCAGTACCACATGTTCTAATTGAACGCTTTCCATTTATGATTAAAGGGCTTGTAGTTTCTGCAGTCGGCACACGCACGCGCCCTAAGCATCCAGTATCTCAGCAAATGAACATTTCTCTAAGCTTATCCTGTAGTTTATACGTCGTTTGAAAGCTGCTCAAGGATCCAACAAATAGCTAAGGTTTGTTGACGGTCCCTAGCTAGAAATAGTAGCGCCTTAAAGAAGGCGTTATTTACAAGATGGAATAGTGCTATGTCATAAGCAGAAAGACCACAAGCCATAAATTGCCAGCCCAACGTTTTAATGCAAGTGCCCCCATGAAGAGATTTTCAATCTCGAATCTCCGTCTGGTTCCCACCCTTGCTTGCTCTCGTAAGCGGTGCTACAGGTGGAATAAGAGCTGCTCGAGAAGAAGCTGTAGCTGTGGTTGAGCTAGTGCTTCATACCTTACTGGACAAGGAAGGAAAGGCTTTGAGTGATATGTAGAAACAATAAGATATCCCTTGAAACAATATGATATCCCTCAAAAGGATGAAAACAATAAGATGAACAAAATACTTTCGTTATTTCCTTGTTCAAAGATCTTGTTCGTCTGGGCTTTCTTTCAAAACAGGGTAATGAAATTTGCCTGTTTTAAAAAATAATAATCTAGATGAACAAAACAAAGTATTAAAGAAATGGACAATGGGATATAGTGATGATATCTAGAAAAGCTGAGTAGGCAATTGAGGGATCCAATTGTTTTTAGGCATGTTTTGGCTTAACATTTTGGAGCACCTTATTTCCTTAGTTCATCACTAGCATCTTTCTTGCACAAGAATATGCTTGTGCTAATGAAATTTGAAAAAGATAATGTTATCGTCACTTTCTTTGGGTCGGTATATCTTCAGATTAGCGAAGTCATTATATGTGTTTTGAGATTGACGAAGTCACCACGGATGCATTGCTATCGATAGGTTACGTCACCTAGAATAATGATCCGTAAATGCGAGCACACGTGTTAAACCTGGACCTTGAGCCCGAGTGGTTAGTTTCACCATAATAAACCTAACCAGTTGAGGTACGCTTACTTCACGAAACTAGTATAGATTTTGATACTATGTATTCCTTCCATCCTAAAATATAAGGCGCAACTACCACTAGCATAGATACCAAGAAAATATTATTATTACCTATTTGTTTGGATCACCACTACCATAGAAGTGATTTTTAGTCCCGATTTATAATCCCCATTAGTACCGGTTATAGCAACCGGGACTAAACTTTTAGGACTAAAGATCTCGACTTTTTTACCGGTTGAAATAACCGGAATATGCGGGCTGCGGGATTCGAATTCAAGATCTCTCATCTCAGCTTCACGCACGTTACCATCTCACCTACCACACACATCTGACTTAGATAAAGATGTTTTCTCTTTGAACTAAACCTTAGAGGTATCTTTAGTTCTGGTTGGTATTACCGGCCGGGACTAAAGATATTTCTAGGATTTTGAACTTTTACATCCGGTACTAAAACATCTTTAGTACCGGTTCTTAAACCAATCGGGATATTTGTGCTTTTAGGTATCCGACGAAAGATAGTTTTTCCAGTAGTGCACCTTAATATATACAATTCATACTCCCTAGGATTGGATTGGATATCTTGAGGGTGGGGGATGTAGAAAAAAAAACAAATTTAGATATATTTTTATATTATGAAACATCAAATAAAATAGTTACGTCATATGTTTTGAGATGGAAGGAGTATTTATTTATGTAATCGACGGCATACCGTTGTATGATTAGACTAATCTTCAAGCACACAATTTTCAGTGCAGCCAACTTCATTCCCAAAATGAGAGCAACAATTTTGATTAGATGCAGAAATAATGCAATGTTTCTATGATGTCATGAAACTCTTCTGCAAAAATAAAAAGGAAAGAAACGTAGTCAAGTAACACGATCACATCACTCACCGACTCCTTTGACTAATCCCTTGATAGATACACCACCATACATTTTTTGTTTGGATATACATGTGGATTGGACTTATTCCATGTGGTTCTTAAAGTAGGTAATATTGTTAGATCAACTAAATAAACAATCCAAATTATCCCTTCTGGAGGAGAAGCAAGACAAAGTTGACCGTTGACATAGTCAGATCAGCTGTAAACAAGTCAAGGAAGAAAGGCAAACCTTCAGATTTCTGTATGATATTATGCAGAACTAACCAGTAGCCACCCAGCAATAGCCTGAAGACCAAAAATCAAAGACAGTTATTTTTTATGTTTTTCCTTCTTGTAATTTGGTATAGTTTCTGCATGATCAAATGTGATAGTAATTGAATTTTCTCTAAACCTTCCTAGCAATTTGCAAATATCATACCAGAAAATCAACTCCAATGCACAGCAAAATTTCAGGTTTGTTGGTGCAGGATTGGATCAACCTCACACACATGTTCAGAAATCAATACTTCTCAAGCCGGCCAAGTACAAATATTTCTTGAAAAAATAAAGATGGGAGAAATGGGTAAAGGAATAGAAAGACAGATGAAGAAAACAAGTAAATAATATTTTTTTTTACATCAGAATTAGTTAGCATGGCTGAAAAATCTTAGATCATATCAAAAGTTTAAGCAAATAATTTGCTTTTGTTCGTAGATTGATTTGTCAGCACTTTGGTACTATAACAGATCAGGTCGACCTGATGAAGAATATATGATGCTCCACATTTGTATTTCTCATTGATTATAAATTTTGGATAAAATGATCTACTAGCAGCAAAAAAAAAAGGACATTTTTTTATACAAGCGATCTACTAGCAGTGTTAAAAAAAATTGGGGGCAAGTATTCTCACCATATTGGTACAATAAAACGTACATTTTCTCCAACTAATCTTGCTCGACTGAGTGTGAAAGCGAAAAAGGTATTAATAACCGAGGAGAAGAAAATTATCAATGCAACATAAGGTCCACGGGAAAGGTTCAATTCACATGTTCTTTTTTAAGAATAAACTTCTACTCCATCCTAAAATATTACTATCTTTATCTATATCTAGATTCGTAGATTCATTGTCCGGTAGGACAGAGGAAGTACTCTATTCCGGTGCAAAAGGATAAGGGAAGTTCCTAATTCCTAAACGCAATGAAAAAAAACTACGGGTTAAATGCAGATTGATTTGTGGTTTGATTTAAAACTTATTTTTAGCATGTTTGGAGTATCTCTTAAGTATTTTCTATACTTTAGATTCCTTAAAATGTTTTCAAACTGTCATCTAACTGAAATTGCTTATTGCTAATCATCAATGTGATACGGGCTAAACAGCAGACGCGCCAAGGGCCGCGGCGATTTTCTAGTAATACTAATAGTAAGTATCATGAGGCACATGGAACGGAACCACACACACCATTACAACAACACAAATGGCATAAACGAAGTTCAGGCCCAAAATGGCATATCAAGATCAGCTGTTCGTGCATTAGCTAGCATTTAGCAATATCTTGGTACATGGAGAGCTGCTAATTCAGATTTGACTTCAGGTATTTCTTGAACCAATCCATCATGTCTTCCAGGGCTTCCTCAGCGCTCTTGACGGTTGCTGCATCATCGTAACTGTATCTCACAGCCCATCCATGGTCTACCCCAGGGAAAATCTTGACGAAGTGAGCAATCTGTAGAGAAAATGGAAGACCTCAAGGCTCTGCAAGATTTTTAATCTGAACTGAAATGCTCACATGGATATCCAAACAGGCAGATGTTTGGAGCTATGATGCCAAATGCAGGGCTTAAGAAAGAAATACATTTGAAAAGCAGGAAAAAGACCTGATCCATTTGCACATATATTCTGTTTGCATATATATATATATATATATATATATCCTATTACATATGTCATTAAAGAAATACTAATAATCATGTGCTTTATAAGGCAGTCCACCTTGATTGTTGTTAAATAATCAAAACACATAACAAACAGTTGAGACACATGTTTTGGCATCAAGGATTTTATATATGCAAATTTAGATCAATATTGAACTATTAACTGAATCTGAGCTTTCCTTACTTTCTGTAAATTTTCTAGCTTAAGATCAACCCAAGGGTTGACAACTTACCTCGGAGTTAGCAGAAAGGATCTGCTCAAACTTTTAACAGCTCTGGTGGAGACTTGTCAATTTCAGCACCAAGTATATAAATTGGGCATTTGAGTTGAGTATTAGTTAACATATCAGAGGTTAAGTGTTTGAAGCCCTTGTGGTAGATGAAATTTAGGACGTGGAAACTCGAGCAATACAAATTTATCCTTTGATGTCATCGACAGCAAGTAAAGAAGGGTGTAGCAATACAGCAGCCTGGATTTCATGGTTGCTAACTCCACCATACATTTGCTGAAAATATGGAAAGTGATCATATTTATTGTAGAGAAATAGATGAATTAGGAAAAACACCACCCCGATAAAAGATGATCCCTTCTCCTTTAGAACAGCAATAACTGGTTTTGCCTCTTCAATTGCCTCTCTATTAAAATAAAATTTATCTTCCATTATCTAAAAGATTAAAAGAAACATTTTTTTTCTGCTCAATAAAACTTTTCAACATAGATAAAAAAAAAAGTTTTCAGGCTCTATGAGTGCCTGAATGATCAGAACATTTACAAAAAGTATAAATGCAGAAGAACTGAAAGTTCAGAGAGTCATCTAATGTAGTTATCAGCAAAATGTTCATTCAAACTGACGACATTCTTGAGGCATGCCCAGAAGGTTTATATGTGATTTTGACAGGGTTGAATGAATTATTTACTGCTTGAAACAAACTTGGCTAGGAGCATTGTGCGATCGTGCCACAGACAATGGTAGCATTTCCACACAAATAATTTCAAGAAGATAGAAACAAGCTGTCCTGAAACCTCAAGGATAGGTAAAAGTTGAGGAGATAACGAACTGGATTATGTGACTGTAACCAAATTCCAGGATTGTTGGGATTGTCTGGCTGGTATGGGTTCCCATGAAGGAAATCTGGCACCACAACGAAGTAACCAGACAAAGCAACCTTGTCAGTTTTCTTCCTTCACGAAATATCAAAATATTTAACATTCATGTCAATCTATAAATGATGGGTATTGCTAGAAACAAGCAGATGCACTTCAAATAGAGAATACAAGCAAAATCGTAGTTCCAGTAGCCACCTGATTTTGCTACATAGAGGTCGACTAATTCAACCTTCATCAACATTATACTGTGTTATTTTTGCTAAGGAAACAAACAGATGCACTTCAAATAGAGCATAAATGCAAAATCTTGGTTCCAATACCAATCTGATTATGCTACATCATGAGATTCAACATTATACTGTATTATTTTGCGAAGTATATATTCAACAAATGCACAAATTCAACAAGTGCGAGTTGAACAAATAGGAATGTATGTAATAGTAGACAAATCTGAATTGAAAACTTCAAAAGATCCATTATTCTTGTGTAATTCTGATCCCTTATCCTGAAACAAGGTTTTGGAAGAGGAAATTCAGAATAACTGATGTACATAAATACCAGCAAGCAACTGCAGGGAATGGAATGGAATTGTATAGAGGAGGAGGCCAGGAGGGTCAATGTAGATTCCATAGCTTACCTCAGGTTTGGGGCTTCAAAGCCTGCAAAAAGAGGAAATGGTTTTTCAGCAGTCAACATCCCTAGTCGATCCTTGCAGGTTCAATTTAACTCGTGAATCGAAAGTTACCAAAGGCGTCGGAGATGAGGACGACGGCGGCCTTGGAGCCGGCCGAGCCGGCGACGCACGCCTTCTGCCCGCCGAAGTCGCCGACGACCTCGCCCCCTCCGCCGGCGGGTTCTCCCAGCAGTGCGAGCTTGCCATGGAACACCTTCAAGTCAGCAGAGACCGCCACTCTAGTGAAGAAACAGCGAGGCGCCCAGGATTTCTGCGAAAGATTATAGGGTTTAGAAATGGACGTCGTGCCAGCCGGCAATTGTTTATACGGCGGCTGCGGCGCGTGACCTCACCGGTGACGCCGCTTTGATGCTGAGCTTTGCTCGTTGCTGGGTTGCTGCACGCGCTGCAGTTACGGGCTTGCGGCCATGGGTCCTGGGCTTGCGGCCAGCAGGGCTTGCGGCAATTGTTTATTCCAGAAGAACTTGGAATAGAGAACTGGGGATGCTTGCAAATTGATGGTGTTAAAAGCCAAATGGTCTGGTTATGTGCAAAATTTTAAAAGTTCAACTCAAGAAAATGATAGTACGTATGTTTTCATTACCACCAAAACCGAAAAGATGCTCGCATCCATTTTTATTACACAAGAGGAAGTTTACTTCAGTTCGGCACAAGCAGCAGATACCCACATAAGCAAAGCATATGTACTAGCAGCAGCAGACTGGAAGGCCTACCCAACCATAATTCAGGACCTACGGTTACTACCATAAGACGTAAATTCAGGATGCTTGCGATGAAACATGAGCAGTACACCAGCCGGTCATGAAGGGGTGCTATACTGCTATGTCAAATTCACTTCAGGTTCTTATCAAACCAATCAATCATGTCAGCCAGGGCCTCCTCGGCGCACTTGACAGCAGTTGCATCGTCATTCTTGTATCTCACTGTCCATCCATGCTCAACCCCAGGGAAGATTTTGACAAAGTGACCAATCTGCGTGCCCAACAAAGTACATGTCAGGATGAAAAACCTCTATATGTAAGCCTTACAACAATCTCCTGTCGCTAATGTGTTTCTCCAATTTGCAAATTATGATTCTTCTCCTTAATCCTGCATATTTCGTATTGTCTCAGTGCTTTTCACCAGTTTCAGTGAATATAAGGATGTCTCTATTTTTCAACGTTTAAGAACCAAAATCTTCAGCTGGACATCACCACCGTATTATACATATAAAATAGCAACAATGGAACAAATAAGGTGAAAGATTGATTTCTTTGCATCACTATTACGTGGCCTTTAATCGCAAAAGGAGGCTGAGTATTTCCAATATCAAAAGCTAAGGCATACTTCTTGTAAAGACTTGCTATCCTTACTTCTAATATAAACACCGCAATTGCTGAATCTTTGGGAAAAGGAAAAGCCAAAGGCATGATTTGCTGGGACATCAAAATCAGAATCAGAATATACTATAATGGGACAGTTTGGCACTAGGGTAAATCTTGAAAACTTACTTTAGATTTTAGAATAAGTTATATCTGGAAAACCTGGAGCATGTAAATGTTTGTCTTGATTACTTCAATGACTGAAAACTTACCCCTGACTTAGAAGAAAGAACCTGCTCAAACTGCTTGACTACTTCTGGTGGGGACATGCGGTCAATTTCAGCTCCAAGTATAGCAATTGGGCATTTAACCTCTGAAATTAGGTAGCTCATGCCATAGACATAGATAAGTATCAAAGCTTCTAGCCCTCTACAAGAGAACAATGTGTGTGTATCTACAAAATTCTCAAGAAGGGGTCTAACCTTTCATATCATCAACAGTAACAAAAGATGGGTGACACATCACAGCTGCCTGGATCTCATGAGCTTTCGCTAACTCTACCACCACCTTTGCTGATACATGAAAGAAGTGACATGACACTCACAGTTAGCAAGCTAAACCTTCAAATTCTTGTTCAGAATTACAAAAACACAATAGACAAAAAACAGCACTTACCACCCCAGCAATAACCTGCAGCCCCAATACTAGACATTCCTTTCTCCTTTAGAGCGGCAATAACTGGTTTTGCCTCTTCAAACACTTTGTCCTGTAAAAAGGAAAAACATATTATTTGATGATATTTTCAATAGGCGGAGAAAAAAATTTGAAAATATATAGCATCAAGAAAAAATGAAACAACAGAACCTGAACAATTTTCCAAAATACGAAAAGAAAAAGGGAACATAATTTTCAGGAGAGAATAACAAACCGGGCCATGCTCTTTTATCCACTCTTGAAACGGTTTCTCAGTGCTTTCAGGTACTAAAGGATCCCCGTGTAAGAAATCTGGCACCACAACAAAGTATCCAGACGAGGCAACTATGTCGGCTATCTTCCTTCAGGAGATAAGTGATTACTCATCAGGTTCCACAGTATAAGTTATAGGTAGCAGACAATCAGTACTCAAGACAACTAGAGTACTTCAAAGAGGCAGGCACATGCCATCATGAAAATTGAATTTCAACTTTACAAATTTCAATAACCATATCAAAATCCCAGCGCAACAAACTCTGTCAGTTATCTTCCTTCGTGAGATAAGCGACTACATCAGGTTCTATAGTATAGGTCATAGCTGTCAGACAGTGCTAACAAGTTATTACGATAGACTAAAACACTTCAAAGAGGGCACATGTCATCATGAAATTGTGGTTAAATTTCCAAAACAAAAAAAAACTATTAACCATGTGAAAATCCCAGCACACGTACAGTATGGCCTCCGAGGTTTCTAACACCCCAATAATCCATGTCCCCAACATATATAGGAATAGTGGCATATCCTGTACAGCAGTACAGGTGGAATCGAAATCCATTTCCCAAAAATATATAGGAATAGTGGCATATCCTGTATAGGTGGAATCAAAATAGTATCAGGTAACACAAAGATCTGTAGTTCTGTACCTCAGGTTGGGCGCTTCAAACCCTGAAAGAGGAGAAGACCTAACTTTAAGGAGAACGGAGCAGGAACTAACAAAGAGAAAGAGAAGAGGGGAGGAGGGGGTCAATCACCGAAGACGTCGGAGACGAGGACGACGGCGGCCTTGGACTCCGCGGCGCCGGCGACGTACGCCTTGATCCCGCCGAAGCTGTCCACGACCTTCCCCTCCCCGCCGACCGGGTTCAGAGTCGGCGGGTTCGCGCAGCACTGCGGGCTCGCCATCGCCTGCTCCCCCGAAACTCTCGCCTTCACCTCTCACGCACTACTGGTTGCACGTCAAGTTGCAGACTAGCAGAGTCGCGGTGTTTGAGTGTTTCTCGAGTCTCAGCGAGGATAAATGGGAAGGGAAGGAGAAAATTGGATGTTTGCCACCTCCTGTCGTGTGGCTTCGCAACATTGCCATCTTCGCAAAATTACCACTTTACTCGTAAGTACCTTGATTAGTATACCAATAATCAATTTTTTTAAGTTATTTTAGGATCTGTTTAAGAAGGTTCTGGCTACTGTAGCTTCTCCTAGAATCAGAAACTCCCCAAAACAGCTGAGCTTTTGGTCCAATTTCTAAGAAGTTGTAGTTGTAGAATCCAAAAAATGAACTAGAAGCTACCCAGCTTCTCCAAACTCTCAGAAACTAACTACCAACCAGCTGCTTCTCAGAATCTTAAACTCTCCCAAACAGGACCTTAATTTGTTTTACCATTAATCAGCAGGGTAAGTGATAATACTACCCCTGCATAGCTAAAACTTCTCCTAGATCCGAGCCACATATGTACTCATGTAGCTCGCTGTCTGTTGGCCGCCGCTTGCGCTCGCTCTCCACCAATGAGACCGCGCTTCTCCTCACCAGCAAGCCATGTTGGACGTAAGTCCATTATGCCCAAGATATGGAATAAAGGATCGCGATCAGCTGCCCCCCTCTAGTCCTGAATTGTATATACACTACTAGAGAATACCTTTTACTAGCGGTTCGTAATCTTCTTTACTACCGGTTATAGTTATCAGGACTAAATATCTCGATTTTTAATACCGTTTGAAATAACCGATACTAAAAATATTTTCTCAGTTAAAAAATATGCAGGCTACGGAGATCTCGATTTAGTACCGATTGAAATAACCAGTACTAAAGATATCTTCTCAGTCAAAAAAATATGTAGGCCACTACATGATTCGAGCACAAGATCTCTCACCTCAACCTCACGTGTGTTAACATCTCACTTACCACACACATTTGACAAGTATAGAGATGCTTTCCTTTTGAAGTAGGACCTGGAGATATCTTTAGTCTCGGTTGGTGTGTTACCAGCCGGTACTTAAAAATATCTTTAGTCTCGGTTGACCATCTTTAGTCCGAGTTGGTGTTACCAACCCAGACTGAAGATGCATATTTAGTTCCGGTTGGTGTTACCAATGGTTGGAACTAAATATATTTTTGGGACGTGGGCTTTTAGAACAGGTAATAAAAATATCTTTAGTACCGGTTAGTAAGAAAACCGAGAAATTTATGTTTTTGGCACACCGAAGAAAGATCACTTCCAAGTAGTGATATATACGTATGTATATAAAATTTATAAACGTATACAATTTATATTTATATATATTATGTATAAGCATATATTTTTAACGTATAAAAATTATATATACATATACAAAGTTTGTGTGCATACTTTGTATATGTATATATTAGAAAAACCAAAAAAAACGACTTATACAAATATGACAAGGATATTGCTAAGGATGGGAGCACTACTAATGACAATGGTAAGGGGAAAAAATGATTAGAGGCCCAGTCACTTGCCCAATATGTGGAATGAAGGGTCGTAGGCAAGCTAGTTACAAGTGCCCACTCAATGGAACCAAAAAGAGACAAAGTGTTGAACTTTCCTTCAAATCTTAAATTATCAGTTCATGTGCCATAATTGTATATTTTTTTACCTGCAGGAAGAGGAAGCCTAGAAAGAACACTACAAAAGCTAGCTAGACCGGGTGAACCTAGCACCCTATAAAGGCCAACTAGGGAAGAAATACTGAACTGGCATGGTCAAGGTAAGCAACATGACAAATGCTTACTATCCAGCAATGTACAAATGACAAGCAAAATCATTTATCTAAGTGTGATAACATATATATGTGCAGCCGTATTGCTTTCTTGCTGGTAGAGAGCTGTTCTTCACAATCCACCATAACTACTTCACAGCAGATGCCTACTCCAACTCCACTAAAGAAGATACCTCCAAAAAGGAAGTTAAAAATTGGATGAATGATCTCTGTGATGAACTCAGCTTAAGTATTATGACTATTATATCAGTGTGCCTTTTTATGTGAGATGTGAACTCACAACTAGTTTTATTCAGTGTAAACTCAATTTGAGTGAGGCTGTGAACTCATTACGTCCATTTATTTTGTGACATGTGAATTCAGTGGAATGAATGAGGCTGTGAACTTACGATGTTAGTTTATTTTGTGAGAATGAACTAAACTGTATGATCGATATCTTGATGTATTTCATGATGTCAATGTATTGTATCACTGATAGCCCACGGTGACAAAATCCACGTCCAGTATGGCTTGCCGGTGAGGAGAAGTGCGGTCTCATTAGCGGAGAGCTAGCGCAAGAGGCAGGCAACAGACGACGAGCTACGTGAGTACATATGTGGCTCGGATCTAGGAGAAGTTTTAGCTATGCAGGGTAGTATTGTCACTTACCCTGCTGATTAATGATAAAACAAATTAAAATGACTAAAAGGGTGATTATGGCATATTAATCAAGGTGCTTACGAGCAAAGTGGTAATTTTACAGAACAAACGTCGAAGGTGGCAATACTGCGAAGCCACACGATGGGAGTGGCAAACATACAATTTTCTCGGTGGGGAGAGGAAGGGAGCCGAACCGCGGAAAGTAGCCAGTTGATTGCAACGGATATAGCAGATTAGCAGAGCAGGAAAATTTTACGCCTCGATCCAACCGGAGTTCAGGAAGAGATGAGAATAAGGTCACTTTGACTATCTTAACCAGTGACCCAATCTTATTCGTATCCCAAAACCATAATACCTGATATCTCGACCCCTCAACTATTAAAACCGATGAAACTTGATTCCCTCAACGATTTTGGAGAACGGTTTCGCTGACGTGGTGCCTATGCGGCGGTATTGACCTGGTCTTTATTCCACGTGGCATTGACGTGGCACTTAGTGGCATTAGAATTAAAAAAATATGTGTGGGACCCATTTATCATTCACACAAAAAAATATCATAGGACCCACTGACATGTAGGCCCACATGTCATCATCTCTCTCCTTCCCTTCTTCCTCCCTCCATCTTCCTTATATCTCTCTCCTTTCCTTCATTGGGTGGCACAGTCGCACAGAGGGAGGACCGGAGGAGACGGGAGAGGCCAAGGGGTGGAGAGGGCGGCGAGCTGCTCCTCTCCCACCAGCCGACGCGCACCACTGCCTCACCTCTTCTTCCGCCGACTGTCACGCACCGCTCTTTCCTCTCTCGTCGGGCATCACGCACCGCTGCCTGTTGAATAGTATAGGGAGATATATTAGTGTGTAACGTGGATACATTGTATTGAACCTCAGGGGGGCGGTATATATAGGAGTACATAGGGAGGAGATAAGGAAGTTTTACATATATGGAAGGAGTCCATACAAATCAATCATATCGTAATATGACTCTAACTACCATATATTCTAGCATCTCGCAGTCCAAGCGTGAGCAACGCGGATGCTTAGACTAGAAAAGAAACCGGCGAGAGTGCTCGATACAGATGATAACCCTTTGTGCCGTTGTCGATGTAAGCAAAGAGAAGGGGTTGTGATCAATGAAGTCGTGTGTAGAGTAGTCATGATTGATGCAACCGAAGTCAGTAAGCTGATGTCCAGGTAGCCTAGCCGCAGGGCATGCATGGGGCGTCGTAGAGTGTTCATGAGCACGCAGGATGGTGCTGTAGACCAAGGTGCGCGAGGACGCGCTGAAGACAATGACGGTGACGCGATTGCGGCAGTCGTTGAGGAAGATGACACCAAATAGCCGATGTAGTCGAACCGTGGAAGACGAGACGTCACATCGGGTTTGCTAGACCTGGGGATAACTCAGAACGAACGCGTGCAATGGTCTTGCCAATACCGCGCGGGCGAGCTAGGGGACCACCATGAGTCATACGCCAATGTCGGAGGAGACTAGCAAAGAAGGCTTTCGAGACGGTCGTTGTGCGAGAACGACGTAGAGAGAGAATTGTCGGAGCAGCACGCAGTTATCGGAGAAGAGCGAAGTGTAGTCGAGAAAGACACGACGATGCTGGCGATGAGACAAACTAGATGAAAAAGAAGGCAAAGTAGTTGGACCAACGGCTTGGAACGGCGACATCGGTAGCCATGTAGGATCGACTGGACCACCGACCTGGAGTGGCAATAGTGGCAGCCTAGAGATGCGGCGATGATGCTTGAACTAGACGAAGAAAACCCTGAGTGGCTGACAACGACCAGTGCGGATGACGAGATAGTCAGGGGCGGAGCTAGCTAGTTGAGGGGGGTTCCCTGGAACCTAGTCCAAAAAAATGTTAGCTATAATTAGTCTATTTTCATCATATATACACCCTCTCAATTTAAACTTAGGCACACGTATTAGCATAAATTTAGTCCAAGGCAGAGTAAAATAAGTGAGTAGCACCCATCTCCGTTTTATTCTAGCTCCGCCCCTGGAGGTAGTCGATGCGTAAACGGCGACCCGAAGGGGCGACACAGGTGCAGCTCTATGTCGATGCAGCGGCGGAAACTCCAATGGCGGTGAGGTCACGCTATGGAGGACGCCTCTCAGCGTTGCAACAGCCAATGTGAGTGTGAACCACGGGCAGCAGCACTGTGACCCGAGGGGCGACGCAGTAGCAACCCAAAGCTTGATGGCATAGACGCGTGCTCGATGACGATTGGTGGTAGGGTGTCGTTGTAGCCGAATGCTTGAACAGGTGATCAAGCGAAGTTGCGCGGAGCTGGACGATGAAAAGGAAGCCGGAGTCGATGCTGATGTTGAAGATGTGCATATGTCGATGAGGTGGTGGACGACGCAAACTCGGGAAAAAAACACACGCACAGCAGCAGTACGAAAGCCTAACTTCCATGGTCCAAAGACCAAGCAACACTTCCATGGACCAAGTCCACGGACCACACACGTCAAACAGCTCATCTTACCCCATCTCTCCCTATCCAAGAACAGAGAGTGAAGCAGAGCGGAGAGGAGCCGAGGCGGCTGGTCCATGGCGGCCATCCCACGGCCGGTGGTTGTGGAACTGGTGGCAAGTGGTGGCCAAGCGGTCCCACCCCCGAAGCAGCCGGAACGGAATCGACGCTAAGTCGACGTGACGGAGGGAACGCGGCAGAGTCGGGGATGCCGTCGTGAGCAGCACGGCGGCAGGGGGCCCGGCGACGCCGGCTGTGTATCTCAGCGTGGTGAAGAAGCGGTCGTCCCCCCCATCCTGGTGGCGGCGGAGCCGGATCCCCTGGATGGTGGTGGTCGTGGAGAAGGGCGGAGCCAGTCGGGGCCCTGCCAGCGTCCTCCAGATGCCGGCGTGAGGACGGGGGTGGCAATCGACGCTGGAGAAGAGCCGGGACGGAGACGGCATGCAGGAGGCTGGCCTAGTGCAGCAGAGGCGAGACGTAGGGTTGGCCGCCGCGATGGCAGTTGAAATGTTGGGCGGTCGGTGCCGAGACGGAGCCGGGGTAGGCGGTCACGCCGCCGGCTGCCCAGATCCCGACGGGCCAGGGGTAGAGCGGCCCACTAGATCCGACCGCCGGCCACCAGATCCAGTCCCTTCGGTGGTGTGCGCGGTAGAGACAGCCATGGCTCGGACGACGGAGGCATGCAGACAAGCGGGAGGGGAGAGGCTGATGGAGAGGCGGCGAGGTGGCGCCGACAGAGTCGGAGGTGTCATCAGCATGCAGGGGGCGGGGCCCTGTCGGTGAGGCCGGTGGAGGAGCACGGATGCTGAAGACGACGCTGGCCGCGGGCGGCCTGGTGGGACACGAGAACGCGTCGCACGAAGGTCGGCAGAGGAGATGCAATTTGTTACTGCCTGCTTGACGACGACTAGACTCTACAAAGAACGGTCGGGGAGATCGATCTATCTAGGACGACGATAGCGATGAGGAAGAAAACAAAAAAATAGGGGGTGGCCGCCCCGGGAGATCGCTACTCCCGGAGCAGCGGCAACGGAAGCGAGAGAGATAGAACACCGCTATGATACCATATTGAATAGTATATGGAAAAAGATTAGTGTGTAATACGGATGCATAGTATTAAGTATCAGGGCGTCAGTATATACAGGAGTACATACAGAGGAGACAAGGAAGAATTACACATATGTAAGGAATCCACATAAATCAATCATATTCTAATATAACTCTAACTACCATATATTCTAATAGCGCCAGCCGGCATGCGCCGCCTCCTCTCTCGCCGGTCACCGCGTGCCGCTCCCTCCTCTCCCGTCGGTCACCGCGTGTCGTTGCCTCCTTCCTCGTTGGCGAACGGTGGCAGCAGCAGGCCTCCTCAGGGGAGACGGTCGGCATCGGCCCAGGCCAGCGGACCGCGCCTTCGATCTCTACCTCAACGGTGGCCTCCTATTTCCTCTTCCTCCCGCCAGCAAGCTCAACATCACCATCTCAGCCATATGAAGATGGCGGCGGTGGAGGTCGGAGGTGAATTCAAGAATTGCATGCGCCACGCCAATGAGGATGGCGGTGGAGACATTGGTGACGCTCGCTAGGGGATTGGTGGCAACGTTCGCTCGCGGAGAGCCTCGCTGGCCTGAAAGGAGTAAGAGAGGAGAGGGGAAGGGATAACATAAGTGAAGGGGAGGAAATGGGAATGAGGATGACATGTGGACCCCACATGGGCTCATCATTTTTTAATTATTTTCTAATGTAACTGACATGTGGGCCCATGGTTTTTATTTTTTTTCTAGATCAAATTGCCACGTAAGTGTCACGTTAATGTCACATGGGACGAAGATATAGTCAAAGGAGCCACGTCAATTAAAATTAGGGACAATACTACCGAGAGATCTCGTTTGCACTAGTTTTGTAAGTTGGGGATACGTTGTATCTAATTTTGTGATTTTGTAAATGGGCAATAAGATGAGATGACCCTATACTTTTCCCTCACTGCTGATGCATCCAATCCAACCAATGCAGTGTAATTTGGGCCACTTAGGGTGTGTTTGGTTGCTTGCATCAGACTTGGTCCGCACCTAGGGATTCAATTTTCGGTTGTTTGGTTACCTGTGTGGCCTTCCCAACTAGGACCCACCCATGCAAAAAGAGCTCCTCAGCCAGGCTGAGAGGAGACGCTTAAATTGAGCTTCACAACTCAACCTGGCCCGCCTTGTGCAGCGACCTGCACCCGCGCATGCAGGGGACGAGCGTAGGGGTCCGTCCGCCCCCTCCTCATTTCTGCCCCAAAAATGCAAAAATGATGGTTTGGTGAAGCTCGGCACTGCCATCGTCTTCCTCCACTCTCTCCCGTCGCTGGAGCCATCTTCCACACCTGCTACTGTCGCCTACCCTCTCGAGCTCTGGCGAGCTAGATATGGCAGCTAGGAGCTCCACCGAATCCGGCCACGAGGAGTAGCAAGAGCTGGCAGCGAGGTGGGGAAGCAACGAGTGGCAGAGGTGGGGGAACGACGAGCGGCGGATGTGAAGGAGCGAAACTTCCTTGGCTAGTGGTAGGGGCGAAGGTGGAGGAGCGGCGAGCGAAGAGAGCGAGGGATCCGACAGAGCAGCGTAGGACGGAGAAGCAGAGCAGCGAGACCGCGGTGAGGATTGAGGAGCGGCAAGCGCTGAAAGGATCCGGCTGAGCGGCCTCAGCCTTGGCCTTGGTGGAGCTGCGGCGAGCGGCGACGACGGAGCGACCTCGAGAGGACGAGACTTTTTTATTTTCGTTTTATTTTTCCTACCTTAATCTAGCACTAAACTAAATACCCTACAGATTTGTTACTGTACAGGATAAACTCAAATGATCAATTGTAAAATATGAATTTAGATGAATTTTCACTGTGAAAAATATTGGTATAGAACCAAGTTCGGCTAGGTGGTAATCATCTCACCCTAAAAAAAATTACTACCATACGAATGGTACATGCAGCCTCAAACCGTATTTCCCGTACAATCAACCGAACAAAATAGCCAGGCTAAGCCAATACAACCAACCAAACGCATGCACGTGTATCCTCCTAACCATGCTAAGCTCAAGCTGGATGTAAGAGAATGATCAGGCTAAGAGGATACGAGCAACCAAACACACCTTTAGTGCTTGCAGCTGCAGGCTTCACACGGCCCAGATCAAGATGGACCGCACCGCCTGGGCTTGGATGTAGCTTAGCCCGTAGAGAAATTTCTACTCTTTTTCAAAGAGCATACCAAAGACAAGAGAAAACGTACATATCCCCTGCATCCATGTTTATTACAGAAGTTCAAAGCAGATACCCACACAAGCAAAACTAGCACAAGCAGACTGGGGAAGCCTACTCAACCATAATCAAGGCCCTACCGTTATTACCATACAACGTGAATTCAGGATGCTCGAGATGAAACATGAGCTGTACAGTGTAGACCAGCCGATCATGGAGGGCTGCTATGTCAAATTCACTTCAGGTTCTTATTAAACCAGTCGATCATGTCTGCCAGGGCTTCTTTGGCGCTCTTGACAGCAGCTGCATCGTCATCCTTGTATCTCACTGTCCATCCATGCTCGACCCCAGGGAAGATCTTGACAAAGTGACCAATCTGCGTGCCCAACAAAGTTCATGTCAGAATGTAAAACCTCCATATGAGCTTTAGAGCAATCTCCTCTCACCAATGTGCTTCTCCGATTTCTCTATAAACTGCTGCATTTCATGATTTCTTTTCCTTCATTTCTCCTGCCTATTTCGTTTTGTTTCATGTAGCACTTTTCGCCAGTTACAGGCAATATATAAGGTTTTCTTTGCATCACTCCAACATAGCTTTTAGTCACCAAAAAAAAGGCTGGGTATTTCCAATATCAAATGCTAAAGGCATACATGTTGTAGTAGGTATTCCTACTTATAATACAAATCCGCAATTGTTGGATCTTTCACAAAAAAGGAAAAACCAAGGGCATGATTGGATGGTCTATCAATATATACTATGATGGGACAGTTTGGCACTAGGTTCTTGAAAATAATCTTTCGCGGATTGAGAACATACCTCTGACTTAGAGGAAAGAACCTGCTCAAACTGCTTGACTACTTCTGGTGGGGACATACGGTCAATTTCAGCTCCAAGTATAGCAATTGGACATTTGACCTCTGAAATTAGGTAGCATGCCATAGACATAGAGTAAGTATCAAATCCTCTATAAAAGAACAATGTGTGTGCTGTGTGCATCTACAAAATTCTCAAGAAGGGGTCTAACCTTTGATATCATCGACAGTAACAAAAGAGGGGTGACACATCACAGCGGCCTGGATCTCATGAACTTTCGCTAACTCTACCACCACCTTTGCTGGTACATGGAAGAAGTGACATGGCACTCAACAGTCAGCAGTTAGTAGGCTAACCCAGAATTATAGATCATTGTTACAAAAACACAATAGACAAAAAAAAAACAGCACTTACCACCCCAGCAATAACCTGCAGCCCCAATACTAGATACTCCTTTCTCCTTTAGAGCAGCAATAACTGGTTTTGCCTCTTCAAACCCTTTATCCTGTAAAAGGCAAACATATATTGTTTGATGAAATTTTCAATAGAAGGAAAAATGCTGAAAGATGACAAATAAAGTTAGGGACGCAAATTTACCCACTCATGGTTAACCACTGACCCATCCCATCTAACTAAAAGGTACTTTCCACTCATTTGCTAGTTCATAACATGTATAAAATTGCAAACGCAATGGAATATAATGGGTCAATGGGTACCCATGGGCCAACCACCTTGCATCCGTAAGTTACAAAAGAAATAAGGAACCAACAGTCTGTCAGTCAGTAAGGTATCTCTAATCAAGCTTATGACTACAAGGGAAGAGAACTTCATACAGACCAGCCGATTTTCCTACACAATTTTGCATAAAGCTAGACTTTAAAAGTAGAATTAGATTTAACATACAACTATTGCTTCTGTTCCATAAACAGAACTGCATTTCGTATACAACTACATTGATCAATCTACACCATTATAATATGACATCACAATCAGTCGATCACACGGTGCATATCTTTCTCTTCTTGATTACATGGTAATTAGTAGGCCTCTAGAGCGAACTTGATGGCTTATTTTCGCCCTCTCTTAATAATTAATAGATGCTTAGAAGTCAGGAAGATGTATAGCTATGCATTATATAGACTCATAGCTGTTGTATTGGAATAACAGATCCTATATACGCAAAATGAAATGGTACTCTTATATACACCCAGTTAAATTTAAGAAATTTTCAAGAAACCACAGTATATGCTAGTAAGAAATCACTAGCATCCGCAAGATGGCAATCAAAAAGATTTGAAAACATATAGCATCAAAAATTTTGAAACAAGGGAATCTGAATAATTTCCTAACATAAGAAAAAGAAACGAGTGGAACATAATTTAAGGAAAGAATAACAAACCGCGCCATGATCTTTTATCCACACTTCTATCGGTCTCTCAGTATTTTCTCGTACAAAAGGATCCCCGTGTAAGAAATCTGGCACCACAACGAAGTACCCAGCCGAGGCAACTTTGTCGGCTATCTTCCTTCATGAATTAAGAAATTACATCAGGTTCCAGAGTATAAGTTATAGGCAGCTGACAGTTAGTGCTTATGATAAGCTAGAGTACTTCAACGAGGGCACATGCCATCATGAAAATTGGAGTTGAATTTTTAAAAAAAAATCATGCCAAAATCCCTGCACAGAAAACTTTGTCAGCTACTATCTTCCTTCATGAGATAAGCTACCTCATCAGGTTCCATAGAGTACGTCACATATGACAGATACTTACAATAAACTAGATTACTTCAAAATGTTCGAATAGCACATTGCACTTAATTTTTTTCAAAAATTAATCCCACCACGATACGGCCATCATTGCACGGAAGACATCCCAATAATCCATTTCCCCAAAAATATACTAGGAGTAGGAACAGACCAACAGTGTCATATCCTGCATAATCCTGTACAAGTGAAACAGAGATAAGTAGCAAACAGATAAATCTGTACCTCAGGTTCGGCGCTTCAAACCCTGCACGATGAGAAGACCCCGTTACTTTTCATTACTAAAAAAGAAGTAAGCAGGAACAGAACAAAGAGAGGGGGGATCAATCACCGTAGACGTCGGAGACGAGGACGACGGCGGCCTTGCACTCGGCGGCGCCGGAGATGTACGCCTTGATCCCGCCGAAGCTGTCCACCACCTTCCCCTCCCCGCCGGCGGGATTCAGCGTCGGTGGGTTCGCGCAGCACTGCGGACTCGCCATTCTGCTTCACCCCTCAACCTCTCCTCCACTCGCTTCTCCTCACGCCCACTGCTGCTGCTGCCTGGTCACAGCCTCTGCCTCGCAGCGTGTCCGTGCGAGGACATAAATGGGGAAGGCAGGGAGCCGGTTGTACTGTGGAAAGCGGCCGCTTGATGATGAGTGGGTGACGAGTAGTTAAATGTCAAATAATAGTTAAACGCCCCCTTATGGTTGCGACGGATTTCGAAAGGAAAAAATACTCACGAAAATTACTCTCGATTCGAATCCAAGAACTATAGGGAGAAGTACAGAAGGTTCCGGAGGCTTGGGGGGTTTGGGCTTTTCGAGGGTGAGGTCAGTGCTGACGCCCCGAGGGCTACGTGAGCCCATTCGTTCACGGTATGTTGTGTGGGCCGTTTGGAGTAGAGAGGCCTACGGGCCCAGAACTCCAGATCCAAGATTCTAAGATGGGCTTAGATTATTGGGTAGAGAAATTTTTGGTCCTCTTTTCGAACTGCATGTTAGATGGAGAAAATGTCCATTTCCTTCTCCATTTGGGATTTGGGCCACTGGTCTCCATTTCGTAGTGATTGGACGAAGCAACTGCTTCAAAAAGGAAAAAAAAAATCTGATTGATAAAGACTGAACTGGCATCATCCTGCACGATGATAAGCTCTATCTGATGATGCCAAATCTGTTCACTTATAAGCAATGATGGAAAAAAAAACCGATCACACTGAATCTCGTGTCATCATTTCGATCGGTTAGGTGATGGCGGGACTACGTAGAAGAGGTCTAGATCTAAGCCATAAACAGCACCCAACAACTCTTTAATTACACAGCTCGCCTGAGGAATGATTATCCATTTATTGTCTTTTTCCATCTTAATTAGTACTACGTACTATCTTATACAGGGATATATAATATATATGATTTCGTACAAAAGAACAAGGAATCGTCGTACAACTGTCCCTAAATATAATCGTAAGTACGTGATAATGTACTGCAAGTCTGCAATTGCAAGGATGTCTTGCAAGCCGTGAGCTTTGATGAAGTGGAGGTACCGGTCTATACAGCTGGGAGTAATGCCAGCAATCTCAATCCGATCGAGCAGAAGCTGCTCATCCATGTCTTCTTCCCCATCTGCCTGGCTCAAGTACTCCAAGCTAGCGATCGACGATCGAGACATATAATATATAGGAGCATATACATATATATCTGCAGCTGATCGAAATGCGTGGTTAATCCAAGCCGTGCATGATGCATCGCGTTTCCAGGGCACCGCCGTTGGAAGACCCCCTGCTCGGGCTCATGTAGACGACGTGGTGGTGCCCGTGCGCGGGCCTCAGCGGCGTGGATGTGCAGGACATGAGTGGGCTCTTCACGATGGGGATCAGCGACTGCACCACGTCCGTCATCAGCGGCCGGTAGTCCGCCTTCGTCTGTATGCACATCGCCGTGATGGCGGCCACCTGCGCATACAACATCGCAAGTTCGCAACAATACACGGGTCAAAGTCACAACTGCTTCCAGTTAATAAATACTGTAGTGTAACTCCTATGTGGAGAGTGAATTACTAGCTAGGAAGATATAGATACCTGGACCAGATCTTTGAGGGAGAACTGGCCTATCAGGGCAGGATCCACCATCTGCACGAGCTTCTCGCGGTTCGTCAGCCGCGGAAGGGCCTGTGTTGATTCCAAATGGCAAAAAAGTGAGAAAAATTAAGTGTGTCTGTCGGTCATCCTGACGTGACTAGCATATATGATCGATCCTTGCATTTATCCTACTGTAGCTAAGACAAATTAATAGCAGACCACATGGGCAATTAACGATGATGTTATTATATATGTACTGACCCACGAGACGAGTACGTGTTGTCCCGGCGGCCGCTTCGTGTCGACGGGCACCCGCCCGGTGAGCAGCTCGAGGAGCACGACGCCGTAGCTGTACACGTCCGACTTTGTCGTCAGCTTCCCCGTCGACGCGTACCTGCAGCAGTAACCACACAGTTTAGCCAAGCACATCGTGACATCTCGATGAGTTGATATTAAGCAGAAAAATGATTGGAAGTTAGTTTGTGCGTACTCTGGGGCGAGGTAGCCGGTGGTGCCGAGGACGCGGGTGGTGACCTGGCCGTTGGCCTTGTTGGAGCCGAGCTTGGCCATGCCGAAGTCGGAGACGCGGGCGCGGTAGTTGTGGTCGAGGAGGATGTTGCTGCACTTGAAGTCGCGGTGGATCACGGCGGGGGAGCTGTGCTCGTGGAGGAACTCCAGCGCGCGGGCGCAGTCCAGCGCGATGCCCAGCCTCGTCTGCCAGTCCAGCGGCGGCGGCTGCTCCGCCGGTGCCGCCGCGCGCCGGTGGAGGTGGCTCTTGAGGCTGCCGTTGGGCATGAACTCGAACACCAGCAGCCGGTGGCTCTGGTCGGCGCAGTAGCCCAGCAAACCCACCAGGTACGGCGAGTGCATCCGGCTCAGCAGATCGACCTGTCCATGCATAAACACTCGTACGTGTTACTTATTGCAGCTGTAATCCCCGTATAATCGATCACTTATCACCCCCGCTGCATGCATGATACGGCTGATGGAGTCCATGAAACAGTATGCCATGTGTTGGAGAGTTGGCATTGTCTGTCTCAGTTTGGGGAAAAGGTGTGCTCGAAGCGACGCTGACACTGCCCATCTACCTATGCATGTCCTCGATCCTCACTGGCTCACCAGTCCCATGGATCCAAAACATACTGTGCTACACGTGTACCTACAGTAAAACTAAAGTCGACGGTACATACTGTACTAATCGACCGTAATCCACACTGCGTTGCACTTAACACGGGCGTAGCCTGAAGGACGATGACCCGGGGTTAGTGCAGGGACATGTTGTACGTGAGCCACGACGACTCCCGGGACGACGGTCCAGATCGTGCAATTCATCAGATATGGACCTGCGCAGCTGTCAGACCGGTCAGGTTCTTAAATGACGTGACAGATGGATCCTCGGCTTCGTCAATCGACCAGACGGGCACATAGTTATTAGGACGGGACTAAACCGATGATCCGATCGGAAAAAAATTAGAACCAGAGATTCAGTCGGTCCAATGCAGTTTAAAGTTCGGACGCGTAATTAAACCGGAAAAAATAGCTAGAACCACCGGTTTTTCAAAGGAATCGGTGAAAAACCACGCATAGAAACCGGGCACACTTAGGACCTCCCGTTCTGACTCAAGCAAACTCACCACTAAGCTATGCATGTTTATATGATTAAATCATGTATCACAGTTTATTTGAACCGTGTTGAGTTAGTGGCTCAACCGGTTAGATCAATTAAACCTTGAATGGAGGATACGATCGGTTCAATGTCCGATCCAATCCTAATAACTATGGGCCGGCAGGGAAAAGCCCACACGCATCTCGTGAGCGTCCTGCCCAAACTCTGCGGGTCAATTCGATTCGATTTGTATATACGACGCCCCCGCAGGCTGCAGCGAGAGACATACGGTACCCTAGCCCGGTAGCCCCAACACTTTAAAAGACATCACCCGTTAAACTTAACCGCACAACGACATCGGTCGTCCGTGCCGAGGACATGTAGTACAGTGTCAATGTGTCACGCACTCATGATGCCCGGTTTCTCGAAAGTTAAGAGGCCTCTCACAGTAAGAAACAAAAGATACCTACCTGAGCAGTAATAGCAACCCCCATCTGCTCGGCCATAAATCCAAAATGTCAGTCCAAAAATGGTTGGCCCATGACAAAAGCAAAACTGTCCCATCCGGACTTGCGAGAGGGACGCTATCCCTAGATTAGGCTCGCGTGATAGTAGTAGTACTATAGCGTGTACAGTGTGAAGTTATGTGTCCATGAGTCAAAGCATCCTAGTATGCATTAGCGGCCTGGTGTGCCTAGCTGATGAGCCAAACACCGGAAAACTGTAGAGGAAAGCCAGCCGCTGGGCGGAGCAAAGTGACAGCCACAGCCCGAAAGGCGAGGGCAACGACTCGCGCCGCAACGAACAAAACCGCGCGGCGTGCCGCGGCAAGTTGCGCATGACACGCCAAGCTTAGCCAGCCGAATATCCCGCGCCGCTGTGCGGCATCGGCTCATGCGTTCCGTCTCATTCCCCCGGGCACAAGACAGCGCCAACAGTCTGTCACAAGCGACCAAAAGGGTAGGCACTGTCGCGAAAGGCGCTAGCGTCCAGTGAACCACCAGTACTGATGGTGCTGGTGCACGACTGACTTTTAAGCAACCGGGTGGACGGGCAGGCAGGCAGGCAGGCAGGCAGGAGAGTCTGTTTACGTTTCCAAGTCTCGTACGTACGCTACGCATGACACAACCTGCTTGCCCCCATCCATGAACCATCCAGGGATCGTGCATCGCGGCAAGCCGGCAACAGCAGCGTCAACAACCATTCGGAACTACCCACCCGCTCTGATCTGCTGCTGGTGTGTTGTGCGGCTGCATGCAGGTAGCTATGGTTGGTATACGAATTGAAGAGACAAAAGCGGCGGCCGTACGCGGTACGTGCACATGGACGAGACGTGCGTTGATGGGGATGCGCGCGCGCGTACCGTAGCTTTGGCTTTGCGTTGCGTCGCTTCGCTAGAACGTGATTCTGGTTAAGCTATGGTTGTGGGTTGTGGCTGGTGCGGCTTACCTCGATACGGAACTCGCGCTCACCCTCGCGCCGGCCGTCCATCTTGAGCCGCTTGATGGCGGCCGTGGTGCCGTCGCCGAGCCGGCCGCGGAAGACCACGCCGTACGCGCCGCGGCCCACCACGTTGCACTCGCTGAACCCGTCCGTCGCGCTCTCCAGCTCCCGGTACGTGAACACTTGCGCGCCGCGGTTCCGTGGCTGCACCGAGAAACCCAGCCTCCCACCGTATATGCACCCTGCATTCGACGCGGTCAGCGACTTTTTCGCGATCGATGTAATGATGCATTGGTTGGTTTGCTGGGCACACTTACCGGCGGCGGCGGCGGCGTAGTACCTAGAGTTGTTGTAGCCACGGACGCTGCTGCCGCAGCTGGACGCGGGGGCGCCGCCAGGCTTGTCGCCGTTGCAGCTGGCGCCGCCGGTTCCGTCCACCGTCCCGGGCTTCGACCGGCGCGTCATCACCAGGATGACGGCCACGGCGACGAGCAGCACGACCCCTATCGCCAGTGCCGAGGCCGGCAGGATGGTGAAGAGCGGGTTCGCGTGCCCGCCGTCGCGGCGGTCGTGGTGGAGCTGGCCGGGCGCCGGCCACGGGGCGAACGGCGGCCACGGCGCGAGCCGCGCGTCGACGAGGTCGTCCGCGGCGAAAGGCGAAGGAGCCGCCGGCGATGGAGGGGACGCCGCCAAAGCATCCGCCATTTTCCTCCTCCCCGGGAATGGCCGGACACGGCCAGACAGCTGGCGAAGCCGGCGGTGGAACAGTGAAGAGTGAGCCGAAGGAGAGAGAGAGATAAGGAGGCGCCCGCAGAAGTGCCAAAATATATAGGCACGGGAATAAAAGCAGAGTAAGAAATTCTCTGAATCTACTGGAATGTAGCTGCCGTTCAATTTACTCCGGCCGAGTTCGCATTCCTTCCCTGCACAATCGGCAACGTGCACCGTGCAAGATATAGGATCAGTGGAGTAAATAACGTCCCAGCTTTAGCTAACCGCTAGGAGCTCTCTGCTTCTGCAGCAGCAGCTGCTACTAATAGTAGCCCTATCCGCGTCCGACCAGTGGGCAAGTGGCGACGCTGGCGTTGGCGCACCGGCGAGCACACCGCCACTCACGGCGCCGCGCGGATGTGGGCGTGACGGGTCGATCGGCAGAATACGACAATACGTTGTTCACGGCGCCGCGGATTAGTAGTCTACGCATAACGCATTGTCTTCTTTTAGACAATAACCGTAGCATACGCATTGTAAGCTACTCGTAATGATCGCATTGTAAGTGGCCCTTGCCGTGCGAGGGACCACGCAGCTCGCTCCCAATGCAAACTCGGTAAAACTGCACGCACGCACACACGAGCAGCAGTAGTATCTTCTCTCTGAATTCTGACAGTAGATGCGGTGTGGCAGGAAACTGCGTTACGGCAGGTGACTGGTGACGGCAGTTACACGAGCGGTGACCCGTCGGGACAGGTCAACCGCCCGGGCGGGGGAAAAAAATACGAGATCCTTGCGAGACGTGAGGCCGGCAAGGCGCCAAAAGGGCCGGACTCACATGCGGCGTGCGCGCGCGCGCGGAGGGGAAGAAGAAGAAGAAGCTGGTGCACGCGGCCGGCCGGGCTGGCCACCGTTCCAACGCTCGTGATCGCCATTTGTTTGTGCCCACACCGTGTGACACCAAACTCCTCGGTAAGGTTAGTTCATGCGCCTGAATTAGTCGCTGATGCGGTCTCGCAGATCTACCGCTAGGTGCCTACTGGGGTGGTGCTAGCACGATGTTAATCGAACGGAATTGCTAGATTACTGATTCTTAAAAGAAAAACTTTCAATTTTTAGATTATTCGATTTGCTCTAAGATTCGTGTTAGTAAATATGAAAAAAATAAAGATAGATTTTTACGAGGAAAACTTTTAATTTTTGATCATTAGATTTGCTCTAAGATTCATGTTAGCAAATATGAACAAAATAAATTGGTAAGTGCAGCATATAGGATTTGACCTCACACCCTTAAGTTTGATGAGGAAGAGTGCTACCACCCGTACCATATTTTTTTTTGAACGCGACTACACCGAGAGTGCTAGCTGGATAGTAGAAACATCCTTCTTTCAAAAAAAAGCTACTAGTACACTCAATATCTATGTATTTTTTTCCTTCTTAGAGAAGTTTCTCTTAAATTATTTATCCGATTTATAATTCGATTACGCCGTTGTGTTCGTTGCAATTAAATCTTTATAATAAGATCTCACATGATTATATTTTGATGAAAAATCACAAATTACTTTTATGATATGTCTAAATTACTTTTAGATTTCACTAAGATACTTCTTAAACTATAAAAGTAAATTCAATAAGTCTAAAAGTAATTTATATATATTATAGAAGTAACTTAGAACAAAACGAAGGTAACTTTAGCATGCCATTTGAAGTAAATCCGTTGTAGAGATAAAAACATGACTCTATCTAGAAATTAAATTAATCAGCACAAATTATGGAATTAACCAAAAATTCATATTTTATCCCTACAACGAATTTACTTCTAATGTCGTGACAAAGTTACTTCCGTTTTGTTTTAAGTTACTTTTAGAATATATGTAAATTACTTTTAGACTTATTGAATTTACTTTTATATGTCTAAGAAGTAATTTAGTCAAATCTAAAAGTAACTTTTATATATATGATAAAAGTAACTTGTGTATATAATAACAGTAATTTACAAATATAAATATTTTTTCATCGTAACATAATCATGTAAGATTTTGTTGTGAAGATTTAATTCTAACGAACACAATAGTGTAATCGGATTGTAGATCGGATAAGTAATTTGAGAGGAAATTTTATTTGAATAGGAAAAAGACCCCCACGTGAACTTTATTTGAAAGGAAAAAGACACCCACGTGGATGGACATCATGACGACGTGCACAGTTAGACGGCTCTGAGATACGTCGCGCTATAGAGCTAAACCGAGAGCGCTCTCGAAATAGATTTCGCGATTTTTTTATAGATTTATTCTAATTACATAGAAATTACATATGAGTTATATAGTAGTTATACTACAGTTATATATAAGTTACAGTATAATTACACATAGTTACACTACAATTATATACGAGTAGTTACAGTATAGATACACACTGATTACTTTTGAAAGTTCTATAAAAAAATCTTACGACAGTGTAGTTACACACTGTTACATTTGAAAATTTATAAAGAACTTGTGACAGTTTTTTAAGTTTTTTAAGATAATCGCTAATCGAAAACTGCAGTAGCAGTAACCTACTAGTAGTACCCATAGGAGTACATAATAAGGGTGACGTGTCTTGGTGAGTACTGGAATGGCAGGGCCAAGTACAGGGAGGGATTTGTGCAGGAAACGCTCGTAGTAACTAGTAAATCGTGGCTGCCAGCCGTACGCGAGCAGATCGATCTCTCCATCTTTTTGGGTGGATCTACGCTGAAGGTAAAGAAGAATTTAATGATGGGATTATCAATTAATCAATGGTGAAGAAGTTAGAGCGGCAGGCAACAAGGCGTCCGGGGGGCTCTGGAGGTGGGACAGCAGAAACGCGTGCCGCGTCGTATAGTATAAGTATGTCCATATGTGTCTTCTATACTAAGTTCAGATATTACTGATCAGGATGGAGCATTGGAGCCCCACGCAGCCATATGCATCGATTTAATACCGTCTTTTCTAAACGGAGAGTTAATATTTGTTTGTGCTGTGGTTATGGCGATTGTTTCCACATTGATGGAGTCGCGAGTACGGGTATTCATCTGACAGAGTAGCCATATTGGTCCATTACACGCTTACAAGCAAGAGCCATGTAATAACGGACAAGGTCAAATGGCATGGCGATGTGCATAAACGTCACAACTGTTGGTGGGTTTTATTGATTTGTGTTATTTTCTAAGCTATATGTTGCGACACCTATCTATCTATCTATCTATCTATCTATCTATCTATCTATCTATCTATTATATTACTAAGGCAGCTAAAAAAACATCACGTTCACTGTGAAGGTTAGAAATTCCCACATTAATTAAAGAAAAAGAAAACAAAAGTCCAGTAGAAATAAAATCTAAAAAGTAACTAAAATTCGGAATTAAAAATAAGCAATATTGAAAGAACAGTCCATATAAAAACCCAATACATGAT
This sequence comes from Oryza punctata, assembly GCA_000573905.2. Classification (NCBI taxonomy): domain Eukaryota; kingdom Viridiplantae; phylum Streptophyta; class Magnoliopsida; order Poales; family Poaceae; genus Oryza; species Oryza punctata. Next base: position 21,260,546 of record CM002492.2, on the reverse strand, counting down.
TAATTAAAATTCAGAATAAAAATAAAAAATTTCTGAAATTATAAAAGAAAAAGAAGAGTTCAACTAGGAATACAACTTTGAACTAACTAAAATTCAGAATAAAAGAGAAATATTTATTGAAACAATAATTAATCCATCTAACACAACACGAGATTAATTAGAATTCAAAATAAAAATAAAATAAATTCATAAATTAGAAAAATAAAAAAATAAGAGTTCAGTTAGAAATACAACTTATAAACAACTAAAATTCATAATAAAAAATAAAGACTATTGAAAGAATAGACCATCTAGAACATATGACGAGATTAATTAAAATTTGAAATAACTAATAAAATAATTTTCAGAAATAGAAAAATAATTATAAGAGATTAATTAAAATTTTAAATAACTAATAAAATAATTTTCATAAATAGAAAAATAATTATAAGAGTTCAAGTAGGAATACAATTTATAAATAAAAAATATTAAAATGAAAAATATGAATTTTACGAAAAGAATAGTTCTTCTAGAACACAACGATATCAAATGACAATAAAGAGGGGAAAAACAATAGGCATGTAAAGGAGTAAAGTGGTGGTAGTTGATGGGATATATAAAAACTATAAACATATAAATAAAACTCTAAATAGAATCCCAATGACGATTAAGATGGGAGATAACGTACAAAACCATTAAGCAGTACGACCGTGACAGTTGGTGGGATTTTATAAAGTAAAATAATAAATCCCAATGATAATCATGTTCAATTTTTAAAATGTCAATGGCAATAAAGAGGAAGGCAGCGGGTGGGTCGCGTGTAGAGGAGTATAGTAGCAAAGCCGCTTATGGTTTAGCGAGACTTCTAAAAAGTAAAAGATGACCCAAGCGATAATTATGTTTGATTTGTAAAATCCCAATGATAATAAAGAGAGGAGGCAATGGAGGGGCCGTAGAGGAGTACAGTGACGGTGTTTAACGGAACTTTAAAAATTTATAAAAACAAAATCCAACAAGATAATAAAATCTAAAAACTAAAAGGTCAAATTTTTAAAGATTTCATGGAAGATGAATAGAAATAGTGATAGATTGACAACAAATAAAGGTCTAACAAATGAGTAAGGAGTAGCGATCGAAGTGACTTTTAAAAACTATAAATTTAGAAACTTGTGGATGATAAAGTTTGGTATTTCAACATCTTAAGACAACGAGATAGATATTTAACAAATTTTAAATAAAATCATATGTAAAAATAAATAATTTTGTATAGGTGCTAGCCGCGCAATTGCGCGGGCTACCCAACTAGTTATATTATTAAGACAACTTGAAAAAAAGGCACCACGTTCACTGTGGAGGCTAGAAATTCTCGCATTAATCGAACAAAAAGAAAAGAAGAGTCCAAGTAGAAATACAATCTAAAAAATAACTAAAATTCGGAATTAAAAATAAGCATGATTTAAAGAGGAGCCCATATAAGAACCCAATACGTGATTAATTAAAATTTGGAATAAAAAATAAATAAATTTCTGAAATTAGGAAAGAAAAAGAAGAGTTCAAGTAGAAATACAATTTTGAAATTACTAAAATTCAGAATAAAAAAGAAATATTGAAACAATAATTAATCCATATATAACACAACACAAATTAATTAGAATTCAAAATAAAAATAAAATAAATTCAGAAATTAGAAAAATAAAAATAAGAGTTAAACTAGAAATACAATTTATGAATAATTAAAATTCGTAATAGAAAATAAAGACTATTGAAAGAATAGACCATCAAGAACATATGACAAGATTAATTAAAATTCAGAATAACAAATAAAATAAATTTCAAAAATAAAAAAATAATTCTAAGAGTTCAAGTAGGAATACAATTTACAAATAAAAATATTAAAATAAAAAATATGTATTTTTCAAAAAGAATAGTTCATATAGAATACAACGATATCAAATGACAATAAAGAGAGGAAAAATGATAGGTGTATTAAGGAGTAAAGTGGTGGTAGTTGATAGGACATATAAAAAGTATAAACATATAAAATATCCCTTAATATAATCCCAATGACGATTAAGAGGAGGGACAACGGATAAGCCATTAAGCAGCACGGTCGCGACAGTTGGCGGGATTCTAGAAAGTAAAAAAATAAACCCCAATGATAATCATGTTCAATTTTTAAAATTTCAATGATAATAAAGAGGGGAGGCAGTGGGAGGGTTGCGCGTAGAGGAGTACAGTGGCATAGCTGCTGATGATTTAGCGGTACTTCTAAAAAGTAAAAAATGAACCCAAACAATAATTATATTCGATTTTTAAAATCCCAATGATAATAAAGATATGAGGCAACGGAGAGTCCGTAGAGGAGTATAGCGGCCGTGTTTGACGGAACTTTTAAAAAAATATAAAAATAAAACCCAACAAGACAATGAACTCTAAAAACTAAAAAGTCTAATTTTTGAAGATTTCATGGAAGATGAATAGAAATAGTGAAAGTTGACAAACAAATAAAGGTGTGACGAATGAGTAAGGGGTAGTGACCAAAGTGACTTTTAGAAACACGCGGATGATAAATTTGTCTTTCAAAATCCTAAGACAACGATATAGATATTTAACAAATTTTAAGTAAAATCATATGTAAAAAAATTTGTATGAGTGCTAGCTACGCAATTGCGTGGACCACCCAGCTAGTTGTATCATTAAGACAACTCGAAAAGAAGGCACCACATTCACTGTGGAGGTTAGAAATTCTCACATTAATCGAAGAAAAAGAGAAATACAATCTAAAAATAACTAAATTTCGGAATTAAAAATAAGCAATGTTGAAAGAGGAGTCCATATAATAACCCAATACGTGATTATTTAAAATTCGGAATAAAAAATAAATAAATTTCTGAAAATTAGGAAAGAAAAAGAAGAGTTCAAGTAGGAATACAATTTTGAAATAACTAAAACTCAGAATAAAAAGAAATACTGAAACAAAAATTAATCCATCTATAACACAACACGAGATTAATTAGGATTCAAAATAAAAAATAAAAAAATCAGAAATTAGAAAAATAAAAATAAAAGTTCAACTAGAAATACAATTTATAAATAACTAAAATTTGTAATAAAAAATAAATACTTTTGAAAGAATAGACCAGCCAAAAACTATGATGAGGTTAATTAAAATTCGGAAAAACAATAGGCCTGTAAAGGAGTAGAGTGGTGATAGTTGATGGGACATATACAAACTATAAACATATAAAAAATCCTAAATAGAATCCTAATGACGATTAAGAGGAGGAATAACGGACAAGCCATTAAGTAGCAGGTCACGACAGTTAACAAGATTCTAGAAAGTAAAAAAATAAACCCCAATGATAATCATGTTCAATTTTTATAATCTCAATGACAATAAAAAGGGGATGCAGCGGGCGGGTCGCACGTAGAAGAGTACAGTGGCAAAGCCGCTGACGGTTTAGCGGGACTTCTAAAATATAAAAAATGAACCCGAACGATAATTTTGTTCGTTTTTTAAAATCCCTATGATAATAAATAGAGGAGGCACCGGAGGGGCCGTATAGAAATACAGTGGCAGTGTTTGATGGAACTTTAAAAAAATTATAAAAACAAAACCCAACAAGATAATAAACTCTAAAAACTAAATGGTCTAATTTTTAAAGGTTTCATAAAAATAAATAGAAATAGTGATAGATCAATAAGCAAATAAAGATCTAACAAATGAGTAAGGGGTAGTGACCGAAGCGACTTTTAAAAATATAAAATTAGAAACACACGGATGATAAAGTTCAGTCTTTCAAAATCCTAAGACAACGAGATAGATATTTAACAAATTTTAAGGAAAATCATATGTAAAAATAAATATTTTTTATGGATGCAAGCCGCGCAATTGCGGGAGCCACCTAGCTAGTTATATTATTAAGACAGTTCGAAAAGAAGGTACCACGTTCATTTTGGAGGCTAAAAATTTCCACGTTAATTAGAGAAAAAGAGAAAAATCTACACCGTTAGATTATACTAGTAGATTTTGATGATGTAGATTAACTCTACAAGTCTGAATAGAAAACAACTACTAGAATCAGACAGACACACACTGATCAGGACACTAGAATACGAGTCCAAATAGGTGGACTTATATTACTCCTGTGTAGAGTCTTTCCCTAATTCTAAATGGATACTTTGGAGCAATCAAGAGATCCGATGATTAGGATTTTAGGAATCAGACACACTACATGCATATCTAAAATAGTGAAAGCAACAAGCTTTCTTGCAAATTAACACGCCATGTCATTGCAAAATCATGGACCGTTCGATTTTTACTGTGAACAATGCAAGCCATCGGATCTCTTGATTGGCGAAACTTCCTCTCGGTCCATCAGGAAATTTCTTTTTTATCAAGGTCCTTCCACATCCCCATTCTTACTATTTTTCATTTCCCCCCTGCAACACTACCGTGCGACGACGCATCCGGCGGCATCCTCCCCCGTCATACGCCGCCTCCACTCCCGAAAGATCGAGACACCGCTCGCCAGCTCACGTCCTCCCCATCCGGCCATCCCCACCACCGTGGCCCTGCATTGCGCCCCCGCCCCCAACCCAACACCGTCCAGCACGGTGCCGTTGCTCTTCCTCATCCTCCCAAACCACCGCCTCAGTCGTGGCCCTCCTAGATCCGGGCATTGCAGCAACGAGGACAAATGAACAGGAACTTACCAGCGATAAAGAAGAAGACGCTTGTGGAGGGGAGAGGCAGCAGTGGAGCTCGGTGCATGGCTCCTTTCGTGCTGCGCTGGATCCATCCACATTCTTCTCCCCTGGAGGGATGTGTTGGTAATGAAACTAGAAACCCCTCCCTTCCCCTAACACATGTGTCCATTGGTTAATTTCGCACGTAAAAGAGTAGAGTAGCAGCGGCTGATGGGACATCTAAAAACTGTAAACAATACACTTAATAGAATCCTAATGATGATTAGGAAGAGAGATGGCAGGCAGGCTGTTAAGCAGCACTGTCACGATGATTGGAGGGACTTCTATAAAGTAAAAAATAAACCCCACGTATAACCATGTCCGTTTTTAAAAATCTCACTGATAATAATGAGGGGATGTAGTGAGCAGGCCGTAAAGTAGTACAGTGGTGAAGCCGCTGATGGTTTGGCAGGACTTCTTAGAAAGTAAAAAATGAATCCCGATAATAATTATGTTTGATTTTTAAAATCCCAATAAAAAGAGGAGGCATAGTATAGTCCCGGCATTTGACGTGACTCCTAAAAATTATAAAAACGAAACCCAACAAGACAATGAGCTCTAAAAACTATAATGTCTAATTTTTAGAAGTTCCAGATAGGATGAATAGAAGTCGTGGTAGATTGAGCAAGCAAATAAAGGGGTGACAAATGAGTAAGGTGTAACACCTGGTGTGACTTTTAAAAACTACAAAATTAGAAACACGACGATAATAAGGTTCGGTCTTTCAAAGTCCTAAGTCAATGAGATAACTATTTGACAAATTTTAAATAAAATTATATATAAAAAATAAATAATTTTGTATAGGTTCCGCATCCAGCTAGTTATATTATTAAGACAACTCGAAAAGAAGGTACCACGTTCGCTGTGGAGGCTACAAATTCCCACATTAATCGAAGAAAAAAGAAAAGAAGATTCCAAGTAGAAATACAATCTAAAAAATAACTGAAATTTGGAATTAAAAATAAGCAATATTGAAAGAGGAGTCCATATAGGAATAAAAAATATGTGATTAATTAAAATTCGGAATAAAAAATAAGTAAATTTCTCAAATTAGGAAAGAAAAATAAGAGTTCAAGTAGTAATACAATTTTGAAATAACTAAAATTCAGAATAAAAAAGATATATTGAAACTACAATTAATCCATCTATAACACAACACGAGATTAAATAGAATTCAAAATAAAAATAAAATAAATTCAGAAACTAGAAAAATAAAAATAAGAGTTCAACTAGAAATACAATTTATAAATAGCTAAAATTTGTAATAAAAAATAAAGACTATTGAAATAAGACCATATAGAACATATGACGAGATTAATTAAAATTCAGAATAACAAATAAAATAAATTTTGAAAATAGAAAAATAATTATAAGAGTTCAGGTAGGAATAAAATTTGCAAATAAAAAATATTAAAATGAAAAATATGGATTTTTCCGAAAAGAATAGTTCATCTATAACACAATGATATCAAATGACAATAAAGAGGGGAAAAACAATAGGCCTGTAAAGGAGTAGAGTGGTGGTATGGGCATATAAAAACTATAAACATAGAAACAAAATTTCAAATAGAATCCCAATGACGATTAAGAGGAGGGACAACGGACAAGCCATTAAGTAGCACGGTCATAACAGTTAACGGGATTCTAGAAGTAAAAAAATAAACCCCAATGATAATCATGCTCATTTTTTTAAATCTCAATGACAATAAAGAGATGGGGCAGTGAGCGGGTTGCGTGTAGAGGAGTACAGTGCCAAAGCCGTTAACGGTTTAGCGGGACTTCTAAAATGTAAAAAATGTACCTAAACGATAATTATATTCGATTTTCAAAATCCAGTGATAATAAAGAGAGAAGGAAGCGGAGGGACCGTAGAGTAGTATAGTGGCGGTGTTTGACGGAACTTTAAAAAAATTATAAAAACAAAACCCAACAAGATAATGAACTCTAAAAACTAAAAGGTCTAATTTGTTTCATGGAAGATGAATAGAAATAGTGATAGATCCACAAACAAATAAATACCTGATAAATGAGTAAGGAGCAGTGACCGAAACAACTTTTAAAAACAAAAAAATTAGAAACACGTGGATGATAAAGATCGTTTTTTAAATCCTAAGATAACGAGATAGATATTTAACAAACTTTAAGTAAAATCATATGTAAAAAATAAATAATTTCGTATGAGTGCTTGCCGTGCAATTGCACGTGCCACCCAGCTAGTTCAACCTAAAAATCACAAATGTACAATTTCTCGTTTAAAATTCAACTGCATTGTCTATTGGGCTAATATTGTTTTGGCTATTTGTAGGACATAAATACTCCTAGATCTACATGTGAGATCACGTTCTCCTTCTTTGAGCTAAGGTTGGCAATTGCGACCATTGATTGTCTACCCTTGAATAAAAAACCTGATTAGAATGGTGTGTTCTCAATTTCATGCCTTTTGTGTGCCAAAGTTGAGGCACACGAAGAACCACACGAGTGAGCTCGCGTGCTAGTTGGCAACATGGTGTGCGAGATATATGTGCACGTAGCAATCCCTAAAAGAAAAAGTTATGCCCTCTTTTGGTGGCTTGCCCTATATCCCATTCTTCTTTCTCCTGCGTATTGACCAACGTATTCATCTTTCCCTTCCAAATCTATTTATTTCCTCTCCTAATCTGGCCTTTTTGTGGCGTTGATTTATTTTTCGTTTGTGCTTTGATGGTTAGTGATATGAACTCCTAAATTACTTGCAGAATTGTTTTTATTTAGCATTGTGTTACTGCTTCACTAATTGTCTGAATCAGTACTTCACTCTTTATAACTATATAACTATGTGGTGGTGGGTAAACAAGTAAACCCACAAGCGATGGTTATGGGCAACATTCCCTATCTATCATGGATTAACGGGCACGCCCACGGCCAAAAATATTATCAGGGGCACATGCATAGGTAGCCACTACACATGCCTGTTGTGCCCGATTGACATCCTTGTTCTAAGCTTCCCGACAGTCTTTTCCATGCGTATCAAATAACAATGTCATCCCTTAATGTGGATAACTATCTAAAATGCCCTGGATGATTTCAATGCCATCACACATCCCTCACTTGTCGACCAAAAAGTAGTTGATTAGTCGTGATGGAGCTCGATTAGTTGCCGTAAACCTTAATTTGTATGGAAGCCAGTCAATGCAAGTGGAGGAGCAAAGGTAGTTGGATAGAGGTGTATGAGAGGTCACCTGTGAGTGAAAATGGGAGTGAGGGATGAGGCAACCAATCTGAGTGGCGAAGATCGCCGAGACATGGACTAGCAAGCTTGAGGTCAAACTGTCAATTGATTGGACGGGGTTATGTTGAATGGTGTAGTGTCAACTATGAAACCTTTATTAATTATCAACCATTGGCATATTTGCAACAAGATAAACATACATACAAGAAGTAGCTATGAAAATGCTTCTAAATGGTACTGATGTACCGTACATGTTCCATGGCTAACTGGTATAATTTATCTCATCACGAAAACATGTTCTGTACCAAACCTCAAAAACTTTAAGCTTCACTAGCTTTTGAATTATTTAAATCAAATGCATGCAAATCATGTGTGTTTGACAAGTTCTTTTCATTGATGTGTTTACAATGCTCTCTACAGGTAATAGAACCAATCACCATCTATTTTTATAATCCAACATACCATATCTATTTATTACTATCACATCAATTACTAGTGGTAGAATAGTTTTTTCTACTGATAGTAAAACTATTAACAACAATTGAGATTAGTTCTAGTGTGATAATATAATGCATTGAAATTTTATCGGGTTATATGAAACTTCTTTAGAAAATGTTGAAGATTATGTCGATATCTAAAATGGTATATTTTCATAGCCGGAGTAGCTCAATGGTCAGCGTATGTGCCATTTCGACTTAGGAGAGCTTCGTACCTGTTTCAGATCCTTTGGTCCTATAACTAGACACTAATTGAATATGACATTTAAAGCTAGCAAAAGTTTTGCTAAACTATAGTCTTACTCCCTCCATCCCAGTTTAATCATCACCTAAGCAAAGAGCATATAGACCAAGGACAACAAAAACTTCATCATTCTGAAATTAATACTCATCGGTCAAGATACTCTGTGTCGACCCCCGATTTTGGAAATCGGAGATCTTATGTGTTTATCCGTACCAATCCCTGGATCAGTAGTTGGTACATACATACATAGCCGGATCACAACATATCACGGATGAATTCAGGCTAAAAGGGTTAAGTACTTACATTAGGATCAGGCAGGCCAACAACTATCAGAGAACAACAACGGAAGACAAAATAATGCAAGGGCCCGGTTGACATGCCACAGGCAGTCGACTGGGGAACGAGACCTAGAACGGGACCGCACTCCGATCATCTTATTAAGTACGCAAGCGTACCAACAAGGACTTCTCTTCAGGCACTCTGCTAAAAGATATATATAGAACAACAATGAGTACAAAAGTACTCAACAAGCCACCACACAAGAATGCATATGATAGAAGGTATTTCAAGGAATGGCTTTCGGTTCTTTTGCGTAAAGCAAATTTTGTAAATCCTTTCACAAGCCTAAGACCTAGCATAGACTGATCAAATTTTAATATCATAGTTCATTAATCAACGACGGTTCTGTCCACCATCCATTGTCATCCCAAGGATAGCTTCCCGTCATTGAGTCGTCATGGTTTTCTGAGGATGCCCACCTTCCCTCCTCTCAGGAAGTGGCTCCATCAGCATAAAAATCATCATGCATCATCCCATCCCACACAAGTTAAGAATTTAGAGTCTAGCTAAGTGTAATACATGTCCCGGTGCTCAATATCCGCGAGCACGGCTATTTGAATAGATTTGTTTTACTCATACTGCAGTGGATGTACACTTTACCCGTACTCCGCAATTGCCCAACACATGAGCCTCGTCCCAACACATGAGACGCGTCACGGCAAAGCCTTTCGATAACCTTGCATTGGCAGTACCCGCTCCATGAACTATCATCCTCATGCACTCTAGGCGTATCTGTTTCTAGCAGTGAGAGGAGTTCTGGCGCTCCCGGGAAGGGAAGTCTCACACGCACGTAAAGTTTATAGTTTAAGTTTAGATTCTCACTCTCACACACGTGACAGTCCTACCAATGGCGACACCGATGTAGGGCACGCATCGCGGCCCTACCTCAACGGCTGCCCCACCATAGCGCACTTGCCTCACACATGGGGGTGAACCATCTATGCAAGGATACTGCCTCTGCTCGGCTATCTAGTCCGCTAGGTATATACCCATTCGAGAAGTACGGTTGTACGAGGGTCGTTTCATGCTTAACTTCATGGCTCGGTCCTTAACTGACCGGGGGGCGGTGCTATCCTTCTCCAGATACCACCCAAATCCACCATCCGCCCCAGTCGAAAACACTTGTTTAGTTTTATTTTTCCTTTCACAAATCATGTCATCATATCATGGCAATGTGGCGCTCATGTCTCCACATGTCGCATCTCAATTATCTTCCCAAAGGTAATTTTCCAAGCATAAAGCATTTTGATAAATATGAGTATGCATGATTCTAGAATAGCATTACTAAGCATTTGCCATAATTAACTAGGGACTTATACGTGAACATGGTTACAAGGGAATATGGGGGTAAGCAATAATCAAGGCATGGCATAATAACAAGTAGGATATTCATCATTGCATGCAACTTTATTTGTAAACAAAATAATTTCGCAATTGGGATCAACATGTTCAAGGAATAGTGATGACTTGCCTTGCTCGAAATCCTTACTCTATAATCTTATTCAACCTTCTCCTCCTGGAAGCTGCACACGTTGCCTCTCGACTAATCGATACATCAATACTATAATACGCGAGAAAAACCAATATTCAACCAACAATCAAATATGCACAAACAATTATAAATGTCAGAGTCATACCTAGGGCTGCTCATGCTACTCGTGCTTCTATCTAAATACAACGATCATACACTAAAAGAGGTTTTATTCTATCTAATTAAAATTTGTGGTACGGTTCTGTGGTTGGATAGACTTAGAATTAACCAGATAATAACAGTGAATCATCTATATTATTATTTTATTAGTGGAGTTATTATTAAATTATGGACATATTTCACCCATCATTATAAAAGGTTAATAATTATCCAAGCTCTATATGTTAGATTTGTGAGGTTGTTAATATTAGATGTGCAGATTATCTTATTACATAATTCTATAATGGATAATCCTAATTCACAGTTGGGCTACTATTATATGAGGTCAAGATTTATAACTAGTATTTCCTCTATCTTAGATATTTTATCGTATAATTTATAGTTCGATAGGTGCAACCATAAGTGACCGTATTACCGTATGTGTAAACACGGATTTACCACATGTGCAATTAGGATGGCTAAATTATCTGCTATCAAAATAAAATGGTCAGGTCCTACAGGCTTAAGTTTGGTTTTTGCCGATGAATAGGCCTAGGATCAACCAAATTGTCACAGTGCACTATCCACATTATTATTCTGCCAATAGAGTTAGGGTTCTTTGGATGAATGTATGACGTGTGCATTTTAATTAGCTAAGTATAATCAAATGTCGATAAAAATCCATGCTCTGTAGGTTGTAGGTTGTATCAGTTCTACGCCTATCTTATCAAACTTATCATCACCTAGCGGCTTAAATGTTTACTTGATATGATTCTCAATTTAGTATTTATCCAACATTTACACATATCATATAATATTTAGTTTAGAGGTACACCACAAATTGCCATTCTACTATAATTCGAGTGTACAATGAGGGTGTGCCCATAAATACATTATGGCCCTTGATTATCCTTTGGTCATGCACGGTTTAATACAAGTTATCCTGAACAAGTGATAATATGAGTCCAATATCTTGGTAACCAACAATCAACTAAGGGTTCTTTACCAACCTTAATATATACTACTCCATATGATTTTTTATTAAGAAAATTTATTTAGGTGACTTAACCATATTGGCTCTGTTATTATTCCACATACATAAGCTATGGACTTATCTAGGCATGCTCATACTTTAGTTAGAAACGTACAAGGCTAAACTTTATTTAAATTATTTATAAGCCATGGGTTTAATTATATTTGGACATAGATTAATAAATATCCTAGTATTTCCCTATACTCCAACTAATTCGAAACACTAGATATAATTTAATTTATGTGATTGCTACAGTGATAAAAACATGTTTACGATAATTATTTTACTGCACAAAACCCACTTTTATTTATTAGCACACTATTTAGGTTAACTATTTATTCCTTACTTTGATATTAATTATTTTATAAATATAAATATATCTTATTAAATATGAATTATATATCATTTGAAAGAGAATGAATTTAGATAAATTTAGGTTCAAGTTTCACTCGAATCGGAGCTGAAATGAGTAAGTTACGCTCGTTAAAAGATTCAAATTCGAATTAAATCCAGAAATGCGAAATATCACTGTGCACTAACCTCAGTGGGGCCCACACGTTAGATTCCTCTCCCTCTCTCTTCCTTTTTCTTTTCTTTCTTCTTCTTTTTTTTTCTTCTCTTCTCCTTCCTCTTCTTCCTGCTTCTCCTCCTCTCTCTCTCACTTCTTCTCTGCTCCCTATCCTCTCGGCTCCTCTCTCCTAGCCAAGCGGCGGAGGGTGGGTGCAACGCGGTGGCGAATGGGCGCACAACGGCGTGGCGCACGGTGGCGGACAGGAGAGGGGGGATTTATAGGGGGCAAGCGGGGCGATGGCCGACCCGGTGGGACGGACAGGATGGCGCGGGGCTCGGCGCTGACAGGACGCGCGTGCGGCGTGCAGGCGGCGACGCGACGCGGTATACGCGCGCGCGGCTCGAGGCGCGTAGGCAAGGGGCGGCGACGCGGCGATGCAACGGCCAGCGGCGGTGGCTCGGGGCGCAAGGCGGCAGCGCACGGTGCGGCGTGCGGGCGCGAGCTGACGGCGACAGTGCGCGGCGCGCGGCGGTCGGCGTGCGGCAGCTGTGCAGGCGCGGCACGGGAGTGATGACGACGGCTGGCAGTGGCGGCTCGGGGCGTGAGGGCGGCGGCGCAGCTGCGGCGACGCGACGCGGCGTGGCGCGCGCACGGCTCGAGGCGCGCGGGTCAGTGGTGCGGCGCGTGTGCAGGCGGACGGCGATGCGGTGATGCGACGTGCGCGCGGTCTGTGCACGCGCGGCTCGAGGCGCGCGGCAGTGGGTGATGGCGATAGCGATGTGATGGCAGGCACAGATCGAGCACGTGGTGTGCAATGAATAGTGCATTTTAGGATTTAATAGATTTTTAGGGTTTTAGTTGATTTAAAAATTGAGGAAAAATGCAATTTAAATTTGTACTTTCACCTAAGAATTTGAGTGACAATTTTAAGTATTCCAATGTGATTTTGCCCAAAATTGAATATGGTCCATTATTTAATATTTATTATAGATTATTTCATGTTTTGTCACTTAAAACCTCCTATGTTTTGGAATTTATTTACATTCACCCAGAAATAACTTCGTATTATATTAGTTTGGATTTTGCCCTAAAATTTGTGATGGTGCAAATATATTTCTATTGTATTAATTAAATGAGGTTAGCCCCAAAATTAGTATAGATAATTTTGGAGGCTTCTGATATTCCTAGAACAAATTAAAATATTCTAGGGTGGCCTTTGTTAATATAATAGCACATTTGTTTCAATTTATTATAGGTTAGTTTATTTTATATGGAGGGGTTTAATCTATTTAATTATAATCTCTCAATGCAATTTGGAGCTTGGTGCAGTATTGATCTACATATTGAATTAAACACTCCCATAATTCGATTTTATATAGAGAGCTTAGTTTATTTGAATGATTATCATTTCATGTGTATTTATATTTCATGAGACATTCTCGAGGGATTATCATTTTATGTGATACAGTCCAGATGACCGTCATTGCATGTGGTGTGTTTACGTTTAGGTACTTAGTGTTTAACCCTAGCATTCCCATGAGATCGAGCTATCGTCATGGCTCAATAATCTAGTACTGATCTGTAATTTATATTATATGAACTCAATAATTAACCTATTCTATATTTAGCTTATTATTGTATGCACAAATATTTATAGGATTAATAAATAATGTATTCTTGTAAACTATATTTATTACCTAGATGTTTATCTTCAATTTATTTCATCGTCATGACAATTTATAATTTGGCAAACAATAGCAACCATAACATCCAGTATGATGCAAAAGTTTCAAAAAGTTTGAAATTTTAGTGATTTTTATTATCGGGAATTTTCAGGGTGTTACACTCTGTTACTTCGTGTCCCGTGGATTCCGTCATGTTTAAAATATCACATGGCATTGCACCAATAAAAATTAATTTTGGTTGGTTGCGTGCAACACATTCAATGATACCTAATTAATTTTTTGCATAAAATAAGCGAAGAGACACTTATTAGATGATAATCATTTTGGAAAGATATCAAAACTTTTAGATGATGATCAAACTGGAATGAAGGGAGTACATGATAGCTACACTAGTACACTATTAGTCTATTACTAGCTAAGTTGGTACAAATATCAATACTTGCGTGGTAGTTAACTTTTCTTTTAGAACGTTGTTGGTTTTTTGGAGTCCAATTCAATTTAAAAACAAGTAAATAACTAATCGGTATATCACTTATACATCCCATTAATTAATTATCCACATGTCCTGGCAGCTAAATATGTCTTAATCATTGTGTGTCGTGAGTACATGCTATATTTAATCCACACTTAAGTACTTGGTTTACTTATCACGAGATGGATGCTGGCTAGACAATTGGCTGGTTGTTCTTGATATGTCATCAAATGAGAAATTCTTGATCTCCCTTTTCCTTGCTATATGAAGTATGTCATTCTACTGAGTAAACTGGAAAAACAGTGCACACACAAATTGTAAAATTGATACCAAAGTCATGGCATGATATCATGGTGTAGGCTACCTGTAAGTTGAAGCTTGGATTTTTTTTCTTTTGTTCTTATAAGTTATAAGACTTGATAACCCTTGATGGAGTCATGGGGTAGCCACAAACCAAAACAACAAGATTTCATCTCAAGAAAAGAAGAGGAATAATGACATTGGCACTCACTACTCAGGACTGATTTGAGAAGTCCAAATCACTGGCAAAACAACCCTCAACCTATATACCCCATCCAATTCAGGTGCTTAGAATCTTAAAAAAAAAAAAAAAGGTGCTCAGCCATCCTTGTCTTTGGGTAGGGATGGGCATCCGGTCTTTGTGGAACTAGATAATGCTCCACGCTTTGCTGCGGGATATACGTTCGATATTGTAGAAATGATTAAATGATTTGAATTGAAATATTGTGAAAATGATTTGAGAATGATGATTTAGCATACGTATGTTTAGTTTTAGAATGAAATAAATTGTAGATATAATTACTATATGCTTGTATGTTGAGCTTTAGATATTTGGTGGGCATTAGCTTTATAGAAATAAGACATTCGACAAATGTTCTTTTATCTATTAAAGTGATACTGAAAGAAGTATAAGATGAAGGTACTAAGAAACTAAAACAATACTCAGTACATAGGTTTCCTGAGTATGCAAATACCACAATGTATGCTTAAATATACTTGAGGCAAAAATCCCGGCGTATGCCATTGTGTAGGATAGGGATTCTTTACTTACGTTTATAGAGATCAATTGACAAAACTTTTACACTGATTCTGGTTGGTTAAAATCATAATGTATGTTGTAACAGTATAAGATGCATGTATTTTTCTTTTAAGAAACTAAAATATCACTCAGTGCATAGGTTTCCTGCGTGTAAAAAACCACAATATATACTAAAATTTAATTGAGATAAAAATCATGTGGAATTCCCACATACTGAAGTGGCTCACTAAAGCAATTGAGTAGATATATAGAAATGAGGAAAAATATGCGCAAACATGAATAGCACATGATAAATTGAACATAAGACATATCGAGAAGGTCTATGGTTCCTCACTATGCAGGACACTTATGTAGCGTTCCTCTGGTATCTCCCAACTACTCAAACAAATTAAAGCCACAGGAAATATAAGTATTGACTGCAAGCATCAGGGTTTTTTTCTTAAGAAACTGAAAAAATAGCTAGTGCATAGGATAGTTTTTTTAAGAAACTAAAACAGTACTCACCCAATCTTACTATAAAGTTGATGCCCACTAACTTCTAAAGCGTAGCATGCAAGTATACCACATCATTACCCAATAGCAATTATTATCTAGAGTATTTTAAATTACATACAAGTGTGCCACATCATCATCGACTAACAATTATTATCTAGAGTATTTTAAATATCATGCAAATATGATATATCATTTACAATTTTATTGTATTTTTAGAACTCAATATGCAAACAATATCAAATCATTATCTTCCCATCATTTTCACATTATTTACTATAAAGTTGATACCCACTAACTTCTAAAGATCAACATGCAAGTATGCCACATTATTATCCACTAGCAATTATTATCTAGAGTATTTTAAATCATATGCAAGTGTGCCACATCATCATCCACCAGTAATTATTGTCTAGAGTATTTTAAATATCATGCAAAAATAACATATCATTTCCAATTTTGTTGTATTTTTAGAACTCAATATGCAAACAATATCAAATCATTATCTTCACATCATTTTCACATTATTTAAACATATACATCTATCATGTTTATAATGTATAATATACATCCATCCACTTATCCCGTAGCAAAGCGCGAGGTATCAACTAGTTTTTAGGAAACTAAAAAACAATACTCAGTATATAGAATCGATCCAGGCATACAAAATCAGTAAAGAGGCTTAAATACAATGATTCGCAAAGTTTGGTCGCAACTAACCTTTCATGTATTGATTGCCATCATGCGTGAAGCATACGCTGGTAGGATAGTACGTATATTTCCAGAATGAAGGGATTCTTTATTTAGGTTTAGAGAAACAATATAACAAAACTTTGATACGTTTCCTGCGTGTGCAAAATTGCCCGTGTATGTTCAAATAAAATCCAGACAAAATACATGAGAAATTCTTACATACCGAATTGCATGACTAAAGCAATTGATTACATATTTAGAAACTATTAGAAGTAACTATCATATTTGCAAAATGTAGGAGTCAATGTTGCTACCATGATGATGAAAAAGATGTAGAAAAAACATGAATAGTGTAGGATGAGCTGAACAAAAGACATACCGAGTAAGTTGCTGCTCCTCGCTATGTCAGGACAAATATATAGCAATCCTTTGGTCCTTCCCAACTGCTCAAATAAATTAAAGCGATACAACATATAAGTATTGGTTGCAGGTATCACGAATCTTTTGTTAAGAAACTAAAACAACTAAAAGCAGTACTCAGATCAAATAACCAATTAAGACATATAAAATCAGTAAATAGGCTTACATACAATGAATCAATAAAGTTGGTCGACAACTAACCTTACATGCCTCGATTGCAATAATGTGTGCTTGCAGGTTGAAGGGGTGCGGGATTGAGGCTTGCACACGAACGGATTATGTAAGGGAGGTACGGATTTGACAAGAGGCCGGGTTGCAGTGGGGATTGCAAGAGGCCTATCAAAAGGTTTGCAAGAGACTTATGAAGATAAATTGGAAGAGGCACATGAATCGTATTAACCACTGCGCCTCATCTCCCAATTGATTTGGCGGTTTCTATTGTAAATGGGCGTGATTAAGGGAGGGGAATGGGAAGGAGCAAAGTGAATATTGTCTCTACTGCCGAAGCGGATGAGGGAGGGACGGTTGATTTCAGGTGAGCCCGGGATGACGCTGGGGCTCCCGATGCATCTCTCCATCAACGCGTCACTCTAGGGATCTCCATCATGCGCGTGGTTCTCCCAGGATCGAGCCGTCTCTCGGATCAGGCAACACTATAGGGTTCATCACGCGTGCTTACTGTCCCATGACCAATCCATCGCGTGTTGTCCCTACCGCAAGCACGCGACCCGCCCCTCAGAGCTGGAAACCCCACCGATCCAAATAAACACTAAAAGGCCTCGAACGATTTAGATGGGCCTAGATGGGCCTCCCGCAGTATGGGCCTCACCCGGTGGCTGTATGTGAGATTGGTTGGGCTCTGTTTCATCTGACTATGTTGCGTTTCATCCAACGGCTGAGAAGTGATCTAATGCATTGATCCAATGGTTCACAACTGATGATGATGTGGAAGCATGAGGTTTGAGCTTTAAGGTCTTAATTGCATTAAGTGGGTATTAGCTTTATAAAAAGAAGGGATTACGTTTATCTAAAACTCAAGATCAAATTACATTGCAAAAATGAAACTGAAGAACCGAAAAAAACGACTCTGGTTAGTTCAGTTTGGTCTTCTGCAGGTTTAATAGAACCGATTGGTTCTCGCAAAACCCACTTGGTTTTTGCGAAACCGTTGGTCGCTGGTTTAGTGTTGATCAAAGTAGTCGATTTTACAGGTTTTTTAGTTGGTTTTTTGGTAAACCGGTGAGGAGCAGTTTTTCAATTCTAGAACGAAAAAGTAAACCATGGTCTTCGGTCATGACCAAATATGCAACAGTTTTAGGAGGAAAAAAAGCATGAAATCACAATAATATTTTGGTAATACTTCCCCTCTTTTAGGACATATTTTGATAATTAAATAGCACAAGATAGTAGCAGACAATAAATAACACACCAATTCGCAAGATAGCATAAATCATAGTTGTTCTAACTTCTAACTTAACACCAAATCATCAAGATTAAGATAGCTACATGGGTTTCTTTCCTCATTACGGTTAACCGTGGGTGATGACCAAATTAATTAAATTAATTTTGGTTAGTAAAAAAACCCGATCGAAAATTTTGGTATCGGTCATTTTTGTTTTGGTCTTGGTTAGTTTGATTCGGTTTTTCGATCTCAATCATTTTTTCTAACCTTGGGTTTGTCCATTTGGGTGTCGATATGGTGAGTGGACTACTAAAATTAGTTCACGAATCGATAATATGTGTTGAGGTGCTTTTGAATTTATGAATTCCAGTCAAAATAGATAAACCATTTTAGGAATTCCAAAGAGAAAACTTCCAAGATTGGTCAAGCCATCCAAAGGATTCCAATTCCAACCACAACCGAAAAAGTCAAAGTTGTTGCAGTGAATTATTCTTAAATCGAAATTATTTTCCAATCTTGAAAACAAATTAGTTTATTTTTTTACTCTTAATTCAAATCTGCATTCGATATCTTAAAAAGAGCCCTATTAACAAGATAAGTCATCTAGGTAAATCCTGCACTCGCAGTGGAAAAGAGCTACAGTAACTTGCCAATACCTCAACCATAGACATCGAACCAGAGGAGCAAGCAATGCACTAGACTCGTGATGTTTGAAACAGATGAAAATGAAGATTAAATTGATGCTCGTAAAATGAGAAAGCCATTGACACATGATTAATTAAGTTTTAATGATTACAAACTTGATAAATGGGTATATTTGATATTTTAAAACAACTTCTACGTAGAAAGTTTTTGCACGGAACGTACCGTTTAATAATTTGAAAAACGTGTGCTAATGAAACCAAGGTAAAAACTGTGTTTTTGCTTTTGATTCATCTAGCCAAATTCACAACTAAAGAATGACAACTGACAAGCATGTTTTCCCTACTAGCACATGCCATTCACCTCCCCCCCCCCCCATGTGGTTAGACCATAAATGCAAATATCATGCATTGATATGCAATTCAACTAAAACTTTGTAACATGTGTAAATTAAATCATGTGCGTATGTTTTTCCTTCCAAACTTGAGATAAATGGTGCAATGCCAATATGATGGTACATTATATCTATCATGGTGCCCTTACATTTCTATTGAAATATAATATAGTGGAGCCATTCATGTGCCCATAAGGCGCTCTTTGTTTATAGGCTTAGACTTATTGGCTTGATCTTTTAAGTTAGCGTTTTGGCCAACAGATTTGAAGTCCTAAGTTTAATGGTGGAGTCATCATATCTCCACCTCACATAAGTAAAAAAAGCTTTTTCAACCTAACTTTGGGGTTAACAGTATAAGAATGACTTATGACTTTAAAAATGCTAAACGAAAAAACTATTTGTTTGTTTAGGTTTAGACTTTTCGGCTTATAAACTGGCTTAAGGCCTCATCTTTTTGCTTATGCTTATGCCTATCAGTCAAAATTTGAATTTTCAACCTTAAATTTAAAGCCAATTTTGAGTTTTTTCATCGAAATTTATTTTTCAGCCTTTTTTTAGATTACTAGAACACATATGTCATGGTTACGGATAAGGCATATATCCTATACTACGACTGATTGAATATACAATTATGATATACCTCTGCGTATACGGCTTATTTCCGTATATAATAGGTAAATTACTGAAAGATTATGGAATTTACTCTCACGGGTAGGTGATAAACAGAGTTCTACTTGGATAGGATCAGGTTTGTACCATATCGTGCAGGGTTCGTAGTCTCCGAGTCCTACTTGGAGACTAAGGTGATTCGTGGTATAGAAGGTACAACCCCTGAGGGGTTTAGGGGGATCGAATTTTGCGACCAACACATCCACCATAACCTACAAGCCGGAGGACACGAAGCCTACTTGCCGGGAGATCTCATCGAGTCATCTCGACAAGGATCTCGCCGGTAACGTCGGAATCATCGGTTATCATTGTACTCTGTGATTTTCCATATCAATCTCACATAAACTGGATTAAGGCTATTACCTTACGAGGGGCCTGAATCAGTATAATCTTTGTCTCTTTGTTGGCTTAATGTCGTTTCGTGCAGATCCTAGTATCAACGTACCTCAATATCCTATACATCCAGTCTACGGGTATCACCCATCGACAGTGGCGGGCCAAGTAGGGGGACTTGGTGCTCAAGGTTCTGCCGACATGACTTTGAGCCGCTTCGACAATCGCGTCTACACCAGCTTTGGCCCAGGAGATCCAACCTAGACATCACTGATGTGGACCCAAGTCGGATCTATCGTTTTTCGGTCTACGCTGCAATGCCGATCTCGTCAGGCCCAACCTTTGTCGAGAGTGAGAACAACGCAGTCATGACTTCGAGAAACGACATCCCCGGCTGCTTCTCCCGTCCTAATGGAGAGGAGGGCGCTGATTCCAGCAATATCCGAGAAGCAACCTCAAGCGGCCAGAACCCATCTACCCGTTAGGAGTTAGGCGCTGACAAGGACAACTCCTTAGAGGTCTACCACTTGGCGCGTCATCCATAAGACGACCAATCATTCCCTTGCGGATTGCAAGGTAGTACAACACGTGAAAGCTGAATTCGAAGCCTGTAAGGAACGAGATATTCAACGTGCTTCACCAACAAATATCACCTGGTGTTCGATCCATAAGACAAGAGGACATGAGCTCTCGAGCTGCAAGGTTTTTCTTAGTGTTATCGAGACTCTGCGCTCTCAGAATCAACAACGATGAGTACAGATTCGGAATGTTGCAGAGGAAAGGAGCTCGGAGGAAACCCCTGACCGTTTCGTCGGATTCGTTGGTATCGACCCTCACGAGCCCTCGGTTCTACACGGCCTGGAGGACCGAGAATCGTCATCATCTCACACTCCACGCGACGTGAACGTGATCGAGGGAGAGGGTGCCAGTCACACGGTTGCTCGGGTGACTACGGATGCTACTCATACTCCCGCACAACATCTGAACATCATCAATTCGATATTAAGAGAAAGCCCTTTTGACCCAATTTTGCCCCCGACGGTGATCAATGGGTCGAACGACTATGGGTAACAGTGGCAAACCTCAATAGCGCTTTTGCGGAGGTGGCGACAGGACCAAAGCTTCAAGACCCTCCTTGCCTTCCAACTCGAGGAGAAGCGGTCCAACTCGACACCCATGTCGAGGCTACCGGCGAACATCCAACCGTGATCCAGATCGCAACCCTCGCAACGCTTCACCGCGTGGTCCTCGCCAACAAACCCCACCGCCTCAGGACAATCGTGATCTACGCGACCACCTGAACGAGCGCGACGGGAGCAGGGAGATCAGGATAACACAAATCAGCACCAGCGTCGCTCTCCACCACGATGTAACAACAACGCTGGCCAAGGAGACCATCCCAGCAAGGACCAACACCGACAGGATCGCCAAAGCCACCACGATGATGATCATCGCAGGCGGCGAGCTCAGGGTGACTACGGTCAAGGTCGGCGACAAGGCGACGATGATTGATGACATCGGGATTCGTGTTCTCCAGACTCCCGACGGGATCGACAACGAGGACGTCAATCCAGGGGTTGCAAGCCCAACCCAAGCGATCCGTCGTCGTCATCATCATCTTCCTCATCGTCCGCTAGGCCGTCTCGACGACAACATTGGCACCGACCACCTCTCGTACCAGGAGGTAGGTGCAGAGCGTTCACGCCAACATTAAGAGAAATATGGTGGCCCGAGAAATTCCGACCAGGAGCGATAGAGAAGTATGATGGAAGTACTGATCCGGAAGAGTTCCTTCATGTCTATTCCGCGGTTGTCTACGCTGCGGGGCAGACGACAACGCACTTGCAAACTATTCGCCAGCCGCGTTGAAGGGATCTGCTCGATCATGGCTGGTCCATCTCCCACCCCGCTCGATTTCTTCATGGAAAGACTTATGGCAGCAGTTCGTCGCCAATTTCCAAGGAATTTACAAGCGCCATGCGATTGAGGACGACCTCCATACCTTAACTCACAACCCAGGTGAAGCACTACCCCCTTCCTCGAATAGACCAATTGGTGGACTCAATGGCCGGTTGCGAGTTACTGAGTTTTCTCGACGCTTACTCCGGCTACCATCAAATCAGCATGGCCAAAGAGGATGAGGATAAGACAACATTAATCATGCCCTTCGGTGTTTTTGTTACACCAAGATGCCCTTCGGGTTGATCAGCGCAGGCAACACGTTCCAGCGCGAGATCCAGGGAGCCCTTGGTGATCAAATCGGACAAAACATCGAAGCTTACGTCGACGACATTATCATCAAGACAAAGACGTGCGACACATTGATCGATGACCTCAGGGAAACATTCAACAATCTCCGACGACACAGACTGAAACTGAACCCGGAGAAGTGTACGTTTGGAGTACCATCAGGCAAACTGCTCGGTTTTCTCGTCTCCGGACAAGGCATCGAGGCAAATCCCGAGAAGATCAAGGCCATCGAGAACATGAAGTCTCCCACGAGACTCAAGGAAGTCTAGAGACTAACAGGGTGCATGGTAGCACTAAGTCGCTTCGTAGCCAGGATGGGAGAACGAGGACAACCTTTCTTTGCTTTACTCAAAAAGCAAGACAAGTTCGAGTGGACTCAAGAGGCCTAGAATGCGTTCATCGCGCTCAAGCGCTACTTGTCAAATCCCTCTATACTCGTTGCCCCACAACCTAATGAAGAGTTTTTTCTCTATATTGTTGCCACACAATTCTGTGAGTACGGTTATCATCGTCGAGAGGGAAAAAGTACAACATCCGGTGAACTATGTCAGCGAAGCCCTCCACGACACCAAGGCCAGATACCCACAGATCCAAAAGTTGCTCTACGATGTGATCATGACATCAAGAAAGCTGCATCACTACTTCCAAGCCCACAAAGTCACAATTGTCTCTTCTTTTCCCTTGGGAGAAGTCGTCAGGAACAAGGACGTTGTCGGCCGCATTGCTAAATGGGTAGTCGAGCTCAGCCAATTTGATGTTCACTTTGTACCAAGAACAGCCATCAAGTCCCAAGTTCTTACTGACTTCGTAGTCGATTGGACTATTCCAGAGAATAGTATAGCCATCCATACGGATAACGAGACATGGACTATGGCATTCGACGGTGCACTCAATAGCCAAGGAGCGGGAGCAGGATTTATTGTGACATCTCCGACTAGAGATCAGTTCAAACATGCAATTCACCTCAATTTCTGGGCAACAAACAACATAGCTGAGTACAAAGGACTCCTCGTAGGAATTCGAGCAGCCGCAGCACTGGGAGTCAAGCGACTGATTGTTAAAGGGGACTCAGAATTAGTCGTGAACCAAGTGCACAGAGACTACAAATGCTCCAATCCCATGTTGGCCAAGTACCTCGCCGAAGTCAGGAAGCTGGAGCGGAAATTTGACGGTATCGAAGTGCGACATGTTTACCGCAAGGATAACATCGCGCCCGATGACCTGGCATGGCGCACGTCTAGAAGAGAACTCCTCGAACCAAGAACTTTTCTAGACATCCTGACAAAACCATCCATAAAGGAATCGCATCATGAAGGTACCACAACCAATACCGACATCAACTCGGGGGCTACGGAGGTCAAGAACGTCGTTGCCGACATCAAGACGACAGAAGACTAGCGAACTCTGCTCATCAATTTCTTGGGTACTGACAAGTTGCCAAAGGACGACGCAGAGGCAGAAAAATTATCCCGTCAGGCCAAAATCTATTGTTTGGTCAACAACGATCTTTACAAAATGGCACCAAATGGAATTCTGCTAAAATGCGTTTGGACCAACGACGGCAAGACTTTGCTTCTCGACATCCATGAAGGCATCTGCGAACCACTTGCCAGCGGGCGCACTTTGGTAGGAAAAACCTTTCGACAAGGATTTTTCTAGCCAACCGCCCTCAAAGACGCTTGCGACATGGTACAACGGTGCGAAGCTTCCCAAATTCACAACAAACACACCAAGATGCCAGCACAAGCCTCCAGACTATCCCTCTTACTTAGCCGTTCTCATGCTGGGGGCTTGATATACTCGAACCATTCACACGAGGACAAGGCGGCTACAAGTTCTTGTTCGTGGCAATCGACAAATTCACCAAGTAGATTGAAGCGGAACCCACGTGAGAAATCAAAGCCAACAACACTATTAAGTTCATCAAAGGGATATTCTACAGGTATGGATTTCCTCATCGCATCCTTACAGACAATGGCTCGCAATTCACAAGCGGTGATTTCCAAGATTACTGCATCGAGTTTGGAGTCAAGATTTGCTTTGCTTCAGTTTCCCATCCCCAGAGTAATGGACAAGTCGAACGGGCTAATGGTATTGTGCTCCAAGGGATCAAAACTCGCTTGTACGACAGGCTTATGGCCTACGATACACGTTGGGTTGAAGAACTCCCGTCTATCTTGTGGGCCGTACGCACTACACCGACTTCGTCCAATAAAGAGACACCGTTCTTTCTCGTGTACGGATCTGAGGCCAAGCTCCCTTCGGAGCTACGGCATCAGTTGACTCGAGTTCAAAACTACTCTGACGAGGAGCAAGAGGAAAGGCGAAATGACAAAGTGAACCGTCTCGAGGAACATCGTGAGCAAGCTGTTGTTCGAGCAGCTGCATATCAGCAGGCCCTGCGTCGACATATGAAAAGCGTATACGTGCCTGGACACTTGCCATCGACGATTACAACCTCCGACGAGTTCAAAATCAGGCAGGGTGAAACAAGCCCTCACCAAAGTGGGAGGGACCGTACACGGTGGTTCAAGTCTTGAGGCCAAGCACTTTCAAGATAGCAGATAGCGAAGGCCGCGAGTTATCAAATTCCTGGAATATTGACCAATTACGTAAATTCTATGTATAGCATCAATGTATCCAAGTCTAAGTTTTTCTTACAGTTCAGTAAATAAATACATACATCCAGAGGTATCCAACTATTTCCAAATTTATTTTACCAGTGTTTTACCTAGAGATCCCTTACCACAATAACACCTCGGGTTGAAGTCAAACCTAACGTCCCTTTACGCTAATCTGACAACGCCTTCGAGAAACCTAAGGGGATTTCGGTTGGGGACGCCCAAAGCTGATAAGGCATTGTCAGATGATTCGGAGCCAAATAACCATGTCATAACTGGTCATGTCAGAGTGCTCCGTGGATGCGTATTAACCAAGCCGTGTAATCGGAAATTGGTTTTTCCATCTTCACGGCTGGGGACTAGGTAAACCGCAGTTTCAACTAGGCAGGTTATGGGTTTTCAAGCCTCCTTCTCCGAGAACGACTTCTCCGAGAACAAGGCAGGGGGCTAGGAGGAGTATCCTAACTCGAAAAAGGCTAAGGGCAGCCTGAAACGAGAATACTCATACACATTCTATTTACAAACTGACGAGGACATAGATTTCAATTCTATTACAAAAGTTAAAATAAATAGCATTATATTACAAAATCTTTTCAGGTACTTTCAGGTATAAACTCTACCACGACGGCCATTGCCAGTCCATGGAGAGGAAAACTTTTTCCGCTAAAGGAGCCAACGACTGGGCTAGGCGATCTATCTTGTTCGCCGACATCCGCGTGTGCCTAAATCCTTCCCTAAGGAAGTAGAGGTACATCTGCGGGCCGCGATCTCGGATGCAGGCAAGGACATGACCGCTGACATACCGGCTAGCTCGGAAACACTCCTGTTTAAGGCTGTTGTCGATCCGCTTGCCGATACCTTCCAGCTGGTCGCAGTACCTCTTCATCCACGAGATATACCCCGACGTGGACTCCTCAAGTGCAGGGCGTGTGACCCAACATCGCGTCGCAGCAACTCTTGAGATATAAGTTCAACCAGACCTCACGTCCTTGGAGCGTCTCGACATCACGATCTTTCTTAGCGACCTCGATGGACCGCTCAAGTTCCGCCACTTCAAACTTTGTCTTCCAATACTGAGCTTGGCATTCTCGCTCTTCGAGTGCATCTTCATGATCTACAAAAGGGACCAGCTCTAATGATTCGGCTTCACAACATTACTGAAGAAAGCGATCTGAGAGTCGACAACCTAACCTAGATTTTTTCGGAGGAGGGAGATCAAGTTCGAACTGGATGGAGCGAGGACATCGTTGATATTCACAGCAACCATGACGTTCTCGCTAACATCTGGAACAGGCGGTTGAACAGGAGGGGTGGGCGCGACATCGAGAATATCGGGACGTCCCCCTTCTTGGACATCCTCATCATCCAGACATGTACAAAAATCAGGATGCTGCGAGTAAAATTAAAAGTGTACCGGATGGGGATTGTTCTACAACAGGACAACGCAGACCCAATACGTTACACTTAAATGTTAAAACAGGAGGACACAAATAAATTACTCTTCATAGAAGGGGAGAATAATCTCCCCCAACTCCGCGACCTTCGACATGACGTCCTCGCGCGTGTCATCGGCACTACCCTTGGTGGGGACCTCTTCGAGGTCGATCTCCGGGTGCGTGAGCCTAATGCACGCAAGAACGTGACACACGCCTGTGCACCGACCAGTGTAGGTGTCTTCCGCGACCTTAGTGGTGTGCTTACCAGGAACATTTTCCAGTTCCTTGATAAGGTCCACTAGCGCGGCCACCAGTGTAGTCTCGTCGGAGTACGGGGGGATCTCGACATTCACGCCTAGATTCATGCCAACTGGTCGAGGTGCGTATGGTTCTGGCGGAGAGCATCTCGGATCGACTCCAAGTGGCTAGTGGTCTCCGCTGTCCGCGCCTCCAGTCCCTGCCGTTGTCGGTCGTGCCCGGCGATGAGTTCCCTCATCTTCTTGAGGTCCTCACGTGCCTCCTCAAGTTCGTTCTCTAGTTGGGCCACTCGCCCGTCTAATGATGAGGCGATTGCACCCATGCAAGCCATCTCGGCTAGTATCTCCTGGGTACCGGCTTCAAGAAGACGGCGAGCTTCTCGGTGCCCGACATAGACGCCAAAGCCAGGGATGGTGGAGGAGTAGGGGCATCAATCGAGTTAGCCACGTGAGTCGTAACCATTGGCAAAAGAGGGCTTGTCTCCATGCGGTCCTCGCTGCGTGCGGAGAACGCTGGTGAAACCCTGTTGATGTCAACAGGATTAATGATAGGTCCTAGGATCATATCGATATATAAAGGCGACGTCAGAGTCTAAGACTTCACTTACTTGGCCTTGCCCCCTTCAGAAGTCTCCTCCTCGAGGCCGGAGGTGCGGCGACAATGGCCTGGGTAAGAGGGAAAGTAAGAACTCGTTGTCGTGCAGTATGCAGTTGTTACCGAGAATGTGATGCTAAACTCAGAGCCACTCGACCTGCCCATTTCCTCTTGGAGGGTTTGGACCCACTGCCACTTGGCGCAATGGTGACCTCGGTCATCTCCGAAGAGACCTTTTCCTTGAGGGAGGAGGAAGCCTGATGGTCGACAAGTGGTCCGATGGCATCCGTGAGAGGGAGCACCTGCCAAATATTAGATCACTTTGTCTTCAAAGTCATAAAGGATTGAGGAGATAGAGTGCCGCAAAATCAATTACGTTGAAGACAGCATCCTTGTCAGCTGCAGCTAGGTCGCAGATCAGAGCTGAGGGATTGTCGACTCCTGATGGGGCACTAACAACGATTTGACCCACCCTGGTGGCCACGGTGTTGTCATCGAGACCTGTGAATGAAACACAAGATTGAAATTGAGAACATGTACCTACAGGAGGATCACTGACAAGAGGATTGCGAGAACAAGTACCCCGGTCAGAGATCCGCGTCTCGTCGCCAATCCTAGCGTAATCATACGCAAGATGAGCACGAGCTTGAAGGGGCTGAAGACGGCGACGTATGAAGTCAGCAGCAACTTCATACCCCGACAATCCCTGATCTCGAAGGTTGCGAATTTTTTTGACAAAGACTAAGAGAGAAGGGGTTGGAGGGACTTTAGAAGCCCAGTTGGAAGAGCGTTTTGGCTTCTTGTCAGGAACTACGAGAACGGAAGAAAGCTCGTCCACGTGGAGGTAGAACCATCTTGACCTCCAGCCGCTTCGGGAGGAAGGGCGGTCGAAGGGGATGTATTCCGCCTTCATCCTGTTTCGAAGACGGAACCCGCAGCATCCTGAGATCGTCTGGGACTCCATCCACTGGAGTTCATAAAAATAGCGGAAAAGGACAAGAAACGGCACTACAACGATGTAGGCCTCACAAAGATGAGCAAAGATGCTCAGAAAAGTAATGGAGTTGGGGTTCAGATGGAGAAGGTGAAGACCGTAGAAGTTCGGAATCAAGAGTCGGAGGGGGAGGCAAGAATCCACACCGAACAAAATCCTCTACAACGACAGTTTGTCCTAAAGTGGGTTGTGGTTCAGTACCTCCCGCCGAGCGCTCCATGGTGCCGCGTCCAGGGGTGGAGCCCTCCACTTGCAGTTTCTTCATCTCGGCGGTGTCGACGGTGGATTTTCCCAAATCCATAGGGTTGATCTTGAGATGATTGGAAGAGGTTTAGGGTTTTTTGTTTCTTTGGGAGCGGAAGGAATAGGAAGGCAGTGCGCAAGGGAGACGAAAGGAATTTGGGGCAAACGGACTTGAAACGAATACCAAAATCAGGTTTTATAGGGGCACTACTTGACGGTTCGCATTTCGAGGAAAGGAGAGAGATTGCCGCTGAAATTTTCTAAGGCCCGTTGCTAGCAGTTGTTTGGACTTCAATTCAAATTCACTTTGTGGACCGTTGATAGTTTTTCAATGATGTTGAATACTCCGTGCCTTCTCGATTTCCACTGAGAACGCCCTAGTGACAATGACGACGTTGACAGAGAAGTCGTGGATGACAACGTGAGTTCATTTGAGTTGAAGTCGGGGGCTACTGTCATGGTTATGGATAAGACATATCTCCTATACTATGACTGATTGAATATATGGATATGGTATACCTCTGCGTATACGGCTTATTTCCGTATATAATAGGTAAATTACCGAAAGATTATGGAATTTACTCTCACGGGCAGGTGATTAACAGAGTTCTACTCAGAGAGGATCAAGTTTGTACTATATCGTGCGGGGTCCGTAGTCTCCGAGTCCTACTTGAAGACTAAGGTGATTCGTGGTATAAAAGGTACACCCCCTGAGGGGTTTAGGGCATCGAATTTTGCGACCAACACATCCACCATAACCTACAAGCCAGAGGACACGAAGCCTACTTGCCGGGATATCTCGTCGAGTCATCTCAACAAGGATCTCGCCGGTAACATCGGAATCATCGGTTCTCATTATACTCTGTGGTTTTCCATATCAATCTCACATAAACTGGATTAAAGCTATTACCTTATGAGGGGCCTGAATTAATATAATCTTTGTTGATGTCGTTTCGTGTAGATCCTAGTATCAACGTATCCTAATACCCTATACATCCGGTCTACGGGTATTACCCGTCGACAACATATATAAAAGTTTTATTCACAAATTACTTTTCGTTTGTAAATATGTTGTTTGACTTATTCCACAAGTAAGCCAAACGATGGGGCTGTTATATGCCTAAAAAGAAGGGCCTAAGTATAAATATCTTTTCACACTAATAGCTCATTTAGGCTGTGTTTGACACCCTATTTCCCAACCACAACTCCCTCGTTTTTCGCACATACGTTTCCCCAAAATATTAAACGACATGTTTTTTTAAAAATTAAATAAGAAAGTTATTTTTAAAAAATATTTTTCTTAATTAATCATGCGCTAATAGATCGCTCCGTTTTACGTGCGGGGAGGTGCGGTTCCCAACCTCAACCTCCAAACTTAGCCTTACAATGCATGAATTTTATTGTTTTTTAGTAATTAGTTTAATTCCTATTAATTTTCTCTATAATTAAATAGTATAATACAAATAAAGCCTAAAGGAGTGACTGTCACTCTTGAGATCGGATTGCAAAGCCGTTTTACAGGGCATAGAATTACGGAACAAATATATTGATAAAATGTTAGGGACCATGTCTACACGTTATGATTTTATGATTTCAACCTACCATCTTTCCATGCTAAAACTATTTCCAGTAAAAGAAGATAAGAAAAACAAGCTACCGTAAAAATAAATAATTCACTACTACCACATTTCGTTTTTTCTATCACGGGGTAAACTCTTTCGGTCTTGCTATTTCACTTGCAATATTTTTTGGGTTTTTATCTTTTAATTTTTCGCTTGTAGAATCTTGCATCAAGAGTAATATTTTTATATCCAACTTTCAATTATACTCAGTTATGGTGCATTTACACAATATACTACATCCGTTTTTAATAGATAACGTTGTTGACTTTTTTATCATACGTTTGACTATTCGTTTTATTTAAAAAATTTACATACTTATAATTTATTTTATTTTGTTGTGAGTTGTTTTTCACTTAAAAGTATTTTAAGCATAATTTATATCTTATACATTTGCATAAAAGTTTTAAATAAGACGAATGATTAAACATATGATAAAAAGTCAACGACATCATCTATTAAAAAAAATAGAAAAAAATAGATAGAGTATTCAGTTACATATCACTTACAATGCATCAAAATTAAATTTTCAATAGTTTTTTTTTAGATTTATGATTTTTGACATGTTTATCTTTTTTTCTCATTTAAAATATGTTATATCTATTGGTTGAAAATTCTGAAAGATTTGAAGATATAAATCTTGATAAAGATTAATGGGTAGTGCAAAATCATTTTATAGACAGGTGAGTGTTATCGTCAAAATATAAAATACTGGAGTGTTCCAACAGAGAGGAAAGAGCAAATATTCTCACGGTAAAAACTTGCAAGTGTTCAATTTTAACTGATCACGAAATAAATTCCTCTTTCGCTCGGGCGCACACACTTTGCTTCCGCCCTCCCTCTTCCTCAACCTCCGACAAGTCCCTCCCCTCCCCTTCCCTCCCCTCGCCGTCCACCCCCCTCTCTAATGGAGGCGGAGCAGAAGCAGCAGCCGCCGCATCGCCCGCGCCGCAAGGGGCAGAAGAGGAAGTTGGAGGACGAGGCCGCGGCCTCCGCCTCGGCCGCTGCCGCGGCCGCAGCGGCGGCGGCGGCGGCCGCCGCCGCCACCGCCACCCCGTCGTCTCTCGGGAGCGCCGGCGCCGACGACGACAACGAGGAGGAGGAGGACGGCTCGGCCGGGCCGGAGATCTGCTGCCGCCACTCCCAGGCGGCGCTGGCCCGCGAGGTCCGCACGCAGGTCGACGCCCTCCACCGGTGCTTCTCCTGGCGCCACGCGGACCGCGCCGCCGCCAAGCGCGCCACCCACGTCCTCGCCGAGCTCGCCAAAAACGGTAACGCCCCCCCACCGCGAACCCTCGCCGCACCGCGCCGATCCGTGTTTTTCCGCGCCAGGCTCCGGGCCCGTTCAGCTGAGGCGGATCTGGATGCTGTGTTTTTTTTCGCAGAGGAGGTTGTGAACGTGATCGTAGAGGGCGGCGCCGTGCCCGCCCTGGTGTGCCACCTGAAGGAGCCGCCCGCCGTGGCGGTGGTGCAGGAGGAGCAGCAGCCTCGGCCGTTCGAGCACGAGGTCGAGAAGGGGGCTGCCTTCGCTCTCGGCCTCCTAGCAGTAAAGGTTCCCCGTTCGTGACATACTAGTTTTTGCTTCCATTTCATTGCGATTGCTTGAATTAT
This sequence comes from Oryza punctata, assembly GCA_000573905.2. Taxonomy (NCBI): domain Eukaryota; kingdom Viridiplantae; phylum Streptophyta; class Magnoliopsida; order Poales; family Poaceae; genus Oryza; species Oryza punctata. Next base: position 21,228,468 of record CM002492.2, on the reverse strand, counting down.
TGTTTTTTTTTGTCTCACCTGAAGTCATCCATATGTATCATTCATAACAAAATTAAGAGTAGCTTTGGATATGCCATCGTCTATCAAAATTTAACCCGAGGACAACTACTGAACAAGATACTTAGCACCTAGGAGCTTGACTAATAGTTTTTATGTATACATGTTTCATGTTCCCTATCCCCCTTTAAGCGATTCATAGAAACTGGTGTTTTTGAGCATGACCTCAGTAATACGTTTTTGACCTAAGTTACTTTTGAGAAATTTAGTCATTAATTACTTAATGTGTTTGCATAACAGCCTGAACATCAACAACTTATAGTTGACGCCGGTGCCTTACCACTGCTGGTGAATCTTCTAAAAAGGCACAAAAATGCTACAAACTTGCGGGCAGTTAACAGTGTTATCAGGAGAGCAGCTGATGCAATCACCAATCTAGCTCATGAAAATAGCAACATCAAAACTTGTGTCAGGTGTTTTTCCTATATTTTGTTGATAGTCTGATGCTCCTTCAACTAGGGAACTTTTTATTGCTTAATGATGTTTTTATATGTTGGTTTACTGCAGAATTGAAGGTGGAATTCCACCTCTCGTTGAATTGCTAGAATCACAGGATCTCAAGGTGCAGAGAGCAGCTGCAGGGGCCTTGCGGACGCTGGCTTTCAAAAATGATGAAAACAAAAGTCAGGTGAGATGTCAAAATTTCAAAATAACGAAGCCAACATTATGATATATTTTAACACCATAGTGGTGCAGTTACATCCATATTTACTCATACTATTTTGTGTAATTTTCCCCTTAATGCAGATTGTTGATTGCAATGCGTTGCCAACTTTGATATTAATGCTTCGATCAGAGGATGCTGCGATTCACTACGAAGCAGTAAGACACTAGGAATTTATTTTTGTGAATTATGAACCGCACTTCTCTGGGAACTCTTCTATGTTAAGGTTGATGCTGACTGATATGTATGTATTGATTATGCGGTTAGTGTTGCAATTTTCTAGTTATCTACAATCTTGAGCAGCAGTTATCCTAATGTGTTCTAGAACATAAATTTCAAAGCGCTCATCCTTCATGCCAGGGCCACAAAAATCACTTTGTGTTACTCCCAGAACAAGCAAACCCCTGTTTTCTTGTTTACTGCAGCAATTTTTATTTAAAGTTCTTTTTGTTGAATTCAATTCAGGTTTTCTACTACTTAAGCCTCCAAACAACATACGATAACAAATAACAACAAAATCAATCAACTACACTCCAAAATAACATAGGGGAACTGGCAGCTACAGTGCTACTACAGTCATGGGGAATTGGTAACAAGCGTGTGACCATTATTTTGAACCTTCTCTACAACTTAACATTGAATATAGAACTCTGGGTAATGTGTTACATAGAGAACCATGGACTACTATGCGTGATTACATGAAATGAACCAAGTGCGTGAACATATTAAAGAGTATAAACTTGCATGACTTGGACAAAGCATATACAAGCATGGTGAAAAGTGAAAACTTAGCATGGACTTGGTAAACCGAGCCAATTACGTCCATCCACAGGTTTAATGAAGGTAAAAGCATCATGTTAGGCTGTTGGACCAGTAAAACAAATTTAAGATCTACAATTACAGAGGTATTGATGCTTAAGATCCACATCATAGTTAATCATGTCAGTTTTCTACTTTTCTGGCACTTGACTGGAGGATGGGCATATCTAACTAACTGGTTATGTAAGCAATTTGAGGGGACCTGCCAATCTACAATTGAAATTCAAGAGCTTCTGTTACAGAGATCAACAAATTTGATGGCCTATTGACCTATTCCACTGTTTTAGAATTATTAGTAGCCAAATACTCGTGCGCAGTAACGATTTAGAATAATTTACTTGAAATTGTAAAGTTGAAAAAAAATTTCAGCTGAACATCAATCTCCAAATAATTCGATTACAAACCACACGTGCAAATAATATAATTATCAAGGGAATATTCTTCAACTAGAAAAAACATATACACATGTATCTATGCAGAGATCCCGTTGGACTGGTGTGGGATGTCAGAGCCACCAGCACTACTACCATCAATAGCTTCTTTTGTAATAGTAGAGATAAGCATGATGCAAAAACATCAATTACTGTGAACAGCCTAACAATGCTAGTTATACACTTCATTGTCTTACATAGTAACTTGATCCTGTGATATCCACATAGAACAAGTAAACATGATTATGGCCTTGACAGTTTCCTCTACTCTTCTCTATCAAGTATTTCTATCAGTACTATGTATATTCATATAATTTTGGCTTTTTTGCACCTTGCAAGGCTTCCTGTCTGTATGAAGTCTTCTATTGATACAACAAGCATTACAACAATCTTGCATGAGTAGCAAGCTAGTTATTGAACTACACTTATGTACTATCTTTTTATAGTGCATGCCAATAAATACTCTGTTGACATGTCAGGTTGGTGTCATTGGAAACTTGGTTCATTCATCCCCAAATATCAAGAAAGAGGTTCTCAATGCAGGGGCCCTGCAACCTGTAATTGGGTTATTAAGGTATGATCGTCATATGCAGTTTAGGATCATATTTTTAAACTGCCTTTGGAAATAATTGAATGCATTAAAAATATTGTATATATTTGTTGAACCCTACTACTGATGACTCAAATGTAATATATTTTTTAGCTCTGCACGAGAACTTTTAACATTTCCAATTACTATGTTAGTAACTGCTTGCTTCATGGTACACTCCATACGATTACTGTGAATTGTACGCATGTTTCTGAATGATAGTTAGCTTACACCTTTACTGCTTTAAATTGAGAATATTAAGTTGACTTTTATCTTATGACTGTTCATTTTGCAGTTCCTGTTGTACGGAGAGTCAAAGAGAGGCTGCTTTGTTGCTAGGGCAGTTTGCGTCGGCTGATTCTGATTGCAAGGTACTTGATTGTTCTTCGTTCATTTTTAGCTGGCTTCTTGTTTCTAATTCTTTTGTGATGAGTTAATGCAGTGGAAGAGCAAAAAACAAACTTAAAGAAGTTTCCCTTGATATAATATTCTGGTGTGAGAGAGATGACTGTTCTGTTATGTTTTGCATGGCTTGCTAAATATTTTATGTGCACAATAGAAGGTTTAAGTGTGGAATTCTAGAATATATGAATCAAAAGAAGCTGATGTTTTCTTACCTTTTAGTTGTTTAACGTCCTGTGCATGTGTATTCTTTACAGGTCCATATTGTGCAAAGAGGTGCAGTCCGTCCTCTGATTGAAATGCTACAGTCAGCTGATGTCCAACTCAGAGAAATGTCTGCTTTTGCCCTTGGGAGGCTTGCCCAGGTTTGTTAGCTTGTTTTACTCTGTGTATTTTAGGGACACAGCACTGAAAAAAAACAATACTGACAGGCCACTTAGTAACTTTGCTCCTCTTAATTCTGTGTCAATGGCAGCTGTATGTTAGGACGCAGTTATAACAATATGTTTTGAAGAAATTATAATGAGTCTTCACTCTTGAATGAATATATATAGGCTCCTTACTGCGTGTTTTTTTGTTATTCGTCGGCACAGTGGTGACTTAATAACAGTTTAGGTATAATATATCTGAATAGCTAAAGTATCCCAGCTCATTCTCCATACAGGCGTAACTTTTCATACTAACTTTTGAGCACCTGAGAGTCGAGCCTTTCAAATGTTCATTGCGCAGATTGGTGTTTTTTTGTCTGCTTCTTCCACTATCCACTATCCTGTGAAGAGTAACACTGGATATTTTGTAGACCTGAATCTCTGCATGTGGAAATGGTCCTGTGGTGAGGGAAAGATCCCATTTGGTCACTGGCTAATTCTTGCATAGTAATGACTTGAAGTCACCCCCATGCAAATACATCTGTAGAACCAAGAGATAATTTCTGTCACTTGATTATTTGACTATATTTATGCAAGGGACAATCCACATGCAATCATACTAACATCTTAGGATGGTGATACTAACATATTTTGGTCTTTGTAAGCCAAAAGCTCCACTATACCCAGATATCCCTTCATGCATAATGCACCAGTTGAAACATGTCCAAATGATCATTGATGTAACATGTTGGATATATTATTCTTTTAACTATCAATTCTTTTTTGCTCTCAGCAGAGCACATTCTGTATGTTAGTGATGAAGTCAGATGTCTGAGACACAGGCCTAGTTATTTTCTTCTCAAAACCCTAGGCTGTAAAGATATTAAAGAACTTCTATAACATATGCACCGGTCAATTCACTGAGAAGTTCATTTGTTTCCCAGGACACACATAACCAAGCAGGCATTGCATATAACGGTGGTTTGGTGCCTCTACTAAAGCTTCTAGACTCAAAAAATGGGTCTCTGCAACATAATGCTGCATTTGCCCTTTACGGAGTTGCTGACAATGAGGTAAATAATGATTGTTCAAGCAAATGGTAACCCATTTGTGGATAGCTTGTTTTCTACTAGTAGGCTAATGATTCGATTTCTGAAGAGGGAATGATCTCTTACTTTGTTTTATTTTTCAAAATAAATGACTATACTCTTCTTATTGTAGGACTATGTGTCTGACTTCATTAAAGTTGGAGGTGTACAAAAATTGCAAGATGGAGAATTTATTGTGCAGGTATGCCAGCCATCATATTATTGTTGAATTACTTTCATTGTAACTTGCAAGTGAGTTTAATTATGTAATTTTAAATTTCAGGCCACAAAGGATTGTGTAGCTAAGACCCTTAAGAGGTTAGAGGAGAAGATAAATGGACGAGTAAGCTGTGCTCAGTGCCCACCAGATTTTGCTTTTCCTTCACCACACTCTAGCATTTAGCTCATTTTGTTCCTGTATGATCGCAGGTATTAAAACACTTGCTTTATATGATGAGAGTAGGAGAAAAATCTGTGCAGAGGCGGGTTGCTCTGGCCCTGGCACACCTCTGTGTGCCTGAAGATCAAAGAACAATTTTTATTGATAATAATGGTATGAGCAATTTTAAATGCACCAAAATGTGCTCCTTTGTATTTCTTTTGTGTAATTTTTACCATTGATTAAGTTCTTAAATTAATTCAGGTCTTGAGTTGCTTCTTGATCTTCTGGTTTCGGTGAGCCTGAAGCATCAGCTAGATGGTTCAGTAGCACTATACAAATTGGCCAACAAAGCTGCAGCACTTTCTCCCATGGATGCTGCACCTCCATCCCCAACACCACAGGTAGAAGAATTGGTTCTTAATTCAACCCAACCTTTCCTTGTTTATGCCAAAGGCTTTATGAGTTGATTGTGGTGTGCTATGCAAAAGGTTTTCAATGTGATATGAACTGAACTACGATGTGGTAATTCTCATGCGGTAATTTTATTTTTATATTCAATGCATTAAAAGGGTTTTTAGAAATAAACAAAACAGTACATGTTTAGGGAAAATTTATGTAATGCAACAAAACTAGCTAAATGTTGGCTGACAATCTTGTTTGATTGGAGGTGGATGTATAATAACTGTAAATATGCAACATAGATTCTTGGTTTCTTGGTTCTTGCCTAAGTCTTGGACATCCTCGGATAAACACAGAGTGGTTTCCGAAAATAGCTGCAGTACTGTAAATGTGTGAATTTTGTGATAGTTGCGGAAAATTGTTGCAAAATATTAACTAAAGGAACAATCTTGTACATCCATTGCCAATATTTCATTAAGAAGCTTAGGGCTACTACAATGTGAATATTAATAGCTAAAGTTTAATGGTAGTTTTAAGTTGAAAAAGAAAACATTAGTTTACATAACTTTTTAACATACTGTAACATTTCAGTTGAACTACCCAACAATTTTTGAAATTTGTATATCTTAAGTTAATTTTGGAGCAGTCTATGATAATAATTTATTAAAATCCATGTGTTATTTGACTCATCGGTAGCGGTAGCATTGCCTTTAATCATGTTCTTGTTGCCTGACCTCGAAATTTCAAAGTTTTGGTCATGATATTGGTGGTACAACTGTTGCCATGAAATTCTAAAAATATGATTAACTGATATTCCCCATGCTCGCGTAAACTAAATAATAGAAGCATCTGTCACAACTACTGATATAATGGTGCTTCATCTCACAAATTGCACAACAGCCTCATCACACTTTCACACTCATTTATATACGTTTCATCCTAGTCAACACTATGCATGATTTCCCATTCATGTCTGTGAGGTCTGAAGAATTGGCTGAGAAGCATTTTCTTCTTTTTGCTGTGTTAGGGTTCCTAATTAGCTAGCTACTTGCCAATTTTTGCTCGAATCTGCATTTGTCTGAACCAAAATCTTTCGGTTCATGACAATGTCTTTTAAGATGTGTGCCCTTCAGGCCATCACAGCTATCCCGCTTTCTGAGCAAGCCAAGCATTTATTTCCTTTGTTAGGTTTTTGTAGCACAAAACTTTCAGGAACTTTGTCAGACATGACCAAGTTGTTGCAAGATTTGAATTCACTCAGGCGGTATGTATGCATCTGTGCATTTCTATGGATTATTTTTATCCTCAACCTTCAGAGCATAGCGCACATAGAATTCAGATATACTGTCATCTGAATTTATATGCCTGATAACCTGTTCCTAATTAGCAGTCAGTCCTATTAGTAAGGTGTTGTCTTAGTAAAACCTAGTTTGTGCAATGCTGGATTCAAAGATATCATTTGGAGCAATTGGTCCATCAGTAATGCTGGCAATCCCTGGTACTTAATGTATTTTCTTCATTTGTAGGTTTATCTTGGTGAGCAATATGTAAACAGTTCGACACTTTCAGATGTTACCTTCTTGGTGGAAGGTTGGTATTTTATCTGTGGACCCAGTTGTCATCAGAAAGTCACTTTAGATACTTCCTATCTTTTCCATCGAATCCATGTAACTCATATTCCTGTTGTCTCCAGGAAAGCGCTTTTATGCACATAGAATTGCATTACTTGCTTCTTCGGATGCATTTCGTGCAATGTTCGATGGCGGATATAGGGTGAGTCTTGGTGTAGCATTTCTTTTTTCGTTTGGTACATGTGGATTTGTTTCTTAGTGGAACAATTCCTGTTGAGGTATATCTTTTCATTTTTTTAAAGAACCTCAATATGTGTCTTGACTCGAATACTATTTTTCTTAACCAGGAAAAGGACGCGAGAGACATAGAAATTCCAAATATCAGATGGAATGTGTTTGAACTCATGATGAGGTAAGTCAGCTGATGAGTTCTCTTCCTCCTTGGCCATGGATGCTTTGCTTCTGTGCGCATATCTGTAATTGTTATTGTTCTTTTTTTTAGGGTAGTTATTGTTCTTTTCTGGTTTGTGGGCAAATGCCTGCTAAACTAGAGTCTGAAATATCCTATTTGGTATATGCAGATTTATCTATACAGGGTCAGTGGAAGTAACTAGCGATATCTCTCAGGACCTTCTTAGAGCTGCTGATCAGTATCTATTAGAAGGCCTCAAACGTCTTTGTGAATATACAATTGCGCAGGTAATCAGGATTATTACCTGTTTGCTCTGTGCCCAAAATGCTGGCTTGGTCTGATTTAATATATCTGTCTTGCAGGATGTGAACGTAGACAACGTTTCTGACATGTATGACCTATCTGAAGCTTTTCATGCAATGTCACTCAGACATACATGTGTCCTATTTATCTTGGAGCAGTTCGAGAAGATTTGTGTCAAACCAGGGTACACTTCCTCGCTTAGTGTCCTGTTCCTAGGTCCAAATGTTTGTGTTATATGCAACTCATTTTAGTTAACAGAAATCATTTACCATGCCATTTTGCAATGCAGGTCAAGCCAGCTGATCCAGCGTGTCATCCCAGAGCTCCGCAACTTCTTCGCTAAGGCGCTAAGGCCAAGCCACAGGAATGCGCAGCCATGAGTTCGTCCCCCTTCCACAATCCTTGACAGCACCACACATCTGACAGTCGCTTCGGGAGATCTTGTACAGCTAAAAGTTTCTTTTCTGGCGTTGGACATTGGCATTCGATGGCACCAACAACATTGTAGCATCCTTTTATTCGATTAAAACAGAGCCCAAATCATGGTAAGAGCATATGGCTTAGCCAGCCATGTCTCGAACCAGCCTAGGCTGGGATAGGTTTACTTCGTTTCGCCTTGGTATAGTCACCGAGTTTAGGGCCACTTTCCCAGTCCAGAGCTCCGTGTATGTCCGTCTTCGCAGAGGATAAGATCGATCGGTGTAATAGTGCTGTAGTTGTAATCAGTTTCGTCTTCTTCGTGTTGTTAACAATGCAGGAATACTAATCAGATTTGGCGTTTTCTCCCAACTTGTCCTCGTCATGGTCCATGTATATACTGATATGCTGTACATGCATATGGATGTATTGCGGTCCAGCCTGACGTCGGTAGACGGGGACAAATACGGGGGCAGGCGCCGCCATCTCGTCAGCGGCTTAATCGGTTGTCTGTGTCCCACTGGATATTCGGCGGAAGAGTAGCCGGATTTTTTTTTCTGCCCTGCTCTAATAATTTCTGTATCTGGAGAAGATTTAAATTTGTTTGCTTCTGTGGTTTTCTTGGAAATATTCTGACATAGAAACAATAGTATCAGCCGATTGATATTTAGAAGAATACTAGTATCAATCAACTGAACCAGCCCCATAAACAACGCGCGAATGGTATCGTGTTGTCCACTAATGCTCCGTTGAGTAACTAGTATAATCTCTTCGCATGTCTGAATTCTCAGAACACTAAATTTCGATGAACCGACCACCCAAGTTTTCTAGGTAAGCTACCACTAGAAATGCTCAATTAGACACAAAATTCACGGGCATTGACTTCTAAACTTCAACTCTATACACTTTTTCGTTTTTATGCTAATTCAATATGAAGTTTTAAACATGCCCTTAGTTTTGGTAACGGCGCATGCATGGGTTTACGATTTCGGTGGAAATCGAAAATCCTGAATTTCCGGACCGAGTCGAAAGCACAAACCGTCACTTTTTTTTGTCAAATTCAAAAATAAGTCAAACTGAATTTAAATTTTTGACCAGATTTTTCTAGATTTTATCGAATTTTGACCGGTTTTAGCGGTATCGGGGATTATGAACACTGGGCATGCATCCTAGATTCTTGCCCGGTTTTCATCCAAACAATATGTACCATGCTTTAATTTTCCGCCTAAAAAAGCATGCTTTCACTTTCGATGTAGTAACGTGATGTCGGCGTTGGTCCTACCACAAGTCGATCCCGGCTTGGATAATCTTTTCCTTTTGATTAGGAGACCACTACGATTAATCGATTACGAAGCTTTTATGCAGAGCAGAGGGAACGCATCGGTTTCCAATTTCTCCTGCCGCTCTTCGCCTTTGTCTCGTATCATCGTGAGCTTTTTATACCTCTCCACCAAAAAAAAACACCAGCAGATCTGGCTAATGATAGGTACTAGTGATTAGTGAGAGCCCTAGCCGAGTGGCCGCTCCCCTAATAAACCTTGTGTGCTCCTTTGCCCATCCTCCACTGATCCTCTGTATCACCGGCAGGCGATATCGTATCACCACAACCAGGACAGTAACAAAAAGGTGGGAACAATGTGCCTTGCTTCCACGACTCGTTTGCAAGGCATGAGTTTTATTGGGAAACGTATTAATTTTCGTGTGTATTGGCAAAAGGAATTCTCAATTTTGAGACGTGAATTTTGTTTCTTTCGGCTTTCGCTTAAGAATATTTCTGATGTATTGAGTATGCTGGCTCACTCAGTCGAAGATGGGTAGAGTATGCATGGGTACTTAGGTGAATGCATTCATAATCTCGATACCAGATAAAAATGGCTCACAAGTGGTATATTAGGATTTTATGGAAACCATTGATAAACCGCCAAAAACCGATGAAATCCACACAAATCTTAGTAAAAAAATTAAATTTTAGTTTAAATTTTTTGAGCTTAATAAAAAAAACTAGGCGGTTTGTATTTTTCTATGGTCTGAGAATTCGGTTTTATAAACCCCGGTATTGTGTATGTTCATATGAGAGTATGCGTTATCCTGTGTTTTGAAAAAAAAACTAATACTCCCTTAGGTTTTTTTTATGTCGTTGATTTTTATAAAGTTTAAATATTTGTCTTATCCAAAAATATATGTAAGTAGTATCTACAGTATTTTGTTATGATTTGTTTAAGTACCGTAAGCAGCTGGAACATGATACATATTTTTATACATTTGCAAATTTTCGCATAAGAGAAATAGTTAAAATGCGTAAAAAAAAAGGTGGTGGGGGGGGGGGGGGAATATACTACTGCTTGGCAGGTTACTAGTAAGATGACGGTGGATTGGCAGGTTACGAGATAAACAGAAGCCATATTAATGCTACTATCAGTGTCAGCAGATGATGACATGCCATTATGCCATACGTTGGAGATAAAAATAAAAAGAAAGAATTCTCCTCTCTCTCTCTCTCGCTCTCTCACATCTGCATCTTTGCTCTTCCAGGTTTCAGCATCCAAGGAGCAGCTTGCTCTTCCCAAACGGAGGAAGAGCCGAAGAGTGCGAGGCCGAAGCACAAGCCTGAAGCCTCGAATCAAAGGCAATCTTCCCCACAGAGCCACAAGCTGAAGCTCGAGCGAGCTGTAAGAATCCATGCATCCCTTCAACTCCCTCCCTCTCTTCCCTTCTCGATTAGTGTTAGATCTGAGTTTACAGAGCTATAGCTCAAATCTGCGGCATTTGGGTTTAGATGCGATTCTTACTTTGTGTCTCTTCTTCCAGTTCGTTGTATTCCCTTGTTCTTTTAGTCGATTCGAACCAATTTAGGTGCGTGTAAGAAGCAGAAGTTCACCTGTCGGCGTGTGATTTGAGGGTGGGCGAAGTTCTTGGAATAGATTTGGGCGCAGAGGCATCGCGCAGCTATTATTCCCTGCCAAATCTTTACCCGCTTGGTTTTTCGTGTGATTTGGATTTATAAATGAGGCAAAGTATACCAAATAGTAGGAAAACTTTTTTCAGGAAGTCAGGATGGGATCATGGGAGAGGCGAAAATAATCAATAATGTGCCAAACTGGGTATGAAACCTGACTACTAGTAGTTGACATCGTTGATTAGTGATTACTGTGAAACAGCTTCGTGCTGTTGCATTTTTGTGTGCTCGGCACATATTTTAAGAGAGTATGTCGACTTGGAAATTGCATTATGAGTATATTGCGTGTTATAGAGAGCTAATTGCCTAATTTATGGAAGCACTTGGAGACCTCGAAATCTTTTGTTGTCTCTTCATCCTACGTATTCTTTTGTGCAATTCCATGGCCTATGCAACTTAACGGAGTTATCAAAATCTCACATCCTTCATTTTTTTTAATGTTAATTTTATAAAAGGAGGCAATTTTTTTTTCATTAGCTGCATCTTTAACTATATGAACTTTTTGTTGTACTGAAAATTTGTTGGGTAACAACTTCATTATCTTTTTACAGTTCTAATGTCTGGATATGGGTATGGGGACATTCACAACTGATGAAAGCGACAAACATGAAGAGAGCTACCTGTCGTTGGGTTTGACAGTATCACAGTCAAAGAAAAACAACACTGAATACCCCAAGGTTCTATTGCTTCTGGCGACTTATCTTGATAGATCAGTTCAGAAGAATGAAGACTTACTAGATTCCAATAAGATAAAGGATTCAAGCACCATTTTTCATGGTCAGAGGGCTCCAGATCTTAGTATAAAGCTTTATGCAGAGCGCATCTTCAAGTACTCAGAGTGCAGCCCATCTTGCTTTGTGTTGGCCCTCATCTACATGGAGAGATATCTACAGCAGCCACATGTGTACATGACGTCCCTTAGCGTTCATCGCATGCTAATTACATCTGTGGTGGTTGCTGCCAAATTTACAGATGATGCGTAAGAATTCCCTTCATCTGCTATTCAGTTACATTATTTATGCATCTGCTTTGTAGTACGCTGTAGCATTATCTACGCCTTTGATTAATCTTAGATATTACATACATTGCTTCCCAATAACATTCTGAATACATTTCTTGCAGGTTTTTCAACAATGCATTCTATGCTAGAGTTGGGGGAATCAGCACAGTAGAGATGAACCGACTTGAGCTGGATTTGTTGTTCAATCTGGACTTCAGGCTGAAAGTTGATTTAGAGACGTTCAGAAGCTACTGCGTGCAGTTGGAAAAAGAATCTGTGGTTCTTGTAATAGAAAGACCTATTCAACAAGTTCACGGCGTCAATAGCGCTAAAGATTTGAATCGCAACAGTAGCATTGATGAGTCCTGCAAGAGCGAGCTGATGCGGGGAAGATACAGCAGTCAGGCTCTCCAAGGATGTAGCTGACCAACTTGATTTTACATCCTACATTTTTCACCAAGGGTTAGGACCACTAGAAATTCTTTTCAGAGTAAACAATTGTGCTTCAGATTGTGTTAAACTGTTCTGGAGCTTTTGGATGATAGGACCCTTTTCTAGTACCACTGTAATTCTTTTGAACCACGTTCTTTGAATTTTCACCAGTTAATTGGAAGGCGACAAGTCTGAACATTATTCAATCTAACGGAACTCCATACTGTAACATCATGATTTCAGTGATTATGTTGAATACTAGTACTACACAAGTAATATCTATGGAGGTGTCTTCAAATATATCTGATTGCCACACATCTGCATTGTGATCTTTTACTGACACATTTTGTGAAATGAACGAATGATAATAGTACTGATCAAGCATAATTCCAAGAATCACACGCATAATTCCAAGATCACTAACTAGTTGGAACAAATGGTCTGTACCAACCTGATTACTGCAACTGTAAAGAATTTATACAATAAAAAACTTCAAGGAACACTAACATCAATCATTTTAAGAAAAAAAAAACGGATGAATGGGTACAACCCTTATCACAGGCATTTTATCAACACAAAGCCATGAGTACAGATGGATGGCTTTCAACGGGTTAAACAAAGTAATCGTCAACATTCCTACACTGCATCACTGTTTGAGCATCCAAACATTGGTCTTCAGTTCTGGTCTGGACAAGGTACTTCAGAGGACAGACTTCCTCCTGTTGGTGTTGAACACGCGCTGTGCATTTCCTATTTTCGCCGCCATCAATTTGTCGCGCAAAGCGGGATTGAATATGCCAGTACCAGAGAGCAGACTGTTTTTCACTGGAGCAGGTGAGCCTAGGATCACTCTCTTCTGAACACTGAAGCATATTTTGCTGGCATTTCCTGAGCCAGATGCTAGCCGCAGCTTCTGCTGAGGTGACAAGGCGTTATTCCTTGAGTTCAACCTGGCCAGCGCTGGAGGGCTTCTAAACTTGCTACTGCTGAACTCGATTCTCCTGAATTGTCCTCTTGCTTCTGGGGTGCCATCAACTTGTGCATGTGCAGCAGCTGCTAATGGTGTTGCTGGAATTGAATTAAATGTTGCAATTGATCTCCTTGGCATCTGGATATGGGACAGACGGGACACCGATCTCTTATTAGGAAGTAGAGACAGCTGTTCTCTCTGGGTTGGTAGTACCGCGAGTGAGGATCGCCTCTTGGGTTGCAGAGGTATGTGTCGAATCACAGGAGTCAGGGACACTCGACGTGCCTTGCCAGCAACAGCCTTGCTGGTATCAGCCCCAGAGGATGCCTTGTTCATCATCGCAGGAATGTTCTCTTTATTTTGAATCGTGGGTGCTTTACTGAGCCTCAGTCTAAGAGGAGGAGCCTTAGGTGGAATGTGATTGCTAATTCTTCCAAGAGGTGGTCTCTGCCTCATAGGAGCAAGTGGTGGCTTTGTTGATCTAGCTGTATCCCTGGCAGCCTTCTTCTCATTGGCTAATTCATTTTCTAGCTCTCTAACCTGTACAAAAGAAAATGTCACGCACAGATAAGAATATTCGAATGCATGCAAAATCTGGTCTCTGATGAATTAAACAGAAGTGGTTATCCTACTTACCCGCTGCTGACAAGTTTTGGACGTTTGTTCAGCCTCCCTTATCTGTTCACAATATTCATCGGGTTATTGCTAGCATTTTGTTTCATAATATATGCAAGGCCATCCAAGAGAATAGCAATGAATCTAGACAACATACCTTATCTTGAAGTGTCTTGATGACATTCTCTCGAGAAGCATACTTAAGCTGCGTCAGTTGCAAGCTTTCAAGTAACTTTGCATTTTCCTTCTCCTCATGGCGAATTTTCTCTGTCTGGAATGATGTTTCCAGTTAGTATCAGTTAAGATGCATCATAATTTTCTAGTATTGAAATAATCAAATTACCATCTGCTTGAGCTTAAAATTTTCAGCTGGATCTGCTTGTTTACGAGCAGGGCCATGATCTATAGCTCTAACTCTACTAGCAAAGTTAAGTGAGCAGAAAGTCTCTCCCGAGTCTGCAGAACTTGGACTTATCTGCACGAACATGAGTGTCTTGCAATCCCCACCTGTACAAGCCAACCATCATGAGTAATCTATCTACTTGCTAATTTGATAGGTATTCCAATACAGAAAAGATTCAATAATTTTTTTTAAAAAAAAACAATCATCTGACTACAAGTCAATACACATTTCCCATAAATAATTTCTAAATTGAACTTACCTAAAGAGCTTTGGAGCAGATGAGTCAACTTGGAATTTCTATTGACGGAAAAAGGAATAAAAGCAGTGGTGAGACTGAGATGAAGCTATAATTCATAAAGTAGCTGGACAAGACAGATGTTTAATTCTATAGATATTAAATATTACTGACCTATAAGGAATGTGTGCACTTTTTGAGGCAAGGGCAGAAATAACATCGCCCAAAGCAGAGAGCGACTTGTTTATGAACTGTGACTCCTTTAGCCTGTCCCCTTCTACTTCTGTTTTATTCACACGCTCACTTCCAGCTAGGTCGACCAACCATATATGGCTCCTACACTTTTGCCCTGTCACCAGATGCTCACTCCTCACGGTAACCCTAACCAAGCTGCATATAGAACAGAACCCCAAATACCATCATCAAATTATCATTACAATAATGTTGTAGCAGCACACATTTAATTGAGAATGATCTATTATCAACATTAAAAAATAGCAGCATATTCTAATATATAAGTTAAATTACTTTAGAGGGATACTGTCAATGAAACACCAAAAAGCCTCACCTATGAGAGCGGCTGCTTAGTTCATTGGCAGTAGTTGCTCCAACCGATCTATTTTTAGCTCCAACTTTCAATTTCTCCCAAACGCCATCTATAGTATAAATTGGAGCTTCAATCAAACCAGCCACCTCTTGTGTTCCATCAGCAGTTTGCTTTATGTCCAATCTTTGCATGGAAGAAGGATATTGTGTGTTAAAATTGAATAGATTAACAAATCAGTATTAAATAAATACTATCAAATAAATGGGACAAAGGAAATATACTTTCTTCCTGTTTGCTCAGAACTTTCATCAAGAAGATCCCTGATTTTTTCATTATAGACTTCCAAAATGCTCACAGCAAATGTGTAGGCAACAGAAGAGCTTCTTTCTTCAGACAGCCTGAATAGTTCTTCCAATGCTCTGTAGTTGACACCCCTATCCTCTGGAATCCCTTCCATGGTGAAGGTTTTACCCGTTCCAGTTTGTCCATATGCAAAGATGCATACGTTGAAACCATCCATGACAGACCGCACGACAGGCAAGCTTTCAGCAAAGACAGTCTCTGAAGGAAAAACATTGATCATAGTGCATTAAAGAAACAGAACATGATCCATATCCTTCAACATATAATCAAGTCTCAAGATGTGCCTTGAAAAACACGGAAATGTCTTCTGTTCAACCAAACTATGATTGCAATATAATTACATTTGACACGATGTTTGTGTATCTTCCCACAGAATATGTAATGAACTGTACAAAAAAAGCAAATTATCATACCTTGATTGTCAGATGGTCCAAAAACATGATCAAATTTAAAAGCCTTCCTGTCTTTGTCAGATGGAACAAAATGCAGCTCAGTCTCATGGGATGGATCGATCTCAACTATAGACGAACACCCATTGGAGATCTCAGCAGTGCTTAGAGGGCGACAACGACAAAAAACCCTGATGTTACCCCTCAGCTCAATGAGCTCATTATACAATCGTCGCCGCTCTGCACACTCATCTGTGTACTTCTTCTTCAAGCCATCGTACCTCCGCACACACTCCTCGGCACACTTAGCCACCTGCTGCTTGTACCTCTCTAGCAAGCTGTTATACTTTCCCCCTACAACACACATACCAATGATGACTCTAGATGCAGATAATCTCCATGAGCAAGGTATATAGTATGTTTCATTGTGCAATGTGTACCAAGAAAACGAAGAGCAGAGAGGCGGTCAGGGGTGTTTATCTGCTTCAGTTTTGGTGACGGGATAAGGGAATCATCCCCCTGGTCTCCAAATTCCTACAAGAAATAGAACCCTACAAATCAGAAACAAAGCACGAGAACAGAAAACCTAACAGATCTTTGAGCAAGAACACCAAAATTTCCCACCTCGAAGAAGCAGCGAAGAGCCTTCCCTTCCCCTCCTGCAACCGCCACCTGCTCCTCCTCAGCGCTCACCACCGGTTCCTCACCTGATTATTACCACCATGAGACAGATACAAACAATTCCTCGCCGCACCGTGAGACGAACACAAAATCAGCCCTAATAATCGCTTATACGCTACAGGGCAAGGCACCGAACCTTTCGTCGGCGGCGGCGCATGGTCCGGGTCGGCTCCGCCGCAGCAATCTGGGCTCGGGGGATCCACGTACCCCTCCACCTCCACGCGCTCAGCTCCTCCTCCTTCCTCGCCTGCCAAAAAAAGAACCACTCACCATAACACACGAACCCGAAAAAAACCCTAGCCCACCCATTCCTTCGCCCCTCACGGAACCACGGAGCACGCGTACCTGGAGGCTGGCGGGACGGAGAAGCCGCGGGCGCCGGGGAGGAGGGCGGCGGCGGCGAGGATGGGGCCGGATCTGCTTCCATCGCCGCGATCTGGGAGCCCGGGAGGAGGGGGATTCACGTCGCCGCCTCGGGGTGGTGGGGAATTGGGGATTTGGTTGGGAAGCGGAGGGAGACGACGAGGAGTACAGGAGGTGTTTGTGGGGGGAGGGGAAATGGGAGGAGCGGATTTGATTTTTGAACTTGAGGAGACGACCGTTTGAGGGTGCACCGGTGCAGCGCATTTTTGACTTGCCCGTTTCGTTCGGGAAGGGACGGCCGGATGGGCTGCCACGTCATACTAGCCAACGGCCTAATGAGATCTACGGCATGGATCTGTCGGGCGAGTGATGATCCTGGATTTTCTTTGGGTTCAATGCTTTAGAGAGCTAAATGACTGGCTAAAAGAAGATTAAATTTCTCTTGAAAAAAATCACTAAAAAAGTTTCTCTTAAACATAGGATTGAATTTATCTTTAAAAAGGAATATTGTGTTTATTTAAAAATAAGATCAAATTCTATAGTGTTTATCAGATTTCCTCGTTACTTCTATGTACAAGATTGCTAGATGCACCAAACATACACAGTTTGGTCCGTTCTCATCTAACGGACCATATTGCAAGTAAAAATGCAATTAAATTGCAATCAATATTGAAATCCTGCATTAATAATTTAATATCATGGAAGAACATGAAGAATTTGTATTGAGAAAACTCTAATTAGTTTAAAATAGTAACAATTAAATTGCAATGAGTAGAATCCTGCATTAATACCATGTAAAGAACATAAACAATTTGTACTTTTGACTACTTTGTTTGGTTTAAAATTATGTAAAATGTTTACGATTTTCCTGACTACAATAACCCAATTTTTTTATTTTTGAAATGCCAATTTTAGTTTCTTTTTCTTCTGTTTTCTTAAATGCTCTTTAAACAACTGGAACGATAAGCTTGATTAGACTTTATTTTACTTTGTCACATTTCGATAAAATTCATATTTTTAATATTCTTTTATAAAATTGAAAAAAATATTTTAATTGTGAGTAAAAAATGGCATTATTTTGAGAGAAGTGTGTTGAATGTGCACGATGAATGGTGAACTTATGTTGTTTTCGAAGAAAGATTGTTATCAGCATCAAATGGAAATACATGCAAGTTTCGCTGAAAAACAAGTAAACTGCAATAGAAATTCGGTTCAAAATATAACTGGTTGTAGCACGCCACTACCATGTAAAAAATATGGATAAAATGTGTTCGAAGAAAAACGAAACGGAAGTTGGGCTAAAAAGGTTGTGGTTTGATCATATAATCTTTTCCATTTAGGGCTTGTATGGATGTGTAGAATTAAATGGCACTTTTGGTTTGATATCCTAACAAATTTCGGTGGTACCAAATCCTTGGCGAGTTATGGTAGCACCAAATTTAAGCAAGGGTTCGTGTCAAAAAAAAAAAGCAAGGGTAGCGTAAGTTTGGGTTAATGCCAAAATTGCACCAACAAGAGACCAATATACGGGTAAGGCCAAAAGTTTTGGTAGGGGCAAAATTTGATGGTGTGTTTTGTTTGCTAACCTATCAAAATTAATTTTGGTAGAGTAGCAAACCAAAATGTCCCAGAATTCCTTCGGATTGGCAGGCATTTAGTCAATTTCAATCCCATTCTGAAGGGGTTGATGTCATTCCACCTATCCAAACAAGCCCTAGTTGAAGCAAACATCTACCAATCACGGTTTGCCCTACAATAACGCTTACATAATACATCTTGAACCATCTAACTGTGCTATAGAGTGGATCACATCCAATCAACATAATCAGAAGATGATTTTGTTTCTCTTTTGGGCTTCTTGTACCTGTTATTCTCAAACATTGCTTTTGATAAGAGAGAATCCAGAACTGCTGCTTCAGAGAGGTCGTTTGGAGTCATCAACACACTGTGAACGTGTGAGAGAGAGATTAGCACGAGTGGCATCTTCATCAATAGGGAATGTATAGATAGTGTCCCTAATCTTAGTGCGGCAAATGCATTCTACTAATACTCTGTATCAGGGTAAATGCCTTGCGCTTTCGCTCATCTCTGATCAGGACCAAAACCTGAACCATCTCACTTTGGGTTCATTTGCCGGCCTTCTTTCTTGTCAATTACTCCCTCCGGTCATAAATATATGATGTTTTTCACGCTAAAATTAGTGTTGAAAGCATCATATATTAATGACCGGCAGGAGTAGTTGGGATCAATGCGGTCCTAAATTACATACAAAGATCTTTGTTTTTGTAATGGCTGAAACTTTAGTAAGGTCTAAGGAATGGCTAAAACTTTAGAATAGCCTGTTTCAATAATTAATTACTCAATTTTTTAATTCTATCACGGTAAATAACAGATGATTATAGACAAACTTCATGTTAAGTGAAACTATGCAATGCCCACAACGAGTAGAAATGATAAATGCTTCACAACTACAGTATTTCCCATGGTAATCAATATGGCCGTCTCAGTTCGCAGAGCTTAATATTTACCTTGCAAGAATTTCCTCCAAAATAGTACGTTGGCAGGGTGTGACATAGTATATGCACTTTCTTGGACACTGCCCAACAGCAAGTTGGACATTGTAGTCATCACAGTGACCTGAAACAAAGGTTAGATTAATTTCAAAGAGCACAAGAGAAACAACTTTGGTTTTTTGAAACAGAAAGGCACATCCGCCTTTCCCATTTCTATTATCAGAAAAGCATGAAGCTCTTATGAATCCACTGCTTACAAGTTACATCATTTGGCAGTAAACTAGGAACATACCAAGCACGCTTCCTCCCAGTTAAGCAAGGTGGCAATGATCAGCATACCTTGAGATGATGCACGTGCTGTACCAGTGTCATCGGCAAATGCAAACGCGTGAGGTGCCCTTTTAACACAAGAATATGGGCATCCTGCAAAAGATGCATTTTTCAGATCAAGTTGCCAAAACATGTCCATGTAATTTACACCAAACCAACTTTATAAAACATAGCACATTATAACTTTTTATAGGTTAAGAAGTGAACATAATGTGCTCTGATTACAATTGAATTGATAGGGGAAAAAGTATTTCGTTCTGGCATATCAATTAACACATGTTTTCCCCTGAAACGCCACTTAAGAGCTATCAGAGAATTGTGTACTTCAGACCTCATCCTTGACACCAACTGTGGTCAACAGCAGGGTAAAACAGAATTTGGAAACCAACAAAATGAAAGAACATGAATTCAAAAAGTACCAGTGCCAATGCATAGAAGTTCATTCACAAATATGTCACAAGCTGCACATTCAGGTTCATCAAATGGATCAACATTATTCCTGCATCAGTGTAATACATGAACATGTCAGTTGGTCTTTGGTCTTTTCCGAAATGTATGCAGGCAAGAGTTCTATTGTATCTTTCGACGCACCCATTGGGCCTCATGCCAATAGATGTTCGTAATAAAATGCCAATGGGAACAACCATGATCAATCAACCTTTCAATATGTACTATTGTACCATCTCCATGCAGCATAACCACTATACTTTAGTAGTATTTATTCTTTTCTCGTAAGTTATTCATAGGCAAAACCACTTCAAGTGTAGCATTATCCTGCTCGTCTTCGATCAGCCATTAAGCATGGGTTCCAGAATTCCACTAGATAGATAGTGTTCAATTATAAATAATGACAGTATTAATCATATTTCACTCACTACGGTCAGAATATATCGAGATTGCCATGATCAAAATCTGTAAGACCCAATCTACCATCCACTTTGAAGTTTATATGGGAAACCCCATGTTAGGGTAGTTAGAGATACAAGAGTAGTGTAGCTACAGTAGCTACCCAATCAGCATTGAACCATATATTCATTACACAGGTATGGAAGTATTTTCTACCTTTCAATCATCATTCCTTGGTTACCAGATAATATCTGTACAACAAACAGACCAATGTAATAGCGGCTTATAAATAGCAGGGGGAACCATCAAAAGAATAATATGCATTAGGAAGATCAATCTGGCACCCTTCCAGCTGTACACTAAAAATTTCAAAAGGTAACATTTTCAGAGACAATCAAAGACCACATGAACGCTGTTGGTTGTGATCGTTCCATGATGTTTACCTTTACTTGTACTCCCTTAGTTTCATATTATAAGTTGCTTTGACTCTTTTCTAAGTTAAACTTCTTTGGTTTGATCAAGTTTATTGAAAATTATAGCAACATCTACAACATCAAATTAGTCTCATTAAATCTTAAGATTGGATATATTTTGTTTGTATGTTGAAACTATTGCCATGTTTTTCTATAAAAAGTTTGACCAAGAAAAAAGCTAAAGCGTCTTAATATGAAACGTAGGGAGTAGTCCTGCTAGCAACTCACATCCACTTGCACAAAACACACATTTAGTTAGCACAATTACCTCATAGGCCTCAAGAACTCTTATCATTATTAGATCTGCATTCTCTGTGTCCTTGCAAACATCTGGATGGAATTCCTTTACCTGTAACAGAAACTAACAATGTCAAGTCACTGGGGCCTAGTGTTGCAAGTTGCAACAGAACCTGTAGCTTGCGGTTTAGGAAAAATACCATGCCTAAGCGATTCAGTTCAATTTTACATTTTTATTTAGGACATGACTTTGCACAAACACAATCTTAAGATATTGGAAAGGTTGTGTTGTATACCCTCCTCATCAAGAATACAAGTTTAGTATGATTGTCGTACTCTAACAATGGAGATGGGCTAGGTTCTTCGGATGTGATCATGTGAACCATCACCCGGCTCAACAAAAACAAAAGCTGATTAAGGTACCCTTGAGAGTTACTAAGAATTGAGCATTTTGCACATAATAAGCAGCAACGAAGGCGAAGGTGGGAGGGATCGGTACACTACCCGAGCGCGGAAGGCGGCCTTGAGCTGCGCGGCGGTGTAGGAGGCCGAGGCGTCGAGTCCCAGAATCTGCAAAGGTGTAGCGAGCGGGTCCAGTATCCCCCTCCCCTCTCCTCCTCCTCCGCCGCCGCCGCTTCGCGCCAGGACGCGACGGAGGCGCCTCGCCGCGCCAGGCCGCGGCGACAGTGGCGGCGACGGCATCCCCCTCGTCCCGCCGTAGGGGATGCCGCCGTGGCTCCGCCGCGGGAAGCAGGAGGCGGAGGCGGAGGCCACCGGAGCGGTGGGGGCCATGCGCGCGCTGCGCGACATGTGGTCGGCCGCCTGTGCCGTGCTGTGCGTGTGGCGCCGTGCGCGGTGCGCCCGTGCCGTTTGTATGGTCGGGACTCGGGAAATCCTGACCCTGTCGCGACTAACGAGTCACACGAGTCACGTGCTGCGCATGCGACCATGACGATTCGGCACGAGGCCCAGTGGGCCGTGCCGTGCCGGGCCGGCCCGGTAGCACACGGGTCCGCGAGAGGCGAGAGAAACCACACCGACGTGTAGCACCGCCGGAGTTTTCCAATCCCATCGACGCGGCCAGCAGGCACGACGGCGGCAGCTCCGCCACCGCCGGCATCGCCGCCATGCCGCACTCCCTCTCCCTCCTGCTCACGCCCAGCCGCGCGCTATCCCTCTCCTCCCCACCGCTTCGCCTCGCCCCAACGCCCCCACCACCTCGCTTGCACCACAACGGCGGCCACCTCCTCGTCCGCACCGCGAAGCGTCTCCATGCCGCCAGGGCTTCCGCGTCGTCCGCCGCCGCGTCCCTCGTAGGTCCTGCCGGCGAGGGTGGCGACGTGGGGGGCAGGGCCAGGAAGGCGGGGTACCGGAACAGGTTCCTGGACCTGGCGCGGCTGGGGGCGGTGGCGGAGAGCGCGGTGGAGGCGTTCTTCCGCAGCGAGATTCGCCGGCGGCTGGCCGTCACCGCGGTGCTCATCCTGCTCAGCCGCGTTGGCTACTTCGTCCCGCTTCCCGGGTTCGACCGACGGCTCATCCCCGATTCCTACCTCAGTTTTGCGCCCCTTCCTGCAGGTCTCTTCACTTTACAGCCCTCCGGAATATTCGTTCGTGCTAGCTGTAATGTATGAAAGTGCGCGGTCATTTGATCGTTTAATGGCCTTGGTGAACTGTTTGAAGAATGTGCGGTGCTCTTTCGTTTGTGCAGATGACCTCGGTGATTTTTCATCCGAATTGAAGCTGTCATTTTTCCAGCTCGGAATCAGTCATCAGATTTCAGCATCTATTGTCATGCAGGTTCGATAAATTTATCCTTTGTTTGGTCCTGCTCTTTTTTCCCCCAACGGCCACATATGTCTCAAGTAGATAATCCGCAACACCAATCCGCTCAATAATTTGTTTCAAACTAAGGCTTAGTTCTTTTATTCTAGAGTTTGTTCGTTTCTGGTCTTAAGAGTGCGTTTTGCATCAGTTGCTTCTAACGTCCTAATAAAGTTTTTCTCAATATTTGGTGATAGTAACAAATTGTGATTTTTAGGTTCTCTGTCATGTTCTTCCATCACTTGAAAAACTACGAAAGGAAGGGTTAGATGGACATGAGAAGATCAAAGGCTATATGTGAGTCGAGTTCTCTTTAGTCTTTATTGAACTGGATTATTTGAAAAGGGGATATTTTATTTTCTTTCTCACCATTCATCTAGTTTTAAGTCTGGTTATTTTGATGTTCTAGTTGGTGGCTGTCGCTGGGTTTTGCGCTTGTGGCGGCTTTTACAGTGTCATGCTACTCACTGCAATATTCTATATATGCTGCAAGTTACAGGTGACAGTATGTTAGCTCTATATGGAGAAAAAGCTTTACTAGTAATAGTTTGTTTGGACTGGAAGGATGCTCATCAGTATTTCTTTACCTCTACCTTCTTTTAAAATTCTTTCAGAGTTAAGCATGTGATGATAACAAGCCTTTTTCTTGTTCTTGGTGCAATGACAATGACATGGATCTGTGACACTATATCGGAATCTGGATTTGGTAATACTCTATCTCATGTATATTGGAATCTTGGATTTGGTATTCTAGCATCATCTCTGCATGCTTTGATTATATTGTGTTAAAGCTGTATTCATATGGCATATTATACCATATCCAAACTTTAGACTAACCTCATGATTTCATTACTATCTATCTCTATGATTGCGTTTCATGTAAATGATCTTGTAAAGTAAAAGCATAAAATGATGGTTGTTATCCATTTAGTACATATTTTCTTGTGCTTAGTTAGAACTTTTCTACTTATATTTTCTTCTATGTCTTTGCATCCAGGACATGGCTCTTCCTTGATTATCTGTGTGGGAATATTGACTGGTTATACAGACACACTCCACAAGATGTTAACTCAATTTTCAGGTAATCTTTCACGACACTAATTGCAACTTTTCAACTGCTATTTTTTACTCCTTTGAGTTGGATGCGGCCAGGAAATTCTAATGATAACGATGTGTATTTACTGAATTTATTATCCTTACATCGTTTTATATCTCTTTGCGGAAGTTTTGTGGGAGGTGGAGTATTTCTTCAAGGCTTTTTTCCAAACTACATTGCCATCTATGACGATCTTATACTTCGATATTTTTTATCTGCCTGTTTGGTGCCGCACATTGTGTTGCCAACCAAAACTCATTGTTGGATTTTAACTCCTTTAAAGGGTCGAATTTCATTATAGTTTGGCATAACTGTTGCTCAAATAAATAAGAAGCAACATACTCTGAGTAGAAGGGATAATTCCATTATGCCACTGCAAATTTGACCAACCTATATATGCCACTCAAATTTTGCCAAACCCGGGATGTGCTGCTATTGTACAAGTACAATACTTTACCCTTTTATTTCATTGCAGATCAAATTCCATCAGTCAAATCGTGTCCAGGATGTGCAAAGACCATTTCACCCCTTCTCTATCAGTTTTTTTCTCCGTTCTATTGCACTTTTTCATAGCTGACTGGAGAGAACGACCTCATCTACTCTCCAATGACCAATGGCTAGTTTAGAGATATATTAGTCATTAGTCAGAGAAATTTAAAAAAATGAGAGAAGAGGGGTAAAATGGTCTTTGAGCTGCCTGTTCATTGCTTGACCAATGGAATTTGATCAACAAGGGCAGGAAAGGGTAATGTTTTCATACAGTAGAGGCATATCTAGAATCAGCAATTTTTCAATGGGATATCTGGATCAGATATTGTTAATGATATATATGGAATTATCCCTTTTCATCTTCTATATCATTACAGGATGGTGAAATATTATTTTGCACTTAAAAATCTTTGATGTTTGTGTCTGTTATAACCTCAGCAGTAGCATTATCTTAGCTAATCTACCAGAGCTTCATTTCTCTAGATAAGCATAACATAATATGCATCGTGCACCATTAAGATTTGTTTGCATGATCATTTGGGCACTAGCCAGTTCATGAAGATATATGTTGACATTTTTGTCAGTAACGTATATACGAACTAGGGTTTTAAGTCTTAAACACTTCACCACTTTCTACAATACAATAACTTGTTTACCAAGATGGATCAGATAAACATTTCGAAAAAAGAGACCGAAAATGTAACTCCTAATTTCATTCGGTCATATACTGTATGTACACAGACAGCTGATATGCTGAGACTTCTAGTGTTATTTTCTTTTATTTGATATACCTTTTGAAACAGGAAATTGGTACAACTGTTGGCCCTACATCTTGGGGATAGCTGGGACTTTTGTTTTGGTTACCATGGGAGCAGTGCTGGTGACTGAAGGGTGTAGGAAGATAAAGCTTCAGTACTATGGATTTAAATTGGCTTCTGGTGCAAGGTAATTATAAAATCAACTCTACATTCATTTTTATTACCATGTACTTTTGACTGCTGTTTTTGCATGGAGCACATGAGAACATTATCCAAACAAGCTGCACATAAGAACCTTTCATGTTGGCAAAATGCCCAAATAGAAATACTTTATCACATTAACTACAAACCTTTTGTTTGAAATATCTATTTATGTCATTTAAAAACTCGGTGCACTTTGTTATATCCTGTTTAAGTTCTAATTTCTAAACAATCTAACAGCACCCTTCTACTGGTATTATTAGCTTCACCCTAGCATGGTTATATGGCACAATGATATGGTTGGATGTGGATTAACCTAGCAAAGGCTACTCCATCATCACCTATTTGTGCTAATACTAGTTACTACGCTTTATGGTTTTCTCAATCCTTTTACTTCTCTTATATTTGACCATTCTTTCGTAGGAGTGAGAGCTCCCCGGTTACAGAGGTAGAGCCATATATCCCTTTTAACATAAATCCAACTGGGATGCAGCCTTTGCTTACCACCTCATACTTATTAGCTTTTCCAAGCATTATGGCCAGGTAATTCATCACTTTATTTTTTGGGTGTATTTTGATTAAAATTTCCATTCTGATGTGGAATTTCTCCAGCATTTTTGGTACGCCATTTTGGGAAAGCTTGAAGGAAACGTTGAATCCAAAGACTTCAGTTGGTGGTGGTCCATGGGTTTATTATTTGACATATGCATTTCTTGTCTTCGTCTTCAATATTTTTGACATTGTAAGCTACTTTCTCATCTTAATAACTGTCAAGCTATTTTATTTTTCAGGATACACTCATTATACCAATATTTCTTCTATTATCTTGTGGTGATGTTATCTTATAGTTGCTTGTGACTTTGTTTTGGTGCCTGCGGACCCCCTTAGAGAATGCATTGTTTAAAGAATTCCAAAATGAATTGTGGATATGGTACACATACAATTCTTTAAACCTACAAAAGAAATTCAAATTGTCTAGATGTTGAGATAAAGAAAGGACAAGCATACATCACAGTATTGTTCGCCATGCAGTAGCAGTAGCAGTAACAGTTTTCTTTTTGTATCTTGACATGTAGGAAAAAACTTGAGCTTTATATTTTGCTGATTTACACAGAGTTACTCATGCTACATCCATGAGTCATTTTGGAATTTTTTAAACATCGCTTGTGTTGATTCATCAGATTTTGTTAAGGGGGACAACAGATCCCCTGGGGACCAACAACTATGCATAATCTAACTGTTGAACCAAGTATCACGTATGAAACTTTTCTTAACAATGCTCTTGTAGATTTTCAAAAACGTGACAGATATTTGTGATGTAATTTTGATATCAGAACTCATGTTCTCAACATTTTCAGGAAGATAATATTCTTTGAAAAAAAAAATTCATGATTTTATTTGCACGCGCCTTATCAAAATATAGCTTAATCTATGAATTATTCACTGCAGGCAAACTTACCAAAAGAGATATCTGACTACCTGAATAAAATGAGTGCCAGAGTACCGAAGATAAAGCCTGGAAGAGCAACAGTAGAGTATCTTACAAAAATACAAACATCTACACGATTCTGGGGTGGGTGGCCTTCACAAGAACTTGTAGCATGGCCAAACTTTCCTCTGTTTTATCTTTATGCTTTTTCTCATTTTTAAAAAGTATTTCTTTCCTTGAATTCCAGGGGGTATATTGCTGAGCTTGTTGGCTACTTCCTCTTTGTTACTTGACCGATATCTCAGGCAGATAAATGAGGGATTTTCTATAGGTTTCACATCGGTGTTGATTATTGTGAGTGCATGTCAATCATATTCTCCGTTATCGTTTGTCACCATTAAAAAGATTGATGTTGAATTGCATTTTCATGGTGCTATTTTTTCAAGTATTGGCCTTTTTACATGCATTTTCTCTGAATATCATCTGGGTGCCTGAATCTAAAATTCTAAATGAACTTAAACTTGGTCAAGTGACTAGGGATTTTAGCTGATTATGCACACTTCCAATGTTGACCTTCTGTATTTTGTTTTGTCAATGTTTCTGCCTTTTGGTGTTCTTAAATATTGACAAAATCCAAATGGTGCATTAGATGATTTAGGACTTAAGATCTTTCACGCAGTCAAGTTAAGCCTCCTGTAGCAGCCCCCACAATCCATTCCTGCTCCCCCACAGGCCCACACTCATAAAAAAACCTCTATTGTTGATGTACTGTTTGTTGTACTTATGGAGGAAAGCTGGGTGATTTTGACTTTTGAGGGATGAATATTATGTAATTAAATATTATGTTTATGCTGTTTAGCGCGTTATTGCAAGTTGTTCCATAATGCAGAGCCCACTACTATGCAAAATTTCTAAATCTAGGAAATATATTTAGAAAGTAAAAGTACACGAATTTTTTTGTTGAAAAGAACAAAACATCTGAAGATTCCGTTTCCTTAAATGAAAAGCTTCCAGCCTATGCAGTATAGGAATCACTTCCAGCGGTTGTCATATTAGCAGTGAACTTAGCAAATGTGTTAGTTCTTTGCAACTAAATAATTAATATGCTTACCTGCCTACTGACAATTACCAATGTGTTCTTCCATTCACAATTTCATTTTACATGGAAAGCTCAAAGTTTGTGTTCATTTCCCTCTACGTTGCATTTTCTTTATAGTTTTTTTTTGTTTAAAACAAAAATGGATATCAACTACAAAAATTTCTATTAGTGTGCTGCTTATTTTCTACTGCTGCATTAGGTGTTCTAACCCTTTTCTACCTTCTTTTACTTACGGACATTAAATAGTTTTTTTTCTTTGATCAAATGGGACATGTGCATGATGAACGCATGTTTGGATAATGAAATAATATGAAAATGATTGTTCAGGTGGGCTCAATTATTGAACTGAGAAGGTCTTATCAAGCATACAATGTGATGCCAGCACTAAGCAAAGTTCTAAGGAGATATGGTGCCTGAGGTTATTCATGTAGGCACATATTTGGTTGCGATGGTATCATCCACAAGGTACTTCTTACTTTGCTGCTAGTCTTTGTTAATATTAAGCTAAGCCTGCCTTTTTCCCTTTATTTTAGAAGGAGAGGGCCATTTCAAAAAACTTCAGAGTTTACAGGCTTACAGCCGTCTTGATGCTGTGACCTTGATTATTGTCAACAACTTGCAGTATGGTGCAGTAAGAAGAGTTCTATAAGACTATAACCCAGACCAATATTGTGCTTGGGTTGGGATGAGATTAGTATTGTTTGATATCAATCTTCCGTGGCATAAACTGGGACTGAAGAACCAAGGAGGATATTCTGTTAGTCATGGTACAGCAACTATGAAGAGCGTGACCTACGAGGAGCTGTTTAATTGTGTTGTCTTTGGCCACTTCTGGAATGGTTGACGGCTTGATGCAATCCGAACGAAAATTTGGATCCAATCTTACCCAGCTGTATAAAACTTTCTGAAGATCAGATTGCTAAATTGCTGACTGGAAGGTGGATTTTAGCTGCATCACGCTTAGTAAATGGTGCGGTCAGAAGTCGGAACCTGAAGTCTGCCAAATTGTTGGTTTTGTGTTGATTGTTGGAACGTACATCAGAGGCTGGCAGGTTGACCATCTTGACTTATCCATGTAGCACAATGAAGAACAGCTGTTATGCATCTGCTGACTTCTCATTGTAGTATCTCTCTGTAGGCTTATGCTTTTGTAAATATATGGCTTAACGGTAGAACTTCCACTCCTGACTTCTCATAGGCTATTCTGTTCACTTTACCAAAAGGCAGCTTCATATTTACAAAAGATAAAGAAACATATTTTTCTTTTATTGACAAAGATATAGCTGAGCTGCATGCTGAAGAAACAGACGTATCATACAGGTCGAGCCTCCAATATGACATTATTGCGCTCAATTGCGCGTTGTACCATTATCTACTACAGTACATCAGTACTCATGTATATTTGAACAGTGAGTCTCAAACAGAAAATCTACTCACAATCGCATCATAACATTATTGTTCTCAATGGCGCGTTGTACCATTATCCTAAGTGACCCACGTATTCAGGTAGAGGATTAGATGTAATTAGGCCTTTAGCTAATCTAGTATAGCACGGAGTATTCTTTTAACTCCATCATCACAACACTTTCGCGCGGTCAATAACAACAGCGACGAGCCGACGGCAGTCAGGCACCAAAAAGAAACGGAGGAAAAAGAAAAAAAAAAAAAGGCTCCATCCCTCTCCTTCCATCCACAGTCCGCGCCACCACCACGGCACGGCGACATCACCCACCTCACCTGCCGCTCGCTTGCGCGATCGGTCGTCGCGATCTCCGGAGAGAAGCAAGGAAGGAGACGCGACCCCCCACACACGCGAAACCGCCGCACCCGCGCGAGTCAATCCTCCGTGTGGCCGAGTCCTCTTCCACTCCCACCCCTCCTCCTCGCGTCAACACCACCGCGCGCACGCGCTGCTCCCCCCACGCGACGCGCCTAAGCAACCTCATCTTCTTCCTCGCTTCCTTCCTCCTCCTCCTCCTCCTCCTCCTCCACGCGGCGAATTCCATCAGCCTCGCTTCGCCAGTTCCTTGCCGTTCCTGGCCCGGCCATGGGTGGCTCTTCCTCCACCAGCAGGCGCCGCCGCGACGATTACTACGCCGCCCCGCCCCCGCCGCCTCCGCCGCACCACCACTACTACACCTACCCGCCGCCCCCACCACCGCCGCACCACCACCACCGCCACCCGCCGCCCCCGCACCACCACCAGCACCCCCACCGGCCTCCTCCGCCGCCGCCGCACCACGCCACCTCGTCCTCATACTACTACCACCACCCGCCTCCCCCGCACGCCTACCACGGGCCCCCCTGGCACCCGGCGCCACACCCACCGCACCCGGAGCAGCCGGCGCTGACGGGGCCGCCGCCCGAGTTCGTGGAGCACCAGCAGGCGCGGAAGGTGAAGAACGACGTCAACCTGCACAAGGACACCATCAGGCTCGTGCCCGATGTCACGGACCCCGACCGACGCCTCGTCGCCTTCACCTTCGACGCCGTGACCGACGGCAGGTGAGACCGGGATTGTGGATTGGGGTGTCTTGAGCTCTGAAACTGCTATCGTGTCTCAAATTTCTTGGAGTTGTTTTGAGTTGTGTACCTACTTCTAGCTGACAATTGAACCGTAGGATTTAGTATATTTGAGACAAAAAAGGGGGGTTAATTAGATTCATGCCATTAAAAATTTGCCGGTTTTGAAATTTACCATTACTATTTGAAACTAAAGCTGGAGCTGATGAGCTATGCGAAGTTGGAAATCTCTTTTGATATAGCATATTCTATATACCAGGCATCTTCCTGCTCTTTACAGTTGAGGTTGGTGTTTAATATTGTAAATGGGAACTGGTCTTTCACTTTAGTAATAAATATGAATCAGAGGAATAAGGATAAGAAGAAGAAACCTCAAGTAGTGTAAGCCTAACCTGAAGCAAACTCCTAAAATCATTTAAAATTTAACAACCATAGTGAGAAGTTAGCTGCTCTATCATCATGTATGTCTGAAATATGCATCAGTTGCAGACTTAGCATTAGGTGTTCAACCTCGGTACCTCTGTAATATTTTATTCAGGTTATTTTAACATTTCCGTTTTGTATTACTGCACCATATGGAGCATTTGACTGGATCTCAATTAAGCTTAAACTAGTTATATAAAATGTATTTTCTAGAAAAGTTTTTGGACTGCTTTGGTATCTGACCAAATCGTGTAGTCATTTTCCAGCTATAGTTATCGTTTAGAGACCATAATTAAACTTGCTCTTGTCCTTTGCAGCATAACTATTTATTACTTTGGCAAGGAAGGAAAGAACTGTATTTTCTCTTCGGTATATCCAGAATTACAAACACCTACAATGATACCTTTCCAGAAAGGGTTGGCTCAAAAGTTTGTCCAACCCTCTGGATCTGGAGTTGATTTGGGATTCTTTTCTCTGGATGAGCTTTCAAATCCTTCAGGAGAAGTATTCCCACTGGTAGTTTATGCAGAAGCTCGTCCACCTCCAGAGGAAAGTCACCAGCCTAACTCCACTAGGGCACAAATTACTCTTGCTGTTATAGAGAAGCATCACAATGACCTTCGAGTTAAAGTAGTCAAGCAAATGTTGTGGAGTGATGGAGAGAAGTATGAGCTACAAGAAATTTATGGGATTGTCAACTCGACTGAAGCTGATGTTCCTGACGCAGATGATAGTGATATGGGGAAAGAATGTGTCATTTGCTTGACAGAGCCAAGGGACACAGCTGTTTTTCCTTGTAGGCATTTGGTAAGTACCTGATTCGCCATAGCCAGTAGCCTACATCTGTAGTTTTGCTTTTGCCAGATCTAATTTACATTGCCTTAAATTGGCTGATCTGATTGGTCCTGTATTGCCCAGTGCATGTGCAGTGAATGTGCAAAAACTCTAAGGTTTCAGACAGATAAATGCCCCATATGCAGACAGCCTGTTGAGAAACTAATGGAGATCAAAGTTAGAAGTCCCGAGCCATAAAGGCACCTTTGCTGGTATGGTTTTTGCTTCATTCTATAGTTTGTTGTATATAATCCTTTAAAATAGCATCTGCCTTCAAAGTTGATGTCTTTGTAGAGAAACTGTTGATTTCATCATTTCACACTTGAACTCTACGTGCTAATTTTTGTGGGCATAGAGAGAAAAATGGTTTCTGCGAAACCAAACTTTGCTTTTATTGAGCTAATTGTAAAATTGTACATACCTTTTTGTGGTGTCAACTGTCAAATTTTTAGTTTTCTTGACTTCATATGCTAGACTTGTGCTGTCCTTTTCATATTTCACTCACTGATTCCGAGCTCTGCCTTATACATTTACTTGAATCTCGATGGTTGCATTGACTTTCCAATCCAATCTATCTGGAAGCATAGCCTGCTAACTCTTGAGGGCAAACACAAAAAACAAAGCATACCTACAAGTTTCACCGTAGCCAAGTTACCGCATGCTGATTCTTTTACCTGGGCATGAACCATGGAGTCATGGTAGGTGGTACACACATAGGATGGAAGGAAAGCTGGCTTAGTGTGACCAAAGTATGCCAAATTACAGTTACTATGGGACAATAGAATTGCTAGTTTGCTATTCCACTTGGGATCAGCTCCCCTGTTTCATTAGTTGGGAGAAAAATGTCTGAAGCTCACTAGCAGGATTAAACCCAGCCGATATGCTTTATGTATCTTTTTATAGACCTGATGCATTACACATTTATTTGAACTTCAAAAATCTTCACCATCTAGCAGATCTGGATGTTATGAATTTCTGATTGCTGAGAGCAGTAATACTCAACATATAAATGGGAATGAATAGGTGGAGCATTTTACATGTGTATTCACTCCATTAAAATGCTGATATGTCATATGTCCTAAGATGTGGATTTAACAACATATTTTTTTCCGAGTGGGAACAAATGCTTGTAAGATACAAACCATTCAAAAGGTGTTTAACTGGGACCATGGTTCTGTACTCCTATGTGCAATGCCTGTTTAAACTGGGCTATCTTAGGAACTGAGCCTAGCTCAGTCGGTTGAGGTCGTGGATGTACGCCTAGACCACCCAAGTCCAAACCTTGTTGAGGCGAATTTGGGTGCCTATTTCTTCTTAATTAAGAAAACCACCTAATTCCTCCTAGGTTGGTTGAGTTTTAAACTAGGCTGTCTTGTTCTTTCATAAGGTTCTTCATGCCTTTTTGTTGCCTACATGTTTATGCACTGAAAAATGATGATTTCTGTTTCGTTGATTTATAATTATTGGTTCATCCATTGGTTTGATCTGAAATATAGTGGACTAGTGAATCTTTCAGTCTTGTCAGACAATCAGTTACTAATTACCATACTGGCGGCCCTAGTTAGAGTCAAGGGTATTCAGATGTATACCCAAGATTTTTTGACAAAAAGGATAGGTGTATGCAGATGTGATATGTATGTGTATAAAAAAAAAAGAGGCCATATTTAACCCAAGAAGCAAATAAGTGTCTGGCCCCCTCCTCCCTCCTCTGATAGTCCAATTCACACAAGCCTGCTCAATTTGGCAATTCACACGACACCATATGCAGCTATCAAGAATTTTTTTTCACCCCTTTATATTTTGAATACACAACCTCAAAATCCTGGACCCACCCACATCAAAGGGCAGCAACAAGTTATCAATGAATATAAATAGTTGGGTACAATCAAAGTTATGAGATCTTCCATATGTTCACCGTTTGGCACATCCAAGACTCTTAAGTACTACCTGGAATTCCAAAACTTTTACTAGCTCACATGATGCAGAAGTTGAATGATTTGCACATTGCAGAATTTTTTGGGTACCGATTGTTGTTTATGTTTTGCTTGCCAGTATGCTGTCCGTGTTGCGGATCCTTAAATAATGAGCTGGAATGGTGTATGAGAAGCTTCGATCTGGTCGTGATGCTTCTTTTTTTGTTTCTGGCGAACTGCTGAAGGTGCCTTTGGAAATTTTGGTAAGTTTTTCCGGTGTACAGAACATGTAAATGGTACGGGGCATGTCCATAAACCACGATGTACAGTTCTCTAAGCTACAACTCTGAATTTGGGCATGCAAATGTGTAAGAGTTGTACCAGTGTGTGTTCGCCATCCTGGATACGCTCTTCCATTATGTTTTTTAATGAAAAGCACTTCCATTATGTGGCGGTCTGGAACAAAGCATTCACGTATTGCGTTATGCATCTGCTCGTACTGTCCTATCGTACATCGCAGACCTGTTATTTCCATTCAATTCAGAAAAGTCTAATGAGTAAATTACTTCGGGTCTTATTTGGGGCACTACGTTTATGATCATAGCCACAATAACATCATCAATGTGAGCATATCATTCGTTGCTAGCAGCTCCAATGGCTCGAATAAACACTAATTTTTGACATTATGTACCATGAGTGGATTTTCTGGTGGGGTTATATGGCAGTGTGGGAGAACATATATTGCAAATCACAACAGAGGAGTTTGAGTTTTGACTTCACTGCGTTGTCTTCATTTAGTTCCTTTCCTTGCATTGCTTAGTGATTTGGCTTTCGGTATAAAAGATGTCTTCTGATGTATACTTATTTTAAGTTTCGGTATAAAAGATGTTTTATGATGTACAGTTATTTTAAGCAACATCACCAGTTGATCTGTTCTGCTAGATTGTATTCTTCTGTCTTGAAAACGTTCTCCTGAGTCCTGCTGCCCACTTCGATGACACAACCAATGCCTCAACCAAAGCAACCTACTATGATAAACTCAAATAACCTGAAATCATAGCCGCCATCTCTACAATCTTAGTATATACCACACACTGTCGTCAGAAGGATCGATTTCAGCGTTCCTATTTTTGCATATCTATATGGTTATCTATATCATTGATGCTCACTAATGCAAGTGCATCACATCATTACCCACTAGTAATTACTATCTAGAGTATTTTAAATATTATGCAAACATGACATATTATTTACAATTTTGTTGTATTTTTAGAATGTAATATGCAAGCAATATCAAATCGTTATTTTCACATCATTTTCACATTAATTAAACATATATATTTATCATTTCTATAATATATAGTAACATATGTATTTATCCATATATCCGTAGCAAAACGCGGATATCAAAAATATCAACAAGATGATGTCACCGTCGCCTAAAGCTGGGAAATCCCACCGCCTCTTTCTGCCAGCCTCCACCGCCGCCTACTGGCTACTGCTTTGCCTACTGCTGCTCCGTTCATCTCGAGCAATCGGCAGCGACGGCGACAAGGGTGAATGAAACCGTCCCCGCCACCGCCACACTGGCAACACCCCAAGATACTCTGCTCCTGCCGACCTCAGGCGGCTGGCTATCATCGATCGGCGGAAACCCCCGCAAAACTCTCACAAGCAAAACCAACGCGCCCGGCGCCCGCGACCGCGAGGCCGCGGAGCGCGCGCCGTATACAACAAGCCCGTGCGTGCCCGGGCCCAGCGGATCCAATCCGACGGGCCGCGCCCACGGATCAACCGGCCGCTCCGCGCGACAGCCAGCCACACCGTGACTACTAGCTCCTCGTAGTCCCCTCCAAAACGCGACGTCGCGCTCAGCCCGTACCACAGAGGCCCCCCGGGGGTCCCGTTTTTTCTCGCTCGTCGAGCGGCTGCTGACGGCAAACCCCCGACGGCGGCGGAGGCGGCCCCCACCGAGCGGGAGACGGGGAGAAGGACGACGTGGAGCGCCCGCGTCCTCTCCCCGCCGCTCGCCCTAGTATATTTCGCCCATCCATCCATCCAATCCCGTCGCCCGCTTTCCGGATAGGAACGGGCGCGCGCAGCCGACCTGGAGGTGGGGGCCCAGCCCACGACGGGAACCAACCGCTGCCGCTGCCGCCCGTCCCCGCTCCTGTGGCTGCTGTGCACAGCCTGCCTGCCTGCCTGTAACTTGCTGCGTGCGCCGGTGCACCGCATCAACCAGTTCAGAGTTCATCACCAGCCAGCCAAGCCACCCAACCCGATGATCTAAACACGATTTCCAGGCGTACTTAGCACTGCACTCTGTGCCGACGGGCGGACGGAAGGATAGGGGTGGAAAAAAAAAAATCGAAACTCATGATCTAACTTAACTCGTGTAAAACTCGAGTTAACTCGACTCGACTTAAGCAATTAAGCAATTAATGAGTCGAGTTGAAATTAAACTTTTACTCGTTTGCTTAATGAGCTAACTCGAGCTAGCTCGTGAGTTACTCGGTTAGCTCATTGAGCTCATGATGCATTAAGATAAAAGTTAATTGTTCATATTTTGCAGATGTAAAAGTCGTAAAACTCATGATTATAAATTGTAGCACAATCTTGTGAGTCATGATACTTACATGTCAATATAATATTTGATCATATAATCACAAATTATATCGCATATGATTTTAAACCATGTATTTCGGTGTAACAAGTTTAATGAATTAACTCGGACTTTTTAACTCGTTATATTAACGAATCGAGCCAAACTAGCTCGTTAACTTAACGAGTTTTTACAAATCGAATCGAGTTGGCTCATCGGCCACCCCTACGGACGGACGGGCTGCACCGGACGTGACATGCACACATGGTGTTTTGCTGGGAACAAATCAGCGCAAATGCGACGGCCGGTGATGCAGGCAAAAGAGCGTGGGGGTCCCAGCCTGAAAGGCAGGCAGGCAAGCAGGCGGTGCGCCCCCACCCTGGCGACCATGTGCATGGGCGCAGCGCAGCTCAGGGAGGATGCGGTGCGGTGCAGCGTAATCCGGCCCCAATCGCGGGGGGTTTCACGCCATGATGATGGCTTCGGTGGCCGACTCGGCGCCGGAGCAGCCTCATCCTCCTCCCGACCCAATAGGATAATACTCCATACACTTTATTGTACCAATATCATCGCGTAATATCGCGCCTAAAATAGTGAAACCCCGGTCGCTTTCTTCGTCACGTTCCCGCGGGAATCAACGTGTGGTCAGGCCGTCGCATTCGTACAGTGCCTTTGTGGCATGTGTATGCAGCGTGGTAGTAGGAGTAAAAGGTTTGTGAAGTGTGGTAATAAACTGGTAGTAGTACTAGGGCCCCGGTTTGTTCTGTAAAGCAGCGTGGTGTACAGTGTACCACGAGTTTGTAACAAAGGGCTCGCTGTGCCGTGAGATCTTTTGTTTAACCACCATACGGCTGGGGAATTACTAATCATTTTGGAGTAAACCGAAACCAGCTTCGATTCTGATACAATTCGTGTGAGAGAGAGAGAAAAAAAAGGACGGCTTTTTGCATCTTCTATCCGGATCTCCCATGTCAAGATCAGACTATACCTGTGGCTCAAATCGGTCTAATCCGACAACGCTATCTGTGTCGGACCTTGGTACCCTTACCCCTCCCTAATCGCAGAACCCAAATTGCGATAAGCTCTCAGCTCTACTGTACGCGCACGTCTCGTACACATCTCGTCGGGGATTTCTCGTGGATGGGGAAATCCCGGAACGCTGGCATGCGGGGCCCACCTGGCGAACTGCTCAGCGAGCTGCACATTCGTGGGACCCACGACCTTTCCAAGTAGGGATTGGCCAACTGCTCCACGGGGCCCACGCCCAGCCACCCCAACCCCAAACTCTGATGACGCTGGTGCGAGCTTATTAAAGCGGAACGGCCCCCCCTGAGGCCGCCATAGGCAAGGCCAAGGCAAACGCAACGCCTCCTCTGCTCTTCCTCTGCTGCTAGTGCTACTCCCTTCCCAGTTCCTACCGCTCTGCCTCCAGCTCAAGCTCCGCTCCAACCTCAACCTCGAGCTCAATCGCAGCAGGAGAGGAAAAAGGATGGAGGTGGAGATGATGGAGGACGACGTGTTCTTCGCCGAGCTCAGCAAGCGGATATCACTCCTCATCACGGACGATGACGAGGCGGCCGACTTCGGCGCCGCCCACTTCCCCGCCTCCGCCGCCGCGCCCATCCCGGTGAGCCCCTCCGCTTCCTCGCATCCGTTGTTTTTTGCCTTCCTCTTCTGCCGCGTCGTCATCATATCACTCATCAAGATTCAAGCATGCGTACGTGCACGCGTGCATGTGGGCTAGTTGTGCTAGCTCGTTGCGGTTGGGGGCGTTGGGTTCTTCTTGCAGCTTCTCTCGCCTTCTCGCGGCTGTTGGTTGGTAGTTGCAGCGCCACCACGCACGTGATTGCATTTGCACACAACCAAACCGAACCAAATTGCAAAACCAATCTTTAATTATTCTTTTTTCTCTCGAAACACTGATCAAGCCTTTGTTCTTCGCCCCCCAATAGATTAACAAAGTTTGAAAAAAAAATCAAGAACAGGAGTGGCGGCCAACTTATGAACAGGTGCTTTTGCTCTTCGCGTAGGTAACGTCAGCTG
Source organism: Oryza punctata (assembly GCA_000573905.2). NCBI lineage: Eukaryota > Viridiplantae > Streptophyta > Magnoliopsida > Poales > Poaceae > Oryza > Oryza punctata. The sequence goes on along the minus strand of CM002492.2, from coordinate 21,189,982 downwards.
GTTTCATTAAACTCGGCTTCCTACCGCGCCATGTGGGCAGGTGCTACGTGCTGTTTGCTGTTGCCGTGCTGTGTTGTTGGTTAGGACTTAGCTGCCCGGCACTCTTGCGCTGGCTGCTAATTATGATCGACGGTATAGCTAGCTAGCTACTATACATGACACAGTTGCTCGGTTGCATGTGCTGCGTGTGCTTTGAGCTACTACTGCTCATGAGTCATAAGAGTGCATATGTGCACTTATGAGCTACACTACGATATTCGTTCGTTCATTTGTGTATGTACGTCAGTGAGAAACTGTAGTGTAAGTAAGAGGAGTAACAAACACCTTTCGTAGGAAATTGATCATTTACAGATAGTGTTGCTGTTGTCAAATTCTCCTTGGGCCCCACAAACACAAGCAAAGAATCATCATCAGTCGACAAGCCTTGAATCTAAAGGGCCTTTTAGCATTTCGTTTTGGAGGAACCGTACAATATTATGTTTGTGGAATTCATGTTCAGTTGTCAGCAAAACCTGAGTACTAGGACAGATAGATAGCACGGAAATGGTTGTTTTTTTTAGTGGTTTGTGTTTTTATATTAAGTGCCATTTCCCAGCGAGATAGAGCACAATGGGCCAACTAAAATCTGCTCTAATCCAAATCGTTAGCCGCTGGAAGGACCCCATGATGTGCACGGGTGTTATGCAGAACCACAGCCATGTCTCTTTCACTGGCCATTCCTGAACTAGAAACTTGCAAGAAACGTCTTCCCATTGCCCGTGGCTGCAGACGATCCGCGTCGCTACATGTCACATTAGTTAGGTGTTTAATTAATTAGTGGGTAGTAATTAGTCGCAAAAAGAACAGCTTATTAGCTCCAAACCTCCAGTTAAGCCCCCACTAATCGCTGCTTAATTAACTGTTATCTAGCCATATCCCCTGCGTGCACGGTGCGTAATTAGTAGCCCCAAAAAATCCAGTTAAGCAATGCATATGCAGATGGTCGGTCGGCACTCTCCTCGCATGCATTGATTGCCAAAGAACTTTTAGTTGTTTTTAGGCCTGCACGCGATGCGACAAGCTCTCGATCGATCGATGTTGCTTGGGGCTCCAAGCTTCTAATCCAATTGACGTTGCTTGCACACGACACCTCATCATGCGGCCCGTACTGCATGTCTCTTTTGCTAAAATAATTGCTCGTACATATACATATAACTGCATGCATGATGCTGGTTTAATAATCCCATCTCATGCTCCGTGACAAGATCCCGGGGTGCTCACCAAATCTTCGCATGCACGCAAGTTGCCATGAGTTGCTCCTACTAGCTAGTAGTAGTAGTAGTTGTTGTTGTTGATGTTGTTCCTACAGGTAGCTATTGGCCACTGAATTTTTAGTTTATATAGGAATAAATATAGATAAAGTGTTTATTTCTTCTTCTCCGCCATGATCGCATCACATCAATCGCATCGACCATATGCATGTGCGCCCCTACATCGCAGCAACGCCTCGACACTAACAGCTAGCCCATTTGGTTGGAATCACACAAAAACAACAGGGTTTCTCGCTCGCCCATGTGCCGATGGGCGCGTCGATGGTGGCGCCAGCGGCCTACACGTTGTACCACCACGCCGCCAGCTACAACAACAACGGCGGCATGATCGGCGGCGCCGGCGCCGGCGACAACGCCGCCGTCAGGGCGTGGCAGCAGCAGCAGCAGCTGTGCGGCAGCAAGGGCACCGGCGTGTTCATCCCCCGGTCGTCGCCGGGATCCGTCCACCCCAAGAAGAAGGGCAAGAGCAAGGGTAACGTGCACAAGGCCATACGGGGCCAAGCGGCGCCGGCAAAGAAACAATCCTCTCACAAATGAAAAATAAAACAAACAAAAGAAAAACAGGCACAACTAACTCCAATTGCAGTGCTGAATTGTCAGTGGAATTAATTTAATTAATTATGTACTATATATATAGTATGTGCTAAATAACCAGTTGCTCCCCACGGCCAACGTGTGATGGGAGCAACGGGGGCACCACCACGCCACCAGCAAGTTACTGCTAGGGTTGCTGTATGTGTATAATATAGTAAGCTGGTGTCCGTGAAGTGGTGTCATGGTTTTCTTTTTCTTTCTCTCTCTCCCCTTAACTTTTAATAATTCAATTAATTATTTATTATTTTTTGTATTTCCTTTTTCTACCTCAACACTTCTGTAATATGGAATATATAGATTGGTGTAGTAGTACTGCTGTACTAGTAGTACTAATTAAGCAATTAAGGAATGGAATGGAACCGGTTATGATTGGTGATAGTTTTCTCTTCAGAAAGACAACACACTGTGGTTGCATGATTGGTCCACGTTGGGTGTCTCGAACCGTGCGCGCCCTGCCAGCAGCCATCCCATCTCCGTTGGATCCTTCGCGGCGATGGAATCACGCAGGTCTTGGAACATGCGCGCAGATCTGGAATCTGCCGCAATGCAGCCAATGCTCCCCTGTGTTGGCTGGCTGTATGCACGCATGTACAGTACGTGCCACGCCACGGGACAGGGGATCAGGCCGGGGATTCGTGCGGGCGGTTGGATGCAGGGCGCAGGCGGCTTCTGGCGCGAAGGGACAGGGCTGACACGCGCCTGCCCATGGGTGGATGGATGACGCGGGGATCCATGTGTCTTTCGGGCTTGGGGATTGGCGGATCTACCTGCGTGAGGCGGTGCGGTGCCGGCCGGAATTCGGGGCGGGCGTTAGCTGCGGTGGTCAAGGCATGGGGGCCGGGCGGGCGGTCGCGCGCGTGCAAGCGGCGCAGGGGCGTCGGGTTGCACGTCATGTGTGCATGGACGGCACGGCTCGTAGTGTTTGTGCGTGTCAGTGCGTGGGAGGAGTAGCCGTCGTAGCAGACAGGGTCGCCACACGGGGACGGGGGGCACTAGACATGGGGACAAACTTTCCGGCACGTACTACAGTAGCAGCACTAGCTTTTCTCCGTACTACGTGTGTATACATGGGCTTCGCTAGGTCAAGAAACAGTGACCCGACAGTCCCGTGATCAAGAAACAGTGAAACAGGGACAGTGCCTTGGGAATCATTGTCTAGGAAAGGGCCTTTAAGCTTGCCTTCTTGTTTCAATTACCAAAACACCAATAGACGGCAGCAATTGGACATTAAAATCCACATGAGCTTTTACACGAGTGCTGATGAAACGCACCAAATTCAAAATCGCTCAGAAATGTGATAAAGGAATATATTTACCAAGTCCGAAACAGACGTTCTAGTTTCTGCTGGAAGGCCGTGAGCAAGAAAAACGACAGCTGCGGACACCACGATCGACTTTCATTTGGCAGGGCCAAGTTGGCAAAAAGAAAATTGTAGGAAATGTTCAGGGTGTGCACCTCAACCACGTGACAGCTGACTGTGCGAACCTTTAGCTGGAGCAGGGAACATTTCAAGTGGAGTAGAGTTGCACTATACAAAAATAGCAACAACGAGCTGGAGGCATGATTTTGTCGGTTCAATACTGGAAAAGAAAAAAAAAAGGACAAAAGCTTACAGCTTCACTCCTTGGGCCCTCTTTTATCTAGGCTTAGGTTAGGCCTCGTGTGGATTTGCATGACCAAACTTCTTGGCCCAACAGGCCCATCAATGTCGGTGTAACGAGATTTCGAATAAGTTCACTTTAAGCCCCTCATGTTGATTTTGAGTTTGAATCACATCCTTCAACGTAATATCAGATATAATGTCTCTCTCAACTCTTAAAACCAGTGCAAATAAACTCCTAGGATAATATTGTACCTGGTTTTAAGTGACATGGTGCTGAGTCAGCGTAGGACCAAGGTAAGCCCCACATATCAGCGGTCAGTCTTCCTGCTCCCTTCTCCACCTCCTGCCCTCTCTCTCTCCCATCTCTTCCCGGGCGGTGACCGATGAGAAGAAATGCGGCGGGTGGGCATGTTATCCTTGTTGGAGAGATGGGGAAGAGAGGAGAGAGGGGAGGAGGAAGAAGAGCCATGTAGCGTGCCCTAGCTTCAGCCTCTCATGGGGCGAAAGTGTGTGACAACGATGCAATTGGGCTCGCTGGAGGCGACATCAAAGTCATGCGAAGCCGACACAGGGGTGCAGTGGTGGGGTGGACGTCACAGCTTCGAAGGAGGCGAGGTAGAAGGCTAGAAGCCGACTGTGATGGCGGGGAAGGAGGCGAGGAAGAGGATCGTCCTGGCTCGAACTTCGGGCCGTCGAGATGGAGCCCAAGGATAGTCATGCTTGGCAGTGGAAACAACCCAGGAGGACTAGACCGGTGGCGCCCGACCTTATTGAGCTCCCCCATTTCCGCTGCCACAACCCAAGAAAGCGTGGATGGAGCTGGAGCACCATCGCCGCTGCCGCTGCCCCAAGCTCACGCGTCCTCGCGCATTCTTGTGTCTTCTGTCCTCACGCGCCGTCGTGGCCTCTTTCTTCCTCCTTTCACCGCACTGCTGCCATATCGATCTAGCCCTTGAAGCCGGCGGCTTCTGTCCCGGGAACGACGGAGGAGCAGATGGAGGCGGCCGACATGAGCTTGTTGCGGAGTGGAGCTCGGTGCAGAGGGATCTTGGTGTGGGTGGCCAGGAGCATCGGTGAAGAGCTCGATGCCGATGGCCACAACATGCTCATCTCTCTTAGGGTTGATGTTGATGGGAGGCGACGCCAAGGAAGGATGAGAGAAGGCTGGCAAGCTTAGGAGAGAAGATGGGTTATGACATACGGGTCCCACTTATTTGTTTTATTTTTTTCCAACCGATCCCGCTGACATGTGGGTCTCACTATGTTTTAAATTTTATTTTTCTATTACCACATAAGCGTCACGTGGGATGAAGGCGAAGTCAAACAAGACACGTAGGTACCATATCAACCAAAACCACTCAATACAGTTGAGCGACATAATTTACAGCGATTCTAAAAGTTGAGGATAACCACTCAGTTTTGCGGTTGAAGGGACGTGATTTAAAATCAACTCATAGTTGAGGAACGTATAGTGGATTTTTCCCCCGGTATTTCAGCTCAAACTCCCTGCCCGTCCACATGGATAGGCCGGAATTTTGGGCTCCCGAACAGGGCCAAGGGTTGGCGACGAGCTGACGGGACGGACTAAAAGTTCGTTCAGATGACTCCAATGCTTTTACCCACCTTTCGTTTGTCTCTACATTTGGCCCATGCTGAGCATTTGGTCAGTAGGACCTTTTCTATGTAACTTTAACCACTTGAGAATTGAGATGGTGGGCTGTCCCGGGCTTTAAAATGCCCGAGAGATTTTTGGACGTGAGAATTCTCTGCCCAGTGTCAACTGTCAAGACGCTTGCCTGCTGAATTGCTTTGCTCTTCTTTTGAGATCTTTGTGTCGCCGTTTTTTTTTTCTTTTGAAAGAAGAGTGTGTTGCCTCTTGAACGGATCCCTCCTTTAGTTGTGGAATTTGTCTACCAATCAACCCAGTTTCTGAGTATTTTGTATATAGTCCTTGTGGTACGTAACGTAGAACAGCCCTTGCCATGATCAGCTGAATTCATAGTTCAGCCCGGGACTTGAGAAAGCCAGCTGAAACACAAGACAAAATGGACAGCTTTAGTTGTCTGTTAGGCAGGTGCCATGTGGAGTAACAGAGCGAAGGAGCAAAAAAACAAGAGGGAGATAGCTGGGCGTTGGTCAGTTGGTGATTTCAGTCAGCTAGTACCTCCTTATATTGTCCCGTATGGCGTATATCACGCAGCCTGATTTGCGACTTTAGGGGTTGCTAAAGCCCTAGCGTTGGGCATTGCTTCATTTGCTTGTCAACCTGCTTTCTGTCTTCCACGTTCAATCCCATCGTGCAAACTGGCTTGAAAGGGTTCCCGCGTTATAAAGAACTTCCTTTCTTTCGTTTTTTCTTAATCACTGAAAATAACTAGCACTATTATTCCTTGCAAATTGTAATCATTGATCATCTGTAGTTATGGTAGATAACACTGATTGCACAGTATTTTGATTTTGTTGCTATAGCCCACGTAGCGGCATCTACTGTAGCAAGGGTACTCCGATTTACATCTGCACACTAGATCCATTACTGTAGCATGTTCTATTCTAATTCATCTAGGCCGTTAGTTGCAGATTCGGCGGTGAGGATGCCAGTTAAGGATCAAAATCCCTTACCTTGAGACAAAGAAATCATTGCCCATTATAGAGGACGGAAAAGCCATCATTGGTAGCTGTCGACCAACTAACTGAGAGCACCATATTAATTGTACGATAGGAGGAAGAGGAATCATATTCATACCACACCACGGAGGAAATTATCTGGGGTCCACCAGGAGTAGGTCGCAAAAGTTAACGTGCAAATAAAGACGACATACAGTACAACTTCATACCTTTCCTACACTCCTACTAGCTCCTCGTGGGCGTGGCAGCCGCACTGCCACTTTACCAAAACTCTCCTGTAATCTCCTCTAAAATGGTGGTCATCATGCATGCAATTTGGAAAAGTGAAAGCTTGTAAAAAGTCTCAAAGAGCGAGGGAAAACATAGTCGCTTTGGATTTCTTTTCTGAAAATTCGTACTGATGCCGCGTTGCCTCTCTAACGGCGTGTTTGTAAGGGCCGCATTCCAAGCAAGAATTATTGCTTACACGCAGTGGTGGCTTCAAGAATTTTTCGTTAGATGGTCCTACTACATGCTCTAAAATTTCATAACACCGTGAACTCAATATATATACGTAAAAATTTGCTTAAAGTATAACATAGTTCTAGTGATAATATCTCATAACCTAACAAATCCACTAAAAACTAACAGAACAGGTGAATCTAAAAGTTGCAAGAATTCAACATAATAGCTTAAATACGAAAGATATTACGTAAATAGAAGATTGCAATACTACTTCTTGTCTTCTTATCTACTCTATGAGTTCCCATATCTCGATTAAAGTCTTAATTATCTCATCTTCGCTTACTTCGGAGAAATCGTCTCGTTCAATTAAAACGACTAAGCAATCGTTCGATAATTTTCACACGTATTACACGGTACAGAAAACACTGTCAGCACTTTGCCGTTGCCACTGATTGGATCGACACAATTTAATAAGTAAATACACAAATAAAAAGGAACATGCTTGTTAGTCTCAACAAGCTCAACGAGGAGCTCACCAGCATTTTATAGGCCTTTGTATCTTTCGATGGTCTCATATCACCAAATAAATTCTCTAATTGAAATTCGAGTCTCATTGAATCCATACTGATTAACCGAGTGAGCCATGTCCAAAAGCTTAAAGCTAAATTCCTAAATCCAATAATCCATACCTCTCAACCTTTGTGCATCTGTCGTGTGTCACTTGGGCTAAGGTCTTGGGCAGCAGGGGGCAGCCGGCAGCCGTGTAGGGGCAAGGCCAGCACCACCACCACGCCTCACTTCATTAGGGCATGGAGCAGGGGAAGGACCGAAGGAGAACTGGATGATAGGAGGCGAAGAGGCTGAGCACGGGTGCATGGCGTCGGCACGCGAGTGCGTGGCGGCACGGCGCGACGGTGTGGGTGACTGGGTGTGGAAGTTGGGTGCTCGGCGTCGGCGGCCGCTAGTAAGCGAGAAGACGACGCCAACGAAGGGAGGGCTGGAGGAGTGACGTTCTATTATCTTGACAACAAATTATGGGCTAAGCCTACAAACTGAATATGGGCTGAATTTGAGACTGGGGTCGTGCTGCTGGGCCAAAACCGAGGGTGGTTCAGGGACCACCTGGACCACCCTCTGAAATCGCCCCTGCTTACACGTAAAACAAGAATTAGCACATAATTGATTAAATATTAACTACTATCATCTTAAAAAATTAAATTATTTGTTTAAAAAACTTCAAAGAGATTCTAGTAGTAGCGCAGCGCGCTTATAGTATTCCGAGTACCGAGCATGCATCAGCTCAGACCCACTCCACACCACGTCCGTCATCCCGTTTCCACCGTTATCGGAGTAAATGATTTACTTCGATAAAAATAAAAAAATTTGGTAAACCTCGAAGTCATTATCGGTCTAGAGTCAGTATCGGTTTCATAGCCCTGGAATCGGTAGATGGGTATTATCAATCACTAGCAGTTGTATTCTAGATGGATTCGGTTAAGTAAATTAATTGAATAAAGGACGTTCATCCAGAAGAGTCCGAGTTCAAGGAGGATGCATCATGACAGTTTATCTATTAATTAGGCAGAGTCGTTAGTTTCCTTTTAATGTTAGGAAAGTGTGTTTAGTGTCCGATAAGGACTTTATGTTTTTTCTTTTATCTTTAGGAAAGTTTGTGTCATCTCGATATGGATTAGAATGTACCCACGGGTATAAATAGGTACACGTAGGGTCCCTTATCTCTTAATCAATACAACTACTCTTGGCGCATCGCCACCATCTTTTCCGAGGTTTTTACTTATCAACCGGTGGAACTTGGCACTTGAAGCGGGGCTGCATCGACTTTCGATTTCCAGCGAAGGGGTAAGTCATACGTTCCGCCGGCCCTGGTGAATCTATCGGCTACATTGGTGTTGTTCAAGGCTGCATCGCTTCGATCTCTTAATCTTGTTAAGCCGATAGGTTCATGCTAATGTTTTTTCGGAGTGCTAGCTGATGAGTTATCATATACGTTATACAATCCGGATTGATAATGTTTTCTACTTGCATCAACCTATCTCCATCTAGGGTTTTGCCGATATCGGCTAGATTACTTTGTTGGTTTATATTATATAATGTATCCACCACCCTGAAAATCACTCAAAAGCTTGATTACCTAGATATTATGTTTCTTTTTATACTTAGTGTTGCATCAGCTAAGTTTGATCTACTAAGTCGTGCTTAGAACCATAATTTCTAGCCTGCTTCTTGATTGCCAATAAGGGCTTCATCGGGGTTTCAGCCGATGAGTTATCTGGATGTTTGTCACACCCTGGAGTTCCCCTTTCTAGCTCTAAATTCATAAAATAAATGGCTTAAAAGAAATTGTCTATTTAACCTAGAGCAAATTCTAATTAAAAAGTGTATTTTAATTAATTGTAATTAGCAAGGTGGGATTTTTCTTGAGTTCCCCTTGTTAAAATGCACTAACAGGATTTTTACTGGAATTTATTTTTAGATCATTTAAAATAATTTTAAACAATTTAAAAACTCCTACTGCAATTTTAAATCCCCCTAAACCCTTTTTTCTTTTTCCTTCTTTTTCCTCCTTTTTCTTTTTCTTTTGGGCCACCAGCCCATTTCTTTTTCCCCCCTCTCAGCCCCTTTTCCCTCCCCGGGCCGCCTCTCCCTCTTTCCCTCTTTCCCCTTGGGCTGCGGGCCTGCCGCCCCCTCTCCTGGGCCGGCCCGCGCCCGGCCGCGCGCGGCCTTCCCCTCTCCCCTCCTGGGCCGCCGCCCCTCTCCCCCTTCTCGGGCCGGCCCGAGGCCGCCGCGCCGAAGTCCGCGCCGCCTCCCTCGCGCGCCCGGGCCGCCGACAGGTGGGGCCCACCTGTCGGGCCCGTCTTCCCCGCCGGATCCGCCGCCCGCAACGGTCGCCGTCGCCGCCGCCGTATCCGCCGCCCGCAATCGCCGCCTCCGCCCTTTCCAGCCGCCGAGCCCTATAAAAACCGCGCCGCCCCCCTCCTCGGTCTCCTTTCCGCCGCCGCCGCCATCACCCGCCGCCGGTAAGCCACCGCCTTACGCCGCCGTCTTGTGCGCCGCCACCCGCCGCATCGCCGCCGCGCGCCGCCTCCCGCCGCATCGCCGCCGCGTGCCGCCTCCCGCCGCTGCCGCACACGCCGCCGCCCGGCCGACGCCGCGCCCGCACGCGCCGCCGCCTTGCGCTGCCGCCGCCGCTAGCGTCGCCGCCTTGCGCCGCCGCTGCCTCGCGCCGCCGCCGCTGCACCCGCGCGCGCGGCTGACGTCAGCCCTAGGGCTACGGCTGACGTCAGCCCTAGCTGACATCAGCCCTAGCCGCTGACGTCAGCCCTAGGGGGATTTTATTGCGCAAATAAATTATTTATTTTCTTTTCTGTTTAGTTTAAAATGCAGTTAAACTTCTAAAATTCATAACTAATTCATACGGACTCTGTTTGGGTCCGTTTAAGTCTCAGAAAATTCATAAAAATGCCTAGAATTCATTAAAAATAGTTTTGTTTCCTGTTTCAGTAGCCTTATAGTTTGTTTTGCTTGTTTGCTTTGTTTGTCGTGTAGAATCCGATAGTTCCGACGCTCCGACATACTTCGAGGTCGTTGCCGAGGTTCCTTTCGCGCCGGAGCAAGGCAAGTCATACTTTTTATTTGATCATATTGTACCTACTTTGCAAATATTCTATTTATTCTTAAATACTGCACTGTTTTATAATGTCATTTTATGGGCTTATTTACCTACTGTACTCAGCCATGAAATTCCGTTTACCTTGTACCTTTGATAGCTTGGGGATCAACATGATTAGTGCTAGGTTAGGACATGCTTAGCACTGCTTAGAAACTTTAGCACACCAATGGGAAAACTAAGGCATCTCTATTATTTAATATAATGTTTAATGGTAGCTCATGATGGTTATTTGTGAGTGGTTAACCAATTGGTCCAACTAAAACTTGATAAATGGTGGGTTGTGAGTACATGGTTTTGAAGGTCGTACTCATGACAATTAAGGACCGGTTCGCGGGAAACCCTGGAAGAACTACCGTGCTTACCACAAGCTAGCATGGGTAATAGCTTGACTCGTAGTGTAGCTTTTCTTAGCCGACGCATCCAGGCAAGGGTGGGCGTGATGGAGTTGGGTCGGCGGGGGATTTACCCGTTGATCGGCTGCCGGATTCACCTAGGTACGAGGGGGGCTGCCTGCCTTGGGATTAAAGGTGGGGGCGAAACCTGAGGTGTGGTGCGCTTGGTTAACAAGGGTTATGCGAAAGGTCTTGTCACAGTTTCCTTTCCAGTATACCGTGGTGGTATGCTGGCGCACGGTAACGTGTTGTGGGGCTGTGTCTTGTGGGTACAGTTGTACACCTCTGATCAGAGTAAAACTATTCGAATAGCCGTGCCCACGGTTATGGGCGATCAACGAGATTCACCGTGGTTAGTCATAACCTTAATAACTTGACTTAATGGAACTGGAGTAGCTCAGGTGGAATGGGTTGGGCCTGTTGCAACGTGGTGTAGCGTTGGACAGTGATGATTCAATATTGCTTAATTTATTCAACTGTTTTACCGTTTTCAACTGTTGTTTTAAAATGCTTATATTATGCAAATCAGCCTTTAGCCTTTCCATTGGAACTGTTTGCATCATTATATTCCGTTCCGGTATGACTTGTTGAGTACAGTGGGTAGTACTCAGTCTTGCTTCATTTTTTCCCCATATCAGAGTTAGAGTATGTGTCTGAGGATGGTTTCTCGGAGGAGTAGGCTTGCTGCTATCGTCGAGGATGCCTGTGGATTGGAGATGCCACACTGCGAGCGACTTGTTATCTAGATTAGTTTATTTATCTTTTTCCGCTGCGTTAATGTAAGATATTTTTATGGTGTTTTGTAAGACGTGGATCTGTATATCAACTTTGTCGTTTGTGTACCTTGGCTGGTCCTGGACAGGGGTTTTTAATACACATTCTGCTTGGAATTCGGGTTAGCGAATCCCTGGGCGTGACAATGTTGCATCGGCTTATAAGGATTACATATAAGTTGGATAAAGCCGACAGCAACAAAGGTTTCACTGTTTATCTAACCGTTTGGATTTAATGACATTGGACCTTCAACCGATGAGTGCTTTAATCTTCGGATCAATGCTTATTCAATCTATCATTACTAGCCGAATGATTTCTACTGGATTATATTATTGTTTTATTACATTATCATCAGCCGATTATCTTTATTTCATTATTTACATATAGCCGATAGTTCAAAACCCTATCAATATCAGCTGGAACTATTCCATCGGCTTGTCAGCCGATTGACTGTTTTATCTGTTGTTTACATATCTTGTTAGTTGCAGGATCAAACTGACTGGCACGCCCACATCTCATTATTATTCTGGACCTGTGGAGCTAAGCAAATCTCCCAGGCCGTGGTGTTTTTGCATCAACACCTGCTTACGACCTCACCCCACGTCCCGTCATTCCTCTCCCACCATTATCGGAGTAAACGATTTACTTAAAAAAACTTCCCTGCTTCAGGTATATATTCTATTTTTCCTGTACCTAACCAACCACTCTCTCTCCCACTTCATTTTTTCCTTTTTTGGGATCTGAATCGATCCACCGCTCTAGTCCACAGATCCGTGATGCACCATGGAGGAGGAGGACGACACCGTGGCGGTTGACGGCAGTGGCCAGCGAGCGGTGCGCACCATAGAGGAGGATGATGACATCTCGGTAGTTGAGGCAAATGCATTGCTTCGGGCCTCGCTACTGAACGCCAAGCAGTGCCTTCACTAGCAAGGAGGAGGTGTTCACCTGGGCCAAGAGCAACAATCGGTGGCTGCTCCACGTCAGTGACATTGACAGAACAAGCAAGTAAGAAAATATCACTCCAGTTTGCATCTGCATACTCTGCTTCACATTCACGCATGAAGCCCCAATTTCTTTTTGAAAATCAAAGAAATATGCAATTTGCGATATTACCTGATCTAAATTGATGGGTTGCACAAGTCCTATATTTACACATCGTGCTCCATGTGACTAGCCGTAGAGGATAGGGTGGAGTCAGCCGGTGACGGAGATTGTTTGCTATTTTCTTTTGCTTTTCATCTCTATGATATGAACGAGAATGTTTTTGCATTTTTTGCTTGCTAGATGATGGATGGCTGCTACTACGCAACACTGAGCTCATCTCTATACCACGTCGCTGCATCCTTCCGTGATTCCATCATCGACTGCCACTCATCACCCGGTTGCCATCTGCACCACCCGTCACAAGACACAGACCAACCTCTTCATCCTTATCGCAAGATCCAACAAAGCCACTAGGATCCCAACTTCATGATGGTTTTTCAGCTGGAACATTTTTTCTCTTTTCTAATTTGATTCACCTGTGAGTAATTTTATTATTCGTGTGTGATTGAGCCTATAATTTTTTTAGTCGTATGTTCATTTTGTGATTTAGATTAACAATACTCTTAGTATCAGTTTTTCTTCTATACTGTGCATTGAACACACCCATAAACATATTACTATACGGTGGCGACGAGAACATGGGCTATATCAAGAGGAAGGTGGTAATTATTTTACTCGCAGACTACGAATTCTAAACAAATTTTATAACACTGGTAAAAGAATTACTAGCGTTGTAAGCTAGTAGTAAATTTTTTACGGCCATCTAGGAACGGTACCGAACGATGTGGGGGTATTCATGCAAGTAAATTTGTTACTTTTAAAGGGAGTGTTCATGCGAGTAAATTTGTTACTTTTGAATGTGCAGAGGTGGGAGCAGGGAGCAAATGGAAAACTCAACAGAGTAAATTTGTTACATTTGAAATGTGGGGAGACACTAGAAAAACAAAAAACTCGAACAAAAACTAGATGGTAAATATTTTACTAAATACGAGAAAACAGAAAATATCTGGAGAGAAGGAACGAGAAAATGGAAAAAAATGGACGGTTAATATTTTATTGTGCCTTTTGATGAAGCATATATGAGATGGAAAAGAGAAAAAATAAACCGGGAAGGTGGGGTGGTAAATAAAAAAACGGACGGAGGAAAGGTGGGATGCGGAGGAAAGGTGGGTGGTAAAAAAAGGGAAAACCGGACGGAAGGAGTGTTGTGCGGTGCTCGAACTAGCATTCCACATGCAACGTGCGTATTAGCATCACTGGAAACTTGGACCTTTTTCTTACACAAAATATACTGTCTATTATTAGTTTAGGAAGTGTGCGTAGAAAAGGAGAAAAATAATTTAAGCCAGTCAGTCGTCTGGAACGCAGCCGGATCACTTCAAGTACCAGAATTTGCCAAGGGCTCATTTGGAAGGAATTCTATATATAGAAAATTTTCCTAGAAGATTCTTTGAATAGTAGGAACGTGCTCTAACATTCCTATAGGAATGCTTCATTTCATCTACTTTTTAAGCTTGTTAGGAACGCAAGAATTTGAAAACAAATGAATAGAAAAAACACATTATATTATCGTGGCTTATTCAACATCGTAGTAATCAAACATGAATAGTACAAAATAGATGTTTGAATGTCTCGCAGAAAAAGTACATAAAACTTGAAATTATATATTGATTTAGAGAGATAAAGAGATGGTGTATTGAAACTTTCGAAGAAATTGAAAACATTGGGTCAGACTTCTTGCTAGAATTCCATAGAATGTGAAGAAAATTTTCCTGTTCCGTGAGATTCATTTGAACTACAATTCCTATTCCTTCATATTTCCTACAAAGTTCATTCAATCCAAAGGAGCTCTTAGGATTTCAAACATCTCTCATCTTTTACCTATTACACCCTCTAACCCAAAATATATATAAGGCGCAAATGATTTTCCCGATGTTCCGTAATGCACGTATTTATGTAACTAACTAGCACCTCTGTCTCTCCTAAATTTGTTTTTTTTTATAATTCTCCACCCTCAATATCTCTAATTCCATTGAGTGCTTGCATTTATTTATTGGGATGATACAAATGAATGTGTGATAATAATTATTTCTTTGATTTTTGCGTTAGTGGTAGTTGCGTCTTATATTTTAAATGGGGGAGTATAATGAAGTATTTCACGTGCAATAATTGAGTGACCAAAATTCTTTTATCATGTATATTCATGTGTTTTCATTTGCTGTAGGATTTGTCTGGTTATGACTTATGACACTTTAAAATTACAAGTTACATCGAATAGGGGTGTTTACCATGCCAATGTTTTTTTTTACTATTTCTACATTTTCTTTATATCGTACGCCGAAAGAGCCTGGCTTAATACAGAACTTTTGGCGCATGACAATTGAATGATCATTCTATTGTAGCTCATGGCCAAAACTGCTTACAACTAATTTGACATTTTTCAAAGAACAAAATGGTAGTGAAGAGTTTCGAGTTGGTTAGAAGTACTACTCCGTCAACGTCGCTCCAGCCCAGGGCAACTCGGGCGGCCCCAAATGCCCACCACCACTACCCTCCTCCCTCCTCCCTCCTCACCTCGTCGTCGCCAGAGAAGTTGCCGGCAAAGCTGGCTACCTGCAAGGACGGTGGCGACGGGGCTCATTCTTTCCTCGATGGCACAACCATGGTTGGGCACCAAGGCAACCTGGAGGGTGGAGGCCGTGCTACCTAGATCCGGATCTCCATGGCCGGATCCGATAAGGCCGGCAATCATCCCGCTAGAGGTGTAGGCGATGACCAGCTGCAGGCAGTGACTAGGCAACCTCCTGTGGGGGTGATGCAGGTGGCGATGAGGTAGGGAAACGACAGCGGTGTGGATCTGGCCTTCTGTGGCCAGATCCGGTGAAGGGAGATATGGTGGCATCCCGTGCGATAGCTGATGGCGACGGTAAGGTGGGGAGAAAATGGCGAGGTGGATATGGCGTCCTGTGGCCAGATCCGACGGA
Source organism: Oryza punctata (assembly GCA_000573905.2). NCBI lineage: Eukaryota > Viridiplantae > Streptophyta > Magnoliopsida > Poales > Poaceae > Oryza > Oryza punctata. The sequence continues at coordinate 21,174,518 of CM002492.2, read as the reverse complement.
TCCGGCGATGGCAAACCAGGCGGCATCCTGCGTGCCGACTAGTGCGGGCCATCCACGTGAGATGGCGGTGACACGGGCGATGAGGCTTTGGTGCAAGCTCAGCACAGCCGGAGGTTTCGGAGTGACAAGGAGTTGGCAGCAGCGAGGCTTTGACATGGGCAGAGTTGGGGGTAGCTGAGCGCATGACCTTGCTACCTTTGGTAGTGTGCAGGGAGATGGTGACGGCGGTGTGTGGTCAGCTCACTGGAGGGCACGGGGTGGCAGACTTCGACACCACTGGTTAGCTATCGGTGGGGTGCTGGTACGATGGCCACACGACAAATGTGTTCTGAGGGTTGCGGCTGACGGAGATGATGGGACGCGACGAGTTGTGAGGGTAGGATATGCTTTCGGACGAAAGCCCAGCCTGGTTTACAGGATGACAACAACGATGTTTTCAAACATCGTAACCCCGCTGGGTGCGTTGTCATGCATATCCTCCCCATCCTTAGTGGAATCCTTCGGGTGAAAACCTACTGCGCCTGGGTCCTTTGCGTGATGACATCATTGGAGTCGTTGATTTGAAGCTCCACTTCCTGCTAAATCTCTTCTACATGCGCTTTGTTCTCTTGCAGTGTCACTTCTATCCACTACAAGATAATCACGTCAGCGGGATCGTGCGGAGGAAAGCGGATCTATCTTCTCTCACCCTCTTCCCCTCCAACCCAAAGACATGGATGAAGATGAGAGTGGCCACGACATTGTTGTACTCTCGTTTGCTCGTCAACAGGGTCATTTGTTGTAGACGCATGGTGTGGCTTGGTTTTCTTGCTCCTAACCATACCCTTCCAGCGTTGTGGTTTGTAATTTTTTTATGCTATATCACCACGGAATCTTAAGCGCGAATTGTACGGTGCTGTTTGGGAAACAGGGACTTATTCCAAGAATAAGTCCCTATCACATTGGATGTTTGGACACTAATTTGGAGTATTAAACATACACTAATTACAAAACCCATTCCATAACCTTGGACTAATTCGCGAGATGAATCTTTTGAATCTAATTACGCCATGATTTAACAATGTGATGCTACAGTAAACTTTTCATAATTATAGATTAATTAGGCTTAAAAAATTCGTCTCGCAGATTAGCTCTCATTTATTTAATACTTCAAATTAGTGTCCAAACATCCGATGTGATATGAGCTAAAAAGTTTTAGCCCCATCTAAACACCCCGTATTAACAGAAGCTTTGTACGTGGCAATATATCCTTTTTGCAGCGGTGGTCTGGTGAAAGCGTGGAGCCACCCCTGATGGCCACCAGGGAACTTCTTTCCACTGAACAGGGGGTGTTTTACATGCCAAATACGCTCACCAAACTCGCCCTGCGCCAGCCAACTGCCAACCCCCATCGGCGCATCCTACCACATTCATACCCATCACTGCGGAAGCCGAACCACTCCCAACCAAAAAAGCTCACCGCAAACACACCACCAACATCGCAAGAGTCAGTCTCGCGCCAGCCCGACGAACCACCCAACTTTCCCCCACAGAGCGTCTCTTGCCACGACGGACACCACTCTCCGATCCACGGGGACAGCTACGGCCCCAGTGATCGCGCGGGAATCGTCTGAACACGAAAGCCGCGTACCGGAGACATGCAAAAGCGTTGAGCTGAGCACCGAAGGCAAAAGCGTTGAGATGAGCCGCATCGAGTCAGGAGGGTCAAACGGATGGACTCGAGGAGGACGGACGCCTGGACCACCCACGACGCGAGGGGACCCCCAGCAGCACATCTCTCCGTGCCGAGGCAGGGACACCGAACACACACAGATGCCCAACACCCGCCTAGAACGGCTAAAAAGGAGAAGATAGAAAAGAGGAGGAGGCACAGTGGCACGCCGGATTCCGGCATAGGATCCTCTGCGTCGCTTGCGAACGCAGGCACGCTGTACATTCCCCTCGTCAGGAACCAGCCAAACCGACTCATCCCGGGGACGATGCCGGCACGGCCCAAAAACCCCAACCACTGCTTTTTTCCCCCGCTCTCGTGGTGTAAAGCACATGCATTTTTCGGTGCAACAGAAAAGATCCATATAACACGTCGTCTCGCCCCCTTTCTTCCTCTTCCCTCCCACGACTCGTGTCGCGTTCGCTGCAAACCCCCAAAAAACGCACCGAGTAATCCGCCGCATCTCGCACCACACAACGGCACAAACCCCCGCCGCGCGACCAGCTCGAACGGATGCGAGGCCACGCCACGGGTCCCGAGTAGGGAACCCCCTTCCTCCCCCCCGGCAATGTCGGCGCACCACCCGCCGCACCACGGGCCCCACGCCGGCATCGCCGCCGGGGACGCCAGGAAGGCCCACCTCGGCGGCGACCCCAAGAGCCTGTCGTGGTGCGGCGTCGGCGTCGGCGACCACCATTTCCTCCCCAGGAAGCTCGTCGCCGGCGGCGGCCCCACTGCGGCGAAGCTCGCGCTCGTGTCCTTCCTCGCCGTCATCCTCGTCTTCGCCGTCGACCTGTCCCTCACCGGCGCCGGCGTGCACCGGCGGCTGCGGCGCCAATACCTGCATTACATCGGCGGCGGTGGGGGTGGCTGTGGTGGCGGGGATGGTGTCGGTGGCGAAGAAGCCAAGAACAACGAGCTTCCTTGGCTCTCCGTGCCGGACCCGTCCAACTTCACGGAGGAGCTGCTCGACAGGTGGCTGACACCCGGGGGGATTCCATGCCGCGACTCCCGTACGGCCAACATCTCCATCCCTGTTCTTGACGACGCGGCGGCAGCGGGCGAGGTGACCACGCTGGGCTCCGCCGAGATCCACGAGTTCACGTTCTGGGCGCTCGACGACGCCGGTCAGCGGCGCTGCCTTGGTGGGGACTTCTTCGAGATTGATCTCGCCGGGGAGGTGTGGAAGTCGCGGCCCCCCGTCGTGGACCACGGCGATGGCTCCTACTCCTTCCGCCTCCAGGTCGCGCCGCGCTTCGCCGAGGGGGATTTCCGCCTCACCATCATCCTCCTGTTCCGCAGCTTCGAGGGCCTCAAGTTCTCCTCCCTGAGGTTCAAGTACCGCGCCGAGATACGCCTGATTCCTCTCCTGTTCGGGCCAAGCAACTCGACGCGCTTCCTCCCGGCATTGGAGACTTGCCGCGCCGCGGACTTCGCGCGCGACGTTTGGTCCGGCCGCTGGACGCGCCTCGCCAAGAACGACAACTGCGAGGAGGTGGACGACGCCGGCAGGTACCGGTGCCTGGAGCCGCAGCACCCATGCGAGGCGCCATGGTGCGCCGGCCCACTGGGCGCGCTGGAGAGCAACGGGTGGGTCTACTCGGCGCACTGCTCGTTCAAGCTCTTCACGGCCGACGCGGCGTGGCGGTGCCTGGACGGCAAGTGGCTCTTCTTCTGGGGCGACTCCAACCACGTCGACACCATCCGGAACCTCCTGACCTTCGTTCTCGGCGTCACGGACACGTCCGCCGTGACGCGCCGGTTCGATGCCGTGTTCACGAACCCCAGTGGTGGGCCGGGGACTGTGAGGATCACAAGCATTTTCAATGGTCACTGGAACATGAGCATGAACTATCTTGGTCTGCATTCCCTCCGGAACAAGGGGTTCCAGCGTCTTGTCCGTTCATACTTCTTGGCTGAGGACCGTGCCCCGGACATTGTCATCCTCAACTCCGGCCTGCACGACGGGTGCTACTGGACCAGTGTCCGCGCATATGTGCAGGCTGCTGAGTATGCTGCACAATTCTGGGCTGGAGTTATGGCGCAAGTGCGGGCGCGTGGGCATGCCGTGCCGAGGATCTTCTACCGAACGACCATCGCGACTGGCGGGTATGCTCGGGACCTGGCATTCAATCCTAGCAAGATGGAGACGTTCAATGGGGTGCTCGTCGAGAAGTTGAGGCGTCATGGGGTGCTCACTGGTGGGCTGATTGACAACTTCGATATGACCTTCCCATGGCACTACGACAATCGTTGCAATGACGGTGTTCACTATGGGCGTGCACCGGCGAAGTTGTTATGGCGGGATGGCAAGGTCGGGCACCAATATTTTGTGGACCTCATGCTGGGGCATGTGCTCCTCAATGCCATCTGCAATGGATGAAGGTTCCTGCTTCCATGCTCAGTAAGTTTGTGGGGCTCAATTGTGTACACTAGAGTAGGATCTCAGGGAATTGAATTTGCTTACATGAATTTACTGGCATCGAATCAATTCCAGTTCCTGTATCATGTGTACATCAGATATGGGGTGGGGCCTTAGCTGAAGCATGTATAGTGAGACATCTGATATTTCGGCTATGTTGTTGGTCCGGACTTACTCTAGTGGGCGAGGAAGATCGAGTTCGATCTGAGCTAGCTATGAGTGAAAATCAGGTACATGTAAATACATACCAAGGCTGCTTGAGGAGGCTTAATGGATATACGAATTTAGTAGGTTATATGGTATTGTTTGTTTAGTAGGATATGGAATTTAGTAATATTCAGTTGCTTATTGTTATTTCTGTGTTCGCAACTTGCAAGTACCGAAATGGTACATTGTTTTTCTTAAGGTGTCCTTATAGATACTCCTTCTATCCCAAAATATAAGGGATTTTGAACGGATGGAACACTTCCTAGTACTACGAATCTAGATAGACTAGGAAGTGTCACATCCATCCAAAACCTCTTATATTTTTAGCCGGAGGGGGTATATTCCAATTTGATGTGTGGGATTGAAGCAATATCGCTGTGATGAGCAGGAAAGAACAAGGTATGAGATGGTTTAATTGGTGTTTCCTTTTGAAGTTACGAGTTTAGTCGGATGTGAGTCTACAAAACTTGTATACTATATTCATTTCCAAATCTTCAAGCATTTCCCTAGTAGCAATATAACAATGTGCATGCAGTACTTATCTAGTTAAAATTAGGTGCCTGTAGATACATGACGGGAAAGATTTCAGGTGACAGTTTAGTGCATATACAGATTTGAGTAGATCAGATGCAATTCTGTGTTTGTGATCTTCAGGCTCTTTGTTCTTTGTGTGGCTTGCAAGGTGGTAGTATGCAGGTAGAGAAAATGAGAAACGCTTCACTGTTGAGTGCCTTCGGGTGTTTCTACATTGTTGTTGTTTCTTGAGTAAAGCAGCAGCAAAAACGTTTGTCGACAGGATGACCTGATTTTTTAAACAGGAATGGCCTCATGTTTTGCTGTTTGGAGTTCAGAGTACTTGAAACACCAGATTTCGTTTCATATGTACAGTTATGGTCAGAGGTTTGCCTGGAAAGCAGGTGTGCTTTGTTACACTCCCAATTATCCAGTAATCTAATCAAGCACTGTGCAATCTCAGCGAGAGAATCTGGTTTGGGCGAGTGATGGCAAGATGTTTTGCAGTTTGGAGCTCAGAGTACTGTACTCCTTCATAGCTACAGTCTCGGTCAGAGTTTGTGCCTGTAAAGCAGGCGTGCTTTGCGACATTCCCAATCTAGCTGTACACGTCTAATAGCCTAATGATCCAGTTATCTAATCAACCATTGCAGCTGGGGAATCTGATGCTGAGCGACACAGCGAGTGAGCTGCGAGCTAAATTTGGTCAGGACTTAGACAGTTGTCCTGCCCTGCCTGATCCACGCCGATTAGGCCGTGTCAAAGCGACAGGCAACATGGGGTGACACGTGAGATCTAGCGATGCCCACACATCAGAACCTGATTTTGCTTGTAGACAGGGTTGGTGGACCACAATCGTTGTTGAGAAATTTAATCACACTGGGAATCGGTGTTGGTTGGGGCGTCGATTCGGGTAGGCACTCGCTCGCATGTGCGCGTTGTTGTGTGCTGCACCACATGCACCGCTTGCAGTAGGAGTATTATTGTACATTTGTACGACAGTACGGACAGACGGTATATCGCTGGGAATGGGAGTGGACCGGTCAAATGTGTATTAAACTTACTCTTTCTGTTTCATATTATAATTTATTTTGATTTTTTAGTTATTTTCTATATTTAATTAAGTTTATAAAAAATTAGCAACCTAATTATTTTTATTAAATACAACATTAAATATTTCAATGTTAGATTTCTCTACTACTTGTAAATTAGACGCGCACATGCTTGTAAGTTAGACGTACACATGCTTGTAAGCACCATACGCGCTACTATGGTTATTCTGACCTTTTTTTTTTGCAGGGATGGTTACTTCTGACTTGGAATTCACTACCCAGAGAACTTTGATTTGAGCTTTATTCATTTGACGGTTTTCATTCCACCACCTGTCCTTTTAGATCCAAAGGAAAAAATCGTACAAGGCCAGAAGCGCAAGTTTCTACCGCCGTCGAGTCCAGGGGAGTTTACAGCCCGACGATCCCTACACCCAATTAGTGCACGTGTAAAGTGGGCCGTGTTTGGAACCGTAGCTCAATAGGATGGGCTTCGTCGGTAGCTTTGCCCGCTGACACAGAAGTAGGCCGCCAGTTTAACCCATTTAGGGTCTGGGATTCTGTGTGGCCCATATATAACTGGGCTAAGATTCACAGTAGGGATACAAGTCAAGTGGGTCGACCTGTGGATTTTTTTTATTTTTATATATTTTTTAATATTTACAGAAATATTATAGCGTTGGAAAAAATTGCAGAAATAGACCCTGCCGCCCTGGCAACTGTTGAGTATCCACGTCCTTCGACGTATGCGGTTGTCGTTTCGATAACAGTATTTTTGTAGAACTATTTTTAAATAAATGCATTATATGAGCTAGGGTTTTAGTAGGGGAATTGTAGTACTTTGTATTGTTAGATGTAGGTAAATTAGTATATGTGTAGTAATTATAGTTGTTGTTGAAACGACAACCGCATACGTCGAAGGACGTGGATACTCAACAGTTGTTGGGAAGGTAAAGTGTAATAAATTTTGTATTAAATTCCGATCCCCTTTTACATGGCCCTAGGTGACTATTTATAACCCCATTACAGATCCCCCTATTAGGGTTTAGGGCTATTACAGGGGAATTTACATGGTCACCCTCATAAAGGGGCCCTTACATGGGTATTTAGTGTAATCCAGGCACGTGGGCCCTCGATGGGCCGCCTAGTGGCTTCCGGTTCATTGGCCCATGGCTCGGGGCGATTGGGCCGGCCTGCTGGCCTTTCTTGGACCAGGTCCGCTCTAGCGAAGTCATCCTCCTTCGGCGCATGCCTTCGCCATGTAGGCTTCGCCTTGGTCGACCGGAACCCCTTGTGACTCCTCGCTATCGGGCTTCGCCACTGGGTTCCGCCATCGGGCTTCGCTGTAGGGCTTCGCCCCCTGGTCCTTGGGTACTGGGAGATTGGATCCTTGCCGCTTGGTTGGTTTCGGTAGGTTTGGCCGAAGGGGCCTCATGGCATACTGCCAACAAGCCCCTCACGGGCAAGGGTGAGATAGGAGTCTCGGCCGAGACCGTGCAAACCATGTAGTATGGTATGAGGCGCCCCCTTTTGACCGATGCTCCTGCCGAAACCCCTCTTTCTGGATCCTGCAAAAAGTTTGCGACATGCGAAAAAGGATTATAGTGTGTGATCTTCGCCCTTCTCGAGCAGTTGTGGGGATTTGATTTTTTTTCAATGGTCCTAGTGTGAGCAGTGTTGGGCCTTCGCTTTTTATGAACAGTGGAGTGGCCCATGTCACTTTGTTGGGTCTTAGCGAACCAGTGATGGGCCGTTGGGCCGCGGCGAACAGTAGTGGGTTTTTTGTTTCTGGAACCCGTTACCGCACGGTCTGACCCATGGGATTTTACCGTTTCGCCCACCCCGCAACACGTGGGCGCTCCTGATTGGCTGGGGAGGCGAAGCGTCGTTCGGTGAGATATATATTCTCACCCCCCGTTTTCACCGTCGCTACCCTTGTCACTTTCACCGCAGTTACTTTTCTCTCCACTTGCTCTCGGCTAATCTCTGAGCGACCTACTTCGCCCAAGTAACCCTTTTCGCCAACAAACTTCCCCTTCGCCCATGGCTCCCCGCAAGCCGAACCCAATCATCGTGACCGGACCCGATCCCGGCTGGATCGACGACGACACCACAGCCTTCCTGGGGGCTTCGCTCGTCGATGATGACGAGCTGGCCAGAATGGTGGACACTGGCCTGGTGTCGGAGGGGCAGGCGTCCGCCCCCGGGGAAGCCGAAGTGCCGCATCCTGGCGAACACCAAACGGTGGTGTTCGCCGTTTTCTTTGAGGCTGGCCTCCGATTTCCGTGCAACATCTTGTTGCCGGAGATCCTCCGCCTCTTCGAAGTCGAACTGCCCCAGTTGAGCCCTTCGGCCCTGGTGCGGATCGCGGTCTTCGACTGGGCTTGCCGGACCGCGGGGTTCGAGCCCAGCGCCGATCTTTTCGGCATTATCTTCTCCGCCGCCGTCAACACGAAGACGGTGATCACCCCCGCCGGGACCCGGATGACAGCGTTCGGGAGTGTGAACTTTAATGTTCGCCCCGAACGTGCCGACTTATGGCCGGTTAACGCCGCCATGTCGAAATGGGACCGCCACTGGATGGCGAAGTGGTTCTACCACTCCATCCCCTTCGAGGTGGATTCCGAAGCGGCGGGGGCGCTGCGCTGGCGGTGTCGGGCAATTTCGCCCGCGCGGAAGCCCAGGGTTGCCGTTACCGGTACCCTGGAGTCTCGCTTCGCCCTGCTTCGCAGGGTCTGTTCCCGGCTGAGTTGCCGGGATTTGGTAGAGGAATTTTGCATGCTGCGGATTTGTCCGCTTTCGCAGGCATGGCAGGTCGAAGTCGACCAAGGCGAAGTGGTCGACGGCCTGCCCAAACTTGTTTTGCCCTCGGGGACGAATGGTGAGCTCTTTGTTTTTTTTTTACTTTGCGCTTCGCCTTTTTGCCATGCTTTTGCTTCGCCTCCTAACTTTGCGTCTCGCCTTTTTCCAGTGTTGACGCTGGCCCAAGCCGACGCCGAAGCCAGACGACTTGTTGGCGATATCTCGCTGACCGAATATAGCCAGCTGCTGACTCGGCAAGCAGCTGGCCGGGCGAACCGCGTCCACGTCGGCGAGCTCCCTCCGAGGGCGAAGCCATCTAAGGCGGATGGCGAAGCCGGCCCCTCTCGGAAGCGCCCGCGGGGGCAGGTTAGATTTGCCCCCCGCAAACAGAAGGCCCCCGTCCCTACAGACTCCGACGTCGGAGAAGACGAGGATGTCGAAGAGGAGGAAGCGGGAGGGGCCGAAGCTGCGGCCGAAGGGGCTATCGACGAGGCGGGCTATAGCCGCTCCGGGACGCGCGGTTATACGCCAACTCCTAGCCCGGAGCGTGCCGACACCGGGGCGGAATCCGCCTCTTCGCCCCTGCGGCGAAAAGACGTAGAGGGCGCCAAGGCCCTAGTCGCTATCGCCGCGGCCAAGGCGGCAGGAGGCGGCGCTACGAAGACAGCCCCCCGGAAAAGGGGGGTCATCACCATCGCCAACGCCTTCAGCGATGAGGAGTCGTCCGATGGGACCCCTACCTCGCCTGCGGGGCGAAGCCAGGGGCCTTCGACGTCCCTGGGGGCGGCTGACGGGGCTGGTGCTTCGCCATCAGCCGAACGGGTGGTGAGGGTGGCCACTCGCGTCTTCGGCAGCCCTATACGCCAGCCGCTTTCGCCGCTCGCCCTAGATAAGGGCAAAAATACTGCCGAGGGATCCGGCTCCGAGTATTCTCAGGGGCCGGCCCGCTTCGTCCCCGGGGACTTCGAGACCCGGGCAGAGCTCATCCCCTTCGTGGAGGGGGTGAGCAACATCGTTTCACCGGCTGGCGGCCCCAGCCTCTTCGCCGAGCTCAATGAGTTCGACGAGGGGTGCTCCGCCGTGAAGAGTTTAGCCGTGCGGGTAAGTTTCGGTGTCTTCCGAATTTCTTTTGTTTTCTACCTCCCTTTTCTACACTTGGCTTACGTTGCGCCCCCCGTTTTTTCTTCTTCGCCAGCTTCTGGCGGCCCATTGTTCCACTGAGCAGACAATGCGGGCCCGCCTGGACGGCCTAAAAAACGGCTCCGGGCGAAGGACGACGAGCTTGGCCGAAAAGGCCTTGAAATGGAGGGGCTTGCCCGATCCCTTCGAGAGACGAAGGCGGAGAACAGGCGCCTTCAGGCCGAGCTCGACAAAGGCAGCGAGGCGAAGGCTGAGATCGATCGCCTTTCGGCCGAGCTGGCGAAAGAGCGGGAGCATACCGCCATGCTAACTGCCTACTATGACACGGCGGAGTCCCAGATGGAAGCCCTTCGCCAGAGGGCGCGCAAGGCGGAGGAGAAAAACAAGCACCTTGCCCAAGAGGCGGCCCGGGCGACCGAAGCAGCGAAGGCGTCCTGCTGCACCCTTCGCCTTGCCCTTACGGATATGGGGGCGAAGGCGGGTAGCTTTCCGGGCGAAGATGCTTCCGTCCTGGACTTCTGCGATTGGAGCCAGGAGGCCGGCTGCGCTATCTCCGATTGCGCCACCGCGTACGGCGATTGCTGTGCGCGCGTGTCGGCCGCCTTCGCCCTGGGGTTACTTCAACAGAACGGGTGTGAGCATGTCGCCCGATTCCCCGAGCTCGCGAAGGGGGATTGGGAGGTTAGCTCCCAAGACATATCACCCGCCCTTCGTGCCTGGCGAAGGCAGTTTTGGCTGAAGGAGGGACGTTCCGCAGCTAAGACCCGCCTACTTGAGCAGCTGGCGAAGTCAGAGGCGGCGGACCAGGACGAAGAGCCAGCAGCGGGGGGCGGAGGAGGAGCCGAAGACCACCCCGAGGTGTGAGGCCCTCCGCTCGTCTACTTTTGTAAATTTTTTCTTTTGTTCTTCGCCGTTTAGGGCAAGTTATGTAAATATGGCCAAGGCCTGCTATGTCCTTCGGATGTTGAATATATGACTTCCTTTTGTCATGTCATTTTTGTGTGACGCGCGAACTGTTTGAGATGTTTTTATGATTCTCTCGCCTAGTTCTTTCGTGTCCACTTTTCTCTTCTTCCGCTCGCCTGCGTGACACTCCCATTTTTGCAGGGTCAATGCCGAAAGCTTTGTGTTCGGCCCCCTCTTGGGGATTGGCGAAGCAAGAACGAGAAGTTCGATACCAGCTTCGGCCTTTCTACCGTGAAATGACAATCAACGGGAACAGCTACAAAGTTGTGAGCATCGCTAACTGGATGCGAACCCATCCTGGGCGAACGCTGGAGGACTTCGATCGTGTCCATGTGCGCCTGGAGGGCATGGTCCGTTTCTGGCGAAACCATCGGCGGACCGATCGGCAGGAGGCGATCGCCCAGCGGCGCTACGCCCTTACTGTAGTTTCGTCCCCCTCTCCTCTTAGGGTAGTGTACAATATCAGCAGTGATGACGAACCATGTTCGCCGGATCACTCCTTTAGTAGTTGCCTTGGGAGCGAAGATTTAATTTTCTTGTAAGCGAACGTTTCAGATCGTTTCGCCTGTGTCGGGTTACACAGTGTAAGCTGTTGAGTGTATTTTCAATGTTTAATAAAGATGTGCTTTTGTTTCCTTTTCGCTATTTTCTGCATTGTCACATTTTGTGCTTTTGTTGGGTCGTGGTGCATCGACCCCTTTGCGTGTATTAGCGAAATAGGCTTGCTGACTTTTCAGCTTTCGACTTCTGTTGTCGATCGTTTGCACTTTGCGTTTAGCGTCTTAATTTTGTGCGGATCGACTATAACGGTGTTCAGGTTTTTTTTTTCCGAAACAAGCTGTCGCGGTTTCAACGTTCGGCGAGCGATGCTTCGACCGATTCGTTTCGCCCCCTGGCCCTTTCGCTGATCAGGCGTTTGCCTTGGGGTTTTTCCACGAATTATCATGCACATAAGTAAAAGAGGCAAAAAACACAGAAATTTTATACTGGTTCAGGCCTCCAGAGTGGATAACAGCCCTACGTCCAGTTTTTTTTTTCATTTTCTCCTTTTTTTGTATTTTTGCGCCGAACGGCTTACAAAAATGGCAGTTGCCGAAGAGCTACATGCTAATATGTACATTTTTACATGCTGGCGAACAGGGTTCCACCCTCTAGACATAGAAACGCTTGAGTGAAGCGGTGTTCCATGAGTGATCGAACTCTTCGCCTTCCAGCGTTGCTAGGCGAAAAGAACCCGTCCTTGACCTGTGCTTGATGAGATAGGGCCCCTCCCATTTCGACTCAAGCTTTCCAACCGCTGCTGGGTTCGCCTTCTTCCTTAAGACGAGTTGGCCTGGCAGGAGCTCTGTCGGGCGAACCTTCTTGTTGTAGGTTGCCGAAGTGCTTGTGGCGTACTTGCGCATGTGCTCCAGTGCTTCGACTCGCACCCCTTCCAGGAGTTCGAGCGACACTTCGCGCCCGTCTTCGCCCCCCGAGAACATCACCCTTGGTGAGTTAGCCCCTAGCTCTGTTGGGGTCATTGCTTCGTCTCCGTAAAGGAGCATGAATGGGCTGCACTTGGTTGGCCTCGTGGGAGTCGTTCGGAGAGCCCAAAGGACGGACAGTATTTCGTCTGGCCATTTGCCCTTCGCCGCCCCCTCAAGCCTTTTTTTGAGCGCCTCCAAGATCTTGCCATTTGCGTGTTCGGCCGCCCCGTTCGACTGTGGGTGTGCGACCGATGCGAACTTGATTTCCAGGCTTAGCCCTTCGCACATCTCTCTGAACTTGTCAGAATCGAATTGTTTGCCATTGTCTGTGATGAATTCCCTTGGAACTCCAAAACGGCAAACAATGTTTTTCCACACAAACTTCTGCACTGCCGCCGAAGTGATCGTGCCGAGTGGTTCGGCCTCGATCCAGCGCGAAAAGTACTCGATGGCCACAATCGCAAACCTGTTACCATTTCGCGCTGCTGGGAATGGGCCAATGATGTCCAGCCCCCACTTGGCGAAGGGCCATACCGGAGCGATCGGCTGCAACTCATATTGTGGGGCGGTTTGGCTTCGGCCATGCCGTTGGCAGACCTCGCACCTTTTGGCGTGCGCCACGCAAACTTTCAGCACGGTTGGCCAATATGCCCCTTGGCGAAACACCTTGGAGGCGACAGTTCTGGCAGCTTGGTGTGCCCCACAAAGCCCCTGATGAATTTCCTTCACCATCTCTTCGCCCTTGGCGAAGGAAATGCAGCGAAGCAAAGGTTGGAGCACTCCAGAGCGGTACAACTGCCCTGCAACCAGCTTGTACCGCCTGGCCCTGATTTGCAGGCGTTTCGCCTCTGCTTCGTCATCCGGAAGCCAGCCGTGTTTGAGGTATTTCACGAACGGTGTTCGCCAGTCCTCCGGGTCTTCGCTCGTGGCAGTCTGGTTTATGGCCATGACATCCTCGATTCCTTTGGGCACGCTTGGTGCATACAGGATTTCAAAGAAGATGCCTGGCGAATGCGGTCCTCCGCAAGCGGCAGATTTCGCCAGGGCGTTAGCCTCCTCATTCTGCCCTCTGGGCAAGTGTTCGACCGTTACGCCGGCGAAGCACTTTTCCATTGACCGAACGGCCTCCAAGTATCTCTTCATCCCTTCATGTTTTGCCTCAAAAGACTTATCAACATGACAGGCCACTAGCTTGGAGTCAGTTCGGATGAGTAAGCGCCGAACCCCCATTGCCTTCGCCTTCCTTAGGCCTAGCAGCACCGCTTCGTATTCCGCCATGTTGTTGGTTGTGTCAAATTGCAGTCTTGTGGCATACCGGATCGGCACGCCCCCCGGCGAAATGAGCACGGCCGCGGCGCCCGCCCCCCTATGTGACCATGAGCCATCGGAATACATTGTCCAAGGCTGTTCGACAGGTTGGGGTTCGGGGGCGAACGCCTGAGTCCATTCGACCACAAAATCGGCATGACCTGAGATTTGATGGCGGTGCGCGCCACGAAGTGCAGGTCGAAGGGGGATAGCTCCGCCGCCCACTTGCTGAGTCTGCCAGAGATTTCTTTACCCCGCAGTACTTCGCCCAGGGGGTATTACGAAGGCACTGTGATTTTGTGGGCTTGGAAGTAGTGCTTGAGCTTGCACGAAGCCATCACCAGGGCGTAAGCGAGCTTTTCCATTTCAATGTACCGCGTCTTCGCCCGCTGTAATGCTTCGGAGACGAAGTACACCGGTTTCTGCCCTGATTCTGTCTCTTGGACTAGGACTGCCCTGACCGCCATTGGCGAAGCCGCTAGATACAATAGCATTTCGCTTCCTGGTGTTGGGCTGACCAGGGCGGGTGGGCTTTGCAAATACTGCTTTAGTTCCTCGAATGCGGCCTGACATTCGGGAGTCCAGTTAAACTTGCTTGCGCCCCGGAGGGTCTTAAAAAATGGCAGGCCCTTTTCGGCTGCTTTTGAGAGAAAACGACTGAGTGCCGCAATTCGGCCCGCGAGCTTCTGTACTTCGCGTACGCTCGACGGTGGCCTCATTTGCTGAATGGCGTCGATTTTCTCGGGGTTCGCCTCGATACCCCTTTCGGAGACAAGAAAACCCAACAACTTGCCGGCGCGGACTCCAAAAACACACTTCTCAGGGTTTAGTTTCATACCCGCCGTACGCAAGTTGTCGAAGGTTTCTTGCAAATCGGACACATGGTCGAAGGCCTTACAGCTTTTCACGACAATGTCATCGACGTACGCCTCCACGTTTCGCCCCAGTTGCTTGCGAAGCACCTTGTACACCAGCCTGGCGAACGTTGCTCCGGCGTTCCTCAGGCCGAAAGGCATCCTGAGGTGGCAGAAAGTGCCGAACGGCGTGATGAAGGCAGTCTTGGCGATGTCGTCTGGATTCATGTGGATCTGGTGATAGCCGGAGTAGGCGTCCAAGAAGCTCATGAGCTCGCAGCCAGCCATCGAATCGACAAGCTGATCGATCCGCGGCAAGGGGAAGTCGTCCTTCGGACAAACGTTGTTGAGGTCTGTGAAGTCGACGCACATGCGCCACTTGCCATTCGACTTCTTTACCAAGACCAGGTTCGCCAGCCACTCCGGGTGATCAATTTCCCTGATCACCCCGGCCCTGAGAAGCTTTTGCACTTCGGCCTTCACTGCTTCTTGGCGATCAGCGGACATCTTGTGCAACTTCTGCTTCCTTGGCTTGGCGTCCGGCTTGACGGCCAGGTGATGCATGATGAGCTCTGGTGAAACGCCTCCCACTTCGCTGGGGCTCCAGGCGAAGATGTCGATGTTTCTCTTGAGCACTTCCAGGATTTTTGCGGCTTCTTCTTCGCCTAGATCGCCTCCCAGTTGGACGAGCTTCGACGGTTCTGCCTCACTCAC
This sequence comes from Oryza punctata, assembly GCA_000573905.2. Taxonomy (NCBI): domain Eukaryota; kingdom Viridiplantae; phylum Streptophyta; class Magnoliopsida; order Poales; family Poaceae; genus Oryza; species Oryza punctata. The sequence goes on along the minus strand of CM002492.2, from coordinate 21,159,366 downwards.
TTGCACCTTGATTACCTTGCCGTGAGGGGCTGGCTTCGGCGCCCGGTTAGCATGTGGTTCGGTCTCCACGTTGTGCACCGCCCTGCTGATGACAGCCAAGTCGCCTTTTGGCGCGGCCGAAGGCTAAAGCCCCTTGACAACAATCACCCCTGCCGGACCCGGTATCTTGAGCTTGAGGTAGTTGTGGTGGGAGATGGCTTCAAACTTGTTCAGGGTTGCGCGGCCGAAGATGGCGTTGTAGCCGTACGGGATGTCGACGACGTCGAACAATATCTGCTCTTCACGTCTGTTTTCGCCCGTGCCGAAGACAACCTTCAACCGTGCCTGGCCGAGGACCTGAACCGCCTCACCGCCAAAACCGCGAAGCGAGGCCGGCGCCTGAGTGAGGGCCGAGGTTGGTAGCCCCATCCTGGCGTATGCCTCGGCGAAGATGACATCAGCCGAGCTACCTCCATCGACCAGAATGCGCCGGACTTCGAAGCCGGCCACTTCAGCCGAAATCACCAAAGGGTCTTGGTGCGGGAACAACACTCCTTCAGCATCTTCCGGCCCGAAAGAAATTTGCTGGCTCAAGTACTTCGGGACCCCTTCGCCTGTGGCGGTGATGTTGTGCACCGTTCGCAGCTGCGACTTCTTCTGCCGCTTCGACAGCGGGACTGGTGGATCGGCCCTTGTGATTACTTGAATAATTCGGCGCTGCACGTCTTGGTGCTGTTCGGCTGGAGGCGACTGTTCCTGGGCCGCTTCGAGAGGCGCTTCGACAGAGGCACCTTGATGTGGCCTTGGTTCGTGGGCGTTGTTTCGCTGGCGGATGTTTCGGCACTGCTCGGTGGTGTGCGAAGACCACCCATGATAGGCGCAATAGAGATCTTTTCTGACCTTTTTACGAATAGGCTGCTGATGTGATGGCTACCGCCCTTGCGGAGCGCTTGTACTTCTTCGATAGCCATGATCGCCTTGCCTGTTCCGTCGGTCCTGAATTTCCTCCAGGTCATGGGAGCTTGGCCTTGCCGGGGCAGCTGCCCCGGGTTCGCCGGCTGGGGCTGGTGAACAGCGGGGGGAGCCGGTTCGACGACTTGCGCTTGCATTTGAGCTTGGGCCGCAGCGATGGAGGCTTTGTCGTATTCGGCTTGAATCACCTGTCTTCGCTTGGAGTCTTCTTCGCCTCTTGCGTACCCATCAATGATGCGAAGCAGGTGCTCAAGGTTTGCGGCTCCTTGTTGGCGATCTTTCTTGTGAGTTCGCCCTCGAGCAACCCGGCCGAAGCGGCGTTGATGACGGATGCCTCCGTTATGTCTTGAACTTGGCATCGTGCCTGCGAGAACCGACACATGTACTCTCGTATTGATTCGCCCAGCCTCTGGCGAATGCCGAGCAAATGCTGCTGCGTCTTCGGCTCCTCGTAGGTGCCTCGGAAGTTGAGGATGAAAACATCACGCAATTGCTCTCATGAGTAAATGCTATTGGATGGCAGATTGAAATACCAAGAACGGGCGATGCCGTCAAGGGCGAGATGGATTACCTTCGCCTTGGTGTTTTCATTGCCGTGAGCAGCTTCGATCGCGGACTCGTAGATTGAGAGGAACTCTTTTGGGTCTGTTTCGCCCGAGTACCGCGGAACAGGTGGGAATTTGAACTGAGGTGGGATCAGACGATTTTTGATCCCCCCACTCAGTGGCAGCCCCTTTTCGCCCTCGGCCTTGCCCCCTGTGCCCTGCAGCGAAGGCCCGCTCGACTGTGGATACGGCGTGGCGAAGAGCGAGGTGATGGCCTGGGGGAGCGGTTGGGCTGCGACGTTCGGCGGCCCGCTTCCGAACGATGGCGCTTGGGTGGTGTTGTAGACGTCGAACTGTTGCCCCCAATTCCAGGGCGAAGCCCCTGGCACAGGTGGGTTCGTCGGCAGCCACCCTGAAGCGCCTTGGCCGGAGCCCCCCTCCGGCTGAGCCGAAGGGGTTATGCTTGAGATGTGGGTTGGTTGAGCTGCTGAAGGAAAACCTGAAGTTGTGCCTGCAATGCCGAGGCCCCCTCCGCCATTGCCCGCGACATTTGACCGGGCGAAGGGTGTGCTTGGACCGTGGGAGGCCGAACCGGCGCTTGCTGATAGGCTTGAGGCGGGATGTAACTTGCCGAATACTGGAGGATGGGGGCCGGAGCGATCTTGGCCTGCCGTGCCGCTTCGTACGCCAGTTGCTGCTCCTGCATTTGTCGAAGCATGTCCTGGAGTCGTGCCATGTTTTGCCGCATGGCCTCCATGTTTGCTTCGGCTTGTGCGTCAAGGCCAGGATCGACTTGCGCAGCGGCGATTGTTGTCGAAGCCGGCTGCGTTGTCGAAGGGATTTCCAGTACCTGCTCCATCGGAGTGGTCGAGGCCAAGGGCGGTGGTTGCAGCGCGGGCGCCGAAGCCACCGGCGCGGCCGCCGCCTCGGCAGGCGCCGGAGGCTCCGTGCCTTCGCCGGCGGCCATCACCTCTTCGGCTGTGCCTTCCTTTGGGTTTGCAACCCTCTCTTTTGAGACCTTTTTTGGTGGCATTCGCTCTCAGTGGTTTCGCTCAGAGGTCCCCACGGTCGGCGCCAGCTGTTATCGAAACGACAACCGCATACGTCGAAGGACGTGGATACTCAACAGTTGTTGGGAAGGTAAAGTGTAATAAATTTTGTATTAAATTCCGATCCCTTTTTACATGGCCCTAGGTGACTATTTATAACCCCATTACAGATCCCCCTATTAGGGTTTAGGGCTATTACAGGGGAATTTACATGGTCACCCTCATAAAGGGGCCCTTACATGGGTATTTAGTGTAATCCAGGCACGTGGGCCCTCGATGGGCCGCCTGGTGGCTTCCGGTTCATTGGCCCATGGCTCGGGGCGATTGGGCCGGCTTGCTAGCCTTTCTTGGACCAGGTCCGCTCTGGCGAAGTCATCCTCCTTCGGCGCATGCCTTCGCCATGTAGGCTTCGCCTTGGTCGACCGGAACCCATTGTGACTCCTCGCTATCGGGCTTCGCCACTGGGTTCCGCCATCGGGCTTCGCCGTAGGGCTTCGCTCCCTGGTCCTTGGGTACTGGGAGATTGGATCCTTGCCGCCTGGTTGGTTTCGGCAGGTTTGGTCGAAGGGGCCTCATGGCATACTGCCAACAATAGTAATTAGATTTGTAGTTTTAAATATTTATGAGTAGTATTACAGTAGCATACTTAAAAATTATGGTACATTTCAAACAAGATATTACGTTGTACTCGTTTATTACGTAAAATATTGACATAGTGATTTACTTACAGATATGTCCAGTAAACTTATATTTCAACTATACCATGGTCAAGGAAACGTCCGTTACGGACCGAGTGGGGTAGATCTGTAAGAATTTATTGTAACACCAAGGGGAATTGATAGACCAGCTGAGAGAAGTGTGACTTCTATTAAAAAATGGTTGATGAGGGGCTTGAGAGTTGATCCATAGACAAGTGATATTACAATATATGCTGTAGTAAGTCGGGCAACTGAGAGTTTTTATTGGGAACTAAATGCCAGTTCAAAACTCTCGGATGTGGAGATGGTATGTGGAGAATGCATTGCAACGCGGGTGGCCTCTAGCTATGCTTCCATATGTTCATCCGAAGGATCCCAATGTGGAGATGAACATGGATGATGGCGAGGGACCAAGTGCTAAAGTGAATAAGACTGGAGTGGATGAAGTCAACACATTAGAAGAAGATGTCATAGTACCTCCAGTAGGCATGCAACCTGGTGGAGTGGCTGACGAGGGGGAGACCGTCGGAGCCATTGTGGACGAAATGGAAAGAGAGGATTCTGACAACGAGCGTGTAGAGAAAGATGATTCGTCAGATGATGAGGAGAACAATATTAACCCAGCTGATTGGGCTAGTGATGATTTTTCTGGTCTGGTCGTATTTGAAGAGGAAAATGTGAGATGGGAGTACAAAGAGAATGAGGTTATTGAGGGAGCAAGGTAGGTGATGGAGAAGACATGAAGGAGACGGTGAAACATTTTGCAGTGTCACTGCAAAGAGAGTTTTGGGTTGCCAAGTCGAACCGGTCACAATATGAAGTTAGGTGTGTTAACGAAAAAGACGAGTGTCCCTGGAGAGTGCATGCTTTCGGCTCCGCCCTTTAAAAGGGCGGCAGGGTATACATCCGCATACGTCCAATCTTACTTTCAGCGTCATGCCGTCCAATCTTACTTTCGGCGTCATGCTGGTATACGTCCAATCTACTTTCGGCGGCATGCCACCCTTTAAAAGGGTGGCAAGAAGGGCGGCAGGGTATACATCCGCATACGTCCAATCTTACTTTCGGCGGCAATCAGGCCGACCCACTCTGCCCCATGATGTACACATGTGAAGATTATCACTGCGATTTTGGTGCCTATATTAAGAGCGCCGCAACACAAGATTTCTTCATCTAAGGTCACCAACAAGAACTAGCACAACCCTTCATCCCACCAGCTTTCGGCAATGGCTGGACGCCGGGGCATTGAGGATCCTAACTGGCGTAGCGATCCTTGTGCATACCTATTCCCACCTTGGTGCCAGCGGCCTCTCTGCATTTGCGGTGACCGATGCCAACTAATGGCTGCGCGGGATCCAGACATACGAGGAAGGCGCTTTTTTAGGTGCCCTAACTATGACCAAGAGGTATTTCACTCTTGTGCACTATGCTTATTCAAATGTGATGCGCGATTGTTTACTTTTCATCCTACTCTATTTGTCAAATCCGCGCTACGGCTTGTGGATACATCGAATGGGTCGATACAGAAAATCCCGTTCTCGACATGACCACATGTTTACAAGAACGATGCTGGTATTTCTCATCAGAAAGTATTGAGCAATATTTGCAGAGAAAGGCAGCTTATGAACACCAACGTTGTGAACCACGTTACCTTGCCGCCCTGTGCCAGAGCGGCAGGGTCTATTTTTGTAACTTTTTTGGCGCTATAATATTTCTGTAAATATTAAAAAAATATAAAAATAAAAAAAATTCTCAACCTGTGAAACCAACTTATAAATCAAATTAGTGCTAGCAAATGGGTCGACCTGTAAACCCACTTAATAGATTAAATTTGACTCACTTGCATCCCTAGGTGCGGTGCCTACTAAGCTGGGCCAGGGAATCTACGGATTACCCACTTATTTAATCTACCAATGAGTTAATGGGGTCGATCCATTACATCCTTATAATCACGAGCTAGCCCTGGAGCCTCTTCCTCACTCCCGCCGCACAATTAGGCCTCCATTTGGCCTACAACAAATAGAGCAGGCTGGATGATTTGTCGATGCTGCGCACAAGCGCTCGAGTTACACTTGCTTTGTTCGGTTTGATGGGATTGAAGGGTATTAAGGGAACATTTTTACGATCCCACCTATTTGAGGATTAACCGAACATTATCATAGTGGGATGCAGTCCCAAGTTTCATCAATGCATTCAAGCACTATTTCGGTCTCGCTGTTTTTCTTTAGAAAAAAGATGTAATGCAAATAACCATCAATTAAGCTCGAACCAAAATGCGGCTGTACAAATCGAATGGCTTCGCTTCCGTTTAAGGCTGACCCAGGCTGAAACTGATCCGGCCCTAAACCACGGCAAACCGGCCCATGATACACGGACTGGTGCGACGCGAAGATGAAAATGCTCCCGTCAACGGTGAAGACAACGCGCGGGACAAGACAAACCTCTAGCCATGCATTAGCCACGAGCATTTCGACTGAAATACTGGGACTCCCTCTACTTAAGGGAGAACAAATTTCCCCAGCCGCCACCGGCGGCCGTGCTATGCAAATGCTTGGGATGAGAGTGAACAATTTCACTACCCGTAAAAAATCAGCGTGCTTGTTTATTTGCCATATGGTAGTAGAAATATTGAAAAAGAAGTAGGATAAGCGATAAAAAAAAACCCCACATGCACCCCTAATGGTTGCGGCCTGGTGGATGGCAGTAGGCTCTGCGTCACCTGAGTGATTCCATGCATGGCACTTAGCTCATGTCCGTTTTTCATTTTTGTAAGGGCGTCGATAGCTGTTGGAAACACAGCCTAAATGATCATTTTATTGTATACGCTCACTACTACAGGATTGATTATACTGGACATCACCCCTTTTGTTTCCATGCGGTTCGTAAGTGAAACCGCATAGAAAAATAGGAGGACCGGCGCTGGGTTGTTGCCCGCACGGGAAAATGCATTTTCCCGTGTTTTCCCGTACGGCGTCTTAATCCGACCGCACGGGATAAGAGGATTATCCCGTGCGATCGACTTAAGAGGACCGCACGGAAAAATCGATTTTCGCGTGCGGGCTTTTTAAGTCGACCGCACGGGAAAATGCCTCCCACGTTTTCCTCCCACCCACTTCAAATTCTCCCTCAATCACTCCTGTCTCTCTTTCTCTGCCTTTTATCTCTCTCCTCTCTCCCTCTGCCTCTTTCCCCTCCTCCCCTCCCCACCGAGCGCACAGGGCGTCGCTGCCGCCGCCACCGATAGCGCGGAAGGCGGCACCGCGGTGCAGCATTGACCTCTTCGACGGCCCGCTCCAACGCGCGATGCAGGCTACCGTTCTCGTCGTCGACCACCCGGTGCAGCTCGGCGAGCTCGACGTTCTCTTGCCCGGCCGCGTGTGCCTCGTCCTCGGCCGACCGGACGCGCGCGAGCAGCACCTTCTCCCTGGCGCGCCACGAAACGGCGGCCGTGAGGGGGGCACGGCGGAGGCGAGGCCGATCCCGGCGGCGACGGAGGAGGGGGCGGCGAGCCCTAGCTCCGGATGCTGCGGCCTCCGCCTGGACGACGACGACGACATCGCCGACGCGGCATAGGCGGAGGCGGCGAGCCCTAGCAGCAGCGGCGCACGCGGTGGCAGGTGCACGGGCGAGCTCCTCAGCGTGGCTCGATGGCCAGCGCGCACGGAGTCGCGGGCGGTGCGGAGCGAGGTGGCCGGCGCCGGCGTGGAGCGAGGCGGCCAGCACCCAGATCCGGCGCGGAGCGAGGCGGCCGGCGCCCGGATTCGGCAGCGGCGCCCCTCTCCCGCCCTCCGCCGCCCGGATCCGGCGGCGATGACGACGACGTTGCCGGCTCCGGCGATGTCGACGATGCGTTGCCACAGCAGGGCGGCGGCGAGCGGGCGGGCGCGCGAGCAGGGCGGCGGCGAGTGGGCGGGCGCGCGAGCAGGGCGGCAGCCGTGGCTGGTCGCGGCGGCGGGTCCTGATTTTCTTTTTTTTATTTTCACTTTTTTTGGTTCCGTGCGGGCGGTATAATTTGATCGCACGAGATAATCGATTATCCTGTGTGGTCCACTTAATCCGACCGCATGGGAAAATGATTATCCCGTGTGGTTGGGCCGCCTGCACGCGAAAATATTGATTTTCCCAGACACCTGGGTGCAGACGGGCAAAACCTCCGCACGGAAAAACCCTTTTTGATCGCACGAAAAAAATCCTTTTTTAGTAGTGGCTCTCCATTTTCTTAATATATGACAATGTTTTGATTTTTTAGTTTCGTTTAACCATTCATCTTATTAAAAAATATATTTTATTATTTATTTTATTGTAACTTGATATATTATTAAAAATTCTTTAAAGTTGGCTAATAATTTTCAATAGTTTTTAAAACAATGATTAATATGAATGATCAAACACATATATGAAAACATCAACAACATCATGCTCTTAAAAAATGGAGATAATACATTTTATAGTCAACTGATTAGTACCATCACTTAGAGATGGATTTTTATCCCTCAAGAGGATATTCCCTCGTTTCTTGCATATCAACTAAACAGTATTTTTTTAACAACATAGATTAATATGAAATATATCACTCTGTAAATATGCAAGATACAAATTGATTTCTATAAATTAAAAAAAGTAAATTAAACTAAAAATAATTAACATACGCAGTTATATTTGTTATAATTTATAAAAAATTGAATTCAAACTTATATATTTATTTGTAGAGTGATATGTTTCATTCAATCTATCTTATCAGTGTTTTTTAAATTTATTAATGACTATTTAGATAACAATGCAATATCTCTAGGACGATTGAAAACACATTCCTGGTACCTTTGAGATTTGAATATGAACGATGTGTATCAAGTGCCAATCATTTTTTCTTTTCACTGCATTAATTCATGTATCCGTCTTGTTCTCCTTTATTACTGTACTGAGTAATCACTACGGCAGGAGCCTGGCCGCTGGCGTTGTTTGTTGTTATAAAGTCTTGTCAGCTCTGACCTTCGAGTGATCAGAGAGAGAGAGAGAGAGAGAGAGAGAGAGAATTAAACATTCTCTTGGCAGTCAACTAGCTGTGTTCCCGAGGATTCGGCGGTCGGCCGTTCGTCAGGCCGGCGATGGCGGCGGAGAACAATGCGGTGCCTCCGGCCGGCTGCAAGCTCCCGGCGGCCGGCTTCCTTGGAAGGCTGCACGTGCTCGTCGTCGACGACGATGCCGCCTACCTCGAGGATCTGAAGATTATGCTGCTCCTCTCCGGCTACTCTGGTCCGAACCTATCGTTGTTAGCTTTTTCCTTTTCCGTCTCGGGTTCTTTTCTGCTTTTGTATTGTTCGTTTCATTGGAATCGTGGAGTGAATCGGACATGCATCACTTGGAATAGCATTGTAGGGCTGATTCGGATTAAATGAAATTTCTATCCCCCAGATAAAAAATAAAACAAATGAACTTTCTATGAGTTTTTTTAGAGCTCTATATCCAACCGGATATATGCAACATTTTAAATCAGGAACTTAACCACTCAAACAACCTAATCTGAAATTCGCTCATATGAGATTTAAACTTATAACATTTGGGTGCTGCTCAGTGCACTACAACTTTCTATAAGTTTTGGAGATTACAATTATTGAGAAACCTTTTTCTTGTCACACCGATTACAAAAAATTTGTAGAGGCATAGTTTCCTATGTACAGTGGCGGAGCTAGAAGAAATGGACGGAGGTGTCACTTGCTTGATGTACTCTACTTAGGATCGATTTTAAACTGTTACCGGTACCTTAGTCTGTATCGAGGGATGCACACATGATGAAAATAGATAAGCTATAGCTAAATTTTTTATTTAAACCGGGTTCCTGGTACCCCTATTATACTCAAGCTCTGCTCCTGACTATGCCTCTTCCATAGGAAATACATCTTCCCTCTTTAATCGGGCAAAACCTATGATCACTTTCTTGTGAATAATTCAAACTCAATAATTTTCAAATTCCTTGTTTTGAATCTCTGCAGGTTTTACCCATACATAACGTTCTAATCCATGTGATTTTTATGTTCTTGTCTAATTAAAATCATGCGTTTCTCTTTTTTTCCCCTTTTGTTCTATGTTTTTTTAAGTGAATCTTGTATTTAATATTCTGTATGTATGTGTGCCGATCTGCAGTGACGGGTAAGACGACAGCAGAGGAAGCGCTGCAAGAGCTTGAGCAGAATCCGGAGTATTACTTCGACATCGTCATGACCGACGTCCAAATGCCTGGAATGGACGGCTTCGATCTCCTCCACAGGGTGAAGGGCCGGCTCCCTGTCATCAGTTAAGTCGATTCACACTGATCGATCCATGAACGATCGATCGATATGATCGATGTATCACACGGACCGTTATTCGTGCTGATCCTTTTCTTCCAATAGAAACATATATATTTTGGTTTTTGCGTATGGACAGTTATTCATACTGATCTTTTTCTTCCAATATAATATACTTTCTTGCTGATTTTGTCTGGTCAATGATGCACGTATGTCTCTCGCAGTGTTCTCCGAGAGTGAAGATGTAGTGATGGTGATGAGGGCGATACTGGACGGTGCGTGCGACTACATGATGAAGCCAATAACATCAGAGGCAATCAAGATCATCTGGAAGCACGTCCTTCGTCGGAGACTCAGTGACCTCCCCACACGGGCCTCATCGCTGCCACGCGATCGCCTGGCGGTGGCTTTGGCGGCTATGGCGCCGTCACCACCACCGACACTCTGGCCAGGTGACGATCAAGAGGTGGTGTTTCCGCAGCCTCCGGCGCCGAAAGAGAACATCAACGTTGATGTTCAAGAGGCGGCGAAGGTGATGGAGGCAGCATTGCTGCAGCCTCCTCTAGCACTAGTGCCGGATGGGAATGGGGGTGGTGATGTTCAAGAGGCGTCGTTGGTGCAGCCTCCGGTGCTGGTGGTGGCTGGGAACATGTGTGGTGATGTTCAAGAGGTGGCGTTGGCGCAACATCCTGCGCCGGCGTCAGTTGGGAACAAGCACGATGATATTCTAGAGGCGGTGGTGGTGGCAATATCTGCTGGGAGCAGCCATGCTGACGGCCAGGAGACGGTGGCGAAGAAGAGGGGTGTGCCGGAAGTGTCCGATATGGGTTCCAATAACTTTGAGCCGAAGGAGGAGAGGAAGAAGGCCAAATTAAGGTTCATATGGACAAGAGAGACACACTCGGTGTTTGTGAACGCGTACTACCAGCTTAAGGACAAAAAAGGTGAAACCTCTTAGATCAAATAGTAACAAGTTCCATGCCTTCCTGTTTGCTTTCTTTCCATTGTTAATTAATTCTTCGTATACTCATTTGCATCTCAATGTTTAATTTTATTTGATTATTGCTTAACTATAACTTTTATTGTACAAAGTGTAGCAATTACATTTCATCGGATTATTGGGAGAAAGTTTTAGATGAATGCTAGCTAAAACCTCGGCCTTAACCTTTCAGAGCATGTAGTAGTATGTTAAGTTGCACAATAGAAGTGCCATGCATATGACTTTTCTTTTGAAAGATCTGCACATGACATTCTAATTATTGTCGAAATACAAACCCCTCTATCGAAAGGCAGGATTCACCTGAAGAGTGAAAAAGGAAATAATGATTGTGTATTAATTTCTCAAAAAATAGATCCCCACTACACACCCCCTTGGGGCTATTTATAGGTTTACAATCTTAGGGTTTAGCCTGCACACACGTGTTTTTACATTATTGTCTCCTTGATAGGCAGTGGCGATCCTATATACAATCTCCCAGAGTCACTAGACTCCGGGTAGATTATCCAAATCCTAACTAAATATATAATATTAACTAGTACATCGATTAATAGTTAGATAATTAGTACGTATTGGATCCAGATAATATTTTTCTAGGTTCGCTACTGTTGATAGCGATGTTTACAGGGGTATGCTAGTATTTAGCCTACTTAACCGGCCTGCTAGCCTTATTGGGCCGGTCTTGGGACGCCAACTGGGCCTCGACGGTCTTGTCTTGCTCCGGCGCACTGGAGTCGTCCTGCTTCGACGACTAGAGCGCTTCGCTAGATGCCACCTTGCTTTGGGTTGCTTTACTTAGCTACGTTTCGCCTTTCTCCATGTTGCTTCGCCGATTTGCTGCTTCGGCTGGTCGGCCGAAAGGCTTACTAGCTTGACTCCAATAGTAATTAAAGCTATCTTTCAAGATCTATTGGTTCCATAAATTAAGGGTGAAAATTGCTATTGAAAGGGCCGTTTTGCACTTTTGCTTTTGCTAATAGCGATTATACTACATAGTGTTTTATGAATTTCTTGAGCACCGAGTATATATTGGACTAGTGTAGTCCAAACATGAACTTAACCATTTAGAATAGCTGGATTGGTCCAATTAAAGTTTTACACTACTAAAAACAATTTTCCTGTACAAACAACTCTTTATATTGCAGACGGACCGTAACTAGTCGCTTATGTAAAAATCATCCTCAATTTTCGTGTGCGGCTCTTTAAGAGAACCGCACGGAAAAATCGATTTTCGCAGACAGACCACTTAAGTGGACCGCACGGGAACATGAGCCTATTTTCGCAGGCGGGCCTCTTAAGTGGACCGCACGCAAATTTTTTTATCCCATCCTCTCTCTCTTTTCCCTCCCACTCACTTCAAAATTTTCACCTCCTCTCTCTTCCTTTCCTTTTTATTTTCACTCCTCTCTCTTTCCATCCTCTCTCTCTTCGACTCTTCCTCTCCTCCCCTCCGAGCGCGTGGGGTGCAGGAGGTGGCCGGCTCAGCGCCGCCGCCGACGAGGTGGTGGCCGGGAGCGGGTGGGAGGCAGCGCGATGGTTGGAGACCGGCGGCGCGACTTCGGGCGTTGGCGCGGCAGCTGGAGACTGGATCCGAGCCGCCCCGCCGTCGTCGCCGACGACGACGACGAGGAGGTGGCCGGGAGCAGCCCTGCGACGGTCCTCTCCGCCACCTCTGCCGCCGCGCGTGCGCGACGGCCGGATTTGCACCGCTGCCGCCGACGACGACGAGGAGGCAGCCGGGAACGGCACCGCCCTCCCCACGCGAGGCGGCGGCGGATCTGGCGGTGGTGAGGCACGGCGGTCGTCGCCCGTGCGGATCCGACTGCGGCCGCATCCCCCGCGCGGCAGCGGCGGATCGGACAATGGGGAGGCGCGGCGGCGGCGGCTGGCTAGGGTTAGGGTTAGGTTTTGTGTTTTGGAATTTTTATTTTTTTTGCGGTTTTCCATTTTTGCGTGCGGTCCACTTAACCCGATCACATGGGAAGATCGATTATCCCGTGCGGTTGGACCGGCCGCACGTGAAAATATTTATTTTCCCAGACACTTAGGTGCCGACGGGTAAGATCTCCGCACGGAAAAACCCTCTAATCGCACGAAAAAATCGTTTTTTAGTAGTGTTAGCAACATTAGTTCATAACTTTCATTCTCTACTCCGACACATTTATATCGATCTTGTAAGATATGAATCACATGATCACCTGTTAATGCCATACTGCAACCTTTCAGTTAATATTTTCTGCGTCTGACATATATTGATTTTCTTATGCAGGTCCAAAGAGGATAAAGCAACTCATGGAGCTTGAAGGCATATTTGTAACTAAAGCTCAAATCTCAAGCCATCTTCAGGTCCGTATGATATGAGATATCCAACTAACATATAAGCAAATATTTCAGGGTATCTTAAAAAGATGACATATGTTGAATATATAAGCACATATTGATTTAATTTATTTCATAAATAAATCATGACAACGCAAATACAAAGTAGTATGATCGGATCATTCGATGTACACATGTAAACTATACAGAAAAACATGAACAAATCAAATATGCGAAACATAATAAAAAAGTACCAAGAACTTTCGTTGATCGGTTGCGCAGCGGGAAGGACTAGTGGTACCAGATGTTGACGACGGCACGCACCCGAACGAAGAGGAAGACGAGCCGTCGTGGAAGAGCAGCAATCAGTCGTGCGAAGCGCTTCCCAAAAACCTTATTGCCGCCTTCTCCTGGTGCAGGACGTCGAAGGCAGAGGCTCCGGAGAACTGCTCTCCCGATCACCGGTGCACACCAGCGAGCGGGACGGAGTAGACTACGAGCGACGGCGTGGAGGCGGCGACTGCATTTATATAGAGATATCAGGACGCTTGATCAGGTCGCATGCACGTTCTCCACTCCGCATAACCGAACTGGATAAGTTGCGGTAACTTATCCGGACTCCACGCTGCTTATCGCACTGAATTATTTGGTGTGTTTCCAAAACTAGGTTTCCAAAAAACAAAACTGAATTTTTGCAGCAAAACAAAACTGCAAAAGGAGACCACATTGCGCAAGGGTGAGAAACCAATTTTGGCGAATCATTCACGTGCATGTCGCGGACGCGCGCCGCCTGGCCTGGCCTAGCCTGGCGAGCGAGCGCGTGTTCCTCTTATTCTCTCCACCACACATTCTTCAAGTGGCTAGGGTAGCATCCTCCCTTATTAGTAGATCTCACTCTCCTAGAATTGACAAAGTGGTACTAAACTCCCCATGAATGCTATCCTAAGAGGTGGACTTTTGTGATTTTCCAAAGAATTAATCTTCATATGGGTCTTAGCCATATGATAATTCCAACAACATATACATGTGTGTTAATTCTTTCATAAATTTTAAATTAATACAAAAGTCATTGTTCTTGGGGAAATCCTTAACTAATACATATTCTATTATGTCTATGTACTGTTATTTTTGGCCTTACGACTTCCTCATAATCTCTATGTTTGATTTTCCAGAAATACAGATGCTGGTTGGAGACCACGAAAAACCAAGAAGAGGGCCACTCAACGTACAACCAGCTGAGTAACAGTATTGACCACCCAGACATATGTTATAGTACTGCTTGGAAGAAAAACTCAATCATAAGAGAAGGACCACTTTCTAAGATGTTTTCTAGCCGGCCTGTTCATTCCATGGTTACATCAACTGGTCGTTTCAGTACTACTCAAAGCAATTATGTGGGAGTGGGACCGAAAGAAATTGAGAATTTCATTTCAAGCCATCATAGATCTCAGGGAACTGCAATTGGTCATGGATCAGCTATTAGACATGAAAACCTATGCTATGAGGCTACATCAGGTCGTTATGTTCATGGAAATGGAAGCAGCCAAGTTAGAGGAAATGCAATGAATAATGGTACTTCAGCTTCTCATGGTGTAGCTATTACAAATGAGAACCTCCTGCAAGTTATTAGGGCATCATTGCCATCAAACATGGGACAACAAATGCAACCAAGTCAAAGCTTATCCAAAAATGACTTGGCAGCTAACTTCAGTGCTGTCAGTGATCAAAACCCTAGGACTAGCTATAAAGCTAACTCCAGTGCTACCCATAATCAAAACCCTGTGACCCAAGAAATATCTGTTCGACAACCAGTTGAAGTTGGGTATGGGAACAATGTGATGTTGGATTGGCCAGAATTAGGTGGTTTGGATGATCAGCTAGATAATGATACGCTGATGAACAGTCTCTCTGAAGTAGACCAACTCAAGCATGGTGTCATTACTGTTACGGATGGGACCCAAGAAATCTCTACTTTTGGTACTACTGGTGATTTCAGCTCACTGCTGTCGGAAGGCCTTAACAACGAAATTCCCAACCCTGAGAGTACCAGTAGAATGAATGGCACACATCAACTGTAGCCTTGTAAATTTGAAAATATAATATTGATTTGTTTTTTTCACAGAAATATTTAGGATGTAAATTTTTTTAAAAAATATACCGTCGATCTCGTAGAACCATTGCACGAGAATGACATTGACTGTCTCACGATGTGCCAGCGCGAGATAGTGATTAATTACTAATTAATGATTAATTAATAATAATTAGTGATTACTTATTTTGATTAGATAATCACCGAATCGCGGTCTCGCTCGCTTGTAATGTGAAATCGCGCGGTCACGTGCCCGTCGCTGCGCGAGACCATCCGCATAGTCCCGCTCATGTTATTCTCGCGTAACAGTTGTACGAGATTAACAGTATATTTCTGTAAAAAAAATTATATCCCTAATATTTCTGAGAATAAAACAAACCAACAATATAATTTTTAAATTTAATTTCCTTGACTTAAGGCATGCTGAAAAATCCAACACTTCAAGGCGATGAACTTGACCTACTGAATTATCTAGTGTAGTTTCTGTCTTCCTAATACTTTGTCTGCTTTCAATAGGAATTTAGGAACTTAAGTGAGGCTAGATATTTGTCTGTTTCTTTAGCTAAGAGTTTTAGGTGCACGGTTGTACGTGTGTGCATATGTACAGTGGTGTGTCCGCATATGCATCTTCAGTGTAATTGCAAAAGAATAGTTTTCCCTCCTTTTCCAGTTATAGAGCAAAATTTTATTCAAATTTCACCACTGTAATTTCCATAGAAGCTTTCTGTAGATATATTCCAGTTAGATATAAAGTTCACATTTTTTGTCCATAAATTTTTTTGTCAAAATTTTCTGATGAGGATCACAACTTCATTGTTTTAGTCATATAATAACACAAAAAAGTGGATATGACTCTCAAAATGTGGCTCTTTGCTGGTAGACACCACGTATCCCACGATACTATTTTATTATTTTTGTCTATAAGACAATGGAGATATTACTTTACCACTAATGTAGCAAATCATCGTGAAAAAAGGAAAAAAAATAACAATTTCCTTGTTAATACCAATCTATAGACTGAAGACCTTTTGGGAATGAAAGTTCGACCTATATCACCATTGTTTACCTGGTTTGTGTAAGCACCACTGTACAGTTTCCAACTCATGTTGATACCACATATCTATCATCTATACATTACTACAACCGGTGCCCCTTTCGTTAACAATGAAAAATGGGACCAAATTAATTACACCCCCATCTCTTGCAGTCGAAATTTCCTCCAAACAGGAAAAAAATTGGTACGGACTAGATGTAAATAGGCGGCCCTGCAGCCCCGCTCCGTATGACCGACACGTGTGCTATGGATCCAACGGTTTACTATGCTCTGGCTCCAGGTGCTTGAAACAACTCGATGAGAACACATGCGGCTCGGCTCCCAGGCCAATCGGCTCCAGACCCGCCTCTCTCATCCCCCATTTGGGAGTGGATTTTGATTCGGTAATGATATTTCTTTTTTATTTGCGTACCACTTAAATAATTATGAAAAAATTAAAGAAATTTAATAAGATATATTAACATGTGATATATCACTTAAAAAATACAAGTTCAAATTCAACTTCTATATCTCGTAAAAAACAAATTTGACTATAAATATACATTAATTAGCAGTAGTTTAATTTGTTTTTTTCTTGTGATATGTAGAAGTTAAATTTGAACTTCTATATTTGTGTAGTGATATATCATATATTAATAAATCTTCTCAAATTTTTTCAAATATTTTAATAACCATTTGAGTATCATGCAAAACAACGAGAGAACATCTTCTCAAGGGATCAAAATAGTTTCCCTCCCCATTCTAGCTAGAGATGGCCACGGGGAATTCACCATCGGGGGGTCTCATTCACGTCCCCCTCCCGGCGGTGATAAAATTTCTCCAGCCCCGATCCCTACGCGGTGAATTTATCCCGAGGGATACCCGTCTCCACTTAAACAACATATTCATCCAAACACATACATACATACATATACACACACACAGACATACATACATACATACATACATATATATATAACAAATTTACTATATATACTATATATATGTATATATATAAATATGCGTATGCATATACGTATACGTATACATATACATATACATATACATATATATGCATATACGTATATATATACATATACATATATATGCATGTGCATATACATAACATATACATATACATGTACATATACATATACATATACATATACGTGTATATGTATGTATATGTATGTATATGTATGTATGGATATATATATATATATATATATATAATATATATACACACACATATACATACTTATACATATATATACATATATACATATACATATATATATACATATATACGTATATATATATATGTATGTATATATATACAACATATAAATACATACGCATATATGTGTGTGTATATATACATACATATATATATACGTATATATATATATACATATGTATATATGTATGTATATATACATGTATATGTATACACATACATACATATATATATATATATATGTATAATATACATATATATACATGTATATGTATATGTGTTATATATGTGTATATATATGTATATGTATAAATGTGTGTATATATATGTGTGTGTCTCTCTCTCTGTGTGTATATATGCAATGGAACATAAATCAACACTTCAACAGTACATCATATCAATATTTTTCAACAGTACATCATATCAATATTTTTCCAAAATAATCCACTCAACAAAATGTAGGTCATATGATCATAAATCAGCAGAGAGCAGTACATCGTATCCGAAATGCTCCACTCAAAAAATCAACAAACTATAGATCATACTCGCAGTCACAGGATCATTCATTTATTCTCATTCATCATTACTTCATTAGGTAAAACACAAATAAGCATCACATGAGTACAGAGAAGGGACTAGGGATTGTAGCATGTGCTCACCTTGCATCGTCGTTGTCGGAGCTTATGGGGGAGGAGGGGGGTGGAGGCCGAAGTCATGGTCGGTACTCAGTAGTCAACAACCGGCAACCGAATAGGTGCCGGCGGATGGCATGCTGGTGACGGAGGGGGCTGGCGGTGGATGGCGGGCGACACGATGTCGGTTGTAGGCGTCGGCGGTGCGACGATGGTGTCTGGCTACGGGTGGCGCTCGCATGTTGAGCGGCGGCGTGTGCGCCTGGTGGCTAGTGCGGGACAGGCGGCGATGCACACGTGTGGAGCGGCGGCACGCGCGCGCTTGTGGCTGGTGCGGTCTCAATTTGGATCTGGAAGATGTGGAGTTTGACTTGTTGATTAGGGTTACGAGTTATATACCTATTAATTGGACTTCAATATTATGGGCCAAAACGTCTCAGAAAGTCTAGATTTGGTCCTATCTACAGTATATGCAGGTCACCGCGGGGGCGAGGAAGGGGAACGGAGCACCGTCCCTGCCCCCGTCATCCCCGATGGTGATAGGATTGAGACCATATGATTCTCCATGGAGGATAAATATCAACCATCCCCATCCCCTAATATGTGAATTCACCGCGGGGAATCAGTGATCAGGTCCCCATTACCATGTCTAATTCTGGCATTCCCACGTTCCCCCAAGGCCCCAACGACACCGCCGCCGTTTCCCGCCGTGTGCGTAGTCGGGAAAAAAATGGTGCTGCCATCTTCAAGCCTTGGTGACTGCGCAACTCGCATCGTGCCACATGGCACAGAGCGGTGTTGCTCCTATGGCCTGCTGGAGCACGGGATGCGGTGGTGCGGGTTGCGCTGTGCAGCGTTGTGCTGGTGTTCAATGGGGAGGTGCGGGGTAGGGGGAACGAATGTGCGCAGCCAACAGCAAGCAGTACTGCAGCAACCAACAACTCAGTAGCAGACCAGAGGAAAGCAACGAGCAATAGCAACCAAGGAAAAAAAATGATATTCACGAATGAAATCTGAGAAATTAGAAAGGAACTTGAATGCTCGACCCATTGATTTCGTTGAAGATTTAGAAGTTTCTTAAGAGAAGGAAGCTTTGGACTTTGTAGTCCAGTATAACCTCCACCGCAGCCAGCGTTGCTGCCTCTTCATCCCTATCATCCACCGTCGCCGCTGGAGCCGACCACGACGTGGAGGTGCCGCCGGACATACATGCGACTTTGGAACCCCTAGGTCAGGCTGTCGGGGACCCTTTCTGCAAGTCCGCGTGCTTGGTGGTCGACGACTCATGAGAAAGGCAGAGGGGAACCAGCGCGAGACGGCGCAATGACGGATGACGGGACGATGAGTGAGATCATGGACCGATGGCGTGGGAGCCAAGCCGTTTGCATTCTCGTCGAGTCGTGGCAAGAGCCCGGAGCTGAAACTGAGAAAACCATTGGATCTATAACTTGTACACGTGTCGGTCATCCGGGGTAGGACTGAAGGGCCACCTGTTTACATCTGGCTGCACCAAATTTTATCCGAAGAACATGCCTACACTTTTGGTACCCCTTTTTGTCATTAAATCCTCAGAATTCATTGTTCCTGCAGTGCTTACTGTGGCGGGAGCCATGGCACTGGGAAGATGAGAACTGGAGGAAGAGAGGAAGTAACTGCAACGATAAGAAGTCAAAGTGAGTGTTTGTTGAAAATACGGTACGGAGTGTTTTCGGTTGGTGCACAGTGCGGTCGGTACTGCATGGCCGGTTAGACCGGGTGGTGTACGCCGGTCAGACCGGGTAGCCTGACAGTCAGACCGGCAAATTCTAGGTGGGAGTCGATTTCGGGTTGTTTTCCTAAAATTTCTAGATTACTTCATGTTTATAACTTCTAGATGGTTTCTATTCGTATGTGATATTGTTTGTGTGCTGATGTGAGTCAAATTGGTGCGAACTTGTACTCGGATATAAAATTTCTTTGTTGTTCATGTGCAGGTGTTGCTTGAGGTCATGGGAGTATAGCCGGTGATGGATCGTGACTAGACTTGGGAGAAGTTGAGGTTCAGATGGTCAAGGATATCACGTGGAATGCTCATGCTAGAGAACAATGCACGTGGACGTGAAGGTTTTCATATGGCATACACGTGGTGCTGTGTGCATATGGAAAACAGAGTCAAATTTGGATTGGAGTCTAAGTTTGGAAAGATTGGAGTTTGTAAAGTTTGTTTATTGTACGGGAAGGTTTCCTAGGGGATCGACTTCTTGTATGAGTTGGATTCGTGGTTAGGGGCAACTACGTTATGGGTATAAATAGAGAGGGAAGGTGTGACCTTCCGGTATTGATTTAGAGAGAGTTGAGTTGAGAGGAAAGATAGGGTTTCAAATTTAGTCATGATTTTGGTGAGGAGTGCTGTTGGTGCACATTGTAAATACTAGTTGATGCAATAAAGTCGAGATGGATTAATCTACATTTTTGAGTTTTCATTTATCGGTGTTTTTCTGGATCCCGACGGTATGACTGGAGTTCATCGGGCGGTTTAACTAGCGGCAAGGCAGTGGTCTAACTGGCGGTGTGGAATCGGTCAGATCAGTGGCAGCGATAGCAGTAGACAGGGAGGCGGCGGTCCGACCGGCCGGACAACACCGGTCAGACGAACGACAAAGGTGCGGTTAGACCGGTGCACATACGGCGGTCAGACCGGGCTACACCGACGACTTCGTCAAGTTTAAGGGTAACTTTTATTTTCATTAAAATTTTTTGTTTTTGGTGTTATAACCATTCACCCCATCTGGTTAGCTTGATTCTTGTGTTCGATCCTATAACCATTAGCGAGGAAAATGGTGGGTCGACCAGCTACAAGGAAGTTAGACCGCTAACCACCAAAATCAGACATTATTGTGGGAGGCCTCAATGCGCTCCATGGTGCCCCGTAGTCTAGATTCACCTTCGATGCACCTACGAGGGTCTTCTCGCCATTCCCCATCAGGCTCTACCCTTCCCATGCCCCTGCATCATCATGCCCCATTGGTCGTCGAGGCCCGCATCATTGTGCCTCCTTGATTTGCAGCTTGTGTCACAACAGACAGTTGGGAATACAAGAGGGAGAACCTCCGTGGTGACTTCAAGCCCATTAACAAGCTTCTCTAATTTCTATGGCCGCTGCGGCATCGTGCTGACTTGTATAATCCCAGTGTGGGCATCATCGATCAGAGTAGATCTTCTGCATCGTGGGAGGAGGAGATGCGTGTGGGTGAAGAAGGCGATAGCCTATGGTGCTATGGGCAGGAAAACAGCAACCAACATCATGTCCATGTGAGCTCAAGGGGCATTCAGTGCTCCAAAGTTTGCTTGAGCATTCACAGTTCAAAGATAACGGAAAGAGTGCTTGATGTGCCAAAATTGTACTACAGAAAGGAGTCAAAAGTCATGGATGGTATTTTCATGAACCATACAAATAACTTGGTACATGTCGAATTTTCTCTTTTATCTTCACTGCACTAACGATCTCTATATGTGCTCTATATTATTATATTGAGATTCTTAGCACAAATTAACCTCCTAAATAGAGATTAAAATTAATGCATTAAGACAATGTCTTTACATATAAGACAAATTATAAAGTGCCCACAAATTATATCCACAATAAATGTTCTAAAAATATCTTTAAAGTGTCTATGAGGTAAAAGTATTCTAGCCATTTTTAAAATGCCTCTTAAAAATGCTTTTAGACTATAGTACTCCTGATTTTGGATGTGATTTATGTAAGTGTTTTTTAATAGATTTGTAGTCGCATAACATATAACTGAAGGAGTTCATGCGAAACCTCATGATCCATATGTCGCAGATACCGATAGACGGCCAGCAGCGGCACGAAGGTGAGATGAATAGCCCTCCTCTTCCCATAGTCCAGTCCCATGTATGCATTCATTGTGAAGCTAGCAGCATGATTCCTTGTAAGCATTCTCATCGTTTTATTTCTCTTGTTTAAGGAGTGAACGCTGTAGCTTTTTAAAAGCAACATTTCAATGAATACTCCCCATCCCATAATAGGTTCATGTTTGGATCCTCTCATTTATCCCAAAATAAATTCATTTTTTAAGTAATCATTGTATCGAAGTTTGTGAAATTAGGGAATAATAATTGCATTGGAAGTAGATAAAGTGAGGAATAATTGTTTTGGGATTCGATAAGTAGGGGTATTCTAGTCTTTTTAGTTTTATATTGGTATGTATGGGATGGGTGAAAAATGAACTTATCTCGGTATGGAGTACTTTTTTTGCTCATCCTAAGTTCATACAAATTAAAAAAAAGGCAACTGATCAATTATCGCTTAGCTCATATGTGTTGGCGTTGCCACCTCATGTCATATGGGTCCACTGCACTTGTCCATCATGCGATATGTTAACCATGTGAGTTGTATCGATCACCTGAGCACAAAGTGGAGGAATGGTGCAGGGCACATTGTATACCCTACAAAATGTAATTAATGCATCACGACCAAATAAATTAAGCATCATCATCAAATCTGCTATATACCTAGATCGACATAATAAACCAGTGGACGGTTCAGAAATTAATACTACAGTTTTTTTATAAACAACAGTTACTACAAAATTTAGCACAACAAAAATGTAGGAGTATGAATGGTAGTATGTAGTATTAATTGCAATCAACTTCATTTAAGTATTTTCTTTTCAATTCATTAATACATGTAACCCTGTATAACTAACTAGATGATACCCTGCGTGTTGCTGCGGAACTTTGTGCAAATAGGTGAGAGATGTGGGCACCGAAAATGTAAGATAATTAATGGTGAGAGTAAATCGAAGATATAAGGAAATTTAGAATTGTAGTTTAGATGTTGAATTGAATAAACACATTTTATCACACACTTATGAATAACATTACATAGAGGCTGTTTGGTTGCTGCCCTCGCACTCTCAATCAGGCTGGTCGATCCAGCTGCATCCAGCTGCAGGTGTCCAAAATCTAACGCCTGAGATCGATATTTGAGTCAGGCGTGATTCTCAAGGCAGCAACCAAACATGCTCATATTGACGTATTCCCGTCTACAACTTCTGTTGCAGTTGCATATTACTCCCTCCGGGCTGGTTTTATTAGTAAAAACGACGAATAAAACCAGTCCGGAGGGAGTATAAAAACCAATATGTAGCTAGCAGTACTATATAGACACTGTAAAAAAAACTTAGAGAAGCAAGCAAAAATATGTTTTTATGTTTTTTGCATGAGGTAATTTAATAGTAAATATAATACTGCGTATGTAATAATGTTGGCCAGCAAAGAAGTTGCTTGTCAGTTTTTTTATCCCAAAACATACTCACAAATTTTCTAAAATTGTTAACTCTAGTGTTAGCATATTGATTGATTAAGTACCAAGCATTTCATAAGATCCATACTTGATAAAAACCAAGGATAACTTGTTCAGCGGAGTGATAACGTAGACTGCAGCAAGTTGGACTGTAGTGGAAGTGGCATTGCAAAAATGTCCTGAATAAATAAACAAATAGCTGCAAATTGTAAAACTGAGGCGACAAAAACTTATATATTTATCAGATTGTTTTTTGATATAGGACAGAACATTTCTTTGTTCAGCTGATTTTTTTTACCAAAAGGATGTGAAATTGTAACTCTGCTCACATTTTTTTTGGGTGAACAGAGGAAAATTATCTTAGCTGAGTTTATACCTTTATGATGAACTAAATAAATATTGTGAGCACGCCGAAAATTATACCGTCCGGTACTATTTGTGACCACCATATGATTTTGGTTGAGTGGGATCCACACACGCATAGATAGTCACTCAAACCTCAATGTATCCATGATCACAACTTAACACCATTTAATATAAAATCCGCAATGCTGAATAATGAGCAAAGGAGATATTGCTGGGACTTAGCGTGCCAGTCAACTTCTGTCACACCCTAAATTATTCTTAGGAAAATAAATAAAATGTGCTTGATTGAATCTAGCTTGAATTTTTAAGAGGTTAAAACCAGTGATATAAATTCTGGAAAAAAATATATTCTTGCATGATAAATAAACTAGTATTTGGATAAATTATGTCTCATATACATTCTTATGTGACCTTATGCATTTTTGGGTGATCTAATGCTTTTTCCAATTAGAGTTTAAAAATATCCCATAATTTGACTTCTTTGACCTATTTGTTTGAGGTATTGTTGATGGAAAAAACACACACTGGCCTGAGAGATTTGCTTTACTCTAATGCAGATCCTAAATGATGATGATGCGGGCGTGCTAGTTGATTTGAACCTGCAATCAACAAGATGAAACATGCAAATATTGCTAGTAAACGATAATCGATCGGCTAGGAAGCCGACGTAATATCGCGATGTAACCTAGCCGATGCGTTGTAAGGTGAATCAGCTGTAAGGTATATTCCTAATACCAAATCAAACCTAAATTTGACCCATCGGCTATAAATGTCAACATTATATAATCTATAAATCATTATTACTTTAGAAATCAGCAATTGGGATAGATCGGAATTAACCGAGATAATATAAATTGCCCAAATCTAAAATAACATGAAATAACGATTATATGTGTTTGTATGATAGCCGATGTTAAGAT
This sequence comes from Oryza punctata, assembly GCA_000573905.2. Taxonomy (NCBI): domain Eukaryota; kingdom Viridiplantae; phylum Streptophyta; class Magnoliopsida; order Poales; family Poaceae; genus Oryza; species Oryza punctata. The sequence continues at coordinate 21,134,938 of CM002492.2, read as the reverse complement.
TCAAGCATGTATCGGCTATAGCTCTGATACTACCTTATTCAAGAATATTCTTTTGCAACAAATATATCAAACTACCACCAATTAGATTGACAATAAATTCAATATATTTATATTAGTTAAGATCCTGATATAAAAGGCAGACATAGCATATTAAACAAATTATAGAACTATGTAAAACGACTATACCAGGTAAGATCGGCTGAAACCCCGATACTATCCTTATTAGCAACCATAAAGCATGCTAGAGATTATGATTCTAAGCACGACTTAGTAGATCAAACTTAATTAATGTAGCACTAAGTATAAAAAGAAGCATAATATCTAGACGATCAAGCCGATGGTTGTCTCTTCAGGATAGTAGATATATTATATAATCCAAGTCAACAAGTTAATCTAGCCGTTATCGACAAAACCCTAGATAAAGGTTTGCCGATGCCAGTAGAAAGTATTGTCAATCTGGATTATATAACATATATGATAACTCGACGGATTGCATGATCAAGATTAGTGTCATAAAGATGTAAGCACTAATCCGGAGAACACAAACTGCCATAACAAATAATTACCTCGTTATCAAAGATCGAAACCGATGCAGCTCGACTCAAAAGCAAGAACCCGTCGAAACAAAATAACAAGAAAAGGTGGCGATGCGCCGAAATGGGATTGAACTGATGCTAATTATTTACAAGACCTCGAGCTTACATTTATACAGAAATATACAACTTGTTCACGATGGATACGACTCATATTCCCCTAACACAACTCTAATCGACAAACAAGTCCCTTAGGCAGACTCTTACCGAAAATATCTATAAGGTATTACATAAAATCCTAATTAATAGATACAATTGCCTATCTTGGACTCTATTCCTTGTCTGACAAAATCCTAATTAATAGACCAATATCGGCTGTATCGGCTAACCTCGTTGAACTCAGTATCGGTCGATACAGACTTCCAGCCGATGCACACTTTGTTTCCGAGAATTACGCATATCTCCAAATCCACTTCGAATTGGATCCCATTTCCGATTCACATATTTGCCAAATTCCATCGTCAACACATGCCCCCCAATTCCGAAGTATTATATAATGCAATGGAATTATCTTGTCAATCTCGTAAGAGTCTAGGGTTACCTCCCGACCATTACGCACCTAATTTCATAAATAGCAACCTCCTTTCCGGAAATTTCACGACGTTAACTCCGTTTTCACCGCTCAAACCAACAAAACTTTCCTCACCAACTCCAGCTATTCTCTCAACTCTTCCGGCGACCATCTTGGCGAACATGATCTCCGGAGGCGACCCCATCCGAACCAATGGCATGTTCATCAAGCCCGTCAAGCGCTCCCACAGAATTCCCTGATGTATGTCTTATCGGCTCAGGCTCTCTTTCCATCTTCTCGCCTTATTTTGCTGCTCAATCTCTCCTTTTTTTTTCAATCAGTAGAACCTAACACACCAAATAGCCATCCCAAGCCTGAAAGAAACAAATCACTTCTTCTTGGGCCCGATAGGTGACATAGATCTAACCACCTTTATCAACGCAGAAACAGACAGGATTCCCTTCAGGCAGACGAACCCAATCCTATCTCACTGGACTGCCACCTTTAGTTCCTGGGCATCCCAAGTGGATGGATGGATAAACTGGTCTAAGAGAATATCTGCAAGAAAACAGGATCACTGAGATGAGATGGGAATAACCCAATGCTTGTCACTCTCAGTAGCCGATACAAAGAAAGATGAACCAATGCTATCGGCTGCCGCCTATTTTTGGTCTGACACCCTTAGTGCCTTCATGTATAATCATGGGCCGATGACCCCCACCCTACTTGATATTGTCATGATCACTGGTTTAGATATCACCACATCGGCCAATCCTATCAGCTTGAAAACCAAATGTGCCCATAGTTTCAAAACCAAGAGTATTGGAGGTTGGTCAGGATTTATCTTCGAAAATATGGGAACAGGTCCAGTATCGGCCAGAGAACACACCACTTTTCTCCTTATATGACTAGACAAATTCCTATTATGTGGCTTCACATGTGGACCAACAACCAACTGGCAACACCTAGCTGAAGCCATAGTATCAAAAAAAAATTCATTTGGACAAATATCTTCTAAGTGCAGTTTATCAGACTTTGTGCTAGTCATCGGCCAAAATTATCATGGATACAAGCATCAGTACAGGTGGCCCTTGGTGGCTTGTACAGCTATGGTTGAACCTACAGACCCTGAAAGTAGCACTTAGGCCATCACTTCTCGAGGCCGAATTCCCCTCCCTAGTCAATCTAGAGGATGATGATGATGACACCAACATAACACGCCGATGCATGTCCTTTGGAGAAGTACCTTCCAGCTATACTGGCTCAGGACCATCGACTGAACACTTCCAAAACTGGTTTGAGAATTTTTATGATGGATTTCCGAGTGACAACAGAATCTGGTTTGCATATGAGTCCTTCTCTGATTATGAGCTACCAGCCGATTTCAGATTAGATGAGATTAATGATGAAAGATTTGAAAAACACAGAGAGGTCTTGACTGCAGCAATCTCTCCTTGCATCCTTCCCACAGGCATCTCTCAAGGCAGAAATGTGCAAACCTCATATGAATTTTACCATCCAACAGTTGCTGCACGTCAACTCGGTATGGGTCAACTCCCAATTGGCTTATACTTCTCTGACAAGATCCAACCCAGAGGAGAAATTGCATCGGCTCTGATCATGGACAAGATCCTAAACATTCCTGGACCTCCTCTCAGTAGTATCGATAGATTCAACATAATCCTGATGAGAAGCATCGTCTTCGACAGATGGTGATCTGAATGGAAAACACATACATTCCATCTGTCGGCTCAGTCATACCTAACAAGAATATCACTTGACTTAACTCCTCAAGTAAGTTATCTTCTCTTATGTCTTTCTTATCATGTTTCAATACCAACAATCTTCTGATATTTACAAGCTCTTATGTTATACTTGCAGGTATCTGAGTCACCTCCCCCTCAAACTAGCCGAAGCGGCCAGCCGATTGAGTATGCTGTTGCAAAGCTTCCAAACGGTTGTGGTCTAGCTCCCTCCACCATCGGCTACAATGCTCCTACGGTGGCTTCCCTACTCCAAGGCCAAATTAGAGAGCCGATACCAGCAGGTGGAAAACGCAAAAGAACCAATCAAGCTGCCATTAAACCTTCTATTACTCAGAAGAAATCCACCAAGAAATCCAAGACATCAACCGATGAAGATCTACCCTTGGATCCGGACGTGGAAGAATATTTAAAGGAAATTGAAATGGAGAAGGAGATAAGTGAGGCGCAGCTCAAATGAGTGAAACAGTAGAAACTACAACCAGACCTACGTGAGCCGATACTACACCACCCGATCCATGTGGCCCAATCAAGATTCCAAGCCCTCCAAAACACCATCCCCGTAAAGCACAGGTATATATCTTTAAAAATCCTTATTTTCCTTCTAAACATTACACTCTATAATTTAATCACATCTTTCAGCCGAAGAAGAAACCAGTGGCTGTTCATAAGAAACCAACTCCACCAGCAGCATCAGTAATCTCTTCACTTATTTACAGTTTAATTTTTCCTTCAGCCAATACTCAATGTCAACCTTATATTATTTCAGCCTCCACAGCCTTCATCGCCTCCTCAACAACACTCAAGTGAACACACTCCATTGGCTGTAGGAAGCCATCATGGAGAAGATACAATAGCTGCAGATCCAACTCCTCCAACCCCTGTAAGCCCATCCTTCATATTCCTCTAATATCAGCTATTTGACTATACCACTTACAACCTATCTCCTTTTGTAGGCCTTAGCCGATATGTTTTCATTTGATATAAGGCAATTCTTCGATGAAGAAGAAGAAGAAGAAACCAGTAGCAAATCTTTGGTATCAGTATCAGATGAACTAAAGACAAGATTGGCAGACATTTCTGATCGGCTGGGGCTTTATCTTGATGCGCTCGTTGTGCATTGTGGGCCGATCAGAGCTCGGTTTCAAGAACTGCAAGACCAACTCCTAGAAGACCTTGCCGATGCAATCTCCCCAGCAATGTTCCTTGAGCAGCACAAATTCAAATTAGAAAGAGCAAGACAAATGATAGCAGATCGGCGAGAACGCACAGCACTTGAAGCCACAATCCAATCCAGCCGACAAGAAATCAACAATGAAAAAGCTAAGCTAGATGAGTTGATAGCTGGTCCGAGATCTACTCAGCAAGTCAGACAACAAGCTATCTCGGCTATCCAAGAATACCTGTCTTGATGTAATAGATGTAGATATATCTGATACTTGCAACATGTTGGTGTAATCATACTGCTATCGGCCATCGTGCCAATTTAAACTTCTAGCAATGCAGTCTTAAACTTTTTAAATCCCCAAATTTATTCTCCATGCCCCCCAAGTTTGTAGCAGGGAAAATCATGCTGCAAACTTAGAAAGATATGTAAGAACAATAATCCATATCGACCATTTAAAGACGATGCAATCGTCATCGGCTATGAACCATACATCGGCACCATACAGCTGATTATGAACCAATCCGAACACTTGGGTAATATTTCTTCAAATATTTGCCATTAAGAGCTCTCACAAACACTTCTCCATCAAGTCCTTTCAAAATGTAAGCTCCTTTGGAAACACACTTATGAATCTGAAAAGGTCCTTCCCAATTCGGTGACCACTTACCAAACTTATTATCCCTTGTTCCTATCGGCAACACTAACTTCCACGCAAGTTCTTCCTCCTCAAAAGATTTTGGTACAACCTTTTTATTATAATATCTGACAACTCTTTCTTTATCTCGTTTAACCTTCTCTAAAGCACACAATTTGGATTGAACCAACTCTTCTGATTCATCGACCATTAAATTATGATAATCATCAGCTATCAATTCATCGACCATTAAAGTATGATAATCATCGGCTGTTAATTCATCTTGCAAAGAAATCCTCCTTGAGCCAATGTTAGTCTCCCATGGTAAAACAGCTTCATGTCCATAAACCAACTGATATGGTGGAACTTGTATAGCACCATGATAAGCCATCCTATAGGACCATAATGCTTCGGCTAATATGGTATGCTACTTTTTTGGATATTCAGAAATCTTTCTTTTAACCAACTTGATCAAACTCTTGTTAGATGCCTCAGCCTGCCCATTAGCTTGTGCATAATATGGTTAAGAATTCAACAATTTGATCCCCATGCTATTAGCAAACTGAACAAACTCATTGGACACAAAAATAGATCCCTGATCAGTTGTTATCGTCTGTGGCAAACCAAATCTGTATGTAATATGTTCTTTAACAAATTCAATTGCATCTTTAGTATCCACCTTCTTGAGAGGAATAGCTTCAACCTATTTGGTAAAATAATCAGTAGCTACCAATATAAACGTATGACCTTTACTCGACAGTGGATTGATTTGGCCGATCATATCAATTCCCCAACCTCTAAACGACCATGGTTTGATAATCGGATTCATAGCCAACACTGATGCTCTTTGAATAGCTCCAAATTTCTGACAATCTTGTCAACCTTTATAATATCTAAAACAATCTTACAGCATCGTCGGCCAAAAATAACCAACCCTCCTAATCAACCACTTCATCTTATGACCCGATTGATGAGTATCACATATCCCCTCATGTACTTCACACATAACAACCTTGGCCTCTTCTAGATTTAAACATTTTAACAACACTCCATCAATAGTCCGATGATACAAATCGTCATCCAACAAAACATATTTGAGAACCTTATACTTCATCTTCCTTGATACCGATCTAGAGGGATCCTTCAAATACTCAATTATCTCAAACCTTCCATCATCGGCTTGTAGACATGCAATTTCTATCTCCACATCTTTTATCATCGGCTTACATCCCGATGCATCCTGAGCTAAATCATTGGCCTCAACGTTTTGTTCCCGAGGATTATGTTTCAAAGTAACTACCATAAAAGTTTTCATCAACTCTTGATACTTTTCATTGTAAACCATCAAGATATCATTCATACACGCTTATTCTCCGGACGGCTGACTGATCACCAAGAGTGAATCACCCATGATCTCAATAGCATCGGATTCAACCTCTTTTAGTAATTGTAAACCTTTCAGGACAGCCTCATACTCAGCCTGATTGTTAATAAAATAAGGCTTGATAGTAAAAGCAAATTGAAAACTTACCCCCTAGGCGATATGATCACTAAACCGATACCACATCCATGAGTGCAAATTGATCCATCAAAAATAATGTCTAAGGTATAATCTCAACATGATCAACCGAATTATCCGATATTCAACTATGAAATCGGCTATTGCTTGCCCCTTAACTGCCTTAGCCGATTCATATCTCAAGTCAAATTCTGATAAGGAAAAAATCCACTTCGCAATCCTCCCTTCAAAACTGGAGCCAATAGCATATATCGTACCACATCGGCTTTACAAACTACTGTGCATTCATTGGAAAGTAAATAATGTCTTTTCCACCGGTGAATATCTGGTGTCTGCATCCAAAAGTCTTCTACTTAGATAAAATATAACCCGCTCTTTGCCTTCAACTTCCTGGATCAAGATAGAGCCGATAGTGTTCTGATCGGCTGACAGATACAACTTAAAAGGAACACTGTTCTGTGGTGAAATAAGGACTGGAGGAGTACTTAAATATTCCTTTATACTATCTAAAGCCTACTGTTGCTTCTCCCCCCAAACACATACTGGCCTGAGAGATTTGCTTTACTCTAGTGCAGGTCCTAAATGATGATGATGCGAGCGTGCCAGTTGATTTGATCCTGTAATCAACAAGATGAAACATGTAAATATTATTAGTAAACGTTAATCGATCGGCTAGGAAGCCGATGTCATATTGTGATGTAACCTAGCCAATGCGTTGTAAGGTAAATCGGCTGTAAGGTATATTCCCAACACCAAATCAAACCTAAATTTGACCAATCGGCTGTAAATATCAACATTATATAATATATTGTTGAAGTAGAAACACGATGGCCTGGGAGATCTACTTAGCTCCAGTGCAGGTCCGAAATAATAATGAGATGCGGGCGTGCCAGTTAGTTTGATCCTGCAACTGACAAGATATGTGAATAGCAGATAAAACAGCCAATCGACTGACAAGCCGATGGAGTGATTCTAGCCGATGCCGATACCAGCCGATATCCAGTATAGATCTTGATACTTGAGTGAATAGTGACATAAAGATAGTCGGCTGATGATAATGTAATAAAACAATAATATAATTCAGTAGAAACTAATCGGCTAGTAATGATAGATTGAATAAGCACTGATCCGAAGGTTAAAGTATACATCGGCTGGAGGTTCGATGTCAATAAATCCAAATGATTAGATAAACAGTAAAACCTTTGTTGTCATCGGCTCAAACCAACTTGTATGTAATCCTTGTAAGCCGATGCAACATCCAGATAACTCATCGGCTGAAACCCCGATGAAACCCTTATTGACAATCAAGAAGCAGGCTAGAGATTATGGTTCTAAGCACGACTTAGTAGATCAAACTTAACTGATGCAACACTAAGTATGAAAAGAAACATAATATCTAGACAATCAAGCCTTTGAATGATTTTCAGGGTGGTAGATACATTATATAATCTAAGCCAACAAAGTAATCTAGCCGATATCGACAAAACTCTAGATAGAGATCAGCCGATGCAAGTAGAAAACATTGTCAATCTAGATTATATAACGTATATGATAACTCAACGACTTACATGAACAAGATTAGAGTGTTGAAGCGATGGAAGCACTAATCCCGATAACGCAAGCTGCCATAACAAGCCTTATCCCTCGTCGGAGATCGAAGTCGATGCAGCCCAACTTGAAACAAGAACTTGTCGAAAGTAAAAACGTAAAAGGTGGCGATGCGCCAAAGTTGAATTGATCGAGAGATAATTTACATAGACCCTGGGTGTACATATTTATACCCATGGGTAGATATTAGTCCACATCGGACACGACTCAAACTTTCCCAAAGATAAAAGGAAAAACATAAAGTCCTTATCGGACACTAAACACACTTTCCTAAAATTAAAAGGAAACTAACGACTATGCCTAATTAATAGATAAATTGCCATGCCGCATCCTCCTTGAACTCGGTCTCTTCTAGATAAGCTTCTTTTAATAGATTAATTTTCTTAACCGAATTTGGTAAGAATCCGACTATTGGTGATTGATGGCTTCCATCGGCCGATTCCAGAACTCTGAAGCCGATACTGACTCTAGGTCGATGATGACTTCGAGGCTTACCAAATTTCATCGTCAACATATATAAATCAGTATTACTTTAGAAATCAGTAATTGGGATAGATCGGAGTTAACCGGGACAATATAAATTTCCCAGATCTAAAATAACATGAAATAACGATTATATGTGTTTGTATGATAGCCGATGTTCAGATTCAAGCATGTATCGGCTATAGCTCCGATACTACCTTATACTAGGACAATCTCTTGCAACAAATATATCAAACTACCACCAATTAAATTGACAATAAATTCAATATATTTATATTAGTTAAGATCCTGATATAAAGGGCAGATATAGCATATTAAACAAAGCATAAAACTATGTAAAACAACTATACCAGGTAAGATCGGCTGAAACCCCGATACTATCCTTATTAACAACCATAAAGCATGCTAGAGATTATGATTCTAAGCACGACTTAGTAGATCAAACTTAACTGATGCAGCACTAAGTATAAAAAGAAATATAATATCTAGACGATCAAGCCGATGGTTGTCTTTTCAGGATGATAGGTATATTATATAATCCAAGACAACAAGTCAATCTAGCCATTATCGATAAAACACTAGATAAAGGTTTGTCGATGCCAGTAGAAAGTATTGTCAATCTGGATTATATAACATATATGATAACTCGACGGATTGCATGATCAAGATTAGAGTGTCATAAAGATGTAAGCACTAATCCCGAGAACACAAACCACCATAACAAGTAATTACCTCGTTATCGAAGATCGAAACTGATGCAGCTCGACTCAAAAGCAAGAACCCGTCAAAACAAAATGACAAGAAATGGTGGCGATGCACCAAAATTGGATTGAACTGATGTTAATTATTTACAAGACCTCACGCTTACATTTATACCCAAATATACAAACTTATCCATGATAGACATGACTCATATTTCCCTAACACAACTCTAATCAACAAACAAGTCATTTAGGTAGACTCTTACCGAAAATATATATAAGGTATTTACATAAAATCCTAATTAATATATACAATTGTCTATCTTGGACTCTATTCCTTGTCTGATAATATCATCGAAGCCCTTCTTCTGAATCCGACATCAATCACGTAACCAATTTAACTAATATCGGTTGTATTGGCTAACCTCATTGAACTCGGTATCGGCCGATACAGACTTCCAGCCGATGCGCACTCTGTTTCCGAGAATTCCGCATATCTCCAATCCACTTCGAATTGGATCCCATTTCCGATTCACATGTTTGCCAAATTCCATCATCAACAAGTATTAAATATAAAGATTAAATTATACCAAACTTACAGTGAGTTATATATATTTAGTAGTATCTACATAAATTTTTCCATGGTTTTATCTTACACCAATTATTTATTGGTATTCGCTAAGCTTAACTTTACATATAAGCTATTATTATGAAGATGCTATTAAAGGATTTTTGTAAAATTTATATTTGCTTAATATTTGGTCAGAGGTGGTGATTTTAGACTTGATCCTTATGTCTTCATAAATTCTTCCCAAAGGTATTTGGAAGTTTGTATGCATGTAGGTTTGTGTCCTAAGGTAGAATTGAGTTAATATGTTTTACTTATCTTTTATAATCATGAGACCTATTATGGAATGCATTCAAAATCCAAAAACACACAAAGGACTCAAGTCACATCAGTACATTATGCAAATGCAAGCACTCACCAAGTTTTAGCTTTATCTATAGGTTGGTAAGGAAACTTTGTGTCCTCCCGCGTCGAGGTTGCCTGCAAATCAGCGACCACCACCAACTGCACACCTTTGATACGTGGCCACCGCGCCATCGCCTCGCCGTTGGCCGGTCCTCCCATCTATCCATGCAGTTGGGTTAACGAGGGAGAGGGTGAGAGAGAAGAATTGATCCCCTCTCCCCCGCAGCCCACCCAACGTGGCCATCTTGTGGTGGCCAGGCGCCGCCGCAAGAGGACTATCATGTAGATTAGAGCCCGTTGCAAGTCTGCAATACCCACCTCACGGCTCCATCGTCGTCGCCGCCTCGGTTAGACTGCCCGCATCACCTCCACCTCAAGCCGTCCGTCCACATTTCAAAATAGAAAACTATTTTGATGATGTTGCATTATTCGAGTGAAAGCTAGGATACTATAGTGCAGTAAGAAATAAGCCTCAGATTTTTCAGAAATCACTCTTGTTACATAAGAAAACTGAATTCGCTTCAGAAATGATAACATAACTGAATACGAAGATAGATATTAGTGATCGAGATTACCTTGTCAATTAGAGGAGGATCATGTATTTGACATAAATTCCATTGGCAAATAGATATAATCTAACATGAAAGGTAAAATTGACATTAAATATTATAAAGGAAAAAAATCATCATGCGACCAACGGGCAGATTGAAGAACACCTGAATCATTTCTACTTACTGTAGAGAGAGAGACAGAGAGAGAGAGAGAGAGAGAGAGGAAATTAACTAATTTGCAGAGCCGATGGACTCAACATACATTGCCAGTACCTGTCCAACTTGAAGACTGATGGGTGTAGGTAAAGGGCATCACAAATACACCAAATGGCAGATGTCAGAAGCTGAGATGAAATGATCTCACTACAGGATGAGTTAGCGGTGACCCTATGTATGCTCCCAATAGTTCCCAACAAAGATGGAGATCCCCCATTGTTTTCTTGAAAACAAAAATCAGCTAGTCAGTGTCCTGCTAATGATGGAAGGTGCATCTAAACGAAGACAACATAAGATGAGTTGAGGAGAACCTGATGAAAGTAAGCAGACCTAAAAATCCACATGAACATATCGATAAATCTGACATATTGTGATGATCGCATCGCTGGATTAAAATTTTGAAGCCTGCATGATGCAGCCATGGAGGGGATCTTCAGTCTTCAGGCTTTACAAAGAATACAAGCAACAACATCGTGGTGTGGAATATGAATATATGCTGGGGGAGAGAACAAACAAGCTTAATTTGTACGTTAACTGCTATTTTCAGTTTAATTTGTTCTTTTTAGTGTAACTTGTAGAAGTCGAATTTGATCTTGCATGTTTATGGAGTGATATGTTTCATATTAATCTATATTATCAATTTTTTCAATTTTTTATAACTATTAGATGACATGAAAGCAACGAGGGAACATCCCCTCGAGGGATAAAAATCCATATCCAACAAACATGGCTATTCCTTTCTCCTCGTAGTGCTGGGATTAATAGTATTTGATGGTAGCTATGAAGTTCACTCAATGGGTTGTCGGTGCTTTACGATTCTCACGGCACCCGAGGATGTGAGCACCTTGGGAGGCGGGGCTGGGGGACCAACGAAGAGGAAACGATGCAGTAAACCCAAGAGGCAGTGGCGCAGTGTGGCCGCACTTCCTGGCAGTGCGACGCAGTTGCGAGAGGGATGACAGAGAACGGTGCGAAAGGGTTGGTTACATCGTAGAGGAACATCTCGATTTAACCGGACACCTCTGACGTTCCAAGTGTTGGTGAGCGGAGGACTATTAAAATATAATCGAATAATTCAGAATCAAATGAATGACGTGGCTTAACCACAGTTTAGGAAACTGCTAATAACTACATTAAGTGGGATCACTCTTGTATAGGTATATAGGATTACTCAATATCTTCTATCTTATCACTAATGTTATGGCGGCCCTGACAGCTGGCCTTGTTGTTATGTTAATGTTAGTGACTAGGAGAGGCCAGTATCTTCTCTGCACTTTTAGCTGTCACTGTCTTGTCAAGCCCTTGGAGATAGAGTGACAGAGATAGGGAACATTCTCTCGGTCAACTAGCTGTTTCGATCCCGAGGAGCCGTTGGTCGGTTGTTCAGGTTGGCAATGGCAGAGAATGTCATGGTGCCTTCCGTCTGCAAGCTCCCAGTGGCTGGCTTCCTTGGGAGGTTTTACGTTGTATACGCATTGTATGGCCTTTTTTTTTTATGGAACATTGTATGCCCTTTTGGAAGAGAGGTGAAGTGATTTTCTAGGACGTTCAATCGAGCTGCAGTTTGCCTTAATTTTGTGCGCTAAAATTTGTGGAAAAAATATTGTGTGTGGTGGAGGTCAAGATGAGCATATGGTAAAAGTTTCAAATTTTTACTGTGTGGTATAACTACAGAAATTTGAAGAAGTTTGCTATTTAGATTTATTTATAAGTTTGATTGTTTTGATAGGTGTAGAGTAATGTGATAAAATCGCCAAACATTTAATGTGAGCTATTAACACAATCTAGTATTTTTTTTTTAAAAAAATTCTTTCCTAGAATTTCATTTTGAGTAGAGATGGCACACTATTTTCTGATTTTGAATAATTCACACAAATCTAAGGAAAATGCAAGACTGGTACAAAAAACAAAATAACCAGAGATGTTCTTTGGTCCATTGTTGAAATTTAGAGAATATAATTTTATTTCCCTTATGAGTCAGCTAATTTTTTTATTAAAAAAATTTTAAGCTCCAAAATGCAAAATCTCCAATCCAAGCTTTGAGAACACGACAAGGATATCTCACTACAAATTTCTAAATTTTAACATGATTTATTTATTTATTGTTATTTTACACATGTGGTGAGCTATTCCATGCGCATGTGCATTGTAAGTCGTCACTATGTCTAAAATGTGTAATGTTACTATCTAGGTTTTTAATTCTCTTATACCCAACTATTAGTTTAATTTCTGCTTAAAACATCAAAGTTGGTGAAGCTAGGTTGCCTTTTCTACCTTTGTGGTGGGTCAAGTTCAGTGTGCGTGCACACTTGTTTGTGTGTGTATGCCCAATCAATCGGGCATTAACCATACCTGCTCCTATGTTTTCTTTTGAGGGAAAATACTAGCAGGTCTCCCCCAATAGTAGATTTACCTGCTCCTATGTTTTCTTTTAAGGGAAAAATACCACTAGGCCTTGCCTAGTAGTTCATTTACCTGCTCCTATGTTGTTCACTGCATATGTTTTTACTTTGCTCCAACGTCATGTGCTATATAGCTTATTGTGAGAATTTGTAATGTCGAACCATGGATGTGATGTCTTATCTGCACTACTACTTTAAACTGTATTTGTGAAAATGTCCTTTGCCATACTACTTCCTCACAATCTCAATTTGTTTTATGTTCCAGAAATTCAAATGATGGACTGTTAGGGACCACGAAAAACAAACAAGAAGCATGCCACTCACCGTACAACCTACTAGGTAACCACATCGGCTGTAAGGACCGAAGTTATTCTCATTCAAATTCAAAAAGAAGCTCAATCATAATAGTAGGATCTCTTGCAGGGATGTTTTCTGCGGCTTGTTCATTCCATTGCCACATCGAATGGTTGTCTCACTACTACTTAAAGCAACAATGTGGAAATGGGACCTAAAAAGAGAGAATTTCATTTCCAGCCATCAGAGATCTTAGGTAATTGCAATTGGTCATGGATCAACTAATAGGGTGGAAAGCCTTTGTAGTGAGGATACATCAACGGGTCTTGATGTTGATGTAAATGGAAGCAACCAAGCTAGAGGAAATTCAATGAGTAATAGTATTTTAGATTCTTGTAGCTGTTACAAATGAGAACCTCCTTTAAGTTGTTTATGCATCATTGCCATAAAACAAGAGATAGCCAATGCAACCAAGACAAAGCTTGTCCATCAACGGCTTGACAGCTAACTTCAGTGCTATCAATGATCAAACCCTGGGACTAGCTATGGTGCTAACTCCACTACCATCAATAATCAAAACACTGAACCCAAGAGATATATGTTCCACAAAAAAGAACTTGGGTATGGCAATAATGTGTTATGTTGGATTGTAAAAAAAAAATGGTGATCTGGATGATCAGCTGGATATATAATAACGTGCTGATGAAAAACCTCTTTCATGGAGACCAACTCCAGCAAAGCATAGATATGGCCACGAATGGGACCCAAGATATTCTTGCTTTTGATACTACCAATGACTTCAGCTCCGTGTTGCCCTCATCAAAGGCTTACAACAATATTCCCAATCATGAGAATACCGATATGGAATGAATGACACACTAGGTAGAGCCTTGACTGAAGGCATGCTGCATGATCCAACACTTCAAGGTGGTGAACTCGGCATACTGAATTATCTGATGTCGTTCTGTTTTCTTAGATACTTTTGCATGCTTTCAATAGGAATTTAATGAGGGCAATGCTTTGATGTTGGTCCCTATTTCATTAATTACGTTGTGTTAATTAGGAGCACACTCAAAGATGTGTGTATGTGGTGGGGTGTGTATGCGTATGTGTCTTCCTTGTAAATAAATACTTCCTTATAATCTCTACTGATATAAATACACACTAGCAAAATGGCCATGCTTTGAAATATTTTTACCTGTTTTTATCAAATATGCTAGTATTACCTGTTTTCTTATTTGAGTATATGGTATTCACTTGATTCAAACAAATATCAGACTGTTATATAATATTGAGTCTAATTTGTAAAAGTGCAAAAGTAGTGGAGCCACCACCACCACTAGTGCCTTTTATACTAGTATAGATATTCTAGTTACACATAAAGATCATGATTTCTTTTTTCCCCATATTTTTGGTTTGATGAAAGAAGCATTATGATCATAATAATGAAGAGATAACACTATTCCTTGTTGATCATGCTACACCAACACTTTCACGAAAAAAATAATATTAGAAAATATCAAAAGGACTAATTTGTAAAAGTGCAAAAGTATTCTAGCCCCTTTTATAGTAGTATAGATATTCTAGTTACACATAAAGATCACGACTTCTTTTTTCCCCATATTTTTTGTTTGATGAAAGAAGCAATTATGATCATAATTGTGAAGCAATAACGCTATTCATTGTTGATCATGCTACACTAACACATTCATGAAAAAAATATACCAACACATGGTTGCTAAATATGAGGTGCGTGCGGCACTCACATTTACCCCCTACCCCCACCTCACCCAGCCATGTGCGATCCAAAATAAATGAGGCACACACATGTGCTTCACCCATACCTCCCCATTTCCTCCCATGAACTCCCACCCACAACACACATGCATACACACAAATATACACACGTGTGCGCACGCGCGTGTGCACACACACACATCATCATCATCATATGATTACCGACACCTGCGATGGGCCATGTCCTCGCAGATGTGCATTCTAAGTAACAACTCTCAGAATACGTAGTGCAGCTCATGAAGGGAGGATCAAGAATGTAATACCCTAGCATGTTTATTTTTTTGGCTCATGTGTTCTCTTGTACCGGTATAGGCCCATTAGGCCCAAGTGTTCGTTGGTGGGAATAGGGTTAACCCTTTTACAAGAAACGAGAACAAAAATGTGTGGAGAGGACTAACGTAAATTTGGAGGCTAGGGTGTTACATGTGGTGTTTGTTACATTTTGATGTGGAGGACTCCTATATAGCTAGGTGTCACTCCCAGGCCATCGATTCGCTTGTGATTTGCTAGAAGAAGTTTGCGAAGGACGGATCTCACCCCAGCAAGGAAAGAGATATATCCTTAGTGGAAGGAGTAATGCATTTGCGTAACCTCACAAAGATAGGGTTGAAAAGACCCGACTCTTTGTGAGCCCCTCAACGGAGAGTAGAATCTAGAATATATATCCAACCAACTTCCACTTTACACTTTCGAATTAAATTTTAAATTGGCTTATTCAACCCCCTTATATGCCTTTCGCAATCCTTTCAATTACGCCTCAAGGATAAAAAAAAAACCGTTAGAGGTGATTTTTTCACGGGTTGTATTTGCAACCCGTCATGGATGAGAAATATCATTTGTGACGGATTGTAGTTTTTACCCATTAGAAATATGAGGTCACCAGTGACAGGTCATAAATGGAGCCTGTAAAAAATAACTATAGTCATCTTTGATGGGCAGATAGCTTGCACCTGTCACCGATGACCCCTCACCAGTAACGGGGTTTGGTTGTGGCCTGTCACAGATGTCCTTTGTCGGGCCAAAAATTCAGCCCCTAAAATATGAGGGGTCATCAGTGACAGGTTCGATCGTAAGGCCAAATCTTTAATGAGGCATTTTTCAGCTTGATATAGGTAAGTTCCTCTTTAATGGGCCGCATGCTGCCATCACATATGGGTCATTCACGATGTCCGGTTTTGTATTAGTGTTGTGCACATTTATCTCGCAATATGTGACAACAGATCGGATATTTTGATAGTGACCAGAATATCCAACCAACTTCCGCTTTACGCTTTCAAATTAAATTTTAAATTGATCAATTCAACCCCGCTCTAAGCCTTACACGATTCTTTCAATTACATGTCGAGGAAATTTGTTTGGTGTGACATAAGTGTAAAGAACACTAATATGCATATGTGAACTGTTTGCCTTTTCTATGTGCAGGGATTAGTTAATGCGCTATATCTGGCACCATTAAATCCCTCTTAATTGTTAGATTTGGTTTCTACCTGTTTTATAAGAACACCCCATTCCAGGCCGGTCTTCCCTAGCAAAGTGCGATCGAAGGCCCCTCTCACACACAAAAAAAGGTTCATGTTCGCAATGGTCAGATCTTCAAGTGCCGCCAGTGGCAACAAAATCCAAGCTGGCCAACAAAGAATTGATCAGTCCGGTGGGCATGAGGGTACGGCCAACATGGCGGCGCAAGATGCTGTGGAGGAGCTGTGCGAGAACCCTTGGAGCTACGATATTGTCCTCACCGACGTGCATATGCATGATGACCGAGATAGACATACGGTGGTTTCGACCTCCTTCGGCCGGTACGCCGGTGCTGAGATGGATCTACCAGTCGCCGGTACGTTGATCGAGCTAGCTAGCCACTGTTTGCTGCTCTAATCCTTGCCGTATCATTCAGTTATTAAATCTGTAATTTCCTAAGGCTCATCCTGATCATATATATGTACATGCCCAACTATATTTCTTGTAGTGTTCTCTGCCGACGACTATAAGAGGACGGTGTTGAGGTGTGTCATGCACGGCGCGTGCGACTACCTGGTGAAGCCGTTGCGGCATGACATGAGGAACTCCAGAACATATGGCAGCATATTTATATCTCTAAGATTAGGAATACCACTTGCCAGACATCTAAATTCTTTTTCTTAAAAAACAAATCCCGATTGCCAAGATGATCCTTTCGAGTGACCATCATGCATGTCCTTCGCAAAGGCAGTGACCTTCATGGAATTAATTGTCTTATTCATTTTAGTAATCGAAATTATCAGTTCCTAAGCAAAATGAAGAGCAGTTCTAAGTACATCCAAAATCGAAATAACCAATTTTGCAAGTGAAAATTTGAGACTTGAAGTTACAAAAGCTTCAACGTAAATATATACTCCCTCTGTTTTTTAATATATGAAATATTTGAATAAACCGAATGGTCAAAAATCAAAAAGTCAATGATGTCATATATTAAAAAATGGAGGTAGTACATACATCCCCAAAGTTTATCCTCAAACCAAATTAAATTTGTTCAAAGATAGGAACCATTACAAAATTCAGAATTTCTCTACATCTATCATTATCCAGAAACAAGAGAAACACAAAGCTAATCACCAGCTAGGTTGCAAATCTTTCAAAATCCCAGCAAACAATCCCTGAATCAACAGCTTTATGAGACATTTTAGAAAAAAAAAACATCGGCAACCAAGTTAAATGAAACAAAAAAAAGTATATTAATAGTGTGTGTGTGTGTGTTTGTTTGTTTGTGTGTATGTCTCTGGTTGTGTATGCTACATGCAAATTAACTACTAGCTCCTTCCAAAAAGAGTTCATTTTTTACATGAATCCGGACAAGGGACTTTCAAGATTCATGTATGGAAAATGAACTCTTTATGAGATGGAGGTCATATATATATATGATCTATTACTTGCAATAAATTCTCTTAGTGATGTTTGAAGATCAGATTGATCTATACATTTTGAATATTTAAAGTTGGTGAAAATTTTGGAGAAGTTATGTAATTGACTGTACATAGTTTGACTTTAAATTTAAAATCTTGGTTTGCCATGTTTTGACTAAGCTTGATCATCTACTTCACGTGCTTAATTAATCGGTAATAACTTGAGTTGTTTTTCCTGGAGTTTTGCAATGTTAGATGTTTTTCACATATGTTTGTGTAATATGTGTTAATAACTAATTGATCATTGATCTAGAAGTAGAACTCTTCTCATTTTAGATAAACAGTATAGACCTTTGGGTTCATTTTCTTATATTATTATTGCAGAACCAACTCCAAACCAGCTATACCACTACTGAATCAGGAAGATTTAACTAGAGATCAGGTTTCAATTCATCTGCAGGCAAGATTCCTACTACCATATATTCACATATGTATGTTTTGAAACTAATCTCTGCACTATATATTTATTCATGCATTTTTTAAAATCAGTGTGTATGTGCTGTTAATTCTCCCTTTAACATCCTTAGTGGTGCATAAATTAAAATATCAAATAAATTTTTCGTTGAATTTCGAGAAAAAATATTTTGATTCTATATATGTTCAGTTTTTTAATCCATTGTAGCTAGTTTGTACTTTGTTATGTATAGATCATGCATCTGATTCCTGTTTCTAGCTATCTAGCTACAATAGCTTTCCTTGGCGGTTTTTGCCTCTCATGAAATATCTGTATTCTAAACCAGCAAAACCTGGAATGCACAACATATATATTAATTTATACACATTTTGCAATGTTCATTATTTTTGAACCATATTCTCTATTAACATTGTTATGCTTACTATTTACTTAAAATGGTTTCCGGAGATTTAGACTATCTCTAACTAAATCAAGGACCCTGTCAACACTCCAATACCAACACGAGGAAGTGTTCATGGGATACCGCTTGCTCTTCAAACTGTTGGAACAGGAAACAATCAACATCTCATTGTTCCTTTCAATTGGATAACTTTTGTGAGGCACACATTAATTGAAATTGGTCAAAATGAAGCGCTCGGAGGATTGGTTACGGGTAATATACCCACAACTACAAGTGTTCTAGCCAGAGCATTTTGGCGAGAGATGGTTAATGGTGCTGATCTTTCTGATCACCGGTCCCTGATTAGAGATTCATTTTTCACTAGTCATGATAGGGCGCAGAATGAACTTGGCAAACTAATCCCGATATGTGATATTTTGGATGTTTAACTGACAGTACTTTTCCTCATAGTGAAACTAACATAGACATTTTATCTCTTGAAATACACATATATGAACTGGTATGTTTTGTGTTTAATTAAAAAAATGTGCATATTATTTTAAAATTCTCATATACATACATTATGAACATATTTCTATTTAAATTTGGAAAAATGTGCATAGCCTAGATTCTCTATATATATTTCAGAAGTAATTAAAATGATCGATCACTAGCATTTTCCAAGATCTTTACAATTGCATATATATTTAAAGCAGTTATCAAATACAGACCCAGTCAGTAAATTATACACACTAAGTACATTCTCCTAGGATCTGCTGATTTTGATTTTACAACACACATACTAAGGTATTTCATGTTTACGGTTTATCATGGTCATGTTGCAAAGTAATTACTACTAGTTATTCAATATCTAGTTCACTTGAAGTCTTTTATTTCCTCGATTTACTTCTACTGAATTGCGTTGAAAACATTATATTTGCTACTGCCTATATTTATGATCTTTAGTTATTTACTTACTGCATTCTTTCATTCATCTCGCTTTTTTTTGCACAATTCTTTCATTCATCTCTTGATATAGGAGTTGTTGTTTTACCAACGTAGCTGCTTGGTTCTCTAAGCTAGTTAATTATAACATAACTTCTCTTACTTTTTTTTGTCAGTGTTTGAACTAATGGCGAAAATGGGGAAGTGATGTTGAGCCGAGAATTGGTGTCTGGTTGCATGAATTAATCTCTCTCCAATGTTCAGTGTGCATAAAGAATGTTTAGTTGTTTGTTTTCAGAACTATAATGAATTACAAACTGGTTAATCCTATTCCCGATTGTTTGCCATGTGGGCATGCATTTTAATTAATTAAACCAAATATTGATGTATGTCATACTTAGGGCTCTTTTGGAACAAAGGAAACAAGGAGTTTTAGTAGAGTTGAATTAATCCTTATGATAAGATTCATATGAAGTCATTTGTGCTGTAGGATTGATGCCCCAAAATTCCATTGAAATTCTATGGAATGAGCCATTACATAAGGATTTTATGGAAAACAAACATTAGGCCGTACCTCATGGTTTTCTCTTCTTGTTTCTCCACATATTCCTTTGTTTTTCCAAATATTCCAACTATTTTAGAACATTCCTATATATCTACTCCCTCCGTCCCATAATATTAAGGGATTATATCCTTCAAATTTATCCCTAGATAATGTTTTATTCCTCGCCTCCTAATTTTTGTACTAGCTAGTTTATTCCCTATCCTAATCACTTTTGTACTACTTTATTCCCTCAACTCACATTTTTATAATATTTTATTTTCTCGCCTATCATCTTCTGTTCCATCACATGTCATTTTGATAATTTCTTAATTTTTTTATAAAAATAACATTAATCTCTCTTATATTATAGGATGGAGGGAGTATTTCTCATAGGAATGCGCAAGGCAAAACCTCCTAATCATTCAGATGCCTCACCTCATCAGGGTATTCACAAGCCGTTGGCTGGTCGAATTTAAAATATACATCTATACAATGTGCTGATTGATGTTGAAAGCAGTTGTTCATGCGAAAAGAAAATATGTGGGTTCATGCATGTGATTAAGCACCAATACGCCAGAAGCCAAATGAAGTCCAGCGAGAGATCAGCAAGAGATCCCATGCGTCCTCAAACTAGCTCATGTCATGCTAGCTAGCTCTCGTCAGTTTTTCAAAAAAAATTCAATGAATGGCACCGGTAGAATTTGAAAACACCATTTGAATGATAGTTTTAATTTCATATATTAGTCAACTGATGATCGTTCAAATATTATCGCTTAGTTCATATATTTTCTTTGCCGCTGCAGCCTCTCGTCATACGTGTTCGGCGACCACGAGAGATGTATCCACTACTCATCGATCGGCCCATCGAGCAACGCGTGTACCATGCAAGAGCTGCATGGATCGATCAACGAAGCAAAAAATGGACGACTGGTGCAGAAGCGTCGTATTGTAAACCTTTCAAAATGTAATTAACCCTCGTCTGACAATAACTTGGTATTTTCAGGAACTGGGCCAATAACACGGTACATGTTGAATTTTCACAGTACTAACGATCTTATTACTTATTTATATGTGCTTTATGTTACTTATATATTGAGATACTTAGCACAAATTAACATCCTAAAATGTGTCTTAATACAATGCCTTTACATATAAGATAAATTACAAAGTGTCTACAAATTATCTCCACAATAAATGTTCTAAAAATGTCTCTAAAGTGTCCTTTTCATGCAAAACCTCATGGTCCATATGTCGCATATCCCAATAGACGGCCAGCAGCCACACGAAGGCAAGATGTTCAGCCCTCCTCCTCCCATAGTCCAGTCCCATGTATGCTTTATCCTCAAGCTAGCTGCCTGCATGCCAGCCTGCATGGTTCCTTATAGGCATTCGTGTTGTTTTTTTTTCACTTGTTTAAGGAGTGATGCCGTAGCTTTTTAAGATCAATGAATACTTGTTTGCTCATTCTAAGTTCATGTAAATTATAAAATTAGTCAACTGACCAGTTGTTGCTTAGCTCATACATGTTGGCGCTGCTGCGTCATGTCATATGGGTCCAATGCACTTGTCCGTCCATCATGTGACGTGTGCACCATGCAAGTTGTTTCGATCAACCGAGCACAAATTGGAGGAATCGTACAGGGCACATCGTATACCCTACAAAATGAAATTAATGCACCATGACCAAACGAATTAAACATCATCATCAAATCTGCTAGATATACCTCGTTCAACATAATAAACCAGTGGGCGGTTTAGAAATACTGCAGGTTCTTCATAAACAACTGTTACTACAAAATTAATTATGTAGGAGTATGAACGGTTGTGTATAGTATAAATTTGCAATTACCCCCATTTAAGTATTTTCTTTTCACTTCATTAATACATGTAACCCTGTATAGCTAACTAATTACTCATCATCTTGTGTAACTTATCTATATATCCTATAGGAACCAAAAGCTTGACATGCATTGAGCCACACCATCTAGAAAATAGTAGTCTAGGTATTAAATTCACTTATACCCAACTATTAGTTTAATTCTTGTTTAAACATCAAAATAGGTGAAGCTACGTTGTTTTTTCTACCTTTGTGGTGGGTCCATTTTTGTGTACACACGCACATGTGTTTCTGTTTGTGCATGTGTGTGTGGGTGGGAGGGGGGGTGCTTCTTCTCACGCCAATCAATCTGGCATTAGCCCTACCTGCTCCTATTTTATTCGTTGTGGATTGTGAGAACTTTTAACGTCAAACCACAGATGTCTTGTCCCATGTGTACTACTACTTCAATTGTGTCGCTAATAATTTGTCAAAGTGTTCTTTGCTGCACCACTCCCTCACAATCTCCTTTTGTTTTATTTTCTGAAAATTCAAAGGGTCATCTAGGATCACGAAAAACCAACAAGAAGCAGGCAACTCACCATACAACATACTAAGCAACCACACCGATAGCTAGGACCAAAGTTATTGTCATTGAAAGAGAGGCTCAATTATAATAGAAGGACCTATTGTTGGGATGTTTTCTGGGCGACTTGTTCATTCCATGGTCACATCCAATGGTCAACTCACTACTACTCAAAGCAATTATGTGGGAACGGGACCTAAAGAAATTGATAATTTTATTTCCAACCATCTGAAATCTTAGGGAATTGCATTTGGTCATGGATCAACTAATAATGTGGTTTTCTTTTGCATCAAGGTTATATAAGCGGGTTTTGATGTTCATGCAAATGGAAGCAACCAAGCTAGAGTAAGTGCAATGAGTAATGGTACTTCAGATTTTCATTGTGTAGAGTGTTGTTACAAGTGAGAACCTCATAGGGGTTGTTTGTGCATCATTGCCATCGAACATAAGACTAATAATACAATCAGGACAAAGCTTGCCTAACAATGGCTTGGCAGCTACTTCAGTGCTATCGGTGATCGAACTCTGGGACTAGCTATGCGGCTAACTTTACTATTATCAATAATAAAAACAGTACGACCCAAGAAATGTATATTCCACAAACAGTTCAACTTGGGTACGACAATAATGTGATGTTGGATTGTCCAAAAAATGGTGGTTTGGATGATCAACTAGATATATAATAACATGTTGATGAACAACCTCTTTCATGGAGATCAACTCCAGCAATGTGTAGATACGGCTATGGATGGGACCCAAGATATTATTGCTTTTGATACTATCGATGACTTCCACTCAATGTTGCCTCAAAGGCTTAACAATGATATTCCCAGTCATGAGAATACCAATGGAATGAACGACACACTAGGTGGATCCTTGACTGGAGGGCATGATGCATGATCCAACACTTCAAGGGTATGACATTGGTCCCTATTTCTTTAATTAGGAGTACACTCATAGGTGTGTGTATGTAGTGGTGTGTGCTTGTGTGTGTCTTCCTTGTAATCACAAAATAAATAGTACTTTACCCTCCTTTTCCAAACATAGAGCAAAGTTATATTTAGGTTTTACCAATGCGCTTCCATAATAGATGTCTTCTAGTTACACATAAAAATTGCACTTTCTTTTTTTTTTCATATTTTTTGTTTGAAACAAGCAATATTATGATCGTAATAATGAAGAAATAACGCTATTCCTTGTCGATCATGCTATAATAACACATCCATTAGAAGAAATAATATATCATAATATATCAACACATGGTTGTTAAATATGTGGCATGCACAGACACTCACACTTACCTGCTACCCCCCGCCCCACCCAGACACCTATGATACACAATAAATGAGGCGCACACATGTACACCGACCCCACCTCCCCCCCCCCCCCCACACACACATCATACGATTACCGTCCCATACCATGCATGAGCCATGTCCCTTCAGATGTGTACTTTAATAAGTATCAATGCAGAATACATAATGCAATAGTTCAACTTGTTAGCAATGTTTTGAATTCTCTTATAGCATACTATTTGCTTAATTCCTAGTTAATACATGTTAATGGGTGAAGCTATGTTGTCCATGGTATGTCCGGGTTGGTTGGATGAGTTGTGTGGAGGTAGTTTGGGGTAGTGATAGGGGGGATTCAATGTAAGAGCCCACCCTCCAGAACCGCACAGCTCAACCCATCCAACGGGAAGACCCACTTACACTTTCATCCTTACTTTGTGTAAAAGGACTAACCCGGGAGTGATATGGTTGAAAGAACAATCCCTTAAAAGTTGGTTCCACCCTTGCAAGACTAGCAACATGGTACTAAACATGCTTACACAGCTCTCATAGGCCACATAGATCATATCCTAATTGGTCCAGGATGTCACCCCCCCTCAAAGGATCCAACGTCCCCGTTTGTTGAACTTACCCACATAGCCACACATTCATATAGTAAAATGTACGTGCAACCGCGAGGGTCGGCTCTAATACTATTTGTAACGGTCCGTCCTCCAGAACCGCACACCCCAGCCCATCCAACGGCTGACCCACTTACACATACCACCCCACTTACACTTTTGTCCTTACTTTGTGTAAAAAGGTTGACCCGGAATTAATATGGTTGGAGGGACAATCCTTTATAAGTTGGTACGACCCTTACTAGACTAGCAATGTGGTATTTAACATACACACATAGCTCTCATGGGCCACACAGGCCATATCCTAATTGGGTCGGGATATCACATTCAGCCTCTTCGAGCCCTAGTGTTGACTTCAAGAGTTTGTGTAGTATGTTTTGGCTCATTTGTGGTCTTGTTCTGGTGTAGGCCCATTTGGCCAGGTGTTCATTTGGTGGGAATAGTCGCGCATGGACAATGTTGATAGATTTGGGCTAGCTTATATACCTAGTCACTCCAACAATAATACCTCAGGATTAACCCTTTTACACAAAACGAGGATAAAATCATGTAGAGTGGACTATTGCAGATTTGGAGTGTGGGGGTGGTGGCATCCAAGCCTCTGTTGGCCCGTGGAGGGGGACATAGCGTAGCACCATAGCACCAATGATAGGTCCTGGGTATTCGCCTACCGAGTAGCGGTGAGCTATCGATGGCGTCAATCCGTGAAGGGGGTATCGAGAGTGTAATACACCAACCCATTTAGTATGTTTTGGTTCATGTGTTCTCTTGTTTTGGTATAGACCCGTTAGGTCCAAGTGTTTGTTTGGTAGCAATAGTCCCATATATATGGAGAGTCTTCACAGGTTTGGGCTATCTTATATACCTAGTTCACTCCAACAATAGTACCTCCAAGCTAGTTAACCCTTTTACACAAAGCGAGGACGAAGGTGTAAGTAAGGTGCTATGTGAATGTGGGTCCACTCAGCGTGTAGAGTGAACTAATACAAATTTGGAGGGTAGGGTGTTACATGTGGCATTTGTTACTATTGGACATGGAGGACTCCTATACGGCTAGGAGTCGCTCTCAGGCCACCGATTCGCTCGTGGTGTGCCGAAAGAAGTTTGCGAAGGCTGCATCCTGCCCCCACAAGGAAAGATATACCCTTAGTGGATGAAGTAGCATATTATTCAACCTCACGGAGATAGGGATGTGAGCCCCTTAGCGGAGAGTAGATCTCAAGGATTTGAACTTCAGGAAATATACCGCCGTGCAAAATCTTGGTAAAATCTTCCATCCTTTTTCCCATCACTTTGCTATTTTTTGTGTTGCTTAGAGCTAGTTGTTGTATGTGCATTGTTCTTGGGATTTGAGTGCTTGATCTAGTTGTTTTAGGTTGTGGCTAGCTTATTTGTGTGATGTCGTATCAGAATATTCGACAACAGAAAGGATATTGCGATAGTAACCGAACTATCCAACCAGCTTCCACTTTACAATTTTGACTTAAATATTAATATGGTCTTGATAGCTAGCCGGGCTGGCCAACTAGATGCGTGAAGCTAGTTTATGATGACAGTTCTCTCCGTACATTATATTTTGTAGCCGTGTTGTATAGTACTATAGTTCCTTCCAGGGCTCGGTACTCCTTGAGACCCTTGTACTTTGTTCCGCGGCACATGGTGCCGCGCATGTACCACTTTGCTCCCTTATCTAATAAAATCAATCGGCGTCTTTCCACCGTTCCGGTGAAAAATTTTAAAATGGCCTACTCAAAAACCCCCACCCCTCCCCCTCTCCCTATTACTTTCACGATCCTTTTAGTTACACGTCTCAAAGAAATTTGCTTGGTTGAAATAAGTGTAGAGAACACTTGTATACATATGAACTGGTTACCTTTGGCATATGCAGGGAATAATTAATGTGCTATATCATATCTGGCACCATTGAATCCCTCTTAATTGTAAGATTTGGTTTTTGTGTTATAAGAACACTCCATTCCAGGCCTTTATTCCCCCAGCAAAGTCCGACCGAAGGTCCCCTCTCTCTCACACAAAAAAGGCTCCTGTAAGCAATGGTTGGATCTTCTAGCGCCGCCGGTGGCAACAAATCCAAGCTCGCCGATGAAGAATTCACTCCGGTGGGCATGAGGGTACTCCTGATCGATGAGAGCACCACCTGCCTCAAGATAATCACAAAACTGCTACTCAACTGCGGTTATAAAGGTCAGTTCTGTCTCACCCAATCCCTAGTCTATCCCGTTCTTGATTCAGATTCAGAAGCCACGAACACACAAATCTGCCGATCGGGATGATCTTTTTCCACTTTGTTTTCACCAATACACCTGAGCACATGTACAGGTCTGACTACAAATTTTTGAGATTACATTTGGCGTGTGGATGCAGTGACGCCCAAGACGGCAGCGCAAAATGCTGTGGAGGAGCTGCGCAATAACCCTTGGAGCTACGACATGGTCCTCACCGAGTTACACGCGCCGGCCGGGATAGACGGCTTCAACCTCCTCCAGTACGCCGGCACCGACATGGATCTACCAGTCGTCGGTACGTTGGTCGAGCGAGCTAGCTAGCCAGCCATTGCCGTTTCATCCAGCCTTACTTAAAACTGTAATTTCCTAGCTAGATAAAACCCATCTTAATTAATTTTGTCCATATATACATGTGCCCAAAATTATATGTCTTGTAGTGTTCTCTGCGGACGACGACAAGAGGACGGTGTTGAAGTGTGTCAACAGCGGCGCGTGCGACTACCTGGTGAAGCCCCTGCGGCACGAGGAACTGAAGAACATATGGCAGCATGTCTACAGGAGGAAGCTGCGCAACGGTCGTCGCGCTGCAGCTGCAGGGAACAGCAGCAAGGGGGAAATCAAGAAGAGGTCTACGTGGCCTAAGGAGCTGCACGAGAGGTTTGTCAGCGTCGTCCTTCAGCTCGGAGTTGATAGTAAGAGCTCGCTCTCGCTCTCTCTCTCTCTCTCTCTCTCTCTCTCTCTCTCTCTCTCTCTCTCTCTCATCCAAAATTTGAAAATAAGTTGTATTAGTTTATTTTCTTCAGAAAATGCTGATAATTAATTGTTAGTTAATTAGTGTGCCTAATTAAGTTGCTGATATGATTTCTGATGCTTGTTTAAGTTGCAAATGCACTCTGAACTACTCTCTGTAATGATCATCATGATACTTACATGCTTCTGTTTCTTATTGACGTTGTCAAGATATCACTTCTACTATTGGTAGCACGGTTTATCTTTTTTTTTTATTATAGGTAGCTATCCGCCAAGCTGGGGATGCCATCGATCAAATGAATAGCATCGAGATATGCCTACATTGTATTTAATTAATTAAGAGGGAGAACTGCAACACCTAAAGTATATATATACCCTAAGCTCTTCAAAAAAAAATTTTCCATGTTATATGCCTTCTGATTTATTAAGAAGAAGACAGATTTAAATCTCAAGGGGTTAGGAATCCAAGACATTTATTTTTTAGAAAAAAACAAATCATGATTGACAAGATGATCCATTTTGAAGTGACCCTGATGTGTTTGTCCCAAAGGCAGTGACCTTCAAGGAATATCCTCTTCATTTTAGTAATCAAATTCTCAGTTCCTAATTAAGTAAAATGAAGAGCATGCAGTTCCTAAGTACATAAAAAAATCAAATAACCAATTCTGCAACTCAAAATTTGAGACTTGAAGTTATAATACCTTCTTCATCCACTTTGATATGGACTAAATATACACACACGCAAATTTATCCTCAAATTGAGTTTTTCAAAGATACGAACGACCATTACAAAATTGCGATTTTCTCCACAATATTACCCAGAAACGGGAGTAATACAACGCTATCACCAAGCTAGGTTGCAACAAACCTTTCAAAATTAAATCCCAGCAAACAAAACCTGAATCAGCGCTGTATATGGGACATTTAGAGAAAACGTCGGCGGCCATGTTAAATGAAACATCAAAAGTAGATTAATAATATAATATATGTACTATATATATATAAACTAAAAGCAAATTAACTATAGATATGTATGATCCATTCCATGCAATAATTCTCTTATTGCGTGTTTGAAGATTAGATTGATCTACAAAGTTGGAATATTTAAAGTTGTTGAAAATGGAGATTTTCCATTGCTCTCTATACTTGGCGGGTATTACTTGGCAGTTGACCGACAAAACATATTATCTTGGCGGTTTTGATGCTACTCTTGACGGTTTGTGCCCGCTAAAAAAATCCTGGATTCTTGTAGTTACATATATAATATTATTTTTGGGAACCTTGAAATAATATAGGTTTTCAATATATATAAAAACTTGGTTTGCCATGCTTTAACTAAGCTACTAGATAATTTACTTCTTTGCGTGCTTAATTCGTCTATAACTTGACTTGTTTTTCCTGCAGGCAATTTATCTTCTTGGGATGTTAAAATGTTTCCACATATGTTTTTGTAATATGTGTCAATTCATGTGAGAAATGATGCTATAAGTAACGAATTATACATAAAATGCAAACAAGAAAACTATTTTGTACTATAATATGCTGGTTTAATCATTGATCTAGAGCTTAACTTTTTTTTTAGATAAACTGTATAGACCTTTGGTTTTATTTTCTTATATTATTGATTATTGCAGAGGCAACTCCAAACCAGATACTACCACTGTTGAATCGGGAAGATTTAACTAGAGATCAGGTTGCAAGTCATCTGCAGGCAAGATTCCTATCAGATACTCAGATATACTTGTTTGAAGTTTTGATCTCTGCACTATATATTTTATTCATGATTTTTTTTAAATCAGCATGATGGATGAAGTAAATAATGTTTTGAGCTCACTACTTCAAAAACACCCATTGGTGCCGGTTCGTAAGCGGCAATAGGTGCCGGTTTCGACCCCGACACCCTTTGGTCGGCACCAATAGTGAAAGTCATTGGTGCCGGTTACAAAACCGGCACCTATAATGTTATAGGTACCGGTTGTGAACATAGAACCGGCACCTATTCTATATTATAGGTGTCGGTTTAAGTGAAAAACCGGTACCTATAAGTTTTTAGGGCCCGGTGCAGTGGACCACATTGGTGTCGGTTCTTTGCAAGAACCGGCACCTATAACAGTGTATCCAAAAAAAAATAAATTAGGTGCAGAACATTTCCTAGAACACAACAAAAGACACAATATTGCATTCACATCCTCTACACATATAACAGAATATTATATTCACATCATGCACATCCACATCATCCAGATTTCCAAGAGAACTCATTTTAAAATTCCACAACAATTCATATCACCCACATCCCAAAATCTCCAAACATATAGACACAATATTGTTCAAACATATACACGAATACAATTTCATCTCTAAATTGCACAGGAGATATTGCTGGGACTCAGCGTGCCAGTCAACTTTAACACAACCGCACGCCCGCACATCGCACCCCTCTCACCCCGATTGAGATGTGGGTGACCGTTGTAGTGAATGTTTATGTGATTAAAAAGGGAACAACTTTTCATATGCTTTTGCAGTAGTTGCATTGAATTTTTATGATGTACTCGAGTTTAGAGAGATGTGCAAATGTACAAGAATTTTTTTCACCGGAATTTCCAATTTATTATGTATACTCAATCTGCGGTTTGTACAATACCATTATTATACTTTTCTAGTATTGCTGAAATCGTCAACACCGTTGTAAAATGGTACTCAACTGCAGTTCAAAGCTACAAACCTATCTGAACTGATTGAAGCCTGCAATCTAGTTGCATTCCTAGTATCCCAGTGACCTATACTTGTTATCTAACATAAACTGAAGTGAATATCAAGTTCTACCAAAAATTAGCAAAACAAAAGAGATTTGTACTGCCATCAGGCATTTAGTTTGATTTGTACATAATGATCAGTATAAATTAGTCTGAACCTACTGTTTGTAGTTTCCAATAGATGAAATAAAGCTTATCAAGATGCTTCCTGTACATCACAATACGTCGAGTGTGCATATCAAATTTAATTTATGCCTAAGTCTCATTTTTAATTTCCTGGAAGCAGTTAATTTGTAGTATCTTTGGATGAAGTGAACTGGAGTTCCAGCAACTCAAGCCAATTTATATTTCATCTTCAGTTGAGTACATACATGTTATTATTAAAAGCAGTTGTCAAAAAAATTGCAAGTGAAGTTCAGAATTCCTAAAAGCGTATCAAACAATTGACCAAACAATCCTCTCATTTATAATTCTTAATATTACCATGCAAACATTACCGAAAACTGATCTATTACCAATATCTGTTGAGCTTTAATTTGATTTAGGCCACATCAAATATATTTGAGGCGAAATGCTGAATATCATTGGCAGAAAGAAATCTCAAGACCATCAACAATTCTATCTGATCCCTACCGTACATAACAATTCCTACCCATAGGAATCAATTACACTGAGAAATCTCAGCGTATTCAGTATGTAGCTTGCAATATTGGGGGAAGTAAGCAAACTTATCAGCATCAAATAGTACTGAATTGCAGTTTGTGAATTAAAAACGATACTGAACTGCATGACTGAATTCAAAATCTTGACTTTGAGTACAAGACTAACCTTACAATTCGTACAAGACTAACCTTACAATTCACAAAGAAAAACCTACTTGTGGCTATACAGGCCTTGGACAATCAAATCCAGCAACCGGTTGACCTTCAAATACCAAGCAATTACCTGGTTCTACATTGCCCTAAACAGCATATGCATTGCACTTACATCAAGTGAAATTATAATACTATGTTTAGTCGAAAGAACATTCTAATATAAATAGCACTTATACCGTCAATATTACCTTCTCAAAGCAGCAAGAAATATGTATATCAGGATATGGCTTGCTAGTCCTCCCGTCTGGATAATTCCCCCATGACAACATGGCGCATCACTTTGAACATTTCCTTGTGTAGTTCTGTGTCCACCATCCTAGTGCTTGAAACCATTCCAGTGAATGAAAATAACTTCAGGCAAGAAACCACGCCATTTTCTTTGGATCATATGATTCTAGGCAGGAAACCACGCAATTGAAAACAAAAATTTTGTGACCACACACTGAAGGTAACACATGAAACTTTACCTCCAAATCAGAGGAGTCGACCTGGGGGCATGGATTCGGCGACGGCGGACAGGTGGAGACGTGGAGGGAGGTGGATGGTGGCGTCTGCGCAATGGGGGTCGGCGGCGGAGAGGGGGGAGGGGGGATTAGGGTTAGGGGAGAAGGGCGTGAAGAGGGAGGGAGCGCGGGTCTGTGAGGACCGAGGGAGGGGGCGCGGGGGGAGGAGATCTGAGCGGTTGGATGAGAGGGGATGGATGCGGGGAAGAGGAGGCCGAGCAGCGTCGATGGTGGGGCACCGGCGGCACGATGGCGGGGTGTCGGCGCTCTCGCGATCGCGGAGGAGGGGAGAGGGGTGCGATGGGCGGGCGTGCGGTTGTGCGCGACGGATGAGAGGATGGGCACCTTTAGGCTGATGACATCGCTGGTTGACAATAGGTACCGGTTCGGATTAAAAACCGGCACCTATTCCCTACCCCGACACCTATGACTCAAATTAAAGGCACCGGCCGTGACCTAAAAACCGGCACCTATACAATAGGTGCCGGTTTTTAACTCACGGCCGGCACCTATATCAATTTTGGACTGTTGGCGGGAGAACTTTTAGTGCCGGCTGTTAATTAAAACCGGCACCTATTCCCCTCCCATCAAAAACTGGCACCTATAAATTATTATAGGTGCCGGTTACACACTTCGTGGGCGGGAAAAGTCTTATAGGTGCCGGTTTTTTTTGGTAACCGGCACCTATATGACCGACACCAATGGGTGTTTTTGTAGTAGTGTAATTTTGAGGGGAAAAAATCAACTTGACTCTATGTTCATTTTTTACTCCATTTTTCTACTTTTCCTTGTATACACCATGCATCTGATTCCGGTTATAAGCTTTCTAGCTAGTATCAGGTTTTTCCTGAAAAATTAATTAGCAAAACCTTGAAAACGCAATAGATTAGTTTATACAAATTTTACAATGTTCATTATATAATTCGAGCTTGTGCTTACTTTTTAATTATAACATTTTTCAGAGATTCAGAATAGCTATAACTAAATCAAAAACCCTGCCAAGCTGGTCCACAATACCGATAGGTGGAACTGTTCATGGGATACCACTTGCTCTTCAAACTATTGGAACAGAAAACAATCAGCATCTCATTGTCCCTTTCAATTGGATAACTTTTGTAAGACCCAGAGGAGTTGACGAAATTGGTCAAAATGGAGTGCTGGGAGGACTGGTTACGGGTAATAACACTATTGTGCCCACAGCTACAAGTGTTCTAGCCAAAGCATTTGGGCGAGATATGGTTAATGGTGCTGATCTTTCTGATCACGGGACCCTGATTAGAGATTCATCTTCCACTAATGATGATGGGGCGCAGAATGAACTTGGCGAAACTAATCTTGGTATGTGCTCTTTTGGGTGTTTAACTGGCACAGTACTTTTCCGCAAAGTGAAACTGATACAGCAGGCATCATATCTGTTGAATATAACATATATGAGCTGGTATTTGTGTTTAATCAAAAATATTTTATATTATATTATGTATATGTGTATATATATATATAAATATGTATATATATATATTAGAATTGCATATATTTTTCAAGCGATAATCAAATAAAGTTCCAGTCGGTAAGTTGTACATATTAAGTAGCATTGCCCCATGATGTTTTGATTTTGATTTTACAGTACACATACTAACAGGTATTTCATGTTTACGGTTTATACTGGTCATGCTGCAAAAATTATTACTACTAATTAATATCTAGTTCACTTGAAGTCTTTTATTTCCTCAGTTCACTCCTACAGAATTTCATGAAAACATTATATTTGCTAATCCCTATATTGATAATCTTCAGGTTTTCACATACTGCATTCTCTCATCCATCTGTTCATATGTAGCTGTTTATTACTGACAGAGTTATTTGTTCTCTAGCTACTAGTTAATTATAACACATTTTTTCTTACTATGTTTTTGTCAGCGTTTGAACTAATGGAGAAAAAGGGGAAGTGATATGGAGCCAAGAATTGGTGGCTAGTTGCACGAATTAATCTCTCTCCAATGTCTGTGCACGATGAATGTTTAGTTGTTTGTTTTCTGAACTAGAATAAATTACAAACTGGTGATCTCGTATTCACCCGATTGTTTGCCATGTGGGCATGCATTTTTTAATTAAGCGAAACATTGATGTATGTCCTGGTTAGGGCTCTTTTGGAACAAAAAGGAAACGATGAGTTTTAGTGGAGTTTAATCCTTATGATATAATTCATATGATCATTTGCAATAAAGGATTGATGACTCAAAATTCCTTTGAAATTCTATGGAATGAGCCATTTCATAAGGATTTTAGAGGAAAACAAACATGGTATCGTACCTCATGGTTCTCCTCTTGTTTCTCCAAATATTCCTTCATTTTCCCTGCTTGCTATCCAAATTAATGACTATTTTGAAACATTCATGCATTTCTAATTCCCATAGGAATCCACAAGGCGATACCTCCTAATCGTAATTCAGATGCCTCACCTCATCTCAGGACGGTATATATTCACAAGTCGTCGGCCAGTCGAATTTCAAATCTACATCGTCTTTGCAATGTGGTGATCGACTGATGTTGAAAGCAGCTGTTCATGCGAAAAAATCCCTGTGGGTTCATGCATGTGATTAAGAACCAATATGCCAGCAGCCAAACGAAGGCCAAGACATCAGCAACGGCTCCAATGCGTCCTCAAGCGCCGCACGAGTGATTCAATGCATGCTAGCTCACGTCAGTTTTTAATATATTTTTTTTCAGGGAATGGCGCCGGTAGCATTTGAAAACACCTTTTGAATGATCGTTTTTAATTTCGTATACACTTTAGTCAACTGATCAAGCGATCAGCATTGTCGCTTAGCTCACATATTTCTCTGCTAGCTGCTGCAGCCTCTCGTATGCACTGCTCGCCTGTCCTGTCCATGGAGCGACGCGTGCACCGGCCATGCGTGCGAGAGTGGCATCGATTAATCCAGCAAAAATTGGAGGAATTGTGCAGGTTCGTCCTATCGTTAACCCTGAAAAACGTAACGCATCAACAAAAGCAGTGGGCGGCCGCTTCAGTAATCCACAATATACCGCTTGTTTTTCACGCAAAATGAGGGCCGGATTATTTCCTGGTGTATGAACGGTGAGCGTCGATTGCCAATCACCTCGATTTAATTTTTCTGTTTCACTTCATTAATCAGGTCTACCGATGTATGCTGATCACTCTTACTTCGTCGTCTTCTCGCTGACTATTACAGATGACCATTATGGCGAGGAGAATGGCCGGTGGGTGCCTTAATGTTTGTAGTTAGGAGTAGTATATACTAGCGCATGACCAGGAGATCGAGGCCATATCTGCAGTTCCATCACTGTCCTGCTCTGTCCTTCAAGAACATTCTCTCGATTCGCCGAGCTAGGATCACTGTCTGTCTGTCGGTCTGTCGGTGAGGCCGGCAATGGCGGAGAACAACGGCGCGGTGCCTCCAGGCTGCAAGCTCCCAGCGGGAGGCTTCCTTGGGAGGCTGCACGTGCTCGTCGTCGACGACGATGCCGCCTACCTCGAGGAGCTCAAGCTTATGCTGCTGCTCTCCGGCTACGCAGGTCCGAACATATATATCTTGTTTTCCCCATTTCCCTGTGTTTTTGGTTTGTTTCATTCGCTTTTTTTGTACTGCTTGTTCCATATAAAGGACTGAATGTGGATATCACTTATAGCATGTTAGGGCTCCTTTGGGTTCAATGAAATTCCTACGGTTTTTTTGGAGAATTGCAATCATTGAGAGAATTTTTCTGTCAGAACTTACTCTTAGAACAAAGAAATATGATTGTAAAAATCATATAGATTTTTTTTTCATTTTCCTTATTCATAGGATATATATCCCATCTTTGTCGATCTATTCTCTTTCCTTAATCAGTTAAAGTCCTATGATTAATTTCTTGTGAATTTCAAATTCCTTGGTTTTGAGTTTCTTCAGGTTTTTGCACATTGAACGTTCCGATCTTGTTGTTTTGATACTTCTTTCTAAAATCATGTACAGCCCTAATGCTACAATTCTTCTTTTCCCCTTTTATTTACTCCAACGCCGCCCTGTCTCACACACACACGCACACACGCGCGCGCGCGCGCGCGCACACACACACACACAACACACACACAAAACACACACACGCGCACACACACACACACGCACGCACACACGCACACACAACACGATACCTTTTAAATCCTTGTATTTTGAATTCCTATATGATTTGGCTATAAATAACATTCCAATCCGTTGCATTTTCTTGTTTTTCTGTGTTTACATAGGACCGCTTATACTGAAATTCTCATTTTCCCCTTTTGTTCTTATTTTTCATTAAGGGAATCTTAGCTTGTTTATAATTTTCTGTCTATGTGTGTGTCGGATCCGCAGTGACGGGCAAGACGACGGGAGAGGAAGCGCTGCAAGAGCTTAAGCAGAATCCGAAGGATTACTTCGACATCGTCATGACCGACGTCCATATGGCAGGAATGGACGGCTTCGATCTACTCCACAGGATCAATGGCCGGCTCCCTGTCATCAGTTAAGTCAGATTATATGCTGACTGATCGATATGATCGATGTATCGCATGGACGATTACTCTTGCTGATCTTTTTTTTCTTGCCTTTTTTTTGCTTTTGAGAAAACATTCTTGCTGATTTTGCACGGATGACAATACATGCATGTATCTCGCAGTGTTCTCCGAGGGCGAAGATGTGGTGATGGTGATGAGGACAGTGATGGACGGCGCATGCGACTACATGGTGAAGCCGATGACATCAGAGACGATTAAGTTCATATGGAAGCACGTCCTATGTTGGAGGCTCAGCGCCCTCCCCACGCATGCCTCATCCCTGCCAAGCGATCGTCTAGCTGTGGCTCTAGCGGCTGTGGCACCGCCGCCTCTGCTGACAGGTAGCACACAAGGTGATGGTCAAGAGGTAGTGTTGACGGCGGCGCCGCCGCCGTCATCACCGGCGTCGGCTAAGAATAACAGGCGTGGTCATGACATTCAAGAGGTGGCTTCGGCGGCGCTGCCTCCGGCACCGACGCAGGCTGGGAACAAGGATGGTGACATTCAAGAGGAAGCGTTGACACGGTCTCCTGCGCTGATGCCATCTGGGAATAGGCGTAGTGACATTCAAGAGGTTGCAGCGACATGGAGCAACCGTGCTGATGGCCAAGAGGCAACAGCGGCGATGACGAAGGCCCCCTCGAAGAAGAGGGGCGCATCAGAAGTGTCCGATAGAGGCTCCAACAACTTCGAGGTGATGACGGGGAGGAAGAAGGTGAGGTCTAGGTTCACATGGACGACGGTGTCGCACACATCGTTTGTCAAGGCATACAACCAGCTGAAGGACCAAGAAGGTGAGACCCCTTGGATCAAATAACAAAATAGCAATATGTATATATGTATATGAACCAATGCATCCCTGCTGGCTTTCTTTCATCTGAATGTGTTTAATTTAATCAATGGTTAATATCACTTGCATTGTACCAAGTAAAACATTTACATTTCATCGTATTATTGTGACTACATAATGTTTATGGAATTTCTTAGGCACAGAGTCTACGTTGGACTAGTGCATGCAGTCCAAACATGAAATCAACCATTAAGAATAGTTGGATAATTGGTCCAATTAAAGTTAGTGCAGCATTTGTGGGGAATTTCTTCAGTAGATGAGAAACTAAGCAAATGCAAGATTTATTTGTAAAGGCTTTATACAATTAAAAAGATGTAACTGATCGTGTGCAAAATCATTAATTTATAACTTCTTTACTTAATTTGTTTTTTTTCTGAAGTGCTTAATTACCTAGCATATATATTTATGTATAACTTTCTTAGCCATTACATTTTCTCCAGCCATTACAGTAGGATCTTAGTCATCTAAAAAGCTTATAAAGAGAATGCACTAACAATAAATTTGGGATATAACTACATCTCATATACTACACGGATGTGATCGATCTGATCACACCACACCTAATATCAACCATGCATGGTAGTATGATTTTAATTTGTAAGCATTCCTGAGGTAGAAATGGCAGGACCGCAGGAATGCTTTATGTTTAATATATATGAATAGTGCCCTTGTGAATCTATTTTCATAACACTTCTCACTGGGCAAACTTATTTGTGATTTGTGATGTTAATTTGCGTTGTTCCTGTTTATGACCTTGAAGGATTGAATTCATTGAGATTTTGCTCAAGGCAAATTAATTTATAACTTTTCATATCAATCTTGTTAGATATATATGATACATGAGCACCTGTTAATCCCATTTTAAATTCATAAGTACACACGATCATGACTACAATCTTTCAATATTTTCTGCGTCTGACATATATTGATTTTGTTATTAAGGTCCAAAGAGGATAAAGCAACTGATGGAGCTTGATGGTATATTTGTAACTAAAACTCAAGTCTCAAGCCATCTACAGGTCAATATATATTTCCGACTAATATATAAACCAATATTTCTTTGGTACATTTCAATGATGACATATATATAATTAATGTGTGTTAGTTCTTCCATAAAATTTAGATTAATAAATCAATATTCTGGGGGAAATCCAAAACTAAAACGCATACTCGGTTATGTCTATATATTGATTTTTTTTTGCCATATTCCTCAAATGTCCAATATAATTGTTCGATATTCCAGAAATACAGAAGCTGGTTAGAAAACGAAAGGAAAAAAGAAGAAGCAACAGGAAGCTCACCATACAACCCATTGAGTTACACCAACTGTCTAGATAGAGGTTATAGTACTTGGAAGCAAAGCCCAATCATAACCGAAGGACAGCTTGCTGGGACTTTTTCTGGACGGCCTATTCATTCCATGGCCATATCAAATACCCAAAGCAACTATGTGGGAGTCGGAGCTAAAGAAATCGAGAATTTCATTTCCAGCCATCAGAGATCTCTAGGAACTACTGCAATTGGTCAGGAATCAACTATTAGACAGGCAAGCCTTCATAGTGAGGTTACATTAGTCAGTCGTGATGTTCATGCAAATGGAAGCAGCCAGGCTAGAGGAAGTGCAATGAGCAATGGTACTTCAGGTCCTCGTGGTGTGCTTGTTACAGATGAGAACGTCCTGCAGGTTGTTAGTGCATCGTTGCCATCAAACATGGGACAACCAATGCAACCAAGTCAAAGCTTCTGCACCAATGACTTGGCAGCTAACTTCAGTATTATTAGGGATCAAAACCCTGCGACTAGCCATCCAACTAACTCTAGCGCTATCGTTAATCAAAACTCTATGACCCAGGAAATGTCTGTTTCACAAACAGTTGAACTTGGGTATGGTAACAATGTGATGTTGGATTGGCCAGAATTTGGTGGACTAGATGATCAGTTGGATAATGACATGCTGATGAACAGTTTCTTTGATGGAGACCTACTCCAGCAGGGTGTAGTTACTGCTATAGATGGGACGCAAGAAATGCTTGCTTTTGATTCTACCGTTGACTTGGGCTCAGTGCCGCCAGGTGGCCTTAACAATGGCATTGCCAGCCAAGAGAATACGAATGGAAAGAACGGCGCACCTAGTGGACCTTGATTGAAGGCATGCTGAACGATCTGGAGCTTCAAGGCAGTGAACTCCACATCCGGTATTATCTGGTGTACTTTGCAGCCAGCTTTTAATTGGAATTTAGTGAAACCCAAGGATTTGCTACTGGCATCTGTCTCTTCAATTTAGCTTGTGCTAATTAGAAGCACACTCTTGTATGTGTGTGTATGTAGTGGTATGTGTACATATGCGTCTTTCATGTAATCACAAAATAAATATTTTACCCTTATGTTCCAATCATAGAGCAAAATTATGTTCAAATTTCACCATTGTGCTTTCCAATAGTTTGTCCATTTTTTTTGGCAAATTTGTTACCATACATCGCAACTTTGTGGTTTTAGTTGTAGGTCTAGGACACTATAGAAGTGGATCTTTGGGGAAGCCATTCTTAATGTTCGGCTTTTTGCTGTTGGACACCAACCTTACTATTTTATTATTTTCGGTCTGGTGAGGAGAGATAGAATGCGGAAATATCCAAAATGCCCGTGAGGTATTCCAATAGCCAAATGGCCCGCTAACCCCAACCAAATCCTAGCACACCAATCCCCAAATGCACTCACTACTCAATGGTGCGGCCACGCTCATATTACTCCCCTGATCTGACTAAGTCTAAAACGTGAATTAATTATGACTAGAGGAAGTAAAAGAAAAACTATATATTAGCTAGCGTGAAAAAACTATGTAGTAGCTAGATGTCACAGTGCATTGCTCGATTGATGGCCTCCAGCGATCCCTCCCGGAACTAATTAAGTGGACACTTTGTTGTCTTCCTCTGATGATGATACCAGTACATGAGTAGCACCTTGCATCTCCCCTTGGACAACAGCTTGATCACGTAATGGAGACCATCACTGCCTCAATATCTAGCAGCGTGGTGGTACCTTCTGCACCTTCTCCAGCATGGAATCCATCGTCGGTGTCATGAACTTGGCTACCACCTTCTCCGGCGAGCCCATGGCAGCGACATCCTACCTCTATGGGCCCGAAACCCACGAGTAGGCTAGCCCATTCCTGAGGCCATGGTGATGGTCACAGTCTCACAAACCATGGCAGCATCGGAATAGTAGCACTCCATCGATGACAAGACGATGACATAGGCACATGAAGGTGGATGATGATGAGCTACACACCTCGCCGGTGTAGAGGACGTTGATCAAGACCTCGCCAAAGGCCCCACTGCGGGTGATGCGGCTATTGTCAACCCCCAAAGTCAATGCACTCTATCCATGCACCACTTAGCTCTGTATTTTGATTGTGTCTTCTCCTAAATATCCACTTCTACAGTGCCGTAGAACTAATACCATGGAGGTTGCGGCATATGAATGGCAATGATAGCGGTCGAGTCAACGGTGTGGTCCATCTACAGCAACAAGAGCTTGATTCCTTCCTATGAAAGCATGTAGGGACTGGGAGGAGCATTAACATGTGCTTGGTTGGGATCGGGACAGCTCAGAGAGGTCCAATGATACTGCAGTGGTCCGACGGAAGTGCCCAACTTCAGCAACGGTGCTTTGGTGTTTTCCCTGCTACAACTGAGCATGTGATTGGCTTCATTGGTCTATTAGGGTGGCTAAATGGCGAAGAAACCAAAGGACTTACCAGGTCAGTCCATTGTGGTTAGCAATGGAAGATGGCGAAAGTGGCAGTTGTGCTCTAGCAATTGGATTCTAAAATTGGTTAGGGAGAAATGTTCAAGGACCAGTCGGTCATGCATGCAGAAATAATCACATGGATTCTTACTGAGATGAAAAAATGATTTCATGTTGTCAGGACGGCTCCTTGTGGCTAAAGTAGAGGGAGGTGGTGGTCTTGTTATTCCTGACCAAGTCAAATCTCTAGATAAAGGTTATAATTCTTTCAGCAGAGTTTGGGAATCATGGTGACTCATGTGGTTTAGGGAGGTGCTCATAAGGGCTACGATGGTTTGATCGTGTGCCTACTGGCACAAACAATGGTGCCTTTGTTTCCAACAAACCATGGAGCAAGGTGCTTGGGTTCTAGTGCGGGGAGGATGAGAACAAGCTGAGAGACACAATAGTACCAGGATTGGGTTGAAGGTAGAGGTTAGTCCATGAGCTTGGCTCTGCATCCATCTGTCTCATCAGTGCCTTGATGGAAGGGGACACTATGGTGCGTCAGTAAGTCAGGGGGCTTTCCGTAAAGGAGTCAAGGTGAATGATTAGGTTGGGGAAGGAGGATGTGGCTAGTGTGTCACACGCAACATAGGTCTGACCATACTTGCTCGACGAGAGGTGTCGGGTGTCGACGACATTGGGCTAGCACTCATGGACTAGAACGGCATGGCGTGCTACGGTGGGTGCGCAGGGTAGTGTTGACGGTCATTAAGTACCAATTTCGACTGTCAACTATCAAAATAAATAAAGAGAGAACTAACATTTCTTACGCGTATATCATTTATAAATAATGTAGTTCCACTTGTCTTCGAGAAATACTATGGATGCAGGAATTAAACACTAAAGTGAAGGAGAAATGAACCGGCATGCAAGAAAACACACTTCCGGTGAATCATGTGTGAGCACAAGGATTGGTGGGTCCACAAGTCAGCTCAAACTAACTTAAAGTGGGGCCAAACACCCGTGCACCGACTAAGGGGCCCACATGTCATCCCCTCACCAAAGTCGGTGGGGAAAGGCGGTTACCCTGGTTTGGCCGAACCAGGGGTGCCACCCCTTGGCCCCCAGCTTCCACGTGGCGACTCCTGGTTGGTTCCTGATGGCAATTATGGGTGTTAACCAACATTGGCAACCGTCATTAGCAGCTATAAAAGGAGGAGCTCTCTCACTTCACAGCACACTTCAAGGAGCAATTCTCTCATTCCATATATTGTATTCTCTCTATCAGTAGTGGAGTTAGGCTTAGAATAGACTTCGGTCTTATAGTCTTCTCGGAGATTCCGGTATGTCTTTACTACTTTACTCTTCTTATAAGACTATAGTTGCAATAAAAGAATTATCTTCTTTATTATATTGTGTTTATAGTTCATATACTAGTTCATTAGTTATATGTGCTATGAATATATTATACTTCATTTATATGCTTCACTTGATCAGGCAGTCGATCTATGCTACGATAATGGTCCAATGATCTTAACAGGTTGCACTACTTCTAACATGTCCATAAGGGTGGGAGTCCCAGGGAAATTAGTGATATTATTTATTAACATAACCATACTAGCATAGTGCTTAGGTTAATTAAATACCGTTGGATGCGGGTATACCCACGGAAAGTAAGGTAGGTGGCAGGTGGTGATAGTCTTGTTTATCCTTTGTATTACTCCACGTCCGTGTATGACGTAAGAGTTCGTAAAATGTCATAACCACGCTAGCAGACCAGCGGGGAGTGGTTTCTCGATAGTACCTGGGTGCCTAAAACTAAGTCCTTGCCTTGTAAGCATCTATGTGTTAAGTGTAAACTAAACATTAGCAATATAGAAGTGCATATGAACCTTACCTTTCTATAGTTCTTCTCCATTGACTAGTGTATCATTATTAGAGATGAATCTCCTATGTGTCACACTACCCAACTATCATTATCATCTTAACCCTTGTTTAGACTTTGGTAAAGTAATTATAGCTTGACTAAGGAATATATGAACTTATCCTTTACACCGTCGTCTTCCCTACGGAAATATAGATATGATACCCTTGGAATACTCTGGGTGAAATGCTACAACGGTATCCGTGCGCTTGCGGGTTTATCCATGATCGTAAGAAATACCAACAAGTAGGTGAGGCTAAGAGCTGATTGGGCTTGACTCATATGCATGCGCACGAAGCGCATCCATGCACTTGCAAGCACATAGCAGAGCGAGCTAGGAAAAAAGTAGGCAGAGGGGTAGTCCTGGACCGCTAGCAGGTGGGGTTAGGGGTGTTGGGGCCGGTTTGGAAGAGAGGTGAAGTGATTTTTCCTAGAAGTTGAATTGAGCTGCAACATTGCGCTAAAATTTGAGGAATTATAATTGTGTGTGGTGAAGGTCATGATGGGCACACTATTTTCCAATTTTAGATAATTCATGCAATTGCAATTTTGAGTAATAGCTAGGAAAAACAAAACAGGCCAACACAAAATCAAATAATCAGATATGTGCTTGGGTGCATTGTTTGAATTTGGTGAAGTAAATTTTATTTCCTTTGTGTCAGCTATATTATTTGTGAATAAATTTTTAAACATTGAATTGCAAAAACTCCAATCCAAGCCTTGAAAACACGGTAAGGATATATCAATACAGATTTTTAAATTTTAACATGATTTAATTTTTTATTTGTGTTACACTTGTGGTGGGCCATTAATTTTTCTATGCATTATGAGTCGCTGTAGTTTCTAAAATGTATAATGCTAGTACCTTAATTTGTTACATAGGTTTCAAACTCTGGTAAACCTTACTATTAGCTTAATTCCTTCTTGAAACATCAAAGCAGATGAAGCTACGTTGTCTTTTCAACAATCGTGGTGGGTCCACTGTGTGTGTGCACGGGCGCAAGTGTGTGGGTGTGGGTGTGGGTGTGTGTGTTGGGGGTGCTTCTTCTGACGCCACGCGATCCGGCATTAGCCCTACCTACTCCCTTGATGCTCGATGCCAATTTTAGACTTTGCTCCAATATGATGTGCTACAGCTTATTGTGAGACAATTTGTAACATCAACCATGGATGTACTATGCACTACAACTTCAATCTAATCGCTATTGTATTTGACAAATTGTTCTTCACCATATCACTTCCTCACAATCTCCATATGTGTGTTCTAAAAATTTAGAGGGTGGTTATAGACCATGAAAAACCCACAAGA
The DNA here is from genome assembly GCA_000573905.2 of Oryza punctata. Classification (NCBI taxonomy): domain Eukaryota; kingdom Viridiplantae; phylum Streptophyta; class Magnoliopsida; order Poales; family Poaceae; genus Oryza; species Oryza punctata. The sequence continues at coordinate 21,090,698 of CM002492.2, read as the reverse complement.
ATCAGGCCGTTCGCCATACAACCTGCTGAGTAACCACATCGACCACTGGGACTGAAAGTTATTGTTATTGGAAGAGAAGCTCACTCACAATAGAAGGACATCATGCAGGGATGTTTTAGGCCGGCCTGTTCAATCCTTGGCCACATTGAATGGTCATCTCACTACTACCCGAAGCAACTATGTGGGAGTGGGACCTAAAGAAATCGAGAACTTCATTTCGAGTTATCAAAAACCTCGGGGAACTACATAGTTGGTCATGGATCAACTATTAGACAGGCATGCTTTTGTAGCGAGGTTACATCAGTTTTTCTTGATGTTAATGATTATGGAAGCAACCAAGCTAGAGGAAATGCAATGGGTACTTCAGTTTTTCATGGTGCAACTGTTACAAATGAGAACCTCCTGCATGTTGCTAGTACATCATTGTCATCAAATATGAGGCAGCCGGTGCAACCAAGTCAAAGCTTTTCACCAATGTCTTGCCAACTAACTTCGATGTTATTAATGATCAAAACTCTGGAACTAGTTGTGCAGCTAATTCCAGTGCTATCAATAATTAATCAAAACCATGTGACCCAAGAAATGTGTGTTCCACAAACAGTTGAACTTTGGTACAGAAACAATATAATGTTGGATTGGCTAGAATTATGAGTTCTAGATGATCAGCTAGATAATGGCGTGTTGATGAATAGCCTCTTTGATGGAGACAAACTCCAGCAAGGTCTAGTTCCTGCTATGGATGGGACCAAGATGCACATGCTTTTGATGCTATCAGTGACTTCAACTCAGTGCCGCCTCAAGGCCTTAACAATTATACTACCACCCATGAGATGATGAGAATACCAATAAAACGAACGATGCATTAGGTGGAGTCTTGACTGAAAGCTTGTTGAATGATCCAGCATTTCAAGGCGATAAAGTTGACATACTGAATTATTTGATGTAGTGTTGTCTTCCAAGGTACTATGCATGTTTTCGATAGGAATTTAGTGAGGCTAGGGATTTGCCACTGGTCTCTATCTCTTTAATTAAGTGGCTGTTAATTAGGAGCACACACTTAGGTGTGTCTTTGTAGTGGTGTGTGCATATCTGTTTTCAAGGTAATCACAAAATAATAGTTCCCTCTCGTTTTTCAACCATGGAGCAAAATTATATTTCAAATTTCACCTTTATGCTTTCCATAGCAGACGTCTGCGGGTATATATATAACCTAGTTGCGGATAAAGAGCGAGTTTTCGTTTCATCCATTCTTTTTATGAAACACACAATTATGTTCACAATAATGAAGAAATAATATTATTCCTTGTTGATCATGCTACACTAACACATTAGAAAAAATAATATAGCAACACATGGTTGTTAAATAATCTTAAAATATAGTTGGAGTATATTTAGTGTATAGATGGAGAAGCTTAACCAAACCATAATTCTCTGTGCAATGTCAAAGGGAGCTTTAAACATTTCTTCCTTAGCTTAGCACAATCGCTTTGCACAATAATAAAGGAGGTGTGTGCGCACTCGATCAACCCCCTCCCTCCCCCACCCCCCCCCCCCCACCCGTCAACGATAATAAATGGGGCGCACACATGTGTGCAGACCCCTCCCACACAAACGAACAAAACATACACATAGACATCACAATTTTATTAATTTTTCAATGAACCAACCCACAGTGGGACATGTCCTCGCAGATGTGCATTCTGAGGATACTTTCAGAATATGCAATCCGTTAGCTAAACTTGTTTACTAGTAGGTTCTAAATTCTCTTTTACCATACTGTTAGATTAATTTCTTGTTAATACCTCTAACCACGTTGTCCTACCTACTTGGAGTTTTTCTGGGGTGATGGCATGAGTGTGTGTGGTGAGGGTTATCAGTATAATGCCCTGGGTCCAAGAATGGGTTTTTTTTTCTTTTTTTGCCAATCTCAATTTATTAGATCCGAGAACAGTTTTTTTTGGCAACCTCAATTTATTAGAATACACCTACACTGCAAGCCTGCAACAATTTACGGCTTGCAATAATTTGCACTTTCGTTCTCGCTTCATATAAAAAAGAGTTAAAACCGGTGTTACATGCATACGATGTTTCAATCTTATAAACTACTCCCTCCATTTTAAATTATATATTGTTCTAGGTTTGTCCTAACTTAAATATGTTTATGTTTGACCATTATTTTTTATCAATCAGTATAGTTTAACAACGTGTAAATTATATATTATGAAAATATATCTCACAAAAGTGTAGGATCGAATCACAAGAACCAAACCAACCAGAGGGGGTGAATGGTTGTAACACCAAAAACCAAAAATTTTTAGCGAAAATAAAAGTTACCCTCAAATCGATGAAGTCGGCGTAGCCGGTCTGACCGACAGATCAACTCCTGTCTGACCACAATGCTCCCACCGGTCTGACCACCCATAAACCGTCGGTCTGATTGCCGCCTTGTCGCTTGCTGCTGCTCGCCACCGCCGGTCTGACCAGTTGATAGCCTCCGGTTAGACCACCGCTATACTCCGATCAAACCGTCGGGATCCAGAAAAACACTGGTAGATGAACACTCAAAGAATAGATTAATCTATCTCGACTTTATTGCATCTAATAGTGTTTACAAAGTGCACCAACAATACTCCTCACCAAAATCTCGAACTAAACTCGAAACCTAATTTTTCTCTCAACTCAACTCTCTCTAAATCGATACCGAGAGGACACACCCTCCCTCTCTATTTATACCCATAATGTGGTTGCCACCTAGCCACGAATCCATCTCATACAAGAAGTCCTAATCCCCTAGGAAACCTTTTCGTAAAAGAAACAAACTTTACAAACTCCAATCTTCCCAAACTTGGATTACAGTTCAAATTTGACTCCGCTTTTCATACGCACCCGCGTGTATGCTATATGGAAACCTTCACCTCCACGTGCATTGTTCTCTAGCCTGAGCATCCCGCGTGATATCCTCGACCATTTGGATCTCAACTTCTCCCAAGCCTAATCCCGATCCATCACCGACTATACTCTCATGGCCTCAAGCAACACCTGCACATGAACAACAAAGAAACTCCATATCCGAGTACAAGTTTGCACCAACTTAACTCATATCAGCACACAATAGTATCACATACGGATAGAAATCATCGAGAAGTCATATCCATGAAGCAATCTAGAAATTCCACGAAAACAACCCTAAATTGACTCCCTCCCAGAGTGCCGATCTGACCATCGGGCTACCCGGTCAGACCGCTCCAACACCAACGGTCTGACTGACGGCACCCGCCCGATCTGACCAGCACCCAGTGCCACCTCTGCACTATTCACTGACCGAAAACATATCACACCATGTTTTCATAAACACTCACCTTTAACAATTATTTATCATCACGATTAAATCATCACATGAGTCTACAAAAAAGTTCATTTACGTTAAACTTGACAAACCTAGAACTGACGACTACATTTCTCATTGAATTCCCGAGGTGGGACCAAATTTGCCAGAGCTGTTGCTGCTTGCTCGCTGCTAGAGTGCTAGTGCATTGCTGCTCTATCTACTGCTGCTGCAGGTCGCGTGGCCCAAGGCCCGCACAGCCCAAAGGTCAGTTGCACTATGCACGCATGCAAGCTAGTTTGCTCACTGTGCCCTGCTCTCCCCTATTTCTTCTTCTTCCCTTCCGGTGCGTTACAGTCAGGTAGTAAGGCAGCAGCTAGCCCTGGCTGCAGGACTGCAGGCTGCTCCTATGGAGCTCGTCGACAGGCATGAATGCACGATAACACCAATCAAAAGGTTGAGATCAGGCATTCTAATAGTGTCCGTTCAAAATGGGCGCTATTAGAAAATGTGCCAACTATGCTCTAACGTGGCATCGCATAGCGCGGAGTTAGAGACTAAAAAATGGTATAGGCAGGGGATGCCTGAGGCTGTAAGGTCCATGATGCAGCTAGCGAAGTAATTGTTTTTATGAATAATACCGTTTTAGTGAAAAATTGTGAAAATAGAGATATGTTGGCTGAAATCATAAATTTAACACCCTGTCAAACAATTATATACATATCACACAATAATTATTCGATAGGATTGTCACAGTAAAGAAACTAAAAAACTACGATGCATGTCATGGCCTACCACATACCCTAGTGCTGCATGTAGGTGAGAAGGTCCTATCGAACGACGATTCGATAGGCACCCTCCATGCAAAAGAGTGCATGCACTCTTATCTTTTTTTAATTAGATAAATATCTCTGCTGAACATGACGGGGCTATTTAACGTGACATGCTCATGGCTAATCGTATCGAGGTTGCTTAATATGCACCCTATCAAACTTTGGATGTTCGATAGGTACTAAATTTACGATTTTAGCCAACCGACATCTATTTTTACAATTTTCATTTGAATGGTATTATTTATTAAAAAATTTCTAGCCAAGACCCACTGACAGTATATACAAGCACGATGGTGTGTATGAGGTGAGTTGATTTTCCCTATTGCATCGCACGCATGATTGTCAAATTTTTTGAACATGATGCATTACTTGAATTCACTTCAGATTTTTAGATACCAATAGGTCCGCCGTCCGCATCTCCATCCTCCACAGTCCACACCATCTTATAGGTGGGATCTATCTGTCAGTCGGGTCGGCACACTACAGCAACGGTGGCCCTATTGCTTCCTAGGAGACAATCAAGAGACTACGAGTGTTAATATATTATGTGCCTGGTTTTGGCAGGGACATCTCAAAGAGGTCCAACGATACCATGGTGGTCTGACAGAAGTACGCGACTCTAGCAATGTTGCTTCAGTGTTTTCCTGCTGCAACTGAGTTGAGTGATTGGCTTCATCGGTCTACTAGGACAAAGGATTTTTCATTGGCGAGGTCAGTCCACGGAAGATACCAACAAAGGAGATATATTCACATCGATGTGATTGTGAAAGGGCCTAAACCTGAGACAGAATTTGTTCGGCCTGAAAACGGAAAGGCCCAGCTTAGCCTTTTCACGTCTGTGGTGTGTAGAATACGACTTAACCGAAAGGACAGCTGACTTCTTTTGTTTAAAATACAGTAGCTAAACAAGTTAGTTGGGGGATTTATTTATGTCGTCACCAAATATATGAGCATATCCTAATGTCACAAGTTTGACTAAAATCCTTGAAAAGAAGTGTGCGTCGCATGTGCAGCCTTCTCGTACAGAAAATCCAACCAAATCTGTTACTGTCAATCTAAACATACCAAATTTGTTAATGTCAATCTAAACATAGATAAAAGTTGATACCTTTATGAATGAATTGTATGTATGATTCGATACAAGAACAGAGAAGCACTAATGCAGTATTTGTGCCATAAGGGAATCAACGCGAACTTCTTTTATTTCAGTGAAAGGCAAATCCCCGCAGATACAGAAATCCACGCAACTGATCAATAGTCAATTATTATTACATACGCCGTCATAGATCATCCAGTGTTGGACTCGGCGTCAGACGACGCTTCGCGCCTGGAGTACTTCTCGCCGGCGGCGGCAACTCCACCGCCGCCCGCAGCATCAGCCGCCGCAGCGCGCTTTTTGGTCCTCCGCATCCTCGGCCCCAGGTGAAGGCGAGCGCGCGGGGCCTCGGCGGCGGCGGCATCGTCACCCCGGAGCTGCAGGAGGACCTTGCCGCAGGAGCTGCAGGAGGCGTAGTCGCCCTCCCTCCTCAGGCGACGGTCCACGCCGCAGTGGCTGCACCAGCACCACGTCGCCACGGGCGCCATCGCCGCCGGCAGGTCGGATCGGACGGGGCCGCCGAACTAACTATAACTAATGGGGAAGGGTTAGTTTTTTTGTGGGGGAATCAAACGGCGCTACATGTTGCTAGGAATCGATCAGATCTTGGAGGCGCCGAGCGGGCTTCGTTTCCGTCAATCCATTGTGCTGGATGATAGTTTCTGGTTGTATGGGGAGGGAAGGAATTCGATCTTGTGTCGATATATATAAAGGCCGCAGGGTGCGGGTCTGCACCCGTTCTATTGAAGGTTTCTTGGCAGCCAAGCTCGTTCTAGCTGAAGGTAACTTGGCAGCCAAGCCCTCTACGGCTCTACGCGGCTCTTGATTTTTTTTTCCATCCTTTTTTTTGGTAGTAGTAGTAGTACTATTTATTGTGCATTGTGAGAGATACTGCTATTCCATGGAGTAAAAAAACTAGGTGAAGAGTATATAGCTGGTAAATTCATGAAGGCAGGCAACTGGAATTGATGGAATCGTGGTAACCGGTAAACGGTTCCAAAATTTGCAGGGATGAACCAGCTTTCTCAGAATTGAAATAGTCAGACGATTGTATTCACCTGTGCTGCAGTCTCATATGGAATATATATTTCGCATGAACAATTAGCCTTTGAAATGTACTTATTCCAAATGTAACCATATCCACTAGCGTTCCAGTCCTCCAGATCAATGTTTCAGATTCCAAGAGTACTATTCGTTGCTACTGTCATGTATCAAAAGATTCCGGAATGGTTATCTACTTTCATCATCCATAAACACAAAATTCAACGCTAAGGTTCATGACAACAAATCCGAATTTACAACGAGTTCGCTCATATTTACTGTTAGCCAAACCTTTCGAATTTGATTATGCGTTCCATCGCTATATTCATGCATACATCTAAAGTTACCTCTTATTTTCCAAAAGAGGTTCAACAAGGTTCACCTGATGTTTTGATGGGTTTGAATCACCTTCAGTAGGTTTCTTCAGAATTCCAGTTGGCTGTCCTTGCCTATTCTGCGTACCCTGAAGGGGCAAAAAGTAACGTCATCAATAAGATTTCCATAACAAATTTGTGGAAACTCAAACAGTTTATAGACCATAATAAAAAACAATATGGGCTCGGGGTTATTTGATATAAACCGTTTATACAGTTAGATCAAATGCAGTGTCTTCAGACATGAATACAAATATGTACTAAGCTAGCAATTAGGGAAGACGGTTCAAGAAATTTTGGGCAAGTCCATCTTGTTAACATGTTTAAAATTGTAAACATATCATTAGTAACTGCACAATTTCATATCTTTTACATTATACAACCAAAGACACCATATTCCGCAAATCAGTGACCAGAAAACAAACATGCATAATGATATATAGCAAGAAACAAAAGAAAATAATCTCAGCAAAAATTTTATCACTTGTGCAGATCTTCAAGGAATTCCCACAGCTTATCTAAGAGCCCTATGCCTAAAATTAAAACCACCTAATTCAAATTAAAATATCTGAGCTTATTGTTAGTCAAAATTCAATTAAAACAAATTTCCCTACAAAGTTTTGTGATCAATTTCCTAGTGGAAAAACAATCACCAAGTTAATCCAACTTCAACCATGCCAGGGCCTGAACTTCTAACAAAAACAAGGTAAAGTTGACATGAACAACTTTCAATCCCCAGTATGACTGAGGTGATTGTACAGTTTTCAAGTCAAGTACCTCAGCTCAATCCGCATAATAAGATTTTTATCAGTACCTACCCTCCCTGTCCAGAAAGCTTATATGATCATTCCTAAAGATCAATACTAAAGATATATCCCATACTCCACTATGCTCAGTGCCTAGTGACAAATTTATGCAACAATATTATTCATGTATCAATGTAACTTGTGTTATTAAACCATCATGGTGACCAATATGACTATAAAACTGTAGAAAAAATAGCACTTACTGTGCCCTTTTGACCCGTTAATCTCCGAATTGATGGAGCCCTGGCAACCGAAGATGCAGCAGCAGCGGCGGCCACTCGGATCCTGTAATAGAGAAAATTCATTCGCACATAGTATGCTCTGAAACGCTGCAAAATGAGGGGAGAGTGCAACGATGAGACATACCTCTTATGAACGTCGACATACTCATCAGTTTCATCCACTATCTCCTCCTGTAAAATAAAACGTAAACTTACGAGATACAGAAGGTCCAATCGTAATTGTGAACTGTATAAATGATTCCAACTATATCCCAAAATGCATCTTTAATGCCAAGGCTAGGATCTTTTTGATAAAGAACAAAAAGAAAAACAGCATAAACAATTGTGATAGGATTTAGTTCTATTAAAGACACAGAGAACCTGTGTATATAATATGCGGTTAGATTGTCGTTTAGCATTTTCTTAACGCATATGACAATAGAAATCGCAGAGTATATGCATAGAAAATTGTTTTTTTTTTAAATAAAGTTTTCCAACTGGAGGTAATACTTCAGAACAAGGACTTAGGAAGAGTCAATAACAACTAGAGAAGTACTAACCAATTGATTATTTCTTTTTTCTTTTGAGGAATCACTTCTTTTGTTTCCCTTCTCTAAGCCACGGAAGTTAAATGCTTTAAACAAGCTCTATGCGCCCCCCCCCCCTCCTTCAATATTCTAAACTCCGTATGGCATTAGAGTGCAACTACTCATGCCTGCTCATGCATCAATCTACTGTTTTATTTGAAAAGTAGAAAAGCAAACCTCCATGCCTGCTCTCTAAGGATAGTAAATACAAAGTTAACCGGAGTATAACCAAAACACTCCATATTGTTAGTTGTGTCGGACCCAGAATATAACAGTATGAACCAACCAGACATATATTACAGATTTCACAGTTGCATAAGAGTAAGCATAAAGGTCATATTTGTGCAGGTAATACCACTAGTTGGCATGAGTTATTCAAGCACAAATAGAAGTGCTTGTCAGCATTTGGGCATATATAAACCATGCAGTAGCAGTTCAGAAGCTTAGTGAATAGCATCTGCGAAGAACAACTGTTAATGCTATTTCAAATAGGTTACTACAAAATACTAACTTTACACAGGTTATTAGACTGATGCAGCGTTTATTGGAAATAGTTCTTTCGTTCCCCTGAGAGAGACAAAAATGACTAAATACTTGACTATAAAATCAACTGGTCATGATGGACATGCCTCCCAAAATATCTCATGTTTTATGGAATTGTCATGCTTTGAGTATAACAAGTATGGTTGCAAGTAAGGTTACTCAAGAAATCATAAACAATTGGCCAGGCACACATTCTCAATATAATTGATACCAATTATGTTTTTTTGTTCAATGGACCACATATTGAATTCTCCACTGCACACCAAGATGATGCAAAACTACCTTACACAGAAAATTTAGCATGCTTAAACTTACTTGCAATAGTTCTTCAAATACATCTTCAAGTGTGATGATACCAATGACCTCGCCATCATCTATATCCTCTGATGACCGAGACATTGCATATGGCATCTCATTCTGCTGCATGGAACAGGGTTTGTTTCCATTAACCTGCCTGCTCTGTGCTTTTTCAATATCAACAACCAAACTTTCCACCCTTTCTTCAGTATTGGATAGCAAGGGAGCAGTCAGCTGTGGTGACCCACTTACTTCCCTGTTTGGTTCAGTTTTGTCAGGGAGTGGTACAATTTTGGGCTTAGCCTTCACAACAGCAGCCATATGACTACTTCCTTTCTGAAACTCATTCAGTATGTCATATAAAGGCATGTCTGCAGGAACCCTGGGGAAGGTAAATGAAGTCATTGACTGATTATTTTTCAGAAAGTAGGGAGATTGCAAGTACTAATACAGCAAAGAAGATACTTCAACTATGAACATTTTATCACATGATGAAAAGAAATGTTCTAAAGTATATATAATTTAATAGATTTGTGCCACGACCTTGGAATCCTTCTGATGGAAACAGCACTAACTGGTGTCTCTGTTTCAGCACGAACTGTCAGAAGACTTTTCACCTGTAAAAATTCAAAATAATGACATGGTGAAGCATACAAACAAATCACTGGGTTATTAAATACTCCATGACAGCATTGACAATTTGACACCAACCAGCAGGAGGCCAATAATGTTCCTAGGGTTTCCAGAGTATACAGGCACACGACTATGACCCCGAGCAAGGATTTTGCCGATTGCTTCCCTGCACATAAAAGTAGATAAGAAGATCGGCAGAGCATTGAGCCTTATTAAAAACATGGAAAACTTGCATACTGTTTGCTAATGTTTAATAACTACTATGTAGGTAAAACACAAAAGATTACATCGTCTGAACTTAGTTCCACAAATACAGAACCAAGACAGAAGATTGTTTACGCTTGACGAATAAGTTCAACTAATAAGAAAGGAAGACATAAGATGAACATAGAATCAATAAGAACTTTTGCAATTTTAATAGGATCAATAATAAATATGGAACGTGACCAAGAGCTATGGTGTCTGAAGTGCGATTGTATTTTTTTTTGAGTTACCAATCCAACTTGGAGTCCACATCTAATGAGAAAGTTGACTCAATAGGTGTCATAGCCTCCTCAGCAGTCTGCACACAAATAACAATGAAATTTCTGCTGAAGATAACAAAAAATGATTGTTCACATCAAAGTGCTAGTCTGTGAGCACTATGTTTGTAAAGTAAGAATAAACTTCTTTTGCTCATTAAAGAGTCAAAAAGAGATTCAGCACACAAGAACAAATGTAGGTGTTTGTCACATAATATTTGCAGCATGGATTAAGTCATTTCTAATGTGAAGCTGAAAGCTGTTAAATACTAAACAAAAATAGGAAGACAACCATAAAGCATGAAGCCATGAAATATATCAGTATCACTCTAGAAGCTATCTCATCGTTAAAAATTAATACATATTAACACATAAAAGATAATAGGGAGTCTAACATTTCAATCCCCTAAAACCAAAAGGTAGAAAAAGTCATATCTAGAAAACAAGTCAAGTAACATCTAACTTTGTAACATTCACTTGAATTTTGATTGCTAACGATTCTCCAGATTCTATTATTCATTATAAAATTAGAAGTCAAATTTTAAAATGATGCACACCTTCTCAGTCAAGTCCAAGGCTCCACTTATGATTGTAGTCTCGTCATGGGTAAGCTCTCCACCCTTGCCAGCCTGAAATGGCAGAAAAACATTGAACTGTGATATAACCTTCAAAGAAAATGTTTTAAGTTACATAGTAAGATCATGTTACCTCTTTGCTATGGATAGAGACAAGAGCTTTAAGTTGAGCTCGCCTAAAAAGTGCAGATTCATTATGCCCAAGAGCGCAATCTAGGAGCTGCGACAGATGGACAATATATATTTCAATCACTTCCAGTAACTAGTCCTTAAATCATCTCAAGTAAATTTGGAAGACGTAAACAAAAAATATTTCAAAAAAAAAATATATACATGTTATTCTATAGTACAAAAATCAAGTCTGTTTTCATTAAACCTAAAACAACATATTAAAATCTGCAAGAAAATACACTGTTTGTACACCAAGTTAAGCGTGCATTGAAACATCTGCACTGCATTGTGGCATAATGCATGAAACGCAAATTTGTGATCGCATGAGCTTGCATGCTGCATGGTGTTTTAGTAATAGAAGCTTCCATAGCACTACAAGCTAAGGGCATTGATTAACCTAATATAATATAAGCTGATAACGAATTCTCAAATCGAAAGACATGTACACAGGTCATTTTGTGAAGGCATATTGTTTTCACTTTGTAACGGGGTTCATCAACTATGGTACCGAAACTGAATGAAGAGATGTCTCGGAAGCACAATTGTTACAATATCTCATTCATGTCAATTTGACAATTCAAAGTCCCTGCCATTAGAGAAGCTCCAAAAGACTTCATTATAGTAGGGACACTTGAATTAAGTCAATTTAATTTTGCGGACTTACCTTCCCAATGGGATAAGAAATAGGATAGCAGATGATCATGAGGATGCGTACAAGCCATACAAAGTTAGCACCCACTGCCAATCCATACCTAGTACAGATTGCTTGTGGTATAACCTGGCGTTAAAAATTAAATAATCAATCAGACCATCTGCAAGACCATAGAGAAACTATAGTGTTTGGATATAATATATAATACCTCTCCAAAAGCAAGAACAAACGTTACTGATAAGATAACAGCAACAACAGGATGAAAAATCCTGTCAAGGAATATAGGAAGAGCCTGCAAATGATCCAAAGAAGCAAATAGAAGTGTCACTGGCTAAACAAAACAATGTGCAAAAGGTATGTGAATAGAATGCATGGTGTATCTACTGATAAAATTCTGAAAGGAAGTTCCTGGTAGGGGGAAGGTAAAACATATCCATGTCAACTAAGCTAATATACCATACTATGTGCAAAGAGAAGTTTACAAATATTTGTCTCGGACAGCCTTTGTGCATAGCAGAAAATAATATATCTAGCGAACGTGTCAGGAACTCAAGATCCTAGAATATGTTATAGCACTTAGCAGTCCACTTATGCTGTACATTCATACTTTATACTTTATAGGTGCTTAATCTTATACCAGAACTTCTAATATGTGAAATCAATTCCAATTTTCCATGTGCATTATCTTATTAGCAGATTTAATGAGTAGGTGAGCAGATTGAACATGTTTTTTTATGAACACAACGAGTTAACAAGGGAAACCTAATAGAACTTCAAATATTAAAGGGAACTAGATATTTAAATAAGGTATATAATATTGATATATTATAAACTTCAGTATAGCCACTTTGTTGGATTTTATGGTACATGCTCAGATATATTAATGCACATTACAATGACAAATACACACATAGCAGTAGGCCAGTAGCATTAATCATCAAGCGTAGATGACCTTACATTCGGGGACCTAACAAAGAATTAAAGACACTAGGCTCTTCCAAATTAGATATTACAATTCAAGTAAAATGGTTTGTGGATTTCCGCAGATGCTCATAAAGGAAATCATGCCACAGTACAGACAAAACTGAACCAATAGAGGAAACTTTAGCACATAGCATTCTTCTCTCCAAACAAGCTATAAGTTAAAATGTGTCAAAACAATAACATATTTTCAAACATGCCCATCTGCTAATATCCTTTATATTTGCATGTTCACAGTACAAAATAGTGTGGTAAATGATAAAAAATTGCAACCAGAATTACATACCTCCATGGCACAAGCATTACACAAGAGCAGGGTGACAAGAAGCTGGTGCTGCTTTTGAACAACTGGGAGGATGGCAGCTACAAAAAAGATGACATACGAGTAGCCAAACAATCAACAACAGAACTATCCATGAAAATATCAAATTAGTAGATTCGAAATAGTATTGAGCAACAGTAGAAAGTGAAAACGAGTTATTGAGGTGCTGAAAGTGCCTGTAATAATAATACTTCACAAGCACCATCACTGCTACCATATCAAGTTATCAATTTTAACATATACATTAGATCAAATGGTGAACATCTAAAATGCCCATACTGCATTTCAGACAGAATTAGATCATTTCACAGAATATTAGTAGGATAAACAAAAGCCCAAAAAACTATGGAATATATCTTAGGTGTGAAAAGGCTCAGCTGCACGCTACCCACAAGCAAACATGGCAGGCCCAGGAACTTCTAGCGCGCGCATCTCTATGTCTATCCGTTGCATAGTTCTGAACTTCCGATTCTCACTGACCAAGGAAACATATCCTATGCACACAATCTTCTTGTGCACACCAACTAGCAAATATTATAGAAAATTGTAGAAAAAATTGAACACATACTTTCAATAGTATTACACCTATGTGTGAAATTTTATCTTCAAATTCATTATATTTTAGCCGTAACAAAAAAAGACAAAATTCTAACAGAATTTTACCCTTAAAACTATCATATTTTTCACATTTTTGTTACGACTAAAATATAATGAATTTCAATATGAGACTTCGCAGATATGTGTAATACTATTAGGAGTACATGTCTAATTTTTTCTAGAATTTTTCGTGATATTTGTTAGTTGGTGTACACGGAGTGTGCACGGGAAAGTTGTGTGCATAGGATATGTTCCCCACTGACCAAAGGATCATTTTATATCTCCCCCAGAAAGAGGTGAATCTTGAATAAAGCCAACTCCCACCAACGTCTCCTTTTCTTATCACCTTCCTACTTTTTTTGTAAATGAACCTTACTACCTTTTTGTGTGTTCTACTTTTTCTCACAGTATACTTTCATGTCAGCATTATTAATGTATATTCGCTTCTGTTAACTCAAATTAGAAAATAAATACAACTGTACATCAACCAGAGGATCTAGAGTATGACCGGCACTATCAGAGTCAGCAAATCCTTAGCAAAATAACAGCAATAGATCCTCATTCCAAAATAGCATAAACTAATCATGGCGTGTTACAGATATCGTGAATCCCCATTCCCCAATGTGACGTAACATAGAACCTGCTATCCCAACTCAACACCTCATAAGAATCGCCCGCAAAATTGCGATCAGATCGAGCACAACGGGCTGCTCCAACATAAGACTCTCCTAGAAATGGCTCCTCAAACCACAACCAGATCGATCACGACATGGGGAGGAGAGAAGAAGAACGCGGCTAGGGTTCCGGATCATACCAGCCTGAGCCTTCTCGGCATCGGTGCCGCTGCGCTGGAGGATCTCCAGCTCGACGAGGCCGAGCGACATGAGGCCGAGGGTGAGCCCCGACATGATCCCGGCGAAGAGCACCAGGAAGCAGGATATCCCCGCGTACGCCCACCACCACACCGACCCGAACGGCGTGTCCTCCCCCTGCACGACCAGCCCCGCGAACCCCAACCCGGCCGCCGCGGCAACGCTCGACGCCGGCCTCGCCGTCGCCGCCGCCGCCCTCACCGCCGCCGCCAGGCTCGCCGCCCGCGCCCTCCCCACCGCCGTAGCCATCTCGCCCTCCCCACCACCGCCGCCGCCGCCGCCCGCCGCGTCAGAGCCCCGACCACCACCACGCCTCCCTCGCCCCGGCCCCGATGCGGTGGTATATGGATGGGAGCGGAGCGAGGAGCAAGAGGACAACAGCAACTTCCGCAAATCGTAACAGCAGCAGCACGCGGCGTGCGGAACGGAAACGGTGGCCGTCGGATGCGTCCACGGAAAAGCCCGGGGGGTGGCAGCTGATCGGACGGTCGGGAACACGACACGCGGAGGAAGGGTGGGCAACCTGGCGGGGTCGGATCCCCGATGTGCCGGACCGAACACGTCTTTGGCGTTTTGGACGCTTGGACCCGGTGGTGGAGGCGTGGACTGCTGACGTGTTCGTGCCTGTAGGCTGCAGCTGCTATATTGGACTTCAGAAAAAGTGGGCTTTAATATGGCTAAGTTTGATGTGGTTGTTTTTTTTAACGAATTTAGATAACAGTACAAGCTTGATGTGATTGTGATGTTGCATTAATGAGTTATTCAGATGGATGAGCTGAGGAAATTTCTTTCATGTTAGGTTACCGGCAAAAGCAACTACTATCATCATGTCATATCCATAGTTTTTTTTAAAAAAAATAGCTACTCTGATATACCGCCAATAAGTCCAACTATATAACTATAGAAGTAAGTTGCATTGTCACACAAACTTGTTACTCGTTAGACGGATATAATCTAACACATAAACTTGCAGGTTTGTAATGCACAAACTTATCTTGTACTCCCTCCATCGTAAAATAGAAAGATTTTGCATAGATGAGATATTTTCTAGCATCATAAATCTGAACAGGTTCTCCGTCATAGTACTATAAAGTATCTTATTCATCCAAAATCTTATATTTTAAGACAGAGGGAGTAGTACATGCTAATCAAGACTAGAAGGGCATGCCGTGACTATGTTGAGTTGGTTGTTGATTGGAATACCATGTAGCCACGTGTTTAGTCCGTAAAAGTTAAAATAAGGTATTACTGATTACACATAAAAAACCAAGGCATAATATACGGAGATAAATGAAGAAAATGCAAACGTTAGTTTCAAATACTAGTTAAATGATCGTGCTTTGCTACAGATAATAGATATATATTATAATATTGTTTATAAAAATTAAAATTTGTTTTATATGAAATGTGTTAACAATCATTTTACTAAAGGGAATATGATCCTAATTTGATTTTATGTGTTATATGTGATTATCCATTTAGATTTGCTTGTTTTCCTAATAATAAGAAGTAAGGGCTAATTTATAAATTGACAATGAAAGTAGGTGAGGCGGTAGATTCACGGTCAGCACCACTACTTTTTATTTTAAAAAAGTATAGATAGAATGTCTCGTGCCATTTTTCTAGGTTAGGTTCCTCACAAAATGTGAGCATCTTGAACCAAGGAATATTGCATGGACACTACAAAATGTTAAACACTACGAATGAGCATAGCTCAACTGGTTAGGTTATTAATTATGGTGGAACATGTCCATCTGGTTTAAGACCTAAACTTAACGCAGGTACTCGTATTGACGGCTAATTATTCTTTCAGTGATGCGATATACTTATCGATAGCGAGATGTATGTGATGACTTCGTCAATCTAAAAGTATAGCGGTCATGTGTATCTTAAAAAGAAAATGTAACAATGTAAAACAAACACATGGGGTTTATTTATTTGCAAAAGGACCTGAAGAATAAGCAGCCAGTGATGACCATATTCAATACATGGGCGATGAAAAGCAAGAAGGCCCACTGACCTTTATAGAAGCAACACGAAAGGAAAGTGTGACAAATGTGCATTCGTCGTCCTTCGTGAAAGAATAAGTCTACTTTAGATCCCTTATCTTGTTATCGAGTTTAAACCGTGTCATGAAACTACAATACTAGATATCCCTTAACTTCAATAAAGGAGTAACTGAAGTTCTAGGGTAGCATTATGTCTGGTTTTGGTTCACGTAGAGAGTTGATTGCGTTCAACCCGGCTGAGTCAGTGTGGGGCGCACATGGTAGGATCTACTTTCTTCTTTCTCCTCCCCTCTCCCCTCTCCCCTCTCTACCCCATTGAAAGTGCATCTAGACCCCTTCCAAGTCAAGCTGCTGCTCTCATTGTAAAATTGGTGCCCTTAGCTTGCTACTCTTAAGATTCACTTTTGAGTATTGTTTGCTTGATTCCCCTCTTCACCGGTCTTCGATTTGAATTTGGTGTGTGTGTGAGAGTTGCGGTTTCAAGTTTGTGTGAGTGCTTGGTGTTGACTTCGTGACGATTTGTGAGCACTTGCTTCATTCCCCAAGAGATTTTTGCATCATTTATTACTCTTGGAGGTTGAGGACTCCTAGACGGTTAGGTTTCACTCTTGAGCCACTGATCTACTTGTGGTTAGCCGGGAGAAGTTTGTGAAGGTTGGATCTCACCTCCGAAAGAGAAGAGATACCACTAGTGGAAGGAGGAGTGTTTTGTGCAGCCTATTAAGGAAAGGGTTAGCAAAGACCCGGCTCTTTGTGAGCTCCTCAACGAAGAGTAGAATCCCCTCAAGGATTCGACCTTCGGGAACAACTTATCTTGCAATAACCTCAGTGAAATCGCTCTCTCTCTCCTCTAGCTTTACTTGCTTGTGCTACTATTTTTCTAGTTGCTGTTTGTGCTAGTGATGAAGTTGTGGTCAAGAAAATGATTCGAGTCATCACACCAAGGAACTCTACCTTGGTGACCATCATTCGTGAGCGTCCGAACTACAAGACTCTCACCCCTCATGATGTGCTTGGTCGTATTCTTGCCCATGACATGCTTGAGCAAGAGTCAAAAGAAGTCACCGAATTCATTCACCAAGGCTCAAGTGTCAAGAAGGAAGACTTGGCATTGAAGGCAAAGGAAGAAGAAGAAAGTCGCAAGAGCAAGAAGGGGAAGGAGTAAAGAAGTTTGCGAAGTTCATGAGACGAAGCGGCTTCTTCAAGGAGAGCTCTTCCAAGCACTCCACCAACAAGTCAAGTGGGAGGCACTCCACAAGGAAATGCTATGAGTGTCATGAGCCCGGATATTTCATGGCCGATTGCCCCAACCTCAAGAAGAGAAGAAGAAGGGCGACAAGAGGGAGAAACACAAGCATAGCAAGCGCGAGCGACATGGTCAAGCTCACCTTGGGATGATCTTCGGTTTCGACGATTCCGAGTCAAGCTCAAGTGATAACGAGGGAGTGGTCACGTTCGCCGTCAAGCCTACATCACCTCCTACACCTAGGCTCTTCAACTACTCAAGTGATGACGACGCTCCTATTTGTCTCATGGCAAAGGAGCCAAAGGTACCCTCATCTCTCAAGTCTTTCAATATTGATCTCATTAGTGATGGAGAAGAGGAGGTTGATGAGGAAGTTGATGAGGTTGGACGAGGACTTGTTCAAGTCCATAACCAAGGAATCATTACCTCACTTGAGTGAGTTGATTGGGATAATTGAAGAACAATATGAAACTCTTAAGAGGCAAGAGGCCTTGCTCATTCGTGAGAAAGAGCGGTCTCTTGAACTCAACAGTGAGATTGCTAAGGAAAGAGAGAAAAATGAGGCTTTGATACGGCTTTGCAAGCAAACCAAAGAATCTCGTGCTAAACTTGAGGTAGCAAACTCACAACTTCAAGAGAGGGTGGATAGCTTGGACAAAGCTTACCTCTCACTTGAAGAAAAGTTTGAAACCTTAAAGAATAGCATCTCTCTCCCTAGGGAGGCATCTTGTTCCAACATTGCCCCAAGCAATGAACCATACTCAAGGTGCAAGGATATTGATATTGATGCTTATGCTACTAACTCTAAATCTTTGAGTGCGTTACAAAAACAAAATGAGAAGCTTATGGGACTCTTTCACAATGGCCTTCTAAAGTGCCACAGGGGTAGTAAGGCCCTAAAGGAGTACCTAGGCTATCAAAGGGACAACTTCAACCATGAAGGTCTTGGGTATGTTCCTCCACCAAAAAGAACGGTGGATAAAAGTGTGATGCTCAAGAAGCCCCAAGGTCTAAACAACTTTATCAAGGCCAAAAGTATCATTCCAAATAATTGTGCTTCACAAAATTCATTTGATGCCTCTTATGTTCTTAGGAAGAATGCTAATGGTCGTGTTGTAGCTAAGTATGTTTCCCAAAGGGGCAAGAATATTTCTATCAAGAGAGTGCTTTGGATGCCTAAGGCACTTGTTACTAACATGAGAGGACCCAAGCAAGTATGGGTACCTAAAACTAGAAATTGATCTTTTGTAGGAATACATCTCCGGTGGAAGAAGTTGGGTGATTGATAGCTGATGCACAAATCACATGACCGGAGAAGAGTTAATGTTTTCTTCCCTTGATCCAAATGGCACTTCACTAGAAATGAGGTGTGGTCATTGATGGAGAGACCAAGGCAAAATGTGATCGGCACAAAATGGATCTTCCGGAACAAGCAAGATGAAAACGGTGTGGTGGTAAGAACAAGGCAAGGTTAGTGGTTCAAGGATTCACCCAAATCGAAGGTTTGGATTTTGGTGAAACCTTTGCGCCGGTAGCTAGGCTTGAGTCAATTCGCATTTTATTAGTCTTTACTACTAACCTTGATTTCAAGCTCTACCAAATGGACGTGAAGAGTGTATTCCTCAACGGTCCAATAAATGAGTTGGTGTATCTGGAGCAACCACTGGTTTTGAAGATCCAAAGTATCCTAATCACGTGTATAAGCTTCACAAGGCGCTCTATGGGCTTAAGCAAGCTCCTAGAGCATGGTATGAATGTCTTCGTGATTTTCTTGTTAAAAATGGCTTTGAGATTGGCAAGGTCAATTCCATTCTCTTTACTAAAAGACATGATCATGATATCTTTATGTGCCAAATATATGTCGACGATATTATATTTGGCTCTACTAACAAGTCTTTTAGTGAATAATTTAGTAGAATGATGACCAAACGCTTTGAGATGTCCATGATGGGTGAATTGAAGTTTTTCCTCGGTCTTCAAATCAAGCAACTCAAGGAAGGAACATTCATTTGCCAAATGAAGTATTTGAAGCACATGCTCAAGAAATTTGGGATGGAGAGTACAAAGCCAATTCACACTCCTATGCCATCAAATGGGCACCTAGACCTCAACGAACAAGGTAAAGACGTCGACCAAAAGATATACCATTCCATCATTGGCTCATTGCTTTACCTTTGTGCATCTGAGCCCGATATCATGCTTAGTGTGTGCATGTGTGCAAGATTTCAAGCCACTCCAAAGGAGTGTCACCTAGTGGTTGTGAAGAGAATTCTTCAATATTTAGTCCACACCTCATCTTGGCCTTTGGTACCCTAAGGGAGCGAGGTTTAATCTCATTGGTTATGCCGATGCGGATTATGCCGGTTGCAAAGCGGATAGGAAAAGCACTTCGGTAACTTGCCAATTTTTTGGTAGGTCCCTTGTTTCTTGGTCTTCCAAGAAGCAAAACTCCATCGCCCTATCCACCGCCAAAACGGAATATATTTCGGTGGGGAGTTGTTGTGCTCAACTTTTTTGGATGAAACAAACTTTGAGAGACTATGGTCTCAATGTGAGCAAAATTCCACTGCTATGTGACAATGAGAGTGCCATCAAAGTAGCCAACAACCCCGTCCAACACTCCCGCACCAAACATATTGATATTCGCCATCACTTCTCGAGAGATCACTCCACAAAAGGCGACATAGACATCCAACATATGAGAACCGACAAACAATTGGCGGATATCTTTACCAAGCCTTTAGATGAAAGTAGGTTTTGTGAGTTGAGAAGAGAACTAAATATTTTGGATTCTCAAAATGTGGCTTGATCTATTGCATACATTTTGGTTGCTAGAATAAGTTGCATATCACCATGTAACAAAATGAACATTCAATTCATGGATGAACACTAGTCACTAATTTGTGGATAAATTGAATCTATGTGTTTGGGGATCTCATTTTTCAATGAATGTTGGTCCTAGCATAACTTGAAATAGGTTCAAACATTCCCTCTCTTGGGGGTAAATTATCTTGTCTCATGGTAATTTACTCCATTTTGATCCTCGGATCGATCCATTTGACGTTGGGATTATTATTTTGTAATGATTGATTGATGGCTAATCACAAGTTTAAATGGTGGCAAGTTGTTCGACCAACATCCTCTCCAACTCCTATCAAAATGTTTGTGAAATTTTTATGTCAAAATTCCTTGAAATCGCTTTGAAAAACTGTTTTCTACCACTTTTCAAAAATTCCAAAAGTTCTTCGGCAACTCCAAAAAATTCCAGCTTTCCAGCACCTTTTGGACTTGTCCGAAAATTTTTCGGCAACTTCGAAAAATCCCAGATCTCACCTCTCATCTCTCTGATTTGCACATTTTCGGACATGTCCGAAAATTTCGGTCAAGTCCAAAAATTCCTTATATATATATATATTAAAATTGTTTGGTGCTCCATGGTGCCCGGGCTTCATGGCCATCCACCATCAAAATGCTTTAAGATCCGTGCAACGCACTAGAGGGTGCTAAAATATATTAGCGGGTCTAACCTGATAAGAGAATGCATGGATATACTTTCCATAGAACATGCATGCAGGTGATTTTTATTTTGGAGTATAACATGCATCTGTTTCCAAAATTCATGCCCTCTAATCCTACCCACCACTTACGATTAGCACTTTCTATTTTCTATATCACATTTCCATACAACATTTTGCATGCAAATACTTACCAATTGAAACATGATTCTGTTTTTGAAAAATGATGCCATCTAATCATGTCCGCTAATTGCGATTTATTACCTTCCTTTTTTAAGATACACATATAACCGGCGACGGTATTCCATTTTTTGATTTTTCTTGGACACGCTGTTAGGTTCACGGTCGAAGAGCTCTCCACCTCATCTCCACCGAGCTACCTCGCCGATGACATTTTGCTCGCGACCTCTGTGACTGTGATCTTCATCGCCACGCTGTGAAGAGGGCGGACAGCCACAAGCTTGTTTCGTCGCTGCTGCTGGACTTCTGTGGTTTTCGTCGCCGACGACGTTCGCCCATGAGCATCTTGTTGGAAACCATACCTCCTCAACCCTTCTTGTCAAGTGATTGCAGTGTCGGACGTCCGCGTGCCTCTTTGCTGTTGTCGCTAGGTCATTCTTGAGCTTCGGCACCGGCTATATTCACCCGGGAGCTACGTTGTCGATTGGCTCTAACCGTAGGTACGTGAAATGTATGGATCTCAGTTTTTATCGCTCACTTAGTTTACATTCAGTAGCAGTCCCTGTTATGTACAGATGATTTGCCATTGTTTTTCGTGGTATCTACAAACTGAGCCATTGATCAATTACCTGGAACCTAAATTTTAGATTTTTGGTTGATATGCAGCTTAATTTAGATTGTTTTAGGTATATAACATGTCCGCTTGAATATCTTGATTGCATATACAGTGAACAAAATGCACCATTAGCAGCGAAAACCGCAGTGGTCTCTTTTTACGTGGTCATTTCAATTCTAATGTTTGAATATATAGATTTCATTAATTTTAAATTGAAGTATATGACCCGAAGAAAATCATATTGCTTGTTTTAAGAATGCTAGGTTTTAATAGCATGCCGTGACTTCCAAAGTGTGCGAGCGTGAGAAGAAATGCGAAGCGTCGTTCTGTATCTGGTTCTGACATTCCAATATTAAGAATGGTAGAAAATGATGATGACTTTGTCAGTCCTCATCCAAAGAAGAAGGTTGCTCGTGTTAATTTGGTGGCACCGGTTTCGCGGGTGTGTACCATCTTCCATCACACCTATCATACAGAGATTTAGTATTGAAAAGAAAGAGCTAGTAGCTGAGATGGGTTTTGAGGGGCTGTTGCATATGCCCCTCATAGCAAACCATCGTGACTTTAGCTACTGGCTTTTGTCACGGGTATCCCTAACACGTTCGGCGATCGAACTAGAAAGTGGTGATTTTTTGCCACTTTCTCCCGAGGACGTTAAGAAGGTGCTTGGGATTCCTTGCGTAGGGGAGGAACTGCAAGCACCTAATAGTGAGGTTGTTTCTCATGTCAAGAGATTAATCGCGGAAAGAATGAAAGTTGCTAGTTTTAGGGACGTCAACAAGGAGGTATTGGAGAATGTATTAGAGAAACACCACAGAGGGAAACTGTCAAAGGCTGAGAAAGAAAGTTTCAAAACAGCATTCCTAATGCTTGTTATGATGAAATTTCTTGCGCCACAATCAAATATGGACAATAAATGTCCAAGATATTTTTCTGCACTATTTGTCCCAATGAAATAGCAAAGTTCAGTTGGTCTGGGTATGTGTTGAACGAGATATTGGACGCAGCGGCAGTTGTTCAAAAGAAGCATGCTGATGGTGCAAAATGTGCTTATATCACTGGTTGCTCTATTTACTTGCAGATATAATTACTTTCTCTAATGCAGTACATACACTAAATGTTTTACTTATATAAAGATAGTGAGTACACTGATATAACTTTTCTTGTTAGGTCCATTATTTGGATAACGTGGATTTTGGAGATCTAAACTTGAAGCATAATAAATTTCCTCGAATTGCATTATATGATCGTGATACAATAAAGGAAAGATATCAGCTCGACATAAGCGTAAGTAGCTATTACCAGGCAACACAGTTTGAAAAATTAAAGGTACTTTTCAAAAATTAATTCATAGTTTAGATTCTTTGGACCCTGTCTACAAAAGAGTTGTATATTCGCTTGTCTGATATTACTCGTCGGTGCAGCTACGGCCCAAAAATGATGCCTGCTACAAAAGGATGTGCGAAAGAACCCGTGTTACTGACAGTGGAGGAAACGAAAATGTTCAGATTGAGTCTCAGGTAAGTTGGCAAAAAAATTTATTCCACGCATGTTTATTTCGTAAATATCTAAAGATATATACTCTTAATATCACCATGCAACACAGCATGCTGCTGAATTAATACAGAAGGCCCAAGAATTGAAAAGTTTTTGGATTTCTTGCATTGGCAACCTTGATAAGGCAGCAGAGAGTCTACTTAAGGTGACAGAAGCTTCGAAGTACATGCCAATCACAAATGAAGTTAATGTTTCTGAAGGCTATAAATGCACAGCTGTCAACGATGATGCTGACAATGGAACAGAGGTCAACCAAACACCATCTGTAGGAAAGGATGTAGAAGATGCGAGTGCAGCTGCTGCCAATTGTACACCGATGGTCCATACCGATGATTTGACAGAAAAATCAATCGACTTGAATCGTACAGTTCCACACAGGATTTATACTGGCCTAGATTTTGATCCTCCATCATTTGATCTAAATATTGACTTCTCACCATCAAAGAACACAGGTTATTTTGCTACACGTATATGTTTGCTGCCTGATTTTCATGTTTCCTGTAGTAAGTATCCTTATTTTTCTTTTTTATGGCTGAATGTGATTTGTCAGATACTCCTGTTTCACCGCATTCCATTTCTCGAGATGTGGCGGCCGCAAGCCTAGACCATTTACAAGCAATTTATATTGAGAACAGTAAAGGTGAGATTAAGCAGGAACACTGTAAGAAGAGAGAGCTTCCAGAGCCAAGAGTCTTGCAGTTTGATGGAAATTATGGCATCCAAAGTTGGAAGATGGCAACAGCATCACCATTTGACATCATGCCTGATAAAGTTCGTACTAGCTCTGGAGGTGGTGTACGTGATGTTCTACTTAACTGGATCAGAAGCTACCAGGATCCATCACACCTGAAGTATGCTTTCTTATTATTGTCATAATTTTTTTTGACTCATCCCGCTTTGGTTATAAATTTTGACATGCATTATGATGGTGACAATGCAGTCAAGTGTGGGTTTCAAATACAACACATCCGCACCAAACACTGACTGGAGCCCAAGTCCGTGCCATTCTTGGAGGGAATGAAAGTCTCGAGCATTGTTCATGTGTTATTTATATAAGGAGAATGCTAGAGGTTGAATTTGAACAGTTCGGTACCACACCCGCTTATGGATGGCGCCACTTTATCGAGCCTGATTTCTCTGTCAGTACACTACTTCAGTCTTTGATAATACACGCTTACCTCCAATACATGTCTAATACCTAACTCATGTAACGAATTTCGTATATATGCAGTTAGCCGCTATAGCAGGTAATGAGTGGTGGAGCCCTAATTTCTTCCGTGAGCAATTCATTGGGAATTCTGTCAAGTATGATGTCTCCAAATGCGCAATAGTGAGTAACATTTTATTGTAAATATTCCATCAGTAAGAAAACTTCTTCCTTTTATATAAGTATATATGTATTAAAAAGCTGACAAAACCACAGATTTTTGTTCCAATGTGTGAAATGAGCCATTGGAAATGCTATGCATTTAAACTGCATGAAAGGGTGGTTCAGATCCTTGATCCCAAAAAATCTGTTCATGGCAATGATACCCATGCTGAAAATAATCATCAATGGAATGGCCCCATACTAGCGAAAGCAATGCAAGAGTGCTTGTCTATGTTCTTCCAAGACTGGACCGACGACGTCACCAAGTGGGAACAGACTGAACCCAATGTTCCTTCGATGCATTTCGGGTATAAACTAACACATATTTGGATTTAATAAATAATATACCTTTACTTTTTTAATGCCTAATGGATATATAAACAACTCTCATGCAGAGTTGACAGTGGAATCAATACTCTGGAGTATATGAAGTACTGGAATGGGTTCAAATATGTCGGAGGACTTAATCCGGTAATTATTCCTAAGTACACATTATATATGGTGCACTTTTCACTTATGGTTTCAACTACATTTTTACCTTTTCGTGCCATCTTGTTTACAAATGAATTATTTTATGAATCATAGGTATCCATTGACAATATCAGAGCAGACATTGATATCATGGCAATGAAGGCTAATGTGGCCACACTCCCAAATATCGTCCAACAACTTATGAAGCAATACAACAGTGCTGTCTCGGAATGAAGCGCTGCAAGAAGGTTTGTTACTTTTTTTTGTTGAACTACATGAGTATTGATGCTTTGATACAGAAACAAATTTATATTCTTGTCCCCATACCTGATGGATAAGTTTAATTGTATCAATTCTGCAGTGCTGCCTATGTCAACTGGTTTTCTTTTCATGGTGTGTGTTCCCTGCCAGTACGTACCTTGGTTATTCTATCCAAAAATAATAATTAGATACGCTAGTGACCATTTCAGTGTGCCATGACTGATCATTGTGTTTTTTCCAAAAATTAATTTAGGCTAGTAACCATTTTAGGGTGCCCGATCAGATTTAAATATAACTATTTTAAGTTTACATGATAAAATTAACTTATACCTACGAGGGCGTGTATACGTGTACCTGACAGCCGTGTACATATAGGTGGTGGTCTGGTGTGAACACACATAAGGTCGAGGCCATTCGCCTCATTAATTTTTGCGTACAATTTAATTTCGCGACCGATATCTCTTTCGAACAAGTTAATTTTCACATGTTTCCGTGTACACGGCACACGTGTATGCCTGGTTTTTATATATAAAAAAACCCCACATGTATGCCTGGTTAATTTTCACGTGTGAATATAAGTACAGGTATGCGTCTCACGTCCACGTCCAGTGTGTAGCTAGCGTTTCATCCAAAACTAAAATTAGTGTACATTCACATATGCACTATATTTTGGTAGATAATTTTTTTTACATCCACCGGCTAATGGAAATAAAATAATCCAGAGTACATGCGTTAGGCGTATTTTGGATTATTTTTTCCCTTAGCCGATACTTGTGCACAAATAATAATCTACTAAATTTTCGTGTTACACGTACGGTCGAGGCCGTTCACCTCATTAATTTTTCCGTAAAATCTAATTTCTCGACCGATATTCCTTTTCGAACAAGTTAATTTTCACATGTTTACGTGTATACGGTACGCGTGTATACCTGGTTTTTATATAT
The DNA here is from genome assembly GCA_000573905.2 of Oryza punctata. Classification (NCBI taxonomy): domain Eukaryota; kingdom Viridiplantae; phylum Streptophyta; class Magnoliopsida; order Poales; family Poaceae; genus Oryza; species Oryza punctata. The sequence continues at coordinate 21,064,083 of CM002492.2, read as the reverse complement.
ATAAAAAAAGGGTACTATGCTCGGGATCACGTGTGAATATAAGTACAGGTATATGTTCACGTACACGTACACGCACTATCCGTTCAAGGCCGTTCGCCTCACTAATTTTTATGTTCAAGTTAATTTCGCGACCGATATCCCTTTTCGAACAAGTTAATTTTCACATGTTTTCGTGTAGATGGTACGCGTGTATGCCTGATTTTTATATATACAAAAAAAGGGGCCCTATTCTCAGGATCAGTATCTTTACTGGTATATGTCTCATGTACATGTCCAATGTGCCTGTAGCATTTTGTCCAAAACTAAAATTAGTGTATATCCCCAAAATACACAAATATTTGGTAGATTATTTTTTGTGCATAATTATCGGCTATGGATAAAAATAGTCCAAAGTACAAAAAAATACTCTACCGAAATTTAGGTACATACACACTCCCCAAATTCTGTTTTTACCTATACGTGTTCGTATAGGTAGTGGTCTGGTGTGAACACACGTACGATCGAGGCCGTTCGCTTCATTAGTTTTTTCGTACAATTTAATTTCACGACCGATATCCCTTTCGAACAAGTTAATTTTCACATGTTTTCGTGTACACGGCACGCGTGTATGCCTGGCTTTTATATATAAAAAGGGGTACTATGCTCGGCATTTTCTGCGTACAAGTTAATTTCGCGATCGATATCCTTTTCAAATAAATATAATTTTCAAATGTTTTCATGTGCACGGTACGCGTGTATGCATGGGTTTTATATATAGAAAAAGATTGGGTACTATGCTCGGCATGAACATTGCGTATTGATCATATTCTAAATCTATACTGACTGATCAGGATTAAAATATAGTTATTTAATTTCCGGGACTTACTCAGTATACGTACACTGCTTGGTGTTTTCTAGAGTATTTTTCGATAGTGTACTTTTCAGAATGCCTCACTAGTTTTACATAAAACAACTGATACGTGTATGTGTAACGATTCTAGTCACCGCGTACGCGTAACGACTCTTCCATTCTCTGTGATGGCACATGACACTAAATCAATAAAATAATTACGTTTATCAATTTGACAATAAATAGCCAGTCATTACAAGAGTGATTTTAGTGATTCTGTTTCAATATCCATAATATTGCTTATCCGGTTCACAGCTGTCAATGTTTTATACATGGAATGACTCGCTTTCAATTTTCCCGCCTTTTCAATTGTGGTCAGCGTACCTACATTAGCCAATCAATTTACATGCTCCTCTTCTGCCGTTCACTCTGCTTCCGCTTGCAATCAGTAACCCTACAGGTTCGTTGTTTCTTCATTGTTCATCGTTTCATCTTTTTTTCTAAATGATTTATTCATTGCACTTGGTTGGGATTGGGCACTGATGAGAATATGTTCAGCTTTTCTTTTCAGCGCTACCTAATATCAATATGGACGTCCGTGTTGAACACACCGAGGTTAATGAAGTCATCCCCGTGGAGTACTACAACCCGGCGATCCTTCACTTTGTCGAAGGGAAGGTCTTCCAATCCGAACTAGATACAAAACAGGCGTACAACATACATGCTTACCAAAAGGGATTTGGCATTAGAGTTAAGAAGCATGTATACCACACAGATGGTAGCGTCGCCTCCGTAGAGTTTGCATGTTCATGCCAGGTATATTATACCCTCTTAATTTTATATTAGATCAATTTTCGCACTCCGAATATTGTCTGAACTCAGTAAATTCATCCTTGGATTTTAGGGTAAGCCTTCAAAGGGCGTGCAAAAATCAGTGAAGCTGGGATGCAAAGCTTGTGAACAAGTGCACAGGAGGAGATCTGGTTAGTGGATCATGACTAAAGTTGATGATGACCATAACCATCCACTCTACCCGAACCAAGCTCATCACTGGAACTCACACAACCACATCGATGAATCCACTAGGTATATAATGAAGGGTCTAATGGAAATCAACGTTGCTACAACACCCAGATGCATGGTTACATTGCCGGACTGCACGGCGGCGCGTCGGTGTTGCCTTTCACGCGAACATACTTCAACAATGTCAAGCAAGCTATTCGTGCTGAAGAAAGTACTCATGATGTCAAAAATACACTTCAGTTCTTTGCAGATATGCAGATGTCAAGTAAGAATTTTTTCTACTCCGTTGATATCGGAACTGATGGTAAGATCAAGAATATTTTCTGGTCCCATGCATGGTCTAGACTTAGCTATGAGTATTTTGGTGATGTAGTGACGTTTGATTCCACTTATCAAACAAATTTTTATGGGATGCCGTTTGCTCCTTTTGTGGGAGTAAACAATCACTTCCAAACTGTGATTTTTGGATGCGCACTAATCAGAGAAGAAACAGATGAAGCTTTCAAGTGGTTGTTCCGAACTTTCATCCAGGCTATGAATGGGAAGAAACCAGTTGGAATTCTCACAGGTTTGTCAATTATAGCCCATCATATATCACATCTTATTATGTAATTACACGTTTTACTATGAATCTTGCTAAATATTTGATGTATTCTTGAGCAGACCAGTCAAGGGCAATGGAAAACGCCATTAGAGAAGTATGTCCAGAGTCAGCACACAGATGGTGCAAGTGGCACATTCTTCGCAAGGCGAAAGACAGTTTGGGTTGTAAGTTGTATAGCAAGAGATCAAGCTTTAAGGAGAAGTTCCATGTTGTATTGAACCATACAACCACTTTTGAGGAGTTTGAGAGCGCATGGTCAACCTTAATTGACGAGTACAACCTACAAGAGAATACCTTCCTCCAGAAGATATTTGATGATCGAAAACATTGGGCGTCACCGTACTTCAGGGATCATTTCTTCGCAAAGATGTCCACGACACAGCGAAGCGAGAGTATGAACCACGTCCTCAAAACCTATGTTTCAGCGACTTCCACCATGCATAACTTTGTGCTCCAGTATGATAAGTTCATCAGTGACAGGATTGCAGTAGAGGACAAAGCAGAGTTTGAGACAAACCGCGTAAGATGTTATCCAATGTCATAATATTCAATTTATTGAGTACATTATTTTTTCTCATGCATTTAATTCATGCTTTCTTAACTACAGGACACCAGGCGTCCGAGGTCTGGTTCACCTCTAGAAAAGAAGGCTGCGAACATATACACAAATGCTATGTTTGAGAAGTTCAGTGACCAGGTATACATGAGCGGTTCATACATCATTGAAAAGATCGAAGACGATGGCACGTATGTTCTTGTGCATGCTGACAGCGAGGTGAGAGAATCATGGAGTAAGTTGTCGTTCCAAGTTCAGGTAGACAAAGATGAAGAAGATTACAAATGTGTTTGCAAGTTGCTTGAGCACATGGGCATACTGTGTTGCCACATTATCAAGGTACGCCAGTATTATCTTGTCTCTGTACTTACATTTTTACCTCTAGAGCATGCCCCTTTTTCCTTACTTTTTTTTTACCCATATACCATAAATGTGGGTAAGCGTACATGTTGATAAGTTAGTTCTGGATTCAATCCAATTTCTGTCAGCTTTAATCCAACGTATGCATCTGTACAAAACCACGGTTACCCTTCAAAAATTAGTTTTGATGTATAAAACAGTTTAGTTTATCATTTCTGTCTTTCATTGTTCATGTAGGTAATGACACAAATAGGCTGCAGAAGCATCCCCGATAAGTACATTCTAGGAAGATGGACTATTAGTGCTAGAGAAGGATCCGGCAGCAACCTTGAGAGCTTCAGGAATGACAAAGATGCTGCCTCTTCAAGGACGCATCGCCACACACTGCTCTACCATGCATGCATAGACTTATCCAAAAAGGGTGACATATCGGTTGATGCGTTCCACCTTGCTTGCTATGAAACATATAACTGATGCTCTGGATGAGATTTAAGCTAGTAGCCAGTACCAACGAATCCACTATGGGGTACGCTGAGTCCCCAAATGATGAACCTGCTGGACCAGATCAAGAATGTGAACAGAATGAAGACCACGCGGATCATCAAGCCGTACAAATCATGGCACTGCCACCTGATCGCCGGGCAAAGCGTGGCTGACCTAGGTCTACCAGGCTGAAGTCCCCAATAGATGGTGGAGTCCGAAAACAACGCATTTGTTCGCACTGTCATCTGAAGGGCACTATAGAACTGGATGCCCCACAAATTCGGAGAACATATCAAAGAACAAAGTGATCAAGGTGTGCACGAAATGCAAGTTAGCTGGTCACTATGCATCAACGTGTGGTGTTGGTGTATAGAAGCAAGTCTATCGTTGTTTTTAAATACACTTTTTTTTTTTAACTTTTCCCGTACCTTGAGTGTTGTGCTTGGACAAGTTTTTAATTAAACTCGGATAAGTTTCTATTTCATAAATATGTCATTCATCTCGTGGGATATATATACATGTATACGTGTTCACTCTGACACTCATAAACTTGTGTGTACATGTAGACCTGTATACGTATTGATTATGTCATTAATCTTGTGGTATTCAGACGTGCATTTGTGTTAAAGATACAGTTTTGTCTTTGGGTGTTTGCACTTACAATTCTGTACTGGTGCCTCGGTTAACTTCCAACACATTAAATTAGTGTACATTTTTAATAATTTTCAGTACACAACAAAGTATATGTATACATGTTAGCCTTATCAATCTCGGTGAAATAAACAATTCCCATATAATAAATCTCATTCTGATTTCATTCACTTTCTATCCCGCTGAGTATGGTCAATTAGTACCTAATTCACTCGTCGGTATTAAATTAGTCAATTAATACACAAGTTTTACTGGATCGATCCTTGTCAATGGTAACAAATTATATTATGTAACATATCCCTTTTAATAGCTGCAACTATTTCCATAGATAAGATTTCTATACTTGGTAATGATCTTTATTTTTTGCATCCCTTCCAACGGAGACACAGACATATAAAAAGCAGAACCATATGACTCTGCTCACTTCAGGTGTTCTTTCGTCTGGTTCTCGCCAACAACACTTCCGTGTTCTAAGTATCTTGGGTTGAATCTTCTTAGTACATCACGTTCAGATATGTGCTCCACCTTGTCTGTTCTTATATGTACTTCTCATAGATATTGACCTCTTCATACTATTCTGAACTTTATATTTATATTGCCAGTAGCTATGGACAAGCTGAACACTGGTGCCCGGAGCAAGCAGATCGATCAGTCTCTGGAGAAGTATGATCACCCACGCTGCAGTTGGCATATATTATTTGGCACTAGGTCAGAACTACACAACTTATATCACGCACGCACAGCAATTGATTTTGAAGATGCTTGGATGGCCCTCGTCGATGAGTATGGTCTCCAAGAGGGGAATGCATACCTCCAAAAGGCCCAGATGTTACTAAACGATGAAACAGAGCCCAATTATTCACAGGTAATTTATTTCTGTTTTACGTTCAGCACCAGTTCTGTTTTTTTCACTTCTGCTGTCAACATTTTCACTTGTTTTTTTGTTTGTCGGAGATAGATGTAAAGATGTCAAGATAGAGGTGGAGACTCATAGGTTGCTCATTTCTCATCGTGGTGATCATTTTGAAGGACAAGTTGATGTCAAAATAGGTCCTGAAAACGCTGACAACTTGTCTACTGGACTCAGCAACCGTCGGAATCGCACACATGAGGAGACAAGCAAGTATCAGCCGGAAAACACGTCTCGGACGGTGTGATAGGATTGCAAGCCATAGGACAAATAAGCAACAGTCCGGGTTTTTTGATTTATATATCATATCCATACTGTAATAATCAACTATCTATATCTATACATCACCGTTTTTTTTAATTGGCATGCTTCATTTATATTACGTAATACTACTATCAGAGTGATGTACGCGGATGACCTAATTCAACAAAATTTCGTTTATTTAAGATTTCATTGAAAATATCTATTCTTCAATTCAGGATATTAAAATTCTAAAAGCGCATTTAAAACTTTTTACTCAACAATTTAGCTAAGGATATGAAATACACTGAATTTAATTTTTATAGATACGTTTGGAAAAACATGGTGGAAATATACCGTCAGCGCAGGCGGGTGACTTTTAAATTTCAAAAATATACCTTATACACATATTTAAAATTAAGATATACTCAACTTCGGAGGTATACAAAAAAATATACTTGGATTCCACTTTTGTATTAAATTTTACATCCCGACGTAACGACAAAAAATATGCTCGATTCCAAATTTAAAATATCCACTAATATTAAATCACTAGAATAAAACATACCGTATACACACATTTTAAATTTAGATATACTTATTCCTAATTTAATTAAGTTATAAACGTATTTTACAACTTTACAACTTTGTACTGACCAGTTCTGCTAAGTATATGGAAAATAAATATGACAAAAAAATATCACGCGTATACACCAATTTAAGATTTACGCATGCTAATATTCCAAGGTGTACGTACAAACTCACAAATTTTAAATTTTATGCCCCGGTATATCATTAAATTTACACAAAAGTATACTTCGATTCCAAATTTAAGTAGCAACTAATTGTAATCCAAAATTGCATATACTTGCAGTTGCACGATTTATTATTTATATTGTACAATATACATGTACGATCATATCTTTACATGCCTTATTACGGTGTACCTAGTACCTTCCATGCAAATCTTAACACCCGTGCAAAATTAAATTCCATGAATAGCCATTACATTACATAAATAAGTATACATTTTTTGTATTTGGATAGTTCAACGCACTAATTTAGCTCAGGTGTACATAAGCATACCATATACTTAGATTCCAACTACAGCGTAAATGGTGAATTTAGTACCTCGATTTAATTTCCATATACACTTATTTTCGAAAAAAACCGCATGCTAACATTTCCATATATACTACAGAGTACACGTACACTGAGATTTCCATATACCGAATAAACCGCATTATATTTATTGCCAAATAAACCGCAACACAATGATTTTGGTGTCAAATATTTAGAAACCAAATCCCAACTGAAAAGCATTCATGGAAAAGTATTAAATACGCACATTTGATATTCCTAAATATTTTGCATGCATGCACATGCTGATAATTTCCTAAACGGATATATATAACGGGTACACCCGTTAATCAAATCTCCATGCACCGATCATCTCGGCGAGCCTGTGATCCAATGGCAGATGTCAGTGGTGCCCGGGCACCAGGGAGCCCTATATGAGCGTCCTCTCTCTCTCTATATATATATTACTCTCTCTCCCGTGGACTCCTCTTTCCTTTCTATCTTTTCTCCATGGAATACACCCTCCCTAGCAACTCCTCCCTCCACGGCTCTCCGGCGCTCTCCTCCACTCCAATCTCGTGGGAGAACTCTTGGGGGACATCTAGAGGGCTACATTGCATCTTTTTCCTCCGGTGTTCTTCGTTCTTGTGGTAAGCACTTCAAATCAAATCCCTTGATTCCTCGTGTTCAAATCCGTTGATTCCCTTCGGTGGAAGTGTTCTACTAGTGCCATAGATGCTGTAGATTCAATTTCATATGTTTTCCTTGGAGCAATCATGCGGGATCTAGGATTTAGGGCTCAGCCAGTTTTTTTTGGAATTTCCGAAAACTGCTGCCCGACTCCTCCATCCTCCCTCTCGCATGATTCTTCTCTCATTCCTTCATTTGAGTTCCTCCTTGTTCCTCACTCTAATCTTGTGCCTCATCTTCTTGCTAAAGGATGGCTCCTCGCAAGACTTCGACTTCCAAGAGTCCTCGGTGCCCGTCACCCTCTTCGGCCTCCGACGGCTTAGATGATGCTTGGTCCGGCGGGAAGGAGGAAAGCCCTCAGGTCGCCCATGTGGCCCAGGGGTCTACACTTCCTCCACGGCGGTTGGCGGTGCGCTCTTATGCCGGTGAGGGCTCCTCGAGGAATCCTCGTCGTTCCACTGGTGAGGGTTCGTGTCGGGGCTCTTAGACTCCTCCGCACAACCCCGCTATCCCCATTGGTCCTCTGCGGGTGCACACTCCTGAGCAGGATCCTGCTGTGGTGCGCCGGCCTTGGAACTAGCGTTAGAAGTCCGAGGTTGTGGCTCCTGAGCAAGCTGAGAATCCCCGCAATGCTCACTGCACGGCCACCAACTCCCGGTTTTGGACCCAGTTCCAGCAAGACTTCTATGAGACGGTCATCATGAAGAAGGCTCACAAGACCATCTCCATGCAGTGGATAAACTGGCTGGAGTTGGAAGCCTTCGATAATCCTATCCTCAACTCTGTGATTGCTACTTTTGGTGAGATGGGGGTTAGGAACTTCATGGCTCTTCAACAATCTTGGTGTGAAGAGGTCATAGCTCAGTTCTATGCCACCGTGTTCTTTGACCGGACACATGCAGTTCACTGGATGACACATGGTACGTGGTACTCTATCTCTTATACCCGGTTAGCTGAGATTTGGGGGTTCAACTTGAGCCGGATGAACACTCACTACTCCCTACACGACTATCCTGTTGTGAGTGATCAGTCCATGGCTCGTCTCTATCTTCCTGGTGGTGTCCTCGTGAGATCAAGGGCCATAAGCCCTTCCACTCCTACCTCAACAGGATGCTTCGCCGGACTTTTGTGCCTAAGGAGGGTGATGCTAGCAACATCAACCATTACTCTTGGAATGTCCTGGTGAACTTTGATCCTCCCACCACTCCTTTCCATTTATTCAACTTTGTGTGGGAGGAAATCCGGTTGGCGTCCTTCCAGTACCGCAAGGGGCTTGTCTATGCTCCTCACCTCATGAGGATGATCGAGACTGTCACCGGTCTTGTGTTTGAGCATGAGGTCCCACACCTTCAGCCGTATCTTCGCCTTCTCAAGGCTGATTCATCTTTTGGTGCGGGCACTTCCACTGCTGGTGACGCCACTGATATCCCCTCGACTCAGGCTGCTGCCCTTGTAGCTCACCGGGAGCCCTCTCCCTTGTTTCACATCTTGCGGAGTCTTTTTGGTCTTTGCTCTGCAGAGGCTAAGAAGAATCGCAAGGCGCGAAATGAGGTGAAGAAGACAGCTCGGCATGTGAAGGAAATGCAAGCTCAGCTTAACTTGCATTATCAGGTAGACCGACCTACCTCGCCTCCTAGTTTTGAGGCGGAACCGGATGAGCCCGAGGACGAGGTGATTGAGGACCCCTTCGCCGATTACCCTTCGGACTACGACTTCGGCTTTGGCTTTGGAGGTGGCTTCTACCCTCCTCCTCCTCCTCCTCCAGAAGATCCTCCACAGGCTCCGTTTGTTTGAGGTGGCGCTTCTCCACTTCTCCCTTTTTGGTACTTTGATGCCAAAGAGGGAGAATATCTATCTTTTATCTTGTTGGTCAAAAAATGGTTAGCTTGTTGCATGAGACTTTAGATGTTTGGAACTTTGTCATATTTATTTATGCATGTGTGTAAGACTTTAAATGAATGAGTTGTTTGAGACTATGTGATGTAACGCCTTATATTTTCTCTCTAGTCAAATAGAAATAGCTTAAATCATGGATGTCATATGCTTTTGTTGATTAAGTTATATTGTGACATATGTATGTGCCTAATTATGGATGCAAAGATTTAGGGGGAGCTCTCTATTTGCCTCTAATGCACGTTTTAGGGGGAGCTATCTCTAAAACTTTGCACCAAAACCTTTGTTTCCATAAAATCTCTATTGTGTTCTAGTCACATTGTCATCAATCACCAAAAAGGGGGAGATTGAAAGTGCACCTAGGCCCCTAATGATTTTGGTGATTAATAACAATGCGATTAGAGAGGACTAGCAATTTTATTGAGTAATGTGTAAAGGAATGTTAGTTCTCGATAAAGCATGGTTCAATGCAAAGCCCCGTGAAAGCGAGAAAACGATGTGATGCGACATATGAGAAAATGGTATAATGTAAATTTTATTTTGTTTGTGTCATTAGCAAAGCCGTGCTATAAACGGGGATGATGCATTGGTGATGAGGAATGAGTTGGGTGCTCAAAAATCTATTTTTCCAAGTGATATCTTCTCATTTGTGCTTTGTCTGTGTTATTTTCGGACTTGTCCTATGTGCCATTTCGGAATTTCCGAAAAAGTCTAAGAGAAAAAAAAAAGCTTCGCATTGTTTTTCCCAAAAAGGTCGCGCAGCACACCATCCCTCTAGACGTTTTCGGACTTGTCCGAAAGGCATTTTCGGAATTTCTGAAAATGTGCAATTCCAAACCATCCTCGGGATATTTTCGGAGTTGTCCGAAAATGGTTTTCGGAATTTCCGAAAAAGGCAGTGAAGGAATACACCCCTCAGGTTGTTTTTGGATTTGTCCAAAATTTATTTTCGGAATTTCCGAAAATTGGTTTGGTACTGTTCATTTTTGGATTTGTCCAAAAAGTTTTTGGAAGTGCCGAAAATCCAGTTGTTTTCTTTGTGATTTGTTGTTCTGAAGATTTTCGGACTTGTCCAAAAAGTTATTTCAGAATTTCCGAAAAATGATATTTTTGCCTATAACGGGCAGATCTGTGAGTAGGAGTATAAATAGCCCACTCCCCTTCCAAGTCAAGTTGCTGCTCGCATTGCAAAATTGGTGCCCTTGGCTTGCTGCTAGTGAGATTCACTTTTGAGCCTAGCTTACTTGATTCCCCTCTCCACCCGGTCTTTGATTTGGATTTGGTGTGTGTGAGAGTTGCGGTTTCGAGTTTGTGTGAGTGCTTGGTGTTGACTTCGTGACGATTTTGTGAGCACTTGCTTCATTCCCCAAGAGATCTTTGCATCATTTTTTACTCTTGGAGGTTGAGGTCTCCTAGACGGTTAGGTGTCACTCTTGAACCACTGATCTACTTGTGGTTGGCTAGGAGAAGTTTTTGAAGGTCGGATCTCACCTCCGAAAGGGAAGAGATACCACTAGTGGAAGGAGTGCTTTGTGCAAGCTCTTGAGGAAAGGTTTAGCGAAGACCCAGCTATGTGTGAGCTCCTCAACGGAGAGTAGAATCCCCTCATGGATTCGAACTTCAGGAACAACTCATCTTGCAAGAACCTCGGTGAAATCTCTCTCTCCATCCTCTAGCTTTACTTGTTTGTGTCACTATTTTTCTAGTTGCTGTTTGTGCTAGTGATTTAGTTTTGTGAGTAGCTAGATCTAGCTTTTCTTTAGTAGTGCGCATACTTTGTGATTTTCGGAATTTCCAAAAAGCATTTTCAGAATTTCCGAAAAACACTGCTTCCGCATTTTCTTAAGTTTTTTAAATTAGCCTATTCACCCCCCTCTAGGCCTAAGTAACCCTTTCACCCATGTTTACACCTCTCCCCTCCCTCCTAAAGCTCTCAAGGCCGACGGCTAACGGGGCCAAGGTAGCACCCAACAGAAGAGGATCTAGAGGTGGAGGCTGAGGCGGTTACGACCTCATCGACGGGAGCAACCGGGGTAGGGCCGGTGATGGAGTGAGCGTCGAGTGGTGCGACCGGCGGTCAGCCCACCTTGCACGAGCTCAAGCTCCGCACAAGTCACAAGGATTAGGACGGGCTCTCCCTCGTCGTGTGTCATGCTGCCACAACCTTGAACTGCATTGCTGCCACCTGCGCTGCTTGGAAGAGAGGAGCGTGAGGAGATGAGGCAGCCGCTCAAGGTCAATGACAATGCCTTCACCGCTTGGAAGGAGACGGGGTCACTGGTGCCTTGCTCCTCTTCTACCACCCTGGAGATCATCGTCCGCTAGAATCGACCCACGGAGTGACTTTGGCGCAACCACGTAGATCTTCCACAACACTTGCTCGCCCAACACGCTACCGAAGCCGCTGATGATGACCACGACCACCTTGAAAGGTAGGTGTTCGACATGTCCCTTACTTGCAAACTTCTTTAGGCTGCGTTCGTTGGAGTGAGTTGGGAACTAATCCTTTCGGCACATGATTGATGACTCATTAGCACATGATTGATTAAGTATTAGTAATTTTTTAAGAAAAACGATTAATATTTTTTAAAGCAACTTACGTATAATTTTTTTTACAAAAAACACATCGTTTAGAAGTTTGGAAGGAATGGGCGTTGAAAAGGGGATGAGTTGGGAAAGCCAGTAAAAGAACACAACCTTAGTAGGGGCTTTGGGGGATTTTGGACTATTTTTCATCCTTCTATATGGTGCACTCTCAAATACCATCCTCTTGAATAGCTTCACTAATTTGTCATCTGGGACCACTAAATTATTTTATCTTGCCATTCTTAAACACCAACTCAGCAAAATGATGTGGTGTCCAGTGGAAAATGACCTCATTGTCCCTTCTTCCTTGAGTCGATCCCCTTCTTCCTTGGTGACGATTTTGCAAGTGTGCGAGCGTGAAGGAGGATGGTCGGACAACGAGGCATCCTCGTGCGCGGCTATGTTCCGTCCAGTTGGGTATGTGGAGGCCAAGCTCTCCTCCTGTGGCATCAGCTAGTCGTAGAGAGCAAGCCACTGCGGGTACATCCAACGGCATAGGTGTGGGCTGCAGGTCAACACAGATGGGGTGGAACACTGCTGTGGCCGCCGCTCCACGCCGGACACAACTACACCCGCCATGTCTGTCCTCGTCACTGGCGAATCCTCGCTGACTCCCAATGGGACTCACCCATCTCATGGAGCAGGCCACTGTCTTCATCCCGCGTCGTACTTGCGGAGGATGCCATCGTCTTCATCCCACATCGTGCTTCGTGGAGGACATTGTCTACATCATGTGCTGCTTGGTAAGGGGGTGTCATGCTCGACTGCTCGGTGCTGGTCGTTGATGAGGTAGAGGCGTTGCCTCCGCAGTGGCTGACAACGAAGGTGCCGAGCGAGTGCGGGTTGGATCTAGGCACTGCCGTTGGCTTTTAGCTGTCGATGGTAATGGCTGGATCTTCGTTGTCCTTGGCCGATGACTTCCGACTGCCACCACCGGTCTTTGGCTACCACCCACCGCCGCAAGAAACAAGTCGGATTGTGGCATGGAGGAAGAAGACTCGTTGATGGAGAGAAGATATGAGGGTAGAGGTGTCATTTGCTGCTAGATTTGCTGAGTTAGCGGTTAAGAATGGCAAGATGGAAACAATTTGATAGGCCCGGATGGCAATTTAGCAAAGTAATTCAAGAGGATGGTATTTGAGTGTGCCATCCAGGAGGATGGAAAATAATCCAAAATCCTGGGCTTTGGAGATCTCTTTTTGACGTTTACAGTTGTCCTCAGACTCTTTTTGACGTTTACAGTTGTCCTCAGAGTTCATTATTCCAACGCTTGTCAACTTTCAAAAATTGTCAACCAAGTCCCTGTTTCCAAGTGTGTGATCCACCGATTCACTTGTGAATGTCGGCTTCTCCCTCTTATCATCCCAGTCCCCTGATCGCCTTGTTCTGGTCGGTGCTGCCATCGACATTACCATATCCTTCTCTTCCTTCCTCTCTGCCACTAAGCCTACACAGTACGCACGGATGGTCCCGCTGATGAGGTCACAGTTGCTTCGTCCTCCACCCCTAGATCTACAGGGCGCCACCTTGGCCCCGTTGGGTTCTGCCCTGGAGAACACCAGGAGAGAGGGGAGAGTTGGAGAGATGGGGAAGAGAGAAGAGAAGGGAGGGGGAAGAAGAAGGTAGCCCCTGCCATGTGGGCCCAATATGGGTTCCACACTGACTAAGTCGGGTCAACTGCAGTCAACTCACCACGTCAGCTAAAACCAGATACAATACTCTCTTGGGATCTTAGTTATTCCGATATTGCAAGTTAAGAGACACGTTATAATTGGTGTTGTGGTTTAAAAATACGATTTAGACTTGATGTCCATAAGGATCTAAAGTGAACCTAGGGACAAAGGGGTTTTCCTTTGTCTTGGTCTAGGCTATCAACTCTTTCTCTTTCTTACTACCACATCTTCATCGTAGATTTTTTTTCAACATTTGCTTTTAAATTACTAGGAGAACATAAAAATTGTATTCATAAATTATGTTTTATTTGTTATTAAGTCATTACGCCTTATAATTAGCTTAAAACGATGACTTTGATTACACAAAGCCCCTAAGGCTGAGTTCGACATGTGGTGTTGGGAACTAATCCCACGTGCACATAAAACGGAATGACTCATTAGTACATGATTAATTAAGTATTAGCTAATTATTTTTTTGAAAAATGGATTATCGTGATGTTTTAAAGAAACTTTCGTATAGAAAACTTTTCAAAACACACACCGTTTAGCAGTTTGAAAAGTGTACGCGCGAAAAAAGAAGGTGAGTTGGGAAAGAAGGGGAAAGAACACAACCTAAGAAATACCCAAACCTTCGAGGAGTTCTCTCATCTAGCCTCACTTCTATCTTAAATCCATCTAATTTCTATATTACTAGAAAAACTGCCCGTGCGTTGCAACGGGGAGAAAAGACGAGAAAATTGAGAAAAATTTATATTATATAATTAATTAAAAATACAAATTTTCTAGAATACTTGGATATTTCTAATTAGGTAGGTCTAGAATTAATTAATTTTCTCAATTGCTAATTTTAATAATACAAACACCATTTCAATATTTATTTAAATAAACACCTTTTTTTCTCTTTGGGCAACATTCGGCCCAGCAAGCTCAACTCGTAGTCCCTTCTCCTTGTCCGTGCGTTGCAATGGGGAGAAAAAACGAGAAAATTGAGAAACAGTTGAGAAAAAAATTACATTATGTAATTAATTAAAATACAATTTTTCTGGAATAAAGTAGGTTGGTGTAGATTTAAATTAATTTATAAGTAAAGTAAAGTAAGTGTGAGAAATATAATTACATAGCTGGATTTAATTTTTGTTAAATTATTCATGATTAATTACACTCTTTAAAATTTTCTCGAAATTTTCAGAGGTCAAATGCTAATTTTAATAATACAAACACCATTTTAATATGTATTTAAATAAAAATCTAAATAAAACCTTTTTTTCTTTTTGCCACATTAAGCCCAGCCTCTCCTCCACCTCAGCCCACAATCGCCGGCCCAAAAACCGAAAGTCTAATTAGTATTCCTGCGGATAGAAAAAAGTCTATTTACATCCCTCACTCGGTCCACTTTCCTCCCTTCTCTCCTCTGCCTCAGTCCGCAGATTCGGCCCGAAAAATCAGAAAGTCTAATTAACCTCCCTGCAGTCGAAAGAAAGTCTGGTTTTCGTCCCCTTCGGCCCACTTTCCTCTCTTCTCTCATCCGCCTCAGCCCGTAATCGCACGTTCCGAAAAAACATAAAGTCTAATTTATCTTCCTGTTGGACGAAAAAAAAGGGTGATAAAAATAAAGTTACGAATCTTTTAAGTAGTTAAGATTAAGATTTTCTTATAAATCATGCATATCCAAACGCTACACGAATTCCATTAATCAAATGAAAGGAGGCCTGACAGTGAAAACAACATCCATCCATCTCCTGGCTAGCATAGAGAGGAGAACACATCGGTTGGCAAGACAAAATCGTCGCAGCTCACAAAGTCACAAGGCACAACGTTATCCCTCCGTGGAGGCCGTACACACACGCGCCTCTCTCCGTGCGGCCCCAAAACCCCAACCGTTGCCAAGTGCAAGAGGCACAAGCACGGCTTGTCCCTAGCACGGGGAGCTCTGCCTCCAAGACTCCGGTCCCTCCCAAAGGTTCCGAACCCCGGGCGTGCCTGAACAAAGCTCCAAGGAACCTTCGCCTTCAGGTCCAGTCTCCATCGTGCATTAGTCGATGGCCAGCAGAAGAGCGCAAATCTGCCATGGAAAAACAAACAAGATCGACGTCTTACCAAAATTCCTGCAACCACCAAAAATGTGCCAGAGTTTTGGTTCTTATTAGTAACAGATCAAGGGATAATGTTCAAACGCTATTCCTCCCAGATTTTAATGCAACAGCCAAAATATATGCCAAAGTTTTGGTTCTTATTAGTAGCAGCTCAAACACTATTTGCCACAGATTTTAGTGACGAATCTCAATGTATTTTCTGTCTAGCCAAACAAAATCTGATAGTAATATCGATCGCTGGCTCGAATGAAGCCAAATCGGCCCGCTCTTCCGATCCACATCCCGTCCAACGGCGAGCGAGCGCTGGCCAATGGCCACAGCTTGTCGTGCGAGACGCCACCGACGACACCGCATGGATTACGACGCATTCGTCGCGGCTCCGATTTACCAGACCTGACACGGTTGATGCTCGCTCTGAATTACCAGACCTGACACGGTTGATGCTCGCTGGGAAGGATCTGAATTCTCGCTGCACGTGCTGATTTGGCTTGTTCCTATCCTCTTGATGGAGAACTGACGATAAAATTACTAAGGAAGCGTACTTCAAGATGCCACAAGAAAGGCGAGAAATCAGGCGTGAATCACGCCTCCACCTGTTATTTACTGGAGATTGAGATACCGGCCGATGCTCAGGCGAGAAGGAACACGTTGAACAGTTAAGCGTCAGGTAAGAA
The DNA here is from genome assembly GCA_000573905.2 of Oryza punctata. NCBI lineage: Eukaryota > Viridiplantae > Streptophyta > Magnoliopsida > Poales > Poaceae > Oryza > Oryza punctata. Next base: position 21,047,738 of record CM002492.2, on the reverse strand, counting down.
GAAGACAAGCCTGAACGTATGGTAGAGGTGATACCGTGATACACCCCCCGTTGATAAGCCACGGTAGTCACACGACTCACACGACACGACCAACAGCCGGCAACCTGAAGTTCTGAAGTCTGAACACTGTAGCCACGCTCCCTTCGAGCAGAGTAAAAAAAAACTCCAAAATCCCCAAATCCAACGCCACAGTAGCAAGTAGCAACCAGCAACCAACCACCAACTACCTCGCGGCGGTATGGCGCCGCCGCTCTATCTCCTCCTCCTCTTCCTCCCGCTCCTCGCTGTTCCGGCCTGCCCCGACGAGGTCCCTGACCGCTACGCCTTCCGCCGCGCCCCGCAGGGCCCGGGGGCAAGCGCGGCGGCCAAGGAGTACCTCGACCCGACGTTCCCGCTCCCCCCGCCCCCGCCGGCTGCGCCGTCCTGCACCGTGCCGGTGCTCTCCTACTCCTTCGGCGACACCTACGGTGCCGCGCCGGCCAAGGCCTCGTACGCGCCCCCGGCCGGGTGCCCCGCGCCCTGGTCCCTCGTCGTGCTCACCTTCTCCGCCTCCTGCGCCGGCGACCAGTATGACCGCGTCGCCGCCGTCTGGCTCGACGGCGCCGAGCTCCTCCGGACCACCACCGCCGAGCCGACACCCGAGGGCGTCCGCTGGACCGTCCGCAAGGATGTCACCCGCTATTCCGCCCTCCTCCGCTCCCCGCCCGGCGGCGTCCTCTCCGTCATGCTCGAGAACGTCGTCAACGACAAGTACACCGGGGTGTACAGCGTCAACGTCTCGCTGGAGTTCCATGGAACTCCGCCGTACCTCTCCGACGCGGCATCCTCCTCCTCCACCTCCCCTGCCGGCGTCGGAAACAACGATCCCGAGGAACCTATGCTGCCGGAGTCATACTTCCAGCCGGCGGATCTCATCATCCCGATCTCGGATGTCACCGGCAACGGCAAGGGCGGGTTCTGGTTCCGCATCCAGAACGCGTCGGACTCGCACTCCAGGCTCGTAACCATTCCGTCGAGCTCCTACCGTGCGGTGCTCGAGGTGTTCGTGTCCCCTCACTCCAACGACGAGTACTGGTACTCCAACCCGCCGGACATCTACATCAGGGAGAACAACCTCACCACGAGGAGGGGCAACGCGGCGTACCGCGAGGTCGTCGTCAGCGTGGACCACCGCTTCGTCGGCTCGTTCGTGCCGTTCCCGGTCATCTACACGGGCGGCATCAACCCGCTCTTCTGGCAGCCGGTGGCCGCGCTCGGTGCGTTCGACCTGCCCACCTACGACGTCGAGCTCACCCCGTTCCTCGGCCTCCTGGTCGACAGCAACGCCCACGAGATCGGCCTCAGCGTGGTCGACGGCATCGCCGAGTGGCTCGTCGACGCCAACCTGCACCTCTGGTTGGACCCCAGCACGTCGGACGTGCACGCCGCGCTCGGCTCGTACCAGACGCCGCGCCTGAAAATCTCCCGCCACTACTCCACGCGGCTGCTCGAAGGCAGGTTCAAGATCAAGGCCAAGAGGAAGTCCTCCTTCAGTGGCTGGGTCAAGTCCTCGTTCGGCAACTTCACCACGGAGGTGGAGACGGAGCTGAAGGCGACCAGCCTAGTGGAGTTCACCGGCGACGGCCAGAACAAGACCGTGTCGCTGGAGGCGAAGCAGGAGACGAAGGCGCTGATCCGCGCCGCCGACACAAGGAAGGTGATCGGCAAGGTGGAGAGGGAGGCCAAGTACCCGCTGTCGCTCTTCGCGGAGACCGAGGACGGCGAGAACGGCACGTCCGTCGTCACGGTGAGCCTCACCCACGGACTCAACGTGGAGACGGAGATCGAGACGAAGGCATTCGAGAGCAAGGAGAAGCTCGACGACGAGCAGACCGCGGTGGGGTGGATGGTGGTCATGGACCACGACGTGGTGAACGGGTCGGTGACGACGACCCAGGCGTACCGGTTCAGCGACGAGGACCGGGAGTACGAGCGGACGATCGATGTCGTTGACGGCGCCGTGCTGAGCGACAACGTCACCGAGAGCTTCAGCGCCCTGGCAGCCGCGGCGGATGGTCGCGCCGGCATTGCTGCGCTGTAAGTAATGCCCCGTTTGGCCGTGTGTTCCAGCAAAGGTGGCTACCTTGGATTGTCGTGGGAGTTGAGCTGTTTGGTGTCATCGATTGCTACGGAAAATTCAGGTGAAATTCGTCAGTTCGAAGAATTCTTATGTGCAGGATTCGTTTCCAAGGGCATCGACGTGAGCCAAGATTATTGCTTTTCTTCGGAGGTAAATTGTGCATTATTGCTTTTCTTTGGAGGTAAATTGTGCACTGTAATTTGTATTTAGCATATAGTTTCTGTAATCTGTATGTATGCAGTTTTGTTGGTGCGAATCCTCGTTTCTGCTTTTGCAGTTCAAATTTTTAGTTGTTTTTGTCTTAATAAAAACGAAATAAAGCTGGAAAATGCAGACTATATTGTGTATACAGTATTACTGTTATGCCATTGTAGTAGGAGAGTCAAGAACGTAGCAGAGTCCCCCACCAAAAAAAACGTGACAGAGTCACGATCCTCGCCGCTCCATCAGGCGGAGCAGAGACCCAAACCCTGTTCAGCCGCCGTCCGATCTCGAATCCTGACCAGATCCAACGGCCGATTCATCTCCTTGACCTATCAGATCAGGTCACCTGTCCCCTCGGGACCCGGCACGGCGAGCGCTCCCAAGCGCAAGCTGGAATCGAACCCGTAACTGAATCGCCCCGATAAAATCCCCGCGGCGCACGCACTACGACTGGTTCGATCGATCGTTCCCCAAAAAAAACCTTTTACTACTAGCAGCTTCGAAACCCTCCAAAACCCTATCGACCTTCTCGCGCCGGGTCGCCGCTGCTCCTCCTCGATCGATGGCGTCGTATTCCCGGAAGCAGCCGCTCTCCGCGGGCGCCTCGTCCAGCTCCGCTGGTTCGTCTTCGTCGGCCAAGGTTGCTACTGCTCTCTCTCCCTCTCGGAATCGTTTTTTTTTTGGTTCTTGGACTTGGGGTTGGGGGCGATTAGGTTTGGTTTGCACTGCGTGATCGTGATCGTGACGTGCCGCTGGCTTGTTGTTGTGGTTGCAGGGGAAGGGGAAGATGAGCACGGGGGATGATCTCCTGGACGCCCTCGTCGAGGTGTTCCCGCAGGTGAGTTTTGCGGTCAAACCCACTGACCCACCTCGATTAGACATCCTTCACCATCGATCTGCGTGGTTCCAAAAAGATGCTGTTAACTTGGTCGTTTTATTTGATTTTTGTTTTCTTCAATGTTAGAGAAAAAACATCACGATCGTTTCACTAGTTTGTTTGTTTGAATCTAGGCCAATTTAAGTTTTAGAACAACGACGAGATGGCAGTGCGCAGGTGTAGCATTGCTGGTTTTGTGCGGATAGTAACTCAGGATTTGTCAATCCAGCAATGCCTGTGTTGACAGAGTACTAACCTAGATTGAGGAGATGCGATATTCTTAGTGAACAAGATGTGGGTTGACTTTGTTTTTTTTTTCCTAAACAACACCACCTTTGTCTTCCTATCGCATAAAAAAATGATTTATTTTGTCTCCTTGGACCACTGCGCGATTTGTTTATCAACCACTTCGCTTAATTGTATTCTCTGCCGCAGCAAAAGGCTTATCTCTTTTAAAACAGAGAAGATGTCATGCTTGGTTGTTCAGATGCATGGATGCGCACTATCATGCTGCATGTGTGCTTTCTTGAGAGTAACCATAAATAATAATAAAAGTATTCAATTGTATAATCTATCTTTTTTTGCTGACAATTTGTAGATTTCTGGGGAAAAAAATCTCTGTTTGGAGATGTTTTGTGTGCACTTTGCCTGCTATTAGAAGTAGTACCAGGACTAAATCTGCAATTGTTTTTTACAGTCTACTTGTATGAAATTAGAAACTATAGGCCTTCCATGTACTCAAAACTATTCCTACTAATACCCTATTTTCATCTATGCAGTTGAATTTCTTAACACTGGTCGAAGTTTGCATGGAATATAAGAATGATATAGATGGTGCTGCGGATTATATTATCCATAATGTCCTTCCAAGTATCCTGGATGACAATGATGTAAATGCAAACGAAGATTCTCATTTGAGAGGTAAACTTTGATTATGCATTTTGATGTTTTTCTCGTTTATTAGTACTGCTTAGCACCTTTTTATATACATACTAATCGCAAACTTTGTGCTATAACTTTTTAGGTGTTATACATTAGCTATATTTATGTTTTTCTCTTATCAAAAGTCAAAACATGTGTTTTAGTTTGCCCGCTTATTGATGCATGGAAAGTATGTTTTTGAGTAATCATGTCATTATAAATAACTGCATGTGCTTGTGAGAGTGATCATAGCTTAAGTATCTTTGAATTTCCTTCTGCTAAATACTCATATTTATATCACCCCTTCTTGCTCCCTTTTATACTTTTTTTTATCGATAAACTCGGTTCCCAGCAATAACACGTTTAATAATAAATACTTTTTAGGGCCTGCTTCAGTAGATAATGATGTAGATTCAGTGCAGTCTGACATAGCCAACAAATACACAGCTGAGGAGCAGGAGGAGAAAGAGGATGAGGATGAGGATGAGGAAGAGGAGGAGGAGGAGGAGGAGGAGGAGGAGGAAGAGGAAGAGGAAGAGGAGGAAGAAGAGGAGGAGGAGGATAGATTTATGGAAGAAAATTCTGATTGTTTGGTTGCTATTGATCTGAATTCAAAACCTGAAACTTCAGCTTTTGATGATGATTTGGTAACCCATGACGATGGATTACCTGCTCTGACCATACAGTCAAGCTGCCCTGTTAGACTTGAGTCGCTTGACAATGCAATTGCTGATGAAATTGACAAGAAGGTAACTAATTTCCTTTCTTCTTTTCATTACGAAGCAACACAATTTATCATATACCATCAGAAAATAGTATCCAAACAATAGTAGTACCAGCATTGTGACAATATGTCGTGTTTCCCATTAGTTTACCTATTTCTCTTAAATGACTTATGATGCAGGTTACTTTGATGTCAAACGTAACAGAAATAACCCAAATGCTAGAGGACATAAAGTTAAAAGAAGAAAAAACAAAACAAGCTGTGTTGGAAGCAACTCAAGCTGGCAATGATATTTTTGTGAAGGTGGAGGAGTTAAAAGAGATGACAATGCTCTCAACAGAAGAGAGCGACAAAGTTGTACATATAACACTGGGAGTTTTATTTTCATACTTTTCTTTGTCTTACCAACTAAAACAATAGGACTGAATAGGACTGCTTAATGGAATATGTAGGTTGCAGGGGAGGTTTTCGCTGAGCAATCTATTCTAGCATCAGAAGCACATGGGCTTCAAGCTCGGTTGTCTAACATTTCTGAAGATAGGAAGAACTATGCCTTAATTATTGACGAGGTAAATTCGAATCATCTTCTGATTTGTAGGAATGTAAATGTTTTAGTGTGTTCTTAATAATAGTAAACCAACCAACAGAAAGCATTGTTTCTATACAGAGAACATCTTTTAGAAAGTTGTTACCATTCATCTCCTCTCACCCTAAGACATTTTCTTTAAACAATAGATCTTGGCTGTATATATATTAAGTAGAATGAGGAGCACTCTATAAGAAACTGAAACAGTTCAGAAATCAGGAAAAATATGAACCTAGAAGAGAAGAAAATGACATTTCATATCCTGGATCAATGTTCTTATTTTTGAACCATTGGATTACTAGAATGCCTTGACAACATCTAAGTGGGTGATAATTATAGTATCTTGGTGAACTGCTTTATGATTTTGTATACACCTTGTTTGTGTGCTATGCAGATGCGCCATACTCTTCAAAACAGATTTGCTGCAGCTGAAGTGGAGACCATAGCAGCTGAGAAGAAGAAGGTTGAAAGGAAAACATTGGCTGAAAAAATGTTGAATGAACAAGAACTCATACTTGATGCTACAAAGGAAAGATCCAAGATGCTGGAACAACAAGTGCGGGAGAATGCAAAGGTAATGATAAGTTGTGTACATGAAAGATGGATATGAAGGTGCAATATTTTGGGTTCATGTTTTAGTAAACAACAGCTAATTTGCATAATATGATGCAGCTGAGGGAGTTACTAATGGACCGAGGCCAAGTTGTGGATGCACTGCAGTAAGTGTTATGGAAAGTTAAATACTTTATTGTTTTTTTTTTGTTAGACGTGCACATCTCATACTCCACCTTGTATGTTTTAGGGGGGAAATGCTGGGAATCTTCGATAAAATTTCACAGCTTCAACTCAGGGTTGATAAGCAACTTCCTGAACCCCTGCTATCAAGCATGTCCTGCTCAGTGAACTCAGCTGATAACATTGCGCAGCTCCAGTGCAGAGTTGATGACCCACAACATTCTGTTGATGATTCATTGCAACTAGCTTCACCAAGATTGTCCAGCTCATTCAAATCAACAGATAGCACTGCGCAAGCCCATTGTAGAGTTGATGAGCCACAAATTTCTGTTGATGAATCGTTACTTCCTATTGACGAGTGTGAGCAGCTGCAACTAGTTTCACCAAGGTTATCTAGCTCAGTCATGTCTGCACAATCCCAAGGTAGAGTTGATGAACCACTACTTCCTGTTGATGAGGTGTTGCAACTAGCTTCATCAAGCTCATCTAGTTCGCTCAAATCAGGAGATAACATCGCTCAACTTTTGGGAGTACTTGATGTGCATTTACCTGTTGACGAGTCACTGCAACTACCTTCATTGAGCTTATCCAGCTCAGTGAAATCATCAGACAACATTGCGCAGTTCCAACAAAAGGCTGATACTGATGAGTCGCTGCAATCATCTAGCTTGGCCAGCTCAGAGAAACCAGCAACTTTCAAGAGTAGTTGGTCATCTGCTGCAGAGTCAAATTCAGTTTTCAGTGGTGATGAAGAGATTGATGATGCTTCCTTCCATGACAATATTGATTTGGATGATAGCTGGGACTTAGTTGACGATGAAGCCGTCTATATGTGTGCTAACTAGCCGTATGAATACTACACATATGGTGCTGAATTCGTGAATGGCTTGTTTTATAAAAAGTAAAACCAAATCTACGATTTTGCTATGATCTTGGTCTTTGTTATTATTTGATTTCGCATATTTGCTTTTCTGAGATTTAATTCACCAGTCCTACAAGTTGGTGAAATATTTGGCATGTTCTTGGTGATAGTATTGGTTCATTTATGCTATGTTGTTTGATATTTAACTGCGCCTAACTGTGCCATAGAACTGGATTTTTTTTATTCTCCTTGGGGGTTTATGCATCACGCCCAATGGATATGCACCTAACTTATTACAGCATCAGAATTAACTTGGAAATGCACTTCAATTTCCCATTATGAATTTGTATGTTCTTGTATATATACGCAAAATGCCCATGCTTTGCTATGGTAAAATGCACATACTTATTTGAATATATGGTACCCACTTGATTCAAAGACTATTACATAATATTAGAAAATATCGAGTACTAATTTGTAAGATGTGCAAATGTAGTGGTGGTGGATCGGTGACAACCACCAACATCACAATTGTATTTTATAGTAATATAGATAAAAAAATTTGTTCTCCAGTACTAATAATGAAGCGGCACCAGGGCAGATTCTCAAACAAGCAAAAGAACGTTTATACAACCAATTTTGCCTCTTAGGATTGTACTGTGCTTTACTCGGGAACTTGTATAAGCAATTGAATTTGTGTATATTGGCCCGCTTCGAAGCTGCATCCAATCCGTAGTTGGAAACCGTGTATTTCTTTTTTATTGTGAGATTCATATTATCAGTGTTAAACGTCATATTTGAGTATTGCACGTACCCTTATTACCTAGTGTTGGAAGTGGTGGAGCAGGCTTGTTTTTTTCTTTTAAAATTTCAAATTTTGGAGTGTTATTTCAATCGGTATCTAGGGTTAGGAGTAGGGTTCTAGCCCCATCCGCCCACTCCTAGTTCTGTCCCTGCTCTTGCCGGTTTGCCCAAACTCAGTTTAAAATTGCTTTTCCCCTGTTATGTACACATTTTAGTTTGAAACAATGTATTCACAGTCGTAGATTATCTACTTAATTGAGATTAAATATTTTGAGAACAAGTCATCTAAACAAATAGGCTATCTTAAAACGAGTAGTCTAAACAATACGCTAGCAGATTTATTTTTTGAGAAGTCGTATTTTTATCGAAACATGGAGCAAACAACCTATAAGCGTAAAAGAATGTCTCCAGTAGCGAATCAAGGATGAAAATGGAGGGGTGCTCATAATATCCAATGTCCAACCCATAATGTAATAAAAACGTACTTAAAAAAATACATTCGTCGGTCTCATGCAAATATAATCTAAATTTGTACATATAAAAAAAAGGAATCAACTGTCGGTACCTTGTTAATCAAATACAATGACATAAACACATAAAAATCCATCAATGACCTGTAGATCAAATTAAACATAGAGTTTAGTATTATAATTCCAATTATAAACACAAACAAACAGTTTCACTAGGATCTAAAACATGCATTGGCATGTCCTCATTTGTTGGATTCCTTCGTGGGTAAAAATTATGCAATGTTTTATTCTTCATCCTTGCAAATTAATTGTCCTATGTATGTCTAAAATAAAGAATTGATTTACTGTAAATTTGCTGCAGTGATAATAATCAAATAAACCAAACTGAACACTGAACAGACTAGTGTTAGAGAGCAAAGAGATTGATTTACCTGTGCTGCTTGGCTGTGGTGTTGTGCTGGATGAGTGGACGTCACGCCGGCCGGGCGGTTGATCGTGCACGCAACTAGTCGTCCAGGACGTACGGCAGGACCTCCGCCGTATTGCCGATGCCGCCGTCTCGACTCGTTGTCGCGCACTTTGCGCCCTAATGATCACTGTGGCTGTTCAGATTCCCCGTCTATCTATGCAGTCAACAGGCCAACAGGCCAACAGTCAACAGCCCCAATGATACATTCACCACTGGAATAGCTCCTAGTTTCTTTATATTGAAATTTTACTGGAATAGCTCCTAGCTTCTTTATATTGAAACTTTGCTGTGGAGCTCCAATGATACATCCGTCACTGGAATCTAGTTTCTTTATATTGAGACTCTCCTATACATGTAGCCGGAAGAAACTCCCCTGATATACTGTTCTCTAATGTAAGTGTCTGATACGTGAATCTCATGAACTGTGGGGTCTATATGTTAACCTCTCAAAGTCAGAGGACAGTAAATTAGAGTATCTATTTCCCATGTAGCTATATGCATCTTTCGTTGCAGATTTGCAGGTAAGAACGTAATCGAAGACGTAATAAAGCTTTATACACACCACGCACGCGCCAATCCATGCACGTCAAATCACAACACGGAAGTAGCCCGACGCCTTGTGCACCAGTGCACGTGTACTCCGTCATGACGCAATATATGCACCAACTACGATCCGACGATTCGGCGAGCCATCGAGGGGTGGCCAGTGCCAAGCCAGCGCACTACGCTCCATCAGTCGCGAGTTCACGACGCGCGCTTTGCGTGACTCATGGATGTGCACTGATCATGCCGATGCATGACGCGTTGACGCGCCCAAGAGATTGCCATTGCCAGCCTACGCGTAGGCCTGGTCAAGTAGCCATGGCGCGGGGCAGCGGCGGAGACATCCCCTGACACATGCCGATTTGGAATCATGCGCGGTTCGTGGATTTTGCTATTTACAGGTAACATGAGACCGTGATTGAGCGTACTCAGGTCCTGTTTATTTTCAAGGACTTATTTTTAGTCACTGTCACATCGAATGTTTGTACACTAATTAGAAGTATTAAATATAGACTAAAAATAAAACCCATTTCATAATCTGGACTAATTTGCGAGACGAATCTATTGAGCCTAATTAATCCATCATTAGTCTATGTGATGCTACAGTAAACATGTGTTAGTTATGGATTAATTAGGTTTAAAAAATTTGTCTCGTGAATTAGCTCTCATTTATGCAATTAGTTTTATTATTAGTATATATTTAATACTCTTAATTAGCGCTCAAACATCCGATATGACATGGACTAAAAATAAGTCCCTGGAAACAAACACCCCTCAAGCTACACACCGGCACGCACACACACACCTATCCATGTCAAATCGCAAGCACAGACTGATCAACCGCTCACACTGTATGCTTACATGCACATTCGATCCGTGGCGGTGCAAATGCACCAATGCCAGTGCGTGTCATGCCGCGTTCAAGGTAGGCTGATGGACCCTTCACCTCACCCTGCAGCTGCATGCAAGTAGCTAGCGACATATCGAAACTAGCGCAAATTCTCTTATCCATGACAGCCTGTAACTTAACTGTATTTTGCGGGCCATCACAACAAATACATCTCAAACGGACGGATCTAAAAAGAGACCGATTGATATATGGTCGCAAGGACATATATATGTGCATAAAACTCAAGCCCGTCACGGATGACACCTATTAGTGATGGGCTCTAGTTTAGACCCGATTGAGATAACCTTCAATATCTCAATCGGTCCCTAAAAGAAGCCCGTCACGGATGATCGTCATCTGTGACGGGCACCAACTTGAGACCTGATTGAGATAACAATAACGCTCGTCACAAATGACATTAATCGGTGACGGGGTTTTATTTAGACCCGATAAAGATAACTTATATGCCCGTCACCGTTGTTATTTTTTGGACCGTTACAGATATTTATTACACACTATAAATACCCCCAACCGCCTAGTGTAACTGTATCCCACTATTCACTGTTTTGGTGGAAGGTTGAAGGGGGCGAAATCTTATTTTTTTTCCAAGGAAAACAGAAAATTGATAAACGTAAGTGAGAAATACTAATCAGTAATTTAGAAAATTCATCAATTCTCATTAATTTAGCAATACTTATCTTATAAGATGTTTCTCTATTTTTTTTCATTTCTGTAGCGATGGATCGAAGTTAGATGTATGCGAAAACTGTGAAACGTCATAGCCAAGAGTATAGAAATGGGGTATTAAATTTTTTAAACGACGCGGAGGAGGATAGGAAAAGAAGAAACAACGATTACATGTGTTGTCCATGTGCAGATTGCAAGAAATAGAATATGTTTGATAGCCGAGTGGATGTACACGCTCATCTGATACAACGAGGATTCATGGAGGGCTACACATGTTGGGTCAAGCATGGAGAGCAAGAATCAGGAAGTGGTGCAGCTGCAGACAGAAGTGGTGCACAAAATCAGGAAGATGAAGATGAGCATGACATTTTTGTACCTTCTCCATTGGACGGTGAAATGATTGATGTGGATCACGATCTGTTGCAAGATATGTTACGTGACGTTGAGGACCCAGCTTACAACGTGAGAGATTTCATGAAGTTCAACAGGTTGGTCAGTGACTCGGAGACGCCTCCATACGCCGGATGCAAAGCAAAGCACACCAAATTGTCAGCTACCTTGGACCTAATGAAGCTGAAGGCAAGTAGTGGATGGACAGACAAGAGTTTCACAGATCTTTTGGGAATTTTGAAGGCTGTGCTGACTGATGAGAACACATTTCCCGAGATGACATATGAAGCAAAGCATGTTTTGTGTCTACTAGGGTTAGAGGTCCGAAGAATTCACGCTTGTCCAAACGATTGCAAATTGTACCACAAGCAATATGCGGACTTAGATGCTTGTCCTGTTTGCAAGACTTCTCGATACAAGCGAAAGAAAAGTCCTAACGAAGGAAAGAAGTCAAAGCGGGGTGGTCCGACGAAGGTTGTGTGGTATCTACCTATCATTGATCGTTTCAAAAGAATCTTTGCCAACCCCAAGGAAGCGAAGTTAGTACGTTGGCATGCCACGGAGAGAAGGAATAACGGTATGCTAAGACACCCAGCGGATTCGATTCAATAGAGGAATATCGATCGAAAACACAGAGACTTTGCTGCCGACCCCAGAAACATGAGGATATGTCTACGTACGGATGGCATGAATCCCTTCGGAGATATGAGTAGTACTCGCAACACTTGGCCAGTTCTTATTGGAAACTTTAACCTACCGCCATGGTTGTGCTTCAAAAGGAAATACATTATGCTGTGCTTGCTAATGCAAGGACCGAAACAACCATGCAATGATATCGATGTGTTCTTGGAGCCTGTTATCGATGATCTTGAGATTCTCTGGAAAGAAGGTGTGGAAACTTGGGATGCATATGGTCAGGACAATTTCAAGCTACGAGTTCTATTGTTCTGCACCATTAATCACTATCCCGCACTTGGTAATCTTTTCGGACAAACTATGAGAGGAAAGAAGGCTTGGTCCGACTGTATGGAACATACACGTAGCCGGTGGTTGAAGAAATCACGAAAGATGGTTTATATGGGTCATAGGAGGTGGCTCCCGCTAGGTCACGTATTTAGAAGAAAGACGAAAATTTTCAACGGTAAGAGAGAATTTCAGCCTTCTCCCAAAGATTTGTCCGGAGATGAGGTCCACAACTTGGTCAAGGACATAACCAATGAGTTTGGGAAGAAAAGAAAACGTATTCAGACAAAGGACAAGGGTATGTGAAACAAAAAGTCCATATTTTGGCGACTACCTTACTGGAAAGATCTTGAGGTCCGTCATTACATTGATCTCTTGCATGTAGAAAAGAATGTGTGTGAGAGTTTGGTTGACCTGCTGCTGAATATTCCCGGGAAAGCAAAGGATGGGTTGAACACGCCCCTTGATCTACAGGAAATGAATATTCGCAGTGAACTTCAGCCCGTAACAGATGCAGAGACAGGTAGAGTGTACCTCCCTTCAGCCTGCCACACACTATCGAAGGATGAGAAGATCACAATGTTATTATGCCTAAAAGATATTAAAGTTCCATCGGGCTATTCAGCGAGGATAAGTAAGTACGTCAAATTGGATGATCTAAAACTGGTTGGAATGAAGTCTCACAATTGCCTCATGCTAATCACATAGATCTTGCCAGTTGCTATCAGAGGCATTCTTCAACCCAAAGTCCGTCACACGATCCAACGTTTGTGTGCATTTTTCAATGCAATCGGACAGAAAGTTATAGATCCCGAAGATCTAGATGGGTTGCAGACCAATATTGTCAATACCCTCTATCACATGGAGATGTTTTTCCCACTGTCTTTCTTTGATATCATGATTCGTCTCCCTGTTCATCTTGTGAAGCAAACAAAACTATGTGGCCTAGCTTTTCTAAGAGAAATGTACCCGTTCGAGAGGTACATGGGAGTTCTGAAGTCATACGTTCGGAGCAGAGCAAAACCAGAGGGGAGCATTATTGAAGGCTACACGACCGAGGAGGTTATTGAGTTCTGCGTTGATTACATGTCCGTGGCTGATCCTATTGGAGTTCCAGCATCTCGTCACGAAGGAAGGTTGTCTGGTGTTGGCACAATAGGGAGGAAAAGAATTAGACCCGATCAAGCTTCCTACGCACAGGCTCATTTTGCTATGCTCCAACATATGGCAGAAGTTGGCCCATACTTTGAGGAGCACTTTAGCGAAAAGCCGGCAACAGAACTTAGGGCGATCGGAGACGTGGATTAACAGAGGACATAACTCTCGATTCAATGAATGGTTTAAGAATCGAGTTACAATGTCGACGGATATCCCAAATGAGACAGTACAGTTGTTGGGGATGGGACCATGTTGGGCCATAGACACATGGAAAGGATATGATATTAATGGATACACATTTTACACCATCAAACAAGATGACAAAAGCACAGTGCAAAATAGCGCAGTCCGTATAGATGCATTCCAGGATCAAGTTGGGTCGAACACATACTACGGCCGCATTGAGCAGATCTGGGAGCTGAACTACGTGAAGTTCAAGGTTTCTTTGTTTCGTTGCCGTTGGGTGAATATACGCACTGGTGTTAAAGTCGATAAGGAAGGTTTCCCTTTAGTAGATCTATCCAAGGTTAGATACGCCTACGAATTTATGATGCAGCATTGGACACGTATTTCCGTTCTATTAAAATAGTAAATTGTTAAGTGCAATTTATAGAAATAACAAATTTTATTGTGAATTTTGTTAATTTGGTGAATTATTTAGTTAATTTAGTGAATTATTGTACTTTAATGAATTATTTGGTGAAATAAATGAATTATTTTATTTTAATTAATTATTTTGACTATAGGTCAACAATGGTCAACTCAGAAATAGCAAACAAATGTAAACATTATTTATTTTACATCAAAAAAATGAAAAATACTATCAGTGACGGGCCTTAAATAAGGCCCGATTGAGATGATTGAGATGATTGAGATGACTCATCTCAATCGGGCCTAGACTAGAGCCCGTCACGGATGACTCACCTGTGACGGGCAGTAGTTTAATGCCCGATTGAGATGACGTCATCTCAATCGGGCCTAGCCTAGAGCCCATCACAGATGAGTCATCCGTGACGGGCTCTAGTCTAGGTCCGATTGAGATGTTTGTTTGACCGTACTAAGATTTGGGTTCTCTCTCTCAGATCTACATCGAAAGTTTTTCTAAGTCCCCAAGAACCCTAGCGTCGCCGCCACGCACTGGGAGCTCGCCGCCACCGTCCAAGACACCTCGTACCGCCGGCCTCCCCGACCTCTGCCGCTGCCGGTCGCTGCCTCCACGCCGCCGGCCTTCCCGACATCCGCCGCTGCCATCATCCTCCCCAATCCGCCGGCTTCCCCGACCTCTACCGCTGGCCACCTCCTCCCCTAGCCGCCGCCACCGCCTTCAACCGCCGCCGGTAAGCATTTTTGAGTTTTTAAAATTTTTCATATGTGAAATTTGTGATATGTGCAATTTGTTATATTTGTGCAATTTGTGATACGTGCAATATTTAATATATGTGCAATTGTTGATATATGTGAAATTTGTGATATGTGAAATTTGTGATATTTGAAATTTGGGACTTAGGGTGATATTTGTGAAATTTGTGAGATGACCAATTGTCAAATTTGTGCGATATCACTTTTTATGCGAAAATGTAGATGGAATTTTTTTATATGTCAATTTTGTGATTTTTGTGACTTAGGATATTTGGTATATATGTAAAATTTGTGATGTGCGAGATATTAGGGGATGTGAGGTACATATGTGGATGAATAAGATTTAGTTAGTGATTTTAGTGATATGAGGATGAATAGGTTTTAGGACTTAGGGTTATTTTAGTGATGAAAGATGGTTGATGGGTGATTGATTTTAGTGTAGATAGTAAGTACGTTATCTAATCATCACAGAATACGAGGTGCGTAGGGTTCGACGTTGGTTTGATCGAGTTAGTCCATTCACAAAACTGATTAAGACACCGTCGGACTCCAGCGCACCTCGGATTCTGTTTTTTTTGATAATTAGTCATTTATGTATGGATTTAGTTCCTGGGTTATCAAGTTATCACAGAATACGAGGTGCTCCGGGTTCCAAGTTGGTTTGGTTGGGTTAGTACATATACGGAACCGACCAAGACACCTTGGCAACCAGAGCACTTCGTAATATGTCATTTCTCGATAATTAAGAAACGTATGAAAAGAAGCGACGTCAAGCGAGGAATCAACTAAAGTACAATAATTCATTCATTTCGAGCGAGTGATTTGAGGGAGGAGAGTTCTTAGCCATTTTAGGACTTAGTGATTTTAGGACTTAGATAGGAAATTTGTGATGTGGTTTAGAAAATTAATTAATTTTTTTATTTTGTAAGTTATTTAGACGATGTCTTAGCAAGGTGACCCAATGTCGACGACAACTAGTGGGTCCTCAAGGGCACGGACTCCTAGGGCAGGGAACAAAATCCCTAAGGAACGGTACGCCATAATAGAGGTGAACCAGGTTGGATTGCCGACCCGCCCCGAAATGTTTTGAGCCAGTTTAGGTCGATCTGCGGTGTCGTAGGGAGGGAGAACATCACAATTCTGGTGGATGACATCAAGCATGTGCCAGAAGCAGAGAAGAACGCTGCTTGGCTAAAATTCAAGGAAAGCTTCGAGTATCCTGCAGCCGACGAGGCCAGGCTGAAGTAGACTGCTTTCAAGATTATGGGCAATGCTTGGAAGAACTTTAAGAGCAGGCTGGTCACTGAGTACGTATTAAACCCGATGACTCCGGATCCAACTGAGAACTGGCCTTGCATCACGATAGACGTCTGGGAGACATTCTACGAGAAGAAGTCGACCCCCGAATCCCGGACCAGAAGCGAGGCTTATCAGGCACTCCAGGCTAGGAACTTGCACCCGCACAGGCTTGGCACCACAGAATACGCCGGGAAGCAAGAGAAATGGCAGGAGGAGGATGAAGTGGCAGCGGCAGCGAACACACCGCCGGTGTTTGGTGATATCCCACACCCACAGGCAAGGAACTGGGCCCTGGCAAGGTATCAGAAGAATGAAGATGGGACAATTTCACTGCCAAATCCCCAAGATCAACAAGTGTACGATAATATAGTAAGTGCCTAATCTCAATATTTGTTTGCATTGTTTCTGATGGACTTTTGATTTAAACCGAACTCATTTGTACTGCAGAAGGAGTTGGTTGTAGAGCAACAAGCCTCGCAAGAGGCATTCTCTCAAAGACGCGAGGACGACATACTCACTAAAGTGTTGGGCACCAAGGAACACTGTGGACGGACAAGGGGCCATGGCTCCAACGTTTTATGGAAAGTTGGATTTCCAGACTATGCGTGGCAGTACAAGAAGCGGACTGCCACGAAGGCGTAGATAGATGCACGCCTTGCTGCCCAGAACCGGGAGCAGGTCAGAGCTGAGTTGAGCTCTGAATTCGACGAGAAGTTCGAATCGATGAGGGCCCGTATCAGGCAAGAGATTCGAGATGAGCAACATAACTCGGAGGTTGCCGCTGCTGCTATGCAACAAGATTTTGCAAGTCCCATGCAAAGGCGCAACAGTTGCGCATCAACTGACGTGGGGGAAATTCCACCATCGGTCCCTGCCACCGTCGACCACATAACGGTAAAACTCTCGTCCATAATGCATAAAAGTCTTAACGAAACCATATGTTACATAATATTCTAAAAATATGGATGAATGTATCACAGGAACCAACGAGCTGCACCCTGACAGTTAGGGTGATACCGACCTTCACGGTTCCGGCAGCTGAGGGACTTGCGTTCGAGCTGACCCGAGAGACAAGAGTGCATGGGGTGCAACTTAGGGCTGACTGTGCGAAAGTGCAAGTTGACTCGGTGAAGCCCGAATTCGATCATTTCCCACTGAAGCATCCACCGAACGACGAGGTCCTAACCCTAGGAAATGCACGTGGTACCTTCATCCAATGGCCCAAGGACCTCATTGAGATAAGGGTGATTCCGAGGCAACCACTGCACCAAGCGATCGTCCGCCAGTACGACCTGCTCCTGCTCCCTGCTCCTTCAGCCCCTTGTTGACGATGAAATTTGGCAATCAATTTAATATACATGAATCGGAAACAAGATCCAATCCGAAGCGGATTTGAAGATACGTGGAAATCTCGGAAACAGAGTACGCATCGGCTGGAGTCCATATCGGCTGGAAGCCGAGTCCGATTGGGATAGCCGATAGGGCCGATGTAGCGTTGAAATCAATATCGGATTCGACAAAGAGCTTACAGTGGTATTGCCGGGCAAGGATAGAGTCCGATATTGGCAATTGTATCTATTAATTAGGAAATTTTATGTAATTTCCTTATAGATAATCACGATAACAGTCCACCTTAGGGACTTGTTCGTTAGTTGGATTTGTATTAGGATAATATGAGTCGTGTCTGTGATGGACAATGTTTGTAATTTCAGGTATAAATATAGGCCCGAGGTCTTGTAAGAAAAACAATAGATGTTCAATCAATCTCGGCGCATCGCCACCTTTGTTTTCTACTTTTCGACAAGTTTGTGCTTTCGAGTCGTGCTGCATCAGTTTGATCTTCGACGAAAAGGTATATCTTGTTATGGCGGTTTGCATTATCAGAGCTAGTGCTTACATCTTTATGACACTCTAGTTCTATCTTGTAAACTTCTGAGTGATCATATACATTATATAATTTAGATCGACACTGCAATCTACTTGCATCGGCTGGATTGTTTTTAGGGTTTCGTCGATATCGGCTAGATTACTTTGCTGGCTTAGATTATATAATGTATCCACCATCCCGAAAAGGCAACCATTGGCTTGATTTTCTAGATGTCATGCTTCTCGGTATACTTAATGCTGCATTGGTTAAGTCCAACCTATTAAGTCGTACTTAGAATCATGATATCTAGCCTGTTTTATGGTTGTTAATAAGGATAGTATCGGGGTTTCAGCCGATCTTATCTGGTATAGATGTTTTACATTGTTTTATGCTTTGCTTAATGTTCTATGTCTGCCCCTTATATCAGTATCTAATCTAATATAAATACATTGAACTTGATACCAATCTAATTGGTTATAGTTGAATATATTTATTACTAGAAAATATCCTAATATAAGGTTGTATCGGAGCTATAGCCGATACATGCTTAAATCTAGATATCGGCTATGACATGAGTCTACATAATCGTTATTTGATGTTATTTTAGACTTGGGCAATTTATACTGTCTCGGTTCAGTCTGATCTATCCCAATTGCTTATTTCTAAAGTAATATTGATATATTGGTTATATAATACTGATCTTTACAGCTGATATACTAGTTTTAGGGTTAGTTCTATCATTGATTATACCTTACAGTCTATTCATGCTTTATTGCATCGGCTAGGTTACATACGATATGAAATCGGCTGTCTGGCTGATGGACTATCATTTACTAACATATTTGCATATTTCTTCTTGTTGATTGCAGGATCAAATCAACTGGCATGCCCTCGAACCTAAAGTACTAATTTTGGACTTGCACTAGAGTAAAGCAAATCTCTCAGGCCAGTGTGTGTTTTTTTGCATCAACACGCTTTTGGCACACCCGGTGGGACATTATGTCATTATGTCGACGAATACTACTGAAGTCACAGAAGATAACATCCTGCCAATCACGATCGAGCAGTTGAACGACGAGCAGAGAGAAGAGATGAGGCAAATGCTAGATCAACTCTAGAAGCAGTACCTGCACTCGTTCACGGTAACTCGTCAGGGCATAGTTGTTCAAAGAACCAAAGTTGAGTTGCCGACGATCGTGAAGCAAGATCCAAGTACGTCCGTGGCAGGTGAAGAAAAGGACAAGCAACTCAAGTTCGAATCGAGTGGTGATGAGCTCCATACGATTCAAGATCGCATTGATTTGGCTGTACATCATGCCCTAATCAACCAGTCCGGAGTACTTGTAAATATTTTGACAAATATGATCAAGTCAGTAGTCGATGGAACAATAGCCGAAGAAAAAGCTAAAAGACCCATATATTTACCAGATGGCACGTTCCCAGGCTACAGGACTGTGAAGATAGAAATTGGCGGGAGTCAACGGACACTTCAAACCCAGGCTCCATCGGCTCCTTACTCCAGTTCAAATATCCCAACAATAATAACAAGGCCACAGCCGATCACTGGGGGGCAAGCGTCAACTCAACTAACACCAGAGCAATTAATGAGTATTCTCAATCCAAAGCCACCAGTTGTTGACACTTCGTATCAAATTCCTTCGGTCCCACAACAGTCGATTGGAATTGCACAGCCGATAAGCCAACAGTACAACACAGAGCAACTCCCTTATGTGCCACCTCAGGGCATATCGGCTGGCTTCAATCATACTTATCAACCTCATTCTCCACGGCCTCAGCCGATCCAATACGACCAATTCGATCAGATGCAACAGCTGTATGATGCACCACCATCACAGCAGCCGTGGGCCGATATGATTGCTGACGTTATGAGGGAGCAGTTTGGACTTAAACCCAAGGACAATGGCAACATGTATCGGCATCCATATCTAGAATATTTCGATCGGGTATCATTACCAAACTGATACAAGGTGCCAGACTTTTCCAAATTTTCAGGGCAAGACAACGTGTCAACTTATGAACATGTTAGCCGATTTTTAGCTCAATGCGGTGAAGCATCGGCTACGGAAGCCCTCAGAGTTAGACTGTTTCCACTCTCTTTATCTGGATCGACATTCACTTGGTTTTCATCTCTGCCTTACAATTCCATCAGAAGTTGGGCCGATCTGGAGAAGTAGTTTCATAAATACTTTGTCAGTGGAGTACAAGAGATGAAATTGTTAGACCTCACAGCTGTCAAGCAGAAATCAGATGAATCAGTACCAGATTATATCCAACGATTCAGAGATGATTCTGAGATGTGAGGAACATATGCTACAGTCTTGCCTTGACAGACTCATAGTTAGCCGATTTGGCTTTCCAAGGACTACTGGCGCCGATAAGGGAAAGATTTTCGGCTCAAGACTTTGAGAGCTTGACTCATTTAGCTCAGAAGGTTTCTGCCCACGAGACAAGATTCCAAGAGGCTAGGAAATTTATCAAAAAGGCCAATAATGTCAATAATATTTACAGCTATGATTCTGACTCCGAAGATGATGATCCAGAAGTCAATGCAGCCGAATGGGCTAGAAATAAGAAGACGGTGGTCTGTCAATGGGTCAAGAATTCAGGGAAGGAAGAAAGGTTTGATTTTGACATCACCAAGGCCGACAAGATTTTTGATCTTCTTCTTTAGGAAAAACAAATTTAACTGCCGGCAAGACATGTGATTCCATCGGCTGAAGAGCTGAAGAGGAGGAAATGTTGCAAGTGGCATAATACAGGATCTCATAGCACCAATGATTGCAAAATTTTCAGACAACAGATCCAATCGGCTATCGAACAAGGGAAGATCAAGATTGACGAATCCAAGAGGCCGATGAAGATAGATGGACATCCTTTTCCAGTAAACATGGTTCATTCTGGGTTTAACCAGAATTCTGCCGATGGAGGTAAAAATTACTCTAGAAATATCAGATTGGCTGACATGATCAGTAAATATCAAAGGAAACATCGAAGGGAACAGGAATTATATCACCATGATGATGAGCAATATTTTGATCCCCATTGGAGCTGTGAATTTTTCAGATTTTGCTGGAATGAAGGCATGAGGTTGCCATCTATTGAGGATTGTCCCGGACGCAGTGATTCTGATGTGCAATTTGTCCAAAGACCAAGCCGACAGAATGCAAGCATGCATCGGCCGATGCAGAGAAGGCTGCCAGTTCAAGAGAGACTTGGGCCGATCCAGCAAGATGATGATGAAGATGACTCACCAAGAGAGCCCAAGGTGCAACCACAATGGTGTCCTTCTGGGATTTTTACCAAAAATCAAAATAGAAGAGTTCAGAGGATGAGAAATAGAGAACAATACCGGGAGGTTGAAGGAGAAATCGAGCATCGGTTAAGGTAGAAAACAAAGAAGGTTTGGCGTGTGAAAAGCAAGGTGGTTTCAACCGATGAAGTCCAGACCGATCAAGATAGGAATCTCCAGAACAAGGGCAAAGTGTTGATGTCATCGGCGATAAATATGGTTTTCATGCTACCAGCTGAATATGCAGTTGAGCAAGTTGTGGAACAAGAAGAAGAGTTGCCATCGGCCAAGTTGATGCTATCTCCACAGCAAGCTGTTTTTGAAAAGCCCGAAGGAACTGATTATCGGCACCTTAAGCCACTGTATGTCAAGGGATTTGTCAATGGCAAGCGATGTCAAAGATGTTAGTTGATGGAGGAGCAGCTGTAAATCTGATGCCATATTCAACATTCAGGAAGCTTGGGAAGAATTCAGAAGATTTGGTCAAGACCAATATGGTTCTAAAGGATTTTGGCGGGAATCCATCTGAAACCAAGGGAGTTTTGAATGTGGAGCTGACCATAGGCAGTAAAACAATTCCTACCACGTTCTTTGTAATTGATGGGAAGGGTTCCTACAGTCTGTTGCTGGGAAGAGATTGGATCCATGCTAACTGTTGTATTCCCTCAACAATGCACCAAAGCTTGACTCAATGGCAAGGAGACCAAATCGAAATCGTGCCAGCCGACAGGTCAGTCAATGTAGCTAGTGCTGATTTATCTTTTTTGGGAGATGGAAAGAATTGATTACTTATCTGGAAAAGTTTGGCAAGGAGATTACTTAAAAGTTTCTGATTATGCCGTACAGCCAACCGGAGATGGAGAGCCCCAATTGTTATTTTGAGGGCGCCGTAGAGGGTTCCAATTTCTACACAAAGGATATTGTTTAAAAATGAATCCTACTAAGTGTGCTTTTGGTGTATCGGCTGGGCAATTCCTTGGGTTTTTGGTGCATGAGCGTGGGATTGAGATACCCCAGAGGAGTTCTGAGGCAATCAAAGATATAAAACCTCCAGAAGACAAAACTAAGTTGCAATCACTGATTGGCAAGATAAATTTTGTTCGGCGTTTCATATCAAACTTGTCTGGCCGAATAGAACCGTTCACTCCATTATTGAGGTTGAAAGCCGATCAAGAGTTTGTCTGGGGAGAAAAACAGCAGCAAGCATTGGATAAAATCAAGGAATATTTGAGTACTCCTCCAGTTCTTATACCACCACAGAAAGGGCTTCCTTTCAAGTTATATTTGTCGGCCGATCAGAATTCTATCGGTTCAGTTTTGATCCAAGAGGTTGAAGGTAAAGAAAGAGTGATATTTTATCTCAGCAGAAGACTTCTGGATGCAGAAACAAGATATTCACCCGTGGAGAAATTATGCTTGTGTTTATACTTTTCTTGTACAAAATTAAGGCATTATTTGCTTTCCAATGAGTGCATCATAGTACGTAAAGCCGACGTAGTGAAATACATGCTATCGGCTCCAGTTCTGAAAGGACGACTTGGGAAGTGGATTTTTGCTTTATCAGAATTTGACCTCAGGTATGAATCTGCTAAGGCAGTTAAAGGGCAGGCAATAGCCGATTTCATCGTTGAACATAGGGATACAAGTATTGATAATGTTGATATTATGCCATGGACTTTGTTCTTCGATGGATCTGTTTGCACTCATGGTTGTGGTATCGGTTTAGTGATCATATCGCCTCGGGGGGCAAGTTTTCAGTTTGCTTTTACTATCAAGCCTTACTCTACAAATAATCAAGCCGATTATGAAGCTGTTCTGAAAGGGTTGCATTTGTTAAGAGAGGTTGAAGTCGATGCTGTTGAAATCATGGGTGACTCATTATTGATGATTAGTTAATTATCTGGGGAATATGAGTGCGAAAATGATGTTTTGATGGTCTACAATGAGAAATGTCAAGGGTTGATGAAGACTTTCAAGATAGTAACTTTGAAACATATCCCTAGGGAGCAAAATGTTGAGGCCAGTGATCAAGCTCAAGCTGCAGCAGGTTACAAGCCGATGTTACAAGGAATTGAAGTAGAAGTAGCCTGCATACCAGCCGATGATTGGAGGTTCGATATTTTTGAATATTTGACGAATCCTTCCAAATCGGTTTCAAGGAAATTACGATATAAGGCTCTCAAATATGTCATATTGGATGATACATTGTACTATTGGACGATTGATAGAGTTCTGTTGAAATGTTTGAGCTTGGAAGAAGCGAAGATTGTCATGTGTGAAGTTCATGAGGGAATTTGTGGGACACATCAATCGGCTTACAAGATGAGATGACTAATTCGAAGAGTTGGATACTTTTGGCTGACAATGCTGGAAGATTGTTTCAGATATTACAGGGGATGTCAAGATTGTCAGAAATTTGGAGCAATATAGAGAGCACCAGCATCGGCTATGAATCCTATTATTAAGCCATGGCCGTTCAGAGGTTGGGGTATTGATATGATCGGCCAGATCAACCCACCGTCAAGTAAAGGGCATAAGTTTATATTGGTTGCAACTGATTATTTTACTAAGTGGGTTGAGGCTATTCCTTTGAAAAAGGTTGACAGCAAAGATGCTATTGAGTTTGTCAAGGAACACATTATATACCGCTTTGGTTTGCCACAAACAATTACGACTGATCAAGGTTCAATCTTTGTGTCTGATGAGTTTGTTCAGTTTGCTGATAGCATGGGGATCAAGTTGTTGAATTCTTCACCATATTATGCATAAGCAAATGGGCAAGCTGAGGCATCCAATAAGAGCTTGATGAAGTTGGTTAAGAGAAAAATTGCAGAATATCCCAAGAAGTGGCATACTATTTTAGCCGAAGCATTGTGGTCCTATCGGATGGCTTGTCATGGTGCAATTCAAGTACCTCCTTATCAACTGGTTTATGGGCATGAAGCTGTGTTACCATGGGAAACCAACATCGGCTCTAGGAGGATTTCTTTACAAGATGAGTTGACAGCCGATGACTATTATAATTTGATGGTTGATGAGTCAGAAGATTTGGTTCAAGCTAGGTTGCGAGCTTTTGATAAAGTTAGGAAAGACAAGGAGAGAGTTGCCAGGCATTATAATAAAAAAGGTTGTGCCCAAATCTTTTGAAGAGGGTGAGCTTGTTTGGAAATTGATGTTGCCGATAGGGGCCAGAGATAATAAATTCGGCAAGTGGTCACCGAATTGGGAAGGGCCTTTTCAAGTTCATAAATATGTTTCTAAAGGGGCCTATATGTTAAAAGGACTTGATGGAGAAGTTTTTGGAAGAGCACTTAATGGAAAATACGTGAAGAAATATTATCCAAGTGTTTGGATTGGATCATAATCGGCTGTGTTCTGCCGATTTTTATCAACGGCCGATATGGTTCATATCGCCCTTAGACTTTTATTTTTGTCATAATCGGTTGTGTGCTGCCGATGTATGTTGGCCGATATTTGTTATATCGCCCTTAGTCCTGTTTAATTTTGCCTTTGTTTATCAATATGCCAAAATTAGGGGGGCATATGTAAGATAAAAAATGAGGTATTTCAACGCAAAATATACATAAAGGATATCAGAGTATGCATAAAGGATATCAGGGTAGCTGTTACAAGTGTTCTAGCCGATTACACGATTGATTACAAAAATTTTCTAAGTCCCTATTACAAGCTATCATTGGGATAGATAGCGCTGGATAGCCGATATCGCCTTCTGCCGAATTTCTTCAACTTCGGCTATTGCTTGAGCGTCTTAGGCATCGGTTCCAGGGATGACTTTCAGGGATTTAGTCATATTGGCCACATTCTTGATTGCTGCTTTGAGTTTCCCTTTCTGCTCTTCAACAGCTTTTGGGAGATCGGCTAATTTCTGTTTCTCCAAAGCAAGCTTGGCATTACACTCTTCAAGTTTGGCCAAGAGCTCAATTCTTTCGGCTTCTAGTTGATCTATAGTAGATTTGATTGGCTCTTCGGCTAACTGGTCAAGTTTTTCCTTCTCAGCATGCACAAGTTGCCGATTGGCTTGAATGGTAGCTTCAATGCTCTTTTTCTCTAGCCGATCTGCTATTCTTTGTCTGGCCTTCTCCAGTTTGAATTGGTGTTGCTCAAGATAGACAGCTGGAGTAATGATATTTGATAACTCATCTGGGATTAAAGCTTGAATTTCCTGAAATCTGGCCCGGATAGAGCTACAGTTGACTACTAAGCTATCTAGAGATGCTTCTAGCCGATGGGATATGTCCTCGAGATTTATTTTTACATCATCGGCTAGAGGAGCTAAGGCTTTACTTGTGATGTCTCCTTTTGTTTCCTCATCGAGATAATCCTTGATATCAAAGGAGAATAAGTCGGCTAGAACCTGCAGAACGGAGATAAAGGGGATGTAAGTAACAGAACATGTTGTGTAGCCGATTTGATTTTTCGTAGGATGAAAGACTTACAGGGATAGCAGGAGCAGCAGCTTCTTCCTCCGCAATGTGATGACTGCCAACAGCCAATGCAGTATGTTCACTTGAAACTGGCTGTGTTGGAGGCGATGGTGGAGAGGGGGGCTAACAAATTTTGAACGATTTAAACAAGTGTTAACTAGTATCGGCTAAGAATAAGTTTGAAATTTTAAGAGTTCAAGATTTACCAGAGGGATTTGAGGAGTTGGTTTAGTCGATACTTGTGTTGGTTTTTTCTTCTCGGCTGGTTTTTTCTTCTGCAAAGAGCAAAGTTTGAATAGTGAGATTGGTGGTAAATGAAGAAATTTTGTAATAAAGAAGATGATCTTACTCTGGGTTGCCGAGAGAACATTGCTGGAGCAGCAGGAGTTGTAGGAGTCCTTTTTGGAGCTGGAGAAGCTGTTGGAGTTTTTTCCCCTACGTCACTCAATTCGGCTGCAGCTTCATCTATGGCTTGCTCAATGGCTGTTTCATCCAAGACGTCTTCAATATCATCAGCTGGTGGAGGTGGTTGTTTCTTGGACTTTTTCTTGGCAACTGGTGGTATAGCAGTTGGTGCTTTGGCTTTCCTCTTCTTGCCTGCATCGGCTGGTTCCCTTATTTGCCCTTGAAGTAAACTTGAAGTCTTGGGGGCATGATAGCCGATGCTAGGAGGAGCAAGACCACACCCGTTTGGTAGCAATCCTGCAGCATATTCAATATCCCTGCCACTTTTACTTGTGTGGGGAGGAGATAAGTCTGTGATCTGTAAAAGCAAAGATAGCATATAAGGTTAAATGCAGAATCGGCTGGTAGATGTAAAGTAGGAATTAACAGAAGGGATAATGGAGTTACCTGAGGGATCATGTCGGGGAAGAGATCTGTCATGTAGACTGTAGCCGATTGATGGAAAAGGTGTTGTTTCCATTCGGCCCACCATGCATTAAAAGCCTTACTCCTGAACATGGCTAACTCAATATTGTTGATACTGCCGAGGGGAGGCCCTGGGATGTTGAGTAGCCGATCCATCATCAGACTTGAAGTTATTTCTCCTCTGCACTGGATCTTATCGGCAAACCACAAGCCGATTGGGAGCTGACCCATGCCAAATTGTCTAGCTGAGCTCATGGGATGATAGAATTCATATGACACCTTGATATTTCTGCCCTGGTGGATGCCGACAGGGAGAATGCATGGGCTTATTGCTGCAGCGAAGACTTCTCTGGA
This sequence comes from Oryza punctata, assembly GCA_000573905.2. Classification (NCBI taxonomy): domain Eukaryota; kingdom Viridiplantae; phylum Streptophyta; class Magnoliopsida; order Poales; family Poaceae; genus Oryza; species Oryza punctata. The sequence continues at coordinate 21,020,833 of CM002492.2, read as the reverse complement.
CTTTTGAAATTTCTTATGGTTGATTTCTTCAAATCTAAAGTCCGATGGTAACTCAAAGTTGATTGATTCTTCATAAAACAACCAGATTCTAGCATTTTTCTGAAAGCCGTCATAAAAACTAAAGAACCAATCTTTGAGCAGTTCGGCTGACAGTTTTGCTCCAGCATCGGCTGATGTAGAAGCATACTCTCCGAAGGAAGTGCATCTCCGATGGGTGATTTCTTCTCCATCTTCATCGGTAATCGGCTCAAGTCTTGGGAATTCTGCTTCTATCAGGGATGGCCGATTTACAGCTTTCATTGCTACTAAGTTAAGCCAAGTCTGGAGTAGCCACCAGGGACCATCTGCGCTGACAACAGAGCCAATGGCTAGTTTGGCTGATGCATTGTTCAGAGTCTGATGAAGATAGCCGAGCAAGATTTTTCCTAAAGGAAATTGTCTTTTTTCCTCAAGTGCTTCGGCTATGTGCTGCCAGTTGGAGGTTGGGCCAGAGCTACATCCACAAAATAGATATTTTTCCAACCACATTAACAAGAAGGCAGTGTGCTCTCTGGGGGTAACTGAGCCTTGACCCATATTGGCTGAAATAAATCAAGACCATCCTCCTATACTCTTGGTTTTGAAATCAAATCTGTTTTTAGAGTTCAACATCATGGGGTTGGACGATGTGGTGATGTCAAGACCAGTGAGCATGGTAATATCCAACAGATTGGGAGTCATTGGTCCTTGGTTGAACATGAAGGCATTGATAGTATTGGACCAAAAGTATGTGGCTGTTGACGATGAAATTTGGTAAGCAAATCTATCTACAAGGATCGAAAACACAACATAGTCTGAAGCGGATTTGAAAATATGCAAGGATATCGGAAACAGAGTGCACATCGGCTGGAGTCCGAATCGGCTGTGGATTGATCGGTAGAGTCAGAGTTGGACAAGGTTAGCCGATGGAGCCGATGTCGGTGATGTGACTTGGTACACGTCATCAGGTTGTGCTGACGTGCTTCGTGTGTATTGCCATGCACGGATAAAGTCCTGAGAAGGCAATTGTATCTATTAATTAGGATATTTTATGTGATTTCCTTATAGATATTCCCGGTAAGAGTTCGCCTAAGGGACTTGTTGGTTAGTTGGATTTGTATTAGGATAATATGAGTCGTGTCCGTGATGGACAATGTTTGTAATTTCGGGTATAAATATAATCCCGATGTCTTGTAAAGAACAACAACACACGTTCAATCAATCTCGGCGCATCGCCAAACCTTTGTTTTCTACTTTCGACAAGTTTGTGCTTTCGAGTCGTGCTGCATCAGTTTGATCTTCGGCAAAAAAGGTATATCTTGTCATGGCGAGTTACATCATTAGGGCTAGTGCTTACATCTCTATGACACTCTAGTTCTTTGTTGTGATTCTCCGGGTTATCATATATGTTATATAACTTAGATCGACAATGCAATCTACCTGTATCGGCTAGATCCTTTCTAGGGTTTCATCGATATTGACTAGATTACTTTGTTAATCTAGGTTATATAATGTATCCACCATCCCGAAAAGGCAACCATCGGCTTGATTCTTTAGATCTCATGTTTCTATTTATACTTAATGCTGCATTGGTTCAGTCCAACCTATTAAGTCGTATTTAGAATCATGGTATCTAACCTGCTTCATGGTTGTTAATAAGGATAGTATCGGGGTTTCAGCCAATCTTACCTGATATAGATGTTTTACATTGTGTTATGCTTTGTTTAATATTCTATATCTGCCCCTTATATCAGGATCTAATCTAACATAAATATATTAAGCTTGATATCAATCTAATTGGTTATAGTTTAATATATTTATTACTAGAGAATATCCTAGCATAAGGTCGTATCGGAGCTATAGCCGATACATACTTAAACCTAGGTATCGGCTATGACATCAATCTGCATAATGATTGTTTCATGTTATTTTTAGACTTGGGCAATTTATACTGTCTCGGTTCAGTCCGATCTATCCCAATTGCTTATTTCTAAAGTAATATTGATATATTGATTATGTAACACTGATCTTTACAGCCGATATACTAGTTTTAGAGTTAGTTCTATCATCAACTATACCTCACAGCCGATTCATGCTTTATTGCATCGGCTAGGTCGCATACGATATGAAATCGGCCCTATGGCCGATTGTCTATCGTTTACTGATACTCTCTGCATGTTTTTCTTGTTGATTGCAGGATCAAATCAACTGGCACGTCCTTGAATCTGAAACCCTAATTTTGGACCTGCACTAGAGTAAAGCAAACCTCTCAGGCCAGTGTATGTTTTTTGCATCAACACGCTTTTGGCACGCTCGGTGGGACTCGTGTCATCATGTCTCCAAACATCACTGAAGTTGCGGAGGACAATATCGTCGCGGTTACACCCGAACAGCTGAGTGACGAACAGAAAGAAGAATTGCAACAAATGCTGAACCAACTCCAAAATCAATATTTGCACTCGTTCACAGTCACCCGGCAAGGCACGATCATCCAAAGGACCAAGATCCAAGTACCGACGATCGTGAAGCAAGACCCAAGTACTTCTGGATCCGGGCAAGAGAAGGATAAACAAGTGAAAACCGAATCAAAGCAACGAATAATTGCACACATTGCAAGATCGCATCGATTCGGCTGTACATCATGCGCTAGTCAACCAGTCCGGAGTACTTGTCAATACTTTAACAAACATGATCAAATCGGTAGTAGACGGAACGATAGCCGAAGAAAAGGCTAAAGGACCTATTTACCTACCAGATGGCACGTTCCCAGCATATAGAACTGGGAAGATAGAGATTGGCGGGAATCAGACAAATCAACAAATGCTTCAAACCCAGGCTCCATCAGCTCCCTTCTCAAGTTCAAATATTCCATCAATCCTAACCAGATCGCAGCCGATCACTGGGGGGCAAGCATCAACTCAATTAACACTAGAACAGTTGATGAGTATTCTTCATCCAAAACCACCAGCTGTTGACACATCTTACCAAATTCCTTCGGTTCCACAACAGCCGATTGGAATTACTCAGCCGATAAGCCAGCAATACAGTACATAACAACTTCCTTATGTGCCACCACAAGGCATATCGACTGGCTTCAATAATCTTTATCAGCCTCACTCACCACGACCCCAGCCGATCCAATACGGCCAGATGGATCCAGTACAACAGCAGTATGGTGGAGCAACACCTCATCAACCCTGGGCCGATATGATCGCTGACGTCATGAGGCAGCAATTTGGACTTAAACCGAAAGATAATGGCAACATGTATCGGCATCCATATCCAGAATACTTTGATCGGATTCCGTTGCCAAACCGATACAAGGTGCAAGATTTCTCTAAATTCTCAGGACAAGACAATATATCAACCTACGAGCACATTAGCCGATTTTTAGCTCAGTGTGGTGAGGCATCGGCTACAGAAGCTCTCAGAGTTCGCTTGTTCCCACTCTCATTGTCTGGATCAGCATTCACTTGGTTTTCATCATTGCCATATAATTCAATCAGGAGCTGGGCCGATTTGGAGAAACAATTCCACAAGTACTTTTTCAGTGGAGTACAAGAGATGAAGCTATCGGACCTCACAGCTATTAGACAGAAATCAGACGAATCGGTTCCGGATTATATTCAACGATTCAGAGACGTGAGAAATAGATGTTAGAGCCTATCTTTATCAGATTCTCAACTAGCCGATTTAGCCTTTCAAGGTTTGCTGGCGCCAATCAGAGAGAGGTTCTCGGCTCAAGACTTTGACAGTTTAGCACACTTGGCTCAGAAGGTATCGGCTCACGAGACAAGATTTCAAGAGGTTAGGAAATTCATCAAAAAGGCTAACAATGTAAATAATGTCTACAATTATGATTCTGACTCTGAAGATGCAGACCCAAATATCAATGCAGCCGAATGGGCTAGGAACAAGAAGACGGTGGTCTGTCAATGGGCTAAGAATTCGGCTACGGAGGAAAGGTTTGACTTTGAGGCCGATAGGATCTTCGATCTCCTTCTTCAGGAAAAACAGGTTCAACTGCCAGCAGGACATGTCATCCCATCGGCTGAAGAGTTGAAGAAAAGGAAGTACTGCAAATGGCACAACACAGGGTCTCATCACACTAATGATTGCAAAATTTTCAGACAACAGATCCAGTCGGCTATCGAACAAGGAAAAATTAAGATTGATGGATCCAACGTGGTGAAGCGGCCGATGAAGATAGATGGACACCCTTTCCCGGTTAATATGGTGCATCCTGGATACAACCGGAGCACAGCCGATAGAAATAAAAACCACACCAGGAGTATCAGACCGGCTGGCACAATCGGCAAGTATCAAAACAGGAGCCAATGGCAAGAGGAGACATATCCTGATGAAGAAGAAAGATATTTTGATCCCCATTGGAGTTGTGGATTTTTCAGGTTCTGCTGGAACGAAGGTATGAGGCTACCATCTATCGAAAATTGTCTTGGCTGCAGTGATCCTGATGTCCAATTCATCCAAGAACCAAGCCGACGACATGCAATTACACATCGGCCAAGACAATCAAGGCTGTCAGTACATGAAAGACTTGGGCCAATGCAACAAGACAATGACGAAGATGACTCACGTGGAGAATCTAAGCCAATGCACCCCCAATGGTGTCCCTCTGGGATATTCACCAAGAATCAAAAGAGAAGAGTTCAAAGGATGAGGAACAGGGAGCAATTCCAGGAGGTTGAGGGTGCAATTAAGCATCGGCTGCGGCAGAAAACGAAGAAAGTATGGCGCGTGAAGAGCAAAGTGGTGCCAACCGACGAAGTCGAAGCCGATCGCAGCAAAAATCAACAACGCAAGGGCAAGGAAGTGATGTCATCTGAGATAAATATGGTCTTTATGTTGCCAGCCGAATATGCAGTAGAGCAAGTTGTCGAGCAAGAAGAAAATATGCTATCGGCTAAATTGATGTTATCTCCACAACAAGCTGTTTTTGAGAAGCCCGAAGGAACAGATCATCGGCACCTCAAGCCACTTTATGTTAAGGGATTTGTCAATGGTAAGCCGATGTCAAAAATGCTAGTCGATGGAGGGGCAGCTGTTAATTTAATGCCTTATACAACATTCAGAAAGCTTGGGAAGAACTCAGAGGACTTGATCAAAACCAACATGGTTCTGAAGGATTTTGGCGGGAACCCATCTGAGACCAAGGGAGTTTTGAATGTGGAGCTAACCATCGGCAGTAAAACAATTCCAACCACGTTCTTTGTTATTGACGGGAAGGGTTCCTACAGTCTGTTGTTAGGAAGAGATTGGATCCATGCCAACTGTTGCATCCCTTGAACAATGCATCAAAGCTTGATTCAATGGGAAGGAGACCAAATCGAAATCGTGCCAGCCGACAGGTCAGTCAATGTAGCTTGTGCCGATTTGTCTATTTGGGAGATGGAAGGAATTGATTGTTTATCTGGTAAAGTTTGGCAAGGAGATTACTTAAAGATTTCTGATGATGCCATACAGACAACAGGAGATGGAGAGCCCCAATTCTTGTTTTGAGGGCGCCGTAGAGGGTTCCAACCTATACACAGAAGACACTATTGATGATCTCGACGGCAAGCTTGGGCAAGGTTTTATGTCGGCCGATGAACTAGAGGAAATCGACATTGGACCAGGTGATAGGCCTAGGCCGACATACATTAGTAAAGGTTTACCAAAAGAACTTAAATGTAAATTAATTGCACTATTAAAGGAGTATAGAGATTGTTTTGCCTGGGAATACTATGAGATGTCAGGACTTAGCCGATCGATAGTTGAACATCGGCTCCCTATCAAACCAGGCTATCGGCCGTACAAGCAACCCCCAAGACGTTGTAAAGCTGCGATGCATGATGTTATTAAGGCCGGAATTACAAGACTCTATGATGCTGGCTTCATCAGACCATGCTGATATGCTGAGTGGATTTCCAATATAGTACCAGTTATCAAGAAAAACGGCAAGCTCAGGGTTTGTATTGATTTCAGAGATCTAAACAAAGCTAAACCGAAAGATGAATATCCAATGCCCGTAGCCGATCAACTTGTAGATGCAGCATCTGGGCATAAGATTATCAGCTTCATGGATGGCAATGCTGGTTATAATCAGATTTTTATGGCCGAGGAGGATATTCACAAGACTGCTTTTAGGTGTCCTGGTGCTATCGGCTTGTATGAGTGGGTAGTTATGACTTTCGGCTTGAGGAGTGCTGGTGCTACATATCAGAGAGCCATGAATTATATTTTTCACGATCTCATCGGTGCATTGGTGGAGATATATATAGATGATGTGGTGGTTAAATCCAAGGAAGTTGATGATCATATAGCCAATTTGAAACAGGTCTTAGAACGAGTAAGGAAGTTTGGGTTGAAAATGAATCCTACCAAGTGTGCTTTTGGTGTATCGGCTGGTCAGTTTCTTGGATTTCTGGTTCATGAGAGAGGGATTGAAATTTCTCAGAGGAGCATTGAAGCAATTTAAGATATCAAACCCCCGGAAGATAAAACTAAGCTACAATCATTGATCGACAAGATTAATTTTGTTCGGCGTTTTATATCAAATCTGTCTGGCCGAATAGAACCATTTACTCCTTTGCTAAGGTTGAAAGCCGATCAAGAATTTATCTGGGGAGAGAAGCAGCAGCAGGCTCTGGATAATATCAAGGAATATTTGAGTACCCCTCCAGTTCTTATACCACCACAGAAAGGGATTCCATTTAAACTTTATTTATCAGCCGATTAAAATTCTATCGGCTCAGTCTTGATTCAAGAGGTTGAAGGAAAAGAAAGAGTTATATTCTATCTCAGTAGACGCCTGTTGGATGCAGAAACAAGGTATTCACCTGTGGAGAAGTTATGCTTATGCTTATATTTTTCTTGCACGAAGTTGTGGCATTATCTACTATCCAATGAGTGCATTATAGTTTGCAAGGCCGATGTAGTAAGATACATGCTATCGGCTGCAGTGTTAAAAGGACGAATTGGGAAGTGCATCTTTGCTTTCTCAGAATTTGATCTTAGATATGAATCGGCTAAGGCAGTTAAAGGCAAGCGATAGCCGATTTCATAGTTGAACACAGGGATACCAGTGTTGATAATATCGACATCATGCCATGGACTTTATTCTTTGATGGATCAGTTTGTACTCATGGTTGTGGTATCGGCTTGGTGATAATATCGCCTAGGGGGGCAAGTTTTCAGTTTGTTTTTACTATTAAACCATACTCAACAAATAATCAAGCGGAATATGAAGCTGTTCTCAAAGGGTTGCAGTTATTAAGAGAAGTCGAAGCCGATGCTGTTGAGATCATGGGTGATTCATTGTTGGTGATAAGTCAATTATCTGGGGAATATGAATGCAAGAATGATACCTTAATAATCTATAATGAGAAATGCCAGGAGCTGATGAAGACATTCAAGATGGTTACTTTGAAGCATATTCGTAGGGAGCAAAACGTTGAAGCCAATGATTTAGCTCAAGGCGCATCAGGATATAGGCCGATGTTACAAGGGATTGAAGTAGAAGTGGCCTGTATTCCAGCCGATGATTGGAGGTTTGATGTTTTTGAGTATCTAAAGAATCCTTCAAGACTAGTTTCAAGGAGATTAAGGTATAAAGCTCTTAAGTATGTTCTCTTGGATGATGTATTATACTATCGGACGATTGATGGAGTTCTGTTGAAATGCTTGAGTATGGAAGAGGCTAAAGTTGTAATGTGTGAGGTTCATGAAGGTATTTGTGGGACACATCAATCGGCTCATAAAATGAAGTGGTTACTTCGAAGGGTTGGATATTTTTGGCCGACAATGCTGGAAGATTGTTTCAGATATTACAAGGGTTGTCAAGATTGTCAGAAGTTTGGAGCAAGTCAGAGAGCGCCAGCATCGATTATGAACCCTATTATCAAGCCGTGGCCGTTCAGAGGTTGGGGTATTGATATGATCGGCCAAATCAATCCACCATCAAGCAAAGGACATAAATTCATATTGGTTGCGACTGATTATTTCACTAAGTGGGTTGAGGCAATTCCTTTGAAGAAGGTTGATAGTCAGGATGCGATCAATTTTGTCAAAGAGCATATTATATACAGATTTGGTTTGCCACAAACAGTTACAACTGATCAGGGTTCTATATTTGTATCGTACGAGTTTGTTCAGTTTGCTGATAGCATGGAAATTAAGTTGTTGAATTCATCACCATATTATGTACAAGCCAATGGACAAGCTGAAGTATCTAACAAGAGTTTGATTAAGTTGGTCAAAAGAAAGATAGCCGAATACCCCAAGAAGTGGCATAGTAACAAGAAGGTTGTACCCAAATCTTTTGAGGAAGGCGAGCTGGTTTGGAAATTAGTGCTGCCGATAGGGGCCAGAGATAATAAATTCGGCAAGTGGTCCCCGAATTGGGAGGGTCCGTTTCAAGTTCATAAATGTGTTTCTAAAGGGGCCTATATGTTAAAAGGACTTGATGGAGAAGTATTTGGAAGAGCACTTAATGGAAAATACTTAAAGAAATATTACCCAAGTGTTTGGATTGGTTCATGATTGGCTATGGTTTGCCGGTTGATGGTTGATAGCCGATGTATTTACATCGCCTTTAGATGGCCGATATTTTTATCGCCCTTGGACATGTAAGTTTGCAGCATTGTGTTCCCTATTACAAACTTGGGGGGCATGGAGGAGACAATTTAAAGTTGGGAATTTTTGAGCAAAATTTTCGGCTCGACAGCTAATAGCATAAGGTATTCCAGCATTTGTCAGAGAACAAAATCGGCTCAATGGCCAAAATATATGTTACTGCAAAAATGTTTCAAGACAATTTATAGTTTGAGTTACATTAAGCCAAATATTTTTGAATAGCCGATATAGCTCTTTGCCTGATTTGTTCTACTTCTTCAATGGCTTGAGCATCGGCTGCATCAGTTCCTGGGATTGGCTTCAGAGCTTTACTCAGGGCAGCAAGATGTTTAACAGATTTCTTGAGCTTGAGTTTTTAGACTTCGATAGCTTTGGGCAAGTCGGCCAATTTTTGTTCTTCGGTGGTGATTTCAGCTCTGCAAGCCTCAAGTTGCTGCAGGAGATCAGCTTCTTTCTTTTTCAAATCTTCAATCTTCTGTTGAGTTGAGTTTAGTCCAGCCTCTAGTTTATCTAGCTTGGATTTCTCCTCAGTGATTTGTTGGCGGCTGGATTGGACATTTGCTTCAAGAGCGGCACGCTCTAGCCAATCTGTGATTCTTTGTCTGGCTCTCTCCAATTTAAAACGGTGTTGCTCGAGGAAGACTCTAGGAGATATCATCTCTATAAGTTCATCAGGGATTTGATTTTGGATTTCTTCAAACCTTGCCCTGATTGGCCCACAGTTTACAACTAGTGCATCAAGGGAAGCACTCAGCCGATCTGCACTGTTAGCTAAGTTCCTTTTTAAGTCTTCAGAAATTGGGGAGATGACTTTTCTAGTTGTTTCTTCCTCTTCATCCAGGAATTGTTTTATGTCAATGGAGAACATATCGGCTAGTAACTGAAATAGGAGAAGGTTGATAAGTAATAAAATTGAATATGAGCTGATAGGTATAAATATGGAGAGTGCTTACAGGTATCTGGGGAGTTGAAGTTGTGGTAGCAATCTCGTCATCTTGTTGGCAAGCTGCGGCCGATTGAGTATGCTCACTGGATGCTTGTTGAGGTGGTGTTACCTGCGGAGGCTATAAAGATAATAAATAGTCAGTATCGGCTAAGGATGAAATTAAAATTGGGGTGAGTTAAAATTACCGGTACTGGTGATGAGATTGGTTTCTTCCTTGTAGCAACTTGTTTCTTCTTGGGCTGCAAGGATGGATGAGTTGAGAGAATTCGAAACATGGAAATAAATGATGATAAGTCGGAATATCTTACTTGTGTTTTTTGAGGAGATTTTGGAGGACTTGGAGTTTTTGCAGTTTGAGATTGTACTACAGGAGATGTATCAGCTTGGGGTGTAGAAATTTCGGCTGTGTCACTGATTTGGGCAGCAGCTTCATTGATTGCCTCGTCCATCTCAATATCCTTAAGGATGTCATCTATCTCTTGGACTTGGGCAGTTTCTGTCTCGGCTGTTTTCTTCTGCCTTTTGGTTGGTTTCTTCAGGAGTGTTGGCTTTACAGCAGCTTGTTTTGTCCTTCTTCTTTTGTCTCCAGTTTTCATCGGCTCTCTGAGTTGGCCTTGGAGTAAGGTGGCAGTTTTTGGGGCGTTGAAGCCGATGATGGATGGAGTTGGTCCACTGCTGTTTGGAAGTTTGGCTATGGCATATGCTATGGGCTTGCCACTTCGGCTGACTGAAGGGGGAGGAGAGTCTGTTGTCTGCAAGGAAAATTGTTAAACTATGAGTATTAAGCAGATTGATAGTAATGAAATACAAGAGTTTGAGAGGAGAAATTTACCTGAGGAACCAAGTTTGGTACAATTCGAGTGAGATATGAGTCAACTGGCAAATAGAATATGTGACTTTTTATTTCTGACCACCATCTGTCGAATTGGATGCTCCTCATCAAGATGATGTTAAATCTGTCGATGCTTCCGAGAGGGGGACCAGGGATGTTGAGCAGTTTATCCATCATCAGAGCCGATACAATGTCACCTCTGGTCTGAATCTTGTCAGCATAGTCTTGCTGCCGAAGCTGATGGGTAGTATGCCCATGCCAAGTTGTCTTGCTGCCGATGCCGGATAGTAAAACTCATAAGATGGTTGAATATTTCTGTCTTGAGATATACCAACTGGGAGTATGCATGGAGAGATTGCAGCAGTCAGGATTTCCCTGGGTTTTTCAAATCTTTCATCATTGATTTCATTCAGCCTAAAGTCAGTTGGCAGTTCAAAGCTTTGGTAGGAGTCATAGGCAAACCAGATTCGGCTGTCCCTAGGGAATCCATCATAAAAGTTGCCGAACCAGTTATGGAAATGCTCAGCTGATGGTCCATGTCCAGCATAACTGGTAGCTGCTTCTCCAAATGACATGCATTGGCGCATTTGGTCTGATTCATCATTATTTTCAGAATCGGCTGTGGAAGGGAACTCAGCTTCTAAGAGTGATGGCCTTTTTGCAACTTTCAAAGTGTGCAGGGTTAACCAGAGTTGGATAAACCACCATGGGCCGCCAGTGTTAACATTGGAATCCATTATCAGTTTAGCCGATGATTGTCTTAACATTTGATATGCTGCTCCTAGCAAATATTTTCCCAAGGGGAATTCTCTTTTCAAGACTAGGGCTTCGGCTAGGAGTTGCCAATTGGCTGTTGGGCCGCAGGTGGATCCACAGAATAGAAATTTATCTAGCCACATCATCAGGAAGGCGGCATGTTCTCTAGCCGATACAGGTCCTGTTCCCATATTGTCAGAGATAAAACCAGACCAGCCACCAATATTTTTGGTTTTGAACTTATAAGTGCACTTGGTCTTCATACTGATGGGATTGGCCGATGTGGTTATATCTAAGCCCGTGATCATGATTATGTCCAGCAAGGTGGGAGTCATCGGTCCTTGGTTGAACATAAAGCAGTTTAAGGTGTCTGACCAAAAATATGCAGCCGAAGACAGCATCGGTTGATCTTTCTTCATATCGGCTATGGACAAGGACAGGCATTGGGCTATCCCTATTTCGTCCCAGTGATCTTGCTTACTAGCTGCGACTCTTTTATACCAATCTGTCCATTTATCAACTTGGGAAGGCCAAGACCTAAAAGTTGTAGTCCAATGGGAAAGAGATGGGTTGGCTTGTCTGAAAGGGGTTCTGTTTGTCTCTGCATTGATGATATCGGTGGGATCTAAATCGCCTATCAGACCCAGGAAGAAGTGGTTGGGTTCATTGAGTTTTGGGACGGCTATTTGATGACTTAGATGCTACAGATTGAAGAAGAAAAAGGTGGATAAAGGCAGAGTAAAAGTGAAGAAGTTTAAGGAAGATATTGGAGTTAATGGGGAACTTACCTCAGCATATTCCATGGCGGCGGATTGTGGTGGTTTTGACGAAGTGGCCATTGTTGCGCAGAGGTCGTTGCCGGAAGAGATTTGTCGCTCTGGTCGCCGGAGTGGAGAGAGAAGGAGTTCGTCGGAGTTCACGGAAAAATTTGGTGATTTAAGCGGTGAAAGCGGAGTTAACGCCGTGAAATATTCGGAGGAGCCGTTGGTATTTAAAGAATTACGTGCGTAACGGTCACGGGGGTAACCCTAGAATTTTGCGGTTGAGAAGAGATAATTCCGTTGCATTTTAAATACTTCGGAATTGGGGGGCATGTGTTGACGATGAAATTTGGTAAGCAAATCTATCTACAAGGATCGGAAACAGAACATAGTCTGAAGCGGATTTGAAAATATGCAAGGATATCGGAAATAGAGTGCGCATCGGCTGAAGTCCGTATCGGCTATGGACTGGATCGGCAGAGTCAGAGTTGGACAAGGTTAGCCGATGGAGCCGATGTCGGTAATGTGACTTGGTACACGTCATCAGGTTGTGCTAACGTGCTTCGTGTGTATTGCCCTGCACGGATAAAGTCCTGAGAAGGCAATTGTATCTATTAATTAGGATATTTTATGTGATTTCCTTATAGATATTCCCGGTAAGAGTTCGCCTAAGGGACTTGTTGGTTAGTTGGATTTGTATTAGGATAATATGAGTCGTGTCCGTGATGGACAATGTTTGTAATTTCGGGTATAAATATAATCCCGATGTCTTGTAAAGAACAACAACACACGTTCAATCAATCTCGGCGCATCGCCAAACCTTTGTTTTCTACTTTCGACAAGTTTGTGCTTTCGAGTCGTGCTGCATCAATTTGATATTCGGCAAAAAGGTATATCTTGTCATGGCGAGTTACATCATTAGGGCTAGTGCTTACATCTCTATGACACTCTAGTTCTTTGTTGTGATTCTCCGAGTTATCATATATGTTATATAACTTAGATCGACAATGTAATCTACCTACATCGGCGAGATCCTTTCTAGGGTTTCATCGATATTGACTAGATTACTTTGTTAGTCTAGGTTATATAATGTATCCACCATCCCGAAAAGGCAACCATCGGCTTGATTCTTTAGATCTCATGCTTCTATTTATACTTAATGCTGCATTGGTTCAGTCCAACCTATTAAGTCGTATTTAGAATCATGGTATCTAACCTGCTTCATGGTTGTTAATAAGGATAGTATCGGGGTTTCAGCCGATCTTACCTGAAATAGATGTTTTACATTGTGTTATGCTTTGTTTAATATTCTATATCTGCCCCTTATATCAGGATCTAATCTAATAGAAATATATTAAGCTTGATATCAATCTGATTGGTTATAGTTTAATATATTTATTACTAGAGAATATCCTAGCATAAGGTTGTATCGGAGCTATAGCCGATACATACTTAAACCTAGGTATCGGCTATGACATCAATCTGCATAATCATTGTTTCATGTTATTTTTAGACTTGGGCAATTTATACTGCCTCGGTTCAGTCCGATCTATCCCAATTACTTATTTCTAAAGTAATATAGATTCATTGATTATGTAACGTTGATCTTTTCAGCCGATATACTAGTTTTAGGGTCAGTTTTATCATTAACTATACCTTAAAGCCAATCCATACTTTATTGCATCGGCTAGGTCACATACGATATGAAATCGGCCCTATGGCCGATTGTCTATCGTTTACTGATATTATTTGCATGTTTTTCTTGTTGATTGCAGGATCAAATCAACTGGCACGCCCTTGAATCTGAAACCCTAATTTTGGACCTGCACTAGAGTAAAGCAAACCTCTCAGGCCAGTGTGTGTTTTTTGCATCAACACTGTGGTCTTAATTGTGATATATTCTAACTACATTGAAGTGTGTGTGTATATATATATGGAGAGAGGGACCGATCGATTAATTTTAAATTATGTACATGTAAGACAAAATTTCAAAGGAGATTCATGAGGAGATAGCTCGCTTCATCTTATGCGAAATAATTCACCCCAAAGGAATGTTTAGGGTTAAGATTAAATGATGAACATTATTGAACATCTTAATTGAATTGTTAAAGATATGTGATTATGTAACACTGATATTTATTATATTTGTTATGTCTATGTAAATACTTCCTAAATATATATTTGTTCCAATTAACTCGGTTTTGCAGGTTATGATGCTTACCACTTGAGCAATATGGATGTGTGAAATATGTGAGCAATATGAATGTTATGTGAATGGTTGTGTCAAATATATGTCAATGGCATATGTGTATGTGAATAGGGATGTTGGCATGTGTATATTGACAATGCTGGGGAATATATCTGTTTCTGTTATTTTGTAGCGGGCATGGCTAGCAAAGGCCTGAGGCTAGCCAAAAAACAAAATTTATTTTTTTGGGTCATACTCATCGCTGATGGGATTTAACTTAAAACCCGATTGAGTTATAGTCATCCATGACAGGCATAAGTTAAATTTCGTTTGAGTTATAGTCATCCATGACGGGCTCTAGTTTAGACCCGATTGAGATATTAGTCATCTGTGACGGGCTATACTTTAGGCCCGATTGAGATTAGTAGTTACCCGTGACGGGCGCTAGTTGGGGTCCGATTGAGATAGGTCATCCGTGACGAACTCTATTGGACTGGTTATCTGGGTCAAAGCTATCGGTGACAGGCTTTAGTTGAGACCTGATTGAGATAATTTCATCCGTAACGGTCGTATGCTCGATTGAGATAACTTCTCACATCAGGTAACTTCTACGCTGTGATGAACATCATATCCGATACAGATGGGGATTACCGTTCGATTGAGATGTGGGTGTCCATCGTAGTGAGATGAGCACAGGTCAGCAACGGCAAGGTCGCACACGTACGAGGAGCTGAGCCAGCGACAAGCCAGCCAGCCCGCGCGCGGTCCGTCAGTTCGCAGCCGAGCCGCCAATAGGAGCGCGGGCTTCACGTGAATACGTGATGCGCGAACGTGCGATGGTGCCCTGTGGTCAAGAGCGGCGCAAAGCGCAATGTCGCCCACAAGACAGAGACTGCCGTTTTCTGGCGCTTGACGTGCCGATGTGGAGTCATGGTGTGGTGGACATGGATCAGAGCCGCCTCCTGCCGGGAGACCGGTTGCGATTCCACTTCAGGTATACGGGTGTTTTCCTAGCTGGCTGGGAGTGATCCCTGCATCGGTTCATCCGTTTTCGTATGGTGTGTTCCTAGCTGGCTAGTTTCCTCTGTTCTCTTCACGGTAGCTGCTGCTTCTGTGACTTGTCGGTTCTTTACCGGAAAAGGATCTTGTTAGGATCTTTACCAGAAAATTTGTACAGGAGATTTTTTTTTTGCACGACTTATTTAACTTTTTTAAGTTTCTATAAGTACTTTTGCTATTTTTACAATCGATTGTAAAATAAATCGATTCCTTACCTCTGATATTTCTATCATATTTTCATGAGCTGTGTCCTTAGGGGTCGATATCCGGTCAAACTAACACAATTGGTTCAATCTTTTAAATAATTTGGTTAGTTGAAAATAAGAACTGAAATTCGTTGTACAAAATTCTCAAGACCATGCGTCTTGGTTCGGTTTTTAGTTTTTTACTGACCTAACTGATCTATATTTCATAAGCATCGATGGTAGCAAATTTTAGAGGGAAACGTACCTTCTAGGAGGTCGAGGAGCTAGGGCTACGGCTGCGAGATGTGAGGCAACAAACACTTTGGTAGCTGGTAGAATCTTGGGAGACCCAGTGATGGCAACCACAATGGTCTCTGCCTCTCTGGTTATATATCTTGCGCCAATGCAAAGATAGCCAATGTCTAGATAGAGAAAACCAGATAGGGGATCTAGGAAGACTAGGAGGAGAGACCAGATCGACAGGTCACTAGGAGAACAGGGTGGAAGGGAGAGAGCTAGTGGCAACGACAAAGAGCAGTTGTGGTTGCAAGGTGATGACGACGAAGTTACATACTCACGTCGTTTGCCCTAGCTAGGGCCTATTTCTTTACCCCTACTTCCAAGACATTATGGGCATCCCCCGGACTAGTCTTGGTATTCAGAGCTAGACAATGGGGTTTTTGTTTGGCTATATTTCCTTATTTAAAAGTCCATTTAGTTAATCGAGGCTCACGACCAAATTAACCATACTTATCTTAGTTTGTTCGATTTCCATTTCCGTGAACGTAAGCCCCTGTGTAGTGGCTCGGCTCCCGAACCGTACGTGAGCAAGCTCGTAAGGCCCTTCCTTAAGAAGGTTTGAAGCTCCCCTCTATAAATAAGTTCGGAAAAGCCTTCACTCTTTTATTTTGGTTAATTATGCCCACTCCTGACTGTTCTATCCAGGTACTTTTCAAGCTATCTATTCTTGACAAGTTAGTTTGTAGGTGTGAGTGAGGGTGGACAAGTGGCGTGTGAAGGGGGCAGTGGAGAGAGAGAGAGAGGTGCAGAATTCTTAGAGGGATGGACAAGGATGGTGATAAATGGACTATGGAGTATGGTTGGATATCGGTTGGGGCAATCGAGGGCATTGGTGCTAGGACACATGTTTTCTTTTTCTAACATTGGTATAATAATATTCCGACCGTTGCATCCATAGTTACACAAATTCATAATCACTTATTACAAGTTTCCCGTACAAAGTGGAATAAAAAAACATAAAGCAACTTCCTGCAACAGTTTTATGAACCACAAAATTTAATTTCACTTTGCACACAATTTATTGCTAAATCTCCAACCATGCGTGTTGAATATATAGCTCTATTACCACCCTCTCTAAAGTTTGTCCATGTCCACTAATCATCTCCCATTGATCCTCTCGACGAAGTAGAGATCAAAACCGTAATAAATTGGAGCACATAAAAATAACCTACCTTCTGCATAATATTAAAGTTTCTTTTTTTAATAAAAACTATATCATTTCAACACGTATGGCCAAATGGACCGAGATAATGCAGCCATCCTTCCCAAAATTTAAATTATCAAACCATCTTGTAATCCTAGAAGAACGTGAGACATGGTTTTGAGTTGAAAGCCACGGGAACCACATGCCGTACTTACAAAGTGAGCAACTAAGTTGACAATGAAAGAAAAAAATTGGATGGACTCATCGTTGTTAAAAAAAATGATGTATTTCTTGGTGGCTGCTCCATAGTAGTGGACATAATTATAAAGAGGATGTTGGATAGTGTCACGTCCCGATTTTCGATCGGGATTAAAAATGATTAAATAATACATTTTTAGAAATTATATTAAAAGTTAAAGCAAATTAATCAAGTGAAATAATGGGGAATTTTAAATTTACTTTTAAAAAAATCAAGGCCGGAAATATTTTTGTAATGTTCTCCGTGCCCTAAAATACTCTCTGGAATTTTCCGTGAAATTTCGGAGCTCAAGACCAAATTTTAATAGCACCAAGTTCATTTAACCAATTTAAATAAAAAGAAAAATCAATTAAAATCCCCTCCTTTGCAATTGGGCCGTTTCCGGCCCAAGTCTCCCTCTCCTCCCGCTCGGCCCACCTCTTTCTCCTCTCTTTTTCCACCCATTTCCTCCCTGGGCCAGGCCGCCCCTCCTCTCCCTACGGCCCACGGCCCCTTCCCTCTCCCCTCCTTCCCGGGCCGCCCCCCTCTCTCTCCCTCTCGGGCCGGCCCATGACCGCCTGCGCTCTAGTCTGCCCCTCCTCCCTCCTTCCACCGGGCCACCGATAGGTGGGGCCCACCTATCGGCCCCGTCTCCTAGCTCGGGCCGGCGGAGCCGCCGCCTCCGCAACCGCCGCCCGCGCTCCTCGCTTCCACGCGCCGAGCCGCCCGTGATCTCCGCAACCACCGCCGCCCGCTTTGCCCGGCCGCGCCGCCCACCTCCCCCGATTTCTCCGGCGCCCCGGCCTCTTTTTTTCAGCCGGCCGGCTGCCACCGCCCCCTCTTTCTCCGTTCTGCCGCCGCCGCCTACAGGCCGCCCGCACCGCCACGCCGCTAGCCGCCCGCGAGCGCCGCCACCCCGCGTCGCCCGCGTGCGCCGCCCACCGGCCGCGCACCGTGCCGCTCGGTCGCCTGCTGCCGCCTGTCGCCACCCGTGCGCGGCCGTGCCCGCGCTACCGCCGCTCGCACCGCGCCGCGCGCCGCCCCACCGGCCGTTGCCTCGGCCGCCCGCCCGCGCACCGGCCACCCACCGCCGCCCGCCTCCCGCGCGCACCGTGCCGCCGCCCCATGCCGCCTCTCCTCACCGCCGCGCCGCCACCTCGGTGCACCGCCGGCCGCGCGCCATCGCCGCTCGCCGCCTACGCCATCGGCCGAGCCACGCCACCACCCGCGCTCCCCGGGCGCCACCGCCACGATGCGCCACCTACCGCCGCCACGGCGCCGCCCGTGCTTCCTCGCCGCTGTCGCCGCCGCCGCCGCTCGCCGGCCGGCGCCCACGCCACCGCCTCGCCGTGGCCGACCGGGCTGGCTTCGGCCATGTCCGTGCTGGGCCACCGCCCCCCCAGCCGCCCGATTGGTCTCGGGACCAATCTGGGCCACCCGTCCCGTGGACCGGCGGTGGCGTGGTCCCGATCCACCGTGGACCGGTGCCACCTCCCCTTTGACCACTGACCCGTGGGGCCCGCTGGTCAGCGCTCTTTTTCCTTTTAAGAAAAATATCATTAATTGCGCAGTAATTCCAGAAATTCATTTAAAATGGCTCAAAACTTATAAAATTCATAACTAATTCATACGAACTCCAAATTGGGCCATTCAACTTGCAAAATTCATCTAAAATTGAGCTCTACATGTTTGTTTACTTTTCATGTACTTTTTATTTGGTTTTTATTGGAGTTTTTCCTCGTTTTGCATGCCAACGCGTAGATTCCGTTGTTTCGGACGATCGCGTTCGCGAGGAAAAGAGTTCGGAAGGTCAATCGAAGAAGCAAGGTAAGTCACACATTCCCCTTGAGCATTTTGATCCTAATTTATAAAATATTTTACCATTTACAAATAAATTGCATGTTTTGCTAATTACACGGGAATAGGGTTTACCTATTTGCTTGCTTGAGCCATATTTACTTGATGTCCTTTCTTTGTCAAACTTGGGTGATAATTTGACTAGCTTGTGTCTCATGTTGACCTAGCTAGAATTATTTTACGCTTAGCCATGCTTAACACCACTAGCTCACAATATGGGATAATCACATTATTTATTTCTAGTATCTTGATGAGCTGTGGGCTCGAGACATTTCGGCCATGTTTCGTTGGTCATAATTATCCAACTAAAATATGGATTAATGGTGGGCTGTGGGTGTATGGTTTTGCTAGTCGCACCCATGGCAATTAAGGACCGGTTCTCGGGAAACCCTGGAAGACTAACAGTGCTTACCACAAGCAGGCATGGGTAACTGTTGGACTTGTAGTGTAGCTTTTCCCTAGCTGACGCATCCAGGCAAGGGTGGGCGTGATGGAGTTGGATCGGTGGGGGTTTACCCATTGATCAGCTGCCGGATTCACTAAGGCATGAGAGGGGGCTGTCTACCTTGGATTTAAAGGTGGGGGTGAAACCTGAGGTGTGGTGCGCTTGGTTAGGGTGAGTTATGCGAAGGGTCTTATCACGATTTCCCCCTTTGCAATATCATGGTGGTATTTCGGGGCATGGCAACATGTGTGGAATCGTGTCTTGTGGGTACAGTTGCGCACCTCTGGCCAGAGTAAAACTATTCGAATAACCATGCCCGCGGTTATGGGCGATCGACCAGATTCACCGTGATTAGTCCCACTCTATTAATTAAATTGACTTAATGAACTAGTTTAGTTCAGGTGGAATGGATGGGCCTGTTCAACGTGGTGTAGCGTTGTTCAGTGGAGATATTTAATCTTGCTTCAATTAATCAACTGTTTTACTGTTTTCAACTATAAATGTTTACAACCGCCTTTATGCAAATAGCCACAACACCCTCCTTTGTCTTCCCCTTGCACGAATGCATCGTTGGTGTGGCTTGTTGAGTACGGTGGTTGTACTCAGTCTTGCTATTATTCCCCTTTTCAGAAGTGTAGTGCTTCTGAGCTGAAGATGGAGTTAGAAGACCAAGGCTTATACCCCAGTTGAGTTTTGCCTGTGGAGTGGAGCTGAAGCCTCGCTAGGATCGTCGCCTTTTTCCGCTGCTGTTTTCTTTTCGGTGTGAGGACTAAGTGCCTCTTCTGTAAGTATTTACGTGTTATTTATGTTTGGATCTGTATATTGATTTGTCGTTTTGTGTACCCTGGTTTGATTCCTAGACAGGGATTTATACACAAAATTGTCTGGAAATTTGGGATAAATTTCCGAGCGTGACAGATAGTCTCATTCTTGTTAATAAAACTATAGTTTTATTGCCTTTCGTAGTCACTACTACAGAAATGGTTTTTGCAGACGGGCTGAATCGATCTTCGCATGCGGTTAACTGGGCCGTATGCACGAAATGTTCTGTGAAGATCACCATTTGCGCATGCGGCTGGCCCAGCCGCATGCGAAGATCGATCTTCGCATGTGGCCCTCTTAACAGGACCGCATGGGAAAATATATTTTCGCATGCGGCTGCTTAAGTGGACCGCATGGGGAAATCAATTTTCCAACAGCATAATTAATTTTCTAGCAGTTTGGTAAGATGGGTGTCGTATTTAATATTATATTTTGTATGATCTATTACCATATTCTGGAATATATATCATATGAGATAATCGGATTGTTGTTAATACTGTAACAAACATGAAATGCATAACCAGAAATTCAAACATCATTTACATATGAAGCGTATAGTATAAATGCCACAATTGTTTCATTACATATATAAAGTAGTGTTCGTGTCATTGCATATGTTCTTTCTCCCACTATCTAAGAGGTCGAAATTTATCTTCCAATGCGAGTTCACTTTGGTTATCGTAAAAGAGACCTCTTGCGTTGCAGATATCACAACGGATGAATCGGTAGAGGTCAGCGCACACGTTCCAGATAGTTCTGTCGTCGAATCGTTGTGCAACGTAAGGGATTTCCGGGATCTGTGCACAGAAAAGACAATAAAAGGTTAGTAAGTGAAATGTGTTTTCTAGCTGGGTTTAATTGTTAAGCAGAATATGCTCACTTACTCGATCACTGGTTGTTTGGTACCTCCCGTTGACTCTGAGCATCTCGCACACGTAATATCCGCACAAGTTGGTTCCCGCTGGTTGTTTCTAACACTGCGATGTAGTAATAAGGGACTGATCATTAGAAAGAATTCAGGGACTAGTGTACTATAGTTTATTAGTATTGGCATATATATGTTCGTACCGGCCAGCCAGTCTTGACGGACAACTTCTTCTTGGCCAGATCATTTACTGGTCCACCTCTTTTGCGGTAGTACATGTGTGCTCTATTTGAATAACACAATTGTTTCTTCAGTACTTAGAACACTGCAACTAGCAAAAAATCTCTATTGAAATGTTTATCACTTACAAATTCAAAATAGTGAGGATTTCCATAAACGTCTCCTTGTCATAGTGTGCGGGGTCCAACGATACAATCAATTGGTCTTTTGGATATACGAGGAATAATATGTAGTGGTCGCTGCAATTAAGAAAGACTAATTATAGTCAGAAAATTATAAAATTGATAAATTAATTTAACACACAGAAGAGAAAGCTTACGTCAGCGCATGTGGGACCATTAAGACATTTTTGTTGGCGTGCGCCAACATTGCTATTGCCAAGTATGTTGCTACTTCTAGCTTCTTGGCCTTCTGCAATTTCTTGATATATTCTTCTTTTTCGGTTGGGGTCTTGTCAACCAATTCCGCGCAGTCGCCCCTCATCTCTACGGTGTGTTGTGTTTTGCATATCCTTGTTGGATCGACGTATCCAACCGGTGATCCAGTTCTATCAGCTTCGTGGAATTGCATCCTGTACAATGAAGATTGAAGTGATGAGACTTTGTTTTTTTTGTTCGGATTGATACATGTAAGATATAAGAGTTTAGACTTACAGGCAGAACGCGGCAACTAGATTCACGTCCATTTTATCTAGTTTGTAGATGGCGTACAGGTCCCGGAAAGAGATGAAGAATATACCATTAGGACCACTCATGAAAACGCCTTCCGGGACGGCGATGCTTATGAAACCGAGACCCTTCCTAGCTGCCTTGATGTACCATTCATGCATTACTCTCATTTCCCACGGTAGTTTGTTCAGAAGATAGGTTGGTAAGAATGGTTTGCCATATTCGTATTGTTCAGGCACATCTGCTGATACCCAAGACTGCACTTCATCTTGGGCACTTAGTATTGACTTCTGGCAGTCTGTCATGACGTGAGCAAGTTCTTTTCTCTTATCAAAATTCCGAAAAGCTGAAAACATGAACTTCTCCTTATCCTTGTCAATCTCCTTCGGGTCGTATGTTGATATCAACTTTCGAATTAGACGACGAGGTTCCACAGGATTAGACTTCGGTCCGGATTTAGTTCCTTCAGGTTTTGGCACTTGTTCCACCAGAGCAGATTGGGGTGTGGGCGGAGAGGGTTGAACTGCTCACGGAGAGGGGGGAGCTAGAGGAGTTGGCTCTTGAGCTGGGGAGGGTGGTGGAGTAGGTAGGCGAGGCAGGGACCTAATCGGTGGTGGTGACGCAGGATCTGGAGGGGAAGGTGGTCCAGGAGGCGGCGGTGGTGCTGGAGCGGCAGTTGTCTTTGCTTGCGTTGAGGATGGAGTTGAACATGTTGGTGCTGGAGCAGCAGCTGTCAGGATTATGTCTCAACGATACCACAGGATGAACTGATTTACTGCATCACCGAGAAGTTCAATCCCCTCCGGTGCAGGGATGTCTAGTTCCATAGAACTGTGCTCACTATGTACCTTAGCGACTTGTACCCTTGCATAATCCTCAGGGATTGGCATGTTGTGGAATTCACGGCCGGGTATCACTAAACCTGTTGCAACCTCTTTAGTCTTTCCTGCCCGGCTGATAGGAATTACAAGCGAGCACGGAGTTGGTCCAGTTATACCATCCACAGCGCATGGAGTTGTGTCCATTGAGCCTGCACTGCTACGTACTTGAGTTGTTTGCTGTGGTGATTGGACGGTTTGCTGACAGTCAGGGAATAGCCTTGGAAAGGCTGTGGGGTTTTTAGCTTCCAACGAGTAGAAGTGTTCCTTCACTTGCGCATAGATTTTGTCTGATAGTTGTTCCTTGTATTTGTCTCTCTTCTTATAACTTGATTCGTCCTGTGGGAACCCTATCCTCCAACTCGTCTTTGAGGACAAACCCCTAACTCGTCCAGAGTGTTCGGTTGTCCCCAACGCCGCTATAAGTTGGGGATTCTCCCTCCGGGGGACGAACTGTCCTGCTCTTTCTTTCTCGGTGATCTGCTGCAAACTTGTTGTCACCTGCTGCAAACTCCCAAATTGTAACATCATATCATCTCATAAGTCCCTATAATACATCAGTCCCATAATTAACATAAGCCTCAATTTAACATAAGCCTCAATTTAACATAAGTGTCAATTTAACATTAGTCCAAAAATTCACATAACTCCCAATTTAACATAAGTCTCATATTTATATTAACTCCCAAATTGTAACATCATATCATCTCATAAGTCCCTATAATACATCAGTCCCATAATTAACATAAGCCTCAATTTAACATATAAGATGTTGTTTAAACAGTTCACATCAGTCTTTTTCTAGCCTACATAGCATAGGTGCTTTTTTTATGCTAGATTAATCATTTCTCAGATCCATATATTACAATTTCACAAATGCACTTTACGCAACAATATATTACAATTTCACAAATGCACTTTACACATCAATATGCCCTACCAACAGATCACATAAATTGATTATTCAACCTCTCACCATCAATTCATCAACATCAACATCATGATTTCATCAACATCTCATCACCGATTCATCAACCAACAACATCCCCACACAAATCACAGAAATTGAAGTCACTCACCGTCGTGGAGAATCCGCCTGCACGATGCCCGCGAGGAGGGGGGAGGAGGAGGCGGCGGCGAGGGGGCCGGTGAGGGGGGAGGAGGAGGCGGCGGCGAGGGGGAAGGAGGAGGCGGTGGCGAGGGGGTCCGGCGAGGCGGGCGGGCGGCGAGGGAGGTGGCCGGCACTGAGGGGGAGGTCTTGGCGGCGGTAGCGAGGTGTCGGCAGGGATCTGAAATTTGGGCAGCCTGGCGGCGTCTGAAACTGGCGCCTGGACTTAGAAATTTTTCGGCACCCCCACGCTCCTATATATAGGCCCAATCATCGCATGCAGCCAGCTTAAGCGGCCGCATGCGAAAACTATCTTTCCATGCGGCCGACTTAATGGACCGCATGTGAAAATCATTTTTCACATATGTAACTACAAATTTTATTTTCACATATATCTCTGTACAATTTATTTAGATGAGAACAAAAAACATGTGAAAATAAAATTTCTAATATATGTGAAAAAAACCTCATTCACAAATTTTACATTCTAATGAGTACGGAAGACATGTCAGTTTAATTCATTGCTATAAAGTTGGAACAACATGGCAACTAAACGTTACAAAAGAACTAGGGCTTAATTATCCTTGCAACCCCATCTGATCGAAGGTACGACATATTAGCTTCGTCGATGATTCGGTCAAACTTCTTAATTCACATTGGAAGATCAGTAAACAAAGGTACATCGTCGAACTGGTTGTAATCAACGGGGTCTTCGATGTTGTTGATGCCAACAATCTGTTGCTTTCCGGAGACGACAATATCCATCCTTTGATCCGAAGGGTCCTTCACATAGAAAACTTGAGCCACACGCTCTGCTAAAACCCACGGATCATCCTTGTGGCCGGTTTTACTGCGATCGACTATCTTTAGCCTGTAGTCATCCACGGAAACCCCTATTGTGTCTCTCACCCACTCACAACGGAGCACAGGGATCTGGATGGTAAGGCCGTAGTCGAGTTCCCATATTTCCTTTATGGTCTCGTAATACAACTTCTTTTCACCAGTCGTGTCAATCGCTTCGACACGAATCCCACTGTTTTGTGCTGTGCTTTTCCTGTCCTGTATATTCGTGTACAAGGTAAATCCATTGATGTCGTACCCTTGCCATGAGTTGACAATACTTGAAGGCCCACATGCCAATCTATGTAAAGTAAGTTGCTCCATGGAATCACCGACTGGCAGGTTTAGGTCTTTGAACCATTGAGGAAATCGACGCTTGTGCTCTCTTGAAACCCAATCGGCGGATCGTCCTGGGAAGCAACCTTTGATTTCTTCAATGTGTCGCTCAAGGAATGGCTCGACGATAGCGAGCTGTTGTAGAACGCTGCTGTGTGCCACTACTACCGTTTTGTAATCAATATCGAAGAACTGCTTCCTACCAACAGTACCCCTTCCAGATAATCTCCCTTCGTGACGATGCACAGGAATCCCAATGGCATTAGCATCCTTTATGTAATCCATACAACACTCGACTGCCTCTTCTGTTGTATATCCCTCTATCATTGATCCCTCGGGGTGAGCGCGATTGCGTACGTAGCCTTTGAGGATCAACATGTAACGCTCATACGCCCACATCTGATGTATGTATAAAGGACCAAGTTCGATAATCTGAGAGACGATGTGAACGATCAAATGCTCCATCATATCAAAATATGATGGTGGGAAATACATCTCAAGCTGGCATACGGTCTCTATAGCAAATGTCTGAAGTGGACCTAATTCGAGAGGATCAAAAACCTTTTGTGATATTCGGCTAAAAGAGTAACACAACTTTGTTATAACCACCTTGGTATGGATAGGTTCGACTGCCCTTATAGCAATTGGTAGAAATACCGTTAGCATCCTATGGCAGTCATGTGCATTGTATCCAGAAATGGTCAAATCTTTCATTGAGACTAGCTTCCTGATGTTCGATGAGAAACCAGTAGGCACTCGCACCCATTGCAAGCATTTGCAGAATGCTTTTTTCTCTTCAAGTGTCAACGAGTAACAAGAAGGAGGAATCTCCGTCTTTCCACTTGCCAGCTCTACTGGGTGAAGGTCATGCCTTATGTCCAAATTTACAAGATCGTTACGTGACTTCAATCCATCCTTCGTCTTGCTGGGGATGTCCAGCAAGGTGCCGACGGTGCTATCAAACACGTTCTTCTCGAGGTGCATAACATCAATTGCATGACGAATCTCCATGTCCTTCCAGTAAGTTAAGTATCTAAAGAAAATTGAGTGCTTCTTGAATGGCAATGTAGCTTCCTCATCATCAACTTTCTTCCTCTTTGCTGTCTTCTTCTTTCCCTTGCCAAATACAACCTTAATCTTCTTAGTTATCTCATACACGTAAGTAGCACTTCATGTTTCTGGGGCAGTCTCGTTCTCCACTGTCTTGTCGAACAATATGGCCATCTTACGATACTTGTGCTTTGTGGTAAGAACCGTCGATGTCGCATGTACACTGTCTTCTTAGACGACGTCAGGTATTTGTACGAAGTTTTATCCAAACATATTAGACATCCAGTCTTCCCTTTAAACTGCCCGGATAATGAAAAGTTTGCAGGTAGATCATTGATGGTAACGAATATGATCGTACGTAGATTGAAGTGCTCCCGCTTAAACTCATCCCATAGTCGTAACACCTCTTTCCATAGCTCCTCCATGTCCTCCATCAAAGGCTCTAGAAAAACATCTATATCGATTCCAGGTTGCTTCGGACCTTGTATGAGGATAGTGAGAAGAATATACTTTCGTTTCTGACATATCCACGTCGGAAGATTATACATTGTGAGAAGAATTGGCCATGTGCTGTGTGAGCTACTTAAATCACCAAACGGGTTCATTCCATCAGTGCTTAACGCGAACCTTACATTTCTTGGATCCTTAGCAAATTCTGGGTGTTTTGCATCGAATGTCTTCCAGTGGTGAGCGTCGGTAGGATGTCGAATCATACCATCTGTCTTCCGACTCTCTTGATGCCATCTCATCAACTCAGCATCACTCGGGTTTGAGTACAGACGCTTCATGCGGTCCTTAATTGGTAGGTACCACATCACCATTGACGGAATCTTTCTTTGCTTACGCTCCGATGAATCTGGGTCGATAAACTCTGTATCAACGGGCCCATTTCCTGTTTTATACCGACCTATGCCACATGTTGGGCAGCTCTCCAAGTCCGTATATTCTTTACGGTATAATATACAATGATTCTCACAAGCATGAATCTTTTCAACACCAAGAGTTAAAGGACATATGAGTTTCTTTGCTTGATATGTGTTCGATGGTATAAAGTTAGGCTTAGGAAGCAACACACTCAACAAACTCATAAGATCATTAAAACTTGTGTCCGACCATCCGTGTTTAGCCTTCAATCTCAGAAGTTCAAGCACTGAACGCAATACTGTGAAATCCTTATCACATCCCTTCGCTTCATCGTAAAGAAGATCCTTCGATGCCTTCTCCAATGCCTGCCAATGGTCCAATCCACGTGATCTGCCAGCTAGATCCTCTGGTTCAACATGGCGTAGCATATCCTCTAGATCAAAACCACCCTCAAAATCATCACTATTTGTGCAAACATCTACATTCATCCTTTCACGGGACATGTCTTCGATTACAAAATTCTCGGCCTCATTCATCTCGAAACTTGAATCTTCATCATCATCTTGGGGATCAGCGATTTCCCCGTGATATGTCCAAACCTTGTAATTGGCGGTTAATCCATGCTGCATTATGTGTCCCAATATTTCACCAGGATCTACCACCAATTTCTGATTATAGCAGTGACGGCACGGACAAAAAAGTTTTGTCATACTCTCTCTCGAAGCATGCGCCTTAGCCTGATTAATAAATTTAGATGCTTCCTTCTTAAATATTGGGTGAGTTCTCCGCATCTTATACATCCATGATGACCGATCCATCTATATGTAAATACAAAAAAAATTACTAATATAAATAATAGACCGCAGCTATTTTATAAAAACGTGTAACTACATTTATATCGCTCAAAAAAATACAACAGTACAAGTAACTATTATGTACACAAATTTACATCCAAAATTTGCCCATCAAAACATATATTTTAAAGCTAGACTTTGCAAAAACTAGCTAAAATAAACCTTGTCACAATTTTTAAAAAATCTCCAATTTCCACCAACGAAATTTAATAAAAATGGAGCCAAATGAAGGAGGATAGAGAGTACTACACCTTTCATACAGACTTCAAGCAAAGATTTCGAGTTGAAAACCTCCCCCCTATTTGTTGCTTGCAATAGGAGAGAGAAAACTTCGGATTCAAATGCTCAGTGTCGGGTCTCTGCTGCAAGATATATGGGCCGATCATCGCATGCGGCCGCTTAAGACAGCCGCATGCGAAGATGTATTATTGCATGCGGCTGCTTAAGACAGCCGCATGCGATAATAGCCATATTTTCGCATGCGGCCGTCTTACGGGACCGCATGGGATAATGCATGCGGTCCCGTAAGACGGCCGCATGCGAAAATATGGCTATTATCGCATGTGGCTGTCTTAAGCAGCCGCATGCGATAATACATCTTCGCACGCGGCTGGTTGACCCGAACCCGGGGGCGATTTTTGCAGGCGCGGTCACAAGTGGCCCGCATGTAACCTAAAGCCCCCCTCGTACAGAAAAACCATTTCTGTAGTAGTGAGTTGCCACTTCGGGCGAGTGACCTTGATTGCTAGAGCTATACAAATAGGTTGCAAGATGTTTTAAGAAAAAAGAGAGGTTGGAAGATAGGCATAGAATAGGCAAGATTTGAGAAAAAAGGGGTTAGACATAAGTAAGGGGATTTTAAAAAATCAATCATTTTTTTTGTGTAAAATATACATATAATATATATATATATGTATGTTTATAAAAGATCAAACAAATCTATTTTTTAAATTTTATACATACGCTAATGACCTACCCTGCTTTCCAAGCCCGAGTTACTCTAGCCAAAGTAGCGATCGAATTGGGCCTAAGCTATCTTTTTTCCATTACACGACATCATTTTTTAAAAATTTAACTACCATAAATTGGCGTATATATACGTGTGTGTGTGTGTCTGTTAAATCTGAGACCCTTTTTTTCTTAGATCAATTCAAAATTACATTCACTACTACAAAATGAATTTTTCCTAATGGCTAATTGTTGATGAAAAAACACACACTGGCCTAGGAGATCTACTTAACTCCAGTGCAGGTCCAAAACTTGCTTTCGGGTTCAAGGGCTTGCCAAATGATTTGATCCTGCAATCAACAAGAAACATGCAAATATGATTAGTGAACGATAGTCGATCGACTAGAAAGTCGATGTCATATCGTATTGTAACCTAGCCGATGCAATGTGAGATGAATCGGCTGTAAGGTATATCTATAAGAATAAATAAACCCTAAACCTGGTTCATCAGCCGTAGAGATTGACATTATATAATCTATAAATCGATATTACTTTAGAAATCAGCAATTGGAGAAGATCGGACTTAACCGAGACAGTATAAATTGCTTAGATCCAAAATAACACGAAATAATAATTATATACATTTATATCATAGCTTATGTTCAAATTTAAACATGTATCGGCTATAGCTCCGATACTACCTTATACTAGGATATCATCTTAAAATAAATATATTAAACTATCATCAATTAGATTGATAATAAATTTAATATATTTATATTAGTTGAGATCCTAATATAAGAGGTAGATACCGTATATTCAACAAGACATAGATCTGTCTCTAACAACCAAAAAGCAGGCTAGGTACTACGTCTCTAAATACGACTTAATAGATCAAACTTAACTGATACAACACTAAGTATGAAAAGAAGCATAATATCTAAACAATCAAGCCGATGATCATCTTTTCAAGATGGTAGATATATTATATAATCTAAGTCATTACAACCCACTTATACAAACCGATTGCACCAGGACACCTAAAAGTAGTCTTATGAATATCTTACTCAGCCATAAAAATTTGATTATATCCCGCATTGCCATCTATGAAACTGATAATCTTATGTCCAAATGCTGCATCAACCAATAAATCAGCAATCGGCATTGGGTATTCATCTTTAGGAGTAGCTGTATTCAGATCTCTGAAATCAATACAAACTCTAAGCTTGCCATTTATCTTGATCATCGGTACTAAGTTTGAAATCCACTCAGCATACTAGCATGGTTTGATAAAATTAGCATCATAGAGTCTTGTAATCTCGGCCTGAATAGCATCATACATCTCAACTTTACATCATCTTGGAAGCTATTTATATGGCCTATAGCCTGGTTTAATAGGAAGCCGATGTTCAACAATCGATCGGCTGAGTCCCGGCATTTCATAATATTCCCATGCAAAACAATCTTTATACTCCTTTAGTAACTGTATTAATTTACATTTATATTCTTTTGACAAATGCTTACTAATGTATGTCGGCCTAGGTATGTCTCCTGGTCCAATATCAACTTCTTCTAGCTCATCGTTCGATATAAACCCTTGTCCAAGCTTGCCATCAAGATCATCTACAATATCCTTTGTATAGAAATTTGGACCCTCCACGGTGCCTTTAAAGTAGTAATTGAGGCTCTCCATCTCCTGTTGGTTGTATATCATAATCACATACTTTTAGATAATCTCCTTGCCAAACTTTGCTAGATAAACAATCAATTTCTTCCATCTCCCAAATAGATAAATCGGCACTAGCTACATTAACTGACCTGTCGGCTGGCACGATTTCTATTTGGTCTCCTAACCACTGATCAAATTTTGATGCATAGATGAAGGAATAAAACAATTGGTATGGATCCAATCTCTTCCCACCAGCAGAATGTAGGAACCCTTCCCATCAATGACAAAGAACGTAGTAGGAATCGTCTTACTGCCGATGGTTAATTTCACATTTAGAACTTCTTTAGTTTCCGATGGATTCCCTCCAAAATCTTTGACAACCATGTTGGTCTTGATTAAATGCTCTACATTCTTGCCCAATTTTCTAAAAGTAGCATATGACATCAGATTAATGGCTGCTCCACCATCAACTAACATCTTTGACATCGGCTTGTCTTTAACAAATCCCTTGACATACAATGGTTTAAGGTGCCAATGCCTAGTTCCCTTTAGCTTCTCAAGAATAGCTTGCTGTGGTGATAACATCAACTTAGCCGATGGTTCTTCGCATATCCCTTCCATAGCCTGTTCTGCACCATATTCGGCTGGAAGTATTAAGACCATATTTATCGAAGATGAGACAATTGATTTTCCTTTGTCTACAGCAAAATTCTTGTTTTTATTGACTTTGACCTCATCAACTGGCACAACCTTGCTCTTGACGTGCCACTCCTTTCTCGTGCATTTCAACCGATGTTCGATTTCTTCAACTACTTCCTGCAATTGTTCTCTATTCCTCATTCTCTGAACACATCTCTTCTGGTTTTTGGTGAAAATACCTGACGGACACCATTGTGGTTTCATAGTCCTTGATTCTTCCCCAGGTCCGTCCTCGAAGTAATCTTGATGAATTGGCCCAAGCCTTTGATGAACAGGTAATTTTTTCTGAATCAGCCAATGCTCATTACTAACTTGTTTGTTTAATCTTCCAATATACCTTACGTCAAGATCACTGCAACCAGGACAATCCTTAATAGATGGCAGCCTCATTCGTTCATTCCAATAAAACCTGAAGAATTCACAACTCCAATGTGGATCAAAGCAATTTCCATCACCGTATTGATATATCTCCTCCTCCCTCTGGCGTCTATCCTGATATTTGCCAATCATACTAGCCGATTTGAATTTCTTTGCCTGATAGTTGCTTCTATCGGCTCCAGTGTGAACCATGTTTACCGGAAAATGATGTCCATCAATCTTCATTGGTTTTTTGGCTTCATCAAACTTGATCCTGCCTTACTCTATAGCCGATTGGATTTTTTGCCTGAATATCTTGCAGTCATTAGTGTTGTGCAATCCTATATTGTACCACTTGCAATACTTTCTCCTTTTCAAGTCTTCAGTCGATGGTATCACATGCCCTACCGGCAGTTGAATCTGTTTCTATTGGAGAAGTAAGTCAAATATCTTATCAGCCTTAGTAATATCAAAGTCGTAACTTTCCTCTCTTCCAGAACTCTTAACCCATTGGCACACCAATGTTTTCTTATTTCTAGCCCACTCGGTTGCATTGATTTCTGGGTCATCATCCTCGGAACCAGAATCATAACTATAGATATTATTGACATTGTTGCATTGATTTCTGGGTCTTCATCCTCGGAACCAGAATCATAACTATAGATATTATTAACATTGTTGGCCTTCTTTGCAATTTCCTAGCTTCCTAGAATCGTGTCTCATGAGCCAATACCTTTTGAGCTAGGTGTGCTAAGCTCTCAAAATCCTGAGCAGAAAATCTTTCCCTTATCGGTGCCAACAATCCCTGGAAAGCTAAATCGGCTAATTATGAGTCAGTTAATGCCAAGCTAATGCACCTATTTCTTGTATCTCTGAATCTCTCGATATAATCTGGTACTGACTCATTTGATTTTTGCTTGATGGATGTAAGATTTGACAACTTCATCTCCTGAATTCCACTGAAAAAATACTTATGAAACTGTTTCTCTAGATCGGCCCAACTCCTAATGGAATTATAAGGTAAAGAGGAAAACCATGTAAATATTGATCTAGAGATGATAATAGGAATAATCTAATCCTGAGAGCCTTTGTAGCAGATGTGTCCCCACATTGTGCTAGGAATCGGCTAACATGTTCATACGTTGACACGTTATCCTGTCCCGAGAAATTTTGAGAAATCTGGTACCTTGTATCGATTTGGCAGTGGCACTCGATCAAAATACTCAGGGTACGGATGCCGATACATATTACCATTATCCTTAGGTTTGAGTCCAAATTGCTCCCTCATCACGTCAGCAATCATATCGACCCACAGCTGCTGTTGTACCCCTCCTCCATATTGCTGCTGCTGTTGATCATACAGATTAAGCTGGGTTGGATATTGAAACCGTGGTGATCCTTCTGGCCGATATTGGATTTGTGGAGAGTGAGGTTGATATTGATAGTTAAAATTGTCTCCCAAACCTTGTTGTGGCACGTATAACGGCGGTTCTGGTATATAGTGCCGTCTGATCGTTTGAGTCACTCCTATCGACTGCTGCAAAGGTGGTTGCTGTGCCACAGGTTGTGCTGCTGAAGGGATGTGAGAAATTGGCTCAGTAATTGGCGGCTTCATCTTTAACATGTTGATTAGCTATTCTAGTGTAAGCTGAGCTGAACTCTGCCCCCCATGCATCGGCTGTTGTCTTGTCAGTATTGTCGGAATGTCCGCTAGACATGGGAGCCCATGGGATTTGAGTTGAAATCATTTGCTGTTTCCCACAAATTTCGGTCTTCACAACCCTATAACATGGGAACGTATCCCCTGGGAGATAAACGAGTCCCTTCACTTTTTCTTCAGCTATGGTGTCATCCACCACCGTCTTGATCATGTTTGTTAACGTGTTGACAAGTACACCGGATTGGTTAATCAAAGTGTGATGTACCGCCGAGTCGATGCGATCTTGTAATATATGGAGTTTCTCATCGTTTGGCTCGATTTTAATCCCTTTGCCTTTATCATCGTGTACCTCAGATGTGCTTGGTTCTATGCTCTAGATTGGTGGTAACTCAACTTTAGTCTTTTGAATCACCGTACCTTGCTGTGTCATTGTGAACGAGTGCAAATACTGGCTCTGGAGTTGATCCAATAATTTCTTCATCTCCTCTCTTTGCTCCTTGTTCAGCTGCTCAATTGTTATAGGTAAAACATTGTCTTCCGTGACTTCAGTACTAGTGGGCGTCATGATGACACTGGTCCCACCGGGCGTGCCAAAAGCGTGTTGATGCAAAAAACAGACACTGGCTTAGGAGATCTGCTTAACTCCAGTGCAGGTCCAAAACTTGCTTTTGGGTTTCAAGGGCGTGCCAGTTGATTTGATCTTGCAATCAACAAAAAACATGCAAATATTATTATTGAATGATAGTCGATCGGCTAGAAAGTCAATGTCATATCGTATTGTAACCTAGCCAATGCAATATCTCTAAGAATAAATAAACCCTAAACCTGATCCATCGACTGTAGAGATTGACATTATATAATCTATAAATCGATAGTACTTTTGAAATCAGCAATTGGGATAGATCGGACTTAACCGAGACAATATAAATTGCTTGGATCCAAAATAACACAAAATAATGAATGTATACATTTATATTATAGCCGATGTCCAAATTTAAGCATGTATCGACTATAGCTCCGATACTACCTTATACTAGGATATCATCTTAAAATAAATATATTAAACTATCATCAAATAGATTGATAATAAATTCAATATATTTATATTAGTTGAGATCCCAATATAAGGGGTAGATACATTATATTCAACAAGATGTAGATCTGTGTAAAACAACTATATCAGGTAAGATCGGCTGAAACCCTAATACTATCCTTATTAACAACCAAAAAGCAGGCTAGGTACTATGACTCTAAACACGTCTTAATAGATCAAACTTAACTGATGCAGCACTAAATATGAAAAGAAGTATAATATCTAAACAATCAAGCCGATGGTCATATTTTCAGGATGGTAGATATATTATATAATCTAAGTCAACAAGTCAATCTTAGCCGTTATCGTCAAAACCGTAGAACGAGATAAGCCGATGCAAGTAGAAAGTATTATAAATCTAAATTATATAATATATATGATAACTCGGTGATTCACAAAATGAGATTAGAGTGTCATAAAGATGTAAGCACTAATTCCGATAACGCAAACCGCCATAACAAGTTTTACCTCTTTGTCGAAAATCGAAACCGATGCAGCTCGACTCGAAAGTAAGAACTCGTCGAAACAAAGTAACGAAAAAGGTTGGTGATGCGTCAAATTTGGATTGAACTGATGTTAGTTATTTACAAGACCTCGGGCTTATATTTATACCCGATCATACAGACTTGTCCTTAACAGATACGACTCATACTTTCCTAATACAACTCTAACCTACGAACAAGTTCCTAAGGTGGACTCTTACCAAAAATATATATAAGGAAATTACATAAAATCCTAATTAATAGATACAATTGTCTATCTTGGACTCTATCCTTGCCTGGCAATATCATTGAATTCCTTCTTTATGAATCCGACATTGATCACGTAAAGCGATCCAACCAATATGGGCTGTTATCGGCCAACCATACTAAACTCGGTATTGGCCGATACAAACTTCCAGCCGATGCGCACTCTATTTCCGAGAATTCTGCAAATCTTCAAATCTACTTCGGATTGGATCTTAATTCCGATTCATATGCTTACCAAATTCCATCATCAACACTAATTTCAGTTTTATCCAACGGCCAGTGCTACCGCCAGCGATCAATGGCAAGTGAAAATGCACCATTTTCGCTGGCAGATGCCAACCGCCAGCACCAAATCATTTTCACTGGTGGGAAACCTAGTCCAACCGCTTGTGAAAATGGTTTTCACAAGTGGCTTAATCATCCACGAATGTCGCTTTTAGTTGTGTGGCAGGTTTAAGACAAACGCCAACAAAGATCGATTTTGGCCAAAATATTTTTTGAAAATATCCACATGCATGCAACATCCATTTCCATTGACCAAACATGAAAAACATGAAACACAAATCAAATCGTCTGCATCAAATGGATCAAATTATGTGCTGGAAGAACATGACACAGAAAATTCAATGGAGAGAGGGAAGAGAGTGGAGAGGAGGAAAGGATAGGGAGAACTTCTGTGGAGGGATGACTTTGGCTCCTCGGAGTCTCTAATCTAATATACCGTGATTCTTTTTTTTCAGGCGGAGCTCTTTATCAGCCGCGAACAAAAATTCGATTTTCGTCGGCTGCCACTTAAGAGGGCTTGTAAAAAATAAAACTATTTTTACAAACAGATCTCTTAAGAGACAACTAGCGAAAATCGATTTTTCCTTACGGTTTGTAACCTGAAACATTCTAATACAATTTCACAAGGGTGTGTTTATTATAGCCGCTAGTAAAAATAAAAGAACAGGGTTATGAAAAATGGTTTTTTAAGTAGTGATTCATCATTTTTTTGGTAAATGAAACAAAGATCGTACTACTCAAAATAATAATAAAAAATAAGCACCTGGTGAATCCATACCAAAGTGAAAACGTTATAATATAGAGAAGGTGAAACAAATACCGGTGCTCATTGAAATATAAAACAAAATAAATAACTTTAGCTGACTGACAAAAAATGTTTGTTAGGCGGAGACCTACCAAGTAACCCACGGCCACGGACGAGCCGCGAGCCGCGAGCCGTACCAACTGTAAAATTGCAAAAAGCGGACGTCGGCCAATGCGTTTGGCCACGCCATAAATGAAACATGCCACGAACCTCGCGGCGGATGCTGTCCACTGATCCACTCCAGCCCTCCAGCTAGCCTCAACAACAACCATTTCCCCTGTGCCCCGCTGTGCACGCCAACACCCCCTGTGCTGTGCAGTGCAGTGGAGCAAACGCCCAAGCTGAGATAGACAGCGACACGTCGTTGTTCTCCCTTGCGGTTGGCTGGCACGCCACGTTGCCGGTGCGCTTTCCGCTCGTGGCGCATGGGACTCCCCCCGCCCGGCGCGTCTCCGTCCTACAGTGGAGTGGCGTTTCCCCCAGATCAGGTTTGATCTTGTCTCATAGGAGTACTCGTGTGGGCGACTAATCTTGACCGTTCAGTTTTCCCCCTAATTATATATCCTCCGTCCAAACTGCTCTCAGAGCGCCACGTTTAGTACTCTGCCAACTTTCATGATACTTCTGTTGTTTTAGTTTGTTACTACTTCTACTAGTAAGACGAATTGTCGCAGGATGGAGAAATAATTTGGCTTCGTACATCGTCGGTTGTTGAGACTTGAGACCAGGAGCCACAGGAGGGACTGAGCACGTCCGCGAAAACAATAGTAGTACAGCTTGGTTAGCTACTGAGTTGGTCGCTTTCAGCACCCTCGATCGATGTCGACGAGGAGGAGATGGATATCAATCGAAGTGGAGATGTGGAAATGGACACCATACGCACTGCCAAGCAACAGGCGTCCCGTTCCATCATCGATCTTGCATCTGAGATTCTGAGCTCTCTCTAGATCTCTCTCTCTCTCTGATCCGGCTGTACTCTATATAAAGCTCAGCTCGAGCTGAGCTGCCGTGATCTCGTGGCAGAAGCATGAGAAGAAGACCGCGAGCGAGAGATCGAGAGGCGAACTAAAGAACACAGCGAACGGCGGGAGCCGGCGCGGCAGAAGCTAGTCAGTGGGCGTATGGGGAAGAGGCTG
Organism: Oryza punctata; assembly: GCA_000573905.2. NCBI lineage: Eukaryota > Viridiplantae > Streptophyta > Magnoliopsida > Poales > Poaceae > Oryza > Oryza punctata. The sequence goes on along the minus strand of CM002492.2, from coordinate 20,983,544 downwards.
GAAAAGATCCAGAGCGCGGCGCGGGAGCAGAAGGCGAAGCTGTACATCATCGTCGCCTGCATCGCGCTCCTCGTCTGCGGCTGCACCGCCCACCAGCGCAAGGGTACGTACGCAACACATGCACGCGCATGACACACGCGCTTCTGCATTCGCAGTGTGAGCGATCAATGAAAAATTTGCAAATGGCATATCCTGCACGCACAGGCCGACTGACGAGTGACAGGCATTACGCATTCACGCTGTGTCTCCAATTTGCACCCAGGATAGGCAAATGCAAGTCTACAAGATGCATTTGGTTTTCTACTGCAAGATTGGGTGGTTCCAGGCTAATTAGTTCAGGGCTGAGCTCTTAAGGCTAATAAGTTCAGAGGGAACTATGAGTTCTGCTTCCGATCAGTGTTATCACCCACATAATGAGATTGCCACTATACTCAGTTACTCACTGCTGCCACATTGTAAAATTGGTGCTGTTCGGTAGTGCTGCAGTTGGCCTTACGATACCTAGTTGAGTTCTGTCTGCACGAGCTCCGCCTCCGTGTGTGAAAACATACTCTGCTTTGTGCTGTTTAACTAGTTGAACACAAACCAACATTTTTACTATCAATATTTTAGATACAAAATATTTAGTACGTTAACTAGCCGGCACCACCAAATGGCGGGAAGTGTTCCACCAATAATGCAGTCACATAATCCCCTGTTACATCTTGCAGCAAGTAAACGAGCCCCACCTGATCACTAGTACATTGCACAAGGCCAATAAACGACCAGATACACTAAACCCCCATTCAGAAAGAGCAGCTTTTATGTCACGAAAGAGACGGCATTTTACTTTTGAAAAACAAACAAACAGTTATCACACAACACAGGCATAGTAGTTCCCTACTTAAAAAAACAAGAAATTCCAATCCCCTACAAATTAGAAACGGAGAAGTGCACCGCTGCAGCATAAAACCGAGCCCCCCGTCACGGACGCATTGCAAATGCGGAAGAGCCCAATGCAATGGCCGAGCTCCGCTCGCCGGAAAACGGCCGGGGCGTCGGCAGCCGAGCCGGCCGCTACCGTCACATACGCACATGAGCGACTACGAGTTGGGTTTTTGATTCCAGTTACATGCATGGTTGCTTGCAGGTCAGAGACGGGATAGGAATAAGTAGGCCGCGACACGGGCAAAAAGCTAGCACTACACGTACCGCATTCACCGCCATCGACAGTGTGCTATACTCCCCAGCAGACAGCTAATTTAGCTATCGATCGATCGATCGACCAGCTACATTTATGCCTACATTTAGCTGTGATTTGAAGCTGCATGTTCTTGATGTGCTTCAAGTCCTAGCTACATATTACCTTCTGGGCACCAAAAGAAACAAGTGACGGGCAAAGAACTAAGGAAACTGAAATTAAACCAGTAACAAGTGTACATGTAGATCGATGCGTGATGTCGGGGTACAAAGTACAATAGCCGGCCAGCGGCATGTAACTTTTTTTTTGTCAATCCATTGGTCGATTTATTAGTTGGTTCGAACCTATACTTGGCTTTACGCATTTCTAAAGAAGAAGTTAGTGATTGAACTCTGGATATATGCCTTGAAAAATCTCAGCCCAACCACGTGGGAGCCGGGATTTTATTTCTAAATTCCGGCCCAACCACAACGAATACCGGCCTGCCAAACAAGACCTAAGGGAAATGCGGGTGTTCAAAAAAGTTCCGTACGGTCGATCTTTTCACAATTAAAAACTTGAGGCGCAACAAAAGAATTTGGTGAAACTGATAAATTCAAATGGTTTATATAATCGACAATATACATGTTGAAATATAGACGAATTATGGACACCCAGATGAAACATTAGATAATCATCATGCACAAAAGAACTGGAATGTGCGCTCAAACTAGTCTGTAATTTTCACAGCTTGGCAAGCAATCCTGAAATTAAAAAAAAAACTACCGTGCGAACATTCATGCGTGGGTAGGTGGGAAGTTCCTATTAGAATAAGTCCACTTGTTGTCCCTCATCTTCACGCTGAATTTAATTGAAATCCCTAAACCGCAACCCCAGAAATCTTCACCTCTATCTTACCAAAACCATCCAACCCAGGTCCTAAGGTAGCATGGATATCTGTTTTGGTGATTTGGCATCGTAGTCAGAAAATTTTTTGAAACATGTGGGGCCCACATGTAAGTGGATTTCCACTTCTCCCCACCCGTTCCCTCTCTTCCACATCTCCACCTCTCCCCTCTCTTCGAGATTGCTAGCAGGAGAGGGCCCACAACCAGCGAGTCCGTTCACAGGAGGCTGTAGCCATGGTGGGAGGTCGACGACGATGGAGTGCCAATGGTCTGTGCCAGGGGAAGAGAATAGGACGAAGGCGAGGGAGTCGGCGAGCTCATGTCCGCCAGCCATCCGCGAGAAGGCCATGCAACCACTGATCTAGAGGGCGCCACTCAGGGGAGGGGGCCACATCTCCATGCACCAGCCCCATCAAGAACTTTGTCGGTCCCCGCTGCTCGACGCAGCCAAGAGTCGTCGGCCTCCACCACCAAGTTGGTCATCCTCCCCGAGCTCTAGCCTCGCCGATCCAATCTGCTCCACCCCAACCCCTCCCCACTATGAGTGCCTTAGGCCGGCTGGCTTTGCCTTCTAGCCTCGACCCCAAGCTACGGCTCCTTCCCTGTCGCTATCGATTTATGCACCTCGATGTTGGATTCGTTGGTAGAGGATAGTCGTCCCTCCTCGCGCCGCCCTCTTTGACTCAGCCTCTCCACCCACTGGGCCACCGGTCTCGACCTCCTCCTCCAGCCACTGGGCTCTCGGCCACCCTCTGACATTGGCTCCTCCTCCTGTTAACGACGAAATTTGGTAAGCCTCGAAGTCATCATCAGCCTAGAGTCAGTATCAGCTTCAGAGTTCTGGAATCAGCCGATGGAAGCTATCAACCGCTAACAATCGAATTCTAACCAAATTCGGTTAAGGGAATCAATCTATTAAAGGAAGCTTGTCCAAAAGAGACCGAGTTCAAGGAGGATGCGGCATGGCAGTTTATCTATTAATTAGGCAAAGTTGATAGTTTTCTTTTGTCTCTAGGAAAGTGTGTTTAGTGTCCAATAAGGATTTTATGTTTTTCCTTTTATCTTTAGAAAAGTTTGAGTCGTGACCGATATGGACTAGAATCTACCCATGGGTATAAATATGTACACCCGGGGTCCATGTAAATTATCTCTCGATCAATACAACTCTTCTCGGTGCATCGCCACTCTCTTTCTGAGGTTTTTTATTATCAACCGGTGGAATTTGGCACCTGACGAGGGGCTGCATCAGCTTTCGATCTCTGGCGAAGGGGTAAGCCCTACGTCCCGTTGAGCCCTAGTGAATTTATCGGCTACATTGGTGTTGTTCAAGGCTGCATCGCTTTGATCTCTTGGATCGCTTTGGTTCGGTTGATATATTTGGCTGCCTGGTATTTCAATTCTATTTTAATTGAATTGTGTTTAGAGATGCATCGGTTTAGTTGGGACTGTCTCGGTTAGGTCTGATATCCTGTCTTAGCCGATATATCTCTACAATCACAATATTGTTTTAAATAGATTTGTTATATCCATCACATTAGACAGATCTATCGGTTCATCAAGTATTAGATTATCATATACAATCTCGTGCTGCATCGGTTAGGTTCGACCTACTAGATTATTGTTGATAATATAAATCTTGTTAAGCCGATAGGTTCATGCTAATGTTTTATCGGAGTGCTAGCCGGTGAGTTATCATATACGTTACATAATCCAGATTGACAATGTTTTCTACTTACATCGGCCATTCTCCATCTAGTGTTTTATCGATATCGGCTAGATTACTTTGTTGGCTTAGATTATATAATGTATCCACCAACCTGAAAATTTATCAAAAGCTTGATTGTCAAGATATTATGTTTCTTTTCATACTTAGTGCTGCATCAGATAAGTTTGATCTACTAAGTCGTGCTTAGAACCATAATCTCTAGTCTGCTTCTTGATTGCTAATAATGGTTTCATCGGGGTTTCAGCCGATGAGTTATCTGGATGTTGCATCGGCTTATAAAGATTATATACAAGTTGGATTTAGCCAATGACAACAAAGGTTTCATTTTTTATCTAATCTTTTGGATTTATCAACATCGGACCTCCAGCCGATATATACTTTAACCTTTGGATCTACGCTTATTCAATCTATCATTACTAGTCGATTGGTTTCTACTGGAATATATTATTGTTTCATTACATTGTCATCAGCCAATCATCTTTATGTCATTATCTACATTGAATATATAGCCGATTGCTCAAAACCCTATCAATATCGGCTGGTATTGGCATCGGCTAGATTTACTATATCGGCTTGTCAGCCGATCTGCTATCTGGTGATCAACGTATTTATATATCTTTGCAGTTGCAGGAACAATTGACTGGCACGCCCACATCTCATCATTATTTTGGACCTGCACTAGAGCTAAGCAGATCTCCCAGGCCATCGTGTTTTTACGTCAACACCTCCGTAAACCTCTACCGCCTCTTCCTCAACAGCGCGTCGCCAACCCCTAGATTTGGGCCATGTTGGCCGTCTCAAGTCCCCTCGTCGCAGACCTCCCACCACCGTTGTTGCCTCCCACAGGCAGGGCTTGCCCGTGGTTGGTCTTCTCCCGGTGGCGAGCTCTTGGGAAGAGAGGGGAGAGGTGGAGAGGTAGGGAAGACATGGGATATGTGAGGATAGGTGGAAGTCCACCCGAGCCGAAGTTTCAATTCGAACTGTTGCTGCATGCGCTCGTAGCGGCGCACCCCTCAATAAGTGGGGTGTTAAAAACCTATGCGCAATTAACTTAGCGTGATTAGTTACAAACAAATAATAAATAAATAGTGGAATTGGACATTTTTAAAATTTAAGTTGAAAATTTTAAATTTGGTATTGAAAGTTTCAAAAGTTAAATAGAATATTGCAAATTCGATTTGAAAAACTTCATCTTTATCTTCAAGTTAAAAGTTTTAATAACTTGGGTATACTTTTAAAAAAACGGTTTGAAAGTTTAAAATTTTGAGTTGATATTTTTTAAATTCGAGTTGAAAGTTTTGGAATTTGATTTGAAAGTTTTTAATTTGAGTTGAAAGTTTTGAAATTTATTAACTTTGGTTTGAAATTTGATATGGATGTTTTGAATTTTGAGTTGAATGTTTTGAAATTGTAATTAAAAGTTTTTGAAATTTGAGTTGAAAGTTTTTGAATTTGAGCTGAATGTTTTTAAAATATGGTTAATTCTTTTTCAATTTGGAGTATGAAATATTAAATTTTCCAGTAGAAATTTTCTCATTTCTTTTTAAAATTTGGGTGTTACTCTTGAAAGATAAATGGTTACATTTCTGTAGGGGTGGGCAAAATAAATCGAGACAGAAGGCCAACACGAATAGACCGAAACCGAAGTTACTGATCTGTCGGTGTCGGTCTTCGTTCTGTTGATCGGTTTGGGTCATGGAAAGACTGATTTTTTTCATTGCTTCGGTCATGATCCTTGGTTACCTGAACAGACCAAACTCAGAAGGAATAAGTCTACTTTAACTCCATCAAACTATAGGTCCAATCTGATTCGTATCTGTGGGCACCCGAAAATTATACTGTCCAGTGTAATTTGTGTCCACCACATAATTTTGGATGAGTAAGATCCATATATGTATAAATAGTCACTCATACCTCAATGTGCCCATGATCACAATTTGACACCATTCGATATAAAATTCACAATGCCGAATAGTGAGCAAATGAGATATTGTTCGGACTCAGCATGCCAGTCAACTTTAGCCCGAGACATGCCCGTCAGTATCCTTCTACAACAACACCTGATATCTTCACCCCCAAAATATAAATCTAGTGTAATTGGACTTTCTTAGTGGTTTCTAGAGCGGTTTTCACTAACATGGCTCATTGACTAGTCCAACTGGTTGATTCATCATGCGAGACCCACATGTCAGCGTCCCTCTTCCTCTCCTCTATCTCTTTCCTCTTCACGCCTCCATGTTCACTCGACGCAGCCAAAGGCACGGGGCTCCCACATCCTTCGCGCGAGCTGCTCTCCCTCTGCTCCGCGTCCTTGGCCTCCGCAGCGGCCACCTTGTTGGTGCCGAGGACACCCTTGTTTGTCAACTCCTCCTCCACCGCCACCGCCGTGTGGTCCTCCACGACACACCTCCGGTTGGCGTGGGCGTCCGCTGAACCCACTACCGCTCTGCCTACTCCAGCAGTGCCATCAACTACACCCTCCCACCCCCATGCTCCCCCTGCCACCACTGAAGCTGTGCACGGAGCAGTGGTCATACTTGTCGACATTGCGGAGCAGTGTCCTTCAATGTTGCCGGAGGACGGGTGGTCGTGGTCATCGTCCTCCATGCAGTTTATCATGTTGCTATCATAGAGCTTGAGGAGGTCGCAGAGTCAGCATGTGGGGTATGTCCCTTGCATGTCCTTGGTGATGGCAGCACCCTTACTCTTTTGGCGGTCATGGAAACAGGTGGCGGTCAAGGACGTGGATGAAGAAAGGTTTGAGACATAAATCAAGAGGTTCTTGATCTACTAGAGCCATGGGCGAGACGACGCCATGGGCCACGTGGTCGCCGGATTACCTGTGGCTCCATCCGCAAACAAAATCAGAGAGGTTAGGGGCATCGAGGAAGGCCGCACCCACGTTGGTGCTCGACCACTTCTCCCGCGTCGCTTCTTGTCCTCCTCACTGCGACCACTGCTTCTTCCACCTCCGTCATCTCTACCCTACCATATTCCGCCACTGCCTCAACTTGCGAGGGTTTGCAACAACGCCAAGTCTCTCTGACACCCCATCATCTCCGTTGCCCTTCCTCCCATGTGTCGGGTCAACGGGACTGAGCTCCATCATTGCGGTGGTGCGGCTCCACCATCCAAGCCACCGAGGTCGCGGAGCGCTCATCGTGGTCGGGCACCTGGAGGACTGCCCATTGTCACTCCTTCCTCCTCTACGCTTGGCCAACGGGACGGAGCTCCGTTGCTGCTCCGCTGTCCAAGGCACCGTGGTGGAGGGGGCTCGCCATAGCCGGGCGCCTGGAGGACCATCCGTCGTCGCCCCTCCCTTCTCTACACTGAACCAATGGGACGGAGCTCCGCCGTCAAAGCCGCCGATGTGGCGGGAGGCTCGTCATGGCCAAACACCGAAAGGACCGCTCGTCGTCGCCCCGCTGTTGCCCTACTGCCGAGAGGAAATGCGCGGGATGAGAGATCTAAGGGAAGGAAGAGAGAAAGAGAATAGTCACTAATAGGTTGGTCCCACATGCTGCCTTAACCTAATGGACTAGGTCAACGTGACACGCCAGCGAAAACCGCTTTTGAAACCACCGAGTGAGTTAAATTACTCCGGTTTTAATAGTTTAGGGGTTAAGATATCCAGTATTGTGGTTCAGGGATACGAATCGGATTGTATCTTAAATTATGGGAGCCAAAGTGGACTTATTCCTACTCAGAAGAGTTATTTTACTATCCTTGCGGGTGTGCGGTACCAAATCATGACCATCTATCTGACAACATCAAACGGCTATAATTGGTCCGTACCGCATGGTACAGCAGGCCCAGATTTAAGCGGTACCATGGGTGGGAGGGTAGACTAGTACTTTCACTTCTTTTGCGGTGCTTGATTCCATTTGGGGAGAGGGGCTAAAATCCAATGCAAGCTCGCCGTAGTTTTTGTTCGCTGGCCAAGACGGGTCGTCGGGAGCATCGTGGACCCAAATCCATTGCTGCCATGCAACATCAGTGCCACCTGCTGCTGTGCTGCATTGTCGCTGTTAGGGATGAATTTGGTTGCCACCGGGCCATGAAATTGGCATTGCTGAATCGACGCCTACGCCTGCTGAGTTTGAGTTTGTGGATGCCACCTAAGCTAGCACGGTGAGGACGCTGCCGAAGCAAGGACGGGCAGCAAGGGTTGCCCATGGATTTGGGCGCAGGGGATGTACAATTTTAGATCTATTTGTCTGTTGTTCTTTCAATGTGGTTATTATTTTATTTGGTCTTTCAATGCGGTTAGTGTTTTATCTGGCCGGATTTTTTAGAACTAGTTCTTTCAACCCTTGCAACGCTTGTTTCTTTCAATGGGATTATCTTAGACATACAGATGGATTTAGGAGGAAGAATAGGCAAGATATATACGGCTGTGTTTGCTTAGGTGAGTTAGAAACTCATTCCCGCCGTACGAAAAACGGAGCGATTCATTAACACATGATTAATTAAGTATTGACTATTTCTTAAAAAAGGATTAATATGATTTTTTAAAAACAACTTTCGTATAAAAACTTTTTAAAAAAACATACCATTTAGCAGTTTGAAAAGCGTGCATAAGTAACAAGAGAGAGGAGCTGTGAACTCCTTCTCCGAACACACCCTATAGTCTTGTTCCCTTCATTGTTAGATTAGCAGGGGTTCTAAACGCGAGGTCGGCACAGGCGAGCTCGGTCTCTGTCCCACCGTCAGGTTCTTCATGCATATTCAAGCAACTAAATGCTTCAACGAATCAGAGCTACCGGAACAAACAAATCCAGGATACAGTTCAGTTTTAGTGTATGCAAGTTTCCTTCCCACTGCCTGTATGTATGCTTGATTCCGCGCAACCGAAGGTGTGCGTCAAAGTAGAATCCACGAAGCCAATGTGGCAATTCAAGACGACCCGTACTAACAGCGGCGGCGGCAGCGTCAACTCGCTGAGACAACTCGCTCAGCAGGCGTGGATGCGACGGTGGCTACGGTGGCATCGATGCGAGGGCGTCGATACAACCACGGCGGTATGGATGCGACGGTAGGGACACACGAGGTGCGACCGCGGGGAGTCGCTCTGCCAGCGGCGGCAAGAGTTCGTGAGGGACGGAATGCAGAAGGGGATTACGATCTACGTGGCGACGGTGACACATGACGATCTCACCTACCTCTCTGTCTCTCGCTATTGGTAGTATGAGCGTATTAAGGTAAAAACACGATGGTCTGGGAGATCTACTTAGTTCTAGTGTATGACTAAAATATTAATGAGATACAAATGTGCCAGTCAGTTTGATCCTGCGTCTAACAAGATATGTAAATAGTAGATAAAACAGTCAATCGGCTAACAAGCCAATAGAGTGATTCCAACCGATACCGATAAGTGATATGATAGAATAAGCGTTGATCCGAAGGTTATAGTATACATCGATCAATATCCCGATGTCATAAAATCCAAATGATTAGATAAACAATGAAATCTTTGTTGTGATTGGCTTAATCCAACATCCAGATAACTCATCAGCTGAACCCTCGATGAAACCCTTATCGGTAATCAAGAAGCAGGCTAGAGATTATGGTTCAAAGCTTGACTTAGTATATTAAACTTAACTGATGTAGCACTAAGTATGAAAAAACATAATATCTAGATAATCAAGTTTTTGACTAATTTTCAGGGTAGTGAATACATTATATAATCTAAGTCAACAAAGTAATCTAGCCGATATCGATAAAACCCTAAATGGAGATTGGCCGATGTAAGTAGAAAACATTGTCAATCTGGATTATATAACGTATATGATAACTCATCAGCTAGCACTCCGATAAAACATTAATATGAACTTATCATCTTAAAAAAATCTATATTATCAACAACAATAGGTCGAACCTAACGGATGCAACACGAGATTAAATATAATAATCTAATACTTAATGAACCGATAGATCTGTCTGATGTGATGGATATAATAAATCTATTTAAAACAACATTGTGATTGTGGAGATATATCGGTTAAGACAAGATCAAACCTAATCGAGATAGTCCCAACTAAACCGTTTTGTCTCTAAACACAATACAATTAAAATAGAATTGAAATATCAGTTAGGTAAATATATCAATCGAACCAGAGCGATCCAAGAGATCGATACGATGCAGTCTTGAACAATACCAATATAGTCGATATATTCACCAGGACCGGTGAAACGTAGGGTTTACCCCTTCACCGGAGATCGAAAGCCGATGCAGCCCCGCGTCCGGTGCCAAGTTCCGTCGATTGATAAGTAAAACATCGGGAAAGAGGGTGGAGATACCCCGAGATTAGTTTTATTGATCGAGAGATAATTTATAGGGATCCTAGGTATACTTGTTTATATCCATGGGTAGATACTAGTCTATATTGGACACGACTCAAACTTTCCTAATATTAATTTAACCGACGAACAAGTTCCTAGAAGGACTCTTGCCAAAAATATTTCTAAGAAAATTACATAATATTCTAATTAATAGATAACTTGTCATGCCACATACTCCTTGAACTCAGACTATTCTAGATAGACTTCCTTTAATTGATCTATCTCTTTAACCGAATCCACCAAGAATACAACTGTTGGCGATTGATAATGCCAATCAGCCGATTCCAGAACTCTGAAGCCGATATTGACTCTAGATCAATAATAACTTCGAGGCTTATCAAATTTGTCATTAATAGGACGGTGTTGTTCTTCACTGATGGATTTTTTAGCCCAATCCTACCCCTACTAAGCCCACGGTCAGATTAGATTGCTACCTCATGGTGCCTGGTACCTCAGTATCTTCTCAAGGATACGAAAAGAGAGCAGGCCGCAGCGGCTCCGGTCGCCAATAGCCCATCTCGTTCACGTACAGGACTGAGAAGATGAGAGATCGAGGCATCGAGCCATCCAGGAGACTAGGAGAGACTAGTATCTTAAAAAAAAATTGAAAAGATAAGAGATCAGTACATGCTAACGTGCATATCCGCACACACCATCCCAAATCGCCAATCGTACCTCACTGCTCTCCTAACCCTAGCCGCCATTGCTTCACCGTGCACCCGTGCTGGCGTGTCGACCATCGCCATGCCTCCGCCTGCCGCAGCGCCATGCCGCGCCTCCGCTAGTGCCACCCATCCCCTCATCCAAATCCATCTACCACAGCGTCACTACCGTCTCCTGTGCCCCCCTTTGTCAGTTTCTTCACCGCGCCCGGCCCAAGTCCGCGGCGGAAGAGACTGTGCCGATCGATGTACTTCTCGCTGCTGCCTTCTAACTCTCCTAGATCCTGCTTCATGTACTGCCTGGTATGGTGCATGCCTGCCTACTGAGGGTGCTCGGTCAGGTCGGGCAGGACCGAAGACCGAACCAATAGATCGCTCAACCGAACTCTTGTTCAAATAAATTCTGATGTGTTGATCGCTCTTCAATTTCCAAAACCTGCAGAACTTAGAAAAGACCGAACTACCCGGATCAAAGACCGAACCACCCCTACTTTTCCCCGTATGACCGGAATGTAGCGCTGCGTGCGTGCGTGCGTGCGACTTTTGTTTCCTAGCACGTACGCGCGAAATAGGAATCCTGGCTGAAGTTAACCTCACATCATCACATGAACAGTATATATCTAGCATATAGTTAATTGTCAGCTTTTGTATAGAGAGGTCAATGAGATTGTAGGTTAAAACGACGATTGGCTTATACCATATAACAATATTATGTGTCCTATAGTCTGTGGAATCAGTATGCAGTATCATAGTGCTCGTCAGTGAGTTATTATGGAAGTTAAATTTAATTAAGGGTCACTTATTTGAGTTGCGACTTGATAATATACTTTTAATGGAGTTGCTAAATTACATTTGCAAGAACATTGGGGTGAAATTAATCTTACAGATTTCTGATAGTTTGATATATGCTACAATCCGTGCTTACAATTCCTCCATTACCGATAACAACAGTGACGACCCTTACCAGTTAGGATGAAAGGTTAAAGTAGGTGCAAGGTGGGAGGGTGGTAAGAGGAAGGGGAAGAGGGGGCTGCTCTCCATAGACACAAAGGCCCGCTAGTGGCTAGTGGTGATGTCAGGAGGACGACGAGGCGACAAGGGCTTCGTAGGAGCCACATGATCACATGAATGGAGGAGAGGGCGGTGGTAGCACTACGGTTGTGACACATCCAGTGCTAGGAGTCATCAGAGACGAGTAAAGACGTGGGGTGAAGTACCTCAAAGCTCCTAAAAGAGGTGCTTGGCTCATGGCGAGAAGCTATGGCTTCGAAAGCCATTGTGGGAGATAGTCGCAAAGAGCAGGGTTAGGCTAGTACTCAACTATTGGATTTTGCTATTCTAAAAAAAATACATAGTGATTTAATAAGAAACAAAATAAAATTTTGGAGGCAAGCCAAGGGCTTAAGCCCTGGCTGTCCTAGGCCTGCCTCCGTCCCTGAGTGGTAGGTGCGTGGTGGTTGCGAGGTTATCTATGCAACTATCGTTATGCGGGTTTATAACATGTGCATCTATCTATATAAGACTAAAATTAGGATAAGAGTTAATTATACGACACATCGCATCAATGACAAACTAAACCATCAAATAAGGGAAAAAAATACATCAAGGTCTATTTTAATTACCCCAGGTCCTCTAATGCAAACGTGTAGGAATATATGGATAGGTTAGCGAGCACGTATGTGCTGTGAAATATTTACGAAGAAAAGAAAGCGTCCACTAATATGGATCGTTATACATACGTACATACATACATATATATATACATACATATATATATATATATGGATATATGTATATGTATATGTATGTGTGTATATATATGTATATATGTATGTTTATATATATGTGTGTGTATATATATATAAAGCAAGCATGGGTAGTAAATCTTTTACTATAAGTGTGATCATTATTAAATATCTCTATTAATTCTATTAGTAATTTTTTTACTACGAGATATTTTACTCATATTGAGTCTATTAGTATTTTTTTTAAACTATAAGATATATATGGTGTCTATTAGTAAAGTTTTTACTATAAGGAATTTCATAATGATAACTTATAGTAAAAATTTAACTACGTGAGGGGTGTGTTTTACTTATAATAAACATTGGGCTTATTTTAGCGTATCCGTGTATATTATATACATATATATATATATATATATATATAATAAAATCTGAATATTGCGAAACATCTAGCTAGAAACGTATTACCTGATTCTTTTCTTCCCCTGTCGTACCTACAACCAAACAGTAGCCATGTCGCACTCGAGCATGCATGAAAGATATATGGAGGAAAAAAAACTAAAAGAAAGCGAGGCTTCGTCCTGGGTTCTACAGGAAATCGGCTGTGCGTAGACCCACCCACAACTGACCCAGGTGCGCAGCAAACAGGCCGGCGGACGGTGCGATCGCCCTGGGCCCCCGCAGACTTTGGGGCCCCAAGCAGTTTGGTATGTACGTCGGTATGCGTGCTCGATTGGTCGCTGCGTACATAGGCAGAGAGCGCATAGTCTACTAGCGTAGAGGAGAACAACGTAAGAGGGGAACAAGCAGGAGGCCCAATGGCCCATGCAGACTGCTACGAGAGAATTAAGAATCAAGGGAAGTTACTACTACTAGTTCAGATTGCATGCATGCTCCTATCCCCAAGATTATCAATAATGTTGTCTACTAATACTACGAATAGAAATGGTCACACATATAGTAGATTTTAAGCTGAGAAATGCTAAACACAATTTTGTTGGTACTTTTTCCGATGATTTCAAATTCATTATACTAGCAGAAATTGCTCTTTCCGGTCATGACGCATGGACAACTCTTCTATAACTTCTATTGTCTTGTAGCAGTGGCCTCTCCTACGAGTAATATATTTTAAATTGTGATAATATTAATAGAAAATACAACTGTCAGTTTTGAATTACTACAATATATGTTTCCACAATGAAAAAAACATTGGAAAAACAAATAAAGAAAAAAATAATTTATAGGTAAAACTTTTTTAAACCTAGGTTAGAAAAGATTGATGAAAAACCACGCAATCAGCTCTAAAACCAAGTTTTAAAATTTAATTTTAACCGTCACAAATGAATGGAAGCTTATATTACATGCTCCGAGCTATAGCTTATGAGGACCCTAATTATTATCTTGTCTTGGGCCCTAAGATGTAAGGACCGACCCTAGCAACAAAAGAGGATCAAAGAACAAAAGAGAACACACGACCGTAGAGCTGGGACTTGGGCCGTGCCAGGCTAGCACGGTCCAGCTCGTCGTGCTTCGTGCTAGAACTGGCCGTGCCAACCCGGTACGGTCTACTAATCGTGCCGGGCTGTACCAGCCCGAGGTGGAGAAGAAAGGGCCCAAGCACGACCCAAAGCACGACGGAAGTTGTTCGGACCGTGCTGGCCCAAGCACGACCCACCTGTTACCTGACGCTAGTGGCCTCGCATACTCACCGCCACCGCGCCGCGCGGCCGCGCATAGCCTCCGCCGCCTCGCCACTCAGCCCGCACCGAGGGTTGCCGACGCCGAGAGCCGCCGCCGCTGACGCCGAGGACCGATGCCGCTGCCTGCGGCGGTGCCGCCGACGCCCGACGCCTAGGGTTTTCATCTCTGTACTGTACGAATCGCTCCTCGTGTCGTCAGCGCACCTCTTCTGCTGCATCACCAGCGCCTGCAGCTTCACCAGCGCGCACTCGCAGCGTCTTCTTCACCTACAACCAAAACACGGCGTGATTACTCCATTGAAGGTGAAGCGATGGCAAATGAGAGGGGAAAAATAAGAGGGGAAAAATCAGGGGATGGAAAAATAAGAGAGGGAAAAATGAGAGGGAAACTGAAATACGGGAGGGAAAAATAAGAGGAAAAATGAAAAAACAATGAGATAATAATGTATATGGCTTAATGAATACGAGCCAACTCCTGCGCTACTCATGCTGGGCTGGCCTTCGGGCTATTTTCGTGCTAGGCTGGCCCAGGCAGGGCCCAATGGCCGTGCCGTGCCATGCCGCCCACCGTGCCGTGCCATCCAGTGTGTCTCAACTTACGACTCAGGCACGGCCCAACTACGGATCGTGCCGACCCAGCCCATTTCCGTACCGTGCTGGGTCATCGTGCCTTGGTCCGGCACGAGAAAGCACGGCCCAAGTCCCAGCTCTACACGACCGTACAGCAACGTATCTGCGTACACATACTTCTACCTTCCCTCTCGGTCGGTCTCGTACATTTGTTGATACGTCAGTACGTCGTCACCATCTACGGTACAGTACAGTCTCCGGCCGGCGCCACCGGCCGGAGGAATCTTTTTTTTTTTCCGCCGAGTTAGCTAGCCGCGTGCGTACGCGGCTCCGCGCGCGTGCGTCCGCGTGATTGCCCTCTGCCTCCGTCGCGGATCGATGGGGCGATCTCGATCAGTGAAAATACGACGGTGGAGTCCACCGCGCGACGTGGGCGGCGCGTGGCCTCTCGGGATCCCGGGTTTGCAGCCCGGGCTGCGTGGCCAACATCGCCCGGTCGTTGGAAGCGTACAGGCGCTGGACTTCCTCGTCCGCTTTTTCGTTTTCACGGGAACAGGGCAAGGGACGACGAGTGAATCGCTGCTCACATCCTGAACACTTGAACAGCCCCAGAACTGAACTGGCAGTAGGGTGGAGGGCCTTTAAATTTACACGGAGCTCTTTGTTTGAAGGAGTTTAAGATTATAAATACAATTTGTTTATAGCCGGCTTCTGATATCTGAAGAAAATTAGGTTTCCAAAATCAATACTATTTGAGAAAACTAACGATTACGAGAGAAACTCCATATACTAGAAACTCTCAAAATATTTATGCTTGATTTCTCAGGAATGAAGCAGATGTATGTTTTTGTGCGTGTGTGTTAGCTTGTTGCAGTCCGATGGAGAATGCCATGATCATCCTGGTTCAACTGGCCGGCCAACTGGGACTGAAATCTCTGTTCGTTACATCTGCTGGACCAGGAGGCCAACTGGACACTGGAGAAGGAATTGGACAAAAGCTTAGGTAGGTCGCTTAGCTGGCCAATAATAAATGTTGGTTTTTCTTCTAGAATTCTAGTGGAACTTTCCAAGTGATCAATCACACATGGTGACATGCATGGTTCGTCATCGACTTTCCGGTGGGCTAGCTAGGAGGTTCAACATGAACTAGTGGCAGAGCATGCCAAGGAGCTAGCTAGTCATAATTATCAACAAAATACGTGTATCTAAAACACGGAATCTTATCTCTTATATATATATACACACACATACTATACCGCATCCGGGATACGTTATAGTTAAAACGCACCCCAACGTTAGTAATTTTGTTACTAATAGTGCAATCATAACAAATCTCTAAATTAAGCCTATTAGTAAAATTATTACTATCAAATCTTTGATAACATATAACGTGTAGTAAACCAATTACTATATGAGGGGCACGTTTTAGTTATTACGCGTCCAGGTTGCGTTTTAACGCATCGCTAGAGAGAGAGTACTATACCACACCAAGTGTATGCTATAGCTAAAACACACGCATCCTAGTATGGCCCCCCTTGCAATCCATCCCTTCCCTTAGAGTATTTTTTTACTCAATTTTCCCAGCCACCTTATTAGTAGTAAATTATTTACTCGGTTAATAACTTTTTTACTAGGCTAAATCCGGTTAGTAATTTTTTTACTGGGCTAAATACGGTTAGTAATTTTTTTACTGGGCTAATTCTGGCCGGTTAATTCTT
Source organism: Oryza punctata (assembly GCA_000573905.2). Classification (NCBI taxonomy): domain Eukaryota; kingdom Viridiplantae; phylum Streptophyta; class Magnoliopsida; order Poales; family Poaceae; genus Oryza; species Oryza punctata. Next base: position 20,967,014 of record CM002492.2, on the reverse strand, counting down.
TAATGAGCTATGACTATTTGTTCCCACTCGATGCCAGAGCAGAAACAACGCTTAGTAATTTTTTAACTTTGCTGATTTCGGTTAGTAATTTTTTACTTAGCTAATTCTGGTCAGTTAATTTTTTGGTGAGCTACGACTATTTGTTTCCACTCCATACCAAAGCAGAATCAACGCTTAGTAATTTTTTAAGTATGTTGATTTCGGTTAGTAATTTTTTTACTGGGATAAGATGGAGGCCCAACGTTGGATGGAGACCACACGTGGACGGTAGGGAGTGGGGGAACAAGAAAATGGAGAAACCGATAGAGGGAAGGCCGGGTGCGGAAGGGACGGTTGGAATGGGAAAACCGGAGGGAGTATGCCACTACAACGATAACCCACATTTGTATCGGGCTGCAACCCACATCTGTATCGGGTATGATGCCCGACACAGTGTAGAGGTCAGTGATGTGAGAACTCATCTCAAACGGGCATAAGTCCGTTACGGATTTAGTTATCTCAATCGGGTCTCAACTAATGCCCGTCATCGATAGCTTTGATCCAGACGACCAGTTAAACAGAGCCCATCACGGATGACCTATCTCAATCGGGCTACAACTAGCGCCCGTCATGGATGTCTGTCTCTCTCAAACGGACCTAAACAGAACCCCGTCACAGATGACTATTATTCTCAATCGGGCCCTAACTATAAACCGTCACAGATAACTATATTCTCAATCGGTCCTTCAGTTACAGCCCGCCATGGTTGACTATAAATCAATCGGGCTTTAACTCATAGCCTGTCACCGATGAGTATGACCACAAAAAAAAATTGTTTTTTGGCTAGCCTCAGGCCTGTGCTAGCCATGCCCGCTGCAAAATAACAGAAACAGATATGCCATTCACATATATACATCCCAGCATCCCCATTCGCATATGCCATTCACATATATTTTACAACATCCATATTCACACATGCATATTGCTCAAGTGGTAATATAAGCATCATAACCTGCAATATATAATATACATCAATATTACATAATAACATGTGTTTGACAATTCAAATAGGAAGTTAAAAAATGTTCATCACTTAATCTTAACCCTAAACATTCCTTTAGGGTGAATAATTTCGCGGAGGATGAAGTTGGCAATCTTCTCATGAATATTCTCAAAGCGCTACCCGGATCCTTTGAAAATTTGTCCTACATGTACATAATTCGAAATTAGTCGAACGATCTTTACATATATATACGTATTTCAATTTAGTTAGAACATGTCACGAATGAGACCACAAACCTCCAATTCAGCCAAAGTCTTCACCTTATCTTTGCACAGAAGACGCATGTTGTGACAGACATGGAATCCGCACTGGTCGCCTATTTGTTGTTTGACTGGGAAGTCCTTCTTGTGGATCAGTGTATCCTCCCCTGTCTTTCGAAGGCCTCCTTTTTGCACATATTGGGCCCACGCTTCATCTATCGCGAGTTGAATCGGGGTCCAATCGTATGCTTTGTTGTCAATTCTGGGGTTTAAGTAGTGGCATGTACTCCACTTAGGCGTTATTACCAGTAGGATCCAATGTCCACTGCGGCATTAAAATAGGTAAAGTTAATAGTAAAGCTAGACGTGTAATGCAATGTATTTAGGGAACACACTTACTATTGATTATAGGCGCACATGATGTACTCCTTGTCTTGTCGGGCCCAGAAGGTGTCAAACAAGTAGTTTACCATTCCTTGACGGTCCCCTTGAAGATTTGTGACATTGACTACCTGAGGATCAAGGAAGGCAACTTCCGGTGCATTCTTGAGACACCACTTCCAACTATACCTACACGCAAGACAAACGCTCTTATAAACATGTTACACGGATTGAGATGTCTAATTTTCGTGAGCAAGAGTACTTACAAGGAGTAGCACTTGAGGAGGGTTGTGTCCACGCAGCGGAGCCTGTAGAGGTCGAATAGATCCTTGAAGTCTACCACGATAAAATTTGGTGGCCCAAGGAATGGCGCTCTGGCGTGTTCGCCTATTATATCAGTTTCTCTATTCTTCCTCCTCATGTTAGATTTCTCCATGTAGTACATGTGAAGCTCCTTGCAAGCGGTGCCCCTCGTTGCTAGCACGTCGTCTCCAACCAATGGCATGCCTAGTTGAAAGGACGATGGAGGTACGGACTTCCTATGTACTACCAGCCCCTTGCTCATATCTAGCTTTGTTGGAGCAAGACGTGTGATCTGCAGCTTTCCTTTTCCTCGCCCCCTTGCAGCAGGTTTTTCGATAGCTAGTCTCTGGGGGGGAAAATGCACCTTCCTGCTCTTCTTCATCGGTGGGGGTTTAGTGATCGCCGTGCTGTCAGCCTCCATAGGCTCGTCCCCAAAGTCTGTGTCGTACTGTAACTCGAAATCATCATTTTCATGACGAGCGTGAGCTGGAGGGGTAGAAGGAGTAGGGGCAGGTTGTATCGAGAGACGATCGCTTGGTGCAGTGGTTGGCCTCGGGATCACCCTTATCTCAATGCGGTCCTTGGGCCATTGGATGAAGGTTCCACGTGCATTTCCAAGGGTTAGGACCTCGTCGTTCGGTGGATGCCTGAGTGGGAAAATGATCGAATTCTGGCTTCACCGAGTCGACTTGCCCTTTCGCACAATCGGCCCTAAGTTGCGCCCCATGCACTCTAGTCTCCGGGTCGGCTTGAAAGCTAGGCCTTCAGCTGCAGGAACCGAGAAGGTCGGCATCACCCTTACTGTCAGGGTGCAGCTAGTTGGTTCCTGCGATAGATTCATAAATATTTTTAGAATAGTACTTACCATATGGTTTCTTTAAGAATTCTATGCGTTGCGGACGAGAGATGTACCATTATTTGGTCGACGGCGGCGGGGACCAATGGGGGATTTCCCCCACCTCAGTTGATGCACAACTGCTGCGCCTCTGCGTGGGACTAGCTAAATCATGTTGCGTAGCAGCAGCGGCAGCCTCCGGGATATTTTGTTCTTCTCGAATCTCCTGCCTGATACAGGCCCTCATCGATTCAAGCTTCTCGTCGAATTCAGAGCTCAATTCGGCTCTGACCTGCTCCCGGATCTGGGCGGCAAGGCGGGCATCTTTTTGCGCCTTCGTGATTGTCCGCTTCTTGTACTGCCACGCGTAGTCCGGGAATCCAACTTTCCACGGCACGTGGGCGCCAAGTCCCCTTGTCCGTCCACGGTGTTCCTTGTTGCCCAACGCTTTACTGAGGATGTCGTCCTCGCGTCTTTGAGATCTGCCCTCTTGCGAGGCTTCTTGGGAGGCAACCAACTCCTTCTGCAATACAATTGAGTTCGGATTCAATGAAAAGTTCAATGGAGACAATGCGAACAAATATTGAGATTAGGCACTTACTATATTATCGTACACTTGTTGATCTTGGGGTTTTGTAAGCGAAACTGTCCCATCTTCATTCTTCTGGTACCTCGCCCAGGCCCAGTTCCTTGCTCGTGGGTGTGGGATATCGGCAAACACCGGCGGTGTGTTCGCTGCCGCTGCCGCTTCATCTTCCTCCTGCCATTCCTCCAGCTTCCCGACAAATCCTGCGGTGCCTAGGCGGTGCGGGTGCACGTTCCTGGCCTGCAGTGCTCTATAAGCTTCGCTTCTGGACCGGGATTCGGGGGTCGACTTCTTCTCGTAGAATTGCCCCCAAGCGTCAGCCGTTATGAAGGGCCATTGCTCTGTTGGATCAGGGGTCATCGGATTTAGGACAAACTCCGTGACTAGCCTGCTCTTGAAGTTCTTCCAAGCATTGCCCTAACCTTGAACGCAGCCTGCTTGAGCCCGGCCTCGTTGGCTGTAGGATACTCGAAGCTTTCCTTGAATTTGAGCCAAGCAGTGTTCTTCTCCGCTTCGGGCACATGCTTGATGTCATCCACGAGGATTGTGAAGTTTTCCCTTGCTACAACAGCACAGCTGGACCTAAACTTGGCTAGGACATTCCGAGGATGTGTCGGCAGTCCAACCTGGTTCACCTCTGCTGTGGTGTACCGTTCCTTAGGAATTCTGTTCCCTGTCCTACGACCTCGTGCCCTTGAGGACCCACTAGTTATCGTCGACATTGGTTCACCTTGCTGAGACATCGTCTAAATAACTTACAAAATAACAAAGTTAATTAATTTTGTAAACAAATTACGTATGTAAGTAGTAACTTTGATATTATAGACCGTTGGCACTGGATGCACATAAGTCCGTAAATCACTAAGACCCCAAATCACTAAGTACTACCATAGCTAAAATCACTCGCTCGAACTGAACTATTCTACTATACAAGCAAAATGAAGCTCCTCCTCGCTTCTTTATACACGTTTCTTAATTATCAAAAAATGACAGATTACGAAGTGTTCTGGTTGCCAAGGTGTCTTGGAAGGTTCCGTACATGTATTGACCCAACCAAACCAACTTGGCACCCGGAACACCTCGTATTCTATGATGATTTGATAATCTAGAAACAAAGTCCTAACGTAAATGAGTAATTATCAAAAAATGACAGTAACCGAGGTGCACTGGGGTCTGAAGGTTTCTAAATCGGTGTTGTGAGTGCACTAACTCGACCGAACTAACTTCAGACCCTAGGCACCCCGAATTCTGCGATGATTTGATAACTTTAATATTACAGATGACTATTTACCAAAAAATGACAGAAACCGAGGTGCACTGGGGTCAGACGGTATCTTAGTCGGTTTTGTGAATTCACATATAACTCGATCAAACCAACGTCAGACCCTAGGCACCTCGGATTCTACGATAATTTGGTAACGTATATATCTAACATTGTAACTATGCACTAAAATCAGTAAAGTTCACTAAAATAACCTACATTTCACTAAATTCACTAAAATATCCTCACTGACCCTAAAATCAATAAAATAGCCTACATTTCTCTAAATTCACTAAAGTTCACTAAAATGACCTAAGTAACCCTAAAATCACTAAAATAACCTTCATTTCACTAAATTCACTTAAGTTCACTAAAATATCCTCACTAACCCTAAAATCAATAAAATAACCTACATTTCTCTAAAGTTCACTAAAATAACCTAAGTAACCCTAAAATCACTAAAATAAACCTATATTTCACTAAAATCACTAAAGTTCACTAAAATTTACTCACTAACCCTAAAATCACTAAAATAACCTACATTTCACTAAAATCACTAAAGTTCACTAAAATATCATCCATTCATCCACACATCACTAAAATATACTAAAATGTACTAAAATCATACATCCATCCACAAATCACTAAAATAATCCACATATAATCCATTCATCCACACATCACTAAAATATACTAAAATCTACTAAAACTTCAAGATCTCGGTGGACTTACCTAGAGCACAGGGAGCGACGGGGGAGGACGACGGCGCTCGGTGGCCAGGCTCGGGGACGGCGGCGCTCGGCGCTGGGCTCAGGAGGGAGGGCTCCAAGACGGCGGCGGTGAGGGCACGGGGACGGCGACCGACGGCGGCGGTGCTAGGGTTCTTGGAGTGGCGGGACTTAGAAATTTTTTCGATCCAGATCCAGATCCAGCATATACTTAGTACGGGCATTAATCATCTTAATCGGGCGTAAACTAGAGCCCATCACGGATGACTCATCTGTGACGGGCTCTAGTGTAGGCCCGATACAGATGTTTACATCTCTATCGGGCCTACACTACAACCCGTCACAGATGACAGCATCCGTGACGGGCCCTAATTTACAGCCCGATAGAGATGACATCATCTCTATCGGGCTGTAAACCAGAGCCCGTCACGGATGCTGTCATCTGTGACGGGCTGTAGTGCAGGCCGATAGAGATTGGGTCATCTCTATCGGGCATTGCATTACAGCCCGTCATAGATGACAATTGACTACTATTCATCGTTGACCTTAAGTGTAAATAAATAACTGCACTAAAAATTCACAATGAAAATTCACTACTTTTACTAAACTCACAATAATTAACTTATTATCCCAAATAATTAAGTGAAGGACAATAATTCACTAAATTTACTCAATTCACAATACAAATTATTACAAGCTGCACCAAATTAACTAAGATTTTTCACCAATACAATTTATGCCTTTCGTATGATCTGATCGAGTATATGCCACAGGCTCTTGTGGATCATCGTCAAGATCGATTTGAGGTCGTACGTGAAGATTCTGGTTGTATCCTTCTTCGTCAACGACATTGTCGACACCAACAATTCAGTGCTTGCCATCCCTCACGATGTGCATCTTCTTGTTTGCGGGGTCTTTTATGTAGAAAATCTGCTCGACCTGTTTCGCAAGTATGAATGGTTCGTCGGTGTATCCAACCTTGGATAGATCTACTAAAGTGAAACCTTCCTTATTTACTTTAACACCAGTGTGTATATTCACCCAACGGCATCGAAACAAAGGAACCTTGAACTTCACGTAGTTCAGCTCCCAGATCTGTTCAATGCGGCCGTAGTATGTGTTCGACCCAACTTGATCCTGGAAGGCATCTATACGAACTCCGCTGTTTTGCACTGTGCTTTTGTCATCTTGCTGGACGGTGTAAAATGTGTATCCATTAATATCGTATCCTTGCCATGTGTCTATGGCCCAACATGGTCTCATCCCCAACAACTGTACTGTCTCATTTGGGATATCCGTCGACATTGTGACACGATTCTTGAACCATGTGTTGAACCGAGAGTTATGTTCTCTGTTAATCCACATCTCAGATCGACCCAAGTTCTTCTGCCGGATTTTGGCTAAGTGCTCCTCAAAGTATGAGCCAACTTCTGCCATATGTTGGAGCACAACAAAATGAGCCTGCGCGTAGCAAGCTTGATCAGGCCTAATTCTTTTCCTCCCTATTGTGCCAGCACCTGACAACCTTCCTTCGTGATGAGACGCTGGAACTCCGATAGGTTCGGCCTCGGACATGTAATCCACGCAGAACTCAATGACCTCCTCGGTCGTGTATCCTTCAATGATGCTCCCCTCCGGTTTTGCTTTGTTCCGAACGTATGCCTTCAGAACTCCCATGTACCTCTCAAACGGGTACATTTCTCTTAAAAAAGCTGGGCCACATAGTTTTGTTTGCTTCACAAGATGAACAGGGAGATGAACCATGATATCAAAGAAAGACAGTGGAAAAAACATCTCCATGTGGTAGAGGGTATTGACAATATCGGTCTGCAACCCATCTAGATCTTCGGGATATATAACTTTCTGTCCGATTGCATTGAAAAAGGCGCATAGATGTTGGATCGTATGACGGACTTTGGGGGAAAGAATGCCTCTAATAGCAACTGGCAAGATTTGTGTGATTAGCACGTGACAATCGTGAGACTTCATTCCAACCAGTTTTAGGTCTTCCGATTTGACGTACTTACTAATCCTCGCTGAATAGCTCGATGGAACTTTGATATCTTTCAGGCATGACAACATTACGATCTTCTCATTCTTCGACAGTGTGTGGCAAGCTGGAGGGAGGTACACTCTACCTGTCTCTGCATCTGTTACGGGCTGGAGTTCACTGCGAATGTTCATTTCCTGTAGATCAAGGCGCGCGTTCAACCCGTCCTTTGTTTTGCTGGGAATATTCAGCAGCAGGCCAACCAAACTCTCACACACAATCTTTTCTACATGCATGAGATCAATGCAATGACGGACCTCAAGATCTTTCCAGTAAGGTAATCGCCAAAATATGGACTTTTTCTTCCACATACCCTTGTCCTTTGCCTGACTACGTTTTCTTTTCTTCCCAAACTCGTTGGTTATGTCTTTGACCAAATTCTAGACCTCATCTCCGAACAAATCCTTAGGAGCCTACTGAAGTTTTCTCTTACCGTTAAAAATATTCTTCTTCCTTCGAAATGTGTGACGTAGAGGGAGCCACCTCCTATGACCCATATAAACCATCTTTCGTGATTTCTTCAACCATCGGCTGCATGTATGTTCCATGCAGTCGGAGCAAGCCTTCTTTGGCCAGATAGATTACCGAGGGCAGGATAGTCATTAATGGTGCAGAACAGTAGAACTCGTAGCTTGAAATTCTCCTGACCATACGCATCCTAAGTTTCCACACCTTCTTTCCAGAGCATCTCAAGATCATCCATAACAGGCTCTAAGAACACATCGATATCATTGCCCGGTTGTTTCGGTCCTTGGATTAGCAAGCACAACATAATATATTTCCTTTTAAAGCACAACCATGGTGGTAGGTTAAAGTTTGAAATAAGAACTGGCCAGGTGCTGTGAGTACTACTCATGTCTCCGAAAGTATTCATGCCATCTGTACACAGACATAGCCTAATGTTTTTGGGGTCGGTAGCAAAATCTTTGTGTTTTCGATCGATATTTCTCCATTGAATTGAATCCGCTAGGTGTCTTAGCATACCGTCGTTCCTTCTCTCCGTGGCATACCAATGTACTAACTTCGCCTCCTTGGGGTTTGCAAATATTCTTTTGAAACGATCAATGATAGGTAGATACCACAAAACTTTTGCAGGACCACCCCGCTTTGATTTTTTCCCTTCGTCAGGACTTTTCTTTCGCTTGTATCGAGAGGCCTTGCAGACAGGACAAGCATCTAACTACGCATATTGCTTGTGATACAATATTCAGTCGTTTGGACAAGTGTGAATTCTACGGACCTCTAACCCCAGGGGACACAAAACCTGCTTTGCTTCATATGTCGTCTCGGGCAATGTGTTCTCATCAGGAAGCATGGCCTTCAAAATTCCCAAAAGTTCTGTGAAACTCTTGTCTGTCCATCCACTACTTGCCTTCAACTTCATTAGGTCCAAGGTAGCTGATAATTTGGTGTGCTTTGCTTTGCATCCGGCGTATAGAGGCGTCTGCGAGTCACTGACCAACCTGTTGAACTTTATGGAATCTCTCTCGTTATAAGCTGGATCCTCAACGTCACGTAACATTTCTTGCAGCAGATCATGATCAACATCAACCATTTCACCGCCTAGTGGAGAAGGTACAAACATGTTATGCTCATCTTCGTCTTCCTGATTTTGCGCACCAGTACTGTCTGCAGTTGCACCACTTCCTGATTCTTGCTCTCCATGCTTGACCCAACATGTGTAGCCCTCCATGAATCCTCGTTGTATCAGATGAGCGTGTACATCTACTCGGCTATCAAACATATTCTCATTCTTACAATCTGCACATGGACAACACATGTAATCGCTGTTTCTTCTTTTCCTATCCTCCTCCGCGGCGTTTATAAAATTTAATACCCATTTCTATACTCTTGACTATGACGTTTCACAGATTTCGCATACATCCAACTTCGATCCATCGCTACAAAAATGAAAAAAGAATCAGAGAAACATCTTATAAGATAAATACTACTAAATTAATGAGAATTGATGAATTGTCTAAAGTACTGATTACTATTTGTCACTTACCTTTATGAATTTACTGTTTTCTTTTGGAAAAAAAATAAATTTTCGCCCTCTCCAACCTCCCACCAAAATTGAAAAATAGTGGGATACAGTTACGCTGGCAGTTACGGCTATTTATAGTGTGCAATAACTATCTGTTAACGGTCCAAAAAATGACTTCTCTGTCGGGCATATAAGTTATCTTTATCGGGCCTAAAAAAATGCCCGTCACAGAGGAGTGCCATCTGTGACGGGATTTGTTGTTATCTCAAACAGGCCTCAAGCTAGTGCTCGTCACAGATGATTGTCATCTGTGACGGGCTTAAATTACGGCTCGATTTAGGTACCTTAAATATCTCAAACGGGCCTCAAGTTGGTGCAAGGACGGGCTCCAACTTGCGGCCTGTTTAAGATATTTAAGGTTATCTCAATCGGGTCCTAGTTTAGGCTCGTCAAAGATATGTATCATCCGTGACGGGCTTCAGTTCGATGCACATTTAACATGTCTCTCCGACCATATCTCAATCGGCCTCTTTTTAGGCCCGTTTGAGATGTATTCTTTGTGACGGCCCGTAAAATCCAATTACGTTACAGCCCATCACAGATGAGAGGATATGCACTAGTGTGCGCATGTGACGAGCGTGTGGTACTAAAACACGCTTGGTTTAGTGCATCCACACACACACATATGCACATATACATATATATACATACATATATACATATTGATGAGTCTGGCCCAGGTGGGGTTAGACGAAAGCCCGACACACCGATCCGGATTCCCCGAATCCCGCAATCTTAGCACCATACGCCCGAAGCACGACACACTGATCCGGATTTTTTTAAACCCCGCAATCTTAGCACCGCAACTCCGACGCACCCACTCGGGGAAAGGCCCAATCACCCTAAAAGACTAGTTTGATAGGGGAAGGGTGGCTCTCCCTTTTAAGGTGGCTTCCTCCTCCCAAGCTAAGCAAGGTGGGATTATTCAGAGGCTTACACGGTCGCCGCCCGACTACAACTGGGCTACTCGGCCCATCTTGTTGCGTCTTTGCCAGCGGGTAATAGTGGAGGATGTCCTCATCACATATATAGTGAAAGCAACAAGCTTTCTTGCACGAGAATGTGCTACATCCTTAAAAATATATTAATCGTTGGATAAAGAGTTCGGATAAATAATGGTTAATGGATCAAAATGATGCATGTATTAAAAAAACCACAAATGGATACAAAGAGAGAGGGAACAAAGAGAAAAAAAAGAAGGCTTCTAGTGATTTCTCTTATAGTACAACTTAGCTATATCTGTAGCTGGCTAGGGTAATTGATACTTTGTAAACAATTAATTTATGTTAAAACTTTACTTTGTACACAAATTAACTTATGTCGAAACCTTCTTCAAAGCTAAGCTAAACTAATAGACCATATACTGAAGTTCTTAAATAGGATCAAAAGTCACGCAAAGCGCGACTATGTGGCTAGTAGTTACGAAAAAACTATGGACTATTGAGTTGTCCGTGTCAAATTGTAGGTCGACTGGACGAGAAGGGATAAAAACGGATGAAACCCAAGCCCTCAGAAAACGTGACAGGTTCGCTTGATTAATTAGGCTCCTGAGGACGTAGACATGAAATGTTGGCATGTTGTCATCATCAACAAATGAAATGATATGAGCGCTCCTTGTGGTTGTTTTCTTCAAATCCATCTAGGTTGATTTCGCCAACCAATATAGTGTGTACTACCATGATCAGTTTCTTATTGTGTGATCTCTACTCACATAAATGTACATAGCAGGAGTAGGATAAGGCCCCCATTCTTGTTCCTGCTTAAAGGTATCGTAGTTCCATATATACATAAACGAAATTATTAATTAATTATGAAGTCCAAAGCAATGTACTCGCTTTGTTTTTTCACGCTGTTGAGTTGTTAACTTATGTTAGACGGTTTGAGCAAGATTTGTAATTATTTTGCAAACATGTAAAAATATAAATCATGCTTAAAACATTTGTAATGATAGTGTAAAAATATAAATCATACTTAAAACATTTATAATGATAAAACAGTTCACAACAAATAAATAATAATTAGATAATATTTTAAATAAGATCAACTATCAAACTTATTGAAAGTCAACAGCACCGGTGAACATGAGAAGACGAAGGGAGTATTAGTTAGTTTCCAAACTTGCAGTAATAAATAATATGGGTCAAAAAAGAAGTAGAGTTTGACTAGTGTCGAAACTAGATTTCGGCAATATGAAAAAGGGGTGGCAGTCAAGATGGAAAAGTAGATGGGTTGTGAGACAAAGGGTTTAGACAGGTTCAGGCCTTCACGAAGAAGTAATACCCTACTCCTATTTCGGGGGTTTTGTCTCCGAGTTGTGTATTGATCTTACGAAAAGCTTATGTCCCCAAGGGGTCCCCTATCCTCCTTATATACCCAGAGGATGAGGATTTACAAGATAGGATCCAGTCCGACACGGTCTAGATCTTCTCTAATTAACTTACAATCTTACCGTACTAGGTATCCGGGCTATACCTTAACAAACAAGGCAATACTATACCCGAATCCTAGTACTTCTCATATTCTATTTACATAACATACCCCTATATTCAATCGGATATTCTATATCTGTAGGTATATGGGTACTATAATATCCACAGTAGTCCCTGAGACCTTTACAGTCGACGAGACAATCTTCTCTCAAATAGAAAGCCATCAGCTCCAAGTATTTTGATTATCCCTGCCATGATCTCCTGGGCGCCAAATTCAAATCACAAGACTGTGAAGGGCTGAAAAATTTCAAATAATATCCTCAGGTGCATCAACTAGATGCACCTAATTAGGTGTAGCCCCCGACTATCTGCTTAATTGGAAAAACTAAACATATAGTCAGAATTAATAAAAATTCACCAGTCGAGTAGTTTATTAGCCACCTTATTTGGGAAATATAGGGCATATGTGATATACAATCCGAGTAAATAAAACTCATAAAGGATTTACCAACTACCTGAAAAAGTGACCAAAACATATAATCAGCCTAAGCCACAATGTTGGTCAATAAAAGTGCTCACTTACGTGGCAAAGTGTACACTTACGTGCACACTTATTTGATGAAAATAAGGCATATATGGCAGAAATCTTTTATAAGATTCTCCAATCGCTTAAATTAATCAAAAATGATTAAAAAACCAAAGTAATAATACTTGGTCAACTTGATATGCTCACTGACGTGGCATGATTTGCACTGTATGCTCTCCGAAGAATTTAAGTTGCAACAGCGTTAAATATTTGTGATATATTCCTTTCTGTTCATCACAGAAAAAGATTAAGCCCCTAGGGACATATATCAGACTTTCCAAATTTTGTTGGCTACAGTTAAGCCGTATCCACGGCCCACGTTGCGCATAAAAACACTGACCTAACCTTTAGAGCATTTGCCGCTTCATCTTCTTCGCCAAAATTCCCAAACCGCGCACAGTATCAGCAAACTAGGGTTTCAAATCCACGCATGCACAAGCTCCAATCTCCAATCCCGCTCATCAAACCTCCCTGCGGTTCACCTCCATCTCAAACTTTCTCCCATCCCATCCGCAAAAACCGAAACATCCCGCTCAGATTCAATCCGCATCCATGGCTAAGGAGAGAGAAATTCCCTTTGAACAGTGGGCGAAGTCTGATGTAAAAGAGTCAAATCTGCTGGAGATGGTGAAGGACGGGGTGTTGCCTGCGAAGGAAATCATCGGGTGGCGCCCTGCATACGGCGAGGATTTTCTGACCCCCGACACCGGCGAAATCGTGGTATTTTCTTCATTTTTCTATTCTGGCTTTGCTCTTCCGGCCTCTTCCTTCTTCCGTGGTCTTCTTTCTTTTTACAAAATCCAACTGTATCATTTAAATCCCAACTCTGTACTCCACATTGCGAATTTCATCCACCTCTGCGAAGCCTTTCTTGGTATTCAACCACATTTTGCTTTGTTCTGGCGCATCTTCTACCTCAAACCTCAGCTTGACAAAAACAACCCGTGCGTAGTTGGTGGGTCTGGATTTCAGCTACGAGGAACTTTGACTCAAAAATACTTCTCTCTTCCCTTCAAAACCTCCAACAAAGGATGGCATTCAAACTGGTTCTATATCTCAAATCCATCTCCAAGCCTTCCCGAGTTCATTGGTCTTCCTCCTATCCCACATGAAAACTGGAAAAACTTCCCGGACGGCGACGAACTAGCTCAGGCCAATGAGTTGCTACTCCGACTGATGGAAATCAAGCAACGAGGCCTACAAGGGGAGCAGGTCACTCGGCACTTCATCAAGTGCCGACTGGCCCCAATCAAAGAGAGGAGCAAACCGGCGTACGAGTACGAGGGGCAGTCGGATCCCAACTGTGAGGACCCGGATTCTATTGACTACAAAGTCATGTGTAACCGGATGTATAAAATGTTTTCATCTGGGACCTCTGTCGACTATAGCCACAAGCTCCCGGTAACTCCATACGGCCTGGTGCGACCCCCTCCTGAGGTAAAAATCCGCCAATCTTTTATTTGACTGTTACCAATCTATTTATTATCTTATCTTGTTGATTTAATCAATTGAATAGGACAACAAACGCTTCTCCTCGAATCCTCCAGCTCCAACTCAAAAAGAATCTATCCCATAAAAGCCTCTCCCGACTGGTGGCCCAAAAATCAGCCCAGCCGGGAAGAGTAAAAGAACTGTTGAGGAAAACGTTCCCAAGCAAAAGCTGAAGAAGAGGAAGATGGTCTGCAGTGACTCCGAGGATGAGCAGACTGAGTTGCAAACGAGCACCAAGCTGGCTCAAGCAAAATCTCTAGCCAATCGGCCTGCGCCCAAAATCCGAAGATCCACAAGGTAACATTCTTGCTATCATTTTCTTATTTTTGACTTCTTGGAAAATATGTGTTGATGTCAAAATCCGTCAATCTTCAGAAAACCCCAAGATATTGATCTGGGAAGTAAGGGTGATGTGCCGCCTGTCACAATACCAAGCGAGCCACATCCTGAACCCCGGGTCTATAGTCAGTCGGGGAAAACAATCAACACCACCGAAGTCCAGCCCCCGACTAGCAACCAGTCAGAGCAAGACACTAGCGGCCTAAAAGTTGATCCTCCAGCAGGAAATCAAGCAGGGGACAACGACGTCCCGACTGGTGTTCCAGAAGCACCTGCCGAGTCAGCCGAAAAGGATCCAAAAGACTCTAATCAAGGACCGACTCCCGCAGAAACAAGCTTGACAAATGATCCAGTCGGCGAGCCAGAAAAAACCCCAAAGAAGAGCTCCAAAATAATATCTGGTATGTCATATGACTAGGTTTTAATTTGATTTGCCTGGTGCGTTTCAGTTATCTCATAATCCGCATACTAGGCCCATTGATTGATGGTAACGAAGAAGAGATCCCGAGAATAAAAGTAGTCGAGGATTCCTTTCCTCCGACTAAACTCCAATGGAGGGACCGGGATGGTACCTTACAAGGTATTATCATCAATCGTCAAGGTGAAGACGAGGAGCTCGAGTTGTTGAAGAAGAATCTAACCGAGTCCACCCGTCTAATGAATGTAAAAATTCCTTCTTGTACTCAACTGTCTTATTCTGTCTGTGTTGCTTATTTAATGCATTATCCAGAGAATCCACATGAGGAATGAGGCTAAAACAAGCGCCTTGGAAAAACTTGTGCCTCACCTCGAGAATCTTGAACGAGTTCAAGCTGAGCTGGCCAAGACCCGAGAGGATGCTCAAGCTAAAGAGCGAAAATTAAAGGATTAAATTAATCAACTCATGGATGCCAGCTTCAACTACAGGGGCACAATTGGAGGTAAGAGTGTCTCTGCCATAATCTTGCTGCTCATCCAATCTGTATGTCTGATTTATTTGTCTGTTGCTCCACAGCTCAAGCTACCAAAATAGAGTCTTTGACTGCCCAAATTAAAAAGCTTGAAGGAATTAATGCTCAGTTGGCGGCTGGCAAGCTCGAAGCTGAAAATGCCCTCGAAGGTACAATATCATCCTTATCGAGTAATTTGAAATAATGCCATACTACTGAAACCTTTTCTGCCTTGTATGAATGTAGAACACAAAGTCAGGACTAGAACTCAATTTGAAGTCTTTGCTGACAAAGTAAAAAAGGCTGAGAGTGTCCGAGACGACATCGCCAATGCCGCTGCTCCGGTACTGAACGCCATCTTCCAAAACGGACTTGGAACCAGTCAGGAGGATGCGGTCCAAATCTTTGAAGGGCTCAGGACTGCACCGACTAAATATTTCAGCAACATCAAGGATGCCGCCACGATGGGTGCTAGCCAGGCACTAGCAATAATAAAGTCCCTATATCCCCGAGTTGAAATTGATGCAGTCGGGGACGGCTTCGCAGATGGGACGACTGACGAGCAAGCAATGGAGCTAATCAATCAAGCTCAAGACTCAGCTGAGAAGCTTGTTGCAGATGTCCTGGAGAATTTCCAATCATAGACTTAGTTAATGTTTTGTATGAACGATGTACAGTATTCTCAGTAATGTATGATGACTCATTTATGCCATGCATTAAACCAAAGATCCAGTTTCAAATTTCTTAAAATTTTTGTCTGACTGCTCCAAGCCTAGAACTTGTTACAACCATCGAAAAATTTTTAGTCCTTATCTGCTGGACCTAGATTTAAACAGGGTCAATGACAAGTCATGAACAAAACGAAAAAAAATACTATATTATTATCAGTAGCCCCCGACTGGCCACTCGGCTGAGACAGGTAAGTGGGCAGTCTAAGGGAGAAGTATACAAAATAGCTCTTAAGCATAGAATCGTCGTAGATGCTCTATATTCCATGAATTGTCCACCATGGTTCCGTCTTCACGCTTGACTCGGTAGGCTCCCAGGCGAGTAACTTGTGCCTGTCTTTAGTTGTTTGAATCTTCCGTAGAACCATATCGCCGACTATGAAGGCGCGTGATTTGACGTTGCGATTGTGATAGCGTCGTAAACCTTGAAGATATCTGGCCGACTGAATTAGTGCTGCTTCCCTTTCTTCTTCCAGTCGGGTAAGCTCGTCAATTCTGTCAGAGTTGTGGTGTTCTTCATTGAAATTGCGAACTCGTAGAGACTCGAACTCCATTTCACTTGGCAACATGGCTTCTGCGCCATATACCAAGAAGAAAGGTGACTGGCCCATAGCCCGACTCGGGGTTGTACGCAGTGACCACAAAACTGAGGGCAATTCTTCTGTCCACCGGCCAGCATACGGACGCGGCCTGTTAAAAACTCGAGTCTTGATTCCTTGAAGTACCATGCCGTTTGCGCGCTCAACTTGGCCATTACTCATTGGGTGAGCAACTGAAGCATAGCAGATTTTGATACCGAAGTCTTCACAAAAATCTTTGCAAACGCCACCAGTAAACTGAGTTCCGTTGTCAGTAATGATCTGGTTTGGTACGCCAAAGCGTTGAACGATGTTGATGAAGAAGTCACGCGCTTTATCCGCAGTGATGGTTGCCACTAGTTTTGCCTCAATCCACTTGGAGAATTTGTCCACAGCAACAAACAGATGGGTATATCCACCTTGCGCCCTTTTGAAAGGGCCCACCATGTCTAATCCCCAGACCGCAAAAGGCCAAGAAAGGGGTATGGTTTGTAACTCCTGGGCTGGCAAGTGGGTCTGTTTGGCGAAGAACTAACAACCTTCACACGTATGAACGATTTTGTCTGCATCGCTGACTGCTGTAGGCCAGAAAAAGCCTTGTCGATATGCCTTCCCGACTAAGGTCCTTGCTGCCGCATGATTCCCGCATACTCCCGAGTGAATGTCATTGAGAAGTTGTATGCCTTCTTCAATGGAGATACATCTTTGCAAAATTCCAGATGGGCTTTTCTTGTATAATTCCTCTTCCACCAGGGCATAGGTCTTGGAGCGGCGATGAATTCATTCGGCTTCATTTTTGTCGGTAGGCAACTCTTGATTCTTCAGATAGTTGATAAAAGGTGCTCTCCAGTCGTCGTCAAGTATTAGAACTTGTTCTCCTACTTCCTCCTTGGTGGTTGAAACATTTGAAACTTTAGGTTGGTAGAGATGCTCAACAAAAACATCCGATGGAGCTGCTTCTCTTTTTGATCCAAAATTCGCCAGTCGGTCGGCTGCTTCATTGTTGTGTCCGAGAACATGGGTTAACTCCAACCCATCGAATTTATCTTCAAGCTTGCGCACTTCCTGTCGGTAGGCCGCCATGTTGTCGTCAAGGCATGTCCAGTCTTTCATTACTTGGTTAACCACAAGTTTGGAATCTCCTCGGACTATAAGCCTGTGAATCCCTAGGGATATGGTGATCCGTAATCCATGTAGGAGTGCTTCATATTCGGCCACATTGTGGTACGCCGGGAAGTGAATCCATAAAACATAGCTGAGTCGTTCTCCAGTCGGGGAAATCAGAACAACCCCTACTCCGCACCCTGAAATCCTCTTTGACCCGTCAAAATGCATTGTCCAGTATTCGATTTTCTCTGCCGGGACGTCTTCTTGGCAACTTGAAAAAAGGCATTCCACGCTCTCCAAGTCTTGAAACGAATCTACTAAGAGCAGCCATGCACCCGATAAGCTTTTGGACATCCTTCTGAGAACTCGGCGGCTTCATGTTCAATATGGCATTGATTTTTTCTGGGTTGGCCTCAATTCCTCTGCGAGATACTATAAATCCAAGTAGTTTTCCTGACGGTACTCCGAAGATGCATTTCTCGGGGTTCAACTTCATCCTGAAGGCGCGTATGTTAGCAAATGTCTCCTCCAGATCTTGAATCAGGTTGTCTTTCTGCTTGGTCTTGATGACAACATCGTTGACGTAAGCTTCCACGTTCCGTCCGAGTTGTGTTGCAAGGCATCGTTGAATCATGCGTTGATACGTAGCCCCTGCGTAGGCGCCGAACGGGGTGATGAATGAAGTCTTCAAGCAGTCGGACTCTTTAAGGCTGATCTGGTAGTAACCCGAGTAACAGTCAAGAAAACTGAGTAGTTCACATCCAGCTGTTGAATCCACCATTTGATCTATTCTGGGTAAACCGAAAGGATCTTTGGGGCAAGCCTTGTTTAAATCTGTGTAGTCGATGCACAAGCGCCATTGACCAGTCTTCTTGCGAACCAGTACCGGGTTGGCAAGCCAGTCGGGATGATAAACCTCCTTGATAAATCCTGCTGCTAACAGCTTGGTTAATTCCTCCTTGATGGCTTCTCTTCTATCCTGTGCGAATCGACGGAGTCGTTGCTTGATAGGTTTAGCGTCTTCTCTGACATTTAAAGAGTGCTCAATCACCTCTCTAGGAATACCAGGCATATCAGATGGCTTCCAGGCAAAAATATCTTTATTAGCTTGAAGAAAGGTGATGAGCGCGCTTTCCTATTTCCTATCTAACTCAGCGCCTATTACAGCAGTTTTGGTAGGATCAGAAGGATCTAGGGGAATTTTCTTTGTTTTGGCATCGCCTTCTCCGGTTTTGGCCACCTTGCCGACTGGAATTTCTCCGTCTTGTGATGTTGATGCAGCTGATCGGACTTCCTGCTGGCCAACTGACCTCTCACGAGATTGGGCCAACTCGCAGCTGTCCTTGTCACATGTGAGGGCTTGCTTGACGTCACTCCGTAGGGATATGACTCCACGTGGCCCTGGCATCTTCATCATCATATAGGTGTAATGAGGGATCACCATGAACTTGGATAACGTTGGACGACCGAGGATGGCGTGGTAGGCTGTCTCAAAGTCGGCTACCTTGAAGCTGATGTTCTCTGTCCTAAAATTCTCCTTAGTCCCGAAGGTCACTGGGAGAGTGATTTGGCCGAGTGGTGTTGAAGATAGCCCCGGGATGACTCCGTGAAACGGAACGTTGCTCGGCTTCATCTCGGATCGAGGAATCTGCATCTCATCCAAGGTCTTGGCGAAGAGAATATTGAGTGCGCTGCCGCCATCGATGAGGGTGCGTTTCAATTTGACGTTGCGGACGACTGGGTCTAATACCAGGGGGTACCGCCCCAGGTGGACCACTCGGTCGGGATGATCCGAGCGGTCAAACTTGATAGGGACCTCCGACCATCGCAGGTACTGGGGGACCGTCGGTTGCACCGCGTTGACCTCTCTGTCGGTGATCTTTTGCTTTCTCTTGGACTCGTAGGCGAGTGGACCACCGAAAATGTGGTTGAGTTCACTCTTGGGGTCTTGATATGCTCCTTGGCTTGGCTCCTCGTCATCTTTCTTCTTCTGTGTTGAAGTGTCTTCTCCTTCAGTTGGCTTCTTGGTTTGGGCAGCATATTTTTCCGCAAACTGTTTGTAGATGAAACAATCCTTGGCCGCGTGTCCCTTGCCAGGATGATGCGTGCATGGACCGTTCATGATTTTGTCGTAGGAGTTGACTCGAGGGCGTTGGCTTTGGTAGTTTTGATTTGAAGCGACGGTGACCAGATCTTCAGGCTTACGCTTGCGTTCTCTGTGCTTCGTATTGCTCCCACTAGGCCATGCCGTGGTGTCATGATCCTTCTTCTTCCAGGTGCCCGCCGACTGCCTTGAGGCCTTAACTGCGTCGTCGAACTTGGCGTACTCGGTTACCTTCTCGAACATCTGCTTGACTGTCCTTGGAGGTTTGCGGCTGAATTTTCCGATCAGGAGATCATAGCGTAGCCCCCGTGTAAAAGCGGAGATGATATTGTCGTCAGTGATGTCGGAGATCTTGTTACGCTTCTCGGAGAAACGTTGTATGTATTCATTGAGGGTCTCGTCCGGCTTCTGGACGATGTTGTATAGCTCGAAGTGGGTCCCAGGACGCTCGAAAGTGCCCTGGAAGTTGGCGACGAAATGATCGCGGAGTTCGTTCCAGGAGTCGATTGTGCCTCTCGGCAATCCAGCGAGCCAATTTCTGGCTGAGTCGGTCAGTGCTACCGGTAGATAGTTTGTCATGACTTTGTTATCTCCTCCTGCTGCGTGAATTGCGAGTGTGTAGACGGTTAACCATGACTCTGGGTCGGTTTTGCCATCATATTTCTCGATGCTAGTCGGCTTGAAACCAGTTGGCCAATTCACTCAACGCAGGTCTCTGGTAAAAGCTGGAACCCCATCGCAATCGTCGTCTTCTTGAATCGTGATGCCCTCTCTCATCGTCTCTGATTGAGGGTGTCTCTCAGGTCTATTGATGGCCTGGGTGGACTTTGGTAGTCGGATGGATGTCGTCGATCTCTGATGTGGTGTGGCGGTCGGGCAAAGTTGGCTGCGGGCGAGTGGACCGACTGGTCTCGACGTGCCCCGCTGTGATGGTCGGCACGTGAGTTGGTTTTACTCCTGCTATCTCTGACTCTTGATGGAGGTGCGTGACTGCCGCTCGGCGCCTTTCAAGTTGATTCGCTGGGTCGCCGACTGGACTCGGCACGTGGTAATGTTGCTGCGACCAAGGTCTTGACTTGATTTATCATCGGTGTGATATGAGCTGGAGCTGCGCTGAGTAACGCGTCAAGGAGGGTAACTGCCCCGACTGCTTTTTGTTGTGGTGTAAGGAAAACATTGTATTGTCGACCACGGTTTGCCCGATTGCGTTTCTTGCCCTGCGTCCTGCCATAGCCAGATCTCGATTCCTGCGTTCTTCGTCTTCTCTGCGTCTTGCCTCCTTAGCTTCCCTGCGTTGTCGCTCTTGTTCTGCTTGGGCTTGCCGCTCTTGTTCAAGTCTGGCTCTGTCTTCTTGAAGTCTGACACGTTCTTGCTCCAGTAGAATCCTTTCTTGTTCGACCCCACCTCGGACTGCTTCTTCTGCTTGCAGTCTTGCGGCTATTTCAGCGTCGGTCTCATTGTTGGCCATGAAAACACCATTAAAAACCGGTGTGTAGTTGTCGTCGGAGTTGACGTCGTCAGTAGCTTCGATGTTGGGTGGGTTGCCATGTACGCTTTCCTCCGACGAGCTGGCGTAAGCGGCGAGTTCGGTGGAGGAGCAAGATCCGAGTCTTGGTAGAACGACGTTGATGTCCCTGAAACCAGACCCGACCACTGGATCTGTTGGTAACTCCATGGTGATAGTGGGGTAGATCTGATTGTCTTGAGGTGTTCTTGACGAAGGAAGTGAAGTTGATGCAGACGCCTTCTCCGAGTGGTTTGTCGTCATGCTGTGGGAAGAAATCTTGGCGCTGGTCTCAGCCATGTTCGGTAAGCCGAGTGGCTGAGAGATGCGATCTCTCCCCAACTGCGTCTTGGAGCTGATCTCGACCATATTTGGTAACCCGAACGGCCAAGAGATGTGACCTCTTTCCAACTGGCTTGAGACCGAGTCGGAGAGAGTAATATTGCCGAAGTTGTTGGTGATGAAGTCGAGGCTGCCGAAGCGGTACGCCTGCCCGGGAGGGAAGACGAAATCGTCGATGCCTGACGAAGATCCCATCTCACTTGATTGGCGATGAAACTTGACGCCCCCTACCTGGCGCGCCAACTGTCGAAACTAGATTTCGGCAATATGAAAAGGGGGTGGCAGTCAAGACGGAAAAGTAGATGGGTTGTGAGACAAAGGGTTTAGACAGGTTCAGGCCTTCACGAAGAAGTAATACCCTACTCCTATTTCGGGGGTTTTGTCTCCGAGTTGTGTATTGATCTTACGGAAATCATATGTCCCCAAGGGGTCCCCTATCCTCCTTATATACCTGGAGGATGAGGATTTACAACATAGGATCCAGTCCTACACGGTCTAGATCTTCTCTAATTGACTTACAATCTTACCATACTAGGTATCCGGGCTATACCTTAACAAACAAGGCAATACTATACCCGAATCCTGGTACTTCTCATATTTTATTTACATAACATACCCCTATATTCAATCGGATATTCTATATCTGTGGGTATGGGTATTATAATATCCACAACTAGTTTAAGATTGATCCCAAATCAAACATATGCCACATCCATATATGACATGCGGCGGTAAAAGAAACTATCGATTCGGCGCAACCCCACATCGTCTACCTTCAAGAGTCAAAACTAGCCCACGTTGACGTGGCTCTCATAGCCTCCCTCGGAGCAGCTCACCTACGAGCTTTTCTCCAACTGCTAGCAAGAGGAAGGAGAGGAACTTGGGGAGGAATCCTAATGCTATGGAACGAGGACTTCATTGATTTATCAAATGTGGCTGTAGGAGAGTTTCGCTTATCAGCTATCGTAACTGTCAAGGAATGCCGGTCCTCCTTTCTTCTCATGACGGTCTACGGTCCCACGAAAAATAGGGCGAAACCCCGCTTCCTCCAAGAATTGCGTGACACTAAACCAAATGATGGTTCGGGCTGGCTAGTAGCAGGTGACTTCAACACCATCTACCGAGCGCGCGACAAAAACAATAGCAATATTAACTGATGGCAAATGGCCCTCTTCAGAGGCACTCTAAACTCCTGCGAGTTGCGAGAAATATTGCTCCAAAATAGGCACTTTCACATGGAGCAACGAGAGAGAAAATCCGACCCTTGTAAAGCTCAACCATTTCTTCTGCAATGCGGGGTGGGACACCAACTTCGATTCTCACCTCCTCAACACCTTGTCAACGTCCCTATCGGACCACCGCCCATTACTACTTTCAAACAAGGGAGAAGCCCCGAAAACAAAAACTTTCCGTTTTGAAAACTTCTGGTTTTGCATGCCAGGGTTTCGTGACACAGTACTGAAAGCTTAGAATGAGAGGCAGCTGCACCACGAGCCCCACTAACTGGGGGCGACGGCCAAAGCGCTGCGGAAATGGAGTAGAGGCCTTCTATCCAATGCAAAGATCCAACTCAATATGGCTCTAGAGATTATTCTCAGGCTCGACATCACCCAAGAGGGAAGGCCACTCTCGGCCCCGGGGATCAATCTGAGAGAACTTCTCAAATCGAGAATGTTGGGTCTTGCGGTTCTCCAGAATCACAAACTTAAAGGCAGGGGATGCAAATACAAAATTCTTCCACCTCAAGGTAAATGGCAGGCGAAGGAAAAACTTCATCCAGCAGCTAAAGGAAGGTCAGCTATGGAGGATGAAGCATCACGAGAAGGAGACCATCATAAGCAACCACTTCAAAGCAGCCATGGCATCTCCATGGCAACGCAATATAGACTTCGTCTGGGAGGGCTTCCAATCAAATGAGGTTGACCTAGCAAGCATCGGGGATGTCATAACAGAGGAAGAAGTTAAAAGGGCCCTAAATCATCTTCCCGCGGATAAGGCGCCAGGACCTGATGGCTTCACCGGGGCTTTCTACAAGACCTGCTGGGATGTAATAAAAGATGACCTTATCGATGTTATCAACGCCTTCACAAATCTTCGTAGCAACAGCCTACAACTGTTGAACTCAGCAAACGTCGTCCTAATCCCAAAGAAGGAAGGTGCGTAGTGCATTGCGGACTACAAACCGATTAGTCTCATCCACGGAGTGGTAAAACTCATCTCCAAAGTTCTAGCAAACAGACTACAACCCTACATGAACTCCACCATCAGCCACGCACAGAGTGCTTTCATAAAAAAGAAGAGTATCCATGAAAACTTTATGTACGTCTGCAATCTGTCCAGAAAATTCCACCAGACAAGAAAGCCTTGTCTCGTCCGCAAGCTCGACATCACAAAGCCTTTCGACACCGTCCAGAGGGACTACCTACTTGACCTCATGCAGCGGAATGGTTTCCCTACAAGATGGAGAGATTGGATAACAAACATTCTCAAAAGTTCTTCCACAAGGTTGCTCCTCAATGGAGATCCTAGCCCCCCAATTAGACACGAGCACGGGCTCAGACAACGCGACCCTCTCTCCCCTACTCTTCGTATTGGCCATTGACCTACCACACCGCCTCCTTGAAAAGGTGACAATTGAGGGACTGCTAACCAAACTTGATGGGCGAACAGCGAGGTTGCGAACCTCCTTATATGCTGATGATGCGGCGATCTTCATCCACCCCTCAGTACAGGACATGACCAACCTCGCGCAAATACTGGCCTACTTTAGCGACGTCATGGGCCTCACCACCAATCTGGCCAAGAGCCAAATCGCGCCGACATAAATTTGCACGACATCACTGCAATCTTCCCAACGCACGTCACTCATTTCCCGATGAAATACCTAGGTCTCCCGCTCTCCCTATCCAAGCTAAAAAAGGTCCACGTGCAACCAATTCTCGACAAGTGCCGTAAAAATATGACTCCGTGGCAAGGCAAACTGATGACCGCTGCCGGTCGCACGGCCCTCACAAAATTGGTGCTAACAGCGCAACCAATTTACCACATGACGGCTTTAAAACTCCCGGAGGGCATCTTGGGGGCCATAGATAAAACTAGGCGTAAGTTCCGATGGGCTGGAGGTGAAGACATCTCGGGAGGAAAATACAAGGTCAATTGGGAAAGTGTCTGCAGACCCAAAGATTTGGGCGGCCTAGGCGTCCTAGACCTCTTCAAATTTGCAAGAGCCCTCAAACTGCGTTTGTTGTGGTTCGAATTGAAGAAGCCAGAAAGACCTTGGCCGGGCACCATAGTCCCCTGTGATCGATCAGTTAGACAAAGATCTTTTTGCAGTGGCAACCACCATAACCATAGGAGGCGGAAGAACTGCAATTTTCTAGCACTCCCACTGGCTCGAAAGCAAAGCGCCCAAAAATATTGCGCTGGCAATTTTTGCCGCCTCCAAAAGGAAGAACAGAACAGTCCGTGAAGCGCTGACCTCCAATACGTCGGTTAGAGACATTAGCCTACTGCATCTAACATCAGGAGAGCACCTTCAATAGTACGTCGTCCTCTGGACTCTAATCCACAACACGCCCTCCTGGGAACACAACAAGACTGCATCATCTGGAAACTAACTCTAAGTGGAGAGTACACAACAAAATTAACGTATAGGGCTCTAGTTACTGGGCAGCTGTTGACGAAAAACACGGCGACCTAAGAGATTTGCTTTACTCTAGTGTAGGTCCAAAGCTTGCTTTTGGGTTCAAGAATGTGCTAGTTGATTTGATCCTGCAGTCAACAAGATGAAACATGCGAATATCATTAAGAACGATAATCGATCGGCTAGAAAGCCGATGTCATATCGAAGTGTAATCTAGCCGATGCAATGTGAGGTGAATCGGCTGTAAGGCATACTTATAGTAATAAATAAACCCTAAACTTGACCTATCGGCTGTAGATATCAACATTATGTAATCTCTGAATCAATATTACTTTAGAAACCAGCAATTGGGATAGATCGGACTTAACCGAAACAGTATAAATTGCCTTGATCTAAAATAACATAAAATAACGATTACATGCGTTCATATCATAGCCGATATTCAAATTTAAGCATGTATCGCCTATAGCTCTGATACTACCTTATACTAGGATATCATCTTAAAGTAAATATATTGAACTAATATCAATTAGATTGATAATAAGCTTAATATATTTATATTAGTTGAGATCCTAATATAAGGGGCATATATAATATATTAAACAAGACATAAATCTATGTAAAATAACTATACCAGGTAAGATCGACTGAAACCCCGATATTATCCTTAGTAACAACCATGAAGCAGACTTAAGAATATGATTCTAAACATGACTTAGTAGATCAAACTTAACTGATGCAACATTAAGTATAATAATAAGAAGCATAATATCTAGACAATCAAATCGATGGTCATCTTTTCAGAACGGTAGATACATTATATAACCTAAGTCAACAAGTCAATCTAGCGGTTATCGATAAAACCCTAAAAAGAGATAAGCCGATGCAAGTAGAAAACATTATCAATCTAGATTATATAACATATATGGTAACTCAATGATTTGCAAAAACAAGATTAGATTGTCATAAAGATGTAAGCACTAATCCCGATAATGCAAACCGCCATAACAAGTTTTACCTCTTTACCGAAGATTGAAACCGATGCAGCTCGACTCAAAAGCAAGAACACGTCGAAACAAAGTAATAAAAAGGTTGGCGATGCGCCGAGATTGTATTGAACTGATGTTAATTATTTACAAGACATTGAGCTTATATTTATACCCGAAAATACAAACTTGTCCATAACGGACACGAATCATAAGTTCCTAACACAACTCTAACCGACAAACAAGTCCCTTAGGTGGACTCTTACCAAAAATATCTCGAAGAAAATTATATAATATCCTAATTAATAGATACAACTGTCTATCTCGGACTCTATCCTCACTTGGCAATGTCATTGAAACCCTTCACATGAACCCGACATTGATCATGTAACCAAACTTACCAATATCGGCTGTATCGACCAGTCATATTGAACTCGGTATCGGCCGATACAGACTTCCAGCCGATGTGCACTCTGTTTCCGAGATTCCCTCATATCTTCAATTCTACTTCGAATTGGATCTTGATTCCGATTCATATGCTTACCAAATTTCATCATCAACAGCAGCAAAATTCATCTTCAACGAGACAATCAGGAAATGCTGGGCACCACCAAAATGTAAATTCTTCGCTTGGTTGATTCTCCAAAATCGAGTGTGAGATGGCTGACAGAGTTCAAAAAAGAGGATGGAGAAACCAGCATTACTGCCCACTATGCCACATGATGCAGGAGATGACAATCCACTTACTCGCCCACTGCAGATTTTCCCTGCCCATGTGGTTGGAAGCTCAACACTGGTCAGGAATCCACCTCAACCTTCAAAACTAGGATGGATGCGCCTCTGTGGAAGAATGGTGGTTTCTACTCACGCACAATCGGCAAAACCCAGCTAAGGCCTTCAAGACCCTGATCATCCTCATCTCCTAGGAATTGTGGTGCGAACGAAACGCGATAATCTTTCGACACAGCGGTAACCCCCTTGCCACCGTTTTTACCAAAAGAAAAGAAGCGGCTACATGGTTGCTTGTAGGGGCTACTAGCCCAAGAGCGTTAAATGCTTTGGGAGGAATCCCGCAAAGTTACTCCGTGATCAAACCTTTGTTGCGAGGCCCTGTAAATAATAAATTTATTTTTTTTTACACCTACTCTATCAATATATTCGAGGTAAAACTTTTACCCTCTTATAAAAATTTATAAGAACTCGCCGATGATATGGTTACTGATCGATCAAGAGGGAATTCGATCGCGGTCAGTTCATTTATGGATCGCGAGAGATCAGAAAGCTTTACTACCTTCGCTTTAACTGCTATCTGACAAAAGGGCACGGTATCTGATCGAGATTTAACAATTCAGATAGGTAGTGATCAAACTGTCAGCTCAAGCTGATGAGAGACTTAGCTAGCCATGGACTGTTTCCCTCTTTGGGTTGAGTGGGAAAACGGCCATCCCAAGCTCAGCTCGATGGAGGCATGATGGACGGATGGACCGACGACCAACCGCCCGCGCCGGGATTCTGGCGGACCACACAACCGCTCCTAAAATATCGCCCGCGAGCTCTCCCACGCTCGCATGCAGGCGAAGAAAAGTCAGCCAGGAGGACAGCATGTGAATGATCTGATCAGAAGCTATTGCATATATATACGTACAATGTATGCATGTACGTACACGTATCTACTCCTATAAGAAAACAGAATCAGGATTGAATTATTTTTAGGATAAAGGAAGTATATGATAAACATCGACATGCATGATCGATCGACAACCGCGCGTCCGTTCCGTAGCACGCATGCATATACGCTTTACATAAGGCACTCTCAAAAAGTTCTCATATCCTTATAATTTAGTACATAATTAGCAAGGTAACAAAATATGTTGCTTTTGTCGTAAAGAAGGAACGATTAAACATTTATAGCTTGTCATGTTTGGTCTTTGATCCAAATAATTTCAAATCTACGTCCATCGTTTCGCATATGTTTACGAGTTGGCTTTCGCATTTATCTAGGGATTTGAGATCGTTAGTCCTGCTAGAAGCATCTGCTATATGATAGTTGTTACAGCTATACACAGGAATGATGTGATTTTTCATAACAGAAAGATTAAATTCTCCTTTGCAGGTTATCTATTTATTACTTATTGCTCTATTCTTAGGCTATTCTTTATAAATCGGGTTTATAGAATTCTACTGTAATATGTCAGAAATTGGAGCAGGTGACTAGGAGGTTTTTACCGAGAGCATGGATGACGATTTAGTCTACGGATTGATGGCCCTAGTTTTTGTTTTGAAATCTAGCGTGAATATGTATTGCATTTTAGTTGTGCAGAGGTTGGAAGTGTTCTCAGTATGATTGCATCATCTTAATGTAATTGATGGAGTTTAATAAAGCTTAAATTATCTTAAAAAGCAGGAGCGGATCCACAGTACATTCGCTAGGGTCACCTGACCCCGATGACACTGAGCCAATATAAGGTAATGCCCAATACTTTACCATAAGTGACCCCATCAGCTGAAGACTAATGACTCCAGCCAACCACTTCAGCTCTCTTGCTCTCACAGGACGCTAGAGAAGTAAAACAATTCGCTTGGTTGTTGATGTGGTAATTATGGACTTATGACAACCTTTAATGTTTCGTAGCCTCCTACCAAGCATAATAAAATCCATTAGCAGTACAAATAAACAATTACTAGTACTGATCTTTGCATGAGGAAACAAAAATCTCTCTTATCCTAATCTAATTAGCATTACAAATAAACAAATGCCTTTCGACGAAAAAAACATGTCCCTCGTCCTTCTTCCGTAAAATCATTAGTTAAAAAAGTTCTAGAGTTAAATTAGTATTAAGAAATATGTCCCTCGTCCTTCTTCAGTAAAATATATGATAGAACATTGATGACCCTGGTGTAGTTCAAAATCCTGACTCCGCCCCTGTTAAAAAGAATACTTCTAAATACACTTACTTAACTGTATTTCAATGGTTGGTGTGCGCGCCACCGCATCTGCGCTACGCATGTTACCGGATCGACGTCCGGACGCTGATGGCCGGCAAGAATGGATGGCCGGTCGATGGCGGCGAGCTCCGGCGGCCGCGCGGCGCTTGTGCGTCGCCGGTGGCCACCTGGTATGAACGCACTGCATGCTGCTCGTGACCGGCGAACGTGTACGGTGAGAGAGCGAGCAACGTCGCCGAATTTGGGGTATTAGTGGCCAAGGCTCCGTGTTGCCCTACCAAGCTCGATCCATTAATTGGATACCGGGCATCTTTTCTCCCTAAACAGCTGATGATGATTATTATCGGATGATAGCTGTGGTTAGCTGCATGCAGATGCCGTGTATCCTTCCATGATGTGTCAATATTGGAGGGAGCATGATTTCGACATGCTACAATAAATACCCTGTGCCCGGTAAAAATGTTCAATTAATATCTACGGTCGAGTCTGATCATCAGGATCGATCTCGATCTGTTGTGTTGATTAATTTTCCTTGGAACGGAGAATAGGGCAGCAATCGGAGCTAGGCTCGAAGAGGACAGCATGTTCGATCGGTTGATTTCCTACATTTGGAGATGAATCGACTCGATCGTTTCAGCGCGGAGGTAGGAGTACTATTGGATTGTATTTAAATGGGCTGAATGGATTGGATTTTATTTATACTAATTTCAGTTTTATTTTTTTATAGCTTATCGTCGAAGGGCTATACCCGATAACGATATCCATAATATATGGGAATCGTTGGTACCAGCTGGTTGTACGCAAGATTACGGTAAAAGAAACATGAAAAAGATTTTTATACAGGTTTGGGTCCCCTACTTACGGATAATAGCTCTACTCCTATTTAACTGAAACCGATGTTGCCATTATATATCAATATCTCACGAGTATAAAGAGGATAACCTAATCTAGTCTCTGTCACCTTAGGAGCGTAAAGCTCTCACATGTGATCGACGGCTAGCAGTTGTCGGCTTTCTAGAATAAAAACTCGGCCAGATTGGAGATGTCTTCTATTGCCCTTTCTTTTGAGGCGTTATATGGACTCGTCTTGGCTTGTGTTTATACCCTCGGGTGGCTTCTTGTACAAGTAAAATAGTGAGACAAGTATATATGGTTACGATCCGAGTAGACCTTGTAGTGTCTAAGTAGGACTTTGTTTGTTTTTCTTATTCGGAATAAAAAATGTATGAGGTTTGATTCCGTATAAGACTTGGTATATAGTGTGTCTATCGAGATTTAATATACAAGTATAAGGTATCCCATATCCAGAACAATGACACTTGTAAAAGTCAAAATTCATCTTATATGTTTGTGAAATGATACATATATATCTCATATTAATCTATCTTACACTATTTATGTGATATGTAAGAAACGACTCCTAAGGGATGGACATCCATATCTGCTCTTTTTAGCCATCTCGTGAGTGGGAACCATTCATGGCCCTTCTAATTTAAGTTTTTCATGTAAAGTTGCGAGCCTACATCTTTTACGGTATATACGTGGAACCAAAATGCCCTAGACACCAGTTAGCAAGTTTGGAAAATTTTGATTTTGTCATATGATTTTACGACTTTACATTTTGATTAATGTGTGATTTTTTATGATTTAATATACATAGAGTATACGATTTTACGGTTTTGATGTATACAATTCTATGATTGTTTTTTTTAAAACGGAACTTTGTTCCGGCTCTTATATTTAGGAGAAGAGAATTGACCCTGTTTATAGGAAAACCAGGCCCGAAAACCATACAACTGCACGGTTAATTACGGGAAACCGGCTGAAACCCCCCGCACAGAAAAAACATGGGACCTAGCTACACAACTAACAGTGACGGCGGAGCCCAAACGCAGGACATCGCTGCTAAGCTAAACACAAAAGCGACACAGCAGCTCCGACATCGCAGAAGAGGTGTTATCATTGCCGAGCTAGCCGCCCAAGCGACCCAGCAGCGCCGACTTCACAACCGCATCGACATTGAAGCCACGAAAGTCGCCAAAGTGAAAAGTTGCTCCGACATCCAACAATAGACATCAGCCAAGCCACCAAAGAGCCACTTCCTTCACACGGCCAGCACCAGAACTCCTTGGAAGAGACTGCAAACATGTCATCGTTGCCAAGCGTCGCCGCACCCAATCAGCGAGCAGCTCCGACTTCATCAGCAGAAAACAACCGAAGAGCATGTCACCCACCACAAGAACGAAGCGGACCCAAGAAGGCGAAGGCCTCGCCGAACACCAAGGTATGAAAGCTTTTGAGCCAAAAGGACCATCAACAGTCGTCGATGCATAGGAACTTCTCCGAAGCGACGTCCCAAGGAGAACACGACGCGTAATGCCGCCGTCGCTCGTCCGAAAGCCGGAACAAGGTTTTCACCTGAAGATTTGTGGGAGATATGAAAGAACACCATGACAACGCCTTCAAGAAGGGAAACGGCGCCCACGGGCGTCGCCGTCGTCGAATCGGCCAAAGGCACGACAAGGCTTTCGCCAGCGTCTTCACATCACCCACACAAAGCACCCCCACATCGACGGCCACATAATAGTCCATGACGTCTCACAAGCATACCTCGACCGTAACCAACGGCAAAGATAGGCCCTTGGCTACCCTCAAACGCCATCGATCCGCCGCAAATTCCTACGGCAAGCCGGAGCCTCCGCCCTACCCCTAGCGTTCCCCATGACCAGAACAGGGTCCGGCCAAAGAAGGGGGGAAGACCAAAAGGAGGGAAAAACACTCGGCCGGCAATAAGGAAGACACCGCCATGGACGTCAAGCCCCATTCCTGCTCCGCCACCAGCAGAAGAATCCTCCTGCCGAGCAGGAGGCTTGCCGCCAGTGAGCAACCCCACCGGAGCCCGCCTAGGTGACGCCGCATAGCCGCCAAGCTCGTCAGAGCCCTCCCGGGCCATGCAACGCCGCCATACGCAACCACCCCGCCGACCGGCTGCCCTAGCCAGATCCGGCGCGGAGACGACGGATCCAGCCGTGGACGGCCAGATTCGGCCAGGGCGGTGCAAGCCGGCTTCGACGTCCGTGCCGCTGCAGCCGTCCGTCATTGCCGCAGTCGTCCATCG
Source organism: Oryza punctata (assembly GCA_000573905.2). NCBI lineage: Eukaryota > Viridiplantae > Streptophyta > Magnoliopsida > Poales > Poaceae > Oryza > Oryza punctata. The sequence goes on along the minus strand of CM002492.2, from coordinate 20,934,751 downwards.
TCGCCACGACCACCACGCCGCCGCAACCTCTGCCTGCGCAGCGCCACCGCCATGGCCCCGCTCGGACGAACGCCGCGACCTCGGCGCGAGCCGCCGCTGCCCACTGCTAAGCCGTCGCCCACCCACCGCGACGCCGACCCTACCTGCCATCGGTCCGCGCCGTCTCCAGCCCCGGCGCCGAACTCTCCCCCGCTGCCAGCCGCCACCTCCCGGCGCCCCGCCAGATCCGGCTGGAGCTGGCCGCCACTGGACGGGAAAGCTGCCGCCGCCGCCACCTCCGGAGGCTCCCCCAGCCGCCGCAAGCGTGTGGTGCGCGAAAGCCCCACCGCCGCGCGGCCGCTCTGGCGGCGGCGAGGCGGAGGAGGAGGTGGGGGAGAGCTGGCGGCGGTGCGCTCGTCGCCCCCGAGCCGCCCTGGGGTGGGTAACGCGAGAGCCTCTCCTGTCCTACTCTGAAAGGGATTCAATGAAAATGTTGGTACAATTCTATGATTGTGATTTTACCTAGAACTTCTTATTCTGATTTAGGATCATGATTTCAACAACCTTACCAGTTAGGCAAAACAAATTTGGCAGGATGCAAAGTGGCCCATGCAGACTGCATCAGAAAAGATGGCCACCACACACCAACCTGTATCTAGCGCAACTGGCCCTGGTTAATTTTTGTACTCTCTTTACTGCAGCATCGATCTTAACTGGAGCATCAGCAGGGGCACATATATCAGCATCAACATCTCCTCATCACTTTCCATCTCATTGCAACACATTTGCCGGCCCTCACTTTCCAAGAAGTATACCATATCTGAGCTCTGCGCTGCCTCTCACATCTGTTCAGTAATCACCAGCCAATCTCTCTCTATATATGTATAGCTAGCTAGTGAGCAATGCAACCAAGAAATCAGAGATAGCTAGCTAGTGAGCAACCCAGAAATTAGAGAGAAGCTGCTAGCCCTGCATACATGGAGGAATCGAAGGAGAGCTCGAAGCTGGAGAGGCTGCGTAGCATGGCGAAGCAGCAGAAGGGGAAGCTGTACATCATCAAGATCTGCATCTCCATGCTCATCTGCGGCAGCCCAAAGTGTGTACTCAACATGAACTAGTACTACTCTATCCCTCTCTGCTCCCTAGCTATTGCTAATATCTCCATCCAGTCAAGAAGCTATAGCTATATCTCTGTGTCGTTTGTAAACTTGTGCTTCTGCTAAATTGTTCAGTGTACGTAGAATATATAAAACTGTTCTGACTATAATGTTACATATGGTATATATATGCATATGCATGCATGCATGCATATAGATAAGTTCATATACAGCACACAAATTGAAGTTCTAAATTATCCGCATCTCTAGGGTGTACATATATCGATTATATGTAGGAATAGATACCTACATATAATCGATTTAATTGATTTATATGTGAGTGCAACTTAATTGTGTTTAATTAGCCAGCTAGCTATTAGTTCGTCTGAAAAAGGCTTCCTTATCTGAAAAGCTGTGTTCGTCGTCTGAATTAAGCTCCTCACATAGTCACATATATCGTTTGGTTGATCCTAGCAAATCATTTAAACATTATGCATCATATATATATATATATATATATATATATATATATATATATATATATATATATATATATATATATATATATGTATATATATATATTCACTTGGTATTTCGATCGGCACAGCCTCAGCAAATTCGAACTGGTGGATGTAACTAATCAGAGAGTAGAATCCACCTGCTAGTCCCCCGTACGTAGTTGTCTTTCCGTGTGCAATAATCCATCTTGATTAATTGGTATCTAACTATTTTCTTTTTTTGCAATATTGAGAAATTTGGGTTGATAATTGTATGTTCTGTCGTGTTCTGCTTCCTAGCTCCATTGGTATATATATCTGCAGTTGTGGAACCAATATTAATTGTTAACCTTTGGTTTCCTTTTAAGCACTACAAGAATCCAGGATTTTAATTTCTTGGCGGCCATTAATGGATAGAGTAATATGCGCTATCAAGTAATAGTACATTTGCAAAACTGTAGGGAAAAGTAACTAATAATACAAAATCTTATTTTAGATTAATCAAAATAATTATATTGTATAAGTTCCATTCAGAAATTAACTCTAAAAACTATAACAAATTAATTTCATTTATTTGATATACACGATTGTAGAACTTTTCAAAACTATATTCCTAGTTCCTCATAAATTCAGACATATCAGAAAATTCAGTCTACACGAACATGTGAAACTAAACCCTTATATACGATACTTCAAAACTAACATAATATTATAGTTCTGAACAAGAACTACTAATATCTTGTAGGATTGCGATTTTCTTCCTTTTTTGAGTTTTTTTTGGTACTTTTACCCAAAACTCCTTGTGTTTGCACAGAATAGCGCATACATCCTCGAAACAACTGACACCCTATTGTGTTTTATCCGAAAACCCCTTATATTTCACATAAATACAACATGAAAAAAAGAAAATTCAGCTTCTAGGGGTAGCACTGTAAACATTAAAAACATAAGGTTTTTCTCGCAAATATCATATATACCATGAACTCTAGCTTAAATCTAGCTAGCCTGATTGATACTTCAAACGTAACATACTTGAATACATACGCAGCTAGCGAACATTGTTGTTCTTACCAGTGTATAGTACCAAAGGTTGTGCCACACAAGATGCATGACAATATAATTGGTGCAGCGATGGCCAATTAGGGTTAATGAGGATTAGCATGATTTCCTCAACATCAATCAATCGATCGATGAGACAACCAAAATACAATTGTTTAGAGTTGACCAACATATGGTTGGAAACAGTACTGATGCTATATATATCAATCAATCGGTGACGAGCTTGCTTGCTGTGGATAGCCAGGCCTGGCCGGGTGCTGTACGTGCATCGGTGCATGGCATTTGGCAACGAAAAAGAAATGAGAGAAACTGGTGGTAATTAATGTTACTTTTAAATTTCAAAAATATGTATTAGGGCTTAATAACGATATATATGCATGTATACCCTTTAATGACATTCTATAACTACTATATATACTATGTGATACCTGCGTTTTACTACAGAATTGATGGATGGATATATGTGAAGAAATATTAATTGTTGAAATGATGAATGTTGAAATGATGTTGGGGAGAATAGGTGTCGTACTGGTATGAAATTTAACATGAGTTTTAGTTTTTAATAATTGTTAGTATCAAGTATAGATATACCTGACTACCTGTTAGGGGCACACCTAAATTAAAGCAAAAGTATTGCAATATTAACTACATTCTTCATTCCCTCCATTGGTAAATTAAATGGAGCATTATGCGGAGCTCCTGAGTAAATTTTAAATGCTGTGAAATATATCTGAGTATTAGCTGAAAACCAACCATCAATTTAGTTTTCAACAGTTTCTTAATAGCCATAATTGTAATATCAAAAGATATATCTAAACCAAACACTCCCGTTGGTCATAAATATTTCACGTTTAGAACAAGATTAATTTAAAGTTTAAACATTGACCATAAAATTTATATTAGGAAACGTTTTTTAAATCTAGTTAGTTTATGATATTACAATTTCAATTTTTCAAAAATAATTATATATTTTTTCGTTTAAGCATTGAGAAATTACTGGTGGTCAAAGTTTCAGAAGTTTAAACAAATTATATTCCAAACATTAAATATTTATAACTGAAAGAATTACATATAATAGGTTCTCACTGTGTTCAAATTAACGGCTGATGTACTCAAATCTTGAAGTCTTAAATCACTAATATATGAAAAATATATTGTGATATGATATGTGAATATGATGTCAACACATTTGTCATGACAAATACTTTTATTTAGTTATATTTTTCAGTAATTCTTATAGATAATTAATTAACAAAATGAATGATAAAAACGTGCACATCAAAAAGTGTTGATGTCTAATCATCAAATGGAAAAATGGTATATATTTACCAGACAAATTCCGTTATGTTTCTTCAGCTGGCTGCTAAGAAAACTACCACTGGCATCGTTTGCTTTTCAGTTTATAAGCCATTACAAAAAATTAAATTTTAAAACTTAATTTTGTAGTTATTTTGGGGGTTTACATGGTAGTTTTTTTTTTCCATCATTAGATTTTGAATTGCTAAGGACATAGATATACATTTTTTACTCACATTATCTTTTCAGTTGCTAACAGTGGTAGACTAAACAATCTTACTCTCATACTATCACACACAAGTATATATGTGCAAATTATTTTCAGGGGTATTAAAGCCACTCAAAGCTAGAGTGGGTATGTGCATATATACCCACTAAACGCATGGGTGCATGCTTACTTTCTAAATTACTGGACAATCGTGTTCATATAATCATATTATTATAGATTTAAGATAAGTACAACGGCAGACACTGATAGTAAGATTTTAGATATTATATCTATACTGATATGGAAGGGAGAGAAGGTGAGAAAGATAAAAGTGTGTGCTTCATTTGCCGCTAGCTCCAACACAGCCTCTAACCCAAAGTAGTGGGGCCCAGGGTGGTAGGACATGACTAGGCAATTGGATTGTGGTGCAGCTGAATGATGAGCTCATTGGGTTGAAAAAATATTAATAAGTAACTATGTGCAAACAGCCAGCTATTCAATTATTTCTTTTTTTACCTTTGCTGACGTGGATTAGAAGCTAGCTGTTCTATTGACCTTGCTCTAAGCTGTGTTCGTTTCTTAAATTTAGGAGAGTTTTTAACCACCCACGAAACAAAAATGTTTATTACAATATAATTAATTAAGTACTACCTCCATCTAATAAAAATTAAATTTCTTAGAAATTAAGGACATATTAGGAGAATAAACAAATGATTACATTCAATAACCTTATTCAATGAACAAATTACATGTGCACATTCCATATATAAACTTGATTAAAAGGAAAGTTCACTATTAGAGAAACGATCTTTTATCCTAGGCCCCAAATCACAAATATCTCAGTTAGATTAAAAACGATACTAAAGATGTTTTAGTACTCGTTCTAAAAGTCAAGTCCCTATAAACATCTTTAGTCCCGATTGGTGTTACCAACCGGTACTAAAGATGCATGATATTTAATTCGGATTGGTGTTACCAACCGGTACTAAAGATGTCTCTATGATTAGTTCAAAAAGAAAACATTTTCATCAAAGTTAGATGTGTGTAGTAGGTGGGATGGTAATACGCGTGAGGAATGAGGTGAGAGATCTTGAGTTCTAATTCCACGTCCCACATATTTATTTTTGATTTAGTATGCATTTTTAGTTCCGGTTCTTTCAACTAGTACTAAACATCAAGATCTTTAGTCTCGATTGCTACAACCGAGAATAAATGGAGTTTTAAACCGGTAGCAAAGATCCTTTCTCTAGCAGTGGTTGAAATAACGGGCTAGAGATAAGATGGAAGGAAGGAAGATTACAAGAAAATGTATTCAGTTTGTTGGATCCCATATTAGGAGAAATACAATTTTTATAGGATAAAGGTTCAAAGGTAGAAATTCAATTCTTATGGAACGGAGGTAGTAGTATCATAAACTTGAAAAAATATATTTATTTGATTTATTAAGAAATCTTCATAAAAAAATTCTTCACAAAATATATCATTTAGTAGTTTGGAAGGTGTGTTAAAAAAAATGAGTAAGTTGTTTGGAGTTGTAGCTTAAACTCAGCCTAACAACACCTGCTTCCTTCCTCTGTGGATTTGACCTGGGACTAGGTGGTCAGTAACTAATAATAACAAAACTTAGTTGTTATGAAAACTCTATTTTCAATTACTAATTAAGATAACGTCAAGAATTGATCTACTACGTGTTCGCCAACAAGCCCGAGCAACCGCGGCTGGGTCGTTGTACTTCTGCCGCCGTTTGCTGCTTCTCTATTATTTCGATAGAAGTTCTCAGCAATGGCCCAAATTAAAATTAACATGCCTCCTGGAACTTTTAGGATTAATTTCCAAACATGCATTGCGCCTATATCTTGCATTGTTGTATTCACACATATATCTTACATTTGCACTGTCCAGTTAATAATGCTTTTTATATATCTTGCATTGTGTATTACGATGCGGCATGGCTGACCACCGTCCATGTCCCCTATGATTGTAACAAGAAAAGAGGCGATCGATCGACACCAACTATACGGCGAGTCCACAGAAGTGATATTATCAAGGGAATAAATGAAAGTGATTTGACAACATATAATTGGTTGTAATTGGTAATTGTATATCAGTCATGCACAAACTACGGACAAAAACTGCACTGTGCATGTGTATATGTACTGTGAGTGTGAGAGATTCATGCTACACATTTAACAGACCAATCATGGAGAAATGCCAAAAGCATGATAGGACGAAACTGATCTTAATTTATATATGCGTTTACTTATTATTCATTTATGCAACTGTTAGTTTATTAGCAATTGTCGCCGTTTCATATATCACATATCCTGTATAAATATTTGCACACTACTTGTTTCTTTATTGCATGTATTCATCATCATTGTCTACACGTATAATCTGCAGGTCCAAGAGAGATGAATAACAAAGAGGATGGAAGCTTAATTACCTGAATTAATCCTCAATGGTCTGTACATATATAAATTTCAGTAGATATACGAGTGGATAGAGAAGCACAAATGCATATATATATACACGCATATCCTCCAGTCGTACCTTTTTTATCACTTAATTTCAAGACAAGATGAATGATCCGGGACGTAAATATATATACAGCATTGAAATTAAGCAAATTAAGCAAGCGAGATCAGATGTGAGGATCTGTACTGGCGAGTCTAGCTAGCTAGCAAGTGCTAATGAAATGGTCTGATATAAATTCCTAAAATAAAAACACTAATTAATGAGATGTGATATTACATATACGTAGGATATGATTAATTATGTCGGAAAGAATATTTCCGACAGAGAGTGTGCATATCTGTACTACAACTTTATTCTGCGATTTGTATATATATGGAACTGGAGAATATGGCCAGCAAAGTATCAACGTGTACGTTTGAATCCCATGCAAAACAAACCGATCGATCGCCAACTTTATTTGTTTTCTCTCGTGTCATTTTCTAGGGACAGACGACATATCCACGTGACGCCGAGTGCGGGCGCACGTGAACACAAGGACCATATATCTGTTGGCCATCAAACATCCATTTCATTTCGTCTGTGCGTATTTAATTATGCATGCCACCTTAATAAATCAAAATTCTGTTTTATGCTTATATATGTTGGATCAGGATCCTATGTCGGATGATATATCTTCTTCTTAGACCACTCCCAATGGACGTTTTATTCTTATTAAATAAAATACCATGTTAACATTTTTTATAATGTGGCAAATGATTAATGAAGAAAGAGATGAACTCTAGATGAAACCATATATACATTGTTTACAATGTAACTTATCTCTGCATGGTGTTGCATATAAAACAACAAAAATGTGTATTGTGTGAGGTATTTCAACCATCTAATGAAATATCTTATTACTCATGTGACACTCTTAGAAACATAAAAATAAAACCTCTCACTAAAGAATGGTCTTACAAGAACATATGGATTTTCCTCACTGCTCATTAAGTTTTTACTAAACTAAACTGGTAGCAGAACCGCCAATTATATTATTAAGCAAGGGTAAAAATCCAAATGATTTATAAAGAAAAGAAAAGGACGACCACCTACTACTGACTGAACAACCGCACAACACACACAACTTACAACCCCCCAACTAACAAATGATGGAACCCAACATAGGGTAATTGGTCCAACGATGATATTATAGTATCATGCTCACTCTGTTATGTGCTCTACATAAATATTTTTTCAACCCAAAAACATATAGATACATAAATAAGATATGAGATATATTCCTTCCATCTCAAAATATAGTTATTTCTATCATCCAAAATTTATATTTCTTCAATAACTTACCCCTCATCTCAAACAATGACAAACATCACCATTTAATTTCACTGCATACCTTTTTTTCAATCAATCACAACATTAATTCTTCTATTTTATTCTACCTACTTTCTTGATATATGTGCCCAACTCTAAAAACACTTTATATTTCTGGAAGTATTTCTAACGTGGAAATAGATTCGCTCATAGTTAGTCGTTTATTTTATAATATCTAATCCCAAGCTAGAGGTTTATACTCTACGATATAATAGGGACAGATCGAGTCCAAGTAGGGATGTATACTGAAGCCAAGACCTAGATGGATACGACCAACAAATATGGGATTCCTTTTAAGACATGCGTATATTTTGTCTCTACGAGTCTGAGATGATCATGAATGACCTAGCTACACTAGTATGGAACCAGTCATTTATGTCGAGTTATAACTCTTGTCTATGTTGGCGGAGGGCCTGGTCACTGACCACTGGTCAGTGATGTGAAAACTCATTTGTGTCGGACGAGTTATCTTCACCAATGTGACACATCTTTGTCGGGTCTAAATGACAACTTGTCACCGATAAGATCTAACCCAGCACGTGAGGCTTCAACAGTCCATCACGGATGACTCATCTGTGATGGTCTCCAAACTCTAATCCATCAAAGGTGACCAAGTCACCTTTGATGGGTACTTAAGAGCTATCATGGATGACTCATGGTGATGGCTTCCAGTTTTAAACCAACAACAATGTTGCTCATTCGTGACGGAGATATGTTCTAACCCGATACCGATGAGGTTTTTCTAAAATAAGTAGTTTTATTAGCTAGCCTAAGGGAATTTCTAGTCATGCCCACTGCCAACGATAGAAACAAAGATATAGCATTCCTGGCTAAGAGTATCATTACCGACATCCACAAGGTCACAACCCAAAGGGGAAGGGATAAACATATCATCTTCATGCCATTCATCGTTTTGTCCACCACACTTTATCTCCAATATTCAGCAGTTCTTGCTCTCTATGTATGGTCCAACAAGTGTAACCCATCGTGAATCCTCGATCTATCTCCAATATTGTTGTAATATGTTAGAGTTACCTTGCATGTTGGGTATAACCATATACTAATTAAGGAAAGTCAAGTCACCAAATGACTATCGCCACTAAAAATTGATATTCTCCACATTCATTATTTGCTAACCTTAGCTTCACGACTTGTTTCTGGATCATTATCACTTTCAGATACTTGGGGTAGAGCCTCTTGTATATCTGCACATTGAAATTTAATAGCTTTTACACTTTCAATGCGACTCTCCCACTGAGTAGCTAACACTGACTTGAGGTTGAATCCTATGGCTATTATATTATCCTTTAGAATCTATCATTTCTTAGTAGAATTAGCAAAAGTAGTATAGATCCGTTGTATTATTCCAAAAAAGTCTTTAGCCTTATCACAAGTCTTTGGCATTTCACAAAGTGCTAAATTACGGCTATGGCAACCACAAGCAGAATAGAAAGCTCTAGGATTTATATCCAAAAGTTTATTTTGTACCCCTTGATGTTTTCCTTTCATATTTGACCCATTATCATAGCCTTGTCCTCTCCCATCATCAATATCTAGATCAAGATCCTTCGGTTCTCTCTCTAGCGCATCAAAAAGTCCTTGCCCAGTTGTATCATTTACATCCAAAAATCCTATGAAGGATTCCTCAATGCAAACATTACTTGGAGATAAATCAACATATCTGATAATTAGAGACATTTGTTCTTGGTGGCTTACATCAGGGTACAATCAAGTATGACGGAGAAATACTTCGCCCTCTTTATTTTCTTTATAATTTCAGAGTTAACAGCACAAGCAAGCAATTGTATCAACTCATTTTGAATCCTAGGTCCAATATAATGAAATTGAGTTTCCTCATTTGTAATATGCCAGATATGTTCTTGAATAATCAGGCGAATTCAGCCAATGTTTCTAACCATTGCTATCTTCATACGGTTTGCTATTAGTACCACGAAATGCTAAATTATGTTTGGCTAGGAATTTTACAATTGCAAGAATTCTGAACAAAACCTTTCTCCAGTGGTCCTTTTCTTTCTCAAGTTGTTATTGAGCAGTTTTATCAATAGTTTGATCCTTCTACAATCTATTACGCAATTCATACCAATTGGTCATATTTGAAACATGATTAGGACTTGTTTCATGCTCTCTAAGTCTAGAACCAAGATGTGCCAAATCATTAAACTCCTCATGCCAACTGGCCTTGGCGATAGCGATGCTCTCTTCCTTTTGTAAATAATTTGCAACAGAAGCAAAAAAAATCTATCAAGTTCCTTCGAATAAACAAGCCAATCTCTATCATTCTCCTCTCCATCTGATAGAATTATGGTGTAGAATATTGCTAAAAACCTTCTAGATAATCTATCTTTTAGGACCTTTCTGAATTGACAAGTCCCTTCTAGGACATTTGGGCTAAAATGTCAACTTGTTTAGGATCAAGAGAATCCCAAAACCTTGGATCAAATATTTCAGGCTGAAAAGTAGTATTGATATCAGCGGCATGTGAACTATCCAAATTGACATGAACACTTGTGTCGACAATGTGATCTCCAATATTTTCTACTTGATCATTTGTGTTGTCAATAAGAACTTCCTCGACATTATTTTCTGCCTCTGTCTCAACACCATTAGGTTCATTGGCAACATTAATATCAAGTGTCTGATCATCGGATGGATCTTGTGATTCTTTTGTAATATGCCTACGCATAGCTCCTTTCTATGATTGAGTTAAATCTTCTATTCTTTTTTCTTCTTATGCTTTTCACAGCCAGAGTTATATTTTCTAATTCAATTTATAGAAGACATGGCTTGATAAACTTATGCACATATAGATAAAATGTAAAGAAAAAATAATGATTTAATGCATATAGTAGATAAACCTAATAACATATACATTAAAATTCATACTCAACGTGAGAGCCGGAGATGCAATTAGTCAGGCAATCAATGAATCAAGGAGCAAAATGTAGCACCCATAGTTTTTTTTATTTTATTTAAAAATATCTCTCAATTAAAAACTTTGGATTTTAAAAGTTTGGATTTTATTTTGTTTTGTACCAAATGGATCTCACATTCTAATTTTCCCCAAATTCCCTTTGATCAAAAAAAAAAGAAAAAGAGAGAGAAGGAAAACCCCCCTATTCATTTTGGGCCTCCCCCTCCCTTTTTCTTTTCCCTCCTCTCAGCCCAACTTCCTTTTCCCCCTCTCCCTCTCTTTCTCCCCCGAATGGGCCGGCCCACCACCTCCCCCCTCTCTCTTCCCGGCCCATCTCCCCTCTCTCTCCCTTCCGGCCCACGGCCTCTCTCCCGCGCCGGCCCGGTCCACCTCCGGCCCACCCCGGCCGCAAGCGCCGCCCGATCGCCGCCGGCGCCGCCGCCCGCGCCGCCCGACCGCCGCCCGCGCCGCCCGCCGCACCACGCCGCCCGCGCCTGCCGCGTGCGCCGCCGCCGCGCCGCCCTCCCATGCCGCGCGCCGCGCGCACGTCGTGTCGCCGGCCTCGCGCCCCGCGCCGCCGCCCGCACCACGTCGCCGCATGTCGCCGTCCTCGCCGCACCCCTCGCCGCCTATAAAAGGCCCCGAAACCCCCTTCCCCTCGCCGGCGACCTCCCTCCCTCCCCTCTCTCTCTCGCTCCCGCCGGCCGCCGCCGCCTCCCTTTCCCCCGGCCGCCGCCGCCTCCCCCTCTCCCCTCTCGGCCTCGCCGCCACCGGCCGCCGCGCCCGCCACACTCCGCCGCCAGCCTCGCCCCGCCGCTCACCGGCCGCCGGCCGAGCCGGGCCAGCCCGGACGGAGGAGGAAGAAGACCTCCTCCCCGGCTGACAGGTGGGCCCCACGTCCCCCCTCTCTCTCTCAGCCCGACAAGTGGGCCCCACACCGCCTAACCCTAACCCTAACCCTGGAATATTCCGTTATCTTTTATTTAAAAATTTCCAAAATTTTCAGAAAAGTCCCTTTACCTTTGAAAATTCATAGAAATTCAACCCTAACTCCGTTTGACCCCGTTCAAATTTCTAATTTTTTCTAAAAATGAGATCTACACAGTGGCACACTTGTTTATTTGATTTGAGCTTGTTTTATTGCCTTTTTATTTATTTGTTCTCCATTCCGCGTATAGAACACGTGTACGAAGACGCTCCGGACGCCGGTTTCGAAGAAGAAGACCCTCATCTCGTGCAAGGCAAGCCTCTTTGATCACATTGCCCCTATATTTGCAATGATATGTTGTCTGAAAAATGCATTGTTTAGTACACACGAATAACATGTTTAGGCCTCAGATTGTTTATACAACCGACGGACCTACCTAGTAGTCGCACTTATATTTCATAGGTTGATGTTTCCATACCTTTGATAGCTCCACTAATATTGGTGCCGGTATCGTTATACGATTACCGAGGTAGTTTCGCTTAGCCATGCTCACGTTGTTGCCGTGTGGGAAACTTGGGTATTTACCAAACTTTATGCTTAAAAACCCGGTACGTGGTACCGATGTGTTGCGAAGTAAAATGAGTTGTGAAAATGGTGATGATGTGGAGTCAAGCCTGTGTGGTTTGGCTACGTATTATCGTTAAGGACCGATTCCTTTGGGAAGTCCATCCGAACACGTTACAGTGCGACCACACGGGTATTTATAGGATGCCTCTGGCTACGTAAATCGTTATCACATGGGAGTTGGTATGCCAATGGTTGTGGAATGCCGAGGATGAGGAGATGAAGTGTTACGCATGTTTTGCCCATCATGGGTGTCTTTTTGCCTCTATTGTGGCATGGTACCAGTAGGAGTAGGAGGCATCCTCGGTATTTCCTGGGTGGACGACGGCTGGATTTGCCTGATACTCGGCTATGGATCTTAGCCCAACTAGGTGGCATGCGATTTTCATGGGTTAGCTTTGGAAAGGCCTTGTCACGAACTTCCGTTGCCGACGGGTACACGGTGTCAGTTTCGTGTCGTGTGGGTAAAGCGTACAACCTCTGCAGAGTTTAATGAACTGTTCGAACAGCCGTGCCCACGGTCAAGGGCGAGTGTAAGGTGTTTCTCATAGCGTAGATTTGTTTGACAAATGTTTGATGAAAATGGTTGGTGGGAAGGGATTCGTTACCAGAGTTTGCCTGTGTGGCAAACGGCTAACCTGTGTGGTTAGGAACGGGTCTGTGTGACCTGGGGTGTCGTTCGACACCGAGGTGTTGTTAGGGCCATGATGGCGTTGCAGTGCTGAGATCACTGTGTGGACTATGTGTGGTTGTGAAGTGAGAAGGAACCAAAAGAGGAGACAAATCAATTGTTGTTCGTTAATCGTGACAAGTTGTTGCAAAGCAACTTGTGGAATGGGTCGAGGCGTGAGCCTCCTCCCGATAACTAAAACTTGATTCACTCACTAGGAGTTTTGTGAAATAAATCACTTTGCCAAAAAGGCTGCTTTCGCAAATAAAACCCTAGCTCTCCTTGCCTTAACCAAGCACGTCATTCTTTCCCCGGCTTGCTGAGTACGTGAAGTACTCACCCTTGCTATATATAATATATCTATAGAAGTTGAAGAAGAAGATGTCGACCCGACCGCCGAGGAGTGTCTCCAGGAGCAAGCCGAGTATGAGGACTTCTAGAAGGATCGTGCCTAGCCCCAAACCGTCGCCTGTGGATCGAGATGGTCGCCTAGACGTTTAGCCGCTGCTGCTCTTGTCTATTGCTTTATGGACTTTTGTATTGTTGCGTTGCTCATCCTTGGGCCTGTCCGGGATAGCAACTTATGTAAGGATTAAAACCCAGTGATGTAATAATAATCTACTTTGATTCCATGGTTATTCTGTGAGTACCAGCTAGTGTATCCTGGGACTGGTACTATATCACAGGTAACGCGTAGCACTTCGGCACGAGTTAGCTGGTGTCATCGGTTAACGAGTGCCGGGGCGTTACACAAAACCACTACGTCAGGACAGGTTTATAGTAATATATTTTTGTGTTACTATAAGCCCAAAAATGTGTTACTAGGGTCTGTAGTAACACTGCTACTATAGCCTATGTTACTAAATCTGGGTATACTGTAACACAGGAAGATGTTCTTATAAATAAGAAAAGGTGTTACCAAAACGTTATTGTAACATATATTATTGTGTTACAATAGATCATAGTAACACCTTTATGCACTTATAGCAACAGTGTTAGTCACATATTTTTTTCTAGTTGTAGCAACAAACTTGTAACACCTTTCTAAACACTGCAACATAGTAATAATATATGACTATTGGTGCCTTTAATTAGATATTATTATAACAGAAAACTGCTCCATATTATCTTCACAAACTTTGGAAAAGGAATTATTAAGACATCACACGAGGACAATGACCACAAATGAGTAGATAACATATTGAATTTCAATAAGAAAATTTAAATATAGGTATTGTTTACATCATTCCATAACATCCATAACGAATTTGAAGGTCTCTTAAAAAGAGTACATATTTGAGGCAACTAGTTACATGAAAAATGCAAAATATAGGAAATATATCTATGCCTATCTAATCTCTATGAATTCTCATGCTTCTTGATTAGATCTTAAGTAGGCCACTAAATCATGTCAAATCAACCACTAATCCTTTGAATCTGCAAAAAATAACATTTTTACTGTCATGGTAACACATGCATAATATGATATCAATGATTCATCAAAATGTAGAAATATATTGTATATGCATGCATGCTTACACAAATTGAAGGCCAAGCAATTGACATTCCTTCAGCATGGACATCACCAATTGTCTTGCAATGCTTCATTAGCCTTACTAGCTCCTCGTTTTCTTGAAGAGGATGATTAACAACCACTTTTGTGAATTGAGTACCTATCTCAATGCCACCCACTTTCTCTCTTGGGTTACTACTCATAAAAGTAGCATATGCCACATGTTCTTTGTTAGGATATTTTGCAGTCATCAAAATTACAGTGGTACTGGCCTACAATAGGATTGAATAAGAATCACTAGTTAGTTGCATAAACAAGAATCCAACTATACTATTTGAGTACATAATTTTTATTCATCACCGAAGAATGAATCTTGTTTGAAACCATGGGATGTGTAGTCTTGTTCAGACCATCTTTTATCTCTCTACTCTTCATAATCTTTTGTAGCTTTTGCTACTTTTGTTTATTCACCTACAGGGAGGACAAGTTTTGTTACATCCTACGATTTTGCTAGCTAAAAACTAAAAACTATTCTGTTTTTTTTCTGGAATCAGTTATATAGGTTAGAAAATGTTAAATTTTAACATCACTTTTAGTTTCTAACTTTGAACACTATTTCACTTAGAGTAATTGAATAGTCAACAAAACACAGAGTTGGATCAATAAAGGGGCGGAGAACATAAGAAATATGGGCATACCTTGCTTTGCTAAAATGTACAATGTTTTTTACTAAAAGTCAATCAAGATTAAATGATATATCAATGGTCTAAAATCAGATTTCAACATTACATAAAAGCATGACATCCATACTAAAACTATTACTGCACTAGATTTTCAGTGGTGAGAAATGTTAGCAGCATCTTTCGTTGCATGTGTACATTACAAAAATATCTCTCACATTGACATGGACAAAACACACGGATTAACCAGGAAATTTATTAGTGGGTAAGAATTACCTCTTGTCGAAAATCATGAGCATATAGTGATGATGAGTCATCTTGGCTTGGTAATTCCTTGTGGTTATGATCCACCTAGTGCAATTTCCATGATATATTCAGATAAACCATCTAAAAAATGTGTTGTATCTTGATGAAATGAAAAATAACAAAGTCTCACCTCATAGCCTAAATACTCCAATCAATGTTCTCATGTATGTTCAATTGTTCCCTGTTCCTTTTTTTGTTCTATAGTTGAATGGTGGAACACAAATAAATATGTATATTAACATATGCATAAAGTGTGTAAAGGGAATTTAACAATTAGTTGAGATATACCATTGATGTAATTCTTTGTTCACTCACTAATTCATCCTGTTCACGTGCATTGCACTGAATTCTCTACACAATTATACAGATCTAAGTGTTGTTGTACATAATTTGGTGATAAAACCACTAAGGATTGAATTTTGACACTACCTTTCTATTAGTTCTTATTGTTGGTTCTTGAAACTTATCATCATAAGCTCTTTGATAGTTTACGTACATAAATAAACTAAAGATTGAGTAAAAGTTCCACGTGAAGGATAGATAAATAACTCATATTTACCTTAGTTGGTCCACTTTTCTCGTTGCACGTCTCCTTGTTCTGCTGCTCTTCAATTACTTTATCCTGTTTTTTCAATAGCTCCTTTAACTCCCTTAGTTCCTGTCTAACATCCATGTCTTCATCTGATGAGTGATCCACTGTAGTAATATTTATATTCTTGAGATGATGTGATGTGTGGCCATGAATTTGTTTAGGAAAAGGAAACAATCCCATCCCATGCACTTGGCCAGGTTTTTCTTCACCCAATACTTGATGTAGAGCATCACCTTCCCATGCAACTCTTCCCTGATCATTTTGTGCTAATTCTAGTTGTTCTTCAGCAAGGTTCTCCAATTCAGCCTGCAAGTGAATAAAGCATGCATACTGACAAGTACAGAAAGTACTAACTCGATACTAAAGAAAGGATTATGTGTATGTAGCATACCACGTGTTCATCTTTATCATTGCCCTTTTTTGTGAGTTGCTAGGTAAACCTTCGCTCGATGTGGTTGCTTCTTGTTTGGATCATCTTGTCTCTAAAAATGAAGGTGTTACAAAAAAAGCATAGTGATATAGGGGTTCTTTGGATCTCCTATTTTACTAGAAACAGACATACAGAGGTAAATATAGCCATCATCGATTCCATCCCAATTATGATTGCAATAAATTTTGGGGAATTTGAAAGGGAAGGACGAACAATGCTTAAAAGAATTTTAGACGAGGATTTTTAATAAAATCGCAGGCGTTACAGAATGATACTTGGTTATAATCCTTGGGGTTGTCATGGTGAAACTGCATCATTCATCTCTGCTAACAGTGAAACACAATCACAAAATAGAATGGATAATATGCACCAGCTAGTTCAAGATGCTTTTGGAAACACAAACAACAGCCAGTGAGTGATTATGATGCACCAAATTCTTCTAACAGTGGGCTAGACTCTAAAACAAAAGTGTTCTATGACTTGCTCAGAGATGCTCATGAACCTTTATTGGAAGGGTGTGAACTTACAAGGCTTTCGTTCCTTGTAGTCTTGTTTCACATAAATCCATTAACAAGTGGAGTAATAAATCTTTAAATGATTTGCTAGAGATCCTGCAACAAGCAATTCCAAATGGTAAGAGTTTACCTAGAACATTTGTTGAGGCCAGGAAGATAATAGGAAAGCTTGGACTTAATTATGTCAAGATTCATGTTTGTCCAAAAAACTGTCAACTTTACCGGAAAGACAAGGCAAATGATGACTTTTGTTCGAAATGTGGAACTTCAAGGTGGAAAAGCAAAGAAGATAAAACTACTTTAACAAGAAGGAAAGAAGAAGGGCAACCCCAAGGAAAGTTTTACGATACTTCCCAATTAAGCCAAGGCTTAAGAGGTTATTTGTGCATAAGGAATCAGCTACAGCATTGAGGTGGCATGATGAGGGTCGTACAAAGGATGATGCATTGCGTCATCCAGCTGATTCAAAGGTTTGGAAAGATATTGATTCTAAATATCCTAACTTTGCATCAGATTCTCGAAATATCAGGTTTGCAATGGCTAGTGATGGGTTTAATCCATTTGGAACAATGAGTTCGACTTATAGTTGTTGGCCAGTCGTCTTAGTTCCTTATAACCTTCCTCCATGGTTATGCATGAAAGCATCCTCTCTTATGCTTGCTCTGATAATTCCAGGGCCATTTTACCCTGGAAAGGATTTTCATGTATTTATGGAGCTGGTTTATGAAGAGTTGATTGATTTGTTTAATGTTGGAACCCCCACATATGATGCATCTCAAGATGAGATGTTTCAACTCCGTGCCATATTATTGTTCACAATTAGTGACTACCCTGGAATTGGGATATTTGCGGGATATAGCGTAAATGGTGAATTTGCATGTATTACATGTCGTGATGAAACATGCTAAATGTTTGGTACATGGTCGCAAGTATTCTTTCATGGGACATCGTCGTTTTCTACCCCAAGACCATGAGTTCCGCTACAATCGTATTTCTTTTGATGGAACTGAAGAACATAGACCAAAGCCTATTGCATATTCTGAAACTGCAATTCTTAGTAAAATAAAGGCAATTAATGATTTTGAGAAGTCAAAAACATGGAAATGTGTTAGTGGACTATTTTCTTTGCCTTATTGGGAGTCCAATTTACTACGTCACAATCTTGATGTAATGCATATAGAGAAGAATGTTTGTGATAATATATATGGGACACTTCTAGGACTGGAAGGCAAATCAAAGGATAATTTACAGGCATGTCTAGATCTGTAAGTAATGAATATAAGACCAGGGTTGCATCCTCTAAAAAAAGCTAATAATAAGTATTACTTGCATCCTGCTACCTATACCATGTATAAAAATGAGAAGCAACAATTTTGCAAAGTTCTCCATGATATTAAAGTTCCGTATGGCTACTCAGGAATCATATCAAGATGTGTAAATGTTGGTCAGGGAAAAATTTCAGGACTTATAAGTCATGACTACCATATTCTAATCCAACAACTTCTTCCTGTTGCTTTGCAAGGTGTGCTTCAAAACAATGTTACATCCGTATTATTTGACCTATGTGGTTATTTTAGAGAATTAAGTGCAAAAGTCCTATACATAGATGTGCTTCAGAAGTTGGATGAACAAATTAAAATTACATTATTTCTTATGGAGATTATATTTCCTCCTGGAATTTTTACTGTTATAGTGCATTTAGTTGCTCATTTAGCAACTGAGGCTAAAATAGGAGGTCCTGTGTGTTACGATCGATGTACTTTGTGGAAAGGTATGTTTATATTACAAATACAATTGAATTTGTTAT
Organism: Oryza punctata; assembly: GCA_000573905.2. Classification (NCBI taxonomy): domain Eukaryota; kingdom Viridiplantae; phylum Streptophyta; class Magnoliopsida; order Poales; family Poaceae; genus Oryza; species Oryza punctata. The sequence continues at coordinate 20,915,775 of CM002492.2, read as the reverse complement.
CCAATATATATTTCTTAACATTTTTTCTCATTTCCATGTTTATGCAGATATTTGTGTGTGTTTAAGTCATATGTGCGTAATGAAGTGCATCCTGAGGATGTATATTTGAAGCATATTTAGAATATGAGTGTATGACATTTTGTTCAAGATATATTGAAGGTTTTGAGATAAGGCACAACCAATCTTCATGAAATGATGATAACGATGAGTCCGTTGCTTGTCTTGATGATGAACATCAAAAAAAATCTTTTTCCTCATGCTGGAAAACCTCTCGGCAAGCCTAGAAGTAATGTTATAAGGGGTTTGGCAAAAATACAGGCACATAGATATGTGCTTTTCAATTGCCCAGATGTCAATCCATACCTTCGGTATTATCTCAAGCTCTACATTGTTAGCTTAACTCTTTTTGAAATGAGAATTCATTACATTTTTTTTGTAGAATGCACGCTGAGGAGATTAGAAAAACATATCGGCGGGGCCGTATCACCCCAAATATTATCGATCGTACACAAAATGAGAAATTCCATGAATGGTTTAAGGCTCATGTAAATGTCATTTTCACAGGATTTATATCAAGAATTGTAATCATGACTAAATTAATTCTAACTATAAAGATAATGTACTTGGAGGGAAAACATGGCATCTGCAGGGTAAAGAGTGATCTTAGATGGCTAGCTCGTGGCCCAATTGGACCAGTAAAAAGATATTGTGCTTTTAATACCCGTGGCTTTCGGTTTAGGCCCAAACGTTTGGATGGGGTGACACAAAATATTGGAGCTGTTCTAACTGCAAAAACATCTAGCTACACTAAATCAAGTGACACGAATCTTGTTTTAGGTGATTTGACATACTATGGTAGGATCGTTGATATTATTGAGCTCAATTACTCTGGACAATTTTCAGTGGTACTTTTTAAATGTGAATGGGTTGATGTTGTTTCTGGAAAAGGGATTAAAATGATAAGTATGGTTACACACTTGTTAACTTCTCTCATCTCATACATACGGGAGAAAAAATTGATCACGAGCCTTTAATATTTGCCTAATCAAGCAGATTAAGTATTTTATGTCGATGACCCATTAAATTTTGGATGGTCCGTGGTAAGGAAGAACAAACCAAGGGATATATATGACATTGGTGATGCAACATTTGAGCCATTCCATGTTTCACACCTTTGGAGCGATGTTCAATTATGCAAACAATTATGAACAATGGGTTAGAGCAGATGTTGAAGGAATGACAGTGGATGCTAATAATGGTGCTTTGAATAATGAACCATAGTGGATGGTAATTATTTTCTTTCCTCGTTTATTTCGCTATTCATGGTATGTGCGTTTTCTGCTTGTCACTCAAACATTTCAGTTGATTAGTTCTGTTAGGAAATGTACTAGTATTTCTAGGCAAGTGTGTCCAATATATTATTCTTGCAATTATTTCATGTCTTGTTAAATTATGGTCTTATGATATAACTCAGTATAATCTTAGCTTTGACTTGGTTTAATTTTTTTCTTGCTCTCTATGTTGATATGGATCATCTTGTATAGCTTTACAAAGACAATTGGGTGCACAATATGTGTCAAAATAAAAAAAATTCCTTATGTAGTCGCAACAAGAAGTAAAAATATTGTATTTTCAGGTCCATCCTATTGTTAAGATGGAAAATTCAAGTGAAGGCTCGCTTTGCCAACCTCTTTGCAGATTTCAGTTATAATTTTGTCAGTTTTGTAGGTAGCACACTGAGGAAATTCTTCATTGTGTGAACTTCTGTTTTTGGATTTTTGTACTGTTAAATGAAAATTCATGTAATATTGCTATCACCCTATTGATGTCTTGTATTTCTTGCCACTAAATTATTTTCTATCGACATACATGTATGATTTATTCAAATTCGAGGTGCTGAACAGGAAGATTTATTTTAATAACTCCTCCAAGTTAGCATCTGCTCACTACCTTGTTGGCAGTAGCACTTGGTTTCCATATTGGCAACCCAAGTTCGATCCCTCCCTGGGCCATATTTTCTCACCTTTTTGCAATAAAACGTATAGGGCTGCTTAGGCAGCGTTCGTTCCCGGGTGTTCGGAACCTGCATAGTGATCACGGAAAACGGAGCGATCCATTAGCGCGTGATTAATTAAGTTTTAGCTATTTTTTAAAAAATGGATTAATTTGATTTTTTAAGCAACTTTTATATAGAAACTTTTTGCAAAAAACATACCGTTTAGCAGTTTGAAAAACGTGCGCGCGGAAAACGAGGGAGGTGAGTTGGGAAAAGGGGGGAAAGAACAAAGCCTTAGTAAGCATCATGGGTCTTAATAGACTGGCCCAAGTTCAGCAATTTTTTGGCTTTATTAATTTAATGGGCCTAAAAGAACTAACTTAATATTAATTCAATGGACATCTGGACATGTAAACGGGTCTCTTAAACTAATTTTTATTTCGAAAAAAACTAATTTAATATAATTCGATGTGCCTTTGGAAAGCTAATTTAACGGGCCTTCAAAAACTAAAAAGGATTATCCAGCCTCTTAATCTAAATTGTATAATTACTCAACCAGAGATTAAGATTTATTTGTGCAGTTGGTCTGTGAAGGTGCACATATACTCCAAGATAAGGTTTTCAACCCCTATATTCTTGTTTTGGCAAGAATAAACTATATTTCTTTTTAATATATATTGTGTTACTGTGGGTACTGGTAACACGTAAATATATGTTAGTAGAGGTAACACAATGGTAACACATCGAATATATGTTACAGTGCACCTTGTAACACAAAGCAAAAGCAAAGTGTTCCTATAATGTGTTCTTGTAAAACATGTCTTTTGTGTTACAAAATGTATGTTCTGATGTAGCGAGCACACACACCACAGCAGAGGATGAGAGCACTATAGCCTAAACAGTCCTCGACTTGTTGGTTGCCTTCGACTCCACCATCCACTACAGCTAGTGTCATAAGCATTCCATAAATCTCACGCCCTTGCTTGTCAAGTCCACCAATCACATGGCACCAACCAAAACAATGTATGAACAAAAGTTGCATCTCTCTCTGGTTTGGAGATAAAACACCTAACCAAACCTTAGCAGTTAATTAGCACCAAGATCGAATCTTTTCTCTACAAATTTTCTTTCAAAGAAAGTAGAGAAACTCGATTGATGGCCACTGGTTTTCAACATGCAACACAACCGAGGCGCTGGCAGTGATTGAAATTTCGTTTCGAAATTTTGATAATTTCGGAACCACCCACCCCCCTCCCCCCGCCCCTGCAAGTCAATATCTTGGCTGAACTTTTCGTTTTTTTTCCTCATTTTTATTGATTTTGGTCAAAATTTAGTCAAATTCAGTTAGATTGTGTCAAAATTTCAAAAACTTTTGGTACAAAAAATACCGAAATTTTGGCTCTACTGAAATGGCCGAAATTGAAATTGAGAACCCGAGGCGCTGAACACTAGCCATCGGTTGGCTGCAAGCGAGGCCAACGAGGAGCAGTCGCCTGTTCTGCTCAAGGAGATTGGAAGGAGACCGGTGGCGTGGAAGGAGACTAGCTGCAGCGAGCCCCATGAGCCTCCTCGCCACTCTGTTCACCATCGACTCTCCTAGTGGGGCTATGGCGAGGATGTGGCAACGACGATGGTTGCGTGGCAAGGGCACCCGCAACACTACAACAAGATGGCGGAGTCCACGAGAGAGAAGGGGGAGAGAATAGGAGAGAGGAGATGGATAAGGCTGACAAGTGGCTCTTCATCAAGGGTAGGGCCGGTCACATGATGACTTGGTATGGTCAACACATCATGTTAGTCGAAACCAGTTCTGAAACCACTGAGTGATTAGAATTACGCTGGTTTAAAAAGTTGGGAAAGACTTGATACTCGGTTTTGTGATTAAGGTAAGGGTAAGGCCGGTCACATGATGGCTCGGTACAGTCAACACGTCATGTCAGCCTAAACAACTTCTGAAACCACCGAGTGACTAGAATTACACTGGTTTTAAAAGTTAGGGAACGCTTTGTGATTGAGGGATGTGAATAACTCGGACTATACTTGAGGGATCTAAAGTGGACCTTTTCACGTAAATAACGTGCAAGTCCTCAATCTGACATGTGGGCTCCATCTGTCCATCTCTATGGCCCAAATACCGTCTTGTTGGTCCAGTCGCCCAGGCCCTGGGCTTCCCTTTCGCTCGCCTCCTGGCGCCGTGGGCCTATGTGGGCTCCATCTGTCCATCTCTATGGCCCAAATACCGTCTTGTTGGTCCAGTCGCCCAGGCCCTGGGCTTCCCTTTCGCTCGCCTCCTGAAGCCGTGGGCCCATGGCCCATCCAATCGCCAACGGAGAGCATCAACGTTCAGCCAAGCGTCAGTTTTTATCTCACAAAGCAAAATTGCAGCACAGCCAAACGCCCACTCGTAGACCCAATAAAACTGGAGAACATCACAGCAAAAAGAATTGCCATTTGCCAGAGACAATGGCTGCAGGTTCTGAGAACTCATGCCAAATTACCTCAACAAATTTCAATTGACAGACCACCTCACTCACCCAGTTCTCATCTGAAGAGCTACACATACCGCAAAAAAGGGGTACGGAAACAACATAACCGTTACAACAGTTGATAGAATCATCGCTAGCATCCTAACTCCTGTACAAGCTCTTCAGCTAGTTGTTGCCCTGATCCTGCATGAGTGACATCAACCTCATCTTCGAGTACATCTCGAAAGAAGCAAGAGAGAAGTCAGTCAGAGCGCGGAACAGCTCAGGCAAGTGTGCTTTCAGGATCGAAAGGGATTTCTCCCTGACTTGCTTCGATAGCTTGTTGTGGGCTTCAACCTCATCGTCCAGCTTGTTCTTCAAGCTCTCCACGGCGAATCTCTTCTCCGCGACCACGTCCTTTTGGCTTGTCCCCTCGCCACTCTCTGGATCAACATCAAACGCCCTGCGCTGCGCGTGCTTGTGATACCAATCCTCAAAAGCCCGAGCCTTCCTCATGTATTCCTTGCGAGTGTGTTCACAGGTCTCCTTTTGTTTCAACTCTTCATCTTGAACACTTAATATGGTGTCCAGGACTGCCCGGAAACTGACAATGGCAGTCTTGGCAAGATCATCAGGCAGCTTAGTTAGATGCTCATTCCACGCTTGGAGAAGGGCTTTAACAGGAGGTTGCTGCACCCTGGGTGGCGATGCTACTTTCTCCTTTAAGCTGCTCTCTATGGGTATAAGGTTCAGTTTCAACCAGCTATATAGAGCATTTATGTACTCCTTTTGGTAACTCATGAGATCGCTAAAATTTGTGGTCCACTTTTCAACAATATCACGTAGCTGGCGTGTGTGGCTGTGGTGATGATCACTTGTTTCAATATGGGAATCAGAAATGTCAACTGACTTCAGATTTAACACAGTTTTCAGCTGGTTTTCATGGTGCAGGTGCATGTCCTCCCACATTTTTGCCATCCTGAAAGCATAGCACCAGATGAAGAATGCAAGGGTTGTGACTTGCCAGATCTATTCATAAGAAAACTAAATGTTCTTAAAGCGCAATAAAAAAGCCAATGGTCACAATACTTAGAAATCTCATTCATGGTAAAGCTGCATCATGCGTCTAAATTACCTGTCAGCAAGATCCAAAAGTCTTGGATAAAGTTGATTATCACGGAGATGTTGAATTTCTGATACAGTTGAATCCATTGATTGCATATCAACTATGTATCTTGTGTGTAAATGGGTTACAGCAGCTTTAGTCTTCTCCAGAACCTCAGTGGCAGCATTGTGTTTCTTTTGTCTATTTAACAAAGCAACCTTCCTTTGATATTCAAGTTTCATAAGCTCTCCAGCCTGTGCAATTGAGGCATATAAGTTGTGTTAGACAGTACAAGCTCAAAAAGGGAAACAACTTTCAACAAGGATAATGTGGAATAGCTACAGCATCAATTAATTATTTGATCAACAACTATTTTGATCCTTTTCTCCTTTACTATGAGACTACCTTCAAGTTCATGATTATTTTCATTTGGAACATATTTTTCAGAACCCCTACCACCTGCTGGATTATTGTCAACTTCATTTGTACTACCCAGTAACCACAGGTGGTAACAGACTAAATCATGGTATGAATTCCTTGTATGCTATTCCAAATGAGAACCATCATCACTGTCAGAAAATGATTTCCAATACTCATTTTGAATTGAAGTATTAGAATGGTATGCATAAAACGCTAACAAGTCAATGGTAAATCATGTACTATGATAACTCAATGTATTGATAATATATAGTATCACATAATAGTATGAAGTGTTCTGCCACATTATTGTACATTCTCACATGTATACGTTTGTCCTAGTAATTATATGTATTAAGGCTTACTCTAAACTTGATGCTTTGAACAAGGCACAGAGAAGAAAGAAAAAATCAGTAGAACTTGGCAATACTCATAACTCCATCTAACACCCTAGTAGAGAATAGATATTAGAATGTCTGCTATTGCAGAACTTCTTCAAAACTAGTACTGTAGAAGAGTTCAAACTTCAAGCAGAAAAAACACAAATTATATCTTATCAAAGGAATGAGTACCACCTTCACTTCATCATAGAGCTTTTTCTCCCAGGCTAAAATTTTATCTATGACAGTTGCCAAAGTTTCCCATTCATCATTTTCAAAGTCATCCTTCCCATCATCTCCATTTTGCATGGCTCTGAAGGATCTATTCCATGTTATGATTTTCATGACTCTAGCAGAATGATCAATGTGCCCTGTTAAAAAAGATGTTATGAAAATAAAAAAAAATCAGTTAGAAGGTCATTTACACTCGTATATTTACAAATATATAATTGAACATAAAGATATTGGAGAAAAGATTGTTATCATTTGAGGATGTCCAATTAACTTCAAAACTTATATTGTATGAAGAATAGACAACACCAGCAATGTTACTATAATATATTAATCAGAAGATAAGAAAAATGCTTGTGTTTCAAATTTTAATTAAACTGACTCAATCCAGGAATGAGTGCATGGTGCGGAACCATAATCATTATAATGTCAGATCAAAACTGGGTAGAAACAGTGAAATAAAAGGGGATATTTCAGTAAGCTCTAACCAGCTCTATCTTAAACTTTGTTTCTGCTTAAAATTTAAGCTAAATCTTATTTGTGTATATAGAGTTTTAATTTAAAATTGGAAAGGACGCTCAACTACTTTCTCTTATCAAAAATCATGGTCAACCTGAATCAGAGAAGTGAGAAACTTACAACAGCAATCATGTGAAGTCAAACACGAATTATATTTAGTGATGGAGCAACTGGGATGTGTATTAGATATCTAGTGCTACAGCATAAACCAGCAGTCCTAAGTCTACCCTCTTCATGTGCTAAACAGAGTGTGCAATGGTTTTCCGACCCTCAACAATTAGTAGTGTTTCTATACCCTTCCAAACACATTCTTTAAAATTTGTGCACAATTCTTGCAGAGAGAGCAGCAAAGAGTCTTCTAGCTGTGCATTCCAAATGTATAACACATTAATTCAGCCATTCCTGCTTGTAAGTGCCCTGCAGCACATCCATAATTCTTCAAATGGACCCAAACTTCTTGTGTGCTATTTATAATTACGAGCACACATTTCATCATTATCAACATGCATAGATCCTGGATATGGCACTAAAATTGGAACAAGAGAGGACAATATTAGGCCTTCTCAATCATCGTATACCAAAAGGTTTTATTGATTATTGAATAGGTTATACCCCCAGAATGTCGTTTGTATGCTAATTTCAATCAGAAGTTCGAATGTGTCATCCAAATGGGTTCTTTGGACCCTCATAATCAAAATCCATCAAGATATGCATTGTATATTTGTAACTCAAACCCATAATCATGACAGGCATTAATAGTTCAAACCAATGGTTGTGTCAAAAAATCTCTTCTTTCCTATAGCTTGCTAGCTGCTACTAAGGAGCATCCAATTTGGAGAAATGGAATTGTGGGGTTTGGACAGCTCACGTGTCTGGCCAAGCAGACCCCACCACTACCACCAACCTCAAGAAACTAGTTTTTGGTCTCTATCAACCCAAGAATCCATCACACCGCTATCGCCATCACCCAAAAAGATCATTTTTTTATGATTAAATCATAGCGACAGATACAAAGCCCCCACTTTGGAGACTAAAACTTCCAAAACTGCAAGTATCAAGGAGCAATCAAATCACTGACCTCTTGTGTCAACGAAATTGGAGTGGTAATGCATCCTGTTGGCCTCCAGAACCTTGGACACCTCCCCGGCACTCTCCGACGCCTTCAGGAACCTGTCGTCGATCTCGGCGAGCACCCGCAGAAGATCGATGCGCGGCAACTCGGCGGGGACAACCTTCCCGGCCTTTCCCCCGCCGCCGACTAATGTGACCGGCGGCGCTGACTCCGTGTGCTGGTGGTGCGCCGCCCTATGCTTCCCCTTCCCTTTCTTCTTCTTGGACGACACAGCAGGCGGCCTTGGCGGAAGCGACGGCGGCGGCGTCACCATCTCCGGCGTCCGCGGCTCCTCCTCGAACTCCTCCTGTAGAGGCGGCGCTGCTACCGGTGTAGGAGGGGAAGGGGGAGGGCGCGGTGGCGAGGCGGGGACATACTTCTCGTCTTCCGGCTCCTGGATGATCTCTTCGTCGTCGGGGGCAATGGAGGCCATCCCCTCGTCCATGGAGAAGAAATAGTCCCACGTGTCAACTCCGGGCTTCGAGTCCGGTGGAGGCGGCGGCGGCGGCTGAGGCGTCACCGGCGTTTCCGGTGCGGGCGAAGACACGAGCGGCGGTACCTGCGGCCGGTGACGCAGCCTCCGCCGCCGGTCATCGAGATGCTCGTCCTCGTCCTCTTCCTCCTCTATCTCCGCCTCCTCCTCGTCCTCCTCCCTAATCGAGTCACTGTGGAGCACGGCGGGACCCTTGGTCTGCGGGGGCAGGGGCATACTCTTGGACCGGTGGATCTTCGCCGGCGACGGCGAGAACTCCGGCAGCGGCGGCGGGGGCGGCGGCAGCGTGTCGATGGGCCGCGGCGGCGGCATCATCGCGTCGACCGCCGCCGACGTCGGCGAGACCCCCGGAACGCCCATCCCGCCACCGGGCGCGAGCCGGTCCGCGGCGGCGGCGCCCACGGGGTGCGCCGCCGCCGCCGCCTCCCCCGCGGCCCCCGGCGGCGGGGGCGGCGGCGGCACGCCTTCCCCGTGCGCGAACTCGGAGAGCGCGGCGCCCGTGTCCCGCAGCGACATGGCGTACGCCGAGTGCGCCGCCGCGAACGCGTTCCGCGCCTGCACGGCGGACTTCATCCACTGCCTCCGCTCCTTGCATCGCGCCACTGCCTCCTCGTTCTCGATCCGCGACTGCGCGCACCCCATATCCCTCTCGACTTCTCTTCTCCCCCTACCCACCTCACCGCATTGCGCACCTATGCAGCCAACCAACCAGCGACCAACCAAATCACCCACCAAGCAGCTCAGCTCAGAGCTCAGCACGGCGATAGCGAACGATGCGAGGCAACGCGAGGGAGACGGAGTGGTGGTCGTGGGCGAGTGGATCTAGGAATGGCTGTTTGCCTCGTTGGGTGCTCGTCCCAAGGCTCAGCAGCCGAGAGAGAGCGGAGTGCGGCGAGGGGCTCGGTGGTGTGGGGTTTAACCCGCGGGGGGCTTCCCTCCCTCTCCCACCGACAAGTGGGTCCACACGCGGTGGGGCCAACGTGGCAGTGAGCGGTGGGTTCCGACCACTCCGGTGCGGAGTGGTGGTGGGGAGTGGACCGTGGTCAGTGCCCCGCGCGTGCTTGTCCTTTGGCTGCTTTGGGAGGGGTGGCGCGGTTGCGGTTGCGGCCTAGCCATACGCGGTAAAAATAAACGTAAATAGCGGCAAATCGGAGGGGCTTTTCTGGGTGTTTTTTAATTTTTTTTACTGGCACCTGCGCTTTTCTTCACCGCTTTTTGTTCGCTTCTCTACTTTTTTTTCTATTTGGACGCTGGCCCGTGTCGTCGGGCGGTGGGCCCACCGTGTCAGCGGCGACGGGGAAAGACGTTGGTTGGGTCTTGGGCGCTTCCTCTGCAGCCTGCAATCCCTGCATGCGTCGGCGTCTGTGTGCTTACTACTCTGTTGCGAGACAGCTTGCGCTCTCCGTCTTTCTCTCGCTGAGATTTGTTTTTTTTTCTTTCTTTTCAAAAAATAACCACGCCGTTCGAACACACTGGCTACAGCCTACGTACGGGGTGATGAGGCTTCCACGTGGGGCCGCGTGTTTGTTTGACCCACACGTCGGCGTCCGCGCGTGTCTTCGGGTGACACGTGTGGCATATGCATGAGGTGCTAAAGATGACGAGAGAAAGAGAGTGTTGTTGTTCGTGCGAGGGAAGGTGAAAGGTCCGACCAACCAACCACTTGAAAGGTCCAACCAACGGCTCGCCGGGGGGCGGAGGAGTGGACGTCACGAGCGGCGGGCAACCTGGTTGCGCTTTCCGCTACACGCGGCGGCTGGAGTTTGGCCGAGCCGGCGACCAACGCTCCAACACAGCGAGCGGCGCTCCGGGACGCCGGGTAGTTGGGCAACCCGTTGCATGCATGGCTTTGCTGACATGCTGAGCCTGGCTGCAACGACGCAATCCATCTACCCCACGGCCGACACTGTTTTGTTTATTTAGGGCAGTAGCAGTACGGCATATGTATTTACCGCACCTCAAGTACCACCTATGCTGAGGAACTGTGTTAGATAAAATTTTCACAGTGCAGTAATCTTAAGTAGGATCCATAAAAATAAGGTTTTCCCTTTTTCTAGGTTTTTTTCACGCCCCCTCTCTCTCCCCCCCTTTCCTCACGATCTCAACCGGCGCTCTCCTCTCCTCCTTCGTCCTTACACCCGCTCTGGCCACCACCGCCCCTCCCTCTCCACCACCGGCTTTCTCCCTTGGCAGTGGTCGAGGAGCTCCCCGGCGGGGTAGCCACGCGAGGCAGATCAAGCCGCCGCCCACCACAACCCCCCCCCCCTCCCTTCCCCGCTCCAGCCACCACCGTGGCACCGCCCCTTCCTCTCCCCCTCCGGCCTCCTCCTCGGTGGCGATCGAGGAGCTCCCCGGCGGCGGGGCCACGCAGGGCAGATCGAGCCGCCGCCTACCACAACCACCCCCTTCCCCACTGCTCCGACCACCACCGTAGCACCGCCCCTATCCTCTCCACCTTTGGCCTCCTCCCTGGGCTACCCCGAATCCACGCGGCGGCAATGATCGAGGAGCTCCCCAGCAGCATGGCTGTCCGAGGAAGATCGAGCCGACGATCGCCCCTCCCCCACTCCGGCCACCACCGCCTAAGCTAGGGGCAGATCTGGTGGCAGCGGCGCCCCTACTCCTCTCCCCTCTCCGGCGAGGGCACCATCGTTGGGGTTGGGCTCATCGCCACTTCATCACCTTCGCACCCCCTCTCTGGCGAGATTCTCCAACACATTCAGCCGGACATCGTTCTTCCTCTCTTTCTCTCTCTTTGTTACGCGTGATGCGATTCCTTTTCTGACGAAATTGCTACGAGGCTCTTGTTACCAACTTTGGTCACACGAACCCGGTGAAGTCACGGTCGCCACTCCTCTCTCTCCTCCACGCAAGCGATTTGTCTACGTGGAACAACATTGCTACACGCCACGTTGTAGGATTAAGGAGGCCGACTAGAGGGGGGTGAATAGGCGGTTTTAAAACTTTTGGCTAAAACCAAGTTTTGTATGCGGAAGCGTAAATCAAAACGGTTTTGCACAATTCAAAACCTAAAACAACTAGTCTCAAGTAAGTGCACAAAGAAGCTAGCCTATGTTAAGATTTGCAAGGCTAGGGTGATAATAGCATAAATAAGCTCTAGTATGTAAACTTGCTCAAATGTAAATGCGACAAATAAATGAGACAAGAGATATTGCTACACGCCACGTGTGTGCACACTAGCACGGATATCTCATCTCAATCGGGAGGCAAGCCTCATCAGTGTCGGGGACGGGTCCTATCATGAACCAAAGGTCAGTGATATGAGAAGTTATCTTTATCGGGTATTTGACCATCACGGATGGCAGCTATCTCTATTGGACCAAAACTAAAGCCCATCACCGATAGGTTTGATCAACCAGACAAGTCAAACTAAGGCTAAACTAGAGCCCGTCACCGATGATCTCATCCGTGATGGGCTCGTACTTGAGATGGTATGATACGGCGCCAGTCACAGATGGCTTAATGTTAAGCCTGTCACGGATATGGTCATTTCAATCGGGCTTAATGTTAGGCCCGTCATGGATGTGGTCATCTCAATCGGGTTTAAAGTTTAGCCCGTCAAAGATGATCACATCTCAATCGAGCTTAAAGTTAAGCTCGTCACGGATGACCATATCTCAATCGGACTTTAGTTAAACCCGTTATGGATGTGTATTTTACCCAAAAAAATCAATTTTTTTTTTTAGCTAGCCTTAGGTCTTTGCTAGCCATCCCCGTTGCAGAATGACAGAAGCATATATATATACATACATATACATACATACATATATATATATATACATACTTATGCATATATATATATGTATATATATATGTACATACATATACATACATACATATATATACGTATACATACATATATATATACATATACATACATATATATGGACATACATATATGTATGTATGTAATATATATATATATTAGATATATTGTATATAGAGATATATATATATAGTATATATATAACATACATAACAATATAGATATATGATATATACAGATATATCTATAACATGAATATATTGTATATATATACTATAGTTTGTATGTATTATATATTATATTTTGTATGTATGTAATGTATGTAATTATATATATGTATGTAATAGGTATAATATGTATGTAAGTATTTAATATATATATCTGTATTTATGTATGTGTATGTATGTATATGTATAGTATATGTATTATATGTACTGTCTGTCTCTCTCTGTCTGTATCTCTCTGTGTGTATCCCTGTTTGTATGTTCTATATATGTCTGTCTGTCTATCTTGTATGTCTCTCTCTGTATGTGTTGTCTGTATATGTATTGGTCTGTTCTGTCTGTTGTCTATGTGTGTGTGTTCTCTTGTTGTGTTCTCTGTGTGTATATATGTATATATATGTATGTGTATATATGTGTGTGTATATATATTCCCTTTCCCCAGCAACCTCGTTCACAACAATTCACAAAACAATTAACATTCATTCACATATACCATTCACATCAATTCACAAGTCAAATATTAAGTCATCACATGCAGATTCACATATCCAATCACATATGCCATTCATATTCTCAAGAGTTAAGCATCAAAATCTGCTAAACCGATATATAGTTACAAATTAGAACAAATTTATATGTATTTAGCATTGCAAGTGTATACAGACACATGATACTGGATTGTATTACATATAACATATACATAAATCATACATAATCTCATGTTTTTGACATGCATTGGAAATTGGAAATTGTGATCATCCATAGCAGACTCCAAGAATACATCGGACCTTGGATTAACAAACACAGCATACTGTATTTTCTCTTGAAGCACAACCATGGTGGTAGGTTATAATTTGCAATAAGAACTGGCCAAGTGCTGTGAGAACTGCTCATGTTTCCGAAAGGATTCATGCCATCAGTACACAAACATATCCTCATGTTTCTGGGGTCGGCTGCGAATTCTGGGTGTTGTCGATCGATATTCCTCCATTGAATCGAATCTGCGGGGTGTCTTAGCATACCGTCATTCCTTCTCTCTGTGGCATGCCAATGTACTAACTCCGCTTCCTTGGGGTTGGCAAAGATTCTCTTGAAATGATCAATGATAGGTAGATACCACACAACCTTCGCAGGACCAGCTCGCTTTGACTTTATCCCTTTGTCAGCACATTTCTTTCGCTTGTATCGCGAAGCCTTACAGATAGGACAAGTATCTAAGTCCGCGTATTGCTTGTGGTACAATATGTAGTCGTTTGGACAAGCGTGGATTCTACGAACCTCTAACCTCAGAGGTCACAAAATCTGCTTTGCTTCACATGTCGTCTCGGGCAATGTGTTCTTCTGAAGAAGCATGGTTTTCAATATTCCCAAAAGATCTGTAGAACTCTTGTTTGTCCATCCACTACTTGCGTTCAGCTTCATTAGGTCCAAGGTAGCTAACAATTTGGTGTGTTTTACCTTGCATCGATTTTCGATCTCCGGTGAAGGGGTAGTCCTACGTTCCATCGGACCCTGGTGAATATATCGGCTACATTGGTGTTGTTCAAAGCTGCATCGCTTCGATCTCTTGGATCACTCTGGTTCAGTTGTTATATTTGCCTACCTGATATCTCAATTCTATTTTAATTGCATTGTGTTTAGATACGCAATGGTTTAGTTGGGACTGTCTCGGTTAGGTCTGATCTTCTATCTTAGCCGATATATCTCTACAATCACAATGTTGTTTTAAATAGATTTGTTATATCCATCAAATTAGATAGATCTATCGATTCATCAAGTATTAGATTATCATATACAATCTCGTTCTGCATCGGTTAGGTTCGACCTACTAGATTGTTGTTGATATTATAAATCTTGTTAAGCCGATAGGTTCATACTAATGTTTTATTGGAGTGCTAGCCGATGAGTTATCATATACGTTATATAATCTAGATTGAAAATATTTTCTACTTGCATCGGCCGATCTTCATCTAGGGTTTTGTCGATATCGGCTAGATTACTTTGTTGGCTTAGATTATATAATGTATCCACCACCTTGAAAATCAGTCAAGAGCTTGATTATCTAAATATTATGTTTCTTTTCATACTTAGTGTTGCATCAGTTAAGTTTGATCTACTAAGTCGTGCTTAGAACTATAATCTCTAGCCTGCTTCTTGATTGCTAATAAAGGTTTCATCGGGGTTTCAGCCGATGAATTATCTGGACGTTGCATCGGCTTATAAGGATTACATATAAGTTGGATTTAGCCGATGACAACAAAGGTTTCACTGTTTATCTAATGTTTTGGATTTATCGACATCGGACCTCCAGCCAATGAATGCTTTAACCTTCGGATCAGCGCTTATTCAATCTATCATTACTAGTCGATTGGTTTCTACTGGGATATATTATTGCTCATTACATTGTCATCAGCCGATCATCTTTATGCCATTATTTACTCAAGTATCAAGATCTATACTGGATATCGGTTGGTATCGGCATCGGCTGGAATTATTATATCGGTTTGTCAGCCGATCGACTCTTTTATATTCAATTTATATATCTTGTCAGTTGCAAGATCAAATTGACTGGCACGGCCACATCTCATCATTATTTAGGACCTGTACTGGAACTAAGCAGATCTTCCAGGCCAGTGTGTGTTTTTTACGTTAACAGGGCCCGACAAAGATTACAAAGATAATCTTTATCGGGCCTAAACAAAAGCCCATCACCGATAGGTCTCATCGATAACGAGCTCGAAATACATGCATATGGATAATGTCTGTATAAGTATATCTGTGTCAGTGTTTATTTTAGCGCATTAGAGATAATGATGTTGCGACGGTTCGCAGACCTCTGATACGGAAAAGGCCATTACAGATAATAATTTCTGTACCAGTGGCACTATGAATGGTCTTAGGATAGGAGTACACGATACGTGTCCAAAGACCGTTAATACGGATGCGGCGAGCAATCAGCCTACATTGTATTAGAGCAAGTACAATAGGAGAATTAAGCAGGCTATACTATGTCCATCATGACAAAAACGATGAGCTAGCGGAGAGAATCAAAGAGAGAGAACTTAAGCAGGCGACTATATTAGCACCGACTGTACGCAGCCTCCAAGGCTAGGTGAAGTTGTTGCAATTGGCCATACCCTTGCTTGCGCATAATGACTGGGTACTAGCTGTTCAGGATGGATATAATGGTCATTGGACAATAAGCAGTTCGTGCATGCATCTTTTGGCCTGCCCAAGGAAGAAAAAGCAAGCTACATTTTATAGTAAGCAACGGGCAGTATTATTGATCCTGCTCTTAGTCGCTATCTATGATTAATTGGTCGGTTGTAGTCTAAAGTCTAAACACATGTATAATCGGCGAATTGCAAGGTCCAACCAACGATATCACCGGTCGATCAGTTTTTCTTTCGAGTATTTGATGCATAACTATGACCGCTGGGACCTATATTCAATATATGGTGACTAATGTGGTTCTTCATTAAGAAATCTATTTTGATATATGTGGTTGTATGCATTTTACCTCTTAAAAAAGCGCAGACTATCATCAAATGCAATCGAACAAATGTCAAATTTCCATTAAATTCCGAGTAATTGGTTGACGTACCCTCTTCGTCCGATATCCGCATTCCGTCATCTACATACACTGATATGAAGTACGTTCGAGAGTAAACAAAACTAAAGATCATCCTAATTCTTGTGACGTGCACACTCCTGTTTAATAAGATAATATTGTGGGTTTGTACATTTCGACTGAGTGATTTGAAATCTTTATATATTTAAGATTTGAGTTAATACAATAATTTCATTGAATAAAAGTGTTTCCTATATCACAATGTAAAATATAAGTACGTTGAGGGAAAAGTTTGGTTCATGTCCTACAAACTCATGTTTCGCTTGGAGCTTGGAAGTTCAAGGCTAGGTAACTTTCAGAGTGCGCACGCATACATAGATCATGTTTGGCACAGTTCTAGGTCTTTCATTCTTAAGAAAATGGTGCTATGTAGTCCAAAATAATATGATTTAATATATTCATTTTTATCTAAATATAAAATAAATGTCTTATCGTAATAATCTTAATTTGTCACCATCTCTAACTTCAATGGTTTTTGGAGCCAAAGATATCCAACTCTTAAAACATCATGCAATTAAACTTATGACAAACAAGGTATCTTTTTTAGAAAATCAAGCTCGGTAACTTTTTACTAATAATCATACTAATCATATCTATGCTAAATATTATGCTTATTTATCAAGTATTTTCATGTGATCCTAATTTTATATTCGTTAGGAACATAACATGGAATAAATTAATGATCAAAATATGTTGTTGAAGATCGTGTAAAAAAATATAGGCCTTATAATTTACAACGGAGGAAGTATTCTTATAATTTACAACGGAGGAAGTATTGTTTGGACAACTGTATCGTATGACAATCATGAACCTTATCTATATTCTGTGAATTGCTATCTAAGGCGATGGAACTTTACCTCAGGTTCAAAATTTTCATTTGGCAATCATGGACCTTATCGATATTCCTTGACCACGAATATATTGCTATCTTGTATTGTCATCAATGGGTTAGGATCACCCTACCTCATAAGGTTTCATAAAGTAGACCTAATCCTAACTTTCCTTTAAAATCTTCTTGTCTTGGGCCACTTTATAGGAATTGCATAAGATTTTTGATATCCCAAACCTTTGTTTCACAGAAAAATAAGGATTTTTAATATAAGATCCAAAACTTACTATTTTTCTACATTTTTCATGCAAATTAGAAGGACCAAATTATCCACGATATAGGTAAAAAGTGGTCCATATAACTCTATATAGCCTACCTCACCATTGTGAGAGAGTGATCCATATAGTAGTCTCTATGATGAGTTATCCATATACATAAGACATAGTTCTAAGGAATAAATAATAATATTTTTTCTCACATTTCTCACATGGCTACTAATTGAGTGGGATCAATGGAAACGAGATTAATGCCTCTTCTTACCATATACTTCCTCCATTTTGCTTAAGACAGTAAGACCAAGGAGCTCTTTCATGCACAAGACTCATTCAAAACTGTTGCATTGCATCTAAACAACCAACCACTTCCTGCGCAGAAGCACTAATGATGCATGGAAAGTGAACAACCAGTTGCCTTGCATGTGAACAGCCGACCAATTCTTGTGCCAATGCACTAATGATGTAAGAAAAACGAACAGCCAAGGCATCGCACTCGAGACAAAATTGGAGGAAGCACGCTTATACAATGATCAAAACTGAACGGTTTAGTTTTTGATATATGACGATTAAAACCGAATGGAGAGAGTACTCCCACCTAAAAGATTTTTAAGGTCTTTACAAAATGATCATCCTTGAAAGGATCTTGATGTCATCTAGAGAGGTGAATAGACGTTCCTAAAAAATTATCACAACTTCATACCATATTAAAATGAAGAGAACTTTCGGATCAAATCGGAACTTCCGGTCTCAATTGAAAAGTTCGGCGGATAACAGAATAAAACACTAGCTATGAACTTGTAGCTCGAACAAACAAAATATATATGAACCAAAAGATGGCAAACAAGATATCTAAGCAAGATATAAAGTCACTAACTATATTAATTAAGCATGCAAATAGATCAGGTAAAAACAATCTCAAGCACAATATGAGAGATATCAAGAACGAGCAAACCAAGAGAGCAGACGTTGGTTTGTTTCCCGAAGTTCGGATCCACGGATACTACATCTCCGTTGAGGGGCCACAAAGACCGGGTCTATTTCAACCCTTTCCTCACGAGGTTGCACAAAAGCACTCCTCGATTTCACTCTTGATTTCTTCCCTCGCGGAGGCAAAATCGAAGCCTTCACAAACTTTCCGTGGCACACCACAACCTTGGGTGCTCATCGGTGACGCCTAGCCATCTAGGAGACCTTAGTCCACAAGAGTAACAAACACAATTGAAGATTTGCTTGCTATGAACTCGAGTGCTCAAAGTATGGAATGAAACTTACTAGCTCTCAACTTCTAAATCTCTCAATCCAACTCTCTCCACTTCTCAAATCCCACTCACAAAGAAACACCACAAAGGTAGGGGAATGGGCATGGCATTTTAGTTTTGGATGTGTTTAATAATGCCCAAGAACAACAGCCACTCATAGGAGGGGTGGAGGAGTTTATATACCCAAGCCTTTCAAAACTAGCCATTGGAGGACAAAGACTGCAATTTTCGGAATTTCCGAAATGTATTTTTGAACAAGTCAGAAAATCAACATAAGGCAATCTTAGTTTTGTAGCCATTTTCCGAAAAATTTTCGGACTTACCGAGATTTTTTCGGAATTTCCAAAAAGCACATAGTAAAATGACCATAACTTTTCGCTCTGGAGTCCGTTTTTGATGATCTTGGACTCTATAGAAAACTCACTCAAAAGAATACCCAACTCAACCAAAATCAAGGTTTAAAACCATTCAAATGATAGGTTAAAACTTGAGTTTCTCTCCAGTTAGTACTAGGATGGGTCACTTTCAGGACCGAGACAAACACAAACATATCGACGTCGCATCCCTCTTAATAGTACGGCATTCCTATACTTAAAAGTAAATAGGACCAATAGGAATGCCTTGTTTCCATCTTCTTTTCTTTGTCTTAAGGGACGCAACATCAAAACCTTATCACCATATATTCTTCAAATGATTGATGCGGTTACTTGTAGCTTCAAATGGTCTCGCACGGTCCATCATGACAAAGCCGTCACTCGCCATTCACCATTAGATTTGGTTCTTCGGTGCCAAGCCTCTTGCTTGCCCTTCACCACCGCATGGTCCATCGCGACCGAGCATCGCTTGCCCTTCACCGTCTTGCCATAGTAGCTACTTCGTATCCCACATCTTCAATATCTTCACTTTGTCATCCTTGGTATCTTTAGGTGTAGTCATATTACTTGAGTATCAACACCTTTTCAATCCTTGGGACCTAATTTTCTCATTCAACTCAATAAAATTATTAGTCTCAATGATCCGGTTATCAACCTCCACATGTTGATCAATCGGTCGTGTATATAAAAGGATATGAATAAGTGATGAGTATTAATCAACACCACAAGTCTCATATACTCAAATGTATGCTCAAATGTAAAGATCCTAATTAAATGAAGGTAAATAACTTGGATTAAATATATGCATAACTAAGGTATAGGATTTGCTCCTCTTAAATGTATGCATACAAAATATTTTTGTGTGAAGCGAAAGTATGCATAATTTGAGATAAAACATTGGAAGCTTACCCTATACAAGAATAGAAGGTATTGATCATATGTAGACATTAAGATAGAAGCATACATTCATCATTTCCATGTTCTCAATGTGAAGAGACTAAACAAGATATGGCTCAAATAAAACATTAGTCTCAAATGCATGTGTCAATCACATGAAAATATTATATATGAATATATCAATACGTGCATGGAGAGAAAGAGTGATACATATAGCTTCATCTTCATGCATTTCATCCTTGTGATTTAGGCCCACCATCAATGAACGTATCTATCTCAACCCATATGAAGTCCGGGAATCTCCTCTCACAAATTTCACTTTCATATCCACATAGACTAGGCAAAGAAATGTTTATAAAAATATTAATCTCATATAATTCGATTTATCATTAATCACCAAAACCAAATTAATGACACTTGAACTTTCAATCCTCTAAGTGTCTTTTGTTACTGGTGCAAAGAGTTCATTGAATGAGTTGCACACAACTAACCAAGATTAATTTCTATTGGTACAACACGATGTAATATTGAAAACATGACGCAATTTACGAGACATAAAGCGATGGAGAACCTTGACCAATGAAGATTAATTTCTAAATGATAAAGGTTTTGTTGTCCTTTGGTTTTTATGCTCGTTGCTTATATTATAATCAAACTGGAAAAAAGAGAGTTAGTACATGGCAGTAACTATATCTTATACATTGAGCACTAAGGGTCTGTTTGGTTGAAGGATAAGGTTCGTTGGTTGAAGGATAAGGTTCGTTACGATGTGTCCATCTTATATGTTTTTAAGGATGGGAACATCAAAGTTTTGTGCTTGGTTTTATGGATGGGATAACCCAACTTTTTATTTGGTTGATAGGATGAGGGTGGATGGGATGATATTAATTAACTAATTACAATATCTTGATTGACATAATATTACTTAGTTATACACTTACTGGTAGGAATTAACACTTCTCAACACTAATCTTATCATGCTAATTACTAATTAATAGCAAAAACATGATAATACCATTAATCATATTCTAATCAACTCACTAATCATGCACTAATCAGCATCCTAAGGCCATGTTAAATGCATGGTCTCAGATCTGTGGTTCCACCCTCCAACTAGGCTCGGATGCCACGGTGAAGGTTCAGGAGGTGCTTCATTTGTGTCAAAGTGACTTGCAGAAGCCGCAGTGGTTTGAGGAGTAAAAGAAGGAAAAGTGTGGCCCGGACATCTACCGGAAGCATCCGAATAGCAAGTGGGAGAGACAGTGCAACTTGTCTTGCCATCGGGAGGACTCCTCTCACTGCCATCTCCATTGTCGAGCAAAACAGCGACCACGAAAGAAGAGGTCAGCGACCTAGCGCCCAAATCTAGCGGTTAGCACAACAGAGGTGGGGGAGTGAACGGAGCTCATCGCAAAGCCACCTTCACTAGCACCCGCGCCGACAGATCCGATGAGCACTTGTCTACCACCACCACGATGAGCTCGGTTGCCACCGCCGCGCCTGGATCCGCACTGCCGGTAGCCCCATCACTGGATCCCCTTCTACCACCGCACCTGCACCTGGATCTGCCGCCTTGACACGGTCTCCCGGTGAGGAGAAGAGGAAGGGAGGCCCTCCGCCTCCATATGCCACGCGCCGTTGTCAATGCGGTTTCCTAGAGAAGAGGGGAGGCTGGCCGCTTCGATCTAGTTGACGGGGTGGGACTCGCGAGCGTGGTGGCCGGAGAAGGGGACACATGAGAGGCGTAAGTAGGGAGGGGGAAAGGCCAGTGGCGCTCGGACGGGGAAGGCCGCGCCGCTCGGATGGGAATAGAGTGTGGCACCGCAGTGATGCGTTCGATTGGGGAAGGTGAATCGGTGAGAGAGAAGGAGGGGTGGGTGGAAAAGGTTAAAAGACTGGTTGACATGTGGGTCGTAGAAGGTCAAGAGAACATGTGTATTTTTTTTATGTTGTCATAGGGTCCAATACATGCAAGTTTCGGTAATAAATATTCCAAGAACTAACATACAAATATTTAGGGGCTGAAACACAAAAAGAGAGCTTGTGGCCTTCATTATAAGAGTTGTAGCGTATGTGTGATCTCAGTCTATCACTATTACCTGTGACCTCCATTCTACGTGCCTAAAATAGGTGGATGGCTTCATCCAACCAAAAGAATCAGATCCTTTCATCCAGTATATTGATAGGTCACCCATCCACCCTGCTCTTCAACTAAATATTAAAAAATAGGACAACCATCTTCTATCCAATCTCACCCACCCAACTAAATACACCTTAAGCGGCGAGTAGTAACGCAGCTAGGAGCGAAGGAGTCATATGGGCTGCGAAAGGACCTGCGCGGGTGGTGGACTAGGAGAACTGATACGTAGCACAGCTCTCGGCCACGTTTCAAACTTCCAGTTCCGGCCCATTTCCGACCTAACGGAACGGAACTTCCCGTTCCACCGTCTCCCCCCTCCCGAACGTCGCGCGCTCCGCCGTGGGCTGCAAGGCTGCACCCGGCCGTCGCTCTCCGATGTCGCCGCCGCCGCCTCCTCCTCCCGCACCACCCTATGCGCTCCCCCTCCCTTCCCCTCCCTCACCTCCTCTTCCTCCGCTGTCTCTCCTCCGCCCCTCACCGAGACCACCGTTTCCTCCTCCGCTTCGCCGCCCTCGCCAAGGAGCTCTCCGACCACCGTCCCCGGGGACCACCGCCGCCTCCCCCTACCCGGCCGCGGTCGCCGCACCCCTACGACTACAACCGCCTCATGTCCGCGCACGCGGAGTCGCGGGACGGCGCCGGCGCCGGCGCGGACCGCGCCCTCCACCTGCTCGACGAAATGCGCGTCCTCCTGCGGCGCCGCCCCGACGCCGCCTGCTTCACCACGGCCGCCGCGGCGCTGTCCTCCGCGTCCCTCCCCGGAGCGGCGCTCGCCGTGCTCGACGCCATGGCCGCGGACGGCGTCGCGCCCGACGCCGCGGCGTGCACCGTGCTCGTCGGGGTGTACGCCTGCCGCCTGCGGCGGTTCGATGCCGCCTACGAGGTCGTGCGCTGGATGGTGGCGAATGGTGTGGCCCCCGACGTGGTCACCTACTCGACGTTGATATCTGGGCTGTGCAGCGCTGGGCAGGTGGCTGAAGCTCTGGGCGTGCTGGACTTGATGCTGGAGGAAGGTTGCCAACCCAATGCGCACACATATACACCTATTATGCACGCATATTGCACGGGTGGGAGGATACATGAGGCCAAGAGGCTGTTGAACACTATGATTGCCAGTGGATTTGCTCCAAGTACAGCCACTTACAATGTCTTGGTTGAAGCTCTCTGCAAGGTTGGGGCTTTCGAGGAGGTAGATGCCCTTCTTGAGGAGAGCACTGCAAAAGGGTGGACACCGGATGCAATTACATATAGCAGTTACATGGACGGGCTATGCAAAGCTGGCAGAATTGATGAGAGCTTTGCATTGGTTGATAAGATGTTATCCGACGGGTTACAACCTAATGAGGTGACTTTGAATATCCTTCTTGATGGCGTCTGTCGTAGCTCAACTGCATCGGCTGCAAAACGCCTCTTGGAGTGCAGCGCAGAGCTTGGGTGGGATGCCAATGTCGTCAATTATAACACAGTGATGAGGAGGCTTTGCGATGAGCGGAGATGGCTGTCTGTTATCAAACTTTTCACTGACATGGCCAAGAAAGGCATTGCTCCAAATAGCTGGACCTTCAACATTGTTGTCCACAGCCTCTGTAGATTGGGGAGACTTCATAAAGCGCTTTGTCTGCTGAGAAGCAAAGAGTTTGTAGCTACCGTTATCACATACAATACTGTAATCCGTCATCTCAGTATTTCTGGGGAAGGCAGTGAAGTTTGCCTCTTGCTTTATCAGATGATTGAGGGAGGCATTGCTCCCAATGACATCACCTACAGTCTTGTGATTGATTGTCTGTGTAGAGAAGAGAAGTTCTTGGTGGCTCTTTGCTGTTTTTACCAATCACTTGAGGACGACTTCTTCCCATCTGCATTTCTCAGTATTGTACGAGGTCTAATTGTTGGTGGTATGCTTGGTCAATTGCATACTCTAATTGGATGTGTTCTTGGACAAGGCTTTATAATAGAAGTGTATATTTACCAGGAACTGATCAAGACTTTTTGTAAGAATGGATACTGTCAAAGCGTAGAAATGTACAAAGTTTGTCATATATTGGAAAGAATGCTCAGATTGAGATGATTTATTGCTCCACCAGTTAACACAAAAGAATTCTGTACTTTGAGCTGCTAATGTGCATTGTAGTTGCAAGTTCTCAGTAGTATAGGCTTAGTTTACTCTCATACTTTTTTTAATAAATCTTTGTTTTTTTATTCTTTTTCTTGTTTTAAGATCATTTCTGATCTTACTTAAAATTGACTATGCAATTTGTTTATTTAAAAGCCTTATGAATTTAGTTTGACACCGCCAATCTTCTCATGATCAACTAGTTTCCTAGTTAGCACTTAATGTAATCCATCATCACATGCCCTATCATCATACTTGTTAAACTAATGATTTAATTATATGATAGTTTGATTGGTTGGTTTGGTAAGATTAAGTGCTTAAAGGTTTAAATCATCTTCTGATGGTTGTAGTATAAGATTTTACCAAGGCAAATATTCTAATGCAGTAATGTAACTGCTAATCATGCGTAGTATATAGTCTTATCCAACATTGTTTAAACCTTGTATTTCCTTTTTGCCTGAACATTTACAATATTACCAAACTGCAAAATGTTTACATTGACTGATGAAAATTCAAGCTTCAGGTAGGAGCCATCCGACTGAACTCTCCTTCATTAGTGCCAGAACTGGAATTGAACTTGCTATCTACTGGTGTGTTCATTCGCAATTGACGCTTAGTTGCAACCATGGGGTTCTTCTCTTCCTCGTCGATTGCAGCAAACTCATATATGTCATTTTTTTGGAACACTGGGTGCACATATGCATCCTTCAGGTACTCTCTCAAATTCAGGGTTGGGTCATTTGCCTGTTCCAGTGTATCCTTTACCATTGCATCCTACAAGACCAAAATGTTTATGTATCAGGATTGTTCTAGCTTGGTTTTTAATTTTACTATATGCTACGGTGAATGCATGTGTGAAGAGTAAAGTTTCAATCTAACCTGCAGGGGGAACTTTATAAATGCTGGCTCAAAGCGGCCCTTGCAAACATAGTGGAACCATATGGACAGTACAGGAAGAGGAAGAAGAGCAACAGTGGATTTCTCTGCTTCCTGCGTGCTCAGCAGTCCCAACAGGAGGATTTGTGATACTATCAATGCTATAACCAGTCGTCTTTGGACATCTGGCCAGAATTGCGCGCCACTCTCATATTGCTGATTGTAGACATTAATGATCTTGCAACAAAGAAGCAGAAGAAAAAGATTAGCAGACCATGCTAAGAGAAGATTGAAGAATGACTGGAAATGTATGCTTCTGCCATTGTGAATGTGGCAATATGATAAAAGGGTATATTTGAACTTGAAGGCAGACTAGTACCTGGTGTCTGAATACGAGATAGGCAAGGCTAAAGAACACTATGATGAAAGGTAGAAGAATTGGTGTCACAACAGCATATACAAGCCCAAGCAGAAAGTACAGTTGTATCCTTGGTTCTGTGGTGCCAAAATCCAGGCTCCCAGGGTCCATGGCCTGCTCTCGATCTCGCTCGGTTCTGACCAAGAAAGTATTCTTTATATGGAACATGACCAGCGGCTTCAACCTAAGAACCTCAGCGGCAACACCAGCCCAGCCATCAACCATTACATATGTGATGAAAAATGTTGCTTTCATGGGGATGGATTCTCCAACAATCTCTGGAATTCTTGTGAAAACAAAAGGCAAAAAGTGTCAAGGTAAGGTATTAATATTATTGGCTAGCTGGTAAACATTGACCAACTTAACCAATGTGGGTCAGGGGGTTAGGGAAACACCCCCCCCCTAACCCACATCCATAACAAAGAAGCAATGACAGATTGAGCATACTTGTTAGCTGATTGATGGATAAAATTGTTGAGTTGTTGGAACGCTGTTCCAGTTATTACACTCCCCAAGAACACATTGACAAATAGGAACAAATAATACTTCGACGCGGTCCTCCTGTCCAATCCAGATAGTGATGTATGACCTTCAATTTTGCTCATCATCATAAGAAATGTTGGGAGAAGTATAAGGAAGATTTTCAATGCGATTCCTGGCAAGAAACCTTGCACAATTGACTTCAGTGAATTTCTGCAGTACATTGCATCATAAATTATTTTAGATCCAGAAAAACAGTATGTGGCAAACAGTAAACAACAGTAACGTGAAAAATGTGGGATTTGTTAATTTATTATTGTTTTCTTTACTCACTTTATTATCCAGCCAGGGAAAAATTTAAGTGTTTAAACATGAACCCAAGTCATGCATCTATGCACTTGTGGAGCATTATTTCTGTTATGATATACATGTTTGACCTGTCATTATCTAAATTTGGTAGCCCTATAAATTTTCAGCTTCAAAGGAATGCAAAGGAACATCCAGAACTGAACACGTCCAAGCATAGCAGAGTGCTAGCTCCAGGAGTCACACACCCAACAGCAACACCCTTTTATGGGTTTATCAAAAGGTTGAAGACAGCAAAATGAAACATTTTAATGGTTGTACTCAATTCCAACATTCAGAGATTACTCGTTCGATGATAAAGAAATGTAGAAGGTTACTGTTCACTCCTACTAGCATGTTCAGCAAATCCAAAAGTCTACTTTATTACAGTTTATTATCTGAGTGGTTCGATTCTTGTTGCTTTATGTTATATCCTAGTTAGCAAGAAAGAGTGACTTATAAAGAAATAAGTACTCAACAGCGTGCTAAACAAATGGTTACCCAGAAATTATGTCAACAATGTAACATAATGAATTGCAAAATTTTCCAACCATACATCCAGTTTGAAATGCATATGCATTTATTTGTTTGAAATTGGATACTATTTCAGTATGGTACCATCATGCCAGTATCATTACTAGTCAAAATTTGGACCTATCTAACTGTTTTCATGATAGGAAGGCAAAAAAGATGTAGATGCACTGGTCAACAACACCCTGCAACTGCATTTTTATGGAAATTAAACTGCAAAAACAATGGGTAATAACAGTCACCTTTCTATTATAGGTTTCAGGAAAGGAAGCATCCGTTCAATGTCATCCAGGTTTGCCATTGATTGGACAATTGCAATTGGAATCATGAAGAAAAAGGTCAGAAAGAAGAGTGCAACGGCCATGATAAGCCTCCGGACTGAGAGCTCGACGAAAGGGATCGCGAGATTAGGCCAGAAAACATCCCGAGGTTCTGGGGCCCACTCAGTAAGCCACAACGTTGGATTGCTCGTCTGTTGCGTTTGAGCGCAAACAGCAGCTCCCCACCGGCTTTTGAAGGATACAAATGCAGCTGGCATAATAGCATTAGGATCAGTGATCACCTTCTGTCTCTCCTCACCTTCCTGCAATGCAAGTGTGCAATTTCGTTTGGTATTTTGATTGTTACAGGGTAAATATATATTAATAGAAGGAAAATTGGTGGTCAAGTAGTCTGGTGACACTGTCAACATGGTGAAAGCATGAAAATGCTTCCAATGAATTACTGAAACTTGCACCTGTTTGCATAACTCCTCAATAGCAGTGGTGTAGTGTTCTATAGCATCCACTCTTTTCCCCCAAAGGCCCCACAATCCTGTCTACAAGAAATGTAGTTGATTCATGCCACTTGCAAGATTAGCAGAAACTAAAATAATAACTTCATAGATGATAAAAAGCTTTGGGTCCGTGAGAATAACTCTGCAACAGACAAGCCGTACCTTCATAGTTGGTTTTTTTGCAGGGTTTTTAGCATGCTGGTTTTCGTAGTAGACCAGCCAGTTTTGCAAGCCTTTCTTCTGCTCAACCAAACCGGCAAGGGTGTTTGCATTGTATACGGTCTGTTGGCCATATGATAAAAAAGAAAAAAGAAATTACTCCGAATGAGAAGCACACATTTGAGCTGGACTGTTTATTACTATGTGCTAAGAGTAAAGAACTGTCGGTAATTCAGGAGAACAGAACAAAAGGAAATAAAATGAGTCGTTTCTTATTTGGATTTCCTTACAACTTAATTTTCTAATTTTTCCACAACAGCAATGTTGAAGTCCACAGCGGATCGAAGATAGCAAATTTATTACCTGGTGACTGAGATAATGATCACGATGATTGACAGCAAAGAAGTGCTCAACATGCTCACTAACTGTTTCATCCGGGTCAGGTGGTACATTTCTCACCAGGACCTTCATAAAGAAGGAAGGTATTAATTAATGGGAATTTATAATTAATGTGAAGTTAGGATATTTTTCACCGCAGTAAATCAAAAAAAAGAAGCAAAACTATGTAATAAGTTGCAAAGTTGAAATAATATAGTAAAAAGGTTTAAATTCGCTGATCTGAGTGTTATGGAAAAGATCTCTCACCGTATACTGATCAGCTCGACGATTCTGATTAGCAAGAAAGCGCAATCTCATAGTTGTTACAACCTTGTATTCACGATACAACACGTAAAACGTCCAAAACGTAAATACATAGGCCATCACTATGTGTGCCCAAAATCTATTGACAGGGAAAAAAAACATAAATTCAGAAGAGAAATTATCAGCCTACGAGGTTATCAAACACAATATATAAATTCGGCTAAACTCTCACTAGGGAAATTGGCAACCAAAAAAAAAAACTAATTAGTAGGCATTTGTGTTGGTTAGAAAAATACCGCAAGAGCCTGATCACATTCTAGTACTAGAGCATCATAAAAACTGATTTGATAAAAGTGATGATGACTAACCGCTAGAATAATCATCGATAATTGGGAAATTATTTGGAGGCAAGCCTTTGCATTCATTTATGTGAAAAGCTTTTTTTTTTTGTCTTTTTGAAGAAAGGGCAGAAGGTTTGCAACTTCTGTATTAATAGAGCAGATTTATGTGAAAAGGTTAGAACATGCATCAATTTCGAAGAGGTCCAGTTTGGATTATTAGTCACACCAGTCGCCATTAACTGTTACAATTTTTTTGTTAAGTATAGGTTATCACTGCATAAATATTTGTGTACTAAATTTATTTAAAGTATATAATAGTGCACCGATATTGAAAAACTTTAAACATATTCACAAAATTCCAAAATGTCTGACCGCCAATTTTTCGAAGTACAGATATAGGAAAGGAAACCTTCAATGTCATTATCTTGTTCGAAGGATATGATGCTATGCTACTTTGTAGTAATACCGTGAATGACAAGACTAGCGGTAACATTATACGCAACACACGTAATTATTCAAAGAAACAAAGGCACGATCCATGGTGGTGCTGCAAGCATTACAACACACACATGAAGTACAGAGAATTATACCTTTTCGATCCTTTTCCAAGGTTAGATATTGAAAGCTTGTCAATTTGATCATAACTTAGACTCTTTTCCTTCTCCAAAGTTCCACTAGTCCAGTTGATGGGAACCAGGACAATGAATGCCAGCACAGCAATCGGCACAAATATCTTTAACCTGCATAGCAAGAGAACTATGCAGTAAGCATAATACACCGACTATGTTCTGACATCCAATCGAAATCACATAGTCACATTTATCAGTTGAATTCAACCTTTTGGAAACTTTAAAGACAAAAAAAAAAGGACCAATTGCGAAACACGAACAGCATGCTCACCCAAGAAGATATATGCGGACATATACCGCGGAGTCGAGGCCTGCGTGCTCAATCAACTCAGGCTCAGGCATTTGCAGCGCTGCAGGCATCCAATTCAGGAACCGGATATACGTCGAGAGATCAGCATTGACAAACTTTGAAAAAACAGTTCCCAGGCTTCTTGGGCTGCTTCTTGTCCCTTTGAGGTACCATTTGGGAAAGTAGACCCTGTCGTTGATAGGCTGTATCCTGAGAACCGCAAATGCGAGAAGAAAACCCAATGCTGATAGTATGTTTATTCCCGCGGCGACGCCGATGTCTGTGAGAGAACCCATTTCTCTCTATCTATGAAGACTCAGTTCAGAACAGGCATCATACAGAGAAGTAACTGTAGTTGTTGGTAGAGCTGGTATCTGCAATGAATTGGAAAAATGGTCAGAGAAAAGTTGTTTTTTCAGCGTTAATAAAATAAACGTGGCAGATTTGTTCAAGTAACGCGCCAACAGAGATGGAAACGATGGATGAAAACCGACGAGGAAGACAACACATCGTAATCCATTTCGACTGCGAACAAATCGAGGAGGAGGAGGGTAGCAGGATTGATCGATTGATCGAGGCGCACGCGCACGCGTAAGATCACGGTTACCTCCTCAGGCTGGCTGACCTGCGGCGACGATGCAGACAGACGTGCGCGCGCTGCTCGCCTGTCTCTCGGCCTCCGGCGTCGGAAGCAACGACTAACGAGGTCGGAGAGGGGGGCGAGACGCGGTGCCTTCGTCGACCTGGACGGCAGGAAAACGATGGGGAGGGTGGCGCGCGTGCAGATTGCTATTAGTATTAGGTCACGATCGATCGATCAGCCGGCGGATCAACCGCGACGCCGCCGTCGTTGGCTTGGCTGTTACGAGGGATCGCGGTGGGATTTTGCTGCTTTTGTTTATGGGCGAGACGGGAGGGAGGGGCCGGCACGACGGGCGTGCGTGCGTGCGCGGCGTCCGCCTCGTCTTGTTGGTTCGCTTGGCTGGCTGGCGCCTCCATTTGTTGCAAGTTGCAACCGCCGGCGCTAGCCGGCCGTTCTCCGTTGGGCCGACTCGGCAAGCTCACGGCGGAAGATGGAGCCCGTTCAGCGATGACAGTTTCGGTAGTCGCAGCCCATAGAGAGCAGACAAAGTTTGTTGTGGCCCAGTGACACAGCCCGTTGGTGAAATGGATCGATAACGGTGAGCCCAGCCCAGGCATCCTGTAGACGAACGGCGAAAATCGAGAGGACGGCAGAATTTTTGCAGCTGGAAACTTATCGATCGAAGAGATCCGTGCAACGTGCAGGCTCGACCAGCACGTTAGATGGACGGACGGACGATGAAGCTCAAACCAGTCACATTGTCACGACCCATTTCTTGGATCTTGTCACTTTTGGACACCACCATCCACCACACCACGTGATCACGGAGAGAGTACGCCACCTGATAGCCGCACGACGCCGCGACCCGTCGAACGGACGGACGGACGGATGCGGGCACATTGCCCCGTCGAGGCTGTGTGCACCTGCACTGTGCGGTGACAGCGACACCAGCGGTGCCGGTGCGCGACGGCGCCACCACCTCTGCAACGCAAACGAACAAATCTACCTCCCTTTTCCTGTTTCCCCATCACGAAAAAGCCGTGGGGGGGAAGGCCCAAAGCGACGCCTCCCGACGCAACGCAACGTCACGGCACGCTACGCTGCACACGGATACCGTGCGCGCGCGCGCCGCCCACCGTCGCCCAACACAACGCAACCGCCCGCGCGCGCGGCCGCCCGCCCATCCCGCTCTCCGCATCCACGTGTGCCGCGCACCGCGCGCGCCTCGGGTCCTCCCTCCACTCCACGCCCCCGCGTGCCGCGCGCTCTCCCCTACGCGGCCACGCCACGCCACGCCTCACTGTGATCCCTTCCCTTACAAGCGACCCGGTCCCCTGCTCAGACCCCCGATGCCCACCACCCGCTCGACGCAATTCCGCGCCCGCTGATCGCACCGTTCAGCCACCCTCAGCCATGGCGTCCCTCCCCGCGCCGCCCACGCCGCTCGGCTCCTGCCCTCGCGGCGGCGGCTGCGGCGGAGGCGTTGTTCGGCCGCCCCGCCGCGCGCCCCGTCAGCGCGGCGCGGGTATCGCCCGCGCCGCGCGGTCGTGCTACCGCTTCCGGACCGACGACGACGGCGTGGTGGACGTGGCCGTCTCCGGGGAGGATGGGGACGGCGGCGGCGGCGGAGGCGGGGGGTACGCGGTGTCCGTCGAGGTCCCGCGCCTTCCTGGCGCTCGTGGGCGGGAGGGTGGGCTAGTGCTCCGCGCCTCGGGGTCCGGCGAGGGCGTCCCGCTGGCGCCGGCCGCGGGCGGCGCATCCCTCGCGGCCGAGCTCTCCTTCGACGCTCCCCGCGTGCCGTTCTACCTCTCGTTCCTGCTCACGGACGCGTCGGGGGCGGAGATACGGACGCACCGCAAGACGAGCTTCCGCGTGCCCGTCGGCGTCGGACCGGGCAGCCCCGCGCCGCTCGGCATGTCCCGCTCGGTCGACGGCGCCGTCAATTTCGCGGTGTATAGCAAGAATGCCAATGCCGTCGCTCTCTACCTCTACACCGCCGCCGCCGGCGGCGAGCCCGCGCTGGAGATCGACCTCGATCCGTACGTCCACCGGACTGGCAATGTCTGGCATGTCTCTCTGGCGAGCGTCGAGGGATACGTCAGCTATGCCTTCTGCTGCGGTGGCATCCGCCACCCACTGCTGGATCCGTACGCCAAGGTGATCGGAGACTTCGTTTCAGGCAACTCTGTTTACGACGAGGGCGTCACTGCGCCGTCAATGAGGTGCTTTGCATCGTTGGCGAGCTCGCCGAGCTACAACTGGGGCAGGGACAGGCATCCCCGTCTGCCATTGGAGAAGCTGGTGGTGTACCGGGCAAATGTGGCTTTGTTCACAAAGGACAAGTCGAGTGGGCTTTCGGACGACGCTGCTGGCACATTTTCTGGTCTGGCTGCTAAGATAGAACACTTCAGAAGCCTTGGTGTCAATACAATTTTGCTGGAACCAGTGTTTCCATTTCATCAGGTGAAAGGACCTTATTTCCCGTACCATTTCTTTTCACCGATGAACTTGTATAGCAGCAAAGGTTCTAGTGTTTCAGCTATCAAGTCCATGAAGGATATGGTCAAGGTAATGCATAGAAATGGAATCGAGGTCCTCTTGGAGGTGGTTTTTACACATACTGCTGAGGGAGAATCAGAGTGTCAGACGATATCAATGCGAGGCATCGATAATTCCTCGTATTACATTGCCAATGGGATCGCAGGATGCAAAGCAAGCATACTGAATTGCAACCATCCGGTGACTCAGAAGCTGATTTTGGACAGCCTCCGCCATTGGGTGCTTGACTTCCATGTTGATGGGTTTTGCTTCATCAATGCCCCTTTCCTTGTGAGAGGTCCGGGTGGTGAATATTTATCACGGCCTCCTCTTCTTGAAGCTATAGCTTTTGACCCAGTTCTTTCCATGACAAAGATCATTGTAGATCCTTGGTCTCCACTCGACATATCTAATGTGCAGTTTCCATTCCCTCATTGGAAAAGATGGGCTGAGATGAACACAAGATTCTCTATTGATGTGCGCAAATTTTTAAAGAGAGAAGCACTTATTAGTGATCTTGCTACACGGCTGTGCGGCAGTGGGGACCTGTTCTCCACCAGAGGGCCTGCATTTTCGTTCAATCATGTATCCAGGAATTCAGGGCTTTCTCTTGTTGATTTGGTGAGTTTCAGCAATGATGATCTTCTTTCTGAGTCGAGCTGGAATTGTGGTGAAGAAGGTCCATCAGAGAACAGTGCTGTCCTTCAGACAAGACTAAGGCAGATACGCAACTTCTTATTTATTCTATTTGTATCACTTGGTGTTCCTGTTCTGAACATGGGAGATGAATGCGGGCACTCTGCTGCTGGTTCAGTATCATACAAGGATAGAGGGCCTCTGAACTGGAGAGGCATGAAGACAACATTTGTTAAGGAAGTGACTGGATTCATTTCATTTCTAACTGCCCTCAGGAGTCGGCGAGGCGACATCTTTCAGAGAAGGGAATTCCTAAAACTTGAGAATATACATTGGTATGGGAGCGATCTATGTGAGCCAGGTTGGGATGATCCTACCAGCAAATTTCTTTGCATGCACATAAATTCAGAAGTTGATGAAATGGCGTCAGATTCGGTCAGAGGCGACCTGTACATCTGTTTCAATGCAAACGAGGAATCAGTGAGTGCTGCCTTGCCTGCTCTTGCAGAAGGATCCGTGTGGTTGCGCTTGGTTGACACATCACTTGCATTTCCAAGTTTCTTTGCAACCGAATCTAATCCCAAGGTGCAACAAGTGCCAGGATTATCCTCTTATCATGTGGAAGCGCATACTTGTGTTCTATTTGAATCAAAGAGCGTTGTTGCCTAGTTTCTGCAGTCAAAATAACGGTCACAAACCTATGATAAGTACAAATTTTTGTGTATATCTACTGTCAGAAACCTGTAGTCCCAATAAGTTGTAGTGGTTGTATATCATAATGTTAATGATAATAAAATGTATCATTTCTCAGATGGATGATATTCAGTTAGCTTCATGTTCCCTGAGAGCTAATTGATCCCATTACTTGATGTGCTATATTTCAGCCATTCAGGTTTGCTAGTTACTAGTTTCAGTATCACGGCTGTCCGCTTTACAAATGACAAAGCAGCGTCGCGATCACCACTAGTCCACGCTACTGCTGCGCAGCAGAATTTGCACAGTGAAACTTCTTCGTCTCCTGAAGCGTAAAGCGCTGCAAACGCTATGTAACTCTTGCCCTGATCACTCTATCCACGGAAAATTCAGGTGGGATAACTCTTTCCTCCGGTGATTTATCTCAGCCCACCATCCCGCACACACAATATTTGTTTGGTCCTCGGACTACTACTGTCAATGGTAGGTGTAGTAGATTTAAATCTGACCATTGATTTTTATGGGTATTTTATACCTTTTGTTTTGCGCTGATAGGGATATTTTTATCTTCTGTTATGTATCCGTTGATTTCTCGCGCGAGCATCGCTCGCCATATTACCTGCCACCACGTTCCTCATCAGCAACTCGATGCCGACGGTAGCCGGTAGGCTCGTCGGTTCACATCGAAATTTGGCGCTAGCTGCTTAGAACAAACACGCATGTATGAGGCAATGAATTTACATGCGGCTGGGTGAATTCATCGTGAGTAATTCAGATTATGCATCGACGCATCCGCATACAATTATGCAAATCCCCTTCGACCGTAGTTAGGAGCAAGAAAGCAAAAGGAGGGAAAATTCGGCGGGGCACTTCGCTGCCGGCCCGGCCAGGACCAAGAAAGAGAAAGATATCGCAGGGCATGCGTGCATACAAACGACAAGTAATCTGCATATTTCGAATAAATCTGGAACAACTGTACTGATTAATTACCGATTGATTAGTTGCGGCACCTGTATATCCCGGGAAGACCGGATTATAAATAGAGTCAAATTAGCAACCAACACTAAAAATTACTTCTCTGCTCCATTTTTTTTCAAATATACCCCTCTATCCATTTTATTACACACGTCATCTGGTGTAGTATAATTGACAATCGTACGTAGGATCGAAACAAATAGACGACCCATAACCATCCGAGTGTACATTAAAAAAATCAAAAAAAAAAAGAACCGCTTCGTCATACTACAGCTTAGCCCCAGCCACATGTGCTCTCTACCCGTTTGGCACTTCAGATTTATTTTGGCACTACTCTGCATGTGCCTATGCAACAATTTAAGCATGGAACGATCAGGTCTATCTACCACTGGTTGTAAAGAAACAGGTTTAATTAATTCCTCTGCACTTTCCCAACTTATTGCCATTCACAACAAGCATATATAACATTTGACAACCACGGTCCAGTAATTTTTTTTTAACGAAATTCGCAAATTCTCATGTTTGTTCCTTAATAGAAAAGTAGTAACTTAGTTCTTTACTCCTGAATCGACCGATATATGTTTATGTGGTTATCGATTACAATTTTTTCATACTGGTAAGTCCATTCCAAAGTTTACCCTTTTTTATTTAAAAGTTAGATTGCTCGTTGTTTCAACTCCAAGAGAAAAATTGATATAGAGTCATCAGACGTTAAATCAAGTGATTGATATATAAGGGGGGAAAAACAATCGCTCAGGTAGTCCTTTTTTCTTTTAATCGCTTTGACCATCCGATGGCACCATATATTTGATCATAGCAAGCATTCCGGTTCACTTTCCTTTGAACTTGCACTATTTGCAATCCATCTCTTATGTTGCCTTTTACAAGACCAAAAATGAAAACCGTGCTATGCATGTGCAACATTCACGCGTTGCATTGCACCATCAGGTGCAGACGAATATTTCACACAGACAATTGCTTGATACCTATTCGTTCAAAAATTGCTTGATACCTCAGTACGTGGCCAATTTTTGTTACTGTTCAAACCATGGGTTATTCCAGATATTTTCACGTGCTCCATAAAAATAAGTACTTTAACAAGTTTTTGTACTAATGTCACATTCAGTGTTTTATTTTCTTTCTAAAGAAAAGCTTTACACAGTATTTGACTTGGTAACTTCACAACTCAACCATCTCTGCATTTCGATTCTGCACACTTAGAGACAGCTTGTTGGCTTGAAACTCATCTGTCTCCTGATAAAGCTTGAGCGTGTGAGATACCCTCACACCATTGCCATGATGACACTACATGTTTAATCCAGAGCAGAGCCTCACTGCTTGAGTTACAGTTGAACTCTGAATGACTAGAGCAGTACAAATCTAATTGGAGTTGGACACCCAGGTGCAGAAAATCTTCTACGAAAATGCATTGATGCCAAAGCAGATAGCAGTTAACCTTTGTATTCAAATGCTAGGAGTTTCTAACTAGCAGAAACATGAGAATCAGCTCAAAAGGCTGCACGCTAATTGCAGCTGTCAAGTACTCGGCCGGTAACTTCTAGTCCTATGTGAGCAGAATTTCATGGTCCTGCCAACTCAATCCTCACCATTTCAGGGAGGCTGCCAGTTCCAAGAGAGATTCCACTTGATGTATGGTCCGCAGCTTCTCTTGATACTTCAACTTGGTCGCAACAGCTTCTGGGTCATTACCAGTTGGGACCTTATTGTTTTCATGTGCGGGTTGAACTTCTTTCAAAAGCTCGTCAACTTCCCTGATGAAATCAACTCTTAGAAGAACATCATCATCCTGAGGTGGCAGCTTGATCTGTCCTTGATGCTGATAAAAGAAAGAAATACAGAAAAACTGAAAGTTCAGAATTTTTTGTAGCTTGTGAGAACCAAAGAGAAAAGGAGCAGTAAATCCAGAATCCAACTATGAACTGACGACAATATTCCTATTACCGTTGGACTAACTAAATTTACTACAAGGGATGTGGTAGCGTCCATGCTTGCTTGAAGGAAAATTGCATTGCTGTCAATGTCAACAACTGTGAAGTATATGGCTAAGATTAGGAGGTTCTGTATAATAAAAGACTTGGCAACACTTATGTTAAATGGCACAACTAATTCTGAATACAACTAGGAGATGATAATCTTTGTGTTAAATCTGTAAAGTCAGCATCTCTGTTTTGGAATTGTGTCATGTAAGTTAAAATTCCATGCATAAATTTTCATGCTCAAGTCTCGAATAACTCTAATTTTCTAGCATGGTCAGTTTATCCCATGAGGAAAAGGCGTGCATTTAACTAACATACTTCCTCCATGTTGAAACCAGCAGGAAAGACCATGGTGAATGGGTCTTCTCTGGGAAAAACTTCAAGCATATGTTTTTTACATTTCTTTAACCACTTGTCATCATCAGATCCATCATGAAGATTCAGAAGGTCATTGAGCAATCTCATAGCAGGAGTTGCTTCACTCCTTAAAATTTCCGTCTGCATTCAGATTATGGTTTCTGATTAGCCCATCAGAGACCAATGAAGCAGTCAAAAGAACAGGATTGATATAAATATAGGAGCTTAATGGACTCCTCCAACGATGATAAAGATAATGGAGGCTGTGTGCGGTGCACCTGTGTGCCTTACCTCTACCCTTCTGTATAAGAGATCAAGGCTTCTGATGGCATCCCTCTCATCCTGCGGGTGAATAAGTCAACATCTAAACAACAAATATGGTATCCCCCTAGTCAAATATCTAGATTGCAGATATTAGAACTTATAGGCAAAGGAACTTCTCACTTATCAGTTATCAGATATACTTTAGCTATGCTGAAAATTTTGGAAAGAGTAGATATCAACAATTGAGCAACAGAAGTGATAAAAGTTTAAATATCAAATGAAGTGATCAATGTTTACAGGTTGTAATATGAGTGGCAGTGTGGAATAAGAAAAATAAATGCATGGGATCTAAGAGTTCTTACAACTCACAAGGTGTTTTAGTTGTATTCTGCAAGGTGAGTAAAAGGGTATGTTGTAGTGTTATACAGCCTAAATTCTTTCTTCTTTTTTTTGGGCGGGGAATTCAAAATTCAATTGTTATTCCATCAATACTTCAACATTCGTACTCAATGAGTTTCTTTACCACGTGTCCTACTTACATGTTTCTCGAAAGCATTTTCTGCACATTCAACTATGATTATCTTATCACCCGAAATGAAAAGAAAAAAACAAGCAACCACACTTTTGATAACAAAAGGGTGAATACTGACTAGTACCACTGTAAAACAAGATGCAAACTGCAAGGGCTTGAAATAAACAAAAAATAAACAATCCATAAGTCATCAGATAATTCAAATAGAAGATTAGCATACATCACGGCGGGCAACATCAAGTCGATTCCATATGACCATAAGAACAAGTTCAGTAAGCTCTCCTCTTTCAGCAGCCTTCTCAATTTCCTGCTTACGAAAGTAGAGCAGCAATGTATTAAGAAATGAAATATTTCATAAGTGGCTTAATAAAAAAACTGCTGTATATAGGAAAACTCAACTCTAGATGACTCTACCTCAAAACTCTTTCAAGCTATTATGTTAACAGAAGTGCGAGCCTGGAGTTAAACTTTTAGCAGTCACACACAAATATTTTTGGCAAACAAAGAACTAAGGTGCCATAGAGAAAAACTACAGACACAGTACAGTGTGGATGTTCAACTGTACACGGATCATTACACATAATAAAGTTTCAATTAAAGTTCCTTAATAGGTTTTTTATGTACCTCACACTATCAGCTGATTAGTCTACAGCATATGCTGTCCCAATTCAAATGTTTCAGACCGAACCTTAACTGGCCTGGTTGGCCCAGGTTGTGTACCTTTCTTTTCTTCCTTTAACACAACAAGTTAGCAGTTCTCCTGCGATAACCTTTAAAATATATCTGTATGCCACTTGTGTTTTTAGCCAGCAAATTTGGGCCCTGATTCTACAAAGCTTGGCTTCTCTTCCAACTTGCCAAATCAAGATACACATAAGTCCTCTAGTTGGGGTGGGGGGGTTTATTCTAAGTCCTCACCCGTTGTTCTTTTCTCTCTTGCTTAATGAAATGATGCACAGATCTCCTGCGTGTTCGAAAAAAATATCTGTATGATTAAATTACCTCCAAAAGAGTTTCAAGATAGTGTTCTATACTATTTAATTAGTAGTTCATTTAGTGTTGGCCCCCTTATTTTGTCTCAAGCTCTGCCCCTGTTGATATGACCAGCACATGTTGGATGGTAGGCTGGTAGCTTAAGGCATACACATGGGAAAATAGATAAAATTGCAAATATGATGGTGGTTATGGTGGGGCGTAATTAGGTGACAACTGTGACTAATGGAATTATCAATTGTAACAAGAAGAGCAAACGAGTTATGGATGTTATGATGATGAAGCATGGTGTAGGACGTGTACCACAGATCTTGGCGTAGGCAGTTGTGAGCTGTGGCACAGTGGCAGACTGGCAGCTAAACCTTTACGACGTGCATAATAGCATGGCTAAAAGGACAACTGTATAACATGATTATTTATGTTACAAAACATGTTAATTTAGTTCAGTACTTCCCTGAAAATGTTCAAGAAGTTAAAACTACTTTCATACAGTTTTTTTTCGTGCTTTTGTTTTATCCACAACTAGTAGTTTATGAAGTAATTTCACAATTCTGTAATCATTGGTTTATAAGCATAACATGCATCTACTAACCATATGTTAGATTCTAAGGTCGCAGTTTTATCATCTTCTGTTCACGATTCAGCAAAAACTGCACTACCAGTACCATCGGGAAAAAAAGGATGAAACATAGAATTGCAGATTGGAGACTTAATGAGGATAGGTTACCTCTTCAATATCTTCACCAGCTCTTATAAAACTTGAAACCAAAATCCGAGCTTTGCGAACTTCTTCCTGTGGGTAAGCTTTCAAACGCATGCCTATTTCGCGGTATTCATTTGTTATTCTTTCTTCCTCAGCTTCCTCTTTCTTCCGATACGCATTCCATTCCTTAGTCTTTTCCCGCTGACGAGCTTGCCATTCCTGCATGAAAAATCCTAGGTAATCTATGGGTGCAGCAAAATGTTTGCTGCTAATGTAACAAGTAGAATTAACCGCGCTAGTGTTTAACGAGAATGTAGCTTCATATGGACA
Organism: Oryza punctata; assembly: GCA_000573905.2. NCBI lineage: Eukaryota > Viridiplantae > Streptophyta > Magnoliopsida > Poales > Poaceae > Oryza > Oryza punctata. Next base: position 20,875,443 of record CM002492.2, on the reverse strand, counting down.
TAACAGCTTAGCTGGTGGCAAGAAGGCTGTAGATTTGCAGACGTTATTTTGCCACCAAAGTATTGAGTATTAACTCTACTGAAGTAGCCTTGATCTAGCTAACGGTTGCAGCACGCTGGCGCAGTGTCATTTATGTACCATTGTACCTATAGTCAGGCTTGATCAGCAAAGATATGTGGAAAGCCATCAACGTTCAACAGCACATATTTGCCTCTTTGTTATGCTTATTGACGATAAGGTCATTTCCTTTTTTGTGCTAATGATGAATTTAATTATCATAGTGAGCAGAGCACCTGTCCCCAAAAACCAAGTGCCAAAACCTCTCTGTACTCCTTTTATTTGCCAATGAAGCTAACAGCGGTAATTGAGGGTATAATTAGCCCATTATGAAATGTCCTATAAACAGTTGATTGTTAATTGGGTTTGTAAACATTTACAGCACAGAAAAATTGCCCATGTGGATGTGGCTACAGATAAAACAAGAAGGTTACTACTATTGACCACCTAGAAATGGAAAGGTTATTCCAGGTTACAACTACTCCCTGGTTCACAACATCCTCGAAGCAATACGCAAATTAACGCGCCTACCTCGTCGTAGTACTCCGGCGGCATCCCTTCCAGCTCCACCTCCTTGGCTTCCGCGGCGGCGCCCTTGCCCTTCTCTACAGCTGCAGTACGCGAAACAAGTCAAATAACCCCAAAAAATTTTCATCCAAACCATGCGAGAGGGATCTCCCGGAGAGTGTACGAGTAGGCACTCGAGCCGCACCTGAGATGGCAGGGAGCAGCTTGACGGGGCGGAGAGCGCCCCGGTGAGAAGGCAAAGGGCGGGGCCACGGGAGGCGGCGGCCGCGGGGAGGCGAGGTGGATGAGGAGGGGAGAAGCGAGGCGAACGCCGGCAGCGCGGGCGCCGCGGCGGCCATGGCGCGTTGTCACGGCCTCACGGGTTTTGTGGGGATTTTTCGCTGTAGCGGATAAACCGCGAAGGCGAAGCAGAGAATTCTATCGAGCGGAGTAAACAGACGCGCGCCCGCAGGCCACAGTCCACTGCACAGGTGAACACCACACCACCAATCGCAACGCAACTCAATGGAGAAATCTGACGCCTCACCATCGATTTTGCGTCAGTCACTCCTTCCATCCTATAAAAAATCAATCTAATACTGGATATTGACATATCCTAATATTCTAATAATATAAATTTAGAAGTACTAGTTTATCCTTTTATGAGACGGAGGAAGTAGGCTGATGCAGAATTACCGATGAGACGTCAAATTCGTAGTACTAGGATATGTCAATATTCAATACTGGATTGAGTTTTTATAGGACGGAAGAAGTATGTGATTAGTACTCTTTTGTCCCAAATATAACAACTTAAATTCGTAATGTTTGTTAGATGGTGACCCATCTAATTATAGATGAGGGAGTCTATTGGGCGACAGTTCGCGTCCTACAAATGCTTCCAACAACCCAGCAGTCTAGGTCATCTCCTTCTCTCTCCACCTTATCGCCTCTCGCTTTGCTCCCTACTCGCGAGCGGCGATGGCCATGCCTCCTCCTCCCTCCAACAAGCTTCTTCTGACAAAGAAGAGGAGACTCCGATGCGACGATGAGAGAAGTCGCGGGTGAACAGCCTTTCTCCGGTAGTGGCGCTAGCCTTCCTTCGACGAGCTTCACCATCAGGTTAGTTCTTTTTTCGACCACCACCACCACTGTTGGTGCTGGCTAGTCTTGTCGGTACCGAAAGGTGTCAATGTGCTGACACAACCCCCTCCCCGGCATCCCCCTTAACTCCGAACCACCAGCTAACACTGGTCCAACGCTAGCTACCGATCCCACAACTCCGACGGCGATGTTGCCACCTCCCAAAGCCATCGCTCTAAGCTCGATCCCCTACTTCTCCCTCCCCAACACTACCCTCCTCACTAACCCCACCCACGGACTCTAATCCTAACCCACGGTCTCACCATCCGCCTTTGTTCACCGCCGATCCGTTGCCTCCTAAGCCATTCCTCTAAACCCGATCCCTCGCTTCCCCCTTCTCAGCGTCACCCTCCTCCCCAACCTCACCCCCAAACTCTAATCCTAATTCCAAACCTATGCTTGTCACGATGTTGTCAGGATGTGTTACTTATCTCGCGGGCGTTCGAGAACTATTTTTTCTTAGGTTGCTATATTTTAAAATGGAGGAGTAATTCTATGGTAATAGCAACACAAATAGCTCCGGGCACAGAATTCTTGTTGGTGTAATTTCCAGTTTCCCATTTCATTTCGGGATTGCACAATAGCGCGTTGGACATCGGCGCCTGAAGCTCAGCCATCCAGTTTCGGACGCTAATGACCCACCAGAGCGATCAGGTCAAGCAGCAGCGAAAATCTTCAGGCCACCAACCAAACACCAGGGGATAGCAAAGAGAGCTCAGGTCAGGCTAGCTAGCCACCGACAGCTTAATAGTGACTTCGTGACATATACTGACATGGGAGTACATAGGGCAATCGACAATGCGAGTTACATTACACACACTATGCAGGTGAAGGAAATGCAGAGGGCAACCAGAACACCGTGACATGAATATATCCAATGTTTTTATTCCTTTTTCACAGTTCTTTTATTATTGCATCTGTTTGTTTCTTTTTCAGTATTTCTTTGAGATTTCAACCAATCCCGCCTTACAATACAAACATGGCACAACCACTTGTAATCGATGTATCTTTTCACTGGAAGTATATTATTTCAACAGTTTCCACCCTATGGCAGTCTGAAGCAACAATGTTGCCACTGGGGCCAACAGACTTTTCTTCACCGGACCCCTCCATCGGCTGGCAAGCCCAGTGTGCTCCTGCAACCATGGTAGTTCAAACACAAAACATGCCCTTTGGTTAGTCTTCCGGTGAAAAAAATTCAGTAAATGAATACTTCTAGTATTTAGGGTAAGATTAACAGACAACTAGCAATGAACTAGCAGTGGTTGGACCTACAAATACGCTCCCACACTTATGCTATTTAAAAAGGATTTAAAAATCAACTGTGTGTGATAAAACTATAATGAACAGCTAGTTTCATAAAAAAAACTAGATGGGATTTGTGTTGGCTCCAGATCTCCGTTCAGAAAGTAAGATGCACAAGAGTACCACCAGTTAATCCGATTTATCTAGAGATGTGCCCTTCTATGTTCCATGATTCCATCTATACAAAAAATTGCCAATCAATTCAGTACCATCTATTCTTTTTCTAAAAAATCCAGTACCACGCAAATCCTAATGTAGCAGCGATTTTCATGTCAAATCCAACCAACTTAAGACTCAGCAAGTAGAAATACAATTGCATAACCAAACTGAACAGTTGGTCCGCACGTTCTTAACTGAAGCAGGCTGTCAATGTGAGTTGACATAGCAGAATGCATTTTGCTGTTGCAAAAATTGTGTGTGTGATATGAGGTCATCAGAAAGATTACAAGATAATGAAGTGGAAGGACTTTTAAGAAAATAAATTTTACAACTCTTTTGCTATCGGGAGTTAAGAAAACCCGACCTCAAAAATTTTGGTAACAATCAATTAATAAAGGTAAATAATAACTTAGCGAAATCGTTTTTTCGTGTGCAACAGTACTACGAGGCAAAGTTAGACACTACAAGAATACTGCAAGAGCATGCTACTAACAAGTCTAAGCAGAGAGCCAGAGATCACATATTTACATGTCATAATTACCCTATAAGCTGTACCAGGCAATGTTAGTCTTAGATATACTAGAGAACAAAATTGAACTGGTAGCACATACATGCTACCGGTAAAATCGACCAGCTACTACCAATGCCAGGACATTTATGTCCTAGAGAAACAGAATTAGTGACAGTAAGGATTGTGTAGTAGCCCTCATTATGAACTTCAACCATCCAGAAGTGATACGAGTGTAAATTGGTGATCCTTTTTAATCCAATTCCAGAAACTACACAGCTCAAGCTATCAACAGTACTCTAAAGTCTAAACCAAGGCAGTTTATAAAAAAATGGTGCGTGAAGCACAATTAATCTCAGCAGCAGTGCAGCATTTTTCAATTCATGCCAAACTGAAATAAAACAACAATAGACAATATCACCTCATCTCACCAGTACCACAAACACAATACTTCCAAACCCTCCATTGTCGAAATCCATCTCAAGATTTTGGTTTTCTGATTTTCTTAGAAATGGTATAAACGTGCTATAAGGTGTGTCTATAAACAATGAATGACACATTAGTGCCTTAATGATATACATAAGTAATTTTGGCCTAGCAAGCGCTTCTCCCAATGGCGGTTAGGCGCTAGATGCCAGACTATTTCCATGCTGGTGTTTGATACCCCCAAAAGGCCAAGTGAACTGGTGGCCCATCTCAGAGATCAAGGGTAACAGATCAGGAGCAAGGAGCTAGCTAGCACTACTGAGCTGGTAGTGGCCCAATCAGAAGCTAGTGCATGAGCTTGCAGCAGCAGTAGAGATAGAGCAGGGTAGCAGCAGTGAATCAATTTAGTACCACCTCGAAAATTTAGATAGGGCCAAACAAACTTGTAAACCCAGCAGGTCTGAACAGAATAGTCTTTATTCTGTGAAATTAGGAAAAAAGCCAAAGGAAGTAATTGCGCACGTGAGCTCTATCCAAAATTGGGTGAACTAAGTCAACCACTCAAACCTGGACATTACTGTGGTGCCAGACCCAACCCTCGCGGTTACAACAAACTCGTTATGGACCAAGGGCGCAGGCATATAGTGCATGGCGCATGTGGTCCCCAAGTGGGCACACGGCATGGCATGTATGTAGGGCACTAGACAAACAGATGTGTGCTAAGAAGGGGAGATCCTAGTCATTTCTCAGAAATAGATAAGTTAGTTTCTCGAGTACATACTGCTTGTTGAGGGTGGTACCATGTGATGCCCCGAATCGGGAAGGGGCTGCTGGCACATCAGAGAACAAGCAGAGCAGATCCAGGAACACGGAGCTAGCTAGCTAGCACTTGTGGGCTGTTAGTGGCCCAATTGGGAGCTAGTGCATGAGCACGCAGGTGGTAGCAATAGAGCAGAACAGCAGTTAATCAATTTAGTACCACCTCGAAAATCTTGACAGGCCAAACCAACTTATAAACCCAGCTGGTCTGAACGAAATAACTGGTTTAAACACTTTCCATGAAGCAACAATGAAAGCAAAAGCAAGTTATTCTGCAGCTGAGGTCTATCCAAAAATGGGGTTAGGTTTAGGGCCGTTAGATCCTGGATGTTAATGGCACCTAGCACCAAGAGAAACAATGGGCCCAAAAATCATTTACACCCAGCGGGGCGGACCTACCACTATGGCATGCTTGTAGTGCATGCCATAGCTAGCCGTTGCCGTGAATACCCTCCCCTCCTACTCTCAAGGAATATCTTTTACCTTGAGCTGCAGCTGAACGAGCGCTTACAGATCAGCATCGCAAGTTTTGCAAGCCAGAAAGTGTAGAAGAAGATGAATAGGACTGAGCTGAGCTATTTTCCACAACCCACTTCTCATTTTCCTCATTTCTCATTACCGAGGTGAGCTAGGTTGGTGGTTATTTCTGCTCGATTAGTTCATGGAGGCAACGGTGGAGAGAAGCGACTTGATGGGACCTGGCGGATGTTGGTGCAACAACCGGGGAGAGGGTGTGGACATGATATGGTGGCTGAGCTTGCGGCTTGCGCTGGCCGGCGAGCTCATCTCTTCCCTGGCACGGTTGCGACGGCAGCTGACTGCCCGTTGCCTTGGCCTCGATCTGGAGCAGGCAGATCAGTAGCGCCAGCAGATAAGCTCGCCGAACCATGAAGTACTTCTCTTTAGTGTTTTGGCTTCCTTTTATGGGGAAAAGCATCTACTGCTACTCCATCCATTTTGCTTAATAGTAGTATTGTACTTTGATCTTTTGTCAAGGATTAAGATTTTGAACCGTGATTCAGCAAAGTACATATTGCCTTGTATGTTGTCGTTGCATGTTTACGAGTTTTCATTCCATAATAAACGTGGACTCAATTAGTATATATCTACCTATTTCGTAATTGCAGTGTGTGTTGTTTTTGTGTTTGTCATTGGGTTGGATTGAGATGCTGTTAGTCAACTCACTTTGTCTCCGCCATAGCTATATTTTTTTTTTGGGTCAGCCACCCAGCCTACTTGAGAAAAGTAGCAATAGAATCCGAAATTATGTCCACAAAGACAAGATAAATAAGGTTAATTAGGTAACAATGTTTGCCAATATTTGATCATGTTAACAGGATGCGGCATTCATTTGGTTACCTAATTTTTTCCAGCACAGCAATTTACTCTTGCGGCTTAATTCATTTTCTACACAATTCTTGAGTCCCAAACTCATGGCCAAATTTTAGCAACGGTAGGGTTCAGCGCAAACCAAATAGCCCAAAATACCAGGTTTTTTTTTTGGGGGGGGGGGGGTGAATCAGGTAAATCCCCAATCACACTCTTAAGATCACACAGAACTAGATGACCATACTACCCATTTTTACAAATAAATGGACACTAAAGATATAGATTAATGATAATGTATGAAGATAGCCTCATACTGCAAACATAATCCGCATCTCCCACGCTGAGGACAGAAATGTTCTTGCTATCTGAAGTGTATCACAATATATTTGCATTCATAGCATGGAAATTGTCGAACTATCTTGCAAAATGGTGAAACTGAACTAATCTGATGGAAGTTGTACGAAATGAAATATGGTCAACGAGCACTCACCTCTTGCTTCGGCGCTTGCTCTTTGGAACACCCCAGCCCTCCAGCTTAGCAATAGGACATCCACACCGATTGCGGAAGAGCAGTACAGCCCGGCCGTTTGGTGGCGCCATCCGCCGTAGCTCCGCGCGGAGGCACTCGTAATCCGGGTTGTTCCCGCCGTGCCCGCCCTTCCACGGCAGCGCCTCGATCTCGCGCCACATGGCGGCGTCGGCGCCGCCACTGGTGCTCCCGGTGCCGGCGCGCACGGCCTCCTCAGTCTGGAGCTGGACATCGAACTCGAGCGCCTTCACGAGGCCCCTGCACCGCGGGTTGCGGCAGCGGCGGCGCGGGAGGCGGCTGCAGGAGAGGAAGGTGGCCCCGGCGAGCGCCGCCGCCGCGCCGAGGTAGGGCATCGCGGCCGCCGCGGAGGCGAGCGCCGCCGCGGCGGGGGGCGAGGCGAGCAGCGGGGTCAGCGAGCGCGAGACGTGCGCGAGCGAGGAGGCGAGCAGGAACGCGACCGAGAAGAGCACGAGCAGCAGGATGAGGAGATCGAGCGTCGCCGACGACGGCGTGTGCCTGCACGCCGACGACGACGGCGACGGGTAGACCGACGACACGTGGTGCCCGCCGCCCGTCGACCGGGAGGAGGAGGACGACGACGAGGGGTGGGGCATCGCCGACCCGGCGGCGAAGGGCGTAGCGGCGACGGCGACGGCGGCGGCGGCGGCGGTGCGGTTGGAGGAGGGGAATGGCCGGAGCATGACGCGGCCGGCGCCGGGGGCGGTGGATTAATCGGGTGGACTCACTTGGGCGGATGATTAATCGGGATCCGATTCCTTGCTTGCCTTGTAAATGGCTTTCTCCCTTGCGGCGAGTTGGGGTTTTGGACGTTTCGGAATTTGCCTTTCCCTTTCTTTTTCTAATAATCGAGAGATTAAGCCTAATGATATTGTTTTATTAATTAATGGCTTAATTTGGAACACACAGTTTGTGATTGGGTCGGGTGGTGTTGGTGGTAGATCAGTAGATCAGTTTCGTCTGGATTGGACCAATGTCTTTTGTTATTGATGAATCAGATGGTGTGTCCCGTGTGTGTGCGCAAATTGACTTGCTCAGGGTGATTTTTTTTTTGTTTTCTCGAGAAGCTCAGGGTGTTATTCTAATTAATAGCTATCTAATTTAAAATAAAAATATTTTTATTAAACGTCATTTTCTTGATTTCGAACTAAAATGTGCTAAATTGTGGTTACAGGTACAGTGTCTTGTTGACTACAATTAACATAAATGTAATAGTTTATGAAGCGTGCTCATAGAAGATAATAGTTCCACTTTTTGTTAGAACTCAGCGAGACGAAAAGATGTCTTGGATAAAATTTTCAAGTGCTCTAAAACTTTTGCTATTTGTTGTATCCAGACATCCCAAAGTTTTGGATGCATTTTGACAAAATCGTGGTTTCATCTAAAAACTCTTCCAGGCCAACGACCATACTATTTCGTTCCACCAACTACAGATGTTGATCCATCCTCGCATCATTTTGATATCCCACTTATATTTGATCCTTTTTTCTAATGAATTTAGATTTTTGCGTGTTTGGACAAAGAGAGGGGAGATTATTGCCTTTGTTTGAAGCCTTTTCTAATATCAATTCATGCTGGAAGCAACATCTGTTCAGCACTTGTTGTCATTGTCGGCAAAATGCCAAATGGCCTAATTTGAAGCACCAAAAAAAGATTGGAGACCATATTTCATTATATATATTGTGTCCCCTTTCAAAGCCTCACAGGACAGTATCCGGTTCTAGTTTCTAGGGCAATGTCCCAAAAGATCATCCAACACTTCGTGGGTATCAACCCTTCTTCCTGAATATATTGACAATGTAACCTACAACAAACTGTACAATCAGAACTACTATTCACTGCCGTTGCTAACGGGTTTGACTAGGTCCAAATCATCTGACACTGTAACTTGCTTTCATGTACAGAATGGCAACAAAATCTTGGTGTAGCCACCCAAAGAATCGACAAACTGTCCTCCTAGTTTTGAATTCTGTTAAGTACATTTAGGAGCAATTGGTTGCAAATAAAATGCCTGGTTGTCAGCGCGGTGGTCTTGGAAAGAAGTTGTTCCCCGGAAGAAACCTAGCAATTATACGAATGAAATTAAGAGACATCCTATGGACATGTGATCCTTAGTAATACAGATTTTCGGCCGGAGACCAAATGAGACTTACTGATAAGTCAATCCTTGCTTGAACAACAAGTTGAGTGGAACTGCTCCATCCAGTTCATTGTTCTGCAAAAATCTGAATGAAGAGAAACATTTTAACAGATTTTCAAATGGCTTTCTAACAAGGTGGTGAAACATCATGTTGGTTATGAAATCCAATAAGCATATTATATGGGCATTCAAGATCATCTTGTTGACAAAAGAATCTGAATGAAGAGAAACATTTTAACAGATTGTTCAAATGGCTGTTCTAACAAGGTGGTGAAACATCATGTTGGTTATGAAATCCAATAAGCATATTATATGGACATTCAAGATCATCTTGTTGACAATATCATATGTTGCAACAAAGAATAAAGCATGAAACTGACATAGCATGGTACAAGCATAAACCTCGATGAAGCCACATTAAATGGTACAAGCATGTCCTGGACAGGTTAAATTGCATGGCCAGGTAAACAGGACAATGAATCAAGCAAATGGAAAACCTAATGCTTCAATCCATCTTTTTTAAAAAAACAAAGCATAAACATCATCTACACCTTTGGTGCTAAAGATGTCTGCTGTCAGTAGACTTTTTCCTAAAATAAAGTAGAGATAGTACCATGCAGGTATGGAGCATCCTATTTCATTTCAGTTAATTGTTACTCCCTCTTTCCAATTTTATAGTGCACATTTTGATTTGGTATAGCCTTCAGAATTATACTTGAACATTATTTTCTCTTGCAATATATTCTCAATGGCTACAGAGAATTTTTTTCATATTTTAGACCTTTTAAATAAATGATTTTAATAATAGACCTCCGAGAAAACTATTTCCAAAAATGAACCTTTTCGCCACGCCAGTAGATATGGCACGGCCAAAGCATAGCCACGCCAACAAGCCGGGTGTGGCAGACTACAGCTGCCACGCCAATGAGCCTGGCGTGGCAGCCACGTTGGCACCCCAATGACCTTGTCAGCAGCAACGACTGCCACGGGACACCTTTTGCCACGCAACGACCAATGGCATGGCAGCTGTGCTTAGCCATGCCATATCTACTGGCGTGGCGAAAAGGTTTACTTTTGGATATAGTTTCCTGGGAGGTCTATTATTAAAATAATTTATTCAAAAGGTCTGAAATATAAAAAAAATCGGCTACAGAACAGATATGGTTTGAAAGCACTTTGAAATGAATCTATCAATGCTTTTTATTCACTAGATATGCATATAATTTAACTAATTGTGATGGGAGATTTGCTATTTTATCACTCCATCTTGACTTTTCTAAAACATTAAATTGTGAATCAGGGCCACTGTGTTGAACAGCACCACTCTTCGAGCAATTGAGAATCAAAAGAAAGTGAACTGTCAACAAGGAGATGGACCCAATTGCACCAATTTGTAGAGTTTGGAAAGGAGAATGAAGATGTGTAGGAGGGTAGGAAGAGAGAACTACACCAAGGAAAAACAACTTGTGCGTACAATGCACAGACCAATGGAGATATCAAGCAAAATGGAAATACTGCTGTACCATGCCATTGCTACCTCTATTGAATGACTTAATCTAAAGCTTCGTTTCTCCCCACTTCAAAATCATAGGAAGATATTGCGAATTGGAGGAAGCATGTCATGTAAGATCCTATATATTAAAATTAAGTACTGGAAATTTATATTGTGTCATTTCACTTTCTGTATTTCCACATTGTAGTGCATTGCAAATTAATAACACTAACGAAAGGTTGTGTACTGCAGAAGGCCGTTAAAGGGGAAGCGGCAGCTGATTTCCTAGCATCACACCACACGTATATATATCTAGTAAATAGAATAATTCCTAGTGTAGTTCACTGGATGAGCAGTGGCAAAGCCCTTCTTTAACCTGCCTCCTTTGCATTGAGTGTCAACTTCACTGTTTTCTTCAAATGCACAAGAAATAACATTATGTTGAATATAGTCTAATTTTAAGACAATTATAAACATGCTATGCAGAAGCTGTATATAATGTATTCAAAGGAAAAAATATTGATACAATCAACATGGTATGAAATTATAATGTCAAACCATAAAGGAAAAGCTGTACAAGTCAACTTACAGTTCACGCAAAGATGTGATTCTCCCCAGTGTCTGCGGTACTGTTCCATTTAATTTGTTGTCCTGCAGGTGCCTACAGCAAAGAGCGGTTTCCTAAGTAGTGGATAAGTAAGCATTATTCAAACAGTTTGGGAATTAACTAGCTAAGGATTAGCTTACAGTCGTGTGAGATTCCTCAGGTTGATGAGATTTGGAATAGGTCCAGACAAGCTATTATTTGCAAAAGATCTGTTTGTGGAAATAGTGTTAATCTTGGCATTCACTCAGTTTAATACTTTAATGTATATGCGGAACTTACATATCAGTCAGAGCGGTGAGACTTGCAATATCAGATGAAAGATATCCAGAGAGGCCCATACTTGAAAAGTTCCTGGTGTAAACCAGTACAGAAAATTGTTACTACAAAGGGGAAAAGAATCAAATCAAATAATATAAGCACCATGAGGATAACTCACAGTGAGATGACACGTGGTTTTAGGCCTTTATCACATGTAACTCCAGTCCAAGCATATCCATGAGGCATACATGGATCTCCATTCCAATCATCAGGTATATTTTGAAGGCTTCTCTTAATAGCTTCCAGAGCACGTGCTGCAGAAATTATGGAGTAATTAATACGTTAATCTAATAAAAATATACATATGCAGACTATTCAAAGGTGGTAATCAAGTAACAGCAAACTTGGTGCATTACCAAAAACATCAGTTATTAGTTCAATACAGATACTTAAGGGAAGCACCATTGTTGTGGTGATGGAGTCATGGGTGCATGAATCCACCCACCAAGGTTCAAATCCTGGTGTCCACAAATATGGATGTATGGATCCTAGTTGGTGCAAAGGCCGGAAGTAATACTTCCATTATCTAAATATAGGTGATGCTACAACACTAACACCTCATAGAGTTACAGAGTGAAATGTATTGTGGCCCTTTTTTTGTGAGTCCCATGACCTAATATGTAGAAACAAATTTCCATAAAACATATTTTGATGGCATGCTGCTACATATATAATGATGATGTGTCAGCCACATAAGTGCTACCAAAGGCTTAATACATAAGTTAATTACTCCCTCCATCCCAAAATATAACAACTTTTAGCCTCTAGAATTTATCCCAAAATATAATGATTTCTACACCAACATTCTCTTCTCAACCAATCACAATCCTCCACCATTCAAAATTTTCACCTACTTCTACTTCTTATCCAATCACAACCCTCCCCTATTTAATTCTACCTACTTTCTTAATAACCGTGTCCAACTCTAAAAATGCTTATATTCTAGGACGGAGGGAGTATTTGGTTAGCAACAGCATGTATTGGATCATGCAGCCACGAATTGTAGTCATTTAGTTTAACCTATTACGAAAAAAGATACAAATGAAAAAAAAAATATGTAGCGACTGACATACCATCCCGAGGAAATGTGAACCCTCCTAGTGGGAAAAGTCCAAAGACTTCACCAGCATTGATAAGTGGAGGACGGCCAGAAACAGGAGCCAAAATAACTCTGGTCAAGCCTGAGAGAATCCATTGTGTTGCAAAGACAGAAAGACCAGCTGATGTTACTGTTAGACCTTCATAGAAGCTGTAATCATTTATATATACATTAAAGGTCCTTGAACTCTTAGATACTGTATCAGCAAAATAAAGAGCAACATAATAGCTATCATTCTGGAGAGGTATCGGAGGCCATTGCAACACCAAGGGTGCATCTTGTTCTGCCACCAAAGCTGTATTAAACACCCCAGGAGGTGGAAGATTCCAAAAATCAGCCGATGTGACATTGTGGGTACTACTGACGGCATGTTTACTGTCTGGAAACGGCTGCCAATACCGATTGAAGGTGTCATTAGGGTACCTAAATTCGAATATAGGAAAACAGGTCAAAAGCTTATACAGATCTTGTGAAATTTACAAACACAAGAAATAAATACATGACTATAACACAGATATTACTCTATATTAACCCGTGAAAAGATAAGCTAAAAACTTGAGTTATTCAGTTCATCAAAAAAATTGATCCAAAGAGTATTACTTAGTTGTTTCAAAATTTTCATTTATCCCTATAACCTAGGAATACACATCATTGTCCATCATGTCAAGATTGGCTCAGCTTTGCTGTCAATAAACATGCTCACCTCTAGCGAATCATGCACTACTACCCATTCAACATTTCATCACTAAGCTAATCGTAATAGAGGACCAAATGGGGACTGCAGAATAGTGAAGGCAAGAGTGATCGAGCACTCACCTCTCAACATCATCGGTGGAACCAAACTTGGTACGCGCGATGAGCCCCATGGCACTGGTAGAGAAATCGGTGGCGTTGTACACCGAATCGTGAAGCTGGATCACCTGCAGCGCGTTGATGAAAGGGCCAGCGTGGGTGTAGTCCGGGTTCACGCCGAGGCAGAAGCTCATGTTCCTGCCTCTCGGGCCGAAGACGGCCTCGTAGTAGGAGGCGCTGCCGGCGAGGATGTCGTCGGTGGTGTTGACGGCGGTCCAGAAGGTGCCGTCCACGATGAGGTCGAAGACGGGCGGGGGCGGCGGCGAGAAGGCCCCGTAGAAGAAGGTGGGGCGGAGCAGGTAGCGGCGGTTGCGGTCGACGGGGAGCTCGTAGCAGAACTTCTTCCCGGGCTCGTGCGGGAAGTCGCGGCGGGTGGCGAGCGCCGGGTCGAGGAGGCCCTGGTCGGTGAGTTGGCGGGGCTCGCCGCCGGTGACGTAGCGGCTATCGGGGACCCAGTCGAGGCCGCGGCTGTCGGTGCTGGGCGCCGCGGCGCCGCAGTCGAGCAGGTAGTAGTAGCCGCGGAATGGCGGCTGGGCGGCGGCGGCGGCGAGGGTGAGGAGCGCGACGAGGAGGGCGAGGAGGAGGCCGCGCATCTCGGCGGCGGTGTGCTGTTTTTTTTTTTTTTTTGGCCCGGTGGATTTCGGGCGGAAATGGTGGGGAAACGCGGTGTTTTCGCGCTGTGCAGGCGCGGGGTTGACTGGCTCGGCCGGCGCGGGGCGGAGAATGTGGGCGCGGTCAAGAGCACGAGAGGGGTTGAGATGGACGCGGTCGGCGGGGTGTCGCGGGAGCGTGTTCGGTTGGGACAGCTTGGCGATTTGGCATGGGGGGACGCGACGCGGGTTTGCGGGCGCTTTGCGTTCGTCAGTTTCCGTGTGACTGACCGCGTCTGCGGGGTGGATGGCAACCGTGCCGGTTCCACGACGCTGAACTCACCGGTGAAGTCTGTCGTTCGGATGCACGATATCACGATACCTCCAAACTCCTAATACGGCAGAAAAAAATTTCTATACTCCATTCATTCCCTTTTTATCATCGTATTACTCCTCCTTTACTTGGTTTTGCGCATTAAATGAGCCACGCCCATAATCAATATGTGTCATCTCGTTACTGACCCATATCTGTTGATTGATCTGCAAGCCATGATCAAGCCGCCTCCTTTTTCAAAAAAAAAATGAGCAATATGTGTCTCTCTTACACATAGTCACTCCGTCCTATCCTGATATAATCTTCGAGATATTACTTTGATCAACAATATCTATAAAAATAAGATGTTTAAAATAAAAAGGGTTATATATTATGATAGTTTGTTTAAGCATAAATCTAGCACCATCAATTTTACGTGATTGATTTTTTTATTTTTTTGCTATTAATAGTCAAAGTTAAAAATATTTGACTTAGCACTATTCTATAAGTATTTTTTAACCTCGATGCAGTTTTCGAGATGTTACTTTAACCAATAATATCTATAAAAATAAGATGTTTTAAATAAAAATAATTATATATTACGATAGTTTGGTCAATTATAAATCTAACAACATCAATATTTTTTTATTTTTTCTATCAATAATCAAAGTTAAAAAAATTTAATATAGCGAATGCTTATAATTTAGGACGGATGGAGTAACATTTATTCCCTACAAGTTACTGTCTCTACCCATCATATCTACAGTCCATAGCAACACTAGATTTGGAACTAAACATTGAGCTACCCGATTTGGACCTAAACAATTCAATTGATTGGAATGACATTACCGAATGGGTTGGTCCTGCGCATGAACTCAATTATCACTTTGTGTGGGAAACTTTGTGTGGGATGATGAAAGTATCGCTCGATTGCAAAGAATCTTGACCAAATATAGTCAGAACAAGTTATGGCATTCCAATTGATCGAATACAGTTAAATTCTTTGCAATCGAGCAGCACCTTCATCATCCCACACCAAGTGGTGATTGAGTTCATGTGCACGGTCATCCCAATGGGATTGTTTAGATCCCAATCAGGTGGTTCAATGTTTAGGTTGAAATCTAATGTAATGTTGCTATGGACTGCAGATATGATCATAAGAGGTGGTGACATGTGAAGGTAATAGATGTTGTTTAGAAGAGATAGCAACAGGGAGAGTATATATGGTCAGGGCATTGCAAGAGCTGGCAGCTTGCTCATTTTTCTGAAATGAGGTGGCTCGATCGTGCTTGCGGATCGATCGGTAGATATTAGTCAACAGTGAGATGACGTGGATCAACCTCGTGGGTGCGATGGATTCTAGGCTCTGCTGGTTCCTATCTCTTCTCTCTTATTTTTCATGCACACACTTCCCAAACTACTAAACGGTATATTTTAATAAAGAATTTATATAGAAAAGTTATTTTAAAAAATCCTACTAACTTATTTTTAAAGTTTTTTACTAATAATTAATTAATTATACATTAATTTATTACGTGTTTCATGTGGAAGGTGAGGGTTCCCATCCCTCACCAAATAACACAGCCGTAGGGTTGGTATACGGTTAGGATGATCATACAGGGTCAGGTCCAGAGATGATGCGATGTGACTCGAAATGATGGCATTGCAGAGCCATGCGTCGGCTAACACAACAGCTTGTTCGATGCGCAAACAAAGTAGAGGAGCGATGGAGTAATGGCTCCTTGGTCTTTCCCTAGTACAAGGGAACATACTATCTAAACATCCGTACAATAAATCTGAATATCCTTCTATTCAAATCAAATTCGTTATACTAGGAGAAATCGCGTATACTAAACACGTATACTAACTAAACATTACTTCCTACTCTCTCCAGAAAAAAAACTCAATCTAGGTCATAACATAGAGCTTGATCACTTTACTTAGAATAAGTTATTTGTATTGGTATTTGTGCATGTTCAATAGTGGCAAACTCCCTGCGTGTTAGTATAAATAAAGTGAAGAGAAAAATACCAAAGTGCTTCCTATTAATAGAAAAATAGTGTTGATGGAAAGGTTAAATAGAGGTACATAATGTCATCGATTTGCACAATGCTGGTAGGTAAAGGTATATAAGTAATTTATTTTAGAATAAATGATAGGATCTAAAATAAATTTATTTTAAAACGGAGGAAACAGTTACTACAGTAGACATGGTATATGTTGGTAGCAGACTTTACGAAGAAGGTTAGGGTAAGGAATGGTATTGGAACTCGAACTCTCCGTAGTTGTCACAGAGGAGTTTGTTTTTGTGTGTATTCTGTTTGATACACCTGTTTATATCTTCAATTTGTTACACAAAATCATTATAGGATTTATAATAGATTGATTAGATAAGTTCATAGCTCAAGCCCTAATTTCACTGGGCCAATAGCAAAATCTGCGTTGGATGGGCTAGTGTAGGCCTAATTTCACTGGAAGGAAAAGAGATGCACTTGGTCCTAAACTCTGGGCTTGTGAGCCAAGGTTATGAAGGATTTAGTCCAAGAATTGAAGATGCAGACAATAGCCTTGTTCGGCTGCTTGTAACTGCAGTGCGCAGCAGCAAAGCCAGCATGAATAGCGTTTCGTGACTAGGAATAACTCCACTTTAACTCCATTACCGAATTTAGTTCATATCCCCTAACTATTAAAACCGGTGTAATTTAACTCCTTCAGGGATTTTGAAAGACGATTTTACTAACGTGGCGACTACGTGGCGGTGTTGACCTGGTCTTTGTCCTACATGACATTGATGTGGCACTTATGTGGGATTAGAATTAAAAAAACTATGTGCGGCTGCGATGAGCGCTCACGAGTTTGGTGGTGCCGCCTGTCCCCTCTCCCTTCTCCACCCCCGACGATAGCCTCAGACGGTGATGACGCTTCGGCATGCGGCAGTGGAGGTAGGTAGGTGAGGGCCGGAGCTCAGCGGTCGTGGTATTGTGACCGACGCTCTTCTGTGGCTCCCTCTCACGTGGCCGACCTCCTTCCTTTTCACCACGACGGCCACTATCCTGCTGCTCCATCTCGTCATCCACCACTTTCGTCCCTACGCATAGCTCTGGTACCGTCGCCGCCGCCGTTGCCACTTTGGTCCCCGCCCACCGCCACCATCGCTCCAGCTCTCCCCGCAAACGGTTGAAGGAGGAGAGAAACCGGAGAGAAAGAGAAAGAGAGATAATATAGAGAGGGAGGAGGAAGAAGGGAATGACAAAGAGAGGATGATATGTGGGTCCCACATTATTCCTTTAGTGAATAACAAATGAGTACCACATATTTTTTAATTCTAATCCCACATAAGCGTCACATCAACGCCACGTAGAACAAAGACTAGGTCAACACCGCACGTAGTCATCACGTCAGTAAACCCGCCCTCCAAAACCACCTAGGAAGTTAAATTACACCAGTTTTAATAGTTAGGGTCAAGATATCCGATATCGTGGTATAGGATCTATGATTCGGACACGAGTTAAGGGAGTGAAAGTGAACTTATTTCTTGTGACTATGCTAGCTACAGTGCAGCCACATCACTATTGTAGCCCGATCTGCCGAACAGGCCGAATAGCAAAGGTGGGCCCGGGGTTTACGTTACCGCGGTTTACCGCGCGGTTACCGTGCTTACCACGGGGTACAGTGAAAGGAAAACCGCGGTAACCGTTTTAAATTCAAATAAATTTAAAAAATAATTTGAAATTTTGATAACTTTTATACGAATTTCGTACGGTTTACCACGGTTACCGCGGTTACCGTGCGGTAACCGTGCTTACCGTCGGAGCACGGTAACCGTGCGGTAAACGTAATGTAAACCCTGGGTGGGCCGTTTGTTGAGCAGCTCGGCCTCTTGATTTCGGCTTCGATCATGCAACCCCGCCTCCTGTCGGCTGTCGATCGTGATTCGTGCACCAAACCTTTCGTCCGAACTCCGAAGGTAGCAAAAGGAGGCCACAGCCCACAGGTAGGTACAATCAACGGACAGGTTGTCCTCCGTACGCCCATGTGGCAATCAGGAAGCGTACAGGTAACAGGTTGTTACTCTTTCTCGTCGCGAAAAGAAAAAAAATTGCTGTCGGTTTCTGGGACCAACAATCCCTTTTGCAAATATGCACGAGCAACTCGAGAGAGATCTTTCATTAGCTTATGCAGGAAAAATTGCTGCGTCTGCGTAGGTCAGCTGGTGTGAGGTTGGGCCGGTAGATACCCAGATGTGATATTGCCAATAATGGATCATGTACGCTCCGGCTCTCCCAGATATCCCCCACCAGTATCTCTCGGTTGTCACGAAGACCCCGACGTGTTGTCACGAAGATCCCAACGTGAACGTGACGGGAAGAGTATCGGAAAAACGATCCGCGCACCGTGCTGACCACCGAGCCGCCAACCGGCAACTCTCGTACTTCGCACGCCGGCACGCGTTTCACGTGTAGAGCGAAGCGACTGCACATGCACGACGACGACGGACCGGTCTCGCGGTCTCCTCCTCCGGTCGCGCCACCCCGTTCCGACTCCCGTAGCCCCGTGCGTCCTCGCCGTCTCCGACCCTCTCCGCCCACTACTCACTCCCCCCACCCACCGCCGCCGCGACTCCCCTACCGTTCCACGCGACGCGACCACGCCACTGCCCCCCGCGGCCCGTGCGCGCCGTGCTCTGCACGCGACCCGGGATTACACGGTACACAGACTCCATTGCCAGATAACCCATCGCGGATTCGCGGGAACAACCCTCGTGGCGCACGACAACTATTCAGTACGGCGACGGCTAAGTACTTAACGCCAGCCAATGAGCCAAGCCAACACGAGTGCACGGGCACGACTCCGCGTCGCGGCGGCCGTCTCCTCTCCGCATCAATCGTAGTACATCATCCCCGTCCCCTCGCACACCACAGCGCGCGCCCGCTGCCGTGCCGTCTCCATCTTCTATCCCCCCTCGGCCCCTCCCACCTGCTGCTGCTGCTACTACTTACCCCGCGATTTCGATTTCTCTTCCTCTTCCTCTCGCTCCCCGCGCGATTTCTCCACGCCGCTCGCCGCTTGCGAGTTAGGGATCGATCTCGTCGGGGCGGGAGAGGGAGAGGGAGGAGCGATGGCGGGGGACGGGGTGGACTGGGAGAGCGTGGCGGAGGCAACGTCCGGTGCCGTCGGCGCGCTCGTCAGCACCACCGTGCTCTACCCGCTCGACACCTGCAAGACCAAGTTCCAGGCCGAGCTCCAGACGCAGCCGGGCGCGCACAAGTACAGGTAAGCAGCCAGCGCGCTCTTCGCCGTGTGGTGGATCGCCGGCTCGACTCGAGCAGGGTTCTCGATCGAGAGGCAGGCGACCCGTGGGAATTGAGATCTGACTGTTACTGATTTAGTGTTTGGGCTGATCGTGATGTCCTGGTCCGGGATAACCTGGCGTTAGTGGCGGATGTCGTGATCTTCGTATAGGTAATTTCCCTGGGATAGAACTGTCGTCGATTTCTTACTTGGTGGCCAAAGGATGCAGAAAACCCCCAGCCATGTCTCCTTACGCCAGCTTTGTTGTTAGAAGGGGAAAAGAACTTTAGGTATTTGCATTATATCTCTGAATTAGGTTTACACTTCACAGGAGTTCACCTAATCTGGAATCGTATAGTATGTCGGCGCTGTGTTGATTGGTTGGAGATTTTTTGGTTCAGCTCCCAGTTTCTTGGTGTAGGTCATAGAATGGTTATACATATAGAGATTTTTTTTTTCTGTGGGCAATCAATCAACTAGTCATGAAAAAAATCAGTGGATGGAAATACTATGTAATTTTTTTCTGGACCAAAGGGGTCCAATACCTGCTTATATTGAAAACCAGAGTTTTTCAGGAGATAATATGAAAGAGAATAGAGCTGGGATCATCTCTGGCACTAAAAGCAACAAACATATTAGGAGACGCCACCCAATCTCAAAGAGAAATTACCAAAAGACAACAGCAGCAGCATTTAGTTCACGCAGGTTAGTCGGACATACAGAGCAGGTCATAGAGCGCTGAAAAATTCAAATGATCTTGAACCTCCAGTATACCACAAAAGCTATATATATATTTTATTCAAGGTCACTACCCTCCACATCAGTAGGAAGCTTACTAAGAAATAATTTTCATACAAAGATTTTGAGAGGTATTTTGCCTTTCCATATTTCCATCTTTTGTTTACTGATCACTCCACCACAAGATATAAGATTGTAGAGGAACTTTGGCATGTACATGTTATTTTTCTCTTCCATAACAATCCACCTGGATATGGTCCAGTTGATTCCTTATTCATTAGGTCTTGCCAGCTAACTCTTGGAGTATTTTGGGATGTGCACTGACCTTGACATTTTCACATATTGGTATCTCACTTGGTTGCAGTGGCGGAGCCACAAAGATTTTTGAGCCTAGGCAAACTTCAATATAACTAGTATTTGCTACAGAAGTTTCACCATCAATTTACTCATCAATATTAAAATTTAATGGAGTTTTCGCTGGCGGTGGCTCCGCCACTGCTTGATTGCACTTTTATACTCTTAAAAAGTTAAATTGATCTGGGTGTCATGCATTTTCGCCAGCGTTTCATGTATGTCCTGGCATTCAGGCCTTCATGGTGTTCCATCTCTAATGTGTTTGTTTTCTGCATCTGTATTAATGTTCTGAAGTTCTGAGTTACTCTGTTTCACACAATATGTGATCTCATGTGTTTCTTTTTTCCAGGAATCTTTCAGATGTCTTTTGGGAAGCTGTTCAGAAAAGACAAATTCTATCCCTATATCAGGGCCTTAAGACAAAGAACATCCAGTCTTTCATTTCACAATTCGTTTACTTTTATGGCTATAGCTACTTTAAAAGACTCTACTTGGAGAAGAGTGGAGCAAAGTCTATCGGCACAAAAGCGAACTTGTTAGTTGCAGCTGCTGCTGGCGCTTGCACAGTTGTTGTTACTCAGGTAACTAAAGCCATAAGTAATTAGCTACTATTCACTGAAAATCGTTTTTACCTGCTGACCTTTATGTGTTCATCCCTCCTGTGTTTTCAGCCACTAGATACAGCATCTTCTAGAATGCAAACAAGTGCCTTTGGAAAGTCCAAAGGACTGCGGGCAACTCTTGCCGAAGGCACTTGGCTTGAGGCATTTGATGGCTTGGGAATTTCTCTTATATTAACGTGTAATCCTTCTATTCAGGTATAAAGCTTCTGCATTGTTCAAATTATTTTTTTGTATGTATAGAAACATATGTACTGAGATGCTTTTAAAAATGGCAGTTACACAGTTATTTATCTGCATGTTCTAGTGAAAGTCACCAATTCATTTGTTTGAAACACACAGGAAGGGGCAAAACTATTGGACTGTTGACTGGTTGTGAACTATACTGTATTTGCATATAAATGAAATGCAACTCTCATGCCTTTTGACTTAATAATTAAGAATATCCTGAGCTCAACAATGGAGGAACTGCAGAACTTCATGTGTGAGCTGCTTCAAGTTTGTTTACTAGTAGAATTGAGTATAGCTAAACTACTACAAAAATGATGTGTGGACCTGCACTAAACTTTCTTCCTATCTGATTCTGCTGTAAATGTTATTCTAGTTCTGTAACTGAAGAAACTTCATTTAGTTCAAGTATCATGTATATATTATCTGCCTAAACATTGCAGACTAGATAGTGTGTATAAAAAACATTTCTAATATAAGATCACCTCAATGACATGGCTGATGCCTGTGTGGAATTTGTATCAAATGAGCTCTAAGAAACACCTAGAATTGGATTTCGGACTTATGAGCTTCACTTTTATTCTTTGCACGCACCAATTGACAATTATTTTATGGTTGCCGTTACCTGTCTGTTGCAGTATACTGTATTTGATCAGCTCAAGCAGAAGCTAATTCAGAGACAGAGACGTAAAAATGCAGAATCAGGGGTTGGTTCTTCACCAGTTGCTCTATCTGCTTTCTCAGCATTTCTCCTTGGTGCCATCTCAAAAAGTGTTGCTACAATATTAACCTACCCACTGATCAGGTCAGTAACCTTCTTTTTTCTCAGCAGATATACATCTGGACCTTTCCACCTGATTTTGCTTGCTAATGCTACGTATAAATTATTATCACCATGGCAAATTATATGACATCATTATCAAACAGGTGCAAGGTCATGATTCAGGCTGCAGACCCTGATGAGGATGATGACGATGAATCTGAAAGGCCAGGAAAACCAAAATCTCCCAAAACAATGTTGGGCGCTTTGCATGCCATGTGGAGCAAGGAAGGCATCCCAGGCTTCTTCAAAGGATTACATGCTCAGATACTCAAGACTGTTCTGAGTTCGGCATTGCTGCTGATGATAAAGGAGAAGATTTCAAGATTTACATGGATTTCACTGCTTGCCCTGCGGCGATATCTCTTTATTTCTCAAAAGAGAATCAAAAGTGCATAACTTTTATCATTATCCCTTCGTAAAGAAAATGTAATCCGTGTGGTGTTGCAGTATTTTGAGATCCTGTACCAAAGAATAAGTCTCAGGAATAAGGAACAGATACAGAAAAGCAAAACATCACGTTATACATGTGGGATCTTTTTAGTAGCGTCAGGGAATGTTTCTGAATAAATTCGTTTGTTTCTTCTTTTACCCCTGAATGTCTACAGCTATTGAAATGAAATAGATGTTCCACATAATTAGTTGCGGTGACTACGTTGTATGTAGTGTGTAAACATATCAGTTCTGTATCATATTCCTTCTTTCTTTACTGGAAATGAATCAGTTGCAATGAATTTATCTTGTAGTGTCAGATGTCTAGTGTAGAGTACTAGAGTTCTGCCAGAATTCAGCAGCTGAAGGCATTGTATGTGCACCAAAAAAGTGAAAGATGTTTACTCTTCTTGCAGTTGCAGGAGTGGTGGTATTTGTGTTCTATGTCCTCTTCAATTCAGAAATTGGAGGGTACTTTCTCTGTTTCATATTACTCTGTTTTATATTGTTTCATATTACTCTGTTTTATATTATAAGTTATAAGTTATTTGATTTTTTTAGTTAAACTTTCTTAAAATATATTCAATTTTAGATTTAATGAAACTAATTTAATATTTTAGACGTTGCAAAATTTTTCTATAAACATAATAAAAAGAAAAAAGTTAAACGATTTATAATATAAAAATGGAGGGAGTAGCAAACACTTTTGGACACGAGTGGTAATTGAAGGATTTTTTTGTAAAAGATAAAAAATGTTGCACATGGGAATAAGTAGCAGTTGATTGATCCCATGTAATCTTTCTGTTCAATTTTTACAATTGAGAATATTTGTCTTTGTATTTGTACTTATATTCTATATTTTTTTAAAAAATCCATTTTTATTTATTAGCAGTCCATACCAAAACGTGTGGACACACACTACGTTGTTTTCATGAAAAATAAAAGAGTAAATTATTATGAACTTATGATGTGGGTGCAAATTGGTACAACAATTTATAAATTGCTTATTCCTATATAATAACTTGCATAGTTTGTGCGAACCCAGTACAAAACAACACACATACAAAATTGATTTAATGTGTAGTACCAGAGTGAAATATATGCACGCTAGCAATTGTCTGTAGTTGTGCAGACCTGAGCACACTAGCTTAATTTTAGTTTCGTAGAATGTAGCAGTCAAACGATAATAATTATATTGCAATCTCTTGTAGGCTGCTTGCACTACTAGAGTATGGGTTTTATTTTCAAAACGAAACAACTGCTAGCGCGCAAAGGTGTCACCAGGATGCACCATGTTAGATCATTTTTGCTTGTGTGGATTGTTTTGACCCATGTTCACATAAACTAGTCAAGTTATTATACCAAAACGAGTAATTTATAAGTTGGTGTACCTATTTACACACCAAGCAAGTTCATATACCGTGAGCATTACTCCCTCCATAATATGGAGTAAGGCTCATCAATAATAACTGTAATTCAAAACGATAGTTTCCTTCTTCATTTCACGTTAGCATATTTTCCGAACTGTTAAACGGTATGACATGCGTTATGTATATAAATTTTCTATATAGAAGTTTTTTAAAAATTCAAATAAATTTTTTTTTAATTTACAATAGTTAATATATAATTACTAAGGTGCTAATCATCCATTCCCTTTTTCGAGCCACGAACAGCTCAAACCGAACTGTGCATTTGAACTAGCCTCAGGTCATGTACATTTTTGCTGAAGATTACTGCTAACTCCGTACCATCTATGCGACATGCCAACATCCCTGCAAACAGTTGCTTCCGTGCTAGCTTAAGAAAATTTTAAGACGAAATATTAAACATGACGTGGAAGTCAATTTTTTTTTCAAGGCAGCTAGTTTGTCTTTGGGTCTCTATGCAATTGGCACTTTGAATTAACAGTTCAAAGTACCAAGTAATTATTATGATGGCTTCATGAGAGAATTGGAAGTTAGCTATAACCATTGGAAGATACTACTAATAGGAAGGAGAATGTGATAAAGAATGAAAAGGACATGATAAAGACTATATTTATTTTGGCCTTTGATAGAAAAAGTAGGCACACCTTAAACAAAGTAGAAAAAGTTCTATAATCCATAACGTCATATGACTAAAACTTATGGCTAGCCACCATAGTTGCAGTAAACCAAACAGATACTTGCACATCTAAAGTTAGTGTTACCCGTTCTTTTCAGCTTATTACCACATATTATTTGTTCTGTTCTTCTAAAAACACTTTTTCTAAAAAAAACTTTGTTCTATTGTAGTATTGATTAAATCACTTATTTTAAACTATTTCCTAAGCTTATTTTTTAAGATGCTAGAATGATCATTTAATAAATAGATAATTCATGATAATAATCGAATAAATAATATGTTTCAAATGCTAACGCCAAACAAGCATATCCAAAATCTAGCATGATGTGAATGTTTCTACAGAAAATATTTTCTTATCCATTGTGCTTGTACACTCGGATGTGATATTCTATAGTACAATAAATATGGATAGACAACTATCCAGATTTACCGTACAAATATCACATCCAACCCTAGGTGCACTTATATTAGGGTGAAGAGAGTTTTTTTTTTCGCATTTTACAGAGGAGAGCATGAAAAAGTGTGCTCTTTCAGACGTGTACATCCAGGACACACGACCTATGAACATGCTTCCACTCACTCCAACCAAGCACAGCTCGGTTCTCATACGTGTGCTTCTCGTATTTTGCTACAGAAATTATTAAGTAATTCTTAATATATTTTTTCAACAATCGAGATAGGTGATATTAGTTATTAACAGCAAATAAAACTGATCTGGCAACCATATTTATAAAAAGGGATTGTAGATGAAATTTAGGTTATTGGCCAAGATTTGCATCACAAGAGTAGATGGTAGAAAAATATTGATGAAAAGTATGGACTTATTAGTATCAGGAAACAAATAAAACGATACCCGCGCTTAACTTCGCTTAACTTTTCTAGATAATAGATAAGAATCTAGTCTCTATAACTATAAATATTGAAATATTGTAAAAATGATATGAGGTGAGATGATTAGATATTCTTGTATGTTGATTTGTAGAATTCAATAAAGTAGAATTCAATAAATTATAGATGGTGTTGTATGCTTGGATGAGCTTTGCTAAATAATTATTGTTAGTGGATGATAATGTGGCATATCTAAACTTTAGATTTTGTGGGTTGTAATTATAGAGAAGGTATAGATAAGTGTGCATTAGGTTGGTGTTACAGAGAGGGGTGCATAAAGATTACAAGCCAAGCCAAGGTCCCCCTTGTCATCTGCTTAAAGCAAGTTTAATAGTTAACTATTGGTTATTAGTTTATAATAGAGTTAACGTGTATACTAGATTAACTGTAAGACTGACTCTAACTCTAGATTAAATGTTTTGGAGCATGTGAAGCAAGTTTTACCTTAGAACCAACGCTTCTCGTTTTTTTCTCTTTCATTACTTATAACCTAAAGAGACCCTAGTGTACGGCCACCACCATCGAAGAAAGCCCAAAATCAAGAACTAGGATGTTACTATGGATCTAGAGGTCAAGCAGCCATGGCCCATGGGGCTTGTCGCTGCCACTTGATCTGGAGAACACCAGGAGCAGAACGAACAACCCACCGGCGCTAGTGGTAACACCTCTGAAACCCCACTATACTTAAGGGATAACATATAATGTCCAAGGGCAAAACACAACCCGAGAACAAAGAACCGGACTGATCAATCTATCCACATACATATACTAGTATACTACTCCCTCTGTTCGAATATATAGCAACTAATATTGAATTAGATACATCTCAGTACATTATATTATTAGGGGCAATTACGCATATGACCCTATTTTATAGGGTAACTACTAATTTGACTCTCTTTTATCAACTTTGCTCATTTGACCATTCTTTTTAAAACTGAACATATGGTCTGACTGTTCTATTAAAGCCATGTAACGGTGTTAACTGTAGGAAAAAATACTACTTTTACCCTTGCTCAT
Source organism: Oryza punctata (assembly GCA_000573905.2). NCBI lineage: Eukaryota > Viridiplantae > Streptophyta > Magnoliopsida > Poales > Poaceae > Oryza > Oryza punctata. The sequence continues at coordinate 20,848,740 of CM002492.2, read as the reverse complement.
TTGATCCTATTTTTCTTTTTAGTACTTATTTTGGTCTAGTTTTGTATGGTTGATTTGCTACAGATTTGTGTATTTAGTGTAGGTTTTATCGATTTGTGACAAATTTGACCTATATTTATCAAAAAACATAAGTTAATTTATATCTAATAAAGACATCCCAAAGCGAATCCGGCTGCTCCCTCTGCTGAGCTCTTGCACGCCGCCGCTTGAGCTCCCACCCACCGCCACCGCTATCGCCGCTCCCTCCTCCCGGCCTCCGCACGTCGCCGCTCGCAAGCGCTGACGACTGAGCTCCCAGCCGTTGTCGCTGCAGCTTTCTCCGTGCACCAAATGAGAGTGAATGGGAGTATTGCAGATTGGGGAAAAGATTGGAGTTGATGTGTACTTAGGGGTAGTTTGAAGTAAGAATAGGGTCAAACGGCAACTTCGCTTTTGAAAAGCGGGGTCAAATAAGCAAACTTAAAAAAAATAGGATCAGATTAATAATTAGACTTCGAAACAGGGTCAAATGAGCAATTATTTCATATTGTTATATTTTATGATGAAGTGTGTAGCATTTATATGATTAAAAGAAAGTCGCTTGAATGCTTTTTGTCCTTGTGAGAATGGCATGGTCAAACTTGAGTGAGTTGAGTTAGAAGAAGATATAAGAGCATCTCGAACAGCCTTACCATATAGCTCCCTAAGTCAAAATTTGGGAAATTGGAGGAAAAATGGTCCTCCAATAGTCTTGCCAAAGACCTCTCCCCACTAGTAAAATCTGGCCAGCCATCAAGATCCGCGCCCCTGCCATTATCCTCCTATCCTCCTGTGCCGCCACCTACACATCCTCCTTTCTTTGTCCCCTCTCCGACACCGTCGAGCTTGTCCTCTATGCTGATCTGTGTGAGGTAGGGAGGGACGATGACCTCGACACAGAATTTTGACGAAGAGGGGACATGCGATGGTGGCAGTCAAAGAGCTCATCAACCCGCTAGGCTCACGCGCGGATCTGGCTCCCCCAGTAGAGGTGTCGCTGCCCTCCCCTTTCTTTCCCTGCCCTCCTACACCGCCTCCATGCTTACCTCCTATGTGTCGCCGTCATCTCCCGCGTATCCTGTGCTCACCTTATCCATCATCTACCATCAAGCGGTGTGGAGAGAGATGGGTAGGGTGGGTAGAGAGAGAAGATGGTGAGGAGAAAAAAATTATCTAGAGAGACGAAGGAAGATGTAGCATATAAAGAATACTATGTAAGACTCACCGTTAGATTGGAGAGTGTGAGTACTATGTAAGACTCACCGTTAGATTGGAGAGTGTAACACAGAGACGGTTAAAGTGAAAGATAAATTTGATCCTTTAATTTTTTTAATAAACTGGCTAAATAAATATTTAAATAATTAAATTTAGAGAGACACTTGAGATACTCCGAGCAATTGCCTTCTCGAATATGAACTTTGCATTGCTAGTGTCGAAAAACAACGGATAGGTGAGGTCGATACCGGACAGATTTTTAATCGATTGTTGGTACCGTCTGGATATTAAAGAGGTAGTAGTAGGAGTAAAATCCATTGAACTACTCTATGCGTTTTACACCTGTTTGATATGGCAGTGATGTGACATCTATTATTTGGCTTGGCACTGACGAGGTTCGCCTGCTAACCTGCCTCAATGTTTAGGAGCATCAGGCATTTGTTTCAACCCCAAAGATTCGATTGACACTAGGAACGCAAGAAGTTGTCGATACTCTGACGAACAAATTTACTTTTATTCTTAATGTTTAGGGGGGGGAATAGAAATGGTAAAAAAAAGGGCCCTATATAGGAACTAATGCACCGGCATATTTCAAGTCCTGTCAGCCTCGATTATTAGTGAAGTTCACATATTCTAAGTACTGAACGTCACCTACTTTGTCGATTTCAGAATGCAGATGTTACCCAGATGACACAAATAAGCTGTGAAAAAAAAAACTCTACCTTGTCTCCAAGCACTAACCATTTAGATCAATGTGTTCGCAGCTACTCTATGTACAAAATAATCCTGATGCAGGCAGAGCCATTAAATATCTTTATATCGATTAAATAGAAGACACATGCATCATTGCTACAAGATACTACCTCCACCCCGAAAATAACTTTTTTTTCACTCATACACAAGAAAAAAAATACTCTCATTTTATAAATGTCCACCTCCACTTGTCTTAATCTCATTGCATTTGTCCCCATTTTTACAAGAGGGATGCTAGAGCACGGGACGCCGTTGGAACGGGACAACATAATAAATCTAATCCTAATCTCCCACCTGTCGCACTAACCGTACGCCGAGTTCCCACATCGCAAAAGAGGCAAAGCAGCACAAACCACAACTCCCTGCAGCATGCAAGGGGAACAGCAACACTCATCGGCTCTTTGCCTCATTGGCCGCAACGATGGTAGGGGAAGAGGGAGCACCTCAACAAGAGGAAGAAGGAAGGAGAGAGGAGGATATGGCAGCAGGTGACTCAGTGTCTGACCAAGCTGCGATGACGCTCGTCTCCTCCCTCCACTTTGATACCTGGTACCTAAGTATGGAGTATCGGTACCAGGTACCTCAGCAGTAGGGGAGGAGTTAGGGAGCACGTAGAGAAGACAAAGGATGAAGTGGAGAGGAGTTGCTAATTGTAGGTGGCTCAGCGGTCAACCAGATGATGATTGCGCCTACCACTTCCCCATGCCTTGATACCTGGTACCTTGGTACCGAGTACCTGATACCAAGGTACCATACTTTGGTACCTAGGTACTGGGTGCCTGGTATCGGAGTACCAGGTCACCAGACCTGGTACTCCGATACCAAGGTTTGGTACCAAGGTATCAGGTCTGGTACTCCGATACCAGGCACCCGGTACCTAGGTACCAAAGTCTGGTACCTTGGTACCGAGTACCTGATACCAAGGTACCAAACTTTGGTACCTAGGTACCGGGTGCCTGGTATCGGAGTACCATACCTGATACCCCGGTACCAAACCCTGATACTTATGGGTATCAATTGAGGATGAAGCGCCCATTGCATAGCTGCAAGCAACGTCAACGAGCTGGCGAGAAGCACAAGGACTTTGAGTGACGCCTGCGTAACAACCTAAAAGGCCCCATGAAGCACCTTTGCAATCACTCCTTATCTGCTTTGTCAACTCCCAAATCACTCGGAATGTCGAGCCCAATGCATCCTCATCGTTGTTGCGGACCTCGTTGCGCTCGGATTCGCACCCTTCTTTTTCCCTCTCCTAATGAGCCTCATTGCCGTCGCCTCCCTCCTCACCAACTACTCTAATTCCGATGGCCCTCCATGAACTCGCCATCTTCTAGATGATTAAGGAGTCAAGGAAGGAGGAGGAAGATGGAGATTGGTCGCTGTACGATGGTGGGTAGGGTGCGGGGAAGGTAGTGTTTGGAGTGATGGGGAAAAAGCGGATGAAGTGCATTATCTGTGTGGCTTGAAGAAGATGAAGCGATTACGCAGTGTGGAGAAGACAAAGTGACGAAGAGTCTGGTGATCCACTTTATTATCTATCCCGTGTTCCCGTAACGACACGGGATGCTGTGCTGTAGATTTTCTGTTTTTACAAACTCCAATGCAATAATTGTTTAAAAGATAAAATTATTTTGAAACAAATAAGATGGTGAAAAATAAAGTTATCTTAGGTTGGAGGGAGTACATGTCTGCATATTCTTAGTATATAAAATTTATGCAAGATGCGCACACTTATGCCAATGAGTGTTGCCCCAACACATGCTTAAAAGAAACATAGACTAGCAACAGATCCCAATAATCACTCGATTTCTATTGAAAGTACAAGCATATATGTCATATCTATGAGCATGAAAATTTAATCCTTGGTAAGTGTAGTCAATGCATCGAAACGCACTGATAGTTTCCCCAATACCATTGCATATTTTTATAAAAAAAATTGAGTAAATTTCACAAAACTATATATACTATGATCAGACTATCACAAAACTACATGTTTAGTAACTAAATTATCACAAAACTAAAGGTTTAGAACAAATGTAGTCACAAAACAATAATGTTTATAGTTCCAACATAACAATGGTGCTAGGGATTTAAACTTAAAAGTTGTAGTTTTGTAATAATTTCAATATTAGATATACAATTTTATGATACTTAAGATAAATTTGGTGTTAAATCTATAATTTTGTGATACAACACCTTAAATTTATAGCTTTGCAATAATTTGATCAAAATACCTGTAGTTTTGTGAAATTTACTCAAAAAAAATTGATACTGCATATCTAGTTTGAACTTTGGAGATTGTTTGTTGAAACACAGTCATTGTCCTGTTTGCATTAGGATCCTCTGAGATTGAGTGTCTATGCGCCAAAACACAGTACAACATATAAATATCATTGTTTGCTGAGTGGTGAGATATAAATTTCGAAAAAGGCACTAATGACCTGCAATTATGACCAGTTAAGGTCCCTTTGAAATGCAGAAATTTTTCATAAATCCTATTGAGAATTGAACTGTTTCCTGTAATTACTGTCTCCGACCTGTTCCAAACGGCGCCTATGATGGACATCTCTGCAGATGATTAAAAAGGAATTCTAGGATTATAAATCAATAATACTGCTAATTACAGGTCATAAAGCAAGTTTAGAGGTGTCAGAGCTCTTTCCATCTCATTTCTACCCTTCTGCACAATACAGTGGTCAGCTGATCATTATTAACGTTCTTCCCCTGTCATCACGGCCGTCTTACAGTCTCAATATCGTGAGATTTCCATTATCAGCTTAAGTTTGTTAAAAAAATGGGAACTACTCCCTACAGAACTGAGCAGATCAATGCACAAAAAGCAAGGAAATTCTCCCTTCGATAATTCCAGTTTTAGTGGTTTTATTTCCGTATGAATTGTCCAAATAAGTTACCTTGGTTTTGAAGATAACCTCATTTCATTTGAAGCATCCTCATCAACTAAACTGCACAGGTGAGCCTCTGATAACAACATAACCTGTCATGTCCCAATTAATCCTGCACGTAATAACACAACAAGTTATGGTAAATATAAAACAAATAATAATCTGACAGTGTGATGTGATTTATACAACCTGATGGTGCCATACGACGACCAGTACAAACAGTACAAGAGAATCTTGAATCTTCCATCTAGCACCTTGCTTTTACAACTTCCTGACAGTCAGATAGTTTTCTCATAGGATAGTGATTATTTTGCTTACTAGTAACCAAAATAAATGCAGCCGTATAGTTCAATTATCTTGGTACGTAGGGAGTACTAAACAGGTAATAGGTTCCATAGGTTGACACCACTTGGTATCCTCCAGGACCCTTCAGATTTGCTGTTGCAACAAAAATATATACTCCTCTCCTGGCACAGGATAGCACTGATCCATAAATGAACATCTTCATTGCACAGATTTAAAATTTAACTGCAAACACTTGTATAAACCTACCTCTCAACAAGAACGCATATGCAATGCATAACTATGTAGGCAAAATTGCCATGCTTATATGACATGGGCAAGAACAGAAACAGAAAGGGAAACGATACCAATCGAAACATGAAGCATAGCTGAAACTAGTCTGGTTATTCATACTAAGATTGTGTTTATTTCAACAAATATTGGACCACCTGAAATGAACCAATAGCATTATTATACATCGCATCTGGAGATCATTATTATACACAAGATTTTTTAGCCGGCAACCTTGTGCCGATTCTAGATTCATTGATGCTTTGCACCCATTATGTAAGAATTGACTGTAGTCCTATTTGATCATGCGTGACCTAACGCAACCGCAGATCCATTATTTGATAGAGCATAGGGATACCACAGCCTGCTGCATCAGGAATTTCTCTGTGCATGTCCTACAGAAACACATAGCTGTCCATTAAAAAAATGATGGAATCAGCATCCACCTGACTACTAATTGTATGCAAGTCAACTTTATAAAATCGAATAACATGATGAAGTCAGTGAACAAACTTACAGTCAACTAGGAACTATTTAACTCTGGACCACGGATGCCATAGCAGTAATGTTCTTCCAGTGCGATTACACAAGGGTTCACCTTATAATTAATGAATCATCATCTACAATAAAAACAGCTGAAAATTTATGCTGTATTCAGTCAGCAAGTACTACAAAACTGCATTACACATGCACATCGCGTTCCTTCTATCTGATCATTCTAGTCTTCTAGAACTAGCCATTGCAGCAATGTCTACAGAAATCAACAAAATGATACAAGTACATGTAAAGCATTGCACAAAAGCATGACAATTTACAACACAACACTTCCTTACACTTTCCTGTTATGTAGACACAAAACCAACTATGTATCGACTTTGATAAGGAAATTCAGGAATCATGGTTTTGATTCTTTTTCTGTAGGGACACTGGGATAGAACACAGAAATTTTATATTAACAAAGCATGCAAACAGAAAATTTTCACCAACATTATATGTAACTTAACCACTGTAACATAACAGGCGATTATTACTTGTTGCAATCACAAAAAACAAAAAGAAATCAAGTAAATGGTAAATAACAGATGACAATATAATCAATGTGCTCAGACCTCAGAATCGAACATACTACAAATAACCAACTACCAAGAGAACTCTTGTGTAACAGAACTAACAAGAGGGCCACAACAATAAGAAGTCAAAAGTTCGAGAGCACCACACCTTAAAGAATGAATCCATCTGATGCCAGTCATTATTAACTTAACTCAGGAGCAATCTGGTTGTAAGTAAAAACAATGTTTGACTCAGTTGGTGGATAATGAATCTTTAAAAACATGCCTTTCAGCTGGTCATGGGAAGTCATTTCCTCCAGAACCTTATCCTCGGATATCAACTTAGAACAGTGCTCCATTTCAGCTTTTGAAAGCATGTTCCTAACATTACTGAACTCATCTTCTGTAGAGAAGACCAACTTGGACAGGTGGTCCTTTTCTGCTTGCCTATCATATTTGTCACCTTCACCTGTTCCATAAGTTATTAAATTGTATGTATATACAAATTTCTTCTGTCCTATCCTAAATGCTCTGCTGATAGCTTGCCTTCCAACAGCTGGATTCCAGACAACATCTAGAAGAACAACTCTAGAAGCCCCTGTTAGGCTAATCCCTTCACAACAAGCTCTTGTAGATGCAAGTAACACCCTCGCGTCACTATCCGGATTATTGAAAACCTCAATTGAATTTTGACGATATCTCGGGAGGATCTTCCCATCCATTTGAAGAATCTCTTTTCCTTCTCTCCATTTGAAAAACTTGCGAAGATGTTCCTTTATCAATTCTAATGGCTGAATAAATTGACTAAAAATCAATACCTTTTCTTTCAGTGCTTCACACAAACGAACAACTTCCATTACAAACCTTGTTTTTACTCCTTCATAAGGATTAGACCTTAATCTTTCAAGCATAGGTTTATCAATAAGGGAAGCTTCTTCTTCAGTCATGTTGATTGCAGTTACAAGTGAAGGATGTGTGGAGGCTAAAGAAATAACATACTCATGTTCAAAATTGTTACCAGATCCAACATTTTCCACCTTTCTAATAATACTCTTTTGAAGAGGTAGAGGTTTCAGAACTATCACACATTCTCTGAGCCCCGGAAGAGTTCGAAGAATAGTCCCATTATGGATATGAACAAATGGTTTCAGTATCGATCTTACCTTTTCTGCATTATCATCAGTTACATTACTAGTTAAGGAAGCCCAAACTCCTTTCTCATATTTATCAGAAAATTTATCCCGTTGCTTCTTTGAGACATAGTGCCTCCGACCCACTCTTGTTTTAGTCAAAAACATTTCACCAAACCTAGGCCTCACCAAACAGAGAATATTGTAAAGCTCAAGAAAATTATTTTGGAAAGGAGTTCCAGATAGAATTATACGCTTCTCGGTTTTAACCTTTCCCAGTGTCTTCCAAATAACACTGCGTTCATTCCTAGGTGTGTGCCCTTCATCGAGAACAAGCAAACCAGGGTTCTCAAGAAGAATGGTTCTCACTTTGTTTTCTCCAGTGCAGCCAGACTTTTCGGATGTTAGTTTCATATATAGACCATAACTAATTCCAAGAACACCATGACCCCTGTTCCATGAAAACAGTTTTACAAGCCTAGTCAACTTTTCAGTCCGATGCTCTTTCTTTATTAACCTACATATGTCTCTGTCTTCCTTCCCGGAGTAATCAGTAGTGTTCATTATATGAAAAGGAACGTTGACATTCCATTTCTTAAACTCTTGTTCCCAGGCAAACAGCATCCCACGAGGTGCAATAATCACAGGTCGGCAGTCTGGGAACACCTTCATGTATGTCTGGATAAACACAATAGCCAAACGAGTCTTTCCTGTCCCTGGGGCATGGCAGATCACACATCCTCCAACAACATCCGGCTTAGCCCCATGCTTTATTTCATTAAGCCTAATATCACCAACTAGATTTGTCCACATAAACTCAAATGCCTCACGTTGATGCTGATACATGTTAGTAATGACGCCAGGAATGAGATCCCACACAGTTCCATTTATATGGAAATCTTGAGATTGTCCATCACCAGTCCCTGTTTGTTCATAAAGATCAGGACACATCAACGCAGTCTTCAAATAAGAGCTGTTTCGCCATGCAGGTTTCTCTGCAAAATTGGAGGCCTGGAAAGGAAGAACAAGATAAATAATGGAATTGATCAACTTGTGTTGTGGGAAGCAAGCCAGAAGTTTTGAGAAATACTAAACTCACCAGCAATGGTAAAATAAATCTGATTTCCAGATTTACCAAGGAGCAGTATTTGCATCTGATTCCTATTTGCTCGTCAATAATAAATTCATGCTTCCCTCTAGAACAAGGTGTAATAGGAGCAAGTGCAAGATCTAGCAGACTGCCCTCTTGGCCCTACAAAACAACAGAAGCTAATCATTTCAACTTGGTAGCCTTGACTAGATGACACCAAAAATGAAAGCATCAAATTTGTCACACTAGAAAATTTTGGAGAATTACAGAATATAATATAGTTAAAATTGACCAGAATCTCCTGTTGTCAACCATCAAAAGGTGTTCTGCAGTTATACAGAGATAACATAAAGGAATATTTATTCTCCAAACAAATAAATATATGTTCATTGTTAAAGAGTGCAATATGGTAGTAGCACAAACTACGCATACATACACTACTTAGAACTGGCTCTGCCAAATGAAGACTGTTGTTCCCAAATATTGGTACCACAAATACTGGTAAAATAGAATGTAGCAAATTGGGCAGCAATGGTGATGAATGATTAACAAAAACCTATGTCTATACCCAGCTTATTTTCTCTGCAAAGATTAGTGCAACAAAAATGTAATATAGATAGGGTTGCCATGTTCCATAATCAAATCAACCCCATTAAGGAAAATAATAGGATGTCAGCAATGTCAGATATTCATGCAGAAAAAGTACCTCATCATCATAATAAGTCCCAATGTTCTCTGACTCTAAAGTGAAGTCTAAATCAGCCCATAGCATATCCAGTGCAGCATCTTGCTCTGATCTATCAGTTGGACTAGGATCATCATCCCCAAATGAAAAAACCAATGGATGCAAATCCTTGAAACTATACTCAATCTGGGGCTTCTGGTCAAAAGGAGAAGACTTCCCATCATCATTGCTGCACATCTTGTCCATCAGAAGCTTCAGAAGAGACTGCCTCTTTAACATGCGGCTGGATTTCTTATCAGATTTTGATAATGGATTCTTCCTTTTCCTCCCAGTTCTGCGATCACCACTCCCTTGACATCCATTTTTTCGGTTCTGACTAGAACTGGATGAGTTGGAATCTGATTCCAGGTCTCGTTCATACAAACGATGATTCTTCATTATGCCAAGCTTCAGTTTTTTCCTCCTCTCAAGCTCCCATGTAAATCGCGATCTCTTCTGCTGCTCCGTAAAAGCCTCGCTGCCCACAGGGGCCTCACTGCCATCTTTCTGAAAGGTAAGTGGCCGAGTAAAATCAACCTCTGGGTAATCATCCTCCTCCCAATCAATGCCACAATCATCATCAATCATCTCATCATCAGATGAGTCAATCCCTTTCTTTTGCTTTCTCCTTTGGGCTTCTTCCTCTTCCTCCTCTCTTTCCTCTTCTTCCTCTTCATCTTCTTCATCACAGCTAGCACTATTGCAATCGTCATCGTTTTCATCGTCCTCCTCCTCATCCAATTCCACTTCAGTATCATCATCATCCTCTTTTGGCTCATCAGACAATGCCTCAAAATATGTATTGTACGAAATCCTTTCCTCCTTCATACCCCATGATGATCGCGTTCTCCATGCAACACAAGATGGCACAATCGGTAGCTTTGCTGGCACTAACAGCTTTCTTCTCAAGGCATTTCCTGTGGTATTGACCACTTTGACTTCCTCGTCAGAGTCAAGAATTTCAATATACGAGCTCCCTTCATTAAAACTGAGAGCTCCTTTTCCCTTTGACTCCATCTCATCCTTGATAGCCTCCTCATCCTCATGAGGCTTCACTCCACCAACATCAACATTGTGATTCACCAAATCTTGTGCTTCCACCTTAGAAGAGTCATGCATTTGTCACATTGATCAGCATGACCCCTAAAATCATCATCGTCGTCATCATCATCATCATCATTATCATCATCAAATTCCATCTCATCCTCGGCTTCCCAGTCCACTCCATTTGTATCCAAATCAGCGCCATTGCTGTAAGCACGAATGACATCTCCGACAAGCTTTTCCTCCAACATTTCATCATCATAATCATCCTCATCGGGAGCCAACTCTTCAGTCACTGGATCCACGACTGCCAACTCCGTGCTCCCATGATCCTCTGTGCCCTCCCCAGCGATGATCTCACCTCCATCATGATTCGAATTGGCAACACTGGCTTCACCAAATCTTGTGCTTCCAACTTCCCCATGATCCCCATTACTGCAGTGCTCCTCAATTCGATCCCCACAAGAGACACTGGCTTCCCCATTCCCGCAGCGCTCCTCCTCAATCAGATCCCCACCAGCGACACTGCGATGCTCATCGTTTACCTGATCAATGCCATCCGCGTTACACACGCGAGACTCGCCATTATCATTGCAGGAAGCATCATCGGCTCTCTCGCTGCTCTCACCTCCCTCAACCTGCGACATCTCCACCCATTCTCCGCGAGCGAGAGTCCCCGCCTCTGCTTCCGCTTCTTCATCCTCAGCCTCTGCTTCCGCTTCCGCTTCCTCCTCCGCCTCCGCCTCCGCCTCCTTGCGCTTGCGCGCACCACGCCCGTCCGCTGACCCCGAGGATCGCACACGGCGCTTCGACGGCCCTCCGCCGCCCGCCTCCGCACACGCCGCCCCCTTTCTCCTCCTCCTCTTCCTGCTCGGCGTCGGCGGCGCCGCGACCAGCGCGACGGGCGCCTGCGTCATCGCCATCCTCCGCGATCGCGTCCGGGTCGCCACGGCTCCCGGAAGCACCACCATCCTCTTCACCCGCGCAGAACGAGCCGCCGCTCCACCGCCACCGGAGTCATCGTCCTCCTCCCCGTTGTCGTCGATGTCGATGACGACCACCGGCACCGCGTCGCCGCCGCCGCGTCGGCCCCGCGCCTTGCCGGATTCAAATACGGTGTCGCCGCCGCCACGGCGGCGGGCGAGCCGCGCGGCGCGATCCATGCGGATGGGGAGTAAGGGGGTTTAGCAACGGCGGAGGCGGAGGAGGTGGGGGGTAAGGGGGTGGGTAGTTGATAGTATATAAGAGAATATGACGAATGCGTCGCGGTTATAGTAGTGGACTGGAGGGTTTATGACGAATGACGAGTGGGCCCGGGGGAGGGTGGGTCAGGGGGGTGGGTGGGGCCCTGGGGGGGCGGAGGACACGGGAGAGAGAAAAGCCCGGGAAACGGCGGCCGGGGCCGGCGGGCGCGGAGTCCGAGGAGGGGAAGGGATGGGGGGGATCGGGTGCGGCCGGCGCTGCAGCAGCTGTGGCCGTGTGTCGAGCGGTCGAGCCGAGCCAGGCGCCCGTGCGGAGTGCCGAATCCTGTAGTGGGGTTCTGATTCCGATGGGAATGGCTCTCTTTCGATGGAATTTTTGTGGTTCATTTTTGGGAGGAATTGATACGGCCAAAAGCGTTTGTATGCTCTCAATAGCTTATTTAGAAAGCAATACGGATGTTATTTATTCATATTTATATAATAAATAGTACAATGATACTATCATATCACACTCCACTATTCCAAAATATGGAATATAAGGTGTACAATCATTAACACCTTCTTATTTGGACAATCAAATAAATATAATACATACACTCAATAGAATAAGATATGTTGAGAATAAAGGATTTTAAAAAATAATAATTTAGTCAAGAGGTGATGCTAGTTAATTACACATATATGCACGACTTATTATGAAACATCGTAATCTTACCCCTATGAGCACCTACCACTGAAAGAATAATTAGCCGTAAATACGAGCACTCGTATCGAATCTAGAATTTGAGCCCGGGTAAACTAATTCTACCGCAAGGAACCTAATCAGTTGAGCTATACTCACTTCGCATATACATGTAGTTATTTGATCATATGGCTGAGGTTTGTTGTTCGATTCTTACCCAAATATCTCCTAGTAATTTTTGCATTTTGTATAACTTCTCTCCTCATGTCAATTATAATTTGAACATAAATTCTCTTCATGTCAATTAAGTCATATTATCCATATCCCATCTAATGCACACCGATGCCAACATCTAAGCCGAGTAGTATAGTTATAAAAACCCAGAAATATTATAATAGTACAAGGTTACTTTGGGTAAAGATGAGCACATTCAATCTTAATATATGAAATGATACTGTTTAAGTTTGATATTTCGAATTTGATTGAAAAAATATATTTATAACAATATGTTTTACTATGGTATCAGGAAGTATGAGGAAGAAGTATGGATAAAACTTACTGTGTATTAGGGTAACCCCAATGCATTGATAAGTCATAGTAAAAGCTACTTCCTCCGACTTTCACTTTTTTCCTAATCAAACTTTATAAAGTTTGACTAGGTATATAAAAAAATATAGCAACATTTTAATGATATATTTAATGGAACTAATTTGGAATTGTAAATTTTACTATTTTTTCTATGAATGAAGTTTCATTAAGAAATAGTTCAAAGTCATATAGTATGAAACGGGAGGAGTAGCACTTTATCAATGCCTTTTTTCTATTTTCTAGGAGTACTTGTGGATCTAAGATAAAATTTTCTCCAATCATCGTCATCATGTCCCTCTCTCCTTTTTCTCCTCTTTTTTTTTTTACCTGGAGTTGTTTTTTCTTCATGAGACTTAATATCAACCTCTCTCCTCAATAATTTTATTGTTAACCCATCAAAAATCATATTGCCTCCAGTTGAAAATAAGTTGATTTCTAAAGTTTAAATTTTATCCAAAAATAAATTAATTTTCACCTTCTTACATACTATAGTCCACAAATTAAGAAATTTTATCCCTTGATATTACCTACCCATCTACCAATTCCACTTTTCTATATATAATGGTTACTTTGGTCTTTTCTCCTCACTACTAAGATTTCCTCGAAATGCAAAGTATACATGATTATATATGGAGCATTAAGACAACTCTCAGAGTAAACTGGACATAAAATCTTACTTCCCCTGTCCCGTAGTAAGTTTATTTTTAGCTCTTTCTATTTGTTTCAAAATAATTTTATTTTTAAAGTAACCATTACATCAGAGTTTGTAAAAGTAAAGAATAATTGTATTGAAAGTAGATAAAGTAAGGAATAATTATATTGGAATTTGATAAAAGCAATGGTATTATAGTCTTTTTTTTGCCATTGGTATGTGTGAGATGAAAAGAAATGAATTTATTTTGGAACATGAACTTATTTAGAGTGTGGTCCAACTATTTTTGGGGCTTGTACAAAGATAGAAAAGGTGGTGTTTTCCCTAACTACTATTAATAAATTTTAACAACCTGTAAAATTAGAAAATATTTTTTTATTACATTAATTTAACATGTAATATAAATTTACAATTATATGGAATACTATAAATAACCAATATTGTAAGGTATTATATGGATTCGAGTACATGCCACATTCTATAGGATAGATAAATAAATTAATATGGATTCGAGGACGAGCCACACATGTTGTGCTATTTAGTTAGGTCCATTTACTATCACAAGTTCACAAGTTCACATGTATATACTGCACACATTATTTATTACAGCAGTTGTAAAGTTAGCAAAAGTATCCATTTCACATGGCAATTTGTCCTCTAGCGTATGGACTTTTCATATGAGATGCCTAGAAATCCATGTCCCGTCATTTCTATTTTGTTTGTGCCATCACTTCCGACGCCCGAGTAACATTAATGCTCGTCTAAACATGGTTGATGTTGGGAGGTAACAAGCCGATTAACGCTAACATACTTCACTCTTAAAAACGATTCTAAGGTTCAATGAATTTTGAATTTTGTTCCTCGCGTCGAACATGTAATGTTTTTAATCAATTGCAAATTGAAGCTACCCCACGTGTATATTGGGCATCTTTACTGTTTTTTGAAGGAAAAAAAAGGAGAAACAATTCTTGTACACACGGTTCACTTCACGGTAGAAATGCAGAGCGTTCACATAATTTGTGCTAATTTGGAAATCTGAAAGAAACATTTTCATTACATTTACCCATTCCACATATATATAAATCAAAGAAATTTCAGTAGTAGAGGACATCTGGGCACCCATTTGCATTTTGAATGCATAGATTAAAGAAAGGATAATAAAATGTTCACATTAGAAAGTCGTATATATCGTAATCACATAATAATTCATCGTAAGAAAAAAAGAAGTTGCTCTTATTTTTCTCTCTTTTTTTCACCCATGCATTGTTACAGCGTATTGCAGGAAGACGTGTCAGATACTCAGGTAATATAAGCCGCTCCTGGTTACAATAATTACTGTACCTAAGAATATGATGACCGACTAAACAACAATCAAAATTCAATGTCCATACAAGAAGTGAATGAAAATTGACACCAGAAAGAACTTGAGAACAGAAACTTCATCACAATCTTTGCGAACAATGGAAGAAACATGCTCACACAAGCAAACTCATCTATGCAATAAAGACTACAGATTTATGTATGCCAGCCAATTGAAATGGCATGTGCACGTCCTGGTGTAAATTAGCATCGTAACACGTAACTCTTCAGTTTCCTCTTCCTGAGTCGGCTTTGGCAGTTAAAAACGATAACAGCATAGTTGGCTGTGCCATCCTGTCAGCGCCCTCCAGTGAAGTTTTTATGGCTTTCGACACAATCCTCTACCCAAAGAATATTTTAAAATCAACAAGCCAGTATGGAAAAAATGGTGATTTACTCCGTGTATCCAAATTCTGGATCCATATCAAGTTTCCGTTTTAAACGAGACTTGTCGGCACTGCAAAATGGAAATAAATATGTTCAATTATTCCACAGAATGGGCGAGCTGAGCACACCCAATCCTAAATGCTTCGATAATTCTATTATTAGGTTCATTGGTCATTTAGACAAGGACATGAGTTCCAAACCTCCATTCGTTAAGGTTTATGTTGTTTACCTGTTTAACGTTGGTCTAGGAGCAGGTCGTGTCCCAAAAACAGCTCCAACATCAACTGACATTGGTATTCTAGAACTCTGGCTGGACATGTCATCCATGTGCCTCGCCCCTGAAGGATGCTCTTCTGTTCTATCCGCCCGATGCATATGGACTTCCATCCCTTCATGGGCAGTCACCCTGCGCAACTTTCTTGGCGGGGACAGCACAACAGGGCCGTCCTGCAGGTTCAAGTCTGGTATCTTGTTATTCCCTGAATCACCCTTCGGTGGTGGCCTTGGAAGCTGTGATGGTTTTGTTGGCGCTGGTACTGATAAAAAGTACCTTAATAGGAAAGATAAACATGGTTTTATATGGCATGGTACTAACAGAGGTAGATAGCAGATGTTCTATTGATCAGTAACAAAGGCATACCTGTGTTCTAGAGCCTGCTGAGCTGTAATTCTTGCTTTTGGATCATATGTAAACATTCTTGATAGAAGATCCAATGCATCATCACTGGCCATTGGAAACAATGAGCGAAGTGGAGGTGCAGAGACAAATTGGTATTCAACATAATCTGGAAGATAAACCATGTCTGGCCATTGAGAAGACTTTGGAGTTCCAAATGCAGCAAAGATCTTTCCAAGTTGATCAATGTCACTAGAACCCTGCAACATTAACTTTTAATGACTTTGGTGCCCGTTAAAGCTTCTAAGGTATAGCTACTAAATGAAAAAATGCTGCCCACTGTTAAATATCATAATCACATTTTCCAACCTTCTCTTATCAGCACACATGCGAAAGGATCAGGCATACTGATGAATACCGCTTAATCATAGAAATATAGGAGTAGCATCCTTAAGGATTTAAGAAACAATGCTTAAAAAATATATATGCAGCAATAATATCTTAAGAGGTTATAAAACCCAAAGTTTACAAATCACTTGATTTGTAAGAAATGAAGAAGTTGCGACTGAAGAGCATTAC
The DNA here is from genome assembly GCA_000573905.2 of Oryza punctata. Taxonomy (NCBI): domain Eukaryota; kingdom Viridiplantae; phylum Streptophyta; class Magnoliopsida; order Poales; family Poaceae; genus Oryza; species Oryza punctata. Next base: position 20,832,176 of record CM002492.2, on the reverse strand, counting down.
TTAGAGCTGCAGACAGATCTGATCCTAGAAAGCAGACTTGTCTATTGAAAATCAAATAGAGAACCATAGTTAGACATACATCAAAATATTTTTAACCAAGTGCAGCTTCTCACAAAGAAAACAGCGGATAATGACATGAAAAACCTTTCATACAAGATGAAAAATTTAGATGAGCATCTAAAAGATCTACAAAATGGAATTAACGCCTCTACTGCATCTAAGAACTTGACTTGTAAGTTTAGAAAAAGAAAACAAATTTATAATTAAAAAATCAATAAAAAAATAAATATACCACAAGAATATTCAACTCCATTGATTCCACATTTCTGGAAAAAATCAGTAAACTCAAGAGGACCTGCAGCAAGACCAGAAGCAACAAATAAAACTGCTACAACTGGCCTTAATAAGAAGCATTTCAGTTGAGTGAAAAAGAATTATGCACATTTAGCACATGTCCATATTTCATTCATGTTATCTAATAGCCTCCCATGTGCATTAATATTTTCTCCGTGCATCTAATCAAAAAAAAACTGTCTAAAAAGTTCAAGTAAAATAATAACAAGGAATTGCAGTTTTAATTTCAATGCTAAAAGAACCCCACCAGTAATCAGAACATTATAGTTGTGATAACCTGAAAACCCTTCTTTGGCCAAAACACGTATGGCCAGAACAAGTAGCCAGGGTAACCAAATCTCAGGCAATAAGCTCTATGTTGAAACAGAAAATCAAGCACATACGCATGAACTAAGTAACAAGCGCCTATATCCCATAAGACTGGAGAAAGGAATAACACTTTTCTACCTAAAATAGTTTTAAGAGACTAATCAGATCTACCACTTGAAACTAAGGCCTAAGAGCACATGCCACAAAATCTACCTTCCAAGAAACATAAAAAAGGAAAGAAACAAACAATACCCTAGTGAATCTAGAAAGTCAACCCTTTTCTCCCCATGCATAGGTTTCTAGGGGTAGCTTCCTGACTGAAAATTACTCGTAAACAACTAATGGCAGATTTCACATATAGTAAACAATAACGTCAAGCATGAAAACTGGTGGATTTCAGGCATCGACCCAGCCAATACTATGACTCGTCTGTTCACAGGTCTAACTGGTTCTCTAAATAACATTATTGTGAAGGTGTTTGTCACGTGGCTCAGGGGATTCTTGGGAGTCAGTCAGAGATAACACCTGTGCTGTGGCTGGAAGGAGGACGTTAGGAGAGAGATTGTGGGACAAATTTCAGCTTGCATCATATTCTCAGGCAAGCCCTTAAATAATTTAATCCTACAGAAACAAACAAACTAGCAGTGGAAATGATCTAGCGAACTCAGGAAATAGCTGATTAAGGATAACTTGCTACTAAACTTGTGGAGGAGCCAACATAGTTGATGTGTTGGTCGTGAAGAACATGGCAACTGTCATGCACAGACGGCTGCACGTGCAGCCCCACATGACATACATAATTTTGTTATATTAAAGTATAAAACTAGAGCCAGGCTTAATTTGCGTGAACGTACCAGTGCTAGACTACTATAATGTGTTTGTTAAATAAATCTAATATCAACTACATGCACAGAGGACTAGCTTCTTTTATTACAGAATCTACAGACAAAGGTTCAAATCCAGAGGAATATTTTTACTGTTCCCATTAAAACATTTTGTCAAATTTAAACCCCAAGTTTAAATCAGTTTGTTTACAGGTTCAGTTCAATCACCTCACCAGAGCCTGACCATTTCCAGTTTTCCCAGTTGAACTAACAGTCTAATCTGGCTTTGAAAACAACATTTTGAGGTAACACACTTACCCATGCAGTTATCACAACATATAGGAACAACAAACTTAGCCATGCAACATTCTCAGAGCATAAAAAGTGCTTCGTTATAAATAGATTGAAATTACGCAGAGCATAAAATTATAAGAGTAGGTTAAACCTGGAGAAACGGTCGCCTAAGCAGCAGTTCAGCAAAAATACAACCAGCAGCCCAAATATCAACCGCAGATCCATACTGCTTGGTGCCAAATAATAACTCTGGTGCTCGGTACCATCGTGCAAAGACCTATATGTTGAGAAAAAAAATTCAAAATTGAAGTGCCAACCAGCATCAGGTTAATATGATTCAAAGTGAAACTAATAAAAAATAAAGAACGCTCATTTAAGCAAAGCACACAGCATTGCCATAATAAGTGTAGAATCAATCTTTGACTACATGATACTCATCAACATAACTGATAAAAAGATGGGTTAAGAGAACCTCCAGATATGATGGTGAATGAAAATCAGCACAGATAATTCAGAATGAAACTGTCATTCCAACACTATTAATATTTACCAAGAAAATGGTTACTCAAGAAGGACATATACTTCCGAAATCAGTATCCTGTGACGTTTATTCTAAATCCAAGTCTGCCAACTCAAATGTCCAGGAAATATCATCAGAACTTCCCCACATGTATACATTTGTTCCATCCATAAAGATTTAAGCTTTTCTACTTCCTAGGTGCCTACTGTTGTTGTAAAAAGGGTAAAGCATAAGGGCGTAAAATATCCACAAGTATGTTCAATATTTCCTTTTTGATAAACAGAACAGAGAAGCATCAAACAGCATTATCGACCGAGTTAAAAAATACAAAAGAAACATCAATATACTTGAAGAAATTTTCATTGCACATTTTGTTTCAGCAACAAGATTCTGAAGTTCCAAGTATACAATCAACTAAATTCTAGTTCAAGTATACAAAGAATTAAATTCTAATCCATATAATTCCACCAAAAAGAACCTGATGAGTGAAGTTCCGCTCTGGACTCCCAAATATGCGTGCCAGACCAAAGTCAGCAAGCTTAAGCTGCCCATCAGCACCAATGAGTAAATTATTTGGTTTCATATCCCTACAGCACAGATTGTGTCAAAGGCTACTCTCTCTACAAGAAACTTAGCAAGATTACTAGTACATACCTGTGTAGAACCCATTTCTTATGGCAGAAGGCTAAACCTTTTAACATCATCTGAATATAAGATTTTGTATCAGCTGGAGATAATACAATGTTCCTATCTCGTATGACAGCTTCCAAGTCAGTCTCCATGAACTCAAATACAAGATGCAAGTTTCCCTTGTAAGGGAAAGCATCAATCAGCTCTATAATATTAGGATCTTTCAGCTCCTTAAGGAGTTTAATTTCCCTCAATGCAGTGAAATTGACACCTTCCTTGTACTTCCCTAGCCGGATTTTCTTTATTGCGACTGTATTCCCAGTCTGAAAACGAGGAACATGTAAAAGTTCAATTACACTAACATTAACTCAAACAAAGTGAAGAACAGCTATGATATAAATAAAAGTTAACAAAAGCAAGAAGCAAAATTCCACGACAATACATTCCAAACTGCTGATTTAGTAAACTTAAAACTTAAAAGCACTGGGAGCACACCCAGAATCTGTAGAGTGAAAGGCTGGCACCATATAGCCCAGAATACAAAGATACATGAGTCCAGGACATAACAAACCATGCTATCCCACAGATCCCCTCCCATCAATGTGGGTAAACTGCGATTTGCTTAAGAAGAGATGGAAAAAAGATAACCACAGTCAAACACCCTCACAGTGTCAACACCTCCAGCTCAATCAACACGCCAGTGAACAAAACCAGGTGAATTGCGTTAATGTGGCCAACCTAGACTGCACCTGCAGAAGAACAGCTCTACCCAATCCACGGGAAACACATCCGTTCACCGAACGCGATTTCACAAGCTGCCGGGACCAAAAACCCCTAAAAGCTCAAATCACCCGACCACCTGCCTCTCCACCGGGCAGCCGGATCGAGCCGAAGGGCCGAACTAGCCGGCCGACGACTAAATTACTCGAGGCGGCGGCAGATCAGCGCCCCCCGGCGCGCGCGACGATGTGCACCGGCGAGGGTTTTAGGAGTGGGAGGAGGAGGAGGAGGGGGGATGGACCTTGGTGTCGACGGCCTTGAAGACGACGCCGTAGGTCCCCTCTCCCAGGACCTCGCGCTTCAGGTAGCGGTCCGCCACGCGCTTCACGCCCGCGTCGTCGCCGCCGCCGCCGTCGCCGCTCGCCATAGGGCAGAGGCCCCACCACCCTCCCCGGTAGGAGGCGGCGCCGGCGAGGCGAGAGGGTGACGGAGGCGCGCGGGGGGAGGCGACTTGGCGGCGCGGCGGAGGAGAGGAGAGGATAGGTCGGCGCGGCGCCGGCGGCGGAGAGTGCGGCGCGGTGCGGTGCGGTGCTCGTCCCGGCTGGCACAGGGGAAGTCCGTGCGTGTGCGCGTTTTTTCTATTTTTTCCTTTTCTTTTCCTCCACTTTTATTTCGGCTGTTTCTTTTTTTTTCTTTTTCTTTTTCTTTTTTCGACCGTTCGAGTTCGACGGTACAGCATTGGGCCTTTTGGGAAGGGAAATACCGGATGCACTGGACTGGACCTCCTTCAGAAAAACCAGGATCTCGCATATTTGCTATTTTCATCTTCTGATGAACAAAATTTTAAAGTTCAAACTTCGTATTTGTTTCTCTTTACAGTTCATAAATGGTGCAAAAGCATATAGATGCATAGAACATCAATCAAAACAGAGTAAAACTCACGAAATTTCTATTGAAAACACTCGCCCCCTAGTAACCCTGTTCTTTTCTCTTGAATGGTTGAATGACTTGTGAATTGTGATAACTATTTGAGGGTACAAAAGAATAAATCAATTGTTATAATTCACAAATGAATTTAAAACAATATTCTAATAAATTTATATTTTTTTTAAAAAAAAAGCACCGTTTAGAAACTCAAGCATGTCCGTTAACCTATTCATCCGGTACTTGAACTCCATCACCCCCACCGATTTGTTTGGTCCCCTTCAAATGAATATCATGATGAACTCTTTGTTTTCTGCAACTAGTGGAGATTTGTTTGTTCAGTTTGCTCGGCATCGTTCTATACACTACTGTATACATGGTTCCATCTCAGAATAATCAGATCACATCAAAAGCACCCTGACGTTATGAGTATCCATATTACTAGATTGTAATAAACTTGTAGTGCAAAAGAGGATCTCAGTCATTTTAAACGAACTTAACACAACTCAGCTGCACCTCTTCCAACAATACGTTCAAATACATATGAATTGTGTGTCAGATCTTCCAAGTTCCCAGAACAAATATCGAGCAGAGATTGGCAACCCACGGGGCCCAAGACTGCTAAAGAGGGTCGTGATTTTCATCCAATAGTAACAGCTGACACAACTTATTATGAGCACGTAGTATACCAAGGCTCATCAGCAACCCAAAATAAAATGCAAATTAAGGATACAAAAGATCATTTTGAAGTTATGGTTTCCCCTTCATTAGCAACCACAGAATTAGCTCCATTAGCTGCATCTGGCTTTTGACAAATATAAATAAAATGCGACTCGGGATCTTTAAGAACATAGTCAGGTGGTAATTGACCATCCGCTGTCAGTGAAACTTCCTCCATGATGGGTTGTGCAAGTGAAACACCTTTGCTCCATTTCAGCTGGTATCCAGGTGTAGCTGCAAAATGATAACAGTATATTTATGTCAGGATCTAATTAAGAAAATAAAAGAATGGCATCAAATTAAAATTTTATGATTTTCCATTAGAATCAATCAATCTTTGGAACTAATGTTTCCCTTTGGAATCAGTTAAACCTGAATCTCCCCATTATTCAGTGTTTCCTTCTAGAATTCCAAATAATGTCGAGCTCCATGAATCAAGAAATAGCATAAGAAAGATACTTACGCATAATGTATAGTTCGATTTTTTTGTGGCTTCCAGCTTGGTACAAAAGTTGCACTCGCTCCTTAGGACAACCATACGTAATCTGCAAAAGAACATCATCACTCCATAAGATCATCCCACACGCATTGATTACACTGTATTATTCAGATTTAGAGGATGTACCAACATGTAGATCCCACCAGGCCTAAGAAGCCTGCAAGGGGGAAAACAGTTCAACATGAAACATACTGAATCCTTGGGAACCAACTAGTTTGAAAAGAGTGAAATGGATAAACTTTCACGCCAGACACCTTGCCACTTCTGCTAGCATTTTGGAAGCACCAAGAGGAGCATCATCGCCACACTAAAATAGTAAAATCAAATGTAACAACAATACTGGTCATATGATTTTTCATTTCATGCCTGATCAGAAAGCTTAAATATTGTTTGTGTAACAAGTAAAGCTTACCATCATAGCATCCAATGTACCTTCAGAAATTTCCATAATTCCATCATAACAAGGTAAGTGTAGTGGCGAAAAATAAACAAATACCATAAATGAATTTATTCAGTAAATTCCATAAAAAAATAGTATTCCACAACAGCATTAGCAAGCTTAGGTAAATACAACGCTTAAGGTACCTTTATCAAGGACACAATCAAATGTTCCATCACCAAACAAACGCATGTCCCTAACATCCATCTGGAAATCTTAAAACATAAGGCACCAAGTAAATAGACCTTGCAAAGAAACCATAATTACAAACCACGAATATGAAATTATCAAGAAAACACTACATGTAAGCTGTGGAATATCCACGTGTTTCTCCCTCATCTGCTCAATGACTACGGATGAAATGTCCACGTTTACTACCTCCTCATAGCCATCCTTCACCATGTCCTCCGACAAAACTGCCAAAATAAGATCAAACTGCATCATACAACGGATAGGGGTGACTGTATAATTAGTATAACAATGCAACAGGGTAATTTTCAACGACGGAAATAAGAGTAGCCCTTGTTGAACAGGAACGGTGTATCTTTGACAGCACGAATCCAGCGTAGCATTGGACCGCCCAAGTAGCGCCTAAATAACTAGCAAAGCAAATTGTGCGACGTGAAATGCGTTTGTATCGAGAGACGGAGAGAGCACTGGGCACGCACGTCCTAAAATCAGAGATGCACTGGCAGTTGGGGACGAACTATTACGGGCTTAGATCGAGCAGCCGCGAGATTTTGGAGCACCGCAATCTACACTAGTGCATTTCCAGAAATATGCGGCACGGGCGACGAATTAGCAGCGAAATCTTGAACTTGAACGACGAATTAGAAGCGAGATATTGAATTTGAATACGCAGATAGTTTCAAGCTAGTGGGTGAAGGCAGGTAGAGGTAGAGGCGTACGAGAGTTGCCGCACCCGAGCATGAGGACCCGGGAGGAGGTGGGGAGGCGGGCGCGGAGCAGCGGCCGCAGCGCCGGGTACGTCTGGTACCAGTCGAAGAACGCGCCGCCGCCGGTGGAGGAGGAGGGGGAAGGGGAGGAGTAGCGGGCGTCCCAGTAGGCGGCGGCGCCGTAGTCGTTGCTCCTGCACTCGCCGCCGCCCATGTTTTGCTCGCAAGCTCTCCTTTCTCTCCGCGCGGTGCGCTAGCTCGCTGGGAAGATGGAACGGGAGGCCTCGAGAAGAGCCCGCGGCGGCGGCGGCGGCGTCGTCGTCTGATGGGAGATGGCGTACGTGCGGCGGCTGGAATCGAATGGGTGTTTTGTTTCAGGATTTCAGTAGTACGCTGGAGTACTAGGTTGTACTACTGCAGCTTCAACACTGCAATTTGCGACATGGGTTCCGTTATGATCATTTACTCCCTTCGTCACATAATACAAGGATTATGTTCCTTTATGAGCATCATCAACCGCATCCTAAAAATCTGTTTCACGCTTCTCCCTACCGCGAGATCACGCACGCGTGTGTCCGCGCGCGGAGTATTGCCTGGTACCGTGATTGGAAGCCAAAATACGTCCTAAAAAGAGAACAACAATCCCGGAGTAGGGAATAGTGAATTTTAACAATAAGATTAGGGAATCCGTTGGAATAAATTTTTCATAAAAATCCTCATATTACTGGATAGGTAATGATATAAAGATTTCGTTGGTGATGCACTAATTATCCCATAATATAAAGGATTTTAGTGCACTATTTGTCACATTCATAAACTCCAAGTCAAATTTCTACATATTTTAACCCTCAACTACCCATTACCTACTATCAAATCTCATTTAATAGAGATATTCTAATATTTTGTTGTTATTCTTAGTCTTACCTAAAAGAGAATAATCTACCCTATAATTCACTAACTGCACTCCTACAAACCTCATTCATTAAATCCAACGATCCAAAATGATAGAATCCAACGGTTCGCATCATCTACCCTATAATTCACCAACTGGACTCTTACAGACCTCATTCATCAAATCCAACGATCCAAAATGATAGAATCCAACGACTCGCATCATCCCACTAACCCCCTTACCTCCCCGCACCGTACGCATCCCCTCTCCCCGCACGCACCACCTCTCCGCTCCCCTCTCTCTCACGCCCGGAAATCACTTACGCATCCCACACCAACCGCGCGCGACGCCCCTACCATCGCCCGCCCTCCCTCCCTCCCCTTTTGTCGCTGGCCGCCCACCACACTGCCGCTGGCACTACCCACCGCCGCCCCCGGCCTTCCCTGCCGCGAAGGCTGCCCCCTCCTCTCCGGCATCGTTCATCCTCTCCACCTCATCCGCCAGACAGCCGGTCGTGATCCACAGGGCAGCCGCTGGGCCAACCGTGATCTCCATGGCGACCCCCGAACAGATTAGTCCGACCGTAATAGTTGTTTCTTTAGATGCAGAACCTGAAAAGGTCAGGATAGCACCGATACGAACATGATTTTGTATGACCTATGCTTGTCTGCTCTTTTCTGCTCACTAGGGGCAATACTTGTGTAATACCCTGAAAATTTTGACTTTGAAATACGGAAACAAAAATTCGAAATAATCAAAAATCTTTTTTCAAAATACATTCATGCCGGGATTAATTTATTTCGATATGTCGTTTTTCTTTTATGCGTGGGCTAATAGACGAACGTCTGAGAATATATCGATATTTAATTTCAAATATTATTTATTCAAGGAACTATGATTACGAGATATCCTAATCTTTGCATATACCAACTATTTTTGAAAAATCCTTCTCTATATATTAAAAATCCTCGGGCATATTTACTTTATGAATAAAGCTATATGTATATATATATGTAACACCGTTTCGATAAAACCCTATATGGGATAGCGTATTAAAACAAATACTATTTTACTAAAGAAATATAGCTTGATTATTTTCTATGAACCTTGCAGAGTCTGCCTTCGGAAAACTAATTGCAAAATAATATCTTTTAGTAACGTATTTACTAAAAACCTTATTTGCGTAACATAATTCCTAAAATGCTATTTTCAAAGATACGACCTCCTCAGACAAAGTCGAGTCCTCAGGCATAATGATTAGCTTGCTTGTTAGTATTTATTATTTATTGGTGTATGTAGATTGTGTGCCAAAGGTCTCGATTAAATCCTATCTCCCGAAAAGATACCCTCCCATCGACCATCCTATCCGTCTGTTCCTTTTAGCGCTTCGGTGCTAATTAATTAAAGTCCCGTAGTTCTTCTCTTCTATCGCAATATTATCCCTCTCGCAAACTCTTATCCTACGGCTAAATATTAACCGCTCTATCGAGTCGACCCTGATGGTACCCTCGAATAATTAAAATCGAATGATGCATTTATCTATCGCGCGTCGATTCGAATACCACCAATTTTATTTCTACCACGACGGTTGGATTTGAATGCCATACGTCATCCTAGAAATTCTTTTTTTATACAGTCAGAGCGCTCGTAATAAAATCCTAAATGTAATTCTCAAGCGACTGAGCGACCGAATTATTTCACCTGGATTCAAACTAAAAACCCAACAACCAGTGAATAGCCCATTTACACAGCTCAATCCCAAAATCGAATGTGCCATTTATACAATCCCACCCCGACGTCCAAATTTAATTCAAAAGTCCATATGTACAGACCACCTACAAATTCAAATTTAAATATCCCAAATAACAGTCCAATTATACAAACCAATTACATCCAAGTATACCAAATTCAAATATCTCAATTTATACAGTCCCAATAATACAGTCCGATTATACAAGTTATAGTACAGCCCCTGTTCAAATACAAAATACAAACCTATGTAAAATATAAAAGCTCCTCTTACATGGGCCTCTCTCCCTCACTGTCAGCCCACTCCATCTAGCTTTCTCAGCCGAAGTCTGCATTGCCTCCCTCTGCATCAAAGCAGTCACCATGCATGCACAGAACGTGTTCGATGAAATGCCTACAAACCACAACTTTGAACTGAACCAAGTTTTGCTGGCTATCAAATGCCTGGGACCCCCCTCACCAACATTTCAACAACATCCCATGCAGCAATAGCCAAGCCTATAAAACCACCGCCATACAAAATTACTACTCCCTCCGTTTCATATTAGGGTTTTGTTTTTTTTTCTTAGTTAAATTTCTTTAAGTTTGCCCAAGATTATAGAAAAATATACTAGTATTTTCAATACAAAATAAACATATTATCAAAATATTTTCATTATTGAATTTAATGAAACTAATTTGATGTTATAGATGTTGCTAATTTTTTCTATAAATTTGATCAAACATAAAGAAGTTTGACAAAAAAAAATCAAACGATTTATAATACAAAACGGAGGGAGTAATTGAATTGCAATGTCAATAGGCTGAATTAATTTTCTTCTATATGACTGGACCACTCTAGAAGGGAATACACTTGCCTAAACCTAACTTTTTATTGATCAAACATAAAAGAAGTTTGACTAAGAAAAAAATCAAAAGTTTTATAATACAAAACGGAGGGAGTAATTGAATTGCAATGTCAACTAGCTAAATTAATTTTCTTCTATATCATTGGACCACTCTAGAAGGGAATACACTTGCCTAAAATTTTCTGCTCATTGAGGTATAAATGGTACCACTCCTCATATGCAATGAAATGCAAATATTATTGGCTGTATCAATAGGACAAGCAGAAGAATCTAAGATGTAAAAAGGAAATGCAGTATATATCTAAGCTGCAAAATGTTTGTTATTTCTCAACTATGTATGTATACATTGAAGTCATTTAACTTGTGCTATATCATGGAATAAAAATATGCTATATCATGGAATAAAAATATATGACAGTACAAATATCTATTGCAACGAAAGAATCTCACTATATATGCTTTTGAATCTCAACAATTCAACAAGGATATAACTACTTATGAAATTTCTTGCTTCCTGCATCCTGTCTCTGATATTCAGGTGTCAGACTGCTGAGGTACATCGCAACCCTCCGCCATCGTCCAAGACCGTCGCCCGCTGCGCCGTCGATGAACCACCGCCGTCATCCACTTCCACTGCGCAGCGCCGCCCTCCACCGTCGTCTAGGACCATCGCCCACGGCACCGGCGACGGATCACCACCGTCCTCATCGTCCAACACCATGACTCGGCCCTGTGTCCTCCACATCCACCGCGCCCTTGCCACCAACCATTCACAATTGTCCTGGAAGAACGCCGTTGCAGTGCCCAAGCTCAGCCTCCATCATTGATGTCTGCGGGTCTGCGACATTCCTTCGACACCTACGATCGCATACCCCTAGCTCATCGCTGCTAACCCCGCTTGACGGAGGGTGAGCTCCTCAACGGGGGACAGTGTGGGTCCCCCTTTGTGAGTTCGGCCAGGGACGCAGGACGTGATTCGGCTCCCTGATGGCGCGAGAGAACCAACGAGTAAAAAACCCCGAGAGAGAGCGTGACACAAGGAGTTATACAGGTTTAGACCGCTGGCGAGGCGTAATATCCTACTCCTGTGTGGTTGTTTAGAGATTGTTGTTTCAGGGATCGAACCCCCTTTCTCTAGGCCTGGGCCTCCTTTTATACTTCCAAGGGGACACCACATGGGCCGACAGGCTATTTCTCTAGAGAAAAGGAAAAAATTCTTTGACATTTAAAGGTCATCCTGTTGCTCGGTGCAGAAGTCGTCTACACCGTAGTGACGACGTGACTCCCCGACTGCGATGCCGTGCATCATTCTTCATTAAATGGCCGGAGACTTACGTGCTCCGTCCGTACCTGGCGACGCGTGCCACACGACCGGACCTGACTTACCAACTCCGGTTAGGTGAGCGGGCAGAAACGGCTCTCACGGTTCTGACGTGACCCAACGGGATGTGCAACGTACCAAACGGCGCGCAACTGACACGTTCGACACCGTGCCACGTCCCATCGATCATTCGCACCGGTCACAGACCGGTCAGCCGGTGTGACCGGTGTCAGACGCGTCACGCGCGTGCCTAACCGCATTAAATGCGGCACGGCGCGCGCGCAGACGCACTTCGCCTACGCCGCCATTAATGGGGTTAGGCGAGCGTTGGGAACGCCCACCTAACCCTACACATGTGGCGGCAGCGCGAGGGGGTCGGGGCAGCCCGACCCCTACTACAGCAGCACGTGAGGGGAGCAGGGAAACAAAGAGGGCGGCCACCACCTCACCCTCGGGCCTGATCCCTCCTCGGGGGAGGGCCACGTGGGCGCAGTGGGCCGCCTCAAACCCTAACTTTACATACCCCTGGGCCTATGACACCGACACCGCCGTAGAGGTAACTAAATTTACCTTTTGCTTTGGTTCAATCGGTTGATGGCCGAGCAACAGTGATTGCGACCAGCCGGCAAGATGACTGTTTTGGTTAACTGAGGAATTTAAAGTTGTATGTGTTTGTCATGTGCTTTCGGGTAGCTGTACTTAACAACTGGAACAAATTTCTGATAGAACGAAACAGGTAGTTGCTTAGCTGCCTGTGCAATGTGTCTCTCTGGTCAAAAGGTAGTAAATGTTGCACAAATGATTTTTTTTTTTTTGCCAATCTGCTGGCCTCCATCTCCGATGTTGCGTATCCCTGCTCAACCGCCACCCCCATTGCACGGTTGAGTAGACGTCCTCTCTTTCGTCGGCATTATGCCAAGGATGGGTCTCGAGGGCCCTCGAGCATTGAGATGAACAAAGCATTGCTGCATCAGCAGTCCTGCCTTCATGTAACTGAGGTAACTATTCTGCTTTAGTTCAGTTTTCCTTTCAGTAATTGCAGTTTAGAATTTGTTGTAATCATTTAATTGTATTTCAGTTTTCAGTGGAAGATTATGTCCTGAATTATCACTTGAATGGAGAAAAGCCAACACTTGAGCTCACGCTATTACTGTATCAAATAGTTAGCTCTGTGGTCTTCATTTTATCCTGATGAATCTTAGAACAAATAGGTGTCCATGGGCACAATGTTCTAAAATACATGGAAAGAGTGGTTATTACCAGGAGTGAAAGTCTCCTACTACAGCATATCAGACTTGATCAATTCCCTGGAAGAAACAATGTTTTTGATATGTTCTTCACAAGTCTTCCTGACCAATTTGTTAAACAATTCAAAGAAATACCTTCTTTACCTAGATGCACACTCTTTTTCTGCAAATTATTATTTGCTATTGTATACGAGTAGTGCACTACAGTTACTTTATACTCCATCATGCATATAAACCCTGAACCAGTACTGTGTTTTACCACATAATTTCCCCACCTCCTTTTCAGAATTTAAGACATCTTATTTTTTTTCTATTTCAAACCGTGTGTTATTTTACTTATGTAGGAAATTTCTTCTGTATCCTTTTCTTCAAAGTGTTTTGTCACTTCTCATTTCAAGATATTTACATGAGGATGTATTGGTAATTCTTAAGTGGAGTCAATAATTCATAGTCTGATATAGGTATCCATTATGGAAAATGATTTTTATGTAGGACTATTGAATGGACGAGTAAGCTATTTATCAGTTGAATTTGTCAAAATAGAAACAAATTAGAAAATATGGATGTGCAATTCAAGAAAAAATATATATGCCTATCTTCCTCTTTGTTGAATTTAAAGATTTGCAGACAAAAAAGGGCTTATTTGCGTGAATATGTTTTTCTTTTACTTTACGTAAAATCTTCGTAGTGTTAGCACGGACACATTACTAGTATTTATAATACGAGAGGGAGTAGAATTTAATATACGAAATCTGATGTGGTGGAGTACCTTCGTGCGTTCATATACCCTTCCATATATAGCGATCATCAGAAGTCCTCACCGTTGCGTATACAGACTCCAGAATCCATAATTCTAGCCTTCTCCTGACTGTCAGGAATATAACCAAGACACTAGTTGTTTAATCCGTTGTCTCACGTTACACCAAGCCACACCTTAATTATACCATACTTATTAGACACTCCTTTCATTCTAAAATAAATAAATTTTAAATAAAAATCTATCTAGATTTGTAGTATCAGGGTATACCAAATCCATCGAGATGTTTAGATGAATACCCATTCTTTTAAAAATTGGTATGCCACCTCCCATATAACTATTGTTTCTCAGCGAATGATTGGGGCCTTTAGCATTTTTACTAGTTATTCTGTATTGTTTTTTTTTCTTTTTCTTCGTAAGCTGGTTACATTTTCGTCACAAATACATTCAAAAAAAATCATGTTTAAGACAACAATTATGTTGATTCACTACTACATTTTTCTACATTTTACAACCAGGCTACATTTTCTTCAAAAATATATTCAAAAATTCTATCTAAGCCAACCAGTTACGTGATTCCATACTACATTTTTTCTACATTTTATCCCATTCTTTAATTTAAAAACTTTCATTTCTTATTGACGACAAAAAAAATTCAATGCTATAAATTTTAAATACCCACCCATGAAATCTTGTGTTCACCATTGATCGTACTAGGTTTGATTATTTGGGACAGAAGGAGTAGGTTTTTATTTCATTACCACAACTTAGGCTTGCAACACTTTCTTATCCTTGAAACCGCATGAGGTGCAGGGGTGGTCTAGTAACCCCTGCTCCGAGCCTCCAACAGAACCTCCTATCCCACTAAGAAAATTAATCGGGTGAGCAAGCATGCTTTTATATATGTCCATCACCAACTAGTACTCCTTTCGTCAAAAAACACTCCTATATCCATATTTAAGTTTAGAAATGGGTTTTTTTATAGGACAGAGGAAGTATGCATGCAACTAGAAGGGCTAAATCCATGCATGGCTATCGGAACCTAGCAAGGACGGTAAGTTTTGATGTGATGTATTATCAGTATTCACGTGGCTGATTAACAGGGTTAAGTCTGAGATGTTTTGTAGGATTATCAAATCCACACGCTTAGCATAAAAAGAAAATATTTATATTTTAATTCTCTAATACAATCCAATTATACAATTCAAATTGATGAAGTAGACAAACCGCAATGAGGCAATAGCCCATGCAACAAGGGTCGACCGAAGGTGATCGAGGCTGAGATCACCACTCCGTAGGGGAGGAGCCAATAAGAGACTAAGACGAATTGTGACCTATGGGTTCTCATTCTTTTTTCTCGTTGTCACACAACTCTGACCACGTGTACGCAATGTCATTCGCCTAACCGCTAACGTGTTTTCTCCCTAATACATTAGCCTCATGATTGCCTCCCTAATCTCCAAATCCTAGCTTCGCCCCTACCGCAAGTTATTCACTCATTTGTCTAACAAACCATTGGCACATTTGTGACCAACTATTTTATGGACGTATTTTTTTCGACGTACCACGTTTAGCCTAAGGTTAATCATGGTAAACTTAAGACACCAACCAAACAACCGTATATCCTATCAAAACCATTAATCTTCTAACAACCCCTCAATCAAAACTATATCAAGTTAAGATTATGATGAACATATTCATGATAACCGCAATAACCTTTAAGTTATCGATGAAAACTGGTAAAATTTAAATAAATTATAGTACATTATTTAAAAAAACTTAGATGAATTATCGAGCGGTTTAAACACGATTTTCCTGTTTATAACATAATAAGAGTGTATAGCGATGGATGAGTTTCCCCAAATTTTGTGGGATCTGAAATGTTTCCCTTGAGATCAATAAATTCGCAAAGGTTTTCCTAATTTTGTTGGAACTGAAACGTTCCCTGTGAAATTTGCAGTAATATATACATGTAGATCAACGACTTATTCTTTTTTATAAATCTTGTGGGAATCAAGATGTGTAGATCAATGACTTTTCTTTTCTATAAATCTTGTGGGAATCAAGATGTTTCCCGTCTGGAATTCTCGCATTCGTGGTACCTTAACACAAAAATGGGGCAAATACTTCTTGGAAAATCCAACTGAAGCGAACGTTAAATTTGACTCCCTGCCAAGGCGACAGACGTGCAACTGTAATACAAGGCTTTTAGGACCTGTTCAGGAGACCTTAAAATTCTAAATTCTAGAAAGCAGCTGTTTAGTAGGTAGTTTTTGAAAATGTAAAGCTGCTAAAAAAAACTAGCTTTAGTAGGTAGCTTCTAAAAATGTAAAGCAGCTAAAAAAACTAGTTTCTTATAGCTTATTCATTTTCTAGATTCTGTAACTATAGCGTCTCATCTAGACTATGGCTTCTTAGAATCTGCATGAGAAACTGAAATGTTTAGGAGAGCTTTTGATTCTGGAAACAAATTCTAGAAAACTACAGCTGCCAAAACCTCCCCCAAATAGGCCCTAATCCAAAATGGCATGTTCTGCTTTAGGGAGTGCTTGGGTGCAGATGGGTTTCTCCCTTCTTGATGATTTAATACTCTCAATTTATAGCATTTCAAAATAAAGCTATATACCACATATTCATCGGAAACTCTCTAGAATTCATGTCATTTCCCTTGGTACTGGTATCTGGTAGAGAGTTACATCAATGGTGCCTCGGTGGCATGAGCTAGTTAGCATTGCCGCATAGCTCTCCATTTCCCTAATTTATACCCTTAAAATGTTACTGGAGAAACACAAGGTTTTGACAATTTCAAAATCTCTTTGACAGTTCAAAGAGCTAACCATTTAGTTGTCGGCCTATGTCGCTTGGCTGGGTAAGTCGTCAGCTCAACCATTATATAATTGCCGAAGTTCTGTTTAAGAGTCAGCACCCCTAGAATAGAATCCTTCAAAACGGATCTACCTCAAACAGCCCTTTTAATTGCCGAAGTTGTGTGTATGAATTGACCTAGCCTGCTGTACCAGAGAGCTGCTCCACATGATGAGTGATGGCATCAGGACAGGGAGACTGAGCACGTAGAAGTTCCAAGCGATTGAATGGATGTACAAATTGCAGGATGTAGTCCTCGTCTATAAGAGATGGAAAAAAAGCAATGTCAGGTGTACAGAGTTTCATATGATCATGAGTGCCAATAAGTCCGTGATTTAAAAATTTTAGAAATTCAGAATGAAAAATTAACTCTTACTTTCTCTAACAGTGCCATACAACCAGCATAAAACCTCATCGGCGAAGGCCAAGCAAACACCTCCCTGAAGTACAGACAGATATCAGATAGTATTGTTATTTTCAAGATAAGTGCATTTTATTCTTATCCCTTTTATGTTTGAAGTGGCAGGAAATTAATTGAAAACTACTTATTTAGAAATCTAGTCTCATATTTTAATATTATACATAGAAGGTAAATTGGTGTAAAGGAGAACAGCACGTACTTCACTCCTTTAGGAGAGTCTAGAGTTATAGATGATTCACATTTCCAGTATTCAACCTGCTGATAGGTCTAAATTTATAGTTATCTATCTAAGTATTACATGTGTTGGTCCTTTAAAATTGCTAGGAAGAAAGTTTGATTGCCTGCCAGTAGTTCTTCGCTTTCACTTTTTGTGTAATTTCTTTGGTTCTTAGTCTCTCAGTCCGTATAAGTACGCCAGCATCATTCCTGGAGGTAAAAAAAGATGGTTGAAACTCCTTTATTAGTAGGAAAATGCTGAGGGGTACTTCAAGTTCAAGTTACAAATACAAGTCACTGGAATCAATGTAAAATTGGGACAAAGTCGAAGCTAAAAAAGTAAAAGCCTTTCTTTTGCATCAAATGGGGTAAGGTTAAATGTTGAGCAAAATACCATACCAAGTCAGAACATGTATTGAAAATAAGCATAAGATTTTATCAAGTACATGTGACGCAGTCAAACAAATTGGACTGAAGAATCTAAAAAATCAAAGGTACTAGCATGTGTTTAAGTTATTATGCCTATTACAATCAATAAATGGACACATGTCAGTATATCACCAGAAATAGTCCATGAACCTCTAGTTTACTACACAGATTTGGTAACCCGAAGATGAAATCGTGTTGTAATTATTAGGACAAAATTAACTCGAAAATGGGCATATATGTACAGGGAAAAGTATACCTTAGTACCAAATATTTATTGTAATAGCACCAACAGCCTTTAGCCCCACAAAAGTTGGGTAGGCAGCACAACTATTTATTGCAACAGGACATCCATGAGAAACGACTGACTAGCACAAATATGGGCTTGCTTCATATACAGTTGATGACACCAGGTGTAAATGAAATTACTCTTGTTCCTTGTAGAGGGCAACCATAGTGGCATACTAATTTGTGATAACCAGCATGTCAATCTCCTAGCTAAGCAGAAGGCCCAATACTAACATTGCACAGCTTTTTTACATGTAATTGCATCGGCAAACATTTTATCACGAAAATCATTATCCATTGCAAAAATGCCAGCCGTCAGATGACAGAAAGCTTATCACATTGACTACAAAAAATGGATGGCGTAAGGGAAAACAATAAAGAATGAATACTACCTGAATCCAACAACAACATAAGGAACACCAGCAAGAAATGATTGAATCTGCAATATTTAGTAAAGAAAAAGGTTAATATTAGAAGTTAAAAGATGTATACTTTCTGAAAGAAAATAAAAGGCAGCTAAGTGGATCATGGACTCATGGTAGACAGTCATAAAAAGATTGCTACCTTATCATCTACCCTCAGTAAAGGATGCAAGTTGGTCGACCCACGGGTAAATCAGCTAAACACTAATTCATTTGGTTTACATTTTGTAAACAATATGAACTAGCAATTGAAGTGCAACTTATGGCCGGGTTGAATGGCCCCAAGCAGTGGTGGGACCACCACCCGGCGACCGGCGACCCCGGGCAGCAGCCCGCGCTCATCGTCAAACGTACAGTAATTTTTTATGTTACTCTAGGAATTAAATTGATTTTTGGTAACAAATATCTAACATAGTTAGATTCACTCAGGCTCTAAAAATTCCCTGGGTCTGCCATTTAGCCGAAGGGTACCCATGGGCCAACAGATACGCATCCCTACCCTCACTCAATTGCTTTACAATGCAAGGAGAATTCTATCAGTGCTTAACAAAAGCAAATAGCAGTGTTAGACATTGATTAAAAGAGAGTTCTAAGAGCATGAACCACAACACAAAATAAACTTTCACACTGCATGACAGAGCAATTAGTTACAAATTATATTGAATTGAATGGAGAATGAGAAATACAGCAGTACTAAAATTTTACCCAGAACCGAAGCAACTTCTCTTTCTCAAATTTTTCCACTGTATGGTACTCCAGCTGTTACACGCCAGGCTCAAAAACTGAGAATTTCAAAATAAAATGTGGTACCCAAACTAAAGCAAATCACAAAGAAAGGTAATGCTAACCTCTCTGCTTGTTTTCAACTCCACGTAGAACCGCCTACCATCATCAGTTGCGTCACAGCAGTCCATCTCAGCACCCATGATAATACGATGTGCACCCAATTTTGTTTTTATTACAGCACAGAACTCTACATTTGCATCAATACCTCTTCCATCCTCATCAATGGAATTCTCAGTGGCAAGATTTTCAAAAGAATATCCCCAATAACATCTGAGAATTAAATATAGACGGAAAGAAAAAGCACACCAAAAAAGTATTACTGTTCAGATTCTTCCCATGTAACAATAATAACAACACTGAGCATATGATTAATTGATTATAAACATTAAGGCAACATGATAAATGCTCAATTTCCCAGTGAATCTAAGGGCAAGTTTTATAATAGGGGTGGTTGTCACCTCTAATTTTATCTCTATCACCTTTCTATAAATTAAGAGGTAAACTATACAATAAGTTACCTCCAACACACAAACCCCAATAACTTAAATACTCTCACATTTTATTGAAGTTTGTGTAGAGGTTGCTCCTTGCATGAGAGGTAATTCCTTCACTCTCTCCTTCCTTCTCTCTTCCACATCAGCAAATGAGTCTACATGGCATCTAGGGGCAAGTGCTTAAGGGCTTATAGTACTTGCCCTAATAGTTACGCATGTCTTGTTATATCAGTTTGCCAGTAAATTAAAATAGCATAAAGAAGTAAAATTGGACAAGATATCCTTGTGCTATATATAACTGATGGTGGATAAACAGAACATTTTTCAAAAGAGAATCTCCATTTATCTTTCTCATGAAAGTAGAATTTCCATAGGTCAATTCATGTATAAACTAAGGCCATTAATATATTTATCATACCAGATATCAACTTCTTTTTCTATCACCCAACGTAAATACGTTCAACGAGCATCGCTAATAGCATTACCATCACCATATACCTCAACTTAATCAAGCATTCAGAGAAAGAGAATCACCTCCGGCGTTCAACCTCACTTTGTGGTCTTTCGGGGAGCTTATGGACGTCCAGGTATACAACACCATTTCTTTTGTGCACACCCATCTTCCATGGTTCTCTTAGATAAGCCGTGGCCAATATCTGGTAACAATATTAGTTTCTATATCGATCTATAAACATACAAGCATATTGAACAAAAATATGCTACAAAAATGAGGGGAAGACAGAGTTTGGTTTAGATAGTTCGAACTGGAAGGACCATACCTTGTTAAGATTGTTGCGGTATGTCTGCAAGAAGAGCATCATACATGATCAATGTGCCATGCATAGAGTACTAAGATAGCATACGGAAGGTTGAAAGCAGCATCTTACCACAAAATGTATGTTCTGAAGAGGTACAGTTGAATTTCTTATGCATGCAAGAAGATCACCAAATCCTTGTGAACCCAAATCTGATATTGACAATTAAACCACATTCGTCATGAAACAGTCCCCTTGAATGGAAATAAATTCAAAAGGAAAGAACAACTTCCAAATAACAGAACTACTGTTTATCTGGATCCACATGTAGGATTCAACTCATTCAAAAAAAGAACTTCTGGATTATTTAGTTCCAATAATTTATTTCATCTCTTTTGGCTCTATAGGAAATAATTAGTAGTTTTGTGTTTTCTTTCATGCCATTTTTTAAGGAAGAATAAATTGACCAAGTAAAATTAGTGGAAGGTGGCATGCTGTCATGACCTTTCTATAAATGTGGACAAGTTAATCCAGGATGATTGAAACAGAAGTTTGCAATACCAGAGATAAGAAGAATTTGTACATTTAACAGTACTCTTTATATCAACTACTCCCTCCGTCCCATAAAAGACAAACTTAGTATAGGATGTGACACATCCTAATACTATAAATCTAGACATGCCTCCTCGGATGTGTCACATCTCATACTAGATTTGTTTTTTTATGAGACGGAGGGAGTACTCCAGAACATAAAAACAGAAAACATGAGTTTTTGATGGAATTACCTCTTTTCTCTATAAAAGATTCAAATCCTTTATTGAGATTTTCACCAATGTAGTCGCAAATGTTACGTTTGAAGAGCCTCTAAAATAACAGTATGTTTAGTACAGCAGCAAAATTTATAGCAATACTTTTCTGTAATACTACATAGACAGACTTTAAGAAAATGGTGAACTAAAGGGAAAGTGAAATTGATCATGAGAAATTCTGTGATCTTACCAAGCTGCGGTCATCAAAATACACATCCCCACCCTCAACACGGCTGTAGCATGCAATCTCAGAAGGCTGCATGAATAGGAAAGGATTTGGCTACATAGAGACCAGAGATAATATACAAAAATCAAAAGAATATGGTATCATTACTCACCTCCTGAAAAGTAACAAACTTCCTAGATAAAGTTTCTTCACTCTTATTAAGCTTCATTTCTGAAACAAAACCTTCAACATTACGCCCATTTCCATGCGAAAACCTCCCACCATATCCAAAGTTATGCCGTCCTGGATGGCCTCCTGGCCTTGGAAGAAGAGGTGGACCTCTGCCATTCCGCCCCCCATATCCTCCCCGAGAATGACTGTTGGTGTTCCGTATTGAGGGTAGCACTATAAGGGAAGACATGGAATGAAACATAGTGTTAAAGCTCAACCTTCCACCCTAGATAATTCAAACATTTTAAAGTGCTAGCTGCCCCAAGCCCCGCACCAACATATCAAGCATATAGCCCAGTAAAATAACCCGGTTACAATCTTTACCACAAGCATGGGCATTATCAATCACTAATGGAGACCTAGTATATTGATGAAATGCATGCCAACAATAGATATTTGCACATAAAGCATTAGCATGATCTCCATTCCTTTCAGCACTAAATCATCACTGATAGTGTATTAATTTTAGGGAGCTTCCTATCACAAATATGATTAGCACATATTAAAGGTTTTCAATAAATTATGCATACAGTTCTATTACAACTTTGATCTTTCTAAATGCAAACTTCTATGTTTCTAATTAGATGGCAGATTGAGAAGAATGTGAAAAAATTTGTTCTACAGAGGAAATCAATTCAGATGCAGTATTCTTCATAACTGTAATCTACTGCAGAGTTCACTTCAATTATGCTTCAAATTCGTTTGCAGATTGATGTTATTCAACTTTAGTCTACCTATAATCAAAACGGGAGGTTAACATACTAGCATAGTGCAATGTAAATATTAGCTAATCCAATAGCCCCTTCCACTATATGGTTAGACAGTGTTCAGTGGCTACTCTCCAACAATTATGCTTGATAGTGTTGTAAAACATCTCTTGCGATTTAAAAGTGACTTGCAAGCAGAAGGCAGTAGCCATGATGTGCTATTACTTGATAAGACACATTGTGCGTACCATGTGCCTATGGAAAGTGGAAGGAAGAATTTAAAAGTCCAGAACAAGAATAACTCATCATGCATAGATGTGAAACTCGCAATTTTCTACATGCTCACTGAATCTCCTAAACCCTACGATCAGCTTATACGCAACCAAAAAAAACTGGGTTGGATTTTGTAAAAATGCCCTAATTAAATTCTACTGATTAGACATGCCTAGAGACTGATCAATGTCACCCAAAATGTGCACAATACTATAGTTATTTAGCAAATATACTAACGAGGCGGACCTGGGACTAGGTAGTTGCTACGCGCGGGGGTCTTGACGTAATCCTCGTTGTCAGAGCCGAACAAATCCCTCTCCTCTTCCTCCTCCTCCTCTTCCTCCTCCACATAACCCTCGCCCCTCTCCTCATCCCCGTACACACCGGCGGCCCTCGTGGGCGCGCCGTCGAACGGGTCGTCGTCGTACTCCCTGGCGTCCCCCTGGTCGACCCCGTCCTCGTCCTCGTCCTCGCCCCCTCCGCCCCCGCCGCCGCCGCCGCCGCCGCCGCTGCTGCTGCGGCTGGAGGCGCCGCTGGAGGAGGAGGACGACCCGGCGGCGGACGACGAGGAGGATGAGGACGGGGAGGAGGAGCCGGACGAGGCGCCGCCGCCCCCGCCCCCGCCCCCGCCGTCGGCCTCGGCGTCGTCGTAGTCCTCGCCGAAGATTTCCACGTCCTGCTCCGAGAAGTCCATGGGCGGGCGGAGCGGAGGGGCGCGGAGAGACAGAGACCGACGAAGAAAGGTTTCTTAGCTTACTGGTCGGGGGGGAGGGTTTGTGGTGCGATGCGATGCGATTCGAGTGTTCGACACGGCGAAGAGTATTAGGGCTCACCAGATCAACGGGAGCGAGCTGGGCTCACTAGGATTTGGTTGATCCGGCTTTTATTAGATCCAAGGTGGGCACGAGGGTATCGTGTGGATTTTGCGTGTTGTTTTATTGATGCTTAACTTGCAATCAGCCCGCTAAAACAACTAAAACAGTAATAATACTATAAAGTAGAAACTAATAGAGACAAAGAAAATAGTCGAAACATCTTCTATAAATATAAAAGGTACTAACTCCCAATACAAAGGTCGGTTCAATTGAGCTACATACATGTGACATACGTATTACTCGCTGACATACGTATTACTCGCTCCCTTTTATTTTACTCGTCACTTTTGACTTGAAAAAAAATTATGCAAACACAACTTTTATGTAAGATGATAATTTTACCTTTAGTATAATTATTTAAATATACCATCGTTGGTAAACTTTGTTATAGGTAACACATAAACTATGATCCGCACCGTTAACGGTGTGCAAGTGACTCGGTGCCACCTCACCACACTTCTAGCTCGATCAACGTGTCGAAAACCGGTTGGAGGTGGCACGTGGTCCACCTCAAAGTGCTAAAGGGGAGACCCCTCAGGGGTTTGCCCAGGTTTTAAGAACCTTATAGTATGTGAATATATTTCGCAAGAACCTTGGGGTAGCGTGAGAACATTCACATAACGGAGGCACAGATAGCCCTTAACGCTATCTTATTTATTGGCAACAAGATAGATGTCTACCTTACAGTAGGGTGTGTGGAAGACATGGCGGCAACTCATGCGCCTGCCGCATGTCACTTCAACCATGTCTGCCCTAACTATCGTGCCCCGTCGGGTCCCACACCCTCTCACTGCCTTTCACAAAAAACTGATAACCAGGCCCCACGACTAGCGAGGTGTGCGAAGAACCCTATTTCCTCACATGCTTTCATGGATTGATCAGGTGCGTGGCAAAACGCCATCACACCGCACTTATAGTTGGTCCCCGCTTCAGGGTTGCCCCTAAGGCCACGGTGGATAAGCGGGTTATCGTGGCAATTCTCATCTTATCTCACTCATGTTAGCCTCCCCCCGAGGGTAGCGGAACGGGCAAGAAGTAGATATCCTAGCCAGACTTACCATATCTAATCAGATTCAAACAAAACCTTCCCTTGAACTTTGGTCATGTGTCTCCTAGTGAAGGTATAAAGGGAGAACCAGTACAAGGAGAGGAGGGTTGGAAGTGAGAGAGTATAGACTTCAAACACATTTTTTGTAGTTCTTAGGAAATCCAGAAGACAGGAAGTGAAACTACTTTGAAGAGTCGATAAACTTGTAAGATCTTTCATAACAAAGAGATTCAATCCCACAAACAACAAGAGTAAAGTATTACACCTTAGAGTGGATTGAACCTCTATACGCCCCGCTTGTTCATCAACTGATTTATTCTATATTTTTTACACGTGACTAGCCTATTGGACAAACTCACAGGAAGGGGTCTCGTCGGATCATCGGATTCCGTTATTGAAGCTCACCCCCTAACATCTATAAACCTAGTTGAGTACTCCCTAAAAACAATCAATATGGTTGAGTGGGGTGCGATTACTAATGTAAGGGTAAAATGGGAATTTTTGCTTTGGGATTCGTGTAATGACATGTATTTGCAAATAACTTTGTTGTGGTCACAAATGAGAGTGGAGGTAGTATAAACCTATACAAGACATAGACAATTATAAATTTCAAAAATTGAATTTATAGCTAGTTTATGGTATTTTGTTGCTTTCATCGTTCAACCTTAATTTTCAGATATCTATGAGTAAACCTAGTATAAGACTCCGTTGCTACAGTTACGTGTTTTCGTCTTATATGGTGTAGAAATAATTATGGTTTACGTTATTTTGCGGGCTTTCTTATCGGACATGCTTAAGCGTGGACTAGTTTTAAAATAACCTATTAGCCCAAGTTAGATGATGGACTCTAATATATAGATACTGAAAATTTAAGAACAGTCATTGTAGTTTATTCTTTAAAAATTCAAATATAAGAATCGGCAAAGCCATGCCACAAGCAAGATATTTTTATTTTTATTGTATTAGTATTCTCCACACTTTCAGATCATTAATGCTCTTGCAACTCTATGTTTACGTAGAACATGCCAAATTATGTATGTCGATGTTGGACGTGATCTCACAAGAGATAAACCGACTACCAATCAACTTGTAGCACATGATGCACACCAACTAAATCTAAGCTCACGGCTACAGTAAGAATTCAAACACGTAAAAATTTCAATGTGATATTTAGGTTTGTATCAGGCGATGGCGATATGGCTTCTCTTTTTATTTTTAGTATGACTTCTCTTTTTATTTTTTCTGCTCTAATATGAAAAAAAATAACTGGTTTTACGGCTTTACTTACAATAACTACATTGGAAAAAATAATCATGTTGCCTCTTTAACCATTACCTATCTAACTAACAAAGAGAATTCTATCACTCCGTGGATCAAATGATCCTTAAAAAAATTTAACATATACACTGAAAATCTGAAACTATATATAACGTAATGTAGCGTGTACGGATATGTTAGAGAAGCACATCTATGATAAGCAAGCTCCGAACCGGTCTAGCCGTCAGCTCAGCCAGCCCTCTCTTGATCGGTGTGGCAAGTTAGATCTCCAAAGAAAAAGAAACAAAAAAAAAAAGATCCCAAAAAGAACTTGTCAAGTACCCACAAAACAAAGCAATCTAGTTAAATCCCAGAGCAAAGAGGAGAACTGAGTCCAACATCGCCCCAAAAGCTCCCGAGAACACTCAACAAAACCGGAACAGAAAGTAGAAACGGCCAACACACCACCGCGCACACGCGCCCCCATTCCCAAGAGAAAACGCAGCTTGCCGTCCCCTCCCAGGCTCCCACCGCATCATGATCACCAACCCCCCACCCCCCATCAAAAAATCCCATTCTTCCCAAACTCCACCTCTTTCTCCCCCAACCCAAACCCCCCTCCCCTCCCCACCGCTGCTCCCACCGCCCCCAGATCTACCCCTCTCCCCTCCCCCTCCTCGACGCGCCCTAGCTAGGGCAGCAGCAGCAGCAGCAAAGCCGCCCGCGATGCGGGTGCCGTGCTGCTCGCTGTGCCACGTGAGGTACGACGAGGAGGAGCGCGCACCGCTGCTGCTCCACTGCGGCCATGGCTTCTGCCGCGCGTGCCTGGCGCGCATGCTCGCCAACGCCGCGGGCGCCGTGCTGGCCTGCCCGCGCTGCCGCCACCCCACCGCCGTCGGCAACTCCGTCTCCGCGCTGCGGAAGAACTTCCCCATCCTCTCGCTGCTGTCGTCGTCCCCGTCGTCGCCCTCGTTCCTCCACTCCGACTCCGGCTCATCCTCCGACGGCTCCGACGACGACGACGACGACTTCTTCGGCCGCCCCAGCCGCCGATCCTCCGCCGCGGCGGCGGCGCCGTCGCTGCAGCCCGCGGGCTGCGCCTCGCTCGACCTCACCTCGCATCCGGACCTCAAGCTCGCCCGCCGCATCGGGAGCGGGCCGCCAGGTCCCGCGGGCCAGGAGGTATGGTCCGGCACGCTGTCTCGTGGTGGTGGGGGCGGTGGGGCGAAGAGGTGTAAGCACCCGGTGGCAGTGAAGAGGGTGCCTGTGTCCGCGGGGGATGGGCTCGAGGGCGTTCAGGAGGAGGTGGAGCGGCTGAGGCGCGCCGCAACGTGGTGCCGGAATGTTACCACGTTCCATGGTGCTGTCAGGGTCGGCGGGCACCTCTGCTTCGTAATGGATCGGTACGCGGGGTCTGTGCAGACAGAGATGCGGCAGAACGGCGGGCGCCTAACGTTGGAGCAGATCCTCAGGTGTGGCATTGCATCTAAACATGGATACCAAGTTGTATTTGCGTGGTTATATTCGCTGTGATCGTGCATAGTTATATTTGCTGCTATCTAACTATCGATTGCTGAAAACGATAACTAACCCTAAAAATACAGTTGAGCTGGGGCGCTATATGACAGTTTGTCCGCTAACTGCATGTGTTCAAATGCATGCGGTTTCAATGGTGGTTCGTTAAGCTGCATGTCTAGTTAGAAGGATCATAAAAGGTGGAAAATGTTGTAGTGATGATGTCTGAGTACTGACGTGGAAAGCGGTTTTTGTGATTAGTGGTGCCAAATTTGATCTCAATGAGTTTGCGTACTTGTACGTGTTCGGCAATGTCTGGGTGATTGCTTGCAGCTTTGTTATCCCATCTGTCCTGTACCCTTTGTCGTGTTGTTCCATAGTGCTTAGGTCTATTATTAAAGATTATCGCACTTAGTGCTCGGAAGAATGAAAGATCATTCTTTGTTCTACGATTAAAATTCAAGCCAGGCTTCTCAGGAAGTTCAGTGTCCAGTGAATAACATAGTTTTGTTTTGCAATTGGTTTGTTGGGTTAATACACATCAATCATTCTAGATGTGGAGCTTGAGTTCTCTTTAATTTGTGAACAAAATGATCACTTGCACGTGCTATGAATTTGTACTATACAATGCGCAACCGTTTATTCCCAAAATTCTAATTCCTAGAATATTATGCGTCCGTGACAGCAATGAATGAAATGCTGACACTTTCTGGTTCATATTTGTAATATTTGGCGCCCTGGAAATCTCTCCATAAAAGATATAACTCATATGGCTTTTAGAATGGAGGGATTGCAGCAAAGATGGTTGTTCACCGCTGCATTAATTCTGTTCCTATCAACTCAAACTTTAGTTTCCAAGGATCTGTTGAACACTTCTGCGCAGTGGACTAGTGTGGGCCACTCATTTGTGTTTGCCTGATGTAGAGTTTCTTACTATAATAGCACAGTCACTGTGTGCTGCAATGGGTATCAAATAACTATACCATTAGTCCATGGGTTAAAAAAAAAGAAATGGTTATACTGTGATCTAAACAATTTGATACACATGTTTACTCTTTTAAAGAAGGGAGTTTGGCGCCACATAAGTTAATGGCTGAATCAGGCTAGTTAGCTTTAGTAACAAGAATCACTTTGTCTCAACACGCTCTGGTAGCATTTGATGCGAATGCCAAAACAAATGTGGGTCAAAGTTCATCAGCACATTGTCAAACTAACTATGCAAATTAATTTCTGAGCATCCTGTATTTCTGTTATAGTTTGGTGGAATTTTGTGAACTATAGTTGTCTAATAGAAAGTGATATACAATCACAAGTGTCCATGACTCATAACTCATAAAAATCTGAACTCAAAATTTATCTTTTGTCTGGTAGCTACATGGGGCGAATTGCTTCTGTGCTAAGTGCATGAATTAGCCCATATGCCATACATAGGGAAAAAGATACTTATTTTGTCAGCATGCCAATTTCTTTACTTATTTTTCCATTATAAGAGTTGCCACCTCATTTTTCCTAGTATAGTTCTTGAGCACATCAAAAGAATTTAGTTTTTTTCATCACTCTACTTATGTTTGACCTTTCCTTTTGTTTGCTCAAGTCCTTATATCTTCTGATTATATTTTTCCTGAGCCTGAGTTTTGCAGATATGGAGCAGATATTGCTCGTGGAGTAGCAGAACTCCATGCAGCAGGTATTGTTTGTATGAGTATAAAGCCGTCAAATATCCTTTTGGATTCAAATGGCCATGCAGTCGTTTCCGACTATGGTCTTTCGGCCATTCTTAAGAACCTCACCAGTCGTAGAGTGTCCGATGATTCCAACATGGTTGGCTTGGATGCTACACTTCTTAGCCCCAATTATACAGCTCCTGAGGCTTGGGTGCCATTGAAGAAGTCAATGAATCTGTTTTGGGATAGTGCAAATGGAATATTACCAGAGTCAGATGCATGGAGTTTTGGATGTACACTTGTGGAAATGTGTACTGGCGCTGTTCCGTAAGTAGCCTGATTATTTCATTTGTGTTTCTTAATGCTCCCCGAATGGTGTGGTTAGATGCTAATTGAAATGCAGATGGGCTGGGCTAAGTGCAGAGGAAATTTGTAAGTCTGTTGTAAAAGAGAGGAAGCCACCCCCTCAATATTCAAGGGTAGTCGGTGTAGGACTTCCTGGGGAGCTGTGGAAGATGATTGGTGACTGTTTGCAGTTCAAACCTTCAAGAAGACCATCTTTCCAGGACATGCTAAAAACTTTTCTGAGGCATCTTCTAGATATACCAAGGAGCCCACCTGCAAGTCCTGAAAAGTAATTTTCTTACCTGATTTTTCATTAGTATACTACAAATGCTTTATAAATGGAACTAAATTTTGTAGAAATTTACCTGAAAGTGTAGAAAACATGTAGTGAAATATATTACTATAATATCAACTGCAGTAAGGCACATGTTATTTTCCCCAACTTATTCTTTTGAAGTATGCAAACTTACTGATACAAAGGATTCTAATGCACTACTTGCTTAAGCAGTGATTTCACAAATGCAAGCTTACCCAATGGCATGGATGCGCCACCAGCCTCAATTCTGGACATGGTCCATGACAATCCAAATGCCTTGCATCATCTCGTATGTGAAGGAGATGCTGCTGGTGTTAGGTTAGACTTATACAACTTTTTGTTTGCTGCATTTTATAGCCTATACTGTCTGACACAACCTTTTGTGCTTGCCAGGAGTCTTCTTGCAGAAGCTGCCTCAGATGGAAATGGCCGTTTAATTCGTTCGCTCTTAGAAGCTCAGAATGCAGATGGATATACTGCCCTACATTTGGCATGCCGAAGAGGCTCAGCAGAAATTGTTGAAGCTATTGTGGCTTATCAAGAGAATGTGGACTTGTTAGATAAGAATGAAGATCCTCCAATAATATTTGCTATGGCTGCTGGCTCTCCACAATGTGTTCGCGCACTTGTAAGGAGATGTTCTGATGTTAATTCGAGGCTTAGAGAAGGTCTTGGTCCTACTCTTGCTCATGTTTGTGCTCATCATGGCCAACCGGAGTGCATGCGGGTATGCCATTATGTTCACCTTTCATGATTTCAGCTTGCAAGTTCCTATATTTAAATTCTCTGTGTGCCATGCAGGAATTGCTCATGGCTGGAGCTGATCCTAATGTAGTAGATGGAAAAGGCGAATCTATCCTGCATATTGCTGTGTCCAAGAGATATACTGATTGTGCTATCATCATATTAGAAAATGGAGGTTGCAGGTCTATGGGCATATCGAATTCTAACAATAAAACGTAAGAATGATTTTCTGTTGGAAATGGCAATCTGTTGAATTAGCTTCTATTGATGTGCCTTTCCTTATGCTGTTCATGCCCTTCTATTTGTTGATTTATGCTGTGGAATCATGAAATATTTTCTTCTATTGATGTGGCTTTCCTTATGCTGTTGGTGCCCTTCTATTTGTTTGTTTGTTGATTTATGCTGTGGAATCATGAAATATTTTCCTTTCGGATCCATTATCTTTCATTCTTGTCATGGTGCATAGGCCATTGCATTTATGTATTGAAACATGGAATGCGGATGTGGTGAAAAGATGGGTTGAAGTTGCATCTGAAGAGGAGATAGCTGAAGCAATTGATGTACCTGGCCCTGCTGGGACAGCTTTGTGCATGGCAGCTGCTCTTAAAAAAGAGCACGAGAAAGGTGATTGCCGACTTTGCTCATGTCACACCCGCACTTAACAAATAGTCAAATATCAAGATTCATCTCTTTGGTTCTTTACATCCACTGCACACTGTTATAGAAGAAGCTATCATATTAGAGAAGAGAACTTTGATGCATCTTATTCCACTAACAAGAGTTGTATTTAAATACGATCCACATGGGCACCCTAGAGATTAATTCATATTTATCTCATTCACACTTGGCACAAGCAAACTTACATGTTTTAGTTCACTAAGGATGAGGACAGAAGTCTATTTTTTTTATCTATTGGTAAATGTGTTTGTTTTAATAGTAATATTGACATATATATGTGACAGAGGGTCGAGAGTTAGTACGAGTATTGCTTTCTGCTGGTGCTGATCCTACAGCACAGGATGACCCACACTGTCGAACTGCACTGCATACTGCAGCAATGATCAATGATGCAGAATTGGTTAAGGTAAAGGTTATCTACTTATTGGATTTTCTTCCTTTGCTTTTCTGTTCTTGTCTGATGGTTGGAATTTTCCTTCATTTTTCTGCTGTTTCCGCTTTAATTCTATATGAAAATATGCTTTATTCCTTTTGTTATATTTTCAATGACAGATTATTTTGGAAGCTGGAGTTGATGTAAATATAAGAAATGCTCAGAATACAACACCACTTCTCGTTGCACTGAACAGAGGTGCAAACTCCTGCGTTGGTTTGCTTCTAGCTGCTGGAGCAAACTGCAATCTACAGGTATTGTGGCTTACTTCATTGATCATTTTTAAGGATAGCAGTGCATCAGTCTGAAAGCTGAGTTCGGTAGCATGATCTCTTGTGCAACTGGATGTTAGAAATTGTAAACCGTCAAACTTTCTGATCCTATTATCCTTCCGAAAAATTCTGATTCACTTCTTTACTAGTAATTTATATTTATTTATGCAATTGTCATCATGTTTTCTCATGAAGCATATATATATAAATATAAATAAAATAATGTGATGTTTTTTTGATATAGTAAAATAATGTGATGTTTGAATAATGTTTTATGATTCCAGATGCCTTATGATGCGCACAAATCCTAAAAGTCATCATGATATATCAATTTACTGCTAGGCACTGTCAGTTGTGTATGGATGCATGATAAGAATTTTTTGTCATTGAAAATCGAAACACTTAAGAAAACATTTACTTCCTCCATTCATAATTGATCATCATATATGGTTTGTGCATCAATACCAAGACAATCCTGGAGAGTACTTAATCAGCGTCGAAAACACGCATTAGCGTTTCGTATCCGCATATGTAGCATCGTCAGTTTTGCATGCCGCATACATGCATGCAGCGGCTCCTAATCAGTTTTGCATGCCGCGTGGCCCGGCCAATCAAATGCATTCAGCGTTGCGGTAGGAAGTGTCATTAACTTCCTGCCCGGGATTTCCTCCTCCTCCCCACCGTAATGCGATGATCAAAATAGAATTCTCGTTCTTTTGCAATACGACGATCAAAAGCGAACGAATGGAGTAGTTTTCAACTTTTCATTTCATTACTTGGAGCCGCTGTGGAGGGTAGCGGGAGCCTATTTATATACTTGAAACGAAATCAACTGTAGAATGGATAGTAATAGCAGAACAAAAAATAGGAATGGAAATGAAAAAAATCAAACCACTGGGATATAATTACCCCAGAAGAGGGAAAACTCTGTTTTGTAGACCTCTGCATCTCTTAACAATAGCTTGATGTCTACCATAAGACACTATGATATCTATTGATATTTCAGAAACGAAATGTGTCATGCCCAACAATATTGCTTTATTTGTAGTCCCCAGTGATTTTGCACCCTGAACCTTATCAAATTCTACTGAATTATCTCACCATAAAGTATAAAGCTCCAGCATGCTTTTCTAGATTATCAGGACGAATAGATTCTCCATTTCCCCAAATTATCATTGTTAAGTTTAAATGAAAGAGGAAGGCCTGTTCTGCAAATTTTCCTTCTTTATTCTTCCTTCTAATTTGTCTGATATGAGGTGTTATGGTGGGTTGGCTGCTGGACTTGCTCCAGGTCTGTAATTATGGCTCAATATCTTAAATCTATGTATTCCTTTTGTTTTGTCATTGCTCCTGTTTCCTTTGAATATTATTCAATTTCCATTGTATGTCAGGACCAAGTTATTATGTGCTTAATGTTGTGCTATTTGGTTATTCAGGATGATGACGGCGATAACGCTTTCCACATAGCTGCCGATGCAGCTAAAATGATACGTGAAAACCTCTCGTGGATTGTTCAAATGTTACAACAGCCATTGCCGGCTGTTGATGTGAGAAACCACAGGCAAGTAATTCTTGTATGCTATGTTTCACTGATATGGGATGCTGATATGGCAACACAGAATTTTCCAAAAATTAGGACATGTCGATACATCGATTAAATTGTCCTTTGCACTGGGTAAAGTGTACCTTATTTCACTTTGCACCAGGGTGTCTCGAATAAATTTCACTTTGCACCAGGCTGTGTCAAAAAAATGGAGGAAAATCTTGTAAAATATGAGTGAAACTTATGATACTCCCTAAATTTAGACCGTTTCATGGAGTTTCGTTTATGTTTTGTGAATTACGTGAAGTTTCTATAAGGTTTATGATGTATCTGGTGTTAAGTTAAAATTACTTCAATGCAATGTGATGCAAAGTAAAAAAGTATGTGCTAAACCTGGTGCAAAGCGAAACAAGGTGCATTTTACCCACTGCAAAGAACAATTTATGTAATTTTAAATGTTAAATGCTTCAATATATTCTGATACTCCTTATGGTTTACGGGAATAGCAGTTGGCAGATGTATCGGTGATTCTTAGTTGAGGTTTGATTGAGTCAAGATTCTCTTAGTTCCCCTTTTTAGGTAGTGTATTATGCCAGTGTTTTGCTCATTAAATTTTCAGATGGATCCTTCTGCCAGGAATGTAGAATGGTTGAATGGTATCTTATAAGTAAATAGCAAGCACATTTTGATTATTGAGTAATTATTTTCTCTCATTTTGTTGCAAGGCTGCTTGAAAATTCTCTCATGGGTTAGTTCGTGCAGTGCAGAATTTGTATCTTTTACTATATATTTACATGTTCGGTATTGTTTCTATCAACTACAGAGGCTGGACATTGCGAGATTTTCTGGAGAGGCTCCCACGAGAATGGATTTCTGAAGAACTGATGGAAACTTTAGAAGAAAAAGGAGTTCATCTCACCCCAACCATGTAAGGAACTTGAGGCATAATGTTGTCTATATTTTTTAGCTGTTCCATATTTGATCTCATGCTGGAATTATGAATTTATGATTGCTTTGGACTTCAAGTTATCTGAATGGTTTACTTGATGATGTTACCAGATATGAGTTCGCAGATTGGGTGAAATTTAGAAGAACAGTTACTGAACCAGCTTTTGGCTGGCAAGGTGCAGGACCCAGAAGCATTGGTTTTGTGCAGTCTGTTGTAGACCATGACCACCTTGTTGTGTCATTTTGTTCTGGAGAAGCCCGTGTTTTGACGAGTGAAGTTATTAAAGTCATTCCATTAAATAGGGGCCAACATGTGCAGCTCAAACCTGATGTTTTGGAGCCTAGGTAACTGAATTTTAATCCTTCATGTTCTCATCACTGAACCCTCTTTTGTGCATGGTGCCTTTTTTGTGAAGTGGAGAATGTGGTTCTTACTACATACGAAAAACAACTTTGCAAGTAGTGACTGTCTTGAATCATTTGCATTACCGAGTCAGTAAATCCATTAGTCTGTTTGATTCATCTGGACACCGATATAACAAAAGTGACGGGGATTTATTTCTACTTTATTCTGACATAAATACATGTTTTACTGGATTGGAGTCTGCTCATGTATTTATTGATACTTGCAAGTGAAAGGCCTATTGATACAGCTAATAAATTCGTCTCTACTTTGTAGTTTATACTTTCTGTGTGACATGCTAGGTTTTGTTCTGTGCTGATCACGATTGTAAATTGAAGTTCCAAGATCCGTTGTCCCAAAACATGGGAGGTGATCTGTCCTTTCAGTGACTTGCAATTGCATTTGACTTTTAAAAGGTTTTAAAAGTTTACACTGATGTACTGGATGTTGTCAAAAATGATGGCATCCTGGTCCTCCCAAAGAAAGAAAATGATGCTCGCTGCAAATGGTGATTTGCTTCTGAGTTTTGATCTTTGCAAAATCTGAAGTTGCTCTTCTGCCTACTGTAAAAAGGCAAACTTTAAAATCTGATGGTAGGAGACACGGTTCTGATTTGCATGTCGATGCTAATTAGAAATTTAGAATTCCTTCTATCAATACCATCAATATACTAACCCAAGATTTGTGAAGAATGTCTCATGGAGCAAATAAAAATTCACTTATCTTAGTAGGTAACCATTTGTTTTATGAAAATTGTGAATCACCATATAAAATCCTCTGTTGTCAGATTTGGTTGGCGTGGTCAGTCACGAGATAGCATTGGGACAGTTCTCTGTGTTGATGATGATGGAATCTTGAGGGTTGGTTTTCCAGGAGCTTCTAGGGGATGGAGAGCCGATCCTGCTGAAATTGTAAGGGTTGAAGAATATAAGGTTGGTAACTGGGTTCGTATTCGTCCCTCGTTAACGGTTGCTGTACATGGAATGGACTCTATTACTCCTGGAAGTGTTGGTATTGTCTACTCGATCAGGCCAGACAGCAGTCTTCTATTGGGACTTTGCTACTTGTCAAGTCCATGGCTTTGTGAACCAGAGGAGGTTGAACATGTTGATCCCTTCAAGGTAGTTCTGTTTCTTTTACTCTGTTACCATTTGTTTCCTGTACTAATATATATTTACCTATTGTCTGAAGTTGCTCTTCTGCTTATTGTAAAAAGCAAAATTCAAATATGATTTTGGGATTTGCCATTTGCATGTGAATGTTATTAGAGTTCTTACCATCAATATACCAATGTTTGAGGAATTCTCATAAAAATAAAATTCACTCATCTTTGTAGATTATCAATTATTGTGGGGAAAACTGCGAATCACATATAAAATCCTCTGTTCTCAGATTTGGATGGTATGGTCAGTCATGAGTAGCATTTGGACAATTGTCTGTGTTGATGATGATGAAATGATGAGGGTTCTATTGGCCTTAGATACATTATATGTGATAGCCCCTTTTTACTAGAATTGGTTATTCAACTTTGTAAACTCTTGTAGTTGATTAGATTACATGGCACAGCAATTATGAACTTGTCCTTGCATATATCTGTGTTTGTTTGCTCTGCTTTTTTGTTTTTTTTAGTTTGAAGCTCATGTTTCTGCAAATTTCCAGATTGGTGACCAAGTATGCGTAAAAAGGTCTGTTGCAGAGCCTAGATATGCCTGGGGTGGTGAAACCCATCATAGCGTGGGAAAAATAATCGACATCGAGAGTGATGGGCTACTCATAATTGATATTCCTAACCGGGCTTTACCATGGCAGGCAGATCCATCAGACATGGAAAAGATTGAAAAGTTTAAGGTTAGAAGTTCACTGGGTTTTCCTTTCAAGCTAGCATTTGTTCTGCTTGGAGCACAGCAAATTAATTGGACTCTCATTTTCTCTGTCTCATTTTATTTGCAGGTTGGTGATTGGGTTAGAGTGAAAGCAACAGTACCATCCCCAAAATATGGCTGGGAGGATGTGAGTCGTAACAGTATTGGGGTGGTTCATAGTCTAGAAGAAGATGGAGATATGGGTGTTGCTTTCTGCTTCAGAAGTAAGCCTTTTCCTTGCTCGGTTGCAGATGTGGAGAAAGCACAACCTTTTGAGGTAGGAGAAAAAATTCATGTGTTACCCTCAATATCTCAGCCTCGACTTGGATGGTCAAATGAAACTGCAGCAACCATCGGGGCTATCTCAAGGATAGACATGGATGGGACTCTAAATGTCAAGGTGTCTGGCAGAAATAGTTTGTGGAAGGTAGCTCCAGGTGATGCTGAGAGGCTTTCAGCTTTTGAGGTTGGAGACTGGGTGCGGTTGAAATCTAGTATTGGAAGCAGGCCTACTTATGACTGGAGTGTTGGGAAAATAAGTATTGCAGTAGTTCATAGCATTCAAGACTCTGGTTACCTGGAGTTGGCTGGTTGTTTCAGGAAAGGGAAATGGTTAACTCATAACACAGAAATTGATAAAGTAGAGCCTCTCAAGATTGGTCATCATGTTCGGTTCCGTGCTGGAATTACAGAGCCCAGATGGGGATGGAGAGATGCAAAGCCTGATTCCAGAGGCATAATTGCTGGTGTCCATGCTGACGGAGAAGTAAGAGTGGCCTTCTTTGGTGTGCCTGGGTTGTGGAAAGGTGATCCTGCAGATCTTGAGATTGAGCAAGTTTATGAGGTGGGTGAATGGGTTAGGCTGAGAAATAATGCAGATGATTGGAAGTCGCTCAAACCAGGTAGCATTGGCGTGGTACATGGGATTGGATATGAAGATGATGTCTGGGATGGAACCATTCATGTGGCATTTTGTGGTGAGCAGGAAAGGTGGATAGGGCCTTCAAGCCAGCTTGAAGGAGTCAGCAAGTTTGTCGTTGGGCAGCGTGTGCGGGTCAAACTCTGTATCCGCCAGCCAAGATTTGGCTGGTCTAATCATAATCATTCGAGTGTAGGGACCATCTCATCTATTGATGCCGATGGGAAGCTTAGGATTCATACACCCGCTGGTGCGAGAGCTTGGTTGATAGATCCAGCTGAGGTTGAGAAAGTGGAGGAAGAGGAGGAAGTCTGCGTCGGGGACTGGGTAAAGGTTAAGGATTGTGTTTCAACCCCCTCATACCAGTGGGGTGACGTGAACCATAATAGCATAGGGGTAGTCCACCGGGCTGAGGATGGTGAACTTTGGATTGCTTTCTGTTTCTGTGAAAGATTATGGTTGTGCAAAAGGTGGGAAGTGGAGAAGGTGAGGCCATTCCGACTAGGGGACAGAGTACGAATACGGCCTGGCCTTGTAACCCCACGTTGGGGATGGGGGGTGGAGACATATGAGAGTAAAGGTGAGGTTGTAGGTGTTGATGCAAATGGGAAACTGAGGATCAAGTTCAGGTGGAGGGATGGACTTTGGATTGGAGATCCTGCCGATATCATTCTTGATGATATCCCATCACTGACAGAGGCTTCTAATGGCTTTTGTTCATAGTCTCGCGGTATTCTTTTGACCCCATTACCTGATTTCTTGCTCCCTTCCATTGTGCAGTATTTCAAATTTAGTAAGGTCCCAATCATGCAATGGAGTTGCAAGTTGCACATAGGCACCATCGCATAGGCATGGCGGGTTGTATTTCGTGTTGATAAAGCAGGGGGGAAAGAACGATATGGAGGCTGAAAAAGAACTTTGAAATAGACATGATAACCACCACCTAGGTTTCTTACATGTATAATTATGGGCCTGACTCCTTTTGTATCATATTACCCGTGTACAGGTTTGGACCTGAACATTAATTTAATTGATAGTGTCCTTGGATCTTTACTCTTCCTCTTGGCGGCTGTGCTGATAGGTTTTCCATGCTCTGGCTGAGTTTGGAGTGTGGACTGTGGAGTGCCAAGCCCGTGCCCCATGTCCAGGAGGTGCCCTGTGTCTACATCCTGCTGGGATACAGATCTGATGCTGTTGTGTGTTGTTCCGAGTTGCTGCTGCCTTCGTTGCGCAATTCTGATACTTAGCGGCCATGGTCCAGACTGTAATGCTATGCGTTGCATGGCAAGCTTTCGAAACTTCAGTTTGGTTGCCAAGAGAAAAACAAAAACAAACAAAAAACAAAAACTCTGTTTCTGCTCTTAGGAACGGGCCATTAGCCCGGTATACCATACAGTACTTCAGTTCCTTTTACCTGTACAAAAAATAGGGTACTTCTAGTTGGTTACCTGTTCTCTCAGGACCCCGGTTTGCTCTCGTAATGTGCCAGTGTAGCAGTAGTTTTCTGGCATTGTGGACGATTTACTCCACTGCAGGTTGGATGGACATAAACACAAGGGCCTCTGAACAGTTAAGGCAATGAACACCATTTCTTAGTTTAATCTCATCATCAATTTTTT
Organism: Oryza punctata; assembly: GCA_000573905.2. Lineage (NCBI taxonomy): Eukaryota > Viridiplantae > Streptophyta > Magnoliopsida > Poales > Poaceae > Oryza > Oryza punctata. Next base: position 20,792,933 of record CM002492.2, on the reverse strand, counting down.
GCCAAGAAATGGGAAATTGTAATTGGCAACTGGTATGCTAGATATATCTGACATAGTAAATAAGTATGGTCCAAAAATGGTACTTATTTCCTTCCACAAGTAGCTTAGTGATCCTAGGAGCATTGCCATACTAGCAAGCACCCGATAAGGTGCGACTTGTTCTTGGCCACACTACATGGAATTGATACTATAGTAACCGATAAGGTCCGACTTGTTCTTGACCACACTGCGTGGAATTGTAGACCTATTGTATTCATCCTATGTATGATTGGCTCATGATTTCATATGTGCATTGAAGAGGGGAAGACAATTCATCTGCAAGGGACCTTTCGACCTGAAAAGAAGAGCTCTTAACCGCTCACTTTCATGCAGATATGTGCCCGTATGCACCATCCCATTTAATTGCTGCTTATTTGATTCATGTCACCCTAATCACAAGCCAATGTGTTTTAGTTTTAATATGAAACTCTACACATGACCACACACATTTTCTGGTTTAAAGCCCATATTAGGTCCTTTTTTGTGATTCAAGAGAAGAAATGGAGGTTTTTTTTATCACCTAAAACGAATATGATACACCTTGAAAAGTGACTAATTAAATTATTGTCCCTCCGCATCAGAGTCACTATTGTTTTAAGTTGACGCCAGAATGATTCGTACACGACATCACCTCCCATTAACTAGAGTACCAAAGTTGGGACGATGCATATCATGCTAGGCCACATCAAGTGCACATCAGTTGGCCTGCCACAAATGACTCGAGTACCATTCACACAATCTTATCATCCTTTTTTTTTTTTTTGTCTTGTAGACCGCAATATTATCATCACATCGCCAAATAAAAGGGACAAGAGCATCTACCCGATGGCATCTCTCGATACAAAACCATCGGTTCATCATCATCATCACAGCTAAACCCTACTAGTGCTCACTTAAGTAACGGAAGAGCGGATAAGATCAATCCATTCAATTGATTGCTACTGTTGCTAATTTTTCAGATTTCTCACAGTTGTTGGATGCAAGCTGCGCACAGTGCAACTATCCTTTTCTAAAAAGAAAAACGATGTTTCAATCGATGCCTCACGTCGCCACATACTAACAAATGTACAGATCATTTACAGAAGAGTGACATGGACCCCTGTTACTATCCCAGACTCAGGTTATATTGTGCACAGCAGGATTTACAAAACCATTCAGTTTTCGCAAAAACAGATCCTATCTTTAAACCATTGGTTATCGGTTTATGAAAACTGATCGGTTTTAACCGGTTTTCATACGATGTTAATTGAAAGTTATCGGTTTTTACTGGTTTTCAGCCGGTACCAGTGGGGAGTTGTTTTCATTTTGAAAATGGAAAGGTAAATCCTGTTGCACAACTCACATTAGTAAAATGCTAGATTGGTTACTTAGCATCGAAATATTAGAGTCATGTAAAAGGGAAATGTTGTAATTGTCATTTTCAAATATTGTACGAAGCCTACAACTAATCTGATTTGTCGTTTTGGTTATATGGAAGTGCAAGTAATGCAAGTCGTTGAAATTAGTTGAGGAAATTGGTTATTTATTAGTAGGTTGTTATCTCTGCTCCAAGGAGAGACAAAATGCAGGCTACCAACTATGCATTCATGGGTGACTAGAAGTCTAGAAAAAGGAATCAGATAGAAAATTAAACCAAGTTTGATGTCACTCTGGCATCAATCCCCTGTTTGTATCATATGCATTTTTTTTATACTCTCAAATAAAGATGCAATTTTCTATGCGTAGGGACAAATTAGTTATTGATGCCGTTTTAATGATTACAAGTCCATATAAAATAGTCCGCCCAACGAACAATCGAGGGAGCTAATTAATTAAGTAAACTACAGTCATTAGCCACAGAGACGTGCTACACCGCTAAGCTATGCTACAGTTGACTACATCTATTTGAAAATTCAAGTGCTACCACTTACTATTATTATTCATTCACGTGAAACTCCTAGGTTCATCAAGCAATCCATCTGCTTCGATCATGATTTGTTGTCTGGCTCACCGCTTGGGGGTGAGGTGGCTCGTGAACACTTTGTTAATTGCACCTACTACCACTTCTTTTGTAAACAACTTAAACATATATAATATGTCATTTTAAGCATCGATATAACCCTTTTTTATTCGAGAGAGCATCACATATCCTCTGAAATTTTACTCTGACTTACCACTAATATTCTACCGTACTATATATAATTGAAACCCAATAAACTTATAACATGTGAGTAACTTTTATGCAGATCCATGCATATATATGATATCCATATATCCAGTACAAATATTTATAATACGTTGATAAAAAAATATTAAAACTTTGATCAAGTGTATGTCCAAAATGACTCGTGACTGGAGGTAGTAATTATCAATTCCTAAAATTCTTACATTCGATACTATTTACCCGTTTGGACGAACCAAATTAAGGTGCAATTAAGTGCAAGTAGCATTAACTAATCAACAGTGCCATCCAAATTCAGGGGGTAGCTTGCGTGTTCATGTCATTCCTCTGTCTAAATGAGGGAGCACACATGCATGTCTAACTAACATGCTGGAAATTCGACAGTGTGTGTGTGCTAATGCAACCGCAAGCGTGATTAGAGACTCCTAACAAACCTGGGCCATACCCCTCAAACCAAACCCTTGATTTAATTAATTCTAAATTAGAAACCATCTGGTGTTGTTGATAATCATCTGGGCTTTCTTGGTTTACTTAATCATCCTCTCTTACCTTTTTAATTATAGCTTTATTTCATCTTTTCCTTTGTATATGCATTTTCTCTGTACCTGATGTGGTTGTAGCACATGCATAGGTGGATGATGGAGTACCTTGTACAGCAATCAAATGCATATAAACAGGGTGTGATTCTTAGTGTTGACGGACAGAGATGCAACAGACTGTACAGAACTGTCCATGTTTCTCTTCAGCCTACATGTCCTTAATTCGGACACGGTCAGGACTCAGGATAGGCGCTTGCTTGTTCTAGTGCTGTGTGTGTCATCCTAATTGGATGATCATGCGTGTTGACTATATATGCTTGATAACTGTTACTATCAGTACTACAAAAACCCTCGTAGGGATCGATCTTATAGGTACCGGTTTTAAAAAAAACCGGCACCTATGAGTTTTTTCCCACCTCTTCGCAGGATGAAAAAAATATAGAACCGGCACCTATAATATAGGTGCCAGTTTTTCAATAGAACCGACACCTATAATATAAATATAGGTATCGTTTCTAGAGAAAAACCGGTACCTATAGTATAGGTGTTGGTTTTTTACCAGAACCGATACCAATAAAATTAGTATAGGTACCGTTTTTATAAAAACCAGCACCTATTTAAAAAAACCGGGAGTCATCGACCACCTACAGCGCCGGCCGGCCTTATCCATCCATACCCCCCACACCCTCTCCCTTATCCATCCATCCATCTCTCTCTCTCTTCCTCTCCCTTATCCGTCTCTCTCTCTCGAAGCCGACGGAGAAGAGGATGGCGGTGGCCCTCTCCCTGCCCGGGGGCCCTCCCCCCTTCTCTCCTCCTCCAGGGCAGCGTGGCGGTGGAGAAGGCCGGCCGACGCGGGCGAGGTGGCGGCGCGACGGTGGAGAAGACCGGCCGGCACGAGCGAAGTGGCGGCGCGGCGGTGGAGAAGACCGGCCGGTGCGGGCGTGGGCGCTGCTGGCACAGTGGCTGACGGCTGGAGGAGGCTCGCCCCCCTCTCGCCTTCCTCTCCTCGCGGCGGCGCGGGTGAGGTGGAGGCCGGCGCGGCGAGGTGGCGGCGACGATGGTGGTGGTGGAGGGGGTCTAGATCTCGCTGGCTTCCTCTCTCCCGGGGGACCTCCACCCTCTTCCGGTGTGGCGTTGGGTGGCGACTGACGGGTGTGGAGATAGGCACGTCTAGGTGGCGATGTGGAGGCCAGGCGAGGTGGTGATGGTGGCGGTGGAGAAGGCCGGCGGCAGTGTAGGGGGCCATCTTTTTTTATTTTTTTAATAGTATAAGTGCCGGTTTTAGAACCGGCACCAATAAGATTGAGGCAAAGGTGCCGATGAATAGGTGCCGACTGGGAAACCGGCACCTATAGCTAGTTTCCAATCGGCACCTATAGGGATTTCTGTACTAGTGTATATACATTGTGGGGCTCCATAGAGGAAGATTACATCAATTATCATTGCAAAATAATCATACTAATAAAACTGTGGATTATACTGGTTAAGATTTCACGAGAATTTGATGCGTTATAGAAGGCAAAATGTAGACAATCAAGTAATTGCTAATGTACATGCTCTTGGGCATATGAAAGAAAAAAAACACAATTACTTGATTGCGTATGGGTTAGCTATAAATTGTGGTGTATTTATTGTGAAGTCTATTTCTAAAGACAATGCAATATTGTATTTATAGTGTTTGTGATCTCTATAGTTGTCTTTACAAGATATAGCAAGATTGTCTCACCTTTATACATGTCCTAAATAGCATCGCAATCCGTAAATATGGCTAACTGCCCAGATACATTATTGATATTGATTTGTCTCATTATCTGTCTTTGTTAGTTTCTGTTTTTTTAGCCTAGCTTGATAAATAACTCACATCTACAACAAGAGGATCTTAGTTTGTTACCTCAAAAAAGGTTAGGACTTCAACTACACCACCAACTACATAAAGTCATAAAATGTTTCCAATCTATTCCTTCTCGTAGTTGATAAGCCTGAAAACTACCCATCCAATTATTGCATCCAAATTAAACTTGAATCCATTCCCTTTTGCCCTTCATTTCTTTGATCGGCCGACCATACTCTAGAGTATATTGTATTTATGTTCGTCTTGACTTCTGTGTTAGCTTACCAACTTTTTCTCATCGAAGTTGATTCCTAAAGGTACGTAGGTGGGTTAATCATCACACAGAAAAACAAGGCAAAGGAAACGGAAGGCTTTAAGTAATTTGGTTCTCTTCAGCACTACTTAATTATATGTGACAAATGCTTACCTAGAGTCTTCATATTGTTCGCATACATCTACTAATTTTGATTATTACATATATAGTGCCTCCTACTACCATTTACATTTATTGTTTTACTACCGTTGGGTGTTTCAATGGAGTTGGTGTACAACAATTTGGATATGTGATGTACTAGTCATCTTACTAGTCCAATCAACAAAAATCTACAGATAGATCACACGGGTTCAGCTCATGGGAAAAAAAAAAGGGTCATAAATTAATAGCCTAGGCAACATGTGCTTTGCTAGCTTGGTGTGGTAACTGAACCGTACAAGTGCATAACAATGAGAATCGTACTGGCCTGGTGTCCACAGCATTGAGACTATATATAAATTGGCATATGGTTGATACTTATTTACGTCCATCCAATCACAATTCGAACTTAACATATCACTTCTCGCACATAGGGTTTAACAGACCGGCCGTTCATCCACGGGAAGCTACTTAAAGCAGCTGGCATCCAGGGCACTGAATTAATCAAGATCCGGATCAATGGTCCAAACACGCTAATATCAATAATTCAATACGAATATAAATATAAATGCATATGCAAACATCATCCATGCATGCACCACTGATTACGGAATTCCACTAAACCAATTATTGACGATCGATCGATCAATTCCTTGGGCCCTTTCGTACGTGCCCCCTGCATGTCGTACGTACAAATCCACATCCATGCAGCTGGTACAAGAAGGCTACCAATCCCAGGGGCAGCAGCTGAGATCGATGGGTGTGCTCAATTCAGAGGAAACATACAAACAATACATGCAACGTACGATGCCTACGGCGCATCAAACGCATATATAGCTCCTGCAGGAATACAAATACATATGCATTCACTCTCTCCATTACATAAAAAACCAAATATACTGCTTCTAGTACTGTGAATCTGAATATAGCTCTGTTCAGATTTATTGTGCTATAATGTACCACATAGATTTTTCTTGAGAAAAATAAATACGTGGTGGAAACGATTCTAAATCTCAAGTAGAGACATATCGGTAACTGATACGTGTGTTACGTACGTACTTGTACGAGATATATATCGATCGTTGTCGTGCGTGCATGGATGGATGGGTGTAGGCGCGCGGCCTGATCGATGACGGACGGGCTCCCGCTCATCCGACGTACGCATGCACGGTCGGTGGTGGCGATCGATCGACATCATGCAGAGAGATCATCTCGACGTCGAGCGTTGATTCGATCACTATAGCCAGGGTCCCATATGTGCGCGCCTGCCGGAGCACGACGGCTCACCGGTGGTCGTCGGAGGGAAACCACACTCTTCGATCGGTGTGCACCGAAAACAGAGATGAGAGGTTATGCAGTTGTACAGCTTGTGCACCGACCAGAAATTGAAGTCAACAGTGCCGTATTGCTGTTTTTTTCTGGAGGGGGGTGGGGGGATGAAACAGTACTAGCTATGTCCATAAATATAAGTTTTTATAGGAGTTTTAGCAAATAGTACCCTTAGAATTTTACTAATTAAAGATCATGTCCAACAATACACCAACAAAACCAGTCAATCGTGATGGGTGGTTGGATATTGCGAAAAATATACTGTAGAACACTTATATTTATGGATAAACATAGACACTATAGATATTTATATTTGTGAATAGAGCAAGCGACTTTGAAAATAAGAAATAATATTGTCAGGGTTACGAATAAGACATACCTCCTATTCTTGGGTAATAAAGTATATGGATACAGATACCCTTGAGTATACGGAAAGATTACCTTATAAGTAATAGGATTTAGCAGTGTAATCGGAATACCTCCTATTCTTATTCGGGAGGAGACGGATTCATGATCTCGTATGAAGGAAGTTCTCTCCTAGTTCTACTTGGAGGCCAAGACACCTGCGGTATAAATATAAGGGCCCCAAAGAGTATGGGATCATCAAATCATAGTTTAGCCACTTACCATGGAAGACATAATCCGGAGAACTTGAAGCCAATTCGCCGCCTGATATCGTCGAATCGTTCTCGGCAGAGATCTAGTCGGTAACTCGTCGGTTCTGTTGTTCTCTATTGTACTATCCGTGGTTTCGTCATAATTCCATATAAATTGTCTGCACCAATATAATCTTTATCTTTTTGTGCGTTTGATGTCGTTTCATATAGATCCTCGTACCAACGTATCTCAATACACTAAGAATACGGTCTACAAGTATCACCCATCGATAAATATTATCTCCTATGTGCTTTTAAGAAAAGGGTATTAGTTATCACTTTTTCAAAAAATGCTTTAGATCAGACACCTGATCTAACCTAAAATATCGGGTGTCTCTCTAGTGCCTCTGTGTACGCACTACGAGACAACATGTTGTCTCCATCCACATCCACTCCCTATGCATGTAATTACTATATGCACTCCCTCTCTCTTTCCCAACCCCTCTATTCTCTTCCATATATTAACATTCTTATTATCAAATTTTAAATTATTTTTTTCTGTTAACATATTAATATAATATACGATCTTATCACAATATTATATTTATTTTAAATCTTTATAACAAGATATTATATGATTAATTATATTCTGATGAAAAAAACATATGTTTCAACGGTTAAAATTAATGTTTCATATGAGTTATCGAGATGTTTCAACATGTGTTTCAAAAATTTTTAAAAGTTTTAATGGCTAATTTTTTTACCAAGTACAACTCAATGTTTCAACAGTGCTCAACTAAAATTTGTCCATCTGAGAGAAAATCAAATGCCCGATTTGTAACAGCCTCACACTTTTCCCCATATAACACGTCTTTGAGATTTTTTTATGACATTTATAACTAACATGTACCACAAATTAGCACCAGTTAGTGACAACTTAAATTTTTAGATAATAGAATAAATTCTAGCCTTTGCTTAAAGAAAACTGCAGCTACTTATTACATATAATAATTCAAAACATGATGATATAATTAAACTAATAAACACCAACACTTAAAAACATTTTCTTCAAGTATATTTGTAAATCTCTATCTAAATTTGGTAAATATCTGTATGACCATGGACTTTAAGTTTCGACGATGCATGACCGTGGATTTTAAGTTTCGATGATGCAGTATGTATTAGTTTCTTGTTCTTTTCACAACTTACATATAAGGCCAAATCCTAGAGTTTCCTTTATTCTTAAATGAATGGCCGTACGATTTCGGGAGAAATATAAGCAACTCATACATGTTCAATCTATGTATAGATCAGAAGGTCTGAAAGCTTGAAACTGGCCAGAGAGTTTCAGAAAAAAAAAACACGAGCCACAGTATCCTTTGAATTTGTCTCGTGGTACTTTCAGTATTTGTCTTCCCTATGACGACTTGACTGTTCACATGCCCTACTTTCTTTCAGTTCATGTATGCAGTGACGTCCTCTTTGACGAATTGAACGATTGTTTACGATGGGATTAGCCGCGAAATTGACATGGTACGGGACCAATTAACCGTGATAATTAATGAACTGACCGTTTCTTGCTCCAATCTCGAATTGTAGTAGCTGCAGCCTGCAGGAGTTCAAAACCAATCAAGCCAAGTCGACGCGCGTAAAAACACACGTTTTCCTGCAGACTTGTCTAAGCGCGGTAAAATTTAATAAAGATCACCCAATAAATTCTCAACAAATTAATACAAATAAGCATTGACGTCAATTAGTTTAGTGTATTTTTCACATGGTTTGTTAATCAGTACACACAACAACCGTCGTAGCAATGTGACTGTATTATATATACTACTATGCACATGCTGCTACATTCCATAACATTAGGGTATCAACTAAAGCTATCAAATGTTTCCAGCTAGCTCTACAAGTCGTACATATGTTTGACGACTAACCGTAACTCCAAGTGGTTTATTTGTTTGCAAGAAAAGAAAAAAACAAATATGGCTCGTCCATGACTGAAGGTTCCCAATCCCGCTTACACCGGCTCGTGGCATGTGGTTAGGTTGTGAGCTGTTTTGCCCCCAATTAATGGTGCAAACTTTAATAGTTTGGCACTTTGCCGGTACAACCTGCTGCCATATCCCCAACTCAAGTATTTTCAACATTTTCCGTGTTGCTAAAGCTAATGAACAATGTCATATATGAGGAAAAAACAGCATTGATGTATTGGTGAAGTTGTAGACAAATATTGTTCTTTTTTGTTGATGCAGAGAATAGAAGTTTCCATTTAAAAAAAGAGAAGCAATAATATGCTCTCTTAATCCTAAAATGGAATCATTTTTAGCTTATAAATCTGAACAAGTATCATAGTCAGAAATTGTCAAGATTCATTAAAAAAATTCTAGGGAGTATGTAGAAGTCTCAAAATTAATACATGAAAAACAATTTTGACCACTAAGAAATAGTATATCTTTAGTTCAAAATCATTGTAAATATGAGGATGGTCTGAATACTCACCGTCTGATGAAACTGTCGCTTTGCAGAAGGCCTGAAATAGCCGAGGAGGTGCAACGTCGTAGCTTCTGGGCAGCAACAGATTCAGGCACGGACAGCTATCAACCGTCCAGATCCAGATGCATCATATCCCAGCGACGGTCTAGAAAAATATGCTAGGCAATTATAATTAGGAACCGTGAGCTCATCCTCCTACCGCTTTGCCCTTTTCTCCGTCTGCTTGTGATTGTAAAGACAAAGGAAAGGGATTTGGTGACCCAGGGAATAATTTACCGTTGAGAGGCAGCCTGACCTGACACACAAAGCATGTAGTACATGTAACACCCATCCGAAAGATGTCGCCAAATAACGGCAAAGGCTTCAGGTTGTTGGTCCACTTCTGTACAAATATATGCAACAGGACGGGACAAGGCAAACGTGCTGGCCATTTCCAGCCTTCCAGCCTTTTTGAATGCTATCGTTAGAACGTTTCAGGTGGTGAATATAGTTGGAAAAAACAATTTACGAACGCCCAGCATGGGCAAGCGCCAGTTTAGAATAAAATTTTTTTATACATAATGATTCTATTTCAGCTGAACGGAGAAATAATTCACGGCTTTTAAACATAGCACGGTGGGTGAAATTGGAAAGATGGGACCAACAAGGAGAGCTTCTCTTACCGTCCATTAGTTACCGATGAGACATTTAACTATTTACCACTCTTATAAATAGCAATTAAAAATTTACCGCTAGACCTACATATCATAGATATATGTGAATCCACGTGTTAACGTGTTATAGATTATGAGTGATAAATCCTTGATTGTTACATCTTAAAAGTGGCAAATAATTAAATGCTCTGTTACCGACCGTAGTAGTTGGGTGCGGTAACGGAAGGAAATTTATTAGGCGATATTTATTTATTTAATAAATTCTGTCCAATTTTCCTACTATTCAAAGTGATAATTAAATGGTTATCGGGCTTATACTGTCTAACACCCGTTCCGTCTTGGTGTTGGCTTATACTGTGCCAAGATCTCTCCCTCTCCCAATCGAAAATCAAATCTAAATTCTAATCATTCCAAATCAATTTTCTCAGTAAAAGTCCGTTTTGCCTCCCCCAAGTTCCTTGGGCCAAAACCCTTTCTCGGCCGACCTCTCTTCTCTTTTCCCCTCTCGTGGGCCGCGCTCGCACACCGGCTCACTCCGCCGCCGCGGCCCGTGCCCTGGACACGTGAGCCGCGCATGTGGGGCGTGTGTGTGTGAGAAGAGTGTCGTCTCTCTCTCGCCCGCTCTCTCGCCGGTGCCCTTTTGAAATTTTTGGCCGTCGCTGTTGCTTCCCGCACGCGGCGCCGCTCGTGGCCGACCACCCGATCGCCGCCACCGTCATCACTGGGCACCGACGCCGCCTTGTCCCGCGACTCTACACGCGTGCGTCCAAGAGCGAGAGCAGCCACATCTCTCCCTTACCTCCTCCTCCCTCCCTCTTTTTCCCTAAGATGGAATGGACCAAGCCCCCTTTTCTTCCCCCCTTTTCCTTTTCCCGACCACCGCCGACGTCACCGCTGCTGCCTTGGCCTCTAGCGCCGGAGAGCGCTAGCTTGCTACGCGACCCCACCGCCTATCCGCGAACTGCCTCGCCCTTCCACCGCCTTGTCACCCTATAAAACCCGCACCACTTCCCTCGTTCGGCCGCCCCTTTCCGCCGCCGAACGCCACTGCCCAAACCGTCGCCATCGCCGTTCGTCTGCCCTTGCGCGTGTCGGAGGAGCCGACGCGCTCGTGGAAGCACGAAGGGGACTCCGGGCACCGTCTTCCTCCTCTTCCTCGGCCTGAGGCTGAGACGATCACGTCCCGTGCCATCGGCCGGTCTTCACGGCGCTCTCTCCATCGCGGTACTCCCCTCTCTGTCCCTCTCCCCTTGGACCCCCCATCTAGGTGCTAGATAGCTCGCCACCGTTCCCGTACTCGTTGGCGCCCGCGCTAGCCCTGCCACCGCTCGCCATAGCTCGCCGGCCGCCACCGCCCGTTGCCGAGCCGAGCTCGCCGTCGCAGCCACTCCTTGGTGCCGCTCCGCTCAATCCGTCACTCGGAACGAGCTCCCGAGCGCGTGTAGACGCTTCCGCCGCCCGGAGTCGAGCCATCGCCGCTCCGGCGAGGAGTCCCCCTTTGCTCGCCGGCGGTAGCCGCCGTCGAAATCCGCCCTCCCCGGTGGTCCTCCGGTGAATCCAAGCCGTTGGCTCATCTTGCCCCGTCGCGACTCTCGCTCCAGTGTAATCTCCCTCCCTAGTTCCGTCGTGCAAGGTCCCGGTGAACATCGCCGCCGCCTGCCGTCGATCTACGCCACCATCGTCTTCAACCTTCCGCCGCCACCGTGGCCGCCATGTTGGTGCCACATCGCCTCCTCTCCCTCACTCGATGCACGCGGTCCACGGGAGCCGTGAGGCTGTCGCGTGGGCCCGCCACCCTCGAGTCCACCTAGCGCACCGTACCGGTACCCGGTCGACCGAACCATCTCGTCCTCCTCGCGTACGCCCGTCGCTTGTGAACCTAATCGCTGCCAGGTAGGCCCCGCTTGGGACCTCGCGCGGTGGACCGCGGTCCACCGGGCTACCTCGCGCACGCGCCGCGTGGGTCGTGCCCCATCGGCCCATCTCTCACTCGGCCTCTCCCCTCCCTGCTTGGCTCGCCTTCTCGTGCACCGGCCCGCTCCGCTCGGCACTTGATAAACCTTGAGCTCCACTCTATGCGCTCAAGGCTACGGTTGACCTGATCTTTCGGTGAGTTGATGATAACTACGATTTGGAAGAAACGTTGACGACCCGACTACAACCGTACGAGATGTTGTTGTGTTGCGTCTTAGCGATCGATACACCTCTCCGTGGGTTGTTGATCTTGCCGGTGCAAATCAACCTTATTCCTGCAAGCAAATCGAAGAAACAAGGAAGAACAAGATAAAAGCAATCTGAGTTGCAAATATGAATTGAATACAAATGATAAGTTGGGGTTCCGTAACGAGTAAACCGGCGATCTAACCGATCACGGGATTACACGGCAAAGTAGCGAAGCTAAACTTTAATCTAAATAAAACCCAAGAAACCCTAAAGGGGTACCTAACTATTTAAAGAGGTGGGAGGATGATCTAGGGGTCCCTAGGGTCATGCTCCACCAGATTGGGGCGCACCCCACATGGGCCCCACCTTGGTCGGGGTCCCACATGAAGTTACAAGCCCATAGGCCCATTATAGGTGACGCAGCACCTTGTTTCTTCAATTGTGGTGAAATGGAATTTGTAGATGAGGCTGGATCCATTAGAAAGAGGACTCCAAGAGCTTTCCATCAAGTACTCATGGGCCCAAAACAGAGCTCGTATGCATATTTGGCGGCCGTTTGAAGTCAACACTATCGCAGGTGGCCGAATTGGATTCCAGAACTTCTGCGGCTCAATCTCAATGTCTTCCAGTTGTCCTATAATGTGAGCAATGGTTTCATCAATGGTAGTCATGGTCACATCAGCCGCGTTCCGCTAAGTCCTTTGGTCACGAAGTCCATTTCACGTCCATCCTTTCTTTTCTTTTCCAAGGAATTAATAATTCCTTTTCCTTTAGACAGAAAATCGTTTAACCATAGAAAATCCATATCTCCTCGACCGTTCGTCCGTTTGACTTTGTTCAACTTCCAAAATTCCTCAAAAATCGAGATCTATCTAACGGCATGCTTAGAGGTCATTAATAGGGTTATCTTTTTGGCTGTTTTGTTGAGTCACCTCGTTTCGCATGTAGCTTCGGAGCCCGAATACTCGCAGTGTGCGGATTATGAGGAGGAAGCTCAAGGTCTCGAGCAAGGCAAGTCTCCCTTGACCATCTTGCACCTATAATTGCAAACTAAGTAATTTCTTTTCCGCAAAACTTTGCATACCTAAGTTGCACTTAAGAAGTTGGCCGCGACTTGCAATATAGTCGACGGGTCCTACCTGAATTGCTGCAATTACCCTCCATGTCATTGATTACCCTGTCGCACCTTTGTCGACTGATGTTTAGGTCTCGGAGTTCGTGCCCTCGGGCACGAACGCCGGTGACCCCTTCTCAAATTTAAAATATCCAACGCTGAGTGAAATCTATGTTTATGAAACTCTTGAAAAACCTGACTCCTGGGTCGGTGCATATGAAAGAAAATGACTTCTAAAAATCGCAGTGCGGGGGGCGTTCTGGTGGTATGGTCTTCCCTGTTCTCACACTTAAGGACCAATTCCTTTGGGATTTCATCCAAACATAACAAGTGCGACCACATGGGTGAAGTGGGACATCCCCGTTTAAGTAACTAGCTAGGCCAGGGAAGCCTTGATACCAAGGGACAAATGGATTCACCGGGGTGGTGTCAGGGAGAACCCCTAGGCTTTCTGGCACAGTATAGTCTGGGACCTAACCTGTTGTTGGTCCGGATGACCCCTCCTGTTGGCATATGGTGACCCTGTGTCGGCTTTGGAAATGCCTTGTCGCGAAAGCCTCAAAGTCACCAGAAGCGGCTGTTCTGCACGGGCTAGGTGACCCGAGTTAGTAACATCGTGTGGGTAAAGTGTACCCCCTCTGCAGAGGTTAACCAACGGTTCAAACAGCCGTGCCCACAGTCGTGGGCTGATGTGAGGTGATTTCTTAGCGTAGTTTTGTTTGACTACTGCTTGTGAAATTGCTATAATGGGCTGGGATCTCGTTGTTTTTAAAAGGTGGCTGACAGGATCAGTTGGGTCTGGGGGGGCCGCCTAAAGTGTTAGGCCGGGAGCCAACTCTTGATCAAGTTAAAGATTGATACATGCACTACTCCGGCCGGGCAGAATGCACTGTTTTGCCCGAGTCATTGAGAAGCACTATCTTAGAATCATTTGAAAAGTGTTAAACCAAAACTGTTTGCAAAAAATAAATAGCCTTTCCTTGAAGCTTGCAATAAACACATAATTCCCAAGACTTGCTGAGTACTCCCTGTACTCACCCTTGCTCTACATAAATAATCCCCCACAGTTTTTGAAGAAGAGGAGATAGATCCCGCTGACGAAGAGTTCTTCCATGAGAAGTCTGGCTTCGAGCAATTTTAGGTTTTGACCTAGTTCCCAATTCATGCTTGTGGCCTTGGGCCAGTCTTCGCTTCTGTCTTTCCCATTTGTAATGCAGTTGTGAGCTCGGGGTCTGTCCATAGCCCAACATGACTGTATGACTACTCTTAATAAAGAGACCACTGTTGCTACGATATTATATCTTCCTGTGATACCAGCACTGTTTCCTAGGATTGGTATCGGCTTACAGGTTAATTTGGAGCGTCTCGCACTAGCTCCTGTCTGGGGCTAGATCGGGGCATGACATACTACAGGGGCACGATAACCTCTACTCACTCTGTTCCAAAATATAATAATTTTTAGTACTTAGGTCATCCCCAACCCAGACTATCAAGTAGTTTCAATACTTATCATGTCATATACACTATGTATAAAAGTTATATATCAAATGGATGATGTCTTCAAATTAAATTCTCATCCAATAACGTCTCTTCTCTCTCCTTTTATCCACCTATCCCCTTGTTTACATTCTTGATTCTTGTGTAGCGATAGTTTCTTACATAAGAAATGATGTTTTCATCTTTTTACCTCTCTCATTAACTCTCTTGCCACATTAGATTTTGCTTATGTGATAGTGTATTTAATGCTATGGACACTAGAAGACATAAAATGTTAGGGATGACCTTAGGATTTGTCCCAAAATATAATAATTTTTCCACCATTCTCTTCCCAACCAATCACAACCCTCTACCATTTACTTTTCACACCTATCTTCAATTATCAACCAATCACAATATCTTCCCATTTAATTCTACCTATTTTCTTCATAACTGTGTCCAACTCTAAAACTTATTATATTCTAACTTCTCTAGTACGACAAACCCAACTAATGAGCCTACCCTGAAAGACTAAAAACGATGGATAACTAATCATGAGCCCATACTGGTTATTGGTAATTATTGTTCATATTTAAATTTGAAATTTAGTTTTCTTTCCATTATTAATGTTACTCCCTCCGTTCCAAAATAAGTGTAGCAGTGTAGTTCAATTGATCTACACGGCTGCACTCAATTGAACTGTACGACTACACTTATTTTGGGACGGAGAGAGTAGTTGCCAATCCGTACGTTGCACGAAATACTATCACTGATACTATAAAATATTAAAACTAATAATTTATTTAAATGATACTTATCTTTAGAACTATAGTTGTTTATATTAAACATAAGACTGCACAAATGGTACAACTTGCTAATTACTAGTAGTAATTTGGAATTTTAGAATTAAATTTACAAAACACTAAACTAAGAGTTCAAAATAATGATTACGGTATCATAATTATTAACTACAATTTTCAAAATTAGTAAAGTAGAGTCCACGCTATTTTCGGTTACGTGATTTATTTAATACGAACACTCCACAATATCTATGGTCACAATAATACATGAAATCAATGTGTAAGATATTTTTTGTTCAAATAGGAGCTCCTTTGGAACACTACTACACAAACGATTTTTCTGTACGAGACCCCATGATTTTTGCATACGGACCATAACTTGCCGCGTCTGGAAAAATCGATCGGCATTTCCGCATACGGCGATTTTTCCATACGGGCGTCTTAAGAAGCCGTATGCGAAAATAAAATTTGAAAATTTAAAACTAGTTTATCTCACTCATATGAACTTCAAATTGGACGATTCTTTTTCCTAAATGTTTCTAAAATCATGCTCTATCATGTTATTGTGTTGTTACTACTATTATTTTGGCCATTTTTTCTTGTGACTTTGTTTTATCAATTAAAAATTTAAATTTCAAAACATCAAATAATATTTTGAAGCAGTAAATAATTTCAGCTGAAAAAGTCATGAACATAAAAGTTGTAGAACTCATCAAGACATACAACTTTTATTTTGATCATTTCTTCATCCGACAAAGTGATAGTAATATTGTTTACAAAATTTACATATCTCTCTTATAGTTATAAAACCATATGAGAGAAATGTAAATTTTGTGAACAATATTACTATCACTTTGTCGGATGAAGAAATGATCAAAATAAAAGTTCTGGATCTTGATGAGTTATACAACTTTATTGTTGATGAATTTTTTAGTTGAAATCATTTAAAATTTGAAAATGTTGTTTGAAATTGTTATATTTTGAAATTTAAATTAAAACTGTTGAAACAAAGTCATATAGAAAAATAACCAAAACAAAAGTTGTAGATCTTGATGAGTTCTACAACTTTGTTTTTGATAACTTTTTCAAATGAGTTCATTTAGTATCATAAATTTCGATTCAAAGTTCTCATATTTCAAATTAATTTTTTCCCCTCTTATCAGTTTTTTTCACATCTTATCCTCTCCCCCCTCTCTCCCCTCTGATATTTTCCCCTCTCTCTTCCTTCACCTCTATCTCTATCTCATTCTCCCCTCTCCCTCTTTCTTTTCCTCTCCTATCTCTCTCACACCGAGCGGGAGCACCTGGAGGCGGGCGGCGCAGCCGACGAGGAGGCGGGGGGAATAGGCGTCACCGCGGCGGCAGCGACCAAGAGCGGCACCGGTGGCAGCGGGCAAGTGCCACGTCGGGGGCGGGCGTGGGCAACGGCGGCGGCCCTCCCCGCCTGGATCCGCCGGCTGCTGCCTTCCCCCGCCCCGATCTACCGGCAGCGGCCCTCCCCTGCCTGGATCCGCCGATCGCCACCCTCCCCCGCCCCGATCCGCCGGCGGTGGCCCTCCCGACGCCTCCTCGTCGTGACGGGAGGAGGACGACGTCGACGGCGATGGCGGCGACTTGAGGATGACGATGATGGCTGGAGGATGAAGATGATGGCAGCGGTGACTGGAGGATGACGACAGCGGTGACCGGAGGACGAGGACGACGGTGGGCCGGCGGCAGGGTGTATGTTTTGATTTTGTAATTTTTAGTTTCTTCGCGGGTTTTTCTTTTCGCATGCGGTTGCGCTGGCCGCATGAGAAAATCGTGATTTTTGCAGACCTTTTGTTCCATGCGGTCCGTCCAACCGTATGCGAAAATACTTTTTGGCCGTTTGCGTTTGCAAAAACGGTTTTCGTAGTAGTGGAATATCAATTAGTTGTGTTATCCCCTATGGTTTTTCAATCTCTACTCCCTCATTTATCACGCACACTCTTCACAATCTACTAAATAGCGTGATTTTGGAAAAAAATCTATAAATCCATTTTTCAATTTTCAAGCTAATTCTTAATTAATTATGTGCTAAACCATTATTTTGTTTTACGTGCCAGAGCGGAAAGTTCCTAACCATTAGAAACAAACACAACCTTAGTATTCGAAGTTATAGATAAATCGATAGATTTATTGGCCTGTGTTTCTAAAATTGTTTTTTAATATTTTGTTTGAAAAAAGGCATTCACCAGATCTTTCTCATAAGCTGTAACTGTTATTTCGACAAACCAGTGTTAGAACCCTGCCACGACTTGATCTGGGATCAGACGGTGTGCACTTGAAGCTAGAATATAATCATTCGCCGATCCGCACGCATGCACGTACGTAGTAACACCAGCCGTGCTAGAGCCTAATCCCTTGCATCCGAAGCCGCCCCAAAACCCTCACAATCATATGCAAGTACCTAACGACCTATCTGCACCAACAAACATTCGCATTGACAGCCACGAGCAATTCTTTTTCTATATATCCCCCGAGCGACTTAAGAAGAAGAATTCACCGCGAACTTGCATCGATCTGGAACCTGCCATTCCTCCGGTCCAAAAAACCCGTCATTACGAGCGTTTTTACTGCTGCTCTGATCGATCGGCTGTGCGGCCTGCGGCGAAATAAATTGGCGCAGGCAGGCAGCCACCAACCATTGGGTTCCCTGGCTCGTGCAGCTTATAGCGGACGTACTTCCTCCGTTCGAAGTTTATGAAAATAAAAAATAATTATATTAAGAGTAGATAAGTGAGAAATAGTTACACTGGTATTTGATAAAATAAAAATATTTTAGTTTTTTTTTGGTCCGTAAGAAATGGGTAAAAAATACATTTATTTTGAAACGAAGGTATTAGGGTGCGTTCGCAAGCGCTGGATGGGAACCCGCACAGTGAACACGGAAAACAGAGCGATCCATTAGCGCGTGATTAATTAAGTTTGTGCTAATTTTTTTTTAAAAATGGATTAATTTGATTTTTTTAAGCAACTTTTGTATAGAAACTTTTTGCAAAATACACACCGTTTAATAGTTTGAAAAGCATGCGTGTGGAAAACGAGAGAGAGAAGTTGGGAAGAGGGTGGAACGAACGGGGCCTTAATACGCTTCGGTCCATTTACCGCTTCCCCCTGCGTCGTTAGCTGCAGTAGTTTCAGTGGCCCGGCCAAACCACCAGCCGCTCGGTCGATTCGATCCACCGTCCGTGACGCCGCGTGCAGTACGAGTAGTAGTAGTAGTACCAGTGGTATTGCTGGTGCGTGCTACTACTACGAGGAGAGAGTACCACCAGCACTGTGGATGATGGCAACGGTGGCTGGCGTAACTAGGAGATCCACAGCTTCCGTAGCAGCAGCAGCATCAGCAGCAACAACAACACGTACTGCACAGCAGAGTTTTTTCTGAGAAAACTTTTTTCATGTTTTACATACAGCCCACCGGCGTACAGGAGTACAGGATCATGACTTCACCGATTTCACCTCGTGCTGTTGTCATGTTGTCATTGAACCATGTGTTCTCTGGAAACACAAGAAAAGCCGGATAGCTCACGAAATCTCTCCAGAAGGAACGACGCATCAGCACACACGAGCTCTGATCCTCAGAAGAAACAAACGAAGCGGTCCTGGAACGAAAAGGGAAAAAGGAAAAATCCCCCAGGCGCTATACACGAAACCTGTGACAACGCCAGCACGGGCGGCGTTTTTCCACTATTATTTTCGACCAGCTAATGGCGTCATTTTCGCCTGCCCATTCATCCACTCCCAATAATCAATCATTTCTTTTTCTTAGTTAGCAGTGGAGTGCTAATCTGTGTCGGACTCCATAACGACTACTACAAAATCTCTCCCATCAATTCTTTTGCTTATTAGCACGCCGTTAATTATTCTGTCCTCCTCTCCTCGCTTCCTCCGATTATCGATCTCCTCCACGTCTCTCGCGATATCCCTCGCGTTTCGTGGAGAGCATGTACGCCACCACCACCACTACCAAGCCACCAGGACAAACGGGAACGAGGCGTGGCGTGGGCGGCGAGTGGTGCGCGGCGACGATTATTCGGCTATATTCCGATCCGTTCCACCCCTCGGGGGGAAACCGCACGGAGAAATCCAAGTATTTTGATATTTCCACCCGCGCGCGGCAAACTACCTGGCGGCTGGCGCTCCTATTCCTTTCTTGGGCGCCTCGCGTATCGGCGTATGCAGTCGCGGTCGCGCACGTACGGCGAGCAGCGCAGAGAGGCAGCCGTGCCGTGCGACCCGCGGAATGGGATGGAGTGCATGCGATGCGATGCGCGTCGCCACGCGCGCCCGGGATGCGACCCGTTCACCCTTCCCACGCGACAGTTTTGAGCTTCTGGAGGTTTGGACCGAGCGAGCGAGCGAGCGAAGTGCAGGTGCAGTGCAGATAGCGGCGGCGCGGGCCGAGTCGCCACCTACAAGTGTAACGTGCACGGTCGCTGTCACGCAGTTTTGTCTAGTGGAGTAGTAAAGCTTGTTGGGAAATTGGGAATGATAACGGTTAGGAAGGGGGTGAAGGTTGCTTATGGTTGGAAAGGTGAAGCGCCGTGCGGCTAGCCGCTAGCGTGCGATTAGTTGGAACTTGAATGGAAGGGGGTGTGTGGTGTGCGAAAAAAGAAATCGGCAATACGAAAATGAGTAGTGCACAAAATCTAAAGTAGATGGATTATGATACAAAGATTTAGACAGGTTCAGATTCTTTCGAAAAAAATAATACCCTACTCCTATTTCGATTGTATCAGCCGAATTATGTATTAATATAACGATCTGATTGTGAATACCTCACAGAGGCATCCTGCCCTTCTTATATAGGCGGAGAAAATTGTTTTATAAGATAGAAACTTATCTCCGTACGGTTTAAGTTTCTTATATCTAACCTAAAATCATAATAGACCAGGAATACATGTCGTTCCTTGATACACAAGTAAATGTAATTTTCAAATTCTAGCCTTATACATATTCCATATACATAATTTATCCTCTGTAACTAGTCGGATAACCTAGCTGTGTGGGTATATGGTACCATAATCTCCACAGGACTTCACGGTTTTGGCAAATGGTATTGAGTCTAAAAATAGTTATACTGTGATATTGTTGTGGACCTTAGTAGTAAGTGGTAACCGTGACGATGATTTATGTATAGAATTGCCTGTTATATACTTAGGTTTCTATCAACGAATTAAATTGATAATATAATATTTAACCGGTTTATCTTACTATGTGTCTCTGCCAACTGTATTCGGAATTGCTAAAAAACATTGGACAGTTTTTTCTCCTCAATACTTTTGAGTTTCTGACCCGTTGGATTGCCTTGGGATTATTGCAGGTGGGAAAATTACAAGCGCATGCTGAAGCAAGGAGTTGAACGTTTGCGCTGCTTGCTATTAATTGTCCGGACCATTTGTTTTGTCCAATTACATTTGTATTATATACAAGTTACGTTGTAACTAAACTACAATATAATTATACCCAAATTATAATATAACTAGATTTAAAACATTTGTAAAATTTGCTGAATGTTGTATAGACACTCCTATTGTATTCATGGAAAAAAAAGCAAGGCGAGGCAAAATGGTATAGTACACAATCGAACATGTGTGAAGTAGAGGTAGTTCAACTGGTTAGATTCCTTATGGTAAAACCAATCCACCGAGGTAAAGTATTAGACTTGACACGGTTGTTCGCATTTACAACTAATTGTTATATCAATGTTAGGTGATATCACTGACGCCTATAGTGACTCCGTCGATCTTAAGATATACCGATTTAGTTTTTCCGAAGTGCTCAAAAGAGTAGAGGAGTAGAGTAAGCATGTTTGTGTTTATAGGAGTGAGTGTGCACATTTTGTGAGAAGTTACGTTTATAATGTGTTTTTAAGAAAAAAAAGACAAATGTATTTTAAGATGGGAAGTAATAACCGCATTTACAAAAATTACTAGGTTAGGCGGTTAACGTTTAATTTAGAATATCCAACGCAATATAACTCTCTCTATGTTGTGCGTATCATGTCATTAAGATCTTAAGTGGTTGTGAAGATACTCCCATACTCGGATACTCCCATTCAGGAATGTTCATCTATGGTTTTTTGAACCCACTGATAGTCGAAAGAGAGCAAGTTTAGGCTATAATTAGCATTTGAATGTATTAAGTTGATCGGGAAAGCTGGCAAATTGCATGGCTAGTTTTCAAACGGGTTCATTCTAATTATTTAAGATGAACAACCCTACTATGTGTCCAAGCTTGTCAAATGGTAAGGTTGCCATTGTAGATGCTAAGTTGACGTGCAATTTGTGATAAAGCCATCTAGCAATGTACAATTAATACGTTACAAGAATAAGTACTTGGGGTGACATGAACTATAATTTTGATTTGTTTGTTACTCGCCACATTGAAGATTTTGTAGCAACTCATCAGTCGCCAAGCGACACAATCATCTAGATGAAGCAAATTGTATGCTCTATCTAGCAATAAGACTCAAAATCAGTTCAAACCATTGGAAATTATATATGGTTCTTAATAAAATGTCTTAATGTATTCTTTCTTAAAACATCTATTTAAACATATACGCATCATACATACCTTAAGTAGTATTGGTAGCTATTGAGAGTCATCATAATATCTTGACGTTTTGCATCTATTGAGTTATGTAACGTGGTCACATAATGACATAAAACTTGACGTTTGTTGAATAATGACGTTACTATAGCTTTTTAGGTAGGAGTATCATTTAGAAAAGATCCAAAACGATAAGAAAGTTACGTCACAAAAGACAATGGTCTTCGTAAATCCTCATGTACTAGACAAGTTGTATAGATACAACTAATAGGATGGATTTTCATGTTAACGGTACATCGTCTCATTTCTTTTAGGTTATCTAAATAGGTATTAACATTTTTAGAAAAATTTGATAATATAGAATAATATAAAATATATCACTCCATTAACATACAATGATAAATTTAACTTTTACAAATTAAAAAATAAATTAAATCAAAAATAGTTAACATACATTCACAATTATATTTATTATTTTGTTACAACTTGTTGGAATTGAATTTAGATTTGTATGTTTGTAAAATGATATATTTTATATTGATTTATCCTATCTTTTTTTAAATATAATTATTTAGATAACACCTCGAATGATGAAAACACTTTTTTCAACTAATAGCCCTTAACGCATATCACAACTCTTAGTCGGATGCGAATACTAATGTCATAAGTATATCTAGTTACCACGTCTCAAAACTATAGCACTATAAGGGACTGTTTGGTATAGCTCCAACTCTTAAATTTAACTTCAGAAGTTGGGTCTGGAGTGAAGTTGTGGAGCTGCCTAAACCCAGCTCCACCTCTGTAGTTCATTTTGTGAGAGAGCTCCACCCAGCTCCACTCCCAGTTTAGGTGGAGCTGAAACTGTTTGACTGAGCTCCAGCTCTAGGAGAGATGGAGCTGAAGCTGTGCCAAACAAACCCTAAGTCTCGAGACATACTATTACTACTGCAAGAAAAATAAATGTTGAACCCAATAGTACAAAACAATTCCACAAATAAAACATGAGCCCACGCCACAAGGTTTCGCATAAACACACGGGCAGTACCCCCCATTTTGAACACATGCATGAGGCATACGACGATTTTGACCGCCAGTGTGTGCAACAACAGTGCGGATTAGCTGCTGACAGCCCAAGAGAAGGCATCGGGCGAAAGAGGAGAATCGCGATTAGCACCCGCGGGCGCGCACATAATTAGTACTCCAGCGTCATCAAAGATCGCCCCCGTTTTCCCTTTGTCCTCCATGTGATTCCTTCCGACCGGCCCGGGCGTTTCTTCTCTCCTCTTCCATTTTCCTTTCTTCTTCCCCCACCTCCCCTCCTCAACTCTCCCCTTCTCCTCTTCTTCCTTCGACGAGAGAGAGCATGATCGTGACGAGCCATTACTACTAGCTCGATTGCTCGAATCCCCCGCACTTCTCCGCCATTCGCCCGCCTCGCCTGAGGAGGCTGTCACGCACTCGCGGTGCATATATATCCGGCACCCGGATTTGGCGTTGGCGGTGAGCCGGTGAGGTTGTGAACTGTGGCGGCGGCGTAGCATGCGGCGGTGAGGGTGGAGGTGAGAGATAGAGAGCGAGAGAGAGGGAAGGATGCAGCAGGCGTCGTCGCATCAGCATCAGCATCAGCAGCATCACTATCACCACAGCGCCAAGCCTCCCGTGTCGCGGAGCTCGTCGTGGATCCGGAGGTCCCCGCCGCCGTCGCCGCCGCACAAGAAGCTGTGGGGAGGTGGCGGCGGCGGCGGCGGCGGGAGGAGCAGGTATGTGTGCCGCATCGTGCCGCTGCTCGTGCTCACCGTGTACAGCATCTTCACCGTCGTACGCATCCCCAGCTCCTCCCTCGTCGTCTCCACCGCCGATTCAGGTACTCCGCCGCGCCGGCCGTCGACTTGCTCTCGCCGCCGTCGGGGTTATTTCTTCGCCCCCCAACCGCTTTCGGTGACACTCTTGTGCTTCTCGCAGAGCGCGTGGAGCGGCGGGAGGATGTGGAGGCGTTCAAGACCCACCTGCCGTCGAACCAGAACAACCTCGAGGCCCGCGAGGAGACGCGCTCTCCGGCGTCGCTCCCCTGCTCGGCGCTCATCAACGGTGAGGAGGAGCTAATCGCTTGCTCAGCTGGATTGATTGCTGATTCATGGCGGTTTGGGGGATGGTGGTGCTAATCGGTGGTGGAATTGTGGTGCAGGTGAGGCCGGCGGCGGGCAGGCGGCGGAGAGCGCGCTGTGCTGCGACCGGAGCCACTACCGGAGCGACGTGTGCTACCTCCGCGGCGACGTGCGCACGGACCCGTCGACCTCGTCGGTGCTCCTGTACAACGCGCCCCGCGGCAGCGCGCCGGAGAAGGTGCGGCCGTACACCCGCAAGTTCGAGGGCAGCATCATGAGCACCATCGACGAGGTGACCATCGTGCCGGTGGTGGACGCCGGCAGCGGCAGCAGCAGCAACGGCACCACCGCCGGCGACGCCGCGAGCAGCAAGGACAACCTGCGGCGGCGGTGCGACGTGCGGCACCCGCCGGGCGTGCCGGCGGTGGTGTTCTCGACGGGAGGGTACACCGGGAACGTGTACCACGAGTTCAGCGACGGGCTGATCCCGCTGTTCATCACGGCGCAGCGGTTCGCCGGCGAGGTGGTGTTCGTCGTCCTCGAGTACCACTACTGGTGGCTGGGCCGCTACGGCGCCGTCCTTGAGCGCCTCACCAACTACAAGGTGGTCGACTTCCGCTACGACCGCCGCGTCCACTGCTTCTCCGAGATGATCGTCGGCCTCCGCATCCACGGCGAGCTCGTCGTCGACCCAAAGCTCATGCCCAACGGTACGCCCTCCCAAATTCCCCCAATTTCTACTCGCAATTCCATTTCCACATCGCAATCCTCCGAATTCGTTGAATCGCTTTGCGGTTATGACGTCCATTTGGTTCTTGGTTCGTTAGGAATGTACCCCACAATTCCAATTTCATCCCACGATTCCGGTCAGTAGTTTTTCGGTTAGAATTTCGGGATCCACCGGTGGTGGTGGTTGATGCAGCAGCAGCAGCAGCAGCTTGCTTCTGAAGAGGGGGAGTAGCGATGGTGAAGCGGTGAAAAGGCGTGCGAGAATGAATTCACGCTGCTGCTCCTCCTCCTCGCCGTGATCGAGAATTCGAGATCCGTGCTAATGCTGGTCGGAGAAATCATTCGTTCCTACGCCTCGAGGCATCGTGTTCACCTAGTTACTGCTACAGTTAATTACTCCCCGTTTTGTCGTGGCAGGGGCTAATTAATTTGCAGCGAACAGTTAATTTGCCTAGTTACCATTTCGTTTTCTTTTTTACCCCTAGCCGTGGTACTAGTACAGTTTGAAGTTACGGCTGGTAGGTTCGCAGAGCAGAGCGGTAGATTGCACGCGACGCCATCCTGTCCAGTGCGTTTCGTCATCCACCGCGCGCGTGCCCAGCGTCTCGCCGGTATAAAACGGCATTGGCATTTGGCAGTGGGCTTGTGCCATTGTGCGTGTGCGGCGAGTGGTGGTTTGGTTGGGGAGAAAAAGGGGGTAAAAAGGGAGGAGCTAGCGATGGTGGGTTGGATTTGTGTTACTGCGGGTCGCGGGAATCTCGCGGCGATCATGAGGCGCGGGTGAGATAATGGCGCAGATTATAATAGGCCGGTGGATGGATGGATGGATGGGTGAGCGAGCGGATTATCAAGAAAAGATGGCTTTTGCGAAAGCGCTGCGGGGAAAAGCGGGTTTGTTCCTCACAAATGCGGGGGCGACGGACGGACGCCGGTGGTCGCATCGGCCAACCAATCAAATCGGCGTCTCCACCACCACCTCCGCCGCTGCTCAACGTGCTCGTGTCCCTGCCGTTTTGGTGCTTGCTCGGAAATTAAGGGCCACTTTGGAACAAAAATGTTATATTCTCCTTGCCTTTTAAACGAAAGCCAGAATTTAAACTTTGGAACTTAATTTAGAGTTGATTTGGGTTTTTTATCCATTGACTTTTGGACCAGAGAGTAGAAGTATAAAATTTTTATCCAAAATCATTTTGATTGCTTCGTTTATTTTCAAACGGCTTATCAGCAGTGGCTCAAGCAAGCAGTAATGTGTACCTTGATTTGAATTTTGGAAATGGCTGTGCTAATCAGAATGAGTGAGTTGTTGAATCTCAATTAAGTAGTCCAACTGAGAGATTTGAAATATTTAGGTCAGATTTGGGCATCGTTTATTTAAAGGGAGTAGGAAACACAAGAGGGGCTCCACAGCAGCAGTGTACCTACCTCCATCCACTCCACGTCCAGCTTCACAAACATAGAGTTGGTTGCACAGTCCAATTAATCTGGTCGATCCGAGTTATTATAGTGTGTTCTTCCATTTATAGCCCAATGAAATCCATGTACCGGACCAGTACATAATAAATAAAGAATATAAGATAATCTCAGCTGCCGTTGCTGTAGCAGATCTTGGGCTCGCCGCAGTAAACTAGTGGCCTCCGGCATTGTAAATCACACCATTTACCGCACGTTACTCCTGCAGAGGCGAGATTAGTATATTGGTTTAGCCTGGCATAGCAAGAACAGAACGGGAGATGCTGCATCTGCATGTGCGTGGAATTGTTTTGATCGACCAAGCTTGTAGGGGCGAGGAGTGTCTGTGTTCAGAGAATCGGCTCGCCTCCGCTACATGTCGGAGGCAAGCCGTACTTCCTATATCTCAGAAAATTACAACTGGGTCCCTCCCTAGGTGCGTGTGTTTTTTGTTAATCAAAGTGAGGATTAAGATATAGAAATGGTCAGGACATTCGTTAATCGTGATGCGCTGTGTTGATGTTATACAGTTTTTTTTCAAAACTACAGTGCGTCCTTATGCTGTCCCTTCTTTGAATAGCTGTCCAGTGTTAGGATCCCCAGTTTTTTGTATGCTTGTCTGTCAGTTGTAGTGAAGCTACACAGTCCACAGGATGAGAGCCCGGCACAGCAACGGCATCTCTTTCTTTTTTCTCCATCACCTTTGTGATTGGAACTCACTAAATCCTTGTCTTCCATTTGCTGCTGCTAAGGCACTATATATGCTAGTGTGCTACAGCCTCATGAAGATAGAGTAGCCATTAATTCAACATTTTCGGTTTTTAGTAGTACTAGATTGCACGCAACATCTAGCTGAAGCGCAAGGAAATGATATGTATAGTCTCCTGCATTTTGTGTCCATAAGTCGTCGTATCTCTGATTATGATGGATAATAATATCTTTGAGAGGAAACCAGTGGACAAACGTATAGTGAACACTTTTTAGTATGAAAACCAACGTTTGTCCATGCCTAACAATGGCTCAAGTTGCGTGGGAATCCACAGCATATATTCTCCATCATAAATTTCTGCTCTTTTTTCTTTCATAATACGATAGGGAAGAGGAGCCTTTCATAAAGTGATAAGGAGATATGTCAAAAATTTTGGGCTTGACTAGGACATGTAGGGACTCGGAGGCGCCGGCCCTTTGCTGGTGTGGCTCTCTGTAGTCCGTAACGACCATGCATATAGAATGCCGTGGTGTCCTAATCAGCTGAGTGTAGTTGTTGTTTGGAGTACCAGCAATTCATTCGAGGTGATGCTATGTAGTACTAGCTCGGAGAGATGGGCATCACCCCGCTCGGCTGGTAACACGTTACTGTCAAGAGCAGCATCAAACAGGCCTCTATTTCTACGTGCCTGCTGCGATGTATTTCGATCGCTTCTACTGAGCTTGGCATGGAGGGGATGGTGACCTATATATCTTGCTGGGACCATATGCCACGCTCTGATGCAAGGAGAGAATTGGGCGGTTAGCTAACCAAAAACCGCCACAAAAGCAAACGGCCTCCGGATGCATCATCCTTTGTTTCGCCCATCAGCGATGGGTACGTGATGATGCATCTGGTCCGTGGGATGACGTTTTGTGTAGGAAAGGTCACGTTGGTATGGACCTTGTTTAAGGTAGCTAGCTGCTCGTGTAATGTAATGGCATGTGCCTTTTGTTGATCTCGCTGATGCGTGGGCCCCCGGTCATTTTCTTGAGCCCCTTGAGGGCTAGTTTTGACTTTTTCCTACGCTAATAAAGTACAGAGTGTAGAAATCTCGTCTTAAAATTATTTGTGATTGTATCGACTTTGTAAGCCGCATCTTGAAAAATGTCTTCCAAACATAGTGCACAGCTTGCATGCTGGAGATTACTTCTGGTTTTCTGGATTGTACTGTGCTATTCTGTCTCGGGATGCCGTCTAGTGTGACACTTGCTTATGTCACGGACTCACATGTGTATTTTACTAGCACAAGATAACCGTATCTAGAACTGTAGCAGTAGATGTCACGTGAGTTTTCTGGAGTGCACAGTGATACTGTGATAGTATTATGGACTAGTGGCAAATGGATTTGCATATCTTCTAGTAATAGTAAGTTCAAATCGATGGTACACTAGGCAATAACTGATTTGGTGGTGGAGGTTTACCATGTGTAGTTAATGGAATTAGTCAATAGGATGCATAGGATCGTGCACTCAGATTATTTTGATCTTGAAAATTCAATCGTTGATACTAATCTCAGAGATTAAAAAAATGAAATACAACAGAAGGCAAAGCTGGCTAAAGTAGCGCGCATAGTTGAATTGATAAAGTCCATGTGATCTGAGAAGTAAAAATCGAGTCGATGATTTAATAACTGGGAACGCCAAAGCAAAGGTTCCTGATTGACCTAAGGGTTGGAACTCTTTAATGAAAGGAGAGCTGAGAGCTTGTGATTACCACTGAAAGGTCATTGGACTACCAAAAGAAAGGCCCTCAAAAGGAAAATTTAAAAGCTCTAAGAAAAGAGGGGAAAAGAGGACATGATCATTGATGAGAGAGTTGAGCTGAGTTAGTAGTAATGATAATGGGTTTAAAGCAGGTGCAAAGTTATGGCCATGGTGTCGGTGGGTTTGAGTCGGTACAGTTTGGTGGACACAGTTTAGGGTATAAAAATGATTGATAACTCTGCACAGTTTATATCCGTAGGTTTTCTGTTTGGATCTCAATGTTTCCTTTCGCTTACTTAATTAGTGTTAGTCTGGTATGCATTGATAACCATGAAAGTATCAAAGTACTAGTATGAGGTAAGTCCCATTAGTCTTTTGCTCGTTGATATACACTGTCAGCTGGCTGCCGAATCTTCAGTGCTCGCGGGCATGCTAGTGCTATTCTTAGGCACATGATTGGTCGGCCATTGGTGCATTCTGAAAATGAAATAGCAAAAACTAGTCGAGACAGTAAATCACATTTGGTTGGCTTATAGTGTGCTGAGTGAATTACCATCCTAGAAAGAAACTAGAGTTGACATAAAAAGACAAAAAAAACAAATGTACTTAGGTATAG
Source organism: Oryza punctata (assembly GCA_000573905.2). Lineage (NCBI taxonomy): Eukaryota > Viridiplantae > Streptophyta > Magnoliopsida > Poales > Poaceae > Oryza > Oryza punctata. The sequence goes on along the minus strand of CM002492.2, from coordinate 20,763,389 downwards.
TTATCAGATATTTTTTCTGGTCCTCCTGAATTTTATGGTTCGTTACAAGTCCCAGCCTTCAAGAATTGGACAGAAACATTTGAGGGGAGCAGGAAGGTCTTTAGGAATTGTACAAAGAGTAGACTACACCAAACCACCAAAGTATACCAGCCGAGCTACCACCAGAGGCTGCGATGTGAAGCAACTTTGATCAGATCTAGCCTGCTCAGGCTGTACAACATGCTGTACAGTGAAAGGGAGAAGAGAAAGCCCTGGAGAGCAGTTGGATCCGGGGCCTTGGACCCAACCATCGTCGTGCTGGTTGGTGGTAGCTTAGGTTCACGATGGTTGTTGGTAATGGTCGCCGGAGGCTAGCTAGCTGAGCTAGCCGGGCACGCACGCAAAGGCGTGGCTAGCGTGGAGCTAGCTGGCTGGCTGGCCAAGTGAAAGAGTAGTAGCTAGCTGCTGCGCCCCGTTTGTTTGTCCTCGTTTGGGTAAAAGCCATGGAGTGATCAGTTGGTCAATCTGGGTAGGAAGAACAGTAGGGTTAACGCCATTGACGGGACCATTCCGCAGTTGCGCCGCTGGATCGCCGGACCGTCGTTGGATGCTGTTTTCCACATGCGACCGATCGATGATTGGTGTTTTGAGACACTCGTAATACTGCTTTCGTACTTGGTACACAGGATAGCTGTATAAGACTATAAGGAAGTAGGAGTACTAGCGAAGTTCATCGTCTAAGTCTGGAATTTTAGAAATTTTGGATTTACTGGTGGGTCCTCGTAGGTTGTGCGTATTGACCGAAATTTTGAATCTTTTTGAATTTATTAGGGTGGGAAAAAAATCATTTTAAGATTTTTCATTCGATGTTGTCTGAAGTTCCCGAAATTTTGGTGCGCCCGAAATGGGACGTGCCATTTTGAAATGGTAAACCCTGAATACTGTAGTACTGGTAGTGATTACTCAGAATTAATTTTGTTAGGAGTATACATTTATGGTGCAGCAAAAACTAGTGCGAGAACTCTAAAAAAATGTTGCCAATTTTCACGTGGTTTCAGGCAAGGGCATCCAGGATTTCCAGGCGTTGCTCCACCAAGGGTACAGCCGGACGCCGTCTGCGACCGCGGCGGCGGCGCAGCCGCCGGTGCCACTCGCGCTCGCGCCACCGTCGCGGCCGTGCCTCCGGCCGGACGAGCACGCGAAGGTCGCCAAGCCGAAGCTGGTCATCTTCATCCGGAAGCAGAACCGCGTCCTCCTCAACCTGCCCCACATCGTCACCGCCTGCCGCCGCGCCGGGTTCGCGCCGCACGTCATGAACCTGCGCCGCCAGACCCCTCTCCCGGCCATCCACGCCGCGCTCTCCTCCGCCGACGCCATGGTCGCCGTGCACGGCGCGGCGGTGACCCACTTCCTCTTCATGCGTCCCGGGTCGGTGCTCCTCCAGATCGTGCCCGTCGGGCTCGACTGGGCCGCCGACGCGTTCTACGGCAAGCCGGCGCAGCAGCTCGGCCTCGAGTACCTCGAGTACAAGGTAGCGCCCGAGGAGAGCTCGCTCGCCGCCGAGTACGGCGTCAACAGCACCGTCGTGCGCGACCCCTCCGTGATCAGCAGCCGCGGGTGGTGGGAGATGAAGAAGGTGTACATGGACCGGCAGAACGTCACCGTGAACGTCAAGAGGTTCGGCGAGCTGCTCCGGTCGGCGAGGCTGCACCTCAAGAATGCCACGGCGTGCGGCAAGGCCGCCGCCGCGGCGACGACGGCGGCAGCTAGGAGGTAGGGGTGCCTGCCTAAACCAAGCTCTCCGTCAATTAGGTGTTAATTAATCAATCAATCAACCAATCAAATCACAGCTGTTAATTTGCCCATGTTTTTTTTTCTGTTTAATTTTTTTTCCATTTAATTTTTCTGCTCGTTTTTGGTTGGGGGTTTGGGAGGAGTATAATTAAGAAGGGTAAAGAAAGGGAGATCCTGTAAATAGAATTGGATTTATTGGTAGGGATCGCCTCCGTGCACAGTGCATTCGTTTTCAGTTCGTGTTGTTACTAGGAGGGAGAAGAATAATTTATGGTTAGGGGTTCTCATAAATCAATCTTCTTTTGTTAGTCTATACTACTAGTTGCAAGAGCTTTTTCTCCTTTCTTCTTCTGTTTCTTTTTTCTTTCATTCTTTGGGTGTCCTGATATAAGAACAACATTCTGTAACAAGTGCAATAGAATCCAGACTCTCTTTACAGATCATATATGAATCGTCAATTTGGCGTTTCTTCTGATTACAGTGCAACTAGTTGGTGTTAAAAATGTTCACTCCAAAGCCTGAAGAGAAAGTGTACAGTACAGTGCAGCACACACATTGCGATGCAGAAAGTGTCAAAGTGACCAGGGAAAAGTAAAGGCGAGAGAGGTCCACTTGCAGAGGACGTTTATTTTGTCCATTTCCGTGTTTTACCGTCGCGGATACCGAGGCCCGAGCAGCACGTGGCAACCGCAATTTGTCGTTGGCTCGGACAGCGTGGCTGCTGCGTGTTCCGTGCAGCTGACAGGTGTAGTAGAGGAGAGGGTGTGCGAGTGGGGGACGTGAACGGCAGAGATGGCGCGGTTTACCACGGAATCTGACGATAAATCACTGTCTTTTCCGCTGCGTCCGAAATCCGCAGTGTCGGTCCTGTAGGGAAGACATGCAGGAGACAGACACTGAAAAATGCAGAAACTGTGCAAGATAACTCGAGGAAAATTGGGGTTGAATTTCCCTTGGAAAAATTCTAAACGAATGATGTCTGTTGGCCATAGTGGATATTGCACTGGAAATTCTTTGAGGAAATCACGTGCTCGCGATCTACACCATCCGTTCTACTCCACCGTTTCAAAATATAATAAATATTAATCTTTCACATATGTATAAATATTGGTTAGACATAGTTTCTGTTCCAACTTTAACTCCATATCCACTTCTTTTGAAGTTAGTGTTCAGCTAAACTTTTAATCCCAGTTAAAATAAGAGTAGAGTTGACTAGAGCACTCTTATAAAATAAACTAAAGAGATGAAAAGTTAGATTTAGGTTGCTTTTCCTAAAAAAATCATTTCCTCCTCCTTTATTTTCTCTCTTCACAAGTTGGAAATTTTCTCGCTCACAATTTCCGTCTCTTGAGCGAGATGCTGTCCAATAAAAGGGACGAGGGAAGGGTACTAGATGAGTGATTGCGGAGTCGAATGACAAAATCTGATAAGACCCGGGTGGAGGGAGGTCCGTCTGTTTAGTTTGGTGAGCTATCTAATAGATAGAAAGTATATATTTAATCCTTAATCCTCATTAGAAATCTAAAAAGGATTCAGAGAGGAGATTTGTAGACATATCTTGGATGTGCTCTAAAAATACTTGATTGTCTTCTCGAGTTGGGTAAGTTATAAGCCTGGCTAGTTGGGCCATAATGAAGTCAAATAGTAATAGGGGTATGCAGTAGTTTAGTGGTAAAAATCATATTTTACCACTAGTAAGTTATTTTATTTAAAATAAATTTTGAACTCTAAAAGTTATTATGTTTTAAGGTATAAAACTACAATATAAATATTTCTTGAGTTTTTTAAAGATTAAGGAAATGAGTGAAATTAAATGAATCGTAACAAATGATTCGTAGATATGTGAGAATAAATGAAATGTGGTTATGGTGGGTTGAGATAAAAAAAAAATGTAGGTGGAGAAGTACCTATATTCTATGTTCTAGATAAATTTTAAACATCAATATTTTGAAATTGAGGAAGTAGTAGAGAATAATGTAAATCCCTTTATATTTTGCAGCGAGTAAGGTGTACGACCTTATGTACACCAGATTTAACAGTAGTACTCTTATATTAAAATAAGTTGCAATTTGTATCAGTCTGATACAATTGAAACTTATAATGATTCTTTAAATTCCTATAATGATTCTTGAATACACAACATGTTTCATGGATATTCATTCAGCTTTTATAAAGATTAAAAAGATCTTATAATTTATGATATATTGGCATATTGTGGTGTTAAGTGAATATACGGTAAAATTGTATGCTCAACTAATATAAAGTGAAAATAGAGTTTGAAGATATGAAAGACACATAGGTACATATCACTATGGAGTACAATACACCCATACACGCATAATATTTGCGAGCATTAAAATTTACACCCTGGTAAGCGAAGTTGTGGAGTCATGTACACACTACACCACACTACGGGTACTTCCCACGGTATGCTTTACCTTGTGCTAAATGGAAATTACCCTTGAAAGTTAAGGGACACAAGAAAAAGTTCCCTTAAACCTTAGAAATCGGTCCTTAAAATATAGAAAAAGTTTTAGTAAACCTTATAAATCGGTCCTTCAAATATAAAATATTTCCAACAAAACGAGCGCAGATTACTGGTTAAGTTCCTTGTGGTAAAATCAACCCATCCGAGTTTAAGTCCTATACTTTACACATGTGTTTTCATTTATAACTAGTTTTCATTTATAGCTAATTGTTCTTTCAATGATTAATATTTACTCAACCGTAAGATGTTTATATTTTATCAATCTCAAGATATATCAGCTCAGTTATTCGAAGGTAACCACGAGTGTAGGATATACGTATGCGCATTAGGATGAGTCGAAGGTAACCACGAGTGTAGGATATACGTATGCGCATTAGAATGAGTGTGCATGTTATGAGCGTATGTTTGTACTATGTTTCTCAAAAATATAGTAAAAAATCCTTCCTTACAAACTCCGTCATTGCTTTATTTTTTCTAAAAAAACCACGAAGCTAGTTACAAAATACAGGGGCTGATCTTCAGTGTGCTTAGACTCATATAAGCCATATTTAATAGGAGCACAAAGATCTCCTTTTTTTTTACAAAGAGCCGTACAAAATACCTCCTTTGTTAATTTGTTTACACAACTACACGTACGATAGTCTTACAAACGCCAAACGGAGGAAGTATCGGAGTAACGGGAATGCCATGATTCTCCAGTCCAGATTCAATGGAAATGAATGGCAGCAGAAAAAATGGATAGAAATGCATATGCAAGCTCCGTTTGCGTCGCTGCATCTGGAGGCAGGGGTCGATGATTGTACTATGGTGACCCTTTTATTAATGGTTCTGGCCCAAACAAACACTTACCTAAATTGTTGGTTGGCGCCGACACCGTCAACACGCAGGAGCCTGAGAGCCTGAGATCGTCTCTGATGGAGTGATGATGGGCACCACAAATAATTCACAACCACTGCTCATGCAATATCACGATTTGAAGTCTCTACTTGCACTTTATTGTAGGGAGATGTACTACTTGCTCTGTGGGATCTTGTCCCGTCCCCGACACGGCCACATTTTGACAGGCTAGTTGAAGTACTCTTACTAGATCGTCACTGCATGGTCCAGGTGATAGTTCCAGCCTTTCAGAATGACCCTGGGGGTGGATCCCTGGGGGGCCTCGAACGAGATGTCGATGGCCATCTTCTCCCCCGGTATGAGGGAGAAGTAGTTGTCGGAGTAGTGGACAGGGAGGATTCTTGTGTCCTTGTAAACATCCTGACTGGATGATGGCTCAGATGTGTGCACTGAGAAATGGAGGAAAAACGCGACGCCTGAATCGGCCCCTTTCACCTCCACCGTTCTTATGTTGTCATCTGAGCTTGTGATGCTGAGGCCTCTGCGGATTTTCCCCCACAGGCCACTGCTATGTCCATCCTGGGTGGCTTCTTCTCCAGTTCTGTCGGAACCGTTTGCATCGGCTAGATTCATGGTTGATACAGAGTAAGCGTTTTCTGGTTTCTTTGATATGTTCTCTATGGACATTCTGACCTTGTATCCAGAGCCTGAGATGAAAATCTTAGAGTTGATCTTCAGTGGTATCTGTTTCTGACGATACTGTTCCAACAACTTGTAGTCTTTCCCAGGAAGATGTAGCCAATAGAAGTTCCTGGAGAGTACTTGGTTGTCTGACAGCTTAAAAAGTTTGAGAAGCAGAAAATATACATGCTTTGGGTTCTTCGTCTTAGGATATGACATCTCCATAACTTGTTGCACCTTTTTTGGTGCCACTGCTATTTTCTCAGTAACCCTGTAATACGGGGACGCGCCATCTAGATCCCATACTGAAATTTCGACAGCCACATCCCGAAGTTCATCCGCTGTAGTGTTTACCACCTAGAAAAAAGTCACTTTTCATGGGCTTATGTTGTAGAATGTGTGGTTGGGTTCAGATTTCGCAAGTTGTAGAAATGTACCTCTATGAAGTAACTATCCAAATTTAGTTGTACATGAATTGGTTCAGCAGCACAACGGCAACCATAAAACCCAGCTGTTTGATCCAGGAGATGATCATAGAACTGTCCTCGTAGTCCAGTCCATGGATTTTGTGTCTTCCAAATTAGAACCCCTGTAAACTTTGTCCACATGAAAGAAGTCCATCCTTCCAGAAGTGCTCTGTACTGAACATAATTGACCAATTGTGCCTGAAGGTTAAAAAACACAATTTAGCAATGAAACTAAAATACATATGATGCTGAAGCATAAATATCCTGGATACAAAAGGATGGTACTCCAAAATTACTTTTTCACAGAAATCGTCGAGATCACTTGGATGGCCATACAGTTCAATCTGGTCATGGACTTTCCCTGGTTTTGAGTAGGGGATGTACTTGTGGTAATCCCATATTGGATTTGGTACTTCATTTATGTACCCATCGATCCTCTTCTTAAAAATTGGAATGCTCCAACCTTCTGAGGGCATTGTTGCTCTAATTGTTGTAGCAACTGGAACCCCAACAGACCCAACTTCGGGATTAAACCCATATTTGTAGAAACTGTCCTTGAAAAAGCTCTCTGGATATTGAATCTCATATGGACCATCAGTGAAGTCACCTTTCCCATTGGCAAAACCATCCCACATTGATCCTTGGACATACACCCGAGTTCCATCAAGGTATTTACTTGGGTCAGTTGGGTCTTGTGATATATATTTTCCAGGACCTTTTGCTGTATTTTTACTTACGAACATAGGATGTAGCTTCAGATCATTCTTCAGTGCTTTGTTAATGTCAACTGGTGGGACTTGTTCATTGCCACCAACCCATAGAGCTAAGCTAGCATGATTCCTAAGTAATTTGACAGTATCTCTAGCACATAGAAGGAAGAGATCATGGTCCAAAGGACCATTTGGATTTGATATTGGAATTCCTCGTCCATCAACATCTCCAGTTATCCAGAATTCCTGCCAAACCTGCACATAATTGCTGATCCTTTAAGTATCATTTAACATGCCATAGAACCGGGGGAAATAAGTGAGGTTTGAGGGAAACAATGCCTTTGGGTGAACAATAATCAAGGATTTAACTACAATAAATCTGCCAACTAAAATATAGAAGAGCATTTAACGCTATATCTGGTTTACAAATCCATTCAAGACAATGAATTCCAACAGTGGTTATGATCAGTTCTCTGAATCCTAGGAGTAGAGAATAATTGATATTGCTTCAAGAAGGCAGCAAGTATATACATAGAAACTTGTTACTCTTCATTATGACCCATTGTATTGTAACTTGAATGAGGAAATACAGGCAATCAATTGACAAGGATGGAAGGGAAACTTAAGCGTACCATCAAACCATAGATATCACAAAAATGGTAAAAATCAGGCCTTTCTGCTAATCCACCACCCCAACAGCGAAGCATGTTAAAGTTCATATCAGCATGAAACTTGATGTCAGTCATATATCGCTTCCTTGTTAATCGAAGAAGGCCATCTGACAATATCCAGTTCCCTCCTCGGATGAAAACAGGTTCACCATTTACCTTGAAAATCCTGTAGATGAGTTATTTGGCAATAGCACTTTTTCACGAGCTCAAGTATTGTGTACTGTACTAGACACATAAAATAATCAGTTATACCTCCCACCAGTAGAACTATCAATTGTACTCTCAATCTTACGGAATCCAAAGTGATGATTCCATGTATCAGATTCACCGAATCCATTGACATCCACACCAATCTCAACATTGTATAAGGATTGCTTTCCCATGCCATTTGGCCACCACAGGTTTGGCTTATAGAAGAACAACTGCAAATATTAATACAGAACAGACTTAGCCAATTCGTGCATTTGAGCCTTTCTTGCTATATCATGACTTCCTGCTGAAAAGAATCATCAATAAACGATTGCACAAGGCAAATGTGTTTACAACAAGTTTCGTGCGCCTTTAAGAAAGGGAACTATGCAAAATTGTTTTAGCAATATTGGATATTGTCCAAGGTAGGACATTAGCCATGGGATGTACTTCCTGACCTAATAAGGAAAAAGTACAGAATGTGCTCCTCTGATGCAAACTAGTTAGTTGAGAGGAATTTTTTTTAGAAATAATATGATTTTAATGGAAAATCGCAAAAATATAGATCGGTTAGGCGAAATCGCAAGTTTAGCACCCTGTCGAACAACCGTAGTTCGATAGGGGTACCTGTGGAACAATATCAGTTCGACATGTGCCTGTCGAACTGTGGCAGTTCGACAGGGTAGTTGGTCCCAAAAACAAAATAAAAGAAGTACACAAACAGCAACGCTACAGTCATTTGCAAGGCATATCGAACTGCCCATGTTCGATACCCCTGCATGAACAGTAGCGCTACAGTGATTTGCAAAGGCATGTCGAACTGCCTATGTTCGATACCCCTGTATGAACAGTGCGCTACAGTGATTATTCCTTTTTTTGAAATTTTTACCACCTGTCGAACTGCGGCAGTTCGATAGGTACCCTGTCGAACCGTGGCTGTTCGACAGGGTGCTAAACTTGCGATTTCGCCTAACCGACCTATATTTTTGCGATTTTCCATTAAAATCATATTATTTCTAAAAAAAACCCTAGTTGAGAGCTTGTTCACTGTTTTTAGTAAATACCTCTTAAAGACCAAAATATGTAGTATCAATTAGAAGGAAGCAAATAAATTGAAAATAGACATGACTCCAAACAAAGAAACACAGTAGTACCACCGTTATTCATCAGGTGAATCCCTTTAATGCTCTGAAAATCCATTGAATTGCAAAATTTATTTATGTCCCATAAAATTCTTTTGTAGATTAGTGGGTATTACATCCTGGAGGAATTTACACGCTCAGAATAGAGGCATCAATTAGAAGAAAGCTAACAAATTGAAAACTGCCACGGTTACAAACTAAGCAACACATTAGTACAATAACTATTCATCAGGTGAATCCCTTTAATGCTCAGAGAGTCCATCGGCAAAATTTCTTTATATTCCACAAAATTATTTATAAGTTGATGGGTATTACATCCTGGAGGAATTTACACACTCAGAATAGAGGAGTCTTACTATTTTTTTTGCTAATTTGTTAACAGATGGCATCCGCTCAGTACTAAACAAAAATCTTTAGCTAGTCAACTATGTTTTTCTGAGATAGCTAATTTTTAGTGTATCAGCATCTTCAAGATCAAATACAATGAGCAATACTGAATAATAACTGGTAAGTGCTAAATGTTATAATCTGAAAATTCATGGCAAGAAAAGAAATACAAAAATACGAAACTGAAGCAAATTTCCCATTTGCAAGTGAAAAAATAGCTGTTAATTACAATGTGTATCATCTCTATTGCTAGCTCAGATAAGCAGTTGGCAACAAGATTGAGAACAATTACATGATTTATCCACCTAGGACAAATTGATTGGCTGAACACAGTACAATAGTGCATCATAGCTATGATCGAAATTAGAAATTCTAAAAAGGTAATGCCTGAGTTAAAACTAAACAGAGTAATGTCTGAGTTTCTTAAGAAAAGGAAACTCACAGGAGGAATAGTGTACTCTAGAACTGAGTTAGGAGGAACTGATATCTCATAACTCTGTAGATGTTCCACCAGGCAAATGTTCCCCTCAAGTTCAGTTGAAACTTGAATTTTCAATTTACAATTTGAAAGCCATGAACTTCTGTTCTCCAACTGAAGCGTGCAGTGCAGATATGACCTCTTAAAATCATCATAAAAAGTTGAAACTAGGTGGGGGTCCATTATCCTCACAGGCTGCATAAGAAGTATGTAATACACATAAGCACCATCACTGACTCAACAACAACAGAACTCATATATTCAACAATCAAAGAATTCATGCAAATAAAGTAAGTAGAAAAAAACTAATAAGAGAATGCGGGGTGGAAGAACTCACCCCAGTTACGGATATTGATACTTCATCCCAGATACCAGTGTTTCGATCCCTAGGATGCCAAAAAAGAAATATCAATAAATGTTACAGTTTCAAATTGCTTTTAAGAACCATCAGATTGGTGCTAAAAAAGGAAATGGTAGCATAGGTCATTCTTGTCATAGGTAGCATTTTCTAGAAGAAACTATAGTAGGTAGTTGTTTGGAACAATTTATCAAATGTTACAGCAAAACAAGACATCGGATACTGTTGGTATCTAGCAGTAATCTTCACTATATAGATTATGATCTTTGCTGAAAACTGAAATAATTTTAAAATACTTTTTTCACTCAATCTTTGTAATGACGATCTAAGATGATCACTGATCAATGGGTCATGCAACTAAGATCAGAATTTAAGTGAGTTGAGGAAAGTAAGGCAGATCTTTGTAATGACGATCTAAGATGATCACTGATCAATGGGTCATGCAACTAAGATCAGAATTTAAGTGAGTTGAGGAAAGTAAGGCCTACATTAATGCAAAAATTATTCAGTTGTGACACCTAAATTGTTGTACTGCATCGGTCTTTGATAATAATAAACTTTGATAATGATCAAAACAGGCCTTTGAAAACTTCAGTACAAAGGCCTTTCTAGATTTGAACTTTGAAGCCAATCTTTAGCAGAAAAAATATGCCCTATCTTCAGAAATAAAAATTTAAAAAATTCATATATCAACTGGACAAATACTTCATTGTATAAGCTAGATACTTCTACCCATAACACACGGCGACCATCAAAGTCTTGGGCATGTTTGGTTTGCTTCCTGTAATTTTAGCACCGAATAGAGGCTTTGTATCCGAATAGCACTCAAACAGTGTATTTAAGAATCTTAACATTATGTTGGACAAAATATGCTGGTTCAAACATACCCAGCATACTATGAGCATATTGAGCATGTTTGGTTAAACATATGCCCACTGGCATGTATGCTTCCAATATTGTCCCTTGGCTATGAGATATTAAATCAATAATAAAAGAAACAAATATGCTGCATCATGTGTTATGATAGATCACATAACCCAGTGGAAACACTCCATGTGAACCAGTTATAACACCATGCTAACATACAGTCCGCACTTAAGGCATTTGGCATTTTGAAATTTTCACAAATTTGAACGCCTGCCAATTTCTTTTCGCAAATGTGAACACCTATCAATTTCTAAGATATAGAGTCATAGAAAACAATCAAGGCATCCGAAGAGAACCAAATGGAACAAAGCAATGTGTTTAAAGGAAAAAAAAATAGAAAGCACTAAAGCAGTAACAACTACCTTATTGGGCACATCCAGTCCCATCCTTCAACATACTGAGTAGCAACATCCTTCCCAATCTGAAACAGACCAATTTGAAAGGTGTGACCATTCATATGCCACGAGTTTTCGTTTCCAGCAGTACTATTTCCATTTTAAAGAAGAATACTGGAGAGCGTAATTTTCTATTAATACAACTATATAACCACGACTCATTGATACCACTTGAGTCTTGACAATGATCTCTTAAAATCGTAATTTCTTGGTCTGTTTGGGTATAAACTACACTAGATTGCATGATTCAATTCCCATTTCTGAAAGGAGGTCAAGAGTTATGACTCCTTGAAGTGAGAGCCTAGTTACAAAGAACAAAATATGTAAAGCATATCATAAAGTCATTGCGATATGTGTTATAAACTACACTAGATTACACTATGGATTACGGAATGTTCACTTGCAAGCAAGTGCAACTGACTAGCTATTGACTTATTGTAATCTGCAGAGCAATATGTGTAAAGCATGTTCTAAAGTCATTGCAATACCAAAAATGAACATTTTAGACACACATATTACAAAGAACAAAATGCACTGGTGGTCCGTTGACATGTTGAAGCAAAATGGAACTAGTTACGTCTATTATTTAGAGACTTAACTCCTGTGAAACTATAAAAAGAAACACATGGGTGCAAGTTCAAGCTTTGCTTGAATAAGGGGGAAATGGCAATGGAAATCTTGGTAGTTAGGATGAAGTACTCTACTTTCACAGCATTAGAAATACCATTAGAGATATCAAAGACATCTGACTAACCTCATGATCACCACCCTGACCTCCCTGAGGAGGAATTGCACCAGGATGATCAGGAGGATGAACAAGAACAGCGAGCAGATTGTTACCATCCGGATGAAGAACATCAGTAATATCGAGGGCGTGCCTTCGGAACATTCCTTTTGGAAGTACCTCTTTGTGCCCATTCAAATACACTTCAGCTGAATAGTTTATTCCACGAAAGTTTAAACTCACATGCTGGTGTCCGGCCTACAGATGAAACATTAAAATAAAAGGTTCAATGTGTCAGCAACTTAGCACAAGAACTACACCCCAATGCAGTATAGTGCTATAGTGTCCTCATTCCTGCAAGAGTCAAATGCCACATACATAAGAACAGTTCCAGTGGTTGACAATCATTAAAGCCAATAGTTGGAAAAGGGACAAAAGCAAGCAGACTCAATAGTACTGCTGCAGTATGGCTTTATGGAAAGCTTCAGTACAATAGGACCTAAATGCAACGTGGGTCGATTGAACACGCAATGTTATTTAGATCACAAGGATTTGATCGATAAAGCTACGGAACATTTATTACCCAATCACCTCGATATACAGGAGTATTCAGACTAGCTTCATGTTTCTTCAATACACTATACGAAGTGATATTGCAAAAGGATGAACTGTGACGCAATGCAGCAGAAAAAATCCATCGATAGACACAGTCTAGCTCAACAGCAGGCAGCTCAAACTCTTCCCTTGGAAGTAGCCGCTGTGGCCCCCCACAAAAAGTCTAAACACTGCAGTACAACTGTCCTGCATGATGAACTTCCCCAAGCAACAAATTGCTTTTCAATTGTAAGTAGACAGCTTGACTGTGCGTAATTAACAACTCACTGTACCGCATGCTACAGTACAGGCATTGTCGAAGGAACAGATGAATTAACAGCTGGTGCACGGAAAAATCATTGCGTGACAGCGTGTGATTGCGTACCGGAGCGCACTGGAAGGTGGTGAAAAACCAGAAGGTGTAGTGCCCCCTGCCGGATTTGGCGATGTCGATGATCGACTCGTTGTTGAGGCCGTAGAAGGGGTCGGGGATCAGCTTGTTCTTCAGCAGCGTCCCCAGCACGCTGCATCATCATCCAACAGAAACGGGGTCAGCTAAGCCGCTAAAGCGGCGGATCGGAGCACGCGAGGGATAAACAAAAACCTGCAATTATTCTAATGGCGAATCACACGCAACAGCAACGGATAAACCACCACACGGAGGCGCAACCGAGTAAATCCCCCCCCCCCCCCTCCCCCCCATGAAATTGGAGCTACTGTGAGTGGTAGAAACGTAGAATTGTCGCGGGGAAGGAGGGTGAGGGGATCGGAGAGGAGAGGAGAGGCGGAGAGACGTACGTGCCGGGGACGGCGGCGTGCATCCAGGGGGCCGTCGGTTCCGGGTCGGCGGCGGGTGGCGGGTCGGTGGTGGTGAGCTGCTCGCCGGTGAGGGCCACCTCGGTGGAGCGCGCGGCGAGCCAGCCCGTGTCGAGCACCCGCTTCCCCACTTTGGCCGCCGCCGCCATCTCCGCTCCGATCGCTAGGACGCCGCCTATCTACGAATTTCTGGGAGGAGTCCACGCTGCCGATGGCTTGCGTTGGCGAGTGGGTTTTGGAGCTCGCGCATTTCCGGTTGAGTGCACTCCGGCGACGGGTTTTTGGTTTGGAAGGTTGCGAGTGCAGGAGTGGGCCAACGCATCGTCACGGGGCGCCGCGCGGGGAGCGCCGTGTCGCGGAGGCAGTGAGACACGGTTGCATCATGCTCGATATGCCGATGTGGGGTAGGGGTGGGGGTGGGCAGCGGCGACGGCCGATCTCGTGGGTGTGCCGCGTGCGCCGTGCGCGGCTTGGGATCGGAGGGGTCGGAGTACCTTATCCGGCTCGGTCTGTAGCTCACATTTTGTTTATCCGCCACCTCGATGGGTTAGGTTTTCTTTATCGTAGTTTACTTTTAACATAGGTTTTTAAATAGTTAAGAACTCATTCATAAAATGTTTATATGTAGTACTTGTTTTTTTTATCTGAAGAGGTATACGGCTTGTAATCGTATTAGCCCAATAATAAAAATGTTTGTGAATGGTTTTTATGATATTTTTGTCCGGGAGATGGGAGAAAAAAGTTATCCAATTAAAAATTACAATGTCATGGTTTATCACAATCATATCTGCTTTGGGTAGCAAAGAATAATATACCTTTATATCTCCTTCCAGACAAATGGTGAATTGCTGATGCGATGGTATTTTGTTCACACCGGTCTGATCATGTTTCCTATGATCCTTTCTACCATTACTGTGTCGAGTAACACCGGTCTGATGTGAAGCTTCGCCTAACACAGTGACACTTGTGTTTGATTGCTATGAAACATTTATACCACGTAGCATTACTCTTATCTAACAAGAAAAGTACTATGGGAGGGGATCCACTGATATTACATCTCCTATGATATTTTTTATTGAACGCACAAAAAATTTGCACGTCGGTATATTATAAGAAAATAGGGTTGTAATTACACAATGCAAAGGCCAAACCGGCCATTGCCGGGTTATAGGAAGGGACTGCGTAGGGTGAAAAACTACGAAGAAAAACTGAAAGTTGTTGATCCTATATAGAGGGAGAAAGGCGTGGAGGGGTTCCCCTAAGCTCTCCCCAGACATAGCGGCACTAGCTAAGGATCAGAGACGACCCTTCTAAAGGACGAACTCCAGAACCACTCAGACCAGGGAAAGGGAGGAATCGAAAACTCTGGTGTTCCACTATCTTCCACAACTGCTAGAAAACCAGGAGGACCAGGGCATCGAAGCCCTTGCGAAGATGCTTTGGCAGGCTGGCCCTAGCTAGCAGGCGGCCACCAAACCTGAAGGGAGCAGCCATAGGAAGGAGTGAGCCTAGACCAGGCGGGAGGACAAGATGTGGTGCTAGACTTAGCGTGCCAACACATAGTCGAAGAGGATGTGGTTCGCTGTTTCAAGCTCTTGGGCGCAAAAAGGACAGGTCGAGTGGCTGCAGATGCCGCGCTTTTGCAGAAGATCTCCCATAACATGGTCACTGATATATGAGCTGATGAGCGATGGAGTTCATATGTCAGCGACCATGTTCCTTTGATTTCATGTTAGAGGATCTCAATCTGTACATATGTATTATGGTACTTCCTTTGTCCCATAATATAGTGTATTTCTCCTTCAATTTATCCTAATATGTAGTGTATTTTGAGTTCGCAGGAACTGAACGATAACAGACATCAAGTCTATTCTATCAATGTTCTTGTTGTGTCCTCTTGGGAGTGTTCATAACAGATGTTTGTAAGCGCTGGGTGATTTAAATTTATATTTTTAAATTGTGATGTGTAAATGGCGATTAAAAAAAGTGCATGGTAGTGGTGGCAATTAAGTCTCACGCTGATGTACTTTCTCAGGTCCTCTCCAGGAAGACTGATATATGAGGTACGAGAATATCTTCTCTAAATCAGGGTGCTATCTCTGAGACTTGCATCATTACTAGTTTTGACACCCTTAAAAATCCCCAGTGTAACACACACTAAATATCTAGTTAGTTTATCACCAATTGTTTACTCATCAGTTTGATGGGTAATAGAGCCCCTAGGTGCAGCTGGAACAAACTTGAGACAAATGATACAATCTGGTGTCGGTTCTATTGAGTTGCATGCATTGATTATGTCAACTCAAAAGCTTAAGTATTGAGAAAAGACGGATATTGAGTTGTATGTATTGATTAGTTTAATTAAAAACTTAAGCTGATAAAAAAATTCACTTATACTCTTAACACTTTCATCTGTGTTACCATGAGAGCTGTTCTTTTCAGATTATGGCTACTAGATTATGGCATGCATGTTTCCAAAGCTTCTAAAAGGTGTGGGTTTTTAAGAAACAATTCTTCGTCAGGCGTTTGTTGGAAAACTTTTTAAAGCAAACTTTTCAACTCTCTAATATTGAATTTATTTATTTGTGCTCTTAAACAATTGTCAAAAACTCAATTTAATCCATCATTCATTTTGTATGGACACTTTTAAACATGTCCAAAGAGCATTTTTTATGACTGTAGTGGAAAAAGAATAAGTGTCATATATACTCACTTACTCCCATTTTAAAATTTTCCATAATGCAACTCTGATCCATAATTTGACATGACCTCAATTGTTACAGCTGATAGGGCCCATAGATTGCACCAAGTCACCAACCAACTACTGTTCAACAAATTGTCCACTCATATATGGCATATAGCACAGGAGAATATGCAGTTCTATATGGGCGATTGTCGAGCTTTTTGTATGCGTTTTATTGACCTTTATAAGTTTAGCAGCCCAAAACACAAGGCCCTGAAACATATGCGATGAAAAGACTCCTAAATTAATTCTAAAATTCGAAATTAGCTGCACTTGGATATGAACTTGGAAGAAACTACTCCTACATCCCCACAAGTACGACATGTACGGTAAGCTGTCATTTTAACTCGAAGATTGCTTAGCGACGACACCCTGCAGTTCACATGCACTCTACAAGGGTTACAATACTTAAAGCACGATATATTCCTAGTGTTTTTTTTCCTTCAGGATTACTTAGCGACAACCCCTTGCAGTCCATTAGCATTGCCAAGTACGTACTACTAATTTAGTATTTTTTTTAAAAAAACTGCCAAGTACCAGTAGTAAAATGTACTACTACTAAGTAGAGCTAGATCTACATGATCTCCAAAATATTGCCCTCCTAATCCCATGTGCAAGGAGTGACACTGATGTTTAACGTTTCTTTAATGCGCGAATGATGAATCAGGCAGATCATTCCAGCCCATTTCGATCCACATTCCTCCATAAAGAAAACTCCGATCCCAGCGAACTCCGCTCACCTCTCCTCCTCCTCCGTCGTTTCGTTGCGTTTCTCCCCCACCGCGAGCGACCACGAGCTCCCACCAACCGCTCCACCTACTGGGACACCACCACACGCACACACCACACCACTGGACTGTGGAGTAACGCACACTCCAGCTCGCGCTCGCTCTCGCTCTCGCCGCGACCGACCGACACCGCGCGCGGCCGCCGCGCCCTCGCCTCAGAGATCCCCTCCCCCCGTTTTTCTCCCCCTCCCGCGCGGATCGCGACTCCCCACCCCACCTGTCGGCGCGCGCACCCACCGCCACCGCGCGCCACCAAATCTCGCCTCGCGGCGCCCCAAATCCCCAACCGAAGCCGCGCGCACTCCACCCCCCCGACCCAGATCTCAACCCCACACGGCTACACGCATTCGCGCCGTCGTCGAGGATGCTCGTGCAGGACCGCGTCTCGCCGCACGCGGCCGTGGCGGGTGGCGGGGGCGGGGGGCAGAAGACGCCCACGTCGCCGCGGGGCGCGCCGGGGGCGGACAGGCGGCACCCGCGGCCGTTCGCGAAGAACCTCGACTTCGCATCGTGGGCGTCGGAGCACTCCTCCAAGCTGCTGCTGCTGCTCTTCGTGCTGGCGTCCGCCGCGGCGGTGTTCCTCCTCCGGGGCGCCGCGCCCGACGCCGCGGCGCTCCTCTGCCTCGACCGCTCCCGCTCGTCCTCGTCGGCCGCGGGGGGCCCTACGAGGCTTCCCTACCCGGATGTCAAGTGGTCCGCCGTGCCGCCGCTGGCGATCGCGGCGGGGACGCCGTTCGCGTCGTTCCGCGCGGAGAGGTGGATCGTGGTCTCCGTCTCGTCCCCGCCCACCGCCGCGCTCGGCGCGCTCGCCCGCGTCAAGGGGTGGCAGCTCCTCGCCGTCGGCAACTCCCACACGCCCTCCGGTTGGGAGCTCAAGGGCGCCATCTTCCTCTCCCTCGAGCTCCAGGCGCAGCTCGGCTACCGCTCCGTCGACTTCCTCCCCTACGCGTCCCACGTCCGCAAGACGGCCGGCTACCTCTTCGCCATCCAGCACGGGGCCAAGGTGATCTTCGACGCCGACGACCGCGCCGAGGTCCCCGGCAACGATCTGGGCAAGCATTTCGATGTCGATTTGGGATCTGGGGTCACCAACCACCCGGTGCTGCTGCAGTACAGCCACGCAGATCCCAACAGGACGGTGGTGAATCCCTACGTGCACTTTGGGCAGCGTTCCGTGTGGCCGCGGGGGCTGCCGCTGGATAAGGTTGGGGAAGTGGCTCACGAGGTGTTCTACACTGAGGTGTTCAGTGGCCGGCAATTCATTCAGCAAGGGCTCTCAGATGGATTGCCGGATGTGGATGCTGTGTTCTACTTCACTAGGAAGCCACCAACTGCAGCGTTTGATCTGAAGTTTGATGCAGAGGCTCCGAAGGTGGCACTGCCACAGGGCACGATGGCGCCGGTGAATTCGTTCAACACATTGTTCCACACGCCAGCTTTCTGGGGTCTCATGATGCCAGTGTCAGTGAGCTCGATGGCGTCAGATGTGATCCGTGGCTACTGGGCGCAACGGATCTTGTGGGAGATTGGTGGGTATGTGGCTTTCTATCCACCTACTATTTACCGGAAGGACCATATTCAGGCGTATCCGTTCGCTGAGGAGAAGGATCTGCATGTTAATGTGGGTCGGTTGATCAAGTTTCTGAATGAGTGGAGGTCAAACAAGAGAACTCTGTTCGAGAGGATTCTTGATTTGAGCTATGCCATGGCTGAGGAAGGGTTCTGGACAGAGCAGGATGTGAGATTAATGGCTGCCTGGCTGCAGGACCTTCTTGCAGTGGGTTACCGGCAGCCTAGGCTCATGTCATTGGAAATTGATAGGCAGCGGGCAACCATTGGAGAGGGTGACATGAAGGAATTTGTACCCAAGAAGCTGCCATCTGTGCACTTGGGGGTTGATGAGATTGGTACAGTGAACTATGAAATTGGAAACCTGATTAAGTGGAGAAAGAACTTTGGAAATGTTGTGTTGATCATGCATGTTAGCGGGCCTGTGGATCGCACGGCACTCGAGTGGAGGCTGCTATATGGACGGATTTTCAAGACGGTTATCATACTAGCTGAACAGAGCAACACGGAGCTTGCTGTTGAGCACTGTGCGCTGTCACATGCATACAAGTGAGTGGTTATTACCCCTCCACCCCAATAACTCTTGTTAACTCTGATCTTCACTCGATGTGAAAAATAACTTTATAGTGGTTAATTTAGGATCTATTTTTATTTGCATAGTCCGGCTTATTTTTCACAGATCAATTTCACCTTAATTTATCGACCGGTTCATCTTGAAAGCTGCCAGCTAGTTACTTAAGGTTGCAAATAATTGCAATCCATTTTTTTACTTAAACAAATGAGTATGGAAGCATTTATTTGCAGGTTTGCATTTTATAACCATATGCACATTCTGAACATATTCTCTGGACTTTGTTAAATAATCCAATATGAAATTCATTAATGACAATATCATTTATGCTAATGTCAAATACAGTTAGGACTGTAATAGCGGGATTTTATATTGATGATTGCATCCAGGCTATATGTAAATGACCACATTGCTTGAAGTAATTAAAGTCATTGCTATTATATCATTATACATCCAAGCACTAGAAAATTCCTGCTCATATTAAGTTGAACTTAGCCTTTGTTTTTTTCGTTTAGAGATGACTCAAAATTTTCACTCTTAAAATTACATTGAATGCTGGCTGTTTATAGTCATTATATATGTGCTGCTGTCTTGGCAATGAATAACCATTTTTGTCTCAACAACGAACAATGAGCATCAATATGATGTTACTGCCTCCAAGACTGCCATTGTTGCAGCTGAGCTGGTTATAATGATTTTGACCAATAAGTGTGTCTTTACTGTAAGGGCTAAATAGAAATGCACACTAAGTTTATTGTTTCTGTAGGATGGAGCTTAGCATAAAAGTACTTTACAATATTTGATAGTTGATTATCAATCAGAGATTCAGAATTCATTAGCCACATGTTCCGTAATGTGGTATATTTAGTATGAAACATGATAAGATGAATATAGTGGTCCACCAGGAATTCAACGAAAAAAAGGACTAACTATAGTTACCATTTTCTATTTCATTTTGCATGTATCAAACTGTTAGTTTGCAACTTGTAATTGCCTTAACATATTTTTGATGTTTGTCATGATTATAGCTGACTAATAGTGTTGTGAATTTGAACTTTGTTTCATGTGCTAATTGTTTCGCCAATATTGTGTGACTTAATTAGGTTTCTGCCCAAGGTGTTTGCGAGATACAGTGGTGCTGATGGATTTCTCTTCCTGCAAGACCACATGATTCTTAACTACTGGAACCTGCTGCAAGCTGACAAGGAAAAACTTTGGATAACCAACAAGGTTTGTATACTTCATGTATGTGCCATTAATCAATTCACATGATACATTATTATCCATAACATACTTTCTCATACTGCAGATTGCGCATTCTTGGGTTACTGTTCCATTGGAGAACAACAAAGAGGAATGGTTTGTAAAGCAAGGATCAATGGTTAAGCAGGTCATTGGCAGTTCCCCAGTTCATTTCCAGACAAACTATAAAGAAAGCATGGGTGAAGATAAGATTGCATTCTGTGGCAGTGAGCTTTTTTACATACCACGTCAGTTTGTTGAGGATTTTAGTGATCTTGTGGGGCTTGTCGGCGATTTGGAATTGCACCATAAAATTGCCGTCCCGATGTTCTTCCTAGCGATGGACTCGCCTCAAAATTTTGACTCTGATGCTCTGGCTGGAACAGTGTTCAGGAGCAACTTGGTGGGCAATGAGACTTTCTCAAGTATTTATACAGCTCAAGCGCCTGCTGTTTTCCCAGTGAAAGTACAGAACGAGATTGATTTTATAAAGCTTATTCGGGTTATGTCCACGGGAGACCCTCTTCTAATGGAGTTGGTATAAACACATATTCTGTAGTTGGAACGAAACTTCATCCTTGTGACAGTGTGGACAGAGTAGACAGCCATAGATTTCTGTTTTCAGGGGGTTCTCCATTGTTGTAATTTCATTTATTCTGTTTATTTTGTAGCTTTTTTTTTTCCTCTGCTGTTGTATATTGTTGTATCAATAGTGACATTGTTACTTAGGATCATCTTGGTCCAGCTGCCCTAGTGAAGGAAAGGACAGCTAAGAGTTTACTGAGAAGAGTGTCACCACGGTCGGCTGTTTTGCGAGGTTTCAGGGGTTGCCTTCAGGGAGATCCACCACCATATTGAGGGATACAATTTGTTGTACCCTTCAAATTTGAAATATTTGATAAATGGAAAATCATATATACCCTTTCAAAGGACTAATTGTGTTTTAAAAGACAGCATATGCTGATGAAAGTTGGCTTTTGTTTGGGACAAAAGTTGTCAATAGTTCGGGCTGAAGTCACTGAACTATTTGCCATTTCTATATGTTGCCTTTAACCTTCTGGATATGAGATTTTATTGGTAGCTCCTTTGACTGAGCTGTACTTGTCCACCAATTAGGTTGTTCTATGAAATGATCAATTCCTCAGCATGCATTCTATGTGCATTACTAGATGTTCTGTAAAAAAGATAATAAAGCTATTTCCATTTTCATCACATAAATATTAGGAAAATGCCCATTGTTTTCTACAGCATTTGAGGAATCCCTTCCTTCCAACAAGGCCTTAATTCAGGCCAAAGTTTAGCCTTTCTGAAGCCTGGCCCTGTTCCAACGCTGGACCAATGCTCAGCCTTTCTGTACTGCTCCTCTGCTCCAACCTTTCGGCCTTTTTCTAGCGGAAAGATATTTCTTGCAGAGATAATCTCTACTTGGCACTAAGATGGCTTTTTGAAAGACATTTTCAAGGTCTTGATTTCCTTTTTGACTGATGATCATGGTTGTATTTTTTACGCTATAATGACAAAATCTTAATAAATTTGCAAATGTTACATTAGCATGCCTTGAAATTCTCATATCGGAGTCTATGAAAAGTAAGAAAATTTGTAAAAAAAAAGAAGCAATAATCTACCTGTACCTTTTCTAATAACAAAAAGGGGTGAAAAATGTTTTCAAAATAATTTTGAAGACAAAACAAATTAACGCATTGATCCTATGGAAGAGACCAAGTACTCCCTCTGTTTTTCATTAACTTTTAGTATTAATTACTACACTTTTTTTAAATAACTGTCAGCACTTTTCTTTGACTACAAATTACTTATAAATGATTAGACTACGACCGAAAGTTTTATGGTTATGTTTATGTTTAAGATGCAATTAGCAAGAAAAAACTTGTTTAGTGGCTCGGTTTAAAATTTCTTTTAGAATTAAAATTTTTCAATTTTGAACAAAAGTTGGTTTCACTCTAGCTCTGCCGCTCGACTCGGCTCATTAGTTTTAACTCCAAAAATAGTTTGAAATGCCAAAAGAAATTGTAATAAACTATGGCAACGAAGCAGAGCCCACTCTGATAATATAGCACCTTTTAAGTGTGTGTATTTTTTTTAAAAAAAAAGAGACAAGGGGCCAAAGTTTCAGAATGAATAGTTCCGATGTCAGTTATTTAGAACCAGACGTATAATCTAATGAAAAAAATACAAAATTTTGTTTAGAAATCTATGAACAAAAGGATTTTTAACTGTTCTTATTATGAATATATTTCTGATAGTCCCAATCTAAGACATCCATAAGTTATCAATTGTGCTAGTATGAGAAAGTTGGAGGTGTTTGCTTGATTCTTTGCCAAATTTGTCAAAACTAGAATTCGGCAATATGAAAAGGGGGTAACGAACAAGATGGAAAAGTGGATGGGTTATGAGACAAAAGATTTAGACAGGTTCAGGCCTTCACGAATAAGTAATACCCTACTCCTGTTTCGGGGATTTGAGTCTTCGAACTGTGTATTGATCTAACGATGTCGTAATGCTTATGCCCGCATAGAGCACCCTATCCTCCTTATATAACCGGAGAGAGAGTTTACAAGATAAGATTTAACTTCTTACGGTTTAAATCTCCTATAACTAATTTACAATCTTAACAAACCAGGACTACATGCCGTGCCTTGATAAATAAGTCAACGTAATACCTAAGTCCTAGTATTATACATATTCTATATACATAGTATATCCACTATAATCAGTCGGATAACTAGATTTGTGGGTATGTGGTACCCATAATCTCCACAGTAGCCCCTGAGACCTTCACAGTCGACGAAATAATTTTCTCCCGAGTTAAAACAATAATCACCGAGTGCTTCAATCATCTCTGCCATAGTCTCCCGAGTGCATTACCAAATCACAAGGCTGTGAAGGGCTGAAAAACTTTCAAAAATATTCTCAGGTGCATTGACTAGATGCACCTAATTAGGTGTAGCCCCTGACTATGTGATTAGCTGAACAAACTAAACATAATAATAATAATATATGCAGCATTAACCCCCGAGCAAACATGACTCAAGTGTTTAAACCAATTGCTTTGTAAATATGATGTGAACAACCTAAAATTGGTGGCATCAAGAATTTTCATAAAAAAAACAACTATAAAAAGTTTATATGTTATGAATAAAGAAATTTCCAAAATATCAAGCTCATGTCATGTACGCATTATCTAAACAGATGTATTTTAGCCCCTAAGAATCCATGACTTCACCATATTTGGAAAAAATAAGGCATTTGTGGTATTAATTCCGAGTAAACAAACTCATAAAGAATTTACCAACCGCCAAAAATGACCAAAATATTTAATGAGCCAAAGCTATAATACTTGGTCTTTATATAAAAATACTCACTTACGTGGTAAAAACTTACTACACCCACTCCTAAAAAGTTGAGTCACAATAATAATTTTATAAATATCAAACGTCAGCGACATATTCTTTTTTGCTCATCACAAAAAAGCTTAAGCCCCGAGAGACATATGTCAGACTTTTTCCAATCTCATGGGCTGAACATATCCAACAGTTCTCGGCCCAGTTTCCAAACAGGAAATCAAGGTAACCGTTAAATCTCTCGCCTCTTCGTCTGCCTCACAAAAATCCCCAATCTCGCACAGTACTTCCTGCTAGGGTTCCAAATCCTTGCGCACACAACCTCCAAACCTCTGCTCCCCCATCAGATCTTCCAGCAGATAACCTCTATTCGCTTCTCGCTCCAATCGCTCCCAAAAAAGCTTCCCCAATCCGTTCGAATCCATCCCCACACTCATGGCTGGAGAGAGAAAAATCCCCTTCGAACAGTGGGCAAGATCTGATATCAAGGAAACAACTCTTTTGGAGATGGTTAAGGATGGCGTTCTCCCGTCCAAGGAAATCATCGGGTGGCGCCCCGCTTTCAGCGAAGACTTCCCAACTCCAGATACTAGCGAAATCGTGGTATTCACTCCATTTTTTTATTCCGGTTTCGCTCTTCCAACTTGTTCTTTCTTCCGTGGTCTTCTTGCGTTTTATGAAATCCAAATCTTTCACTTGAATCCGAACTCGATACTTCATATAGCCAATTTTATCCATCTCTGTGAAGCCTTTCTTGGAATCCAACCCCATTTCGCTTTGTTCCGCCGCATATTCTATCTCAAACCCCAACCTGACAAGAACAATCCTTGCGTTGTCGGTGGATCTGGGTTTCAGTTGCGCGGAACCCTTACCCAAAAATATTTCTCTCTTCCATTCAAAACTTCAAACAAAGGTTGGCATTCTAATTGGTTCTATGTATCCAATCCAACCCCTTGTCTTCTCGACTTTGTCGGTCTTCCTCTTGTTCCCTAAGAAAACTGGAGAAACTTTCCAGTCGGCGATGAACTTGCCCAGGCAAACGAATTACTCCTTTGCCTAATGGAAATCAAGCAACAAGGCCACCAAGGAGAACAAGTCACTCGACATTTCATCAAATGCCGACTGGCTCCCATCAAAGAGAGAAGCAAGCCGGCGTATGAGTACGAGGGTCAGTCGGACCCAAGCCACGAAGATCCAAACTCCATCGACTATAAAGTCATGTGCAACCGCATGTATAAAGTCTTCTTCTCTAGAATCGCCGTCGTCTATGGACACAAGCTCTCAGTCACTCCATACGGCTTGATGCGGCCACCTCCAGCGGTAAGTAACTTTCAACTTAACTGTGAATTACTAATACCAAGTCAAATATTTTAACAATCTTTCCAAAATCTGTTCGCTAGGAAAATCGGCGCTTTTCTTCCAGACCTCCAACGCCTGTTCCTAAGGAATCTACAACGAAGAAAACTCAGCCTTCTGGCGGTCCCACCATCAACCCGACTGCTAAGAGCAAATGGGCTGCCGAAGAAGACAATCCAAAGCAAAAGATGAAATGGAGAAAACTGGTCAATAGTGACTCCGATGATGACGAAGTAAATGAGCAACAAGCCAGCGCTACGCCAGCTCCGACCAAGTCTCCTGTTACTCGGCCGGCTCGCAAATTCCGCAAATCCTCGAGGTATTATCTAATCTCCAGATTTTTCATACTTATACCATCTCATTATCAATTAGAAGGCCGAAAATATCAAGGATCCCATACGCCAAATGCAGAAAACCACAAGATATTGACCTGAGTGGCAAGGATAAAACTCCATCTGTCATCGCTCCGTCCGAGTCGAAGTCTGAGCCCCCGACTGGAAGCCAGTCGGAGAAAATTGCCACTGCTCCAGAAATCGAACCCCCGGTCGAGACTCAGTCGGGCAAAGGAGATCCCAAAATATCTGTCCAAGACCCGCTTCCGGGAGATCATCAAGAAGGGGATAAAGAAAAACCAACAAGCTCTACACCGCCAAGCATTGAAGAGTCAAGTCCCGTCGGCCAGTCGACTATCCAGGCACAAGCTCCATCTTCTAAACGCCCCAAAATTATATCAGGTAAGTCTCTTACTCCACTTTAAGCCCACATTCATACGTCATCTCAATAACTTGAAATCTTGTGAACTAGACCCTTTAATCAATGAAAAAGAAGAAGAAATCCTCAGGATTAAGTCAACCGAGGACTCTCTTCCCCCAACCAAACTTCAATGCGGGACAAAGACAACACTTTGCAGGGTGTGGTAATAAACCGTCAAAAAGAAGATGAAGAACTCCACATGCTGATTAAGAGTCTAAATGAATCCACTCAGCTAGTCAACGTAAGTCCCTCTCCCTTTATCCTTATCATTTGCCTCGGTTGCTTGCTAAATTAAGTCACTCCTCAGAGAATCCATCTTTGGAATAAAGCCAAGACCAATGCATTGGAGAAACTCGTGCCGCACCTTGGAACCCTTGAAAAGGTCAAGGCCGAGTTGAAACAAGTTCGAGAAGATGCTCAAAATAAGGAGAGAGAATTGAAAGAGTAGATCAGCCAGCTTATGGACGTCAGCTTTAACCACAGGGGCACAATCGGAGGTAATCATCGTCTCTATACATATTTATGGTCTTAAACTATCCCAGCAAACTCATCTGTCTTCTTGCATCTCAAACAACAAAAATTGAGTCCCTGACTGCCCAGTTAAAAAAGCTTGAAGAGACCAATGCCCAGCTTGCAACCGACAAAATGAAAGTTGAAGTAGCTCATGAAGGTACAGTTCCGTCTCTCCTACTTGCAAATGATTTTGCCATACTTACTCGGGTACTGACTTTAACTCCTGAAGATGCAGATCACAAGCTAAAAACTAAGGCTCAGTTTGATGTCTTCACCGAGCGAGTGAAGAGGGCAGAAAGCGTCCGGGATGATATAGCTAACACCGCCGCTCCGATCTTGAATGCAATATATCAAAATGGACTCGGCTCTAGCCATGAAGACGCTGTTCAGATCTTCGAAGAACTTCCGACTACTCCAGCAAAGTATTTCAATAACATTAAAGATGCGGCTGCAATAGGTGCAAGCCAAGCTTTAGCCACAATGAAATCTTTATATCCTCGAATTGATGTTGAGGCTACTGGGGATGGCTTTGCTGATGGGACCACATACGAAGAAGCCCTTGAATTGATCAACCAAGCGCAAGACCCAGCCGAGAAAATTGCCTCTGATGTATTAGAAAACTTTCAGTCTTGAACTTCTATTTCCATGTATAAGTTGTCTGTGAAGCACTTGATTCTTTGTATAGTGACTTATTTATGCCATGCACTAAGTTGTAAATCTAGTTTTAAATTTCTAAAAACTTCTCTCCGACTATTTCAAGCCTAAAGCTCGTCACAGCCATTGAAAAATTTTTAGTCCTCATCCACTAGATCTAAACTTAAACAAGGTCAATGATAAATCACATGAACAAATTAGTATCATATTCCATTATTATTGATAGCCCCCGGCTGACTACTCAAAAGAAAATATTGAGTCGGTAGTCAGAAGGAGAAAATTACAACAGAATCTCTAAGTGTAAAAACGACGAAGATGTTCTATGTTCCATGAGTTGTCTACGATTGTTCCGTCTTCACATTTTAGTCGGTAGGCTCTCGGCCGAGTGACTTCCGCTATGATAAATGGCCCTTCCCACAAAGGTGACAATTTGTGCCTATCTTTGGTCATCTGAATCTTCCGAAGAACCATGTCACCGACTATGAAAGCACGTGATCTTACATTGCGATTGTGATAGCATCGTAGACCTTGTAGATATCTAGCCGACTGAATGAGTGCTGCTTCCCTGGCTTCTTCCAGTCGGGTCAGATCGTCAACTCTGTCATGCTCCTAGCGTTCATCATTGAAATTGCGGACACGGAGGGACTCGAACTCCATTTCACTCGGCAACATAGCTTCTGCGCCATATACCAAGAAGAAGGGTGACTGGCCCGTAGCGCGACTCGGAGTAGTACGCAATGAGCACAAAACTGAGGGTAACTCTTCTGTCCACCGACTGGTGTACGGATGCAGTCTATCGAACACTCGAGTCTTAATTCCTTGGATTACCATGCCATTTGCGCGCTCGACTTGTCCATTACTCATGGGGTGAGCTACCGAAGCATAACAGATCTTGATACCAAAGTCTTCACAAAAGTCTTTGAACACTCCTCCTGTGAGTTGGGTTCCATTATTGGTGATGATTCGATTAGGCACACCGAAGCGATGCACGATGTTGATGAAAAAGTCGCGTGCTTTATCCGCGGTGATGGTCGCCACTGGTTTTGCCTCGATCCACTTGGAAAATTTGTCCACCGCTACAAAAAGATGTGTGTATCTGCCTTGTGCCCTTTTGAAAGGACCTACCATATCCAATCCCCAGACTGCAAAAGGCCAAGAAAGGGGAATAGTCTGCAATTCTTGGGCTGGCAGGTGGGTCTGTTTGGCGAAAAATTGACAGTCTTCACAAGTACGGACAATTTTATCCGCATCGCTGACTGCTGTGGGCCAGAAGAAACCCTTCGGTACGCCTTTCCGACCAGCGTTCGTGCTGCCGCGTGGTTGCCACACACTCTCGAGTGGATATCCTTTAGGAGCTGTATGCCTTCCTCAAGAGAAATACTTCTTTGCAATATTCCAGACGGACTTTTCTTGTATAATTCTTCCTCTACGAGAGCATAAGTCTTGCAACGGCGATGAACACGCTCGGCCTCGTTTTTATCGGGAGGCAACTCCTGATGCTTCAAATATTTGATGAAATGTGTCCTCCAGTCGGTGTCGAGCAGTAAAACTTGTTTTCCAGCTCCTTTTTCCGGAGTTGAGTTATTTGAAACAGTAGGCTGGTAAAGGTACTCTACAAAGACATCTGAAGGGGTTGTTTCCCTTTTTATCCGAAGTTAGCCAGTCGGTCGGCTGCCTCATTGTTGTGTCGGAGAACGTGGGTTAGCTCCAACCCTTCAGTCGGTGTCGAGCAGTAAAACTTGTTTTCCAGCTCCTTTTTCCGGAGTTGAGTTATTTGAAACAGTAGGCTAGTAAAGGTACTCTACAAAGACATCTGAAGGGGTTGTTTCCCTTTTTATCCGAAGTTAGCCAGTCGGTCGGCCGCCTCATTGTTGTGTCGGAGAACGTGGGTTAGCTCCAACCCTTCAAATTTTTCTTCCAATTTACGGACCTCTTGTCGATAAGCGGCCATCTTGTCGTCGAGGCCTGACCAATCCTTCATTACCTGGTTAACCACAAGTTGAGAATCTCCTGGAACTACTAAGCATCGTATCCCTAGGGACACAGCGAGCCGCAATCCGTGTAGAAGAGCTTCATACTCGGCTACATTATGTGACGCTGAAAGATGGATCCAGATAACATAGGTCAGGCATTCTCTAGTCGTGGAGATCTAGACGACTCCTGCCCCAGCCCCAGAAATTCTCTTTGACCCATCGAAGTGCATCGTCCAGTATTCCATCTTCTCCGCAGGCACCTCTTCTTGGCACTCGGTCCATTCGGCGACGAAGTCGGCAAGCACCTGGGACTATACAGAAACTCGGGGCTTGAAAGTGATTTCCAAAGCCATCAACTCTAAGGCTCACTTGGCGATGCGGCCTGTAACTTCCATATTCGGAGAATATTGTTGAGTGGAAACGATGTGACCACCGTGACTAGGTGGCCCTGAAAATAGTGGGCCGGCTTCCTGACAGTGATTAGGACTCCGTATAATAGCTTTTGCACTTGGGGATAGCGGGTTTTGGAGTCGGTGAGAACTTCGCTTGCAAAATAAATCGGCCGCTGAACTTTCTGAGTGCGGTCTTCTTCTTCGAGTTCGACAACCAGGACTGTGCTCACTACTTTTGAAGTCGCCGATACATAAAGTAGCAGCGGCTCCTGTGGTAGTGGTGAAGCTAGGACCGGCCGAGTTGTCAGAAAGGTCTTGAAGTCTTCGAATGCTTTTTGAGCTGCCGGGGTCCACTGAAAATCATCGTTCTTCTTGAGCAACTTAAAGAAGGGCATCTCACGCTCTCCAAGCCTTGAAACGAACCTGCTAAGAGCAGCCATACACCCGGTAAGCTTTTGGACATCTTTCTGAGAACTCGGGGCCTTCATCTTTAAGATAGCATTGATTTTCTCCGGTTGGCTTCGATGCCCCTATGAGACACCATGAAGCCGAGTAATTTCCCTGACAATACTCCGAAGGTGCATTTCTCAAGATTTAACTTCATTCTGAAAGTGCGTATGTTTGCGAAAGTCTCCTGTAGGTCTTCTATCAAGTTGTACTTCTGCTTGGTCTTGATGACAACATCGTCGACGTAAGCCTCCACGTTGCGTCCGAGTTGCGTTGCGAGGTACCGTTGGATCATGCGTTGGTAGGTAGCCCCTGCGTTCTTCAATCCGAAGGGCATGGTGATATAGCAATATGCTCCGAATGGGGTGATGAACGAAGCCTTCAAGCAGTCGGATTCCTTCAGGCTGATTTGGTAATATCCCGAGTAGCAGTCAAGAAAACTGAGCAACTTGCATCCGACTGTTGAATCTACTACTTGATTTATGCAGGGTAAGCCGAAAGGATCTTTGGGACAAGCCTTATTTAAATCTGTGTAGTCGACGCACATGCGCCATTGTCCTGTCTTCTTGCGAACCAGAACCGGGTTTGCGAGCCAGTCGGGATGATAAACTTCCTTGATGAAGCCTGCCGCAAGTAGCTTGGTTAATTCTTCTTTGATAGCATCTCTTCTGTCTTGTGGAAATCGGCGGAGTCATTGCTTGATAGGTTTGGCGTCTTCTTTAACATTTAAGGAGTGCTCAATCACCTCTCTAGGAATACCAGGCATATCAGATGGTTTCCACAAAAAATATCTTTATTAGCTCGAAGAAAGGTGATGAGCGCGCTTTCCTATTTGCTATCTAACTCAGCAGCTATTACAGCAGTTTTAGAAGGATCAGAGGAATCTAAAGGAATTTTCTTGGGCTTGGCGTCGCCTTCTCCAGTCTTGGCCGCCTTCTTGGCATGGATCTCGCCTTCTTGTGATGTAGATGCTGCCAGCCGGATCTCCTGTTGGCTGACTGATCTCTCACGAGATTGTGCCAACTCACAGCTCTCCTTGTCGCAGGTGAGAGCCTGCTTGACGTCGCTGCACAGGGATATGACTCCACGTGGTCCAGGCATCTTCATCATCATGTCGGTGTAGTGGAGTATAGCCATGAACTTGGCTAGTGTCGAGCGCCTGAGGATGGCGTGATAGGCCATTGTTGGTGACCAAATTTGGAAATTCAAGTATCGGAGATAAGGATAGAATCAAAGAGAATTCAAGAGATTAGATCGTATCGGAAACAGAGTGAGAATTGGATGTAGTCCGAATCGGCTGCAGACAGGATCAGCAGAATCAGAGTCGGACAGGGTTAGCCGATTGAGCCGATTTTGGAAATACAACTCGGTACACGTCATCGGGTTGGGTTGGAGTGCTTCATACGGATTGCCATGCACGGATAGAGTCCTGGAGAGGCAATTGTATATATTAATTAGGATATTTTATGTAATTTCCTTATAGATATTCCCGGTAAGATTCCGCCTAAGGGACTTGCTTGTTAGTTGGATTTGTATTAGGTTAATATGAGTCGTGTCCGTGATGGACAATGTTTGTATTTTCGGGTATAAATATAATCCCGAGGTCCTGTAAATAATAACAACACACGTTCAATCAATCTCGACGCATCGCCACCTTTATTTTCTACTTTTCGACAAGTTTGTGCTTTCGAGTCGTGCTGCATCAATTTGATCTTCGACAAAAAGGTATATCTTGTTATGGCGGCTTACATTATCAGGGCTAGTGCTTACATCTTTATGACACTCTAGTTCTATCTTGTAAACTTCCGAGTTATCATATATGTTATATAATTTAGATCGACAATGTAATCTACTTGCATCGGCTGGATTCTTCTTAGGGTTTCGTCGATATTGGCTAGATTATTTTGTTGGTTTAGATTATATAATGTATCCACCATCCTGAAAAAACAACCATCAACTTGATTCTCTAGATGTCATGCTTCTCTTTATACTTAATGCTGCATTGGTTAAGTCCAACCTATTAAGTCGTATTTAGAATCATGATATCTAGCCTATCTTATAGTTGTTAATAAGGATAGTATCGGGGTTTCAACCGATCTTACCTAGCATAGATGTTTTACATTGTCTTATGCTTTGTTTAATGTTCTATATCTGCCCCTTACATCAGGATCTAATCTAATGTAAATATATTGAACTTGATACCAATCTAATTGGTTATAGTTAAATATATTTACTACTAGAGAATATCCTAGTATAAGGTTGTATCGGAGCTATAGCCGATACATGCTTAAATCTAGATATCGGCTATGACATGAGTTTATATAACCTTTATTTCATGTTACATTAGACATGGGCAATTTATACTGTCTCGGTTCAGTCCGATCTATCCCAATTGCTTACTTCTAAAGAAACATTGATGTATTGATTATGTAACATTGATCTCTACAGCCGATATACTAGTTTTAGGGGTTAGTATCATCAATGACTATACCTTACAGCCGATTCATGCTTTATTGCATCGGCTAGGTTACATACGATATGAAATCGGCTGTCCGGCCGATGGACTATCACTAATATTCTTTGTATATTTCTTCTTGTTGATTGCAGGATCAAATCAACTGGGACGCCCTTGAACCTAAAGAACTAATTTTGGACCTGCACTAGAGCAAAGCAAATCTCTCAGGCCAGTGTGTGTTTTTTACATCAACAGCCATGTCGAAGTCGGCAACCTCGAAGTTGATATTCTCCGTGCGGAAATTCTCCTTAATTCCAAAAGCCGGGAGAGTGTTTTGGTCGAGTAGTGTGGAAGATAATCCTGGGATAACTCCGTGGAAAGGGGTAGTGCTCGGCTTCATCTCGGAACACGGGATCTGCATCTCATCTAGGGTCTTGGCGAAGAGAATGTTGAGTGTGCTGCCTCCATCGATAAGGGTGCGCTTGAGCTTGACGTTGTGGACGACTGGGTCTAGTACCATGGGGTACTGCCCCGGGTGGACCACTCGGTTGGGATGATCCGAGCGGTCGAACTTGATGGGGACCTCCGACCATCGCAGGTATTGGGGGACTGCAGGTTGTGCCGCGTTGACCTCTCTGTCGGTGAGTTTCTGCTTTCTCTTTGACTTATAAGCAAGCGGTCCTCCGAAGATATGATTTAGCTCGCTTCTGGGATCTTGGTAAGCCCCTTGGCTTGGCTCATCGTCGTTCTTCTTTTGTGCAGAGGTTCCTTCTCCTTCAGTCGGCTTCTTGATTTGAGCGGCGTATCTTTCTGCAAACTTCTTGTAGATGAAACAATCTTTGGCCGCGTGTCCCTTGTTAGGATGGTGCGTGCAGGGGCCGTTCATTATTCTCTCGTAGGTGGTAACTCGGGGTCATTGGCTTTGGTGGTTTGAAGTTGTAGCAACCAGGTCCTCAAGCTTACGCTTGCGATCCTTGTGCTTTCCACCACTCCCACTGGCTCCCGATGTACCGTCATTGTCCTTCTTCTTGGAACTCCAACCTCCTGCCGACTGCCTTGAGGCCTTGACTGCCTCATCTGACTTGGCGTATTCATTTTCCCTTTCGAACATCTGCTTGACTGTCTTTGGAGGTTTGCGGCTGAATTTTCCAATCAATAGGTCGTTGCAAAGCCCTTGTGTAAATGCGGCGATGATGTTGTCGTCGGTGACGTCAGAAATCTTATTGCGCTTCTCGGAGAAGCGCCTTATGTACTCATGCAGGGTTTCATCCGGCTTCTGCACGATGTTATATAGCTCGAAGTGTGTCCCAGGATTCTCAAAAGTGCCCTAGAAGTTGGCGATGAAATGGTCGTGAAGCTCGCTCCAGGAACCAATAGTGCCTTGTGGTAACCCGGCGAGCTAGTTTCTGGCCGAGTCGGTCAATGCCACCGGCAAATAATTCGCCATGGCCTTGCTGTCTCCTCCTACTGCACGAATTGTGAGTGTGTAGACGGTCAACCACGACTCAGGGTCGGTTTTGTCGTCATACTTCTTGATGCCAGTCGGCTTAAAGCCAGTCGGCCAATTCACTCGACGCAGGTCGCTGGTGAAAGTTGGGATCCCTTCGCAATCTTCGTCGTCTTGTATGACGATGCCTCTTTCTCTACGCCGCTGGTTAAGGGTGTCCCTGAGGTCGATTGAAGCCCTGGGGGGACTGTGATAGTCGGAGTGCATCCTGCGATCTCTGGCATGATATGACGGTCGGGCAAAGTGGCCCATGGGTGATTGAGCCGACTGCTCTCCATTTCATATTCGGTGAGACAAGAAAAGGCCTCCGCTGTTGTGGTCGGCGCGTGAATTGGTCTTGCTTCTGCCGTCTCTCATTCTTGAGGGAGGTGGGCGGCTGCCACCTGGAGCTCTTGATGTGGACTCGCTGGTTCGCCGACTTGCGCCGGCAGTCGGGACAATTGTCGCGACAAGTGTCTTGACTTGATTCATCAGCGGAGTGACATAAGGTAGAGCTATGCCGAGTAGCGCGTCGAGGAGGGTGACTGCCCCGACAACATTTTGTTGTGGTGTAAGGAATACGTTGGTGTTGTCAACAACAGTTTGCCCAATGAGATTTCTTGCCTTGCGTCCAGCCACAGCCAGATCTCTGTTTCTGCGATCTTCTTCTTGCCTACACCTCCTATCTTCGTCTTCTCTGCGTAGGCGATCTTGCTTTGCTTGCGCTTGTTGCTCCTGGTCCAGTCTGGCTCTGTCTTGATCCAATCTGATGCGTTCTTGATCCAATCTGATCCGTTCTTGCTGAACTCCAACTCGAGCTGCCTCCTCTGCTTGCAGCCTTGCGGCTACTTCAGCATCGGTCTTGTTGTTTGCCATGAAGACTCCGTTGAAGACCGGGGTGTAGTCATCGTCGAAGTCAGAGCCATCTCCAATCTCGGCGTCGGGTGGATTGCCGTGAACGCTTTCCTCCGAAGAACTGGCATAGGCGGCGAGCTCGGTGGTGGAGCAGGATCCGAGTGGTGGGAGTACGACGTTAACCTCCCTGATGGTAGATCCAATCTTGAATGGGCTCGGATCGGATCTCAGCCCACGAGGGGATGGCGACCCTGACCCAGGAACCGTGAGCAGATCTGGTGGTAACTGCATGACGATTGTCGGGTACGCTTGTTCGTCTTGAGGTGGTGTTGACGTAGGATGTGAAGTCGGTGTAGATGCTTTCCCTGAGTGGTTTGAAGCCATCTTACGGGAAAATATCTTGGCGCTGGTCCTGGCCGCATTAGGCAAGCCTAGCGGCCAAGAGATGTTGTGTCCTCCCGACTAGTTGGATGCCGATTCGAGAAGAGAGATCTTGCCGAAGTTGTCAGTGATGAAGTCGAGGCTACCAAAACGGTACGCCTGCCCCGGAGGAAGGCGTAGTTGTCGATGCCTGATGACGATCCCATCTCACTTGATCGGCGATGAACTTGACGCTTCCCCTACCTGGCGCGCCAACTGTCGAAACTAGAATTCGGCAATATGAAAAGAGGGTAGCGAACAAGATGAAAAAGTGGATGGGTTATGAGACAAAGGATTTAGACAGGTTCAAGCCTTCACGAAGAAGTAATACCCTACTCCTGTTTTGGGGATTTGAGTCTCCGAATTGTGTATTGATCTGACGATCTCGTAATACTTATGCCCGCATAGAGCACCCTGTCCTCCTTATATAACCGGAGAGAGAGGGTTTATAAGATAAGATTTAACTCCTTACGGTTTACATCTTCTATAACTAATTTACAATCTTAACAAACCAGGACTACAGGCCGTGCCTTGATAAACAAGTCAACGTAATACCTAAGTCCTAGTATTATACATATTCTATATACATAGTATATCCCCTATAACCAGTCGGATAACTAGATCTGTGGGTATGTGGTACTCATAGTCTCCACAAAACTCAACAACGCCAAGTAATTCACATTGCTACAAAAGCTCACACACATTTAGAGTTGTTTGGTTTATAGCCAAACTCAGCCAAGCAAAAAAAAATGGCAATTCCAAATATTAGTATTTTTCAAGGTTCACAATCTCGATATCAGATCAAAATCCGGTCACGAGCGGTATCATTGGATTTCATGGAATATGTTGATAAACCGATAAAAACCAATGGAATCCAGATAGATTTTATCAAAAAAAATCATTTTGAATTTTTTTTATTAACTTGACCAAAAACCGTATGGTTTGTGTTTTTGACACTGTCTAGAAAGTCAGGATTTTGCAAAATTCGAATCGGTTTCACTGGAATTGTGAACCCCGGTATTTTCATGTTATTTAGCTTGGTTGAATGCCAGAATACAACTTTGGTAGAAAACAAAAACAAAGTCCTAGCTATTTTTTTTGTCAACAACCAATTATTGCCATTATCAAACACTTTTGCCATTGACAGGACTAGGAATTGCAAAGAACCAAACAAGCCCCAGTATGTAAGAAAAAAAACATTGCCAAATTAATTGGCTTGGCTAAATTTGGCACATGGCATCCCATGGGTAGCAAATCAAAGATTCTTTTTTTTTTCTTCAAATTTTTGGCATCCCTTTTAGTAGCAAACAAAGTATAACAATCCGAGCTTGTTTTGTCAAACATTTTGGCAGTAATCCAAACAAACACCTTTGAAGGTAGATAAGGGGTATTAAAACAATAAAACTTATCAATTTACAGTCCGAAAGTAGGTAAGAGGACAGAAGTAAACTTATTTTGGGACAAAGAGTATAGGCTAAATATTAATTTATTTTGTGACAGGGGTATAACTCCTTGTTCATCCTCACGTCCCTCTCAATATCACTCCCTCAGTAAATGCATACAGGCTACATAGGGGATGAAAATGATCATGGAAAATTCTGGATCGACCGAGCATCGTTTCCGTATAAGGGGTACCATTTCTAGCCTTTAACCTTTGTGGCTATATATACATTTTATTTTTCTAATTTCTTTCTACATCGTATTAATATTAACATTGAGTAGTTTAAATGATAGATATGATCAATTACTGACCGATCGAGCGTCATTTCCGAAGAGATGCTACCATTTTCACCCTACAACATCTATGTTTACTAAGTGTGTTGAGTGAGTAAAATTAACTAGGACAACATGATACCGTGACACCATGACTTAAATAAGGTATATAAACGTGCATGTAAAATCATATGGTACATTATATTTTCTTTTTCTTGGTGCTGCAGGTTTTTTTCCATCACAGGAAACAACCCAGCTGATATATCATAATCAGAAATATACAGAATACACCCTTATCTAGAAGTTGCCACTTGAGAAACAGCACAATCCATTGTGTGATATGCATGTTATGGACAGAACAAAACTTCAATTGAAAGTCACTAACACTAAGTATACATTTCTACAAAACACTGTATAACACAACTAGGTACACACTAAATTCACCATAGGATTTTGGCATCCATATAGCATATATATAGTGTACCAAAGGATAGATAGGGACAACTATTTAGGGCTTATTCAGTTCATAGGATTTCCAAATCATAGGAATAAAAAAAAGTAAAAGATTAGGATGTTACATGCACTCTGTTTCTTAATTAGGAGTTTTTCTAAGAGCTCTTACTTCATGATAAGAATCCAATGAAATAAGGTTGTAAACCTACAATCCTTAGATCTCTTGATTCTCATGTCTTCCCATCTTCTACACCTAGCGTAGCGTGTTTCGACTTCTAGTATATAGGAAAAGCCAGTAGTCGACGTCAATTACTGGTTGAACCTCGAAATCTCTTCGAAGTTGCATATATGTCGACGTAAAAGTTTTAGGGCTTGTTCAGAACGGAGGGATTTCATACAAGTGTACACTAGAGGTTCAGTCGATATGATCTTTATGTACGCCCGGTGGGTCAATATGTTCTGCTAGGAGCCGCTGTTGACACATGAACCAAAAAGGAGTTTTCGGATTGTAGCCGAGTGTACATGAACCTACGGGGTCGCACACTTAACGAGCCGAAATAAGGGGATTGGATGGAGATCCAATATGTGCTCAATTCGGATAAGGATCCGAGTAGGACTCCTATGTGCCTCGAAGGCCTAACTATGGATCATATATATTCTTGAGGTGATGTGACTGGTGACAAGCTTGAGAAACCCTAGCCATCACTCCTTCCTAAGCCAAACCCTAACCGCACGTGGGCGCTAGCACGTCCGCGCGTGGCGTTCCATCCCTGGATATGTGGATACCGGTAGAGGTGCCGCTGGTTTGCGGTGTTGATCGGTGTGGGAGCACAACGAGGCGAACGCACGAGGAGGAGAAGGTCGGGTTGTTGCGATCGACTACTTCCTCTACATCGACGTGCGCTACGTCACCGACATTCCTTCAGCTTCTTAGCACATACTTCCGTTGTACAGCGTGTCGAGTGGTAACGATTCATGCTCTCATACTTGCATGATTCCTGGTTTACGCGGTAGAAAAAATTTGGTTTATGCTTTCGTAACCTACGGGTATCCCAACAATTGTAGGCCCCTTTGATTCATAGGATTAGCAAAGAATTTTCATAGAATTTAAATTCCTACGAAAATTTTCATAAATGTCCTTCGATATATAGGAAGAGCAAAGAAAATTTTTCATAGGATTGTATTCCTATACTCCACTTTCATAGGAAAATTAACAAGAGTTATGAGCTTTTTGTAAACTTTTCTTTGTTTTTCCTATATCATTATCAAAGGACTCATATATTTTTTTATGTGTTTTTTATTTCTATGGGATTAGAGGAGTATACAATTTCAATTCTTGCGTTTTTTTTCCTATTTTTGTGTTTCCTATCCCGCGAATCAAGGGGGGCTTACTATTCCCTGTGTTTTTTCTACGCTGAATAAGCCCTTAAGAATGTACTATGTAATGTTTTATTTGTTGTCCAAATCAACCATTCTATAATTCATAAAATGTATAGCTCTCGACGTAACGAAGATATTTATCGTCTGTAATTTTTCCGTATTTCAGAAAAGACAAAGTCTGAGGCACCAGTTCATACAAGAACCGACAATTAGTCCACCATGTCTACACTCATCACAGCATTAGCTGCGTAACCTCATTAATTGTGCCGTACAAAACACGTACAGCCGACCACACTACGTACACCATTACCAGTAGCATTCTCACACTTGTTGTTTTGCTTCTGTAGAGAACATGAGCTTGACTAAGAGGACGCATGATTAGAGAAGAGGATTTTTTTTTTTTTTTGAGAACTGACTTTAGGAAGTTGCTCTCAGCTTTCTGCCGCTATATCTTCACATTTTCGACTGTTCATGACCAGCAATAATAACAGAATCGCAATCTCCCGCAATATCCTTGTGTTGGATGGTACCCTGAAAAGCTCCAGCACCAAATCCCTGCGTTCAATGTACCATGCATACAATCAGATTATGTGCCTCTAGCAGGGTATACATTCGTTGAATGCGGATGCGGTGTATATACAAATGTTGAACTACTGAAGTTTGCTTGTATATAACGGGGTCTACAACTTAAAGTATTTTACAATGGTATCTAATAATAGTAATAAGCATAAATAAGTCATATTCTATAATCTAATGGATTATATGTATTTATACTCTCACCTTTAACTGCTATGTATTTTACATTATTAGTATAATAACCCAGTGATTAAGATTACTTTTACTGGTTACAATATTGATACGACAATACTATCGATAGAGAGTCCTCATGTTTTCATCTTTTCCTCGGGTTATAGTGCTATTCAATTTGTTGCGCAAATCAACGGTACTAAGATCTGATAATGGCAAATTCTAATAGGTAAGAAATGGAAGCTAATGTTTGGTTTGAACTTTATCAAATTTTGGTAGCATTTGTACTAAAATCTAATAATACCAAAATTTGATTCCTATAACAAAAACATATAAAAGTTTCAGTTAAGTGAAGACTCATGGCATAAAAAAAATCAATGTGAAATTTGTTTATCGGGGAAAAGTACTTATTTCTAGAGGTAGGAAGAAAGTACTGGAAGTACAAAACCAGAAAAAAGGCTATATACTGGCCATCCCTACCGGGCGGCGGCCAGGCGACCGTAGAACCACGTGTGTGCACGCCGCGTTTCACCGACAAGCAGCGGAGTCAAATATACGTATCAGATCCACAGATCCATCTCTCCATCTTCGGGGGTGGACTGCATCTGCATGTCACTAGTTGAGTAGTAGTAGTAAGAAATTCTGTAATCTGCAGGTTTTTGGCGTGTTCTCCCACATGTATTCAGTGGGGACCACTGTCACCAGCCACGTCGGCAGGCGAGGCATCCTATGATCCTACGAGCAAGTTTAAGATATCCTAAGGTCCTGGACTAAAATTAGTACTAGGACTAAAAACTTCCCCTTCTATTTAGATCTAAGAATTAAAAAGGACTAAAGGTCATTAATTACACTGTATAAAGATCATGTTACCCCTAACCATGCAATCCACAAGGATAGGAATCAGATCACGCAGTGGGATAGTAGGTGGAAAGAAAAGATTTCAGTCCCTATAAACTCCTCCCATAGGAACTAATGGACTAATGCACTTTTAATCCCTCTTAGACACCCCTGTTTGGGATTTTAGGGACTAAAGTGGAGGGACTAATGGATTAGTCCCTTCAACCAAACAGGCCCTAAGTTTAATAGTATAGCTAAGTACTAACTCCAAATCACCTGTAGTCAATTTAATAGTTAATTCATATAATAATTACCTATAAATATATACTACATAAGTAATACATGATTACATGGTCATATCTTTCATACACTGGTTACGTTTTGTAGCCTGTGCTGCAGCTAGCCTATAATCTGTAGTCCGCTACTCTTATCTCT
Organism: Oryza punctata; assembly: GCA_000573905.2. Taxonomy (NCBI): domain Eukaryota; kingdom Viridiplantae; phylum Streptophyta; class Magnoliopsida; order Poales; family Poaceae; genus Oryza; species Oryza punctata. The sequence continues at coordinate 20,722,611 of CM002492.2, read as the reverse complement.
CCTTATTTTTTTCCTCGATGTATGTTTATAGTTGATTTATAGTCTGCTATTATACTTACCCTAACGTGATAATGGAGAATATAATGGACTTGTTTTAGGCTCTCAGATCTACCTTAACCACGGTTAGCTATAGCTACTAGCTTAGATTAATAGATGTACATAGTTTAGTATAGCTATATTGAAATCTAGAACTCCTCTTCCTAAAATGAATTAACCGTTAGCTATGCTCAGATTCGTGTAAAGAAATTGATTTATTTTAGTACAGAGTATTGTCCAACCTCCGAGGTTACGTTTTTACAATTACAAGAGAATATTGTGTTACCTTCTTTGAAATGTGGTTGTAATCGCGAGGAGGTGTTTACACTACAGCAGAACCCCTCATCAATGATGTGCAATAATCTCCATCTGTGACAGGTGGAGGCTTTGTTAGTGATTATTGATCAGTGATAAGGAAACCTTACGTGTGCGTGTGAACACCTATCACATATAAGTTAACTGTAACGGTTCGTAACATACGGGTATAATATGAACCGTCACTAATGGTAATTCATGAATTTTAAATTTAAAAGGCACCCAAAATTATTTTAAAATTTAACTAGGGGTATTTAACTACGGTCAAGCATCACTCGCTGTAAATTTGGGATTTCCTTTTTACGTGAAATACGAATGATGCGCTAATGGGGTTTAAATCCAAGAACTCCCATTGCATATTGACCATTCTTACCGTATTATCTATAGACCACGTAGTGACTATCCATGTCCTAAATGTGAAACACTAATTCAATACTCTAGATGATTTCAAAGGAGAAGATTTTTAACTACAAAATCGCTGACCCCATTAAATTTTACAACTTCGATATAGGGTATATTGTCGACGGGGATACCCACGACCTGTTTTGTGAGGGTATTGGGGTACGTTGGTACGAGGATCTACACAAAACAACATCAAGCACATAAAAGACAAGGATTATACTGGTTCAGACCCCTCGTAAGGTAATAACCCTAATTCAATTTATATGAGATTACGATTAAACTACATAGAGTACAATAGAAGATAATGGAATTAACAGGCTACCGACAAGATCCCCAACGAGATGAACTTGGTGAGATCGAGCTGTGGTAAGCTTCAAGTCCTCCGGATTGTAACCACGTGGATATGACTCAGCTATGATTCGAGGTCCCTGACTCCCCCTGGGGTCTTGTATATATAGTACGAATACATGGGCCTCCAAGCAGGATTCAAGAAAGTTCTGCTTGCGTACTAGATCATAGAACCCTTATCTTCTCTGAGTAGAACTCTGATATTCTATCCGGAAAAAAAGTTTCCATATACGACCAAGCAGTTCCATAGATCTTAGGAAACCTTCCCGTATACTTGAGGATATCCGTATCCGTATACTTCATAACCCTAAGGATATATGGTATGCCTTATCCATAACCCGACACATATCTCTATATGAGGTAATTTAAAATTTTAAAAATTTATTTTCAAATAGATCTCATCATTTATAATGCATATTCGGACATATCAATTATCTTAAATAAATATTATCAATTAGAATATTGTACATCTTGTCCAGATATACAACTTTGATACGCATCTTTCCATCCGACATTGTTTGAAAATTTTAAATTTCCATTTTTGGAAAACAAGATCTCGTTGGTTTAAGCATTTTTTTACGCATATTCAAGCATGCAAATGAACTCAACTGAAAATGCTGTCAAGTTATAAAGTTTTCTTTTTAGCCGAGCCTGTACAGCGAAGGTTTAAAATGTTGATACAGATATCTCAACTCATTGACTATTTACATATTTGACTTTAGGGACGCTTCACTTTTTTAACGTCATATATACCCGATTTCAGTGTCGCGTTTCCCTTTCTAAAAGGAAGAAAACAACGACCACCTAGCATTCGAGCAAACCTCAACAACAAATCATGAATACACATCCCTCTCTGAAGTTATTGAATCACTCGGCAATCATTAAGCAAAACAGAATGATTGCTGTTTGATCCCAAATTTGTTGGCACCCTGTTATATAATTTGGACTCTTATATGAAATCTGCAGTGCATCACGGGTTCGATTGAAGCCTCCCAACAGCCGTACGTACGTACGTACACGCATCAAGTAAACACGTTGACAATTAAGAAAAGAAAGAAAACAATGCGAAATGTGTCGGACAATTAGATGAACCTGAATGTGTAAAGCTGAGTACATAATTGAGGCATGCCTCACATTGTATAGGTATATGCTGCAGATATTTAACTGCCCCAAGACAAATTAATACTCTATTTTATCAATCGTCGGTACATTGTAACGGTATATGTGAATTCCTTTTTATAAAGAATACAAGTATACAACTGATTGAGAGGTGTATATGGGAAGACACTGGAATTGTGCTGGTGAACTCATGGATGCATGACTCCACTTAACAAGTTTACATACAACATGATAGTGAAAATTTATCCAAGGTCCATTTGGACTATTTCCCATTTTAAGAAATAAAGTTAATAAATAGCTTAAAATAAGATGTCTAAGCAATGCAGTCAGGGCGGATCCCCCATGATTCGTGGGTATTCATCTGAATACCGATAATTTTTTCAGTGAAACATACTACTGCTACACAAATGATTTTTCTGTACGAGACCCCATAATTTTTGCACACGAACCATAACTTACCGCGTCTGGAAAAATAGCTCATTTTTGCATGCGGACCACTTAAGTGACCCGTATGGCGTCTTAAGGAGCCGTATGCGAAAATACCGCTCGATTTTTTTCACTCCTCTATATCTCTTTCCCTCCTCACCACTTCAAAAATTTTCAACATCTCCTTCATTTCTCTCTCTTTCTCTCCTCTCTCTCCTTCTCTCTTTCTCTCCTCTCCTCTCTCTTCTCTCCTCTCTATGATGGCATCGACAGCGGGCATGGCGATGGCGTCGGCGGGCGGCGGATCCGGCGGCGCAGTCCTCGGGAGGGCCGGATCCACTGCCCTAGGGAGGAGCTCGGCGCTCGGCGGCGGACGATGGATCCGGCGACAGCGGTGATGGCGGCGGCCCCCTCGGCCCTCCCCCATGCGGATCCGACGACGGGCTCGAGCGGGAGGCCAGCGGCGGCTCTCCCCTGCCCTCCCCCGCGCGGATCGGGGATCCACCTCGGCTGGCCTCGCGACGGGCGACGCCGTCGACGGCGAATGCGGTGGCTCCCTCGCTCTCCACCGTGAAGCTCCGGCGGTGGCCGCGAGCGACGACGACGACGAGGAGGCGGCCAGGAGTGGCGCTGCCGGCCCCGCGCGCACGCCTGCCGGATTCGCGCCGCCCCGGCCGGCGACGACGACGAGGAGGAGGACGAGGCGACCGGGAGCGGCGCCGCCGGCCGGATCCGCGCCGCCACCGCCGGATTCTAGGGTTTCCTTTTTTCGAATTTTTTTTGGAAATTTTTTTCCGTGCGGGTAACATAACCCGCCCGCACGTGAAAATCCGATTATCCCGTGCGGTCCACTTAACCCGACCGCACGGGAAGATGGATTTTTCCGTGCGGTTGGGCCGCCTGCACGCGAAAATATTTATTTTCGCAGACACCTGGGTGCAGACGGGCAAGATCTCCGCACGGAAAAATCCTTTTCGTAGTAGTGCGTGAGTAAAGGATTTAAGTTAAATGACTTGAGTTGAACTCCTAGCAATTGCATCCCTATCCTTTTTGTCCTTTTATTTTCAATAGCTCGGTAAAAATATCTTCATTTTTAAGTTTTTAGCCAAACACATCTCCAACTTTCAATATTTTTTCTTATTTTAGCTATTCCATCTTTTATCTTGAATAGCTTAGTGTAATAATATATTGTAAAAGATTTTACTTAGATTTTGTGTGGTACGTATTTTTTTTATTTTTTAATTATTCCATGTTTTATTTCAATCGCTTAGTGTGATAGCACATTATCTAATAAATTTTATGTTGGTTTTATATGGCTTGCAATATTTATTTTAAAAGATAGTTCTTAAGCAAACATGTCTTCAAATTTCGGTTTTCTCTCTTTTAGATTTTTTTTTGTTTTTTTGACTTTGGTGTGGGGCATTGGGTATACTTTTGTAGAGAAGGATATTTTAAAACAAGTTTTTCTTCGAGTTTTAATGTTATATCTCTGCCAGCTTACTTTCATTATTTTTCATTAATATGATAGAAAAGGTATTCTCATTAATATAATGACATTTATGTAAAGCTCATTATACCAAAACTTTTGACTTCGCGACTAAATACAGTAAAATAAAAATAGAACAAATAATCTGTATTAATAATCTTATATAAGCTGAAAAGAATAGGGCACCCCATGTCCCCATCCACTGGTATATATGGCAAATTGAACTGCCAAGCATGATGTAATGATTCAGTCATTTCAAAGTACAGAAATATAAAGCATACTATTATTTAATTACATACTATTAAATTATATATATTTATATGCATCGAAACAAAGGGTAATCATTCATTACAGTTATATCTGAAATACTAACCCATCCTTAACAGTATTGTCCCTGTTCTGAAAGCCACCGATGTGTACTGCCCCACTCCCTCCGTTCCAATTAAATTTTATGGGATGGAGGGAGTAACTGAGAACTACATCTTGTAGCTTGTATCGATATAGACATTCACTAGTGGGGAAGGGAGTTTTACTCCCAGTTAACAATCTTTTGTTGTCCCGGTTGCACAACCGGGACACCCAATACGGGATATTTTAGTCCTAATTGAAATAACCGGGACTAAAGATAGATATCAAGTAAAAAAATGTGTTTGATGTGTGATTCGAACTCAAGATCTCTCACCTCAATCCTCACGCACGTTTTCGTACCTAGTACACACATCTAACTTGGATAGAGATACTTTCTTTTTAAACTAACCCTGAAGATAACTTTAGTCCAGAAGATTCTCCATGGGGATCTTTAGTCCCGGTTGGTATTACCAACCGAAACTAAAGATCAATTTTTAGTTCCGGTTGGTAACACCAACCAAGACTAAAAATCATAAAGTGCCGTTGGGTTTTTGAACCGGTGCTAAAGATATTCTTTAGCACCGGTTGCTATTCAAACCAGAGCAAATGTGTTCTTTTGCCAACTGATCAAAGATCAGTTCTACAGGATTTCCATGTCAAATCATGTTTTTCATCGAGAGCAATGTGACAAATTTAGTGTCTTGTCATACACAAGAAACAAAAGAGAATATATATATATGGATGCGCTAAAACGTACCGTAGGTGTGTAATAACTAAAACGCGCCCCTAATATCGTAATTCAGGTATAGTATGTCTATATATATATATAGACATACTATACCGCACCCGGGGTGCGCTATAGTTAAAACGCACCCCAACGTTAGTAATTTTATTACTAACAGTGCAATCACGACAAATTCCTAAATTAAACCTAATAGTAATATTATTACTTTCAGGTATTTGACAACATATAACGTGTAGTAAACCAATTACTATATGAGGAGCGCATTTTAGTTACTACACACTCAGGGTGCGTTTTAGCGCATCCTTATATATATATGTGTGTAGACATATTATATCTACATATATATAATTTTGTTACTAACAGTGCAATCATGATAAATCCCTGAATTAAAGCTAATAGTAAAATTATGACTATCAGGTATTTGACAACTATAACATGTAGTAAATCAATTACTATATGAGGGACGTGTTTTAGTTATTACGCATCTAGGGTACGTTTTAGCGCATATATATATATATACACACTTCCTTATTTCATAAAAAAAACAAACCTGATACGAGAGAGAATATATATAGGAGTATATATGTCACATGTCAGCAAGCTTCCAACAGCGGCCGCTCCATTCTCGTTTTCAAGTACGGAACTTACTAAAAGCTACTTATAAGATGTTTTGAGTTTTGAAAAGATTTATACATGCATGTTCAAATTCATATATGGATGTTACTAATTCTAAATGAGAAATAAAGAGGTTAAAACGTTCTGTAATGTAGAACGGAGGATACTAGTACACCAAAAATAATCTAATCACATCGAATTTTCTAGAGGAAACTATTTCTCTACTTATATATAAAATTGGGGTTTTCAGATTGTAACTTTTATTTTATTTTGTGATTATATATTTAGAATTGAGTAAAAATCTAAACTGTTTGAAGGATCTAAGACAACATTGAAGAAAGCTGCTACGGCTAGAATTTCCTAAATAGGAGTTAGCAAATACAACATCAGTACACAGCCTGAACTGAAGCCATCAAATAGTTAGGTAACAAATTAGTGTCAATCATGCGTATGCTGTCACATGCTAGGGAGGGATCGAGGGGCGCTTACGTGTTACGGATGGCACGTAGCCATCGCCTGTGCCAAGGAAAGCGGTATCTCCGATAGCAACTTGTCACTTGCATTACATTGCACACTGCAACTGACGCTGCTAGAGCTAATTAAGCTAGCATAGGAGTAGCATATACCAGTAGCATGCATCGTACCCCACGAGGGAATTCTCAAGTACGTCCAGGCCCAAGGATGGAACGGCTAGCTAGCTGATCATGTCACATTGTCATTTGGTCACAGTCCGAGTTCACACTAATCTCGTGACAATTTTGAAACTAGGCTATATCATTTTCTGTGTTTCAAGGAAGCATGGTAAAAGTGTTTTTTTTTTGTTTTTTAATTTTCTGTGGAAATTATGTAAAACTTCGGTCGTTCAAATTAGGGCAGGTGGCTTTGCTCATCCAAAGTTGTTTCACTTCGACTAGATGTATTGGAGGCTCCTAACTAACTTACTTTCGCTTTTAAGTAAAAGTTTATCCGAGTATTCTATGCATGCCTTTTCCAAGTGAGTTAACGAAGAACTTAATAGGAGTTCTGCGGTGTATGTTTTCATGCTTCTATTATTGTAGAGGCCGGATATGTAAGTACTTCTCATACTTCAATAAAATCTCTCCACAATCTAAATATTCTCCTCTGCGAGGGAGAACCCTTCACCTCAAAAAAAAAATGGTTTTCATTTTACGAGCGCAAAGAAATATTATTGAAATGGTATTCTCAAAGGCCTCTCAACAGTTTTACACATGTGCGTGTGTTAATCGGTGGATTGGTGGCCTGGGAGGCACGAAGCAAGACAAGGAGCAGCAACGAGCAAAACCCATCTCATCGTATGGAGGATCATACCCTACGTGAGGTCATGGCTACAGGATAGTCAAGGGGACATGCAACATGCACGCTGACCCCCTCCACATGTTGCCCTGCGCAGGAGGAGATGAGAGCTTTGTATATCTTGCTCCCCGGCCGTCTCCTTCGGTTCGATTTCCTCTCATCTCATCTGCGCCTGCGGAGCAAACAAATTCCTGTATTTTGGAGTAACTGGCTATACCTAACGCTTTGACCGGTGATAAATCTTCACAATGATGTGGTCGTTAAGGTAAGAGTTTACGTGGACTCACTACCCCATAGAGGACTGGGAAGGGGACATTCGAAAGAGAACACTACTACATAATTGATCTTTACAAACAACGAAAACTCATTTTCGTAAATGGCTAAGCTGCCTATCTTCCAAGATATTTGTAAAAATCAACATTTTTTCAAACAGGCAATACAACTGCACGTGAAAACCTATTTTCATATGCAGCTCACTAAGAAAGCCGCATAAAAACCTATTTTTTAAGCGATCAAGTTACGATGCTCAACTGTAAAGACTTTTTTCAAATAATTAAAGAAACAAATCCCAAAAAACCTAGCTAGGGCCACTATCATTGCTGTAGCTCAGCGTTGTCATATCCCTATTTAGAAATCCCTAAATCTACATCCAGATATTCATCACAAAACATAACAAAAGAAACATGAACTTCATAACAAACAAAGATTCATCCAATATACGAATCTTGAACTTGAAATAGAACCACAAATAATCCACACGTATGGATCCGACTGCCGCCTCCACTATTACGCGGATCCACCATCGTTGGATCCGAAGCTGCTCACTGCGCATAATCTAGGGGACGGTGCCATCGATCCATAGCCTACGGTCCAGAAGCCATAGCCACTCTCACCGTTGGTAGTCAGGGTCGTTGTCCCGAGGCCGCTTCCATTAGTCCGGCCATCACAAGGCCATCGGCCCTCCCATGGCCGCTCACTGTTACATTCGAGCATATGGGGCTTGGTTAGGGATGTGATGCTGATCTACGGTACCAGGGTGCATGCTTTAGTGATGAATGTGTGTACATATTTTTCATGTAATCGAAAAAAATCTTATTTAAAATCATGTGTTATCTAATTTATTAAATTGTATCGGTAGAGGTAGTATAGAGTATAGTAGTTAGTAAACATGGTTCTTGAATTCCCTTGAATTCCCACATGATATTGCCGAAGTCGACAATTATTTCCCCACGAAGAATAGATGCAGGAAGGATACTAACGCAGTAGTCAAAACGTACCAAATCACAAAATCATTGCCCCGTCCATTTGTCAACTCATTAATTAACTACTCTTGTGCAAGCGAACATTGATCCATCCATTTCTACTGCTGTACGAACATATCAACATAAATCCATTCAGAGAAAAAGAGATTTCCCTCTAAAAGACAAAAACAAACTAAACTCTAGCCAACTCCCCGATTATTAGCTGAAAAAAATAATCTACAGCGAGGACAGCCTCCTGAGCCGTCCGATCGCGATCCGGAATCGATCCAACGGCTGCGGGGGCCACCCCCACATGCGACAATCCGCATCTTCTCCGGCTTCCACCTCGACGACTCGGCTCGCCGTCTTCTCCTCATAAAGCGGTCAGACTCGTAACCCCGGAAAAGTTTTCACCTTTTCCCTCCCACCTCGCCATGCTCACCTCGCCCTCGTCTCGATCCACTCCTCCACCCGCCGCGCCATGAGCCCGTAGCGTACGCAACAGCAGCGAGAAATCATGGGCCGGTCAAGAGGCAAGGATGGCGGCGGCGGTGGCGGGAGGTCGTTCCCGTCGCCGGCGTCGTCGTCGTCGGCTTCGTCGTCGGAGTTCGAGTTCACGGTCACGCTGTCGCCGGCGTCGAAGCAGCGGTCGGCGGCGCAGCTGTGCCCGGCGGACGAGCTGTTCTACAAGGGCCAGCTCCTGCCGCTGCAGCTGTCGCCGCGCATCTCCATGGTGCGCACGCTGCTGCTCTCGTCGGCGTCGACCTCGTCTGCCTCGGCCTCCGACTCCACCTCCAACTCGTCCTCCTCGCGCGATTCCAACGGCAGCACGTCGTCGTCCTTCTCCGCCGACTGCGCCGCGCTACTGCTCCCGGACTCCGCCGCCTCGTCCTCCCGCCCCAGCTCCGCCACCGAGGACGACCGACACCTCACCCCGCCGCCGGGTGTCGCCGCCTCGTTCCCCGGTGGGTTTCCACCGGCCAAGCGCACCGGCAAGCAGTACCTGTCATCGTTCGCCACCCGCTTCTCCTCCGTCTTCCACCGCGGCGCCGGCGCCGCCGCCGCCGCCAACGCCAAGAAGCCGCCGTCCAAGTCGCTCGCCAAGGAGGTGATCAAGAAGTACGCCAAGAAGGTGAAGCCGCTGTACGAGAAGCTCTCTCAGATCCCCAAGAACCAGAACAGCAGCAACGGCGGCGGCGGCGGCAACGGCCAGCCGCAGCCGACGGCGCAGCAGCAGCAGCAGCAGGGGTTGAAGAAGCCGTTCAGTTTCTCGATGCGCAAGAAGCGCGGCGACGACGACCACGCCGCCGCGGCCGCGGCCGCGGCCGTAGCCTCGGAGGTGGGCGGCAGCAAGTACGCGCACTCCAACTCCTTCTCCGGGAACCTCCGGTTCCCGCGCCAGAAGCGGTGCGCGGCGAGCTGCCCCTCCTCGATGCGTTCCTCGCCGAGCCACTCCGGCCTGCTCACCTTCGGCGGCGCGGGCGGCGTCGGCTTCCCCGACGTGCCAGCCGCCGCTGCGGCGGCGATGTCCGGCGGCATTAGCGTGGGTCCAGTGTCATTGTCCACGGCGTCGTCGATGGAGGAGCTCCAGAGCGCCATCGAGGGCGCCATCGCGCACTGCAAGAGCACAATGGGCGGCGCCGTGACCATGTGCTCGCGCAAGGCGGCGGCGGCCGCCGACGAGATCTGCGTGTTCTGAGCGCGCGAGCGCACGTAGGATTCGGGCGGGGACGAGCTAAAGTAAGGCGGTTTAATCGGTAGCATTATGTGTTAATTTTATGTGTTCTGTTAATTAATTTTGTGTCCTGGTAAGACTATGAAGTATGATGATGGTGGTAAATAAGGGTAGTTTCAAGGGGTAAAATGATATTTGGAGCCTTTGGAATTTTGATATCTCCCTTTTTCCAAAATATTGGAATTTGCGTCGGCGCCCTCCAAACATATCCTCTCATTGCATCAAGGACAAAATTTAAGAAAGGTCATAAGTTTATGAGGCTAGCTAACTCAACTAGTCATTAATTCATAAGGAGAAAATTAAGTTGAGATATTTCCAAATGTCTTCTGTTTTGGAATTTGGACGATTGATATGGATGATAACTTTTGCTACATAAACAACAATTAGAACCTGCCTTTGAAAGATTATTATATGGCCCGGAAATGCATTTTCCTATTCGTGATTTGCCAATTAGAATCCATGAAAGTAGCTGGTCGATCTAGTGAGCGTCCCTACAGACTTTTGGAGCACAAAGCTGCCAACTTTCTATGATGGAGTCTTCAGAAAAAAAAAAAACTTTCTATGATGGAGGGTGTTGATGCAGGTTTCATTTCCTGGAAAAGAGATTTGCAAAGTTCCTTAAGTTAATTAGATCAGGTTTTGAACTCTGATGTAGCAGTCTGAGAAAGTGCTGTCATTTTCTTTTTGTTGTGATTTTTGTCTCAACTATCAAGACAAGTGTTTATTAAGCTAATTCTAATATAATTTTGGCTTTTGTACTTTCACATCACATGGTACTTGTATGATCATTGTTTCAAAATAATCCCCTCATCTGCCCCCCAATCTTTGGTGCTTCATTAAAGGAATTATGATTGTTAAGCACATATGTATGTACCTTTTTGCTCCCTTCATTTTAGATGACTTCTTCATTTTTGTCAAATGTTCACCTTAATTAGGGATCATATACCTTTTTCTCCCCAGTTAATTAGCCACTCATTTTACCTCAAATCCTACAAAATCTGCTGCTCATTGCTACAACTTGAACTGTTCATTTCCTTGCAAGTTAGTTGATTCCCCTGGAACTATATGGACACCACGGCATGCCAACACCCACAAGAAGTTAGCAGTAGCAGTTGGAAGTTGGAAAACGATTCCCTTGCTAGATCTGGCTCACGTAAATGCTGTTTTATTTCACATGCCTTCTCTTCGGAATCCAAGTTTATACATTTGCTAATGAATGGAGTTAATTACAAGTCCTTGTACCACTAGACATGTTGACTTGACTGTTCAAACTGGGGTGGTGTCATATGAAGTGGTCATTAACTTCAACAACCATTAAGTGCCATAATTTTTCTCACCTAAATTACCATCCTCTCATGATTGCATAAACTATATTGAATGCTAGTAAGAGGGATGTGATCATGTGAGGACACACAAGGACATGGGCAAACTACTGTATGCATAGATCATGTTCAGAGCAAATATGTGTATTTGTGTGTCAGCTCCTCCTGTGATTAGATACGACTAAACGTGATCATGCTTAGCTAGCTGCAGGTCATTATGGTTGTGGTTAAGACTGTTACAATGGAATTAAGAAGGGTTTTAAGGATAAACAAATGAGGCTAGCCCATGTTGCTGTGGCTGTGATCGAGCGGCGAGCAGAGAGAGATTCCTGCATCTGCATAGAGGGAGGAGACGCGGTTGCCGAGGGTTAGATGCCACATGCGAGCTGGTGGCCGTGTCCAAGTAGCGTGAATAGTAAAAGGCCTGGAAATAAGTTAATGCTCCTCTTTAGATGTGTGTTGTGTTGACGTCTTGATAGTTTAAATGGGTGAGCAACCTGTTGAGAGTTGAGAGCGATCAGTCAACATTCAATGTTAGGAGTAGTGGTGGTAGATGCAAGCAAGCATCAAAGTTTGCCAGCACAAGCTTCCTCTGTACACTGCACTTCAATTTGCAAGTAATTACTCCAGTACTCCATATAGCACGACTCCGATAGACCAGTAATAAGATCATTAACCTTTGTTGATGAGATGAGTAATGAGCTTAATTACTTTTTCCGTACTTCAATTTGCTATAATAACATGTGATCTTGGGGGTGGGGGTTGATAAAATCATGGCCTCATGGGGTTATTATTCAGATATGACCAAGATTGGCTTCATGAATCGGGGTACTAGGCACGAAACAGTGTCCATGATTTTCTGCTAATCAGCAACTTACTGTAGTTAATCCTTCTCGAACGGTAAGATCAGAAGTTGCCCTGACTAGAACATGTCCAATTTCTCTATTCATTCTCCTAACCTAACCTTAACCAGCAAACCTCTGCAACTTGTACTACTTGCCACACCCCTCTGCATTTCGCAATGGCTGCATCGCTATCAGTCTATCACACGGCCTGAATGCCTGTGACAGAACAGTGACATTGTGTGGCTGCGTCAGTGCCTCGCAGGCCTAATCTCCTAGTAGTAGTAGTAGTAACACTTTTATTTAATCTCCTACAGTGATCACCTCGGTCTAGCTAGTTAATTAGCCTGTGCTAATTAATGTCCCCGCAGGACAGCACCACACACAGCACTGCACTAGTGCATTGCATTGCACTGCAATGCTCTGGCTCGAAATAACCGTAGCTACGCCTCGTTTATGCAGATAAACTGATAGGGCCATATGCCGTGTGTGTCCTTTTGTACGCGGCGTCAAAACCAACAGATGCTGCCTCGATGAACAAAGGTTCTTATTTTTTTCTGGGCTCGGAGCACGATGGGTTTGACGGTGAGCTGGCCGGCCTCGCCGTCGTCGGGGGCACCAATTATTGGAACGCCCGTGTAGCCCAGCCGCTGCCGTTGAACACGGTTGCAGTTGTTGGTCCGATCGAGCTTAGAGCAAGGACAATAGTGGTTATATATTTAGGGTAAAGATAGATAAAAAAATAGAGAGTGTTAGTTTTTATGTTAGAGCTAGTTTCACACAATTTATAAAAAAATATGCATTCAATTTATGGTGAGAGAAATAGAGGTTGAAAAAAAAATAAAGTTACCCTTATAACTAACATATTATAAATGTTGAGCTATACTAGTTTCTCTTAGTCCATGGTGGTTTTGGATTTTGAAAAGTTGGGAAGGAAGACCTGTTGTGTATTGCATTGTTCGCGTTTGTGCTGGCAAATGTGGTTAGCTGCGATAGTGCTAGAGAGTATCTCCATATGACAACCAAATCGTCGGCATTTCTTCCATACTACTGACGGGGGCAGTATGGATCGTAGAATAAAAATATGAAGGAATAGGAAAAAAAATAATTATGACAGAAATATAAGTGCAACACAGGGTTATAAAGCGCAGGAAAATACATAAATGATCGTTTGATTGGAGCACATAAAAAACACAGGAATCGGATTAGAGAGACAGATTCAAAGAAAATCTTTTAAGATGTTGGAGTTCTTGCTAAGTTTTATTCGATATATCTATAGAAATGTTCATTTCATAGGAATTTCGAAGAATAGATAGGATTCAATAATTTGTTTCAAATGTTTTCATAGAAAAATATTCTATATGACTAAAATGATTCAAAATTTTCTAATAGGATTGAAATTCTTCAAAGGGTCCTAAGTTCACTTTTCTACGTGAATTTGAAGCTAAATGAGTACGCGAATGAGCATGTGCCGATGTGCGTGACCAATATTACAGAGTTGCCGTGGAAAAAAGACGGGCGCATTGTTTGGAAGTCTTTGAATTCGACGAACTCCTGTGTAGAGTGGTTAGTAAGGTTCATTTGTTTTGTAAAGCCCCCAAGCGGTCAAGCCGTGATGGAATGTGGAGTAGTGGACCGGGTGAATATCAACTTTGTGATCTTCTGCTGTACGAGTCCCACAATCCACTCCTGTCTTTGAACTCACATTTCCTGGGCAGCATTTATTAGTTTGCTTCGAATCAGTTCAAAGCATATGCTTTTATTAAAATCTTAATCCTAACGGGGAAATGAAATTGATAGAGTAGCGTCTCTCCTAAATATATTTAGAGCAATTTCTTATTTAATTTATCGTTCAAAGATTCATGCAATCTCTCTAATCTCACGTGTCCAAGACAGAAAGGTGACAACTATAATAAACTAGTACTAGCTAGGAGAGCGATCAGCAAAAAACATGGCGGAGCTATGAACTGGTTGGTTAACTCCTAAAAATTACCATACCAAATATTAGTCATGTCACAATTTATTAGTATGGTATTTGGTTGATTACCACACTTATATCATGCCTCACTTTGCTAGTCATTGGGCCTACGCGTCATAGCCTCAAATTCTTATCAAACTTAACCACACTTGTAACCAACAAATTGCTAGTCTCACTTTGTGTGGCATGACACACTTATGGTAAAGTGAGGTGTGGTAAAGTTAATCATCAACCAAACAACCCCCTAGCTTTTGCATGGGCGTGCAGAGCCATGGGAAAGCCGCGCATGGCACGTGTACGGGTGCGGCACTGTGGCGCCGTGGCAGTTGAGCAACGGAGCTCAGGCTGACACGGAGATATACGAATGTTTAATTTGATATTAAAATAAACCTTACCATATTTTGGTATTAACGAAGTTTAAGTAAATGCTAAAAAAGGATAAGGTAGATGTATGTAGATGTAGTTTAGTTTGAAGCCTTACTAATTCTTTTGTGTAAAACTATGTAAAGATTGTAGAAAATTATAAAATTTTGGCACTATATGATTAATTTAGCATATGAAGATTATAAATATGTCTCTCTTTTGAAGAAAATAAAATCTGAAATATGTTTAACATTTTTGGAGGGAGAGAATAAGAGTAGAAATAGTAGGAAAATGAGCAAAGCTCTAATGTTCTTTCGTCCATTGGGATGCATAGCAGAGTCGGGCATACATGTATCGCAGCAAGCGCACAAATGCTCTCATCGATGATGTTCTTATATTATTCTTCATGTATGTAAATCGCGTGCGGTCGATGGATCCACCACAGCTACCCGCCGTTCTATCCCAATCCAACCCCCTGCCCCACCCTTCATCCTTCACGTGTCACGAACTTACATATTAAAATATAATTATATTATAGTACAATGAATTTGAACATACTCTATATAATAATATTAATTTTTTTAACAGACTGAGTACATCTCAAGTGATCCAATCCAAACAACAAGTATACAACGTACGAGCTAGCGTAGCCACCAAACCGAAAATCCGCCTAGGATCCCCACACCCACGGCTAGGTTCGCCGTCCGCGTCCTCGGCCACGCCGCTCGATCGGGCCACGTCGTCGCGCGCCGAGCACCACCAAGATGCTCTCGCAATCCAGCCGCATGTGATGGAGCCACCCACCCAAGCAGCACATGCGACGCGAGCCGACGCGCGCGGTGGGGGGAGGTCGGTCGCCGGGTCGACGGGGGGCGCGTGACCGTGTGACGGAAACAGCGGGAGCAGCGCGACCAGAGGTCATGTGCGCGATCGGTTTTTTTGGCCTTTCCTGTCCAAGAAAGGTCAGCTTTGCTACTAGCTTGGGGCGCCGGCTCGGATTTCCGATGGATCCAGCACCAGCAGCGCGGCTCCTGGCTCCATTCGTTTCGCTTATTCGTGGAATAAACCAAACGGTATATTTATAAATAAAAATAATTTATGAGTAAAATTTTATATATGTGTTCTTAACTATCTAAAAGCATAAGCTGAAAAATAAATTTCGATAAAAAATTCCTAAAATCAGCTTAAAATTTAAAGTGAAAATTTAAATTTTAGATAAGCGTGAATGAAAAGATAGACCGTCCGTGTCGTCGTCCTCCTGCTGCTGCAGAGATGCTCGTGGCAACGTGTGGCATTGCAGATCATCACAGTAGTAGTACTACTAGTAGCTTACGCTCTGAGTATGCATCTCACACATGTCGTCGAGTCTGTCCCACCCCCAATAATGAGCATGCGTATGCGTGCGTAAGTGTAACTGTTGGGACTTGTGGAGTTGTGGTTCTCTGCTGCATTTGTGGCCTTGGTTCGTCTACCGGGCTGGCGATGTGCGACGGTGCGAGATGACATGGACTGAGCGGTGGCGACTAGTCGTGAGATGCCAGAGTTCAGGATAATGACGATGATGGGTTCAGTCTGAGCAGGAGAATCTAGATTCATGCAACCTTTGACAACAATGGGGGTAGGATTGCGCATGTTTGATGTCACCGTCGCAGAATTCACGGCAAAGTTAAGAGGTGCTTTACACTTTTTTTTTAGAGAGCTTTGACGATAAAACGAACAAGACGTACTGTAAAAGGGAACAGGATAAGATGATGTGAATTTCTGTGCCACCGTCGCATTCGTGGGAAAGTAAGAGTAAATCATGAGCCACGGGTGAGTGGCATTTCTTTCTTGCTTTGTTTCTAAAGAGACCGACTAACCTAAGACTCTGTTGGCTAGCATTTGACATCATGTATGCTATGGTTGATCCCAAAGACATGATAGCCTTCTGGCGCACCGTTCTTTTAGTGGATAATTATTGCATTTGCACTATTTTTGGTCTCCCAATCATTGAGTAAATGTATAATTGTGGTGTTTAGAAATCAACACCTACTGAAAGGAGAACACCCATGTTACTAGCACAGCTCTTCAAAACAGAAATTGTCAACTAAAGTATATGGCTGGAGGCCCAGATCAGCAGGAAACCATAACACCATCATCCGCACAGTCCGATTCAAACTAGCCACAATTTCTATTTCGCAAGAGTACGTATCCTAATGTAGGTTCGCGACTACAGCAATGTCAGCGACGGTTTTACAAATGGTAAAAGCTGGTTACGAGCCAGTTGCACCGCTGGCAGCATCATCAGATTTACTCTTCTCTGCGTTATCAGCATCATCAGCATTTTCTTTACTCCCCTCCTTTGTGCTAGCAGCCTCAGCAACATTTTCGTTACCCTTCTTTGCGCTAGCAGCATCAGCGGCATTTTCGTCACCCTTCTCCTTTGAGATAGGAGCATCAGCGGCATTTTCTTTACCCTTCTCCTTTGGTCGAGCTACAGGAAAATCCTCCTCTTGTTGCCGTTGCCATCGGAAATTTGCGGCCTCAATCCAGCGGGGGTGGACCAAAAACTTCTTGTTACTAACAGCCCAGCGAGCCTTCTCTGTTCCTAGATCCAAAGCAACAACATGGGTGACCGTAGAATCCACATCTGTGCAGCAAACGGCACCCAACTGCTCGGCCATCTTCCAAAGCATCTGATCTTGTGGGCGACGATCTAACGGGAATACCCGCGTAAACACTAGCTTGCAGCCTTCAAGTACTTCCTGCCGCACCCTCTTGATCACCTGGAGAGGGGATATATAAGTACACCAACCAGATATTAGCCAACGATTTTTTTTTAAAAAAAAAACAGCACTGAAGGGGATCTATTTAGCACCCTATAGTTCATAACCATTGAAACATTGATCTACACCAAAACTGAATTTTGCCTGTGTTAAGTTCTTTTCATAGTGATTGTACCCCTGGATCTTATCCATCAAAAATAGTTTTACAGGTAGGAATGAATAACACTGTCCAAGCAATGTTAACATCAACTTATACAGTGTGAAAAAGAAAGCTGTTGTAATAAATACCACTGTAAAACTAAAAGAAACATTTGGTGCATATAATATATAATAAAGAGCCTGCAGGGTAATTGCAAGTCTTGTAGACTACCTGTCTTACATCCCGTGAAGAAAGAGGTTTTTGATCATCCTACAAGTGAGATATACGGTAGTAATTAATCAGATGAGAAAAAAGAACTTTTGACCCTATATTATTCAGGTTTATGCACAATGATAATAGAAAGTTGAGATCAATAGATGATAAAACTGTGATAAGACTATGAACTTAATTAGCCTACCGGATCAAAGAAAATTGTGTGTATGCGCTCCAAGACATCTAAAATGGTAGCTAAAGCACCATCATTCTCCCTTTCGTCCTGCATTGACTCTGACAAAGATCTGGCACCAAAACCAAATTGGCGACAACTAGAAGCAAAATAATGATATCTCTCCATTAGAATCAGGTTTTCTTTATGTTTCTGCCACACCTGAAAAGAATAACACCATTTAGGCCAGATACACGATGTGCATAAATGTAAATGATGAGTGTTTCTACAGCTGTGTAGAAGCAAACATAGAACAGTCAGAGACCAAAACAAACTTTCAGTGGCCATAGTAAACATTAATTAGTTCTAACAATGAAACCACAGATGGTAATTACTGGCAATAGTATCATATAAAATGTTTATTAACCATGTTCACTGGATAATAGCACTTACATACTCAGTGTCATCAAGAATCACTGCAACAATTTCAGCTCCAAGAACCACATCAAGACCTTTCTGGTGTCGCTGAGTGCAATCAGAGTTCGAAATCACCTTTGAGCCAAAATACACATTATCAGGGTCAAGAAGCTTTGCTATTTCAATTGCATAAGCCTTGTCACCCATAGTGTATATATACATCTCAAACAGATCACTTGCTTCTTTTAAAAATCTACGGACAAATGGTCTCAACTTTGTAAGCATCTGCATTGTCTCCAATGTGAACAAGCTTCTGTCCGGAACAACTGCATTTAAGCATGTTTCTGGTTTAGTAAAATTATAGATAGTGATTCATGGATAAGCAACAGATTCAGGAAGGATCAAACTACAATAAGGTAATATGGAAGAATGCAACCTCACTATTAATTAGACTTTAGCGCTCAATTATAATGCCATACTTGTATCATAATAGAAGCAACTAGAATTTATGTTAGTTTTACTTTTCAGTGCATGCAAGAAGCAACTTTCACCACAAATTCTAAATATTATAAAAATCACATTTACAGTGGAAGAATTTGACAACAGAATAGCTATGACATTTCTGCAGAACTTTCATATTTCAATGTACAATAGGGACCAACTTTTTTCTTTTTTTTAAAAAAAAAAGGACTCCACACATACAAAAGGAACATCTAGTTTTGGACTGAAGGTAGAATCTCTATGCTCATGTTTACAAAATATCAAAGTTTGTAAATCAATAGCTAAAACTCTCAAATTCTCCGATTTAAATACAAAAGATGTACATATTACCTTCTTTAGCAGCAGATTGAATTCCCAATTCGTTTTCAGCAGTGGAAAGATCAAAGAGTTTGGTTGAGTTGATCAGTGTATGATCCAAGTCCAAAATGAGTACTAGTTTTCTTTCACGCAATAAATTCTTTAAATCAGCTCCACGTAGTCTGTCAATTTCTGTTGTACCTAGCCTCAAATCCTGCATTGAAATAATTCTGTTAAATTCAGAGATGACAATTGGAAATGAAAATGTAATTGGGAAAGATAAGAATCTTTCAAGAGATGCAAAACTTGCATACTACTAGAAAATGTGTGATTTTGGGAAAGGTAAATGCAATAAATAAGCATTACCACATTTGTGTTTATAGTAAGGACTGATGTATAAGTCAAAGGAGCCTTAAAAATTCAAATATATTTTCCGTTCTCTGTTTGAACGTACCTTATGGATGTAACCAAAAGCAACTCCTGGAACATCTTCCTCATCTTGTCTTGTCCCACATCTAATGCAGAGTCCACCAAAAAACCCAGGATGTGGTGGGCATGTATCAATTTTAACATCTTTAGAAGAACCTGCACCAGTGTACCATCTTAATGCTCATGGAAATAAAGGAAGTCTTGACAGAAGGCAACTAGGACTCCATCTGAAAGTAGAACTGTAGAAGAAACTGAAGCCAAACATGAAATATTGATGTGCCTCTCTAAAGCCCAAGCCCAGATACACCATGGAACTCAACAATTAAATGATTGAAAGCTACATACCCCCCCCCCCACCACCAAATCTCGTACCACACGCACATGAGAACAGGGACAGTAAATCTGTAACCACATCAAGTAAATAGTATATGAAAGGTAAATAAATTTTTGAACGCATTTAGTAGACATTGAAGCCCCTGCTCTCCTCTATGAAGCCAAATGTTAGTGGGTTGCAAATGAAACCAATTAGCGTACCAACGGTATCCTCATCAGGCCTCATTGCTGTTCCTTGATCACGGTGTTGGTCCTCCACTCTACGCCGTTTGGTACTGTATATTGCATGCAGTTGACAGCAGTCAGATCCAAAATACAAAATCTAGAAAATAGCTCACTATTAGTATTTTCTAAACAAAAGAACATTGATTGCATGTTCAGCCAAGCTTTAGCATATCCAATAAATGAAAGGAAAATTTTCTTTCATACCATCAAATAACCATTTAGTTTTATACTGTCAGAATTAGATGTTTACGGTATGTACTAATGAGTAATGATACTCAAATAGCACCCCATTCATTTAACCACTAACATCAAAAGTGCTATTTTCTGTCATGTTGAGCATTTTGCCCTCATCCATAAAAATAAAATTTTCCTGCATTCCCACAGCTGGTTCTTCCCTCCCCATTCCCCAACTCCTCACTTCAAACTCACCCTCACACCCCCAAGACTGTCAATGTTTACCCAACAAATGTCAAAGGCATGGACCGCCCAGAAGATAAGAAGCCATCTCCAACCCCTACTGGGTGATGGGAAACCAAGAGCAGCATTGAAATGGATGATGAGCACCAGGGGCGCTGGCTGAAAATAAATAGGGGAACAAAACAAAGGAGCCATCGCCACCTAAAACAGGTGGCACATTCCATTGACAATATCTAGTATTTCCATGGACAGGATTAATTGACAAAGAAGGAAAACTGCGCTTGATATCCTGGGAGATAAGGGAGGTTAGCAATAAATCAGGGAAAGTTTCCAAATTAAACTCAGTGACCACTTTCTTATTCTCTCCTGGCTGCCTACATTGGATCAGCATCAACAAAGACGTGCAGTAATACATTATATCCTGGTGAATTTGAGGAGCACATGAAGTGGTGACATTGTTGACAGCAAGCACAGGCAATAGGAAGTGGGCAATTGGGAGCGAGAGGCAGCAATGTCCTTGGTGGGGAGGCAAGGTTGCGTAGCCATGAGCGCCAACTGACTGGCAACTTAGGCATATTACGATTCTATTAAAGTGTGCCACAAATTTCCAGTGGTATAAAACTAGATCAGTGATATTTTGGTGGTATACAACCAAATTTTCCTTAAAACTATAGCGCATTTAGTTCACCAACATATAGGATCCTTACTACAGGGTAAGCATATTTGGATGTTTTTTAGTAGAAGAGTTGCTTCAGCTTATTATAGGATCACGTATTGCCTGCCTTCAGCATATAAAGCCATAGGTAGGCAATGAAGCTACCACAAATATCAGAACTAAGGAAGTTGTGGTATCTATTCAAATCGTAGAAAGCAATCTTATTGGATCTACTATTTGGATGGACTGTCATTCAAGATTTCACAATTGCAGATAGGCGAATCACTTGTAGGTATAATGAAATGAAGTGCAGGGTACATGAACAGTACGGCCTCCAATAAACCCTAGGAAAAATCCCCCGAGATGATGATCAAATTTGTTGCCATCAGCATTCGCCCAACTGAATCCAGCAACCATCGCAATTCAAGCGGAACAGGAGCGAAGACCCTCGAGCATCCATCTAACCGGTCCAATCAAACAGTAAAACCCTAATAGGTTCGAATGGGGACCAAATCTGCTCGCCGTCACGACCTTCCAACACCGAAAGCGCGAGGAGCACAAGCCCCCGATCGCCTCAAGCCGCCGCCATACCCAACCGACCGGCTCCTCGCCCCTCGGGATGAGGTGAGAGTACGGAGAGGCGCGTACCTGCTCTGCTCTACGATGGCGTCCTCTTGTCCCACGACCACCACCACATCCTCCTCCTCCTCGTCGTTACCATCTTCCTCGTCGTCGTCGCTGGCGGCGGAGGGGTCTCCGGCGGAGGCCGAGTCGGCGGCGGAGGTCAGCTCGAGCTCCGCATCGAGGAGCGCCGCGAAGTCGTCGCTGCCGCTCGACGACGACGGGGAGGACGGCGACGGCGACTCGGCGGCGAGGCTCATGGCCGAGGTCAAAAGGCGAGCTTGGTCGGGTGGGGTGGGTGGATGTAAGTGCTGTGTAATAGGGGAAGCTAGCCCGCCAGAAGAAGGCCCTCCGTTTCCCCCATCCGGCCCAATTTCCGGCCTCGTTTGGGCCCAATCCACCATCACCTCAGTGTTAGCAACCCAATTCACTCAAATCAAATCAAGAAAAAGCACAATGAGGCTGATCGTTTGTGCTGCTTTGCAGCTGGCTGCGGCTGCTGCTGTGCTGTATGAACAGTGCAAGTAGTAAAAATTGTGTTGGGTTTGGTGTTGTTGCTGCTGCTGCACAGCCGCAGGTCCGCAGCAATCTCTCCCGATCAACCCTTAATATTTGGGTACAGTGGGTGACAGTTTAGGGGTGGAAGATAATATAGATACATGACTAGGAGGTTCTAGAGACCTCTAGACCAGGAAGAGAACAAGGGAAGGTAGAGCTCGACAAGGAACCAAGCTCGGTTCCAGGTCGTTTCAATCTCTTCTATTAACTTCTAAAGCACTGGTGTTGCTGTTATATAACCATATCCTTGTGTCAGCTTGGGCATAGAGTTGATGAGAAAACAAATAATATATCACCAAATTCGTGGGGTTTCGATGAAATGTCACTCATTAGGATGCAAGCATAAAATACCACTCAATTGGTTACCTTCGGAGTATTTTATCACTACGAAAAGTTTTAAGACCAAAATACCCCTGACTGTGGAGAGAGAGGAAGGGAGAGAAGGAGAGCGTTGCGGCGTGGGGGGCAGGTCATGAAAGAGAGAGAAGGACGGCGCTGCGAGCCCGCGCAGGCCAAAGGCAGTCGCTATCGGTGTGGGAGGAAGAGGCGTCGATGCGGATGGCTCTCCAGCATTGCTGCCCACCACGCCGCCCACCCACGCAAAGCCGTGGGGTCATCAGCTAAGCGGATAATGTTGGGAGCATAGAACTGGTGCGTCGGTTGCTACTACCATAGTTGGAACCCACCACGAGAGGTTGTGCTCGGGTAGAGGAACACCACGGCGGAGTCAGAGGCGGTGGGATCAATGGGAAGGCGGTAGTGGGGGTGGTGGTTGTCACGATCGTACCTCTCACTATTACCGCCGCCTAATGGGAAGCACACCATGTGCCCATATCCATAGAGTCAGTTGGTCAGCTCCTCCACTCTCGATCCCTCTACCACCACCGCCGATGCGCAGCATCAGCATTGCGGCCGCCGCGTGGTGATCAATCGATTGAGCTCCTGAAGCTGCACATTGGTGGTGATGGTGGAAATATTTGTCTTGTGTGCCACGGGCACGGGGTGTGGGGGATTGGGAGAGGTTAGAGGAGGTATGGATGAAAGAAGGACACAATCACGTGCGGAAAACGGACAGCGTCAACGAGGGTGTCCTCCATCGCCACAATGAACTTGTCCCCTCCTCCAGCAGCGGTGATACAAGGGCGGGCCACCTTTCTGCACAGCCACCTGTCCCCTCCACCTGCCGCCACCGGAGAGAGTGAGGGGATAAGAAAGAAGATTGTTATTTCACTTAAATGTGGATCCCATGTGGTTTTTTATTTTTTTTATTTTTGCTTCTTGTGCCATGTCAGCATCAAGTCACCCAAAACCACCTACAATATGTTTTAGGACTACATTTACAACGGTTTTTGAAAGAGGAGGGATGCGTTGTACTCGGTTTTGCGATTTAGGGATGTAATTCAAACTCGATATCGAGATGAGAGATTTAAAGTGAACTTATTCCCCTCTGTTCACCCCATCCGGCCCAAGTTCGGCCCTCGCCTAGGCCCCATCCACTATCATCTCTGGTGATACGGCCCATGACGGCGGCGCGTGTTTCGCCTGCGCCGATCGATGGCGGCAGTTGGCGCGGACGCCCGACACGAGATCGCCGACGCGATCGCGCATTCGCGCCGCGCCCACCAAGGCACCAACAGAGCAGCAGCAGGGGGAGACCGAGTGGAGGAGTCGGTTGGGCATGGAGAACAGGGAGGAATCCCACGATGCGCTCGTCAGAGCGCGAGAGCCGAGAGCTTGTCAACGACAGCGACAAACGCCGACGCGACGCGCGATATCCCCGGCCTTCCTTGGGATCGATGTCACGTCGTCGTCGTCGTGGAGAAAACAACAATCCGGAGTTGGAGGGGGAGTTGACCTGACGCGGGAGGGAGTGAGAACCAACCGCTGGGCTGCACGCGTGTGGTTGCCGGAGATTTTGCTGCTCGAAGGCTCGATCGATCCATCGATTCCTGCACCGCTGCTACCTTTCCGCGTGCGTCGGCAGCTAGCGCAGCAGCGAGCTTGTGCTGAATACGGCAGTATTGCTCGCTGTCGCGTGGCGCGCGCACTCGCGGAGTACTAGTATTGCACACCGTCGCACACTCGCACGCACGCATGCACGCGCATTGCCTCGATCGAGCCCTCTCGACGGCAGTGTCTTTTGTCGCCGGTGTGTCTCTCCTTTTGTTTACTCCCTCGTGGGCTTCCTGTCCTCCTGTGCAAAGCCGGTCAGATAGATAGATATTCAGTTGTTGCGTCTTTTTCTCAGGCCGGGAGAGGAAGACAGGAAAGAGACGTTCGAATTGCACATGTGATGTGTCATGTGTCGTGTCTACGCATATGTCCTGGTCGCTCCTTTCCTCGTTGTTCAAGTTTAACCACACCGACACCACGCAAGGTCCAATTAAGGTCAATTTCGCTATGGTTTTATACATTATGGTCATTGCTATGTAAGGCTGATTGTTTCGCTTTGGTTTTATTGAGTTTATGATTAAACAGATTACCAACTTCAAGCTGTAACCCGCTCAAAAAAAAAAAAAAGAACTTCAAGCAGTTCAAGCTGTAACAGAGCTAGAGGCACTATCGAGCCTAGGCGACTAGTATTGCTCCTAGGTGTCCGACCACTTCTTCTTGATGTCGATAGCATCCTGCACCCCACAGAGCAATCGACGGTGAAGATGTAACGCACAAAGCTAGCTGGGTGGCCGCCCAACTAGCCTGGGAAATGGCTTCTCGCGCCGCTGGCTTCAAGATAAAATTTTAAGGGAAAAGTACTAAAATTGTGGTGGTTAAGTACGTAGCAGGTGTATAACTTCACTTTCATGATTTAAAATTGTAGTTCCCATAATTATGCACGCGAGAGTAGCGCGTTGAAAATAAATTTTATGGGGTCTATTAAGACTTATCGGTAAGCTCTATCTTTTGATCACATGTTAAAAGAGGGTGTATTTGTGTTTGTGGGGGTGGTGCGCCTCTTTCATGCAACTAAAAAAAGACTGGATTTTGAGGTGAGCCAAGTTCTTTAGGACAGAGTATCTAGCTTGTGTTTGTCGTCATGGTCCCTTTCCTCATTTTTCATGTTTAACCACAGTATCCACACCACCCCCAAGGTCCAAGGATTGTGATGTGCAATGCATGTTGTGTAGCTTGGTTTCAATGGGTTTATGCTCTTCAAAGCAAATCTCTAAGTGGTTTAAATAGATGTTGACTTCACGATTGGATTTTAAGATGAGCTACGTGTTGGCGTGCAAAATTGCTCCGCGCATCAATACACGGAGTCGTCAAATCGTCATCTTGTAATTCTTTGTTGAGATCGTCATGACAAGGATGCTTGCTCCTCACGTCAGAATGACCTTGATTCACTAGGTTGATTCACTTTTGTAGAATTGAATGACCAATACAGTGAATCGGTAAAGAAGATAACTAATGCCCTAACCTAATGCTCGGTAAAAAAGAACGTAAAGAAAGGTTTCAACGTCACTTGTGTTGCCAACTCCAATTTGCTACGACGATGACTCCTCCTATTTTTATTTATTTATTTATAGAGATGACTAGACTTGAGCGTTTTATTTTCAAGTAGCACTCATGAAAACAAACACTTGATGCATACATAAGTAACCAAAGCCTCAAACAAATCCGTAACTAGTCTTTCTATGCGGGGTTATTTAACTATTCGCCACTCTTAGATTTGACATTTTAACTATTTATTACACATGTATTAATGATATGTGAACTCTCATATATCTATGACATGTGAGCCATCGATAATTATCTTATCTAAGATTGGTAAATAGTTAAATATTTATTTCTCGGCGTAGTATATAGTTGAAAACTATGTAACCCTATCTGATTTAGATATAACCAAATCAAAATTGGAACAGCCGATGACGATGCATCTCAAGGCGGTCAAGATGATACTGAGGTATCTGAAGGGAATGCTGAACTTTGGTCTCGCGTTCGCAAGCGGAAACGGCTCAATGGAGATCACGGGCTACACCGACAGCGACCTAGCTGGCGACATTGATGATCGCCCGAGCACTGGCGGCATGACATTCTATGTGAACAATAGTTTGGTGTCATGGTGTTCACAGAAGCATAAAACAGTGGCGCTTTCATCTTGTAAAGCTGAGTTTATGGCGGCCACTGCGGCGGCGTGTCACGCGCTCTGGTTCAGGGTGTTGCTGAGTGAGATGATGGCCACAGAAGCAAAACCGGTGAAGTTATATATTGACAACAAGTCGGCGATTGCTTTCATGAAGAATCCTGTGTTTCACGGGAGAAGCAAGCATATTGATACCTGCTACCGTTTCATTCGCGAATGTGTTGAAAGTGGGAATATTTTGATTGAGTTCGTTCGGTGTGAGGAGCAGCGAGTGGACGCACTAACATAGGGGCTGCCGGCGGCGAAGCTGGCAACTGCGCGACATCTACTCGGTGTTCGCAATCTCGGGCTGCGCCAAGACTAAGGGGGAGTATATTGCAGTTAGTCCTGGAGTGGCCCGAGCTAATCCGGATGACGCGGGACGCAACAGTGTGCAACGACTTGGCGAGATGCCCGGGCAAAGAGATCGGTTGTGACTAGTTCATGACTGCGCAGGAAGCGCGATGAAGCAGAGTGCATGACGGGGAGAATGGCCCCGTCCTCCTCATTTGTAGGATCAAGTTTGTTAGTCTATAAATAGATTGTAGTTGCATCGTTTGTAATTTGCGCATTCAGTTTCATTTCGGTTGAAATAAACACCGAAAGTTGCCCCAAAACTCTCCCACAAAATTCTGTTCTTTCTTGCTCTGTTTTCTCTGCATTCTCTGAATTCGTCTCTGAACTCTTCCTGCTGTGCCGGACAGATACAGGACGCCTACAAGGTGTTCGACTGGTGTATTTTCGCTAACACACTCCTCCCCAAGCGCCACCTCCATGAGATTAGCACCAACAAGCTCGACCTCTGCCTTCCTCCGTGAGCTTGTCGTCGCCCATGTGACCACCGTGAGCTCGCTCGAAGCTAGCCGTCTCTGCCACAGCCACAAGCTCGATGCAACCTCTGCTCGAGGTCTTCCGCGCCAACTCTACCATTAGCTTGCCATCGCCCACGTCGTCTCCACTGTGTGCTCACCCGTGCTACTTCTATCGCCATATCTGGAACGAGGTCGAGGCGAAGATAGAGTCCGGCGGAGCTTGGGCTACGTATCTAGGGCCACCTACGTCGAAGCTTGGGAGACGTGGACCACCGAAGCTCGAACTGTGGAATTGACGCCGCGCCCCGTCGCTCGATCGATGTCGCCTGCTGGTCAAAATAAAGAGGAGGGATAGGAAGAGGAAGAGGAGTTGTGGCTGTGGCAAGCTCACTCATCGAGGTCAAACCCATGGCAGATTGAGCTGGAGTTGGTGGTCAGTGAGGAGTCGAGGATGGCCGATAGGAGAGAGGGAGAAAAGGAGGGAGAGAAAAAGAGGAAGAAGTATAGCAGTGATATATGGGCCCATGATTTTCGTAATTCAAGTCTGTTGACTAGATAGTATTTACGTAGGTGCTATCCAGACTAAGGCCGTGTTTTGCATGATTAATTAATTATTAGTTAAAATAAATTTAAAAAATAGATTAATATGATTTTTTAAGTAACTTTTCTATAAAATTTTTTTTAAAAAATGTACCGTTTAGTAGTTTGAGAAGCATGCACGTGAAAAACGAGGGAGGTGAGTTGAGAAAGGTGGGAGAAGAACACAGCCTAAAACCACCTCGATTTTTAGCGGAGGGTGTAAGTTGAATGGTTTTAGTAGTTGAAAGGTATTGAATATCTGGTTTTAGAGTTTACAGGTGTATTACTGTATTTTAGACTATCACAATAGTTACAGGGTAAAAATGTAAAATAAACTTATCCCTATCTAAAAATGGCTGCAGGTTGCCATCGTGCAGTAGCCGCAGCTCGCCCTACGGGGCCCAAGTGACAACAGTCAGCATCGAGATCACATTCGTGGACATCAGCACAGATTCTTATCTCATCTGGTCATTTGGTTCCGGCAACGTCGCTGCACTGCATCTCCCTTGTCTCCCTCGCACAAAATTTCCGCCGTTCGCAAGCCAAAACCCTGAAGCAAGTTGACGCGGCAGCGAGAGAGTGTGGTTGGTTTTATTGTGCTGTTTTCTCTAAAAAGGAGATTGTTAATTTGTTCGTTTTGTTTTCTTGCTTTTGTTCAAATCAGCCCCAGGAGGATCCCAGAAATGATCAACAGAGACCTACCTGCCGACTCAGAAATATATCCTGAACCATTTTAAGCCAAGTGTTTACTGAAGAATATGATCTCATGGTGACAGTGACACAATGGCATATCGATTGTAGATCACAGAATTAAGCCACGGGTTTTCATTCAGATGCATCCATGCATACATATGCAAGCCAATCAATAATATTGATAACGTCTACTAATTACACCTCAATCACCAATGATATAGATCGAAAGAGGAACTGTGAGATACCAGAGATCAAAAGTGTTCGATCAATTAATCACGTACTTATGGATACCATCTCCTAGGTAGAGATGGATCAAGGTGATAAATTAAGCTTAATTTAGCCTAGAAATTGATTGATTAGTAGTTGATGTGATGATGTTGATGTGTCCGTCATCTTAAAGTAGTTCAGGAGGTGGCCACCCAGAATGGGGCAGCCTGCTCCGGCTCCCAGTTCTTGCCGCGCCTCGCCGCCGCCGCCGCGGCGACCTCGGCCTCCACGCACCGCCCGCCGCGAACGTACTTGGCGACGCCGCCGTACTCCTCCTCCGGCGTCGCCTCGTCGTCGGCGTCTTGGTGTTCCTTCGCGACGATGGCGGCGTCCTCTGCCTCTTGCTTGATCAGCTGCTTCTCCTTCTGATGGCACTCGGCGGCATTGCTGCAGCCGGCGCAGGGGACGAGGCGGAGGCGGAGGCGGCCGCCGCAGCGCTCGGCCTGCACCCCGGCCGTCCGCACCGCGTACACCGCCAGCCGCCCGTCGCGGCGCTCCTGCACCATGCGCACGCGGCTCCCGCCCCGTGCCAGCGTCGTCAGCGGCGGCGGCAGAGCGCCGCCGCCGCCGCGGGGACCCGCGCGGCGCACCCTCGCCGCGGCCGCCAGCTCCACCATCGACTCCGCCTCCTCCCGTGCGCGCCTCTTCCTCTCCGCGCCGTCGGTCTCCACCACGGCCATGGCATCCTCAGC
This sequence comes from Oryza punctata, assembly GCA_000573905.2. Taxonomy (NCBI): domain Eukaryota; kingdom Viridiplantae; phylum Streptophyta; class Magnoliopsida; order Poales; family Poaceae; genus Oryza; species Oryza punctata. The sequence goes on along the minus strand of CM002492.2, from coordinate 20,693,071 downwards.
CGCCGGAGCAGCAACGAAGACGACGGCCGCCGCGCCGTCGACGCCGCCGGTCTCGCACCCGAGCGCCTCGGTGCACATCTCCAGGTTCTTGATCCTCCTCCCGCCGCCACCATACGCCGTCTTCTTGACCGCCGCCGCCGGCGACACCACGTGGTGCCTTGGCCCCTTCACGGGCTCCGTCTGCGCCGCGTACAGAGAGCTCCAGTCGCCGGCTGCTGCAGCTACCGGCGTCATCTGCGGCGGCGAGTCGAGCAACGAAGGCATGGTGGGTCGACGAGCAAGAGGAGAGAGATCGAACAAGAATGCAGATGCGGTTGCTTATATAAAGGTTTCTGGAGGTAGGTAGGTAGCTAGCGGACGCGATCGAACGCCGAGACGGATCGGAGCGGACGACGTGGAGCCGACGGCGACGGGGAGGAGGCGCAGCCGCCACAAGAAGAAGCAATGGAGCTCAGCTCGCTCGCTTGCTAGCTCAGCTGCGTTGTGTGTGTGGGGAAGAGGAGAGCGAGTACCACTAATTTATATAGGGCCACAAGGATGGGGGTAAAGCCGTAAATTCATAATTAAACCCCCCAAGAAAAAAAATAAATTCGTCTTTGCTTTTGCTTAATTGCTTTTTTTTTTCCCCCCAGTGTTTGCTGCTGTTAGCTAATGGCTCAATGACGCCGATTCCTTAATGCAAAAAAAGAAGGGTCGCCATTGGAAGGGCAGCAGCAGCTGCTGCTGGTTGTCTTCGTTGTGTGTGTAATGTGTTACTCTCTGCCCTGTAAAGCTAGGCAGTGTCCTCCAATGGTGAATTTGCCTTTTTGTGCAAGTGAGTGTGGTGACGTCCTCAAATGTGTGCTGATTTTATGGCTTAAACAAGAGATAGTTGGTCACTAAAAGTGCATGAAGCTGGAGTTTATAGGGTGTTATAGTGAAGCTCCAACTGGCATTGACGCATGCTTGATTGCCTTTGAGTTAGGGCCAATAGAAATGAATACATGGGGCCACTCGCAATTAGAATGGGGTAATTGGTTGTCCACTGTTCACTGGTTGGCTGTGAGTTACTTAAATATTCAATCTAGGGTAAATGCGTGTAAATGTCATAGACCTATAAAAATATCATCACTGGTGTGAATGTCTGGAGGGAGGGGAAAATATTCTAAACACTCGAGGGAATATTCACTCGTTATTTGTATGTCATCTAAATAGTTATAAAAAATTAAATTTTTTTAACAAAATAGATTAATATGTGATAAATCACTCTAAAAATATGCAATGTCAAATTTAATTTATATAAGTTGCAACGAAAAAATAAATTTGACTGAAAATTTAGGTTAACGAGCCATAGTTTAATTTGTTTGTTTTTTGCAACTTGTAAAAGCTGAATTTTAACATGCATGTTTATGGAGTGATCGATCACATATTAATCTATCTTGATGAAATTTTTTAAAAAATTTCATAACCATTTAAATAATATGCAAATAAGGAGAGTACGTCTACTCGAGAGCGTAGAATCCACTTCTCTGCAGGGAGAAAGAAAAGAAGAGTTGACTCTTTACAAGGCAATGAACGAAGCGCAGGACATGAGGCAAACTCATATGGAGAAAAAAAAAACTAACATATGAGCTGCTTGCTATCCCGAGTTCCCGACTTCTCATCAATGGGGACTTTGGTGCCACGCCATATCGTTGGTCTGTCGCTCGTCCAGATTTAGCAACAGAGAAGTTAAAGTCAACAATTATGTATGCTAGTGTGGTTGAGGAGGGGCTGTTAGATCTAATATCAGAAGGTGTCGAAGCAATAGAGTATAGAGGTGGTATATCGACGGCTATAAAACAATGTTTGTTAGCCAAGTACAACTCTTGAGGGCCTAATCCTTGATGGCTAGAGTAGTTCGGGTTGATTAGTATTTACATTCAAATTTCCTTCTTCCGAAGGGATTTTGGATATCTACACTCATCCAAATAAGTAAGAAAGTGCGTATGTGTATGGTGTTATATAATGAATACTATCTCCGTTTCATATTAACTTTTTTTTCTAATCAAACTTTATTAAGTTTGATTAAGTTTATAGAAAAAATAATAACATTTAAAAATATTAAATTAGTTTTACTTAATCTAATATTAAATATATTGTGATAATATGTTTGGTTTTGGTTGAAAATAATAATATATTTTTCTATAAATTTGATCAAATTTAGAGAAATTTGACTAGAAAAAGTCAAACGAAGTAACTTTTTTCTTCTTCTTTGAGTAATATATTCATCTCTCTGCAGTTTACCATGGTCCACTAATCTTGTCTACCTGTTAATTTAAGTCCATGAACTTCTAATATTGAATTTGAGGTTCTTAAATTTGTAACTCTTCAACGGAGGTCCAACCTCGCCCACACTGCCATTTCTACGACCATGATGGACACTCGTGCACTGTTGGATTTCTTGTGCCGTTTCTAGGTGGGGGCATTTTGCAGTTAAATCATCTAAGGAGTGTGATTTACATTAGTCATGATAATTATGGATGTGAATCAACTTTTATGAATGCCTAAATAAAAGGATAGCTATGATAGTTCAAGCGCAACATAATATTTCGACCATGAACTTGAAAGCTAGCATTACATTCAATTATTTGAAAATTTTTAGGTGGGAAAAAGACGGCACGTGATCGAACTGTACATGTTGGTTGTTCTTATCCACCCAGGCACCATGTAGCTGCCACGTAGACGATGTGAAGTGAGCTAGATTTACATAGGCATCATGTAGCTCCCACGTAGATAATGTAAGGTGAGCTAGATTTACGGGTTGTTTTGAATTGCTACCAGAATATACCCTAATAATATTCTGGTAGCTTGAAAAGTATATACTAGTTGATACCTCGCGTTTTGCTGTGGAATGCGTGGATGAATACATGTTATACATTATAGAAATGATAAATGTATATGTGTTAACAGCAAAATCTGGTAAAGAAGATTAAGAGATGAAGATCAAACTGAAGCGGATTTGAAGAAATGCGATATTGCTGGAAACAGAGTGTGCATCGGCTGAGGGTTATATCGGATGATATTGAGTTGAACACGGTAAGCCAATACAGACAAAGTTGGATTTGGATTAAAGCTTTGAAAGTGTTGCCAGTCAAGGATAGAGTCAGAAGTAGTCAATTGTATCTACTAATTAGGATAATAAGTAGTTTATCTTAATAATTTCGTGGCAAGAGTCCGCCTAGGGGTTTATTTGTCTGATATTGTAATTCAGATAAGATTGAGTTGTGTCTGGTGTCGACAAGTTTTTATTTTGGTATAAATAGACACCCAAAGTCATGTATGATTTTTTAACACCAGTTTAATATACTCTCGGTGCATTGCCAAAATTTTATTTTCGTTTTTCTCAACGAATTCTTGTTTCGAGTTGAGCTGCATCGGCCTCGATCTTCGACGAGAGGTAATACTTGTTCGTTTATCATATACCTTAGCTAATCTGAGTCGACGAGTTTGTTTGTCTATATCGATTATACCTTATTAAGGGTATCATCGATATAACATAAACACTCCCTGTTAATTTAGATTAGTTAAGGTATCTACCACCTCGAAAATCAATCATCGGGTTGATTATTTAGATCTTATACTTCTTTTTATACTTAGTGTTGCATCAATTGGGTTTGACCTACTAAGTCGTATTTAGGATTATAAGATTTAACCTGCTTTATGATTACTAATAAGGGTATCATCGGGGTTTCAGCTGATCCTATCTGATATATCTATTTTACTTTGTTTAATCCTACTTAACAAGTTATATCTTCCCCTTATATCAGAATATTATCTAGTTAAATATATTAAGCTTATGATCAATCTAGATTAAATAAGATTGATATATTTACATCAGAGTAATATTCTAGTATAAAGTTATAGCGGAGCTATAGCTGATATACACACTTAAATTGAATCATCGGCTTTGATATGAACACATATAATCTTTAATTTACATGATTTTGGATATACTGTCTCGATTAAATTTGATCTATCCCAGTTGTTCATATCAAAAAGAATGTTGTATTATAGATTATATAATTGTTAATCTCTATAGCCGATGAGACAAGTTTAGAGTTTCTTTTACTTTATACTCTGCCTCTATAAGCTGATTCAATTCAATTACATCAGCTAGATTACAAGCGATACGTCATCGGTCTTTGTACCGATCGGCTATCGTTTAAGGACTTAATTTTATTATTTATCTCTGTTAGTTATAGGGTCAAACCAACTGGAACGCTCTAAACCCGAATACAATATTTGGACCTGCACTGGAGTCAAGCAAATCTCCCGACCATCGTGTTTTTACGTCAACAATGTGTTTAAATAATATAAAAATGATGTTGTGGGAGGATAAACTCCGCAGCACGGGACTGTGGAGGCCCCCCTTCTGAGTTCGGCCCAGGGCACAAGAGAGAGGCGCTCCTAGCCCCGACTCCGGTGCGCTGGTGAGATGGAGAAGTAGATAAAAAGTTTCGGGCAAGAGAGGGCAGTGGCACAAGAGATTATACAGGTTCGGGCCACCGGCGAGGCGTAATACCCTACTCCTGTGAGATGAACTATCTGTGTGTTCTTGTTCTCAAGAATCGAACCCCCTTCCTTCTAGGCCTGGGCCTCCTTTTATATTCCCAAGGGGACACCACATGGGCCGAACAGGCTACATTCTAGAGAAAAGGAAAAAAAGTTATTTTACAATTAAGGGCCACACTGTGGCTTGTGGCATAAGTCCACCGTCCTGTAGTGCTAGTACGACTCCTGTCAGACCGCCCATCTTTGTGCGTGACACCGCACGTCATTCTTCATTAAACGGCCGGGGACTTGCTTATCCCGCCATACGCGGCGATGTGCGCTAGGTGATTAGACCTGGCGTACCAACTCCGGTGAGGTGAGTGAGCCGGTCCGGCTCACATGATTCTGATGTGACTTGACGGAGCGCGCAACATACCTACTGGGCGTGCGACGGTATGCCAGGTACTGTGCTACATCCCATCGGTCATTCAAACCTGTCGCAGACCGATCAGCCGACTGCGACCGGTGTCAGCTGCGCGCGTGCATGTCATTCCGCATTTAATGCGGCACGCGCGCGCGCAGGCGCACTCCGGTTGCGCTGCCATTAATAGGGGTAGGTGAGCGCTGGGAGCGCCCACCTACCCTAGCACACGTGGCGGCGGCCCGAGGGGGTCGGGGGAGCCCGACCCCTAATCTGGCAGCCCCCGAGGAGCGCCGAGACTTAGAGTGGGCGACTGCCACGTCACCTTCGGGCCCGATCCCCCCTCGGGGGATGGCCACGTGGGCGGACGGGGCCGCCTCAAGCCCTAAGTTAGCATACCCCTGGGCCCATGACACCGACAGTAGCCCCCGGCATAAAGCCTGTGGTTGGCCCACCGTGGGATGACCAGGCTTTGCGCCACCTCGTCGATCCAGCGTGATGTGGGCCCAGGTTATTAGAGGAGATGGACAGTCGCCGGTTTCACGCGGATGAAGGACGCCTCTCAGCGATAATGGGCCATTACCCCGTAACAGCCTCATTATCTGGGCGACGTGCAAAACACCTCTCAGCGATAATGGGCCATTACCCCGTAACGACCTCATTATCCGGGGCGGCGTGCATAACGGGCACGCATAACAGAGCACGTTCATCCATATGCCTGGAGTTGCGATGATAGTGTATCTCTTGGCAACTGCACGCGCCATTAAGGCGGAAGCGATCTGTCCCTCCATCTTCGCGACAGTTGCGGGATTTCGCAATCACGCCGGAGTCGGAGTGGTGGGGATAATGGAGGAAGTGCGCGCGATAATTGAGGGGGCGAGATAGTGGGCGCGGGAAACGAGGAGCCGGGAGCGGTAGCGGCCAGGGTATAAAGGGCATTGAGAAGGGGTTTTTCCCTTCCTTCGCCACTTCCGCCCAACACAGCTTCCTTGCGCCCTAGCTTTCTTCGTCTCCTAGCGCCCTTCTCCGCCACTCACACTCTTTTCTCGTGTCCTTCTTCCTCTGGTGCGATGGCCCGCGGATCTTCGCCGGTCGAGGGCAGCGTGCTGCCGCCATCCCGCATTAAAAACGATCGCATGGCCAGCCTACCGCGCAAATTTATGCCGGTGGTGCCCGACCGGGAAGCGGTAATGCTGGGCAAGGCGCGCCCGGCGCCGCAGTTCCCTCAACGGTCGGTCTTCTTCCTCCCCTTCACCATGGCGGGGCTCATCCCGCCTTTTTCTCGCTTCTTCCTGGATATCTTGAACTACTATGACCTCCAGATGGCGCACCTCACCCTCAACGTCGTGATGACGTTGGCCATCTTCGCACATCTGTGTGAGATGTTTGTGGGGGTGAGGCCCTCTCTCTGACTGTTCCGGTGGTTCTACACCGCCCAGTCGGTGTCGCCGGCGATGGAGGCTGGCGACTGCTATTTCTAGCCACGCGCCCAGTCGACGCAGCAGTACATCCCCTACGTCCTGCGGAAGAAGTGGGACGACTGGAAGAGCGACTGGTTCTACACCAGCCTGCCCGACGAGTGTCATCTCTGACTCCCGATCCGTCCGCCGACGCAGAGGCCATCATGGCGGTCGACCGTCACCTTGGGGGACGCGTACGATGCCGTCTTGGACCGCCTGGTCGGCCTGCGCGCCCAGGGCCTCACCGACGCCATGGTCTTCGGGGACTACCTCCGTCGCCGCATCGCCCCGCTCCAGCAATGCGCCAGGGACGCCTAGGCGTACGTCGGTTCCGAGGACCCCCGCCGGGCGCACCCGGGCCGTGACTTGGACTGTAGCCCGGAGGATCTCCGGGTGGTGATCATCCGCGTGCTGAATCTTAGCACGGTGGAGCCATCCTTGATCCCCGCAGGGGTGCTCCCCCTGTGCAGCGACTCGGACCGCGATAGCATCTGGGCAATCATGACCGCGATCAGCGCCTCGGGGGACCGGGTCCACGACAGCGCCAGCGGAGGAGGAGAGCGGCCCTCTTCCGGCGAGGGTCGCTCGTCGGTCCCCCACGGCGGTAGTTCCGGTGGCAGCCGATTCGGGGACCCCAAGAGGAAACGCAAACACGGGGAGAGCGCCCCCCCATCTCCATCCCGAGGGGGTGGAGCCGAGAGTACCCTGGGAAAGCAGTCGGCGGGCGGCTCGCCGTCGCCCTCGCCCGGGGGAGAGAGAAAAAGATGAAGCGGGTCCGCAAGCTGGGGGAGACCGCACCCCGCCAGGGGACAAAGCCCAACAAAGGGGGCTTCATCGAGCCCCCGAAGTGGACGTTCAAGCGTCCAGCCAGCAGGTACGGTCCCGTTCCCAACAGGGGCCGCCTCCCCCTCTTCTCCTTTCAGTCTATTTATATGTGTTTTGTTTTTTTTTCTCCTCTTGTCTAGTGATCTCCCATCTCCGGGTGCCTCCCGCCAGTCTAAGATCGGTCGGCCCGCAGGGGCCAAGGCCGAGGGGCGGTCGGCCGAAGAGGTGGCCCGACAGGCGGCCTACCTGCGAGCGGCCGAGGCACGCCTGCGGGAGGCTGAAGAAGCCGCCCGCGAGGCGATGCGTGCCCGGCACACCGAGGCAGCCGCACGGGAGGCCGAGGAGGCCCGAGCCTGGGAGGAGGCCGAGGCGATTTGGCTCCAGCAGCTGGTGTTGGCCGGCAGGGACGCGAGTGGCGGCCCGGGGCCTGAGGCCGACCAAGCCCCCAAGGTTGAGCCCGAGTTCCCGTTGGGGCCGGGCCACCGGACCTTTTTCTCCGCCTCCACCCCGCTAGGCATGGAGCCGCTACTCCAGGCCATGGCGACAGCCAACTCCGCCGTGGTGGACGGGCTTAACGCCCAGTTTCAAGCCCTAGCGGGGGAGCGGGCTGAACTGGCCACAGAGTGGGAGCGGCTGGCCGAGGGGCGCCGCTCCTGGGAGGCCATGGTGGAGGCGGGCTGGAAGGCACACGCCGCCCACTCGCGTCGATCGACGCGCGCACCGACGCGCTGGCGGAGATCACCAGGGAGGTGGAGGAGGAGAGGGTCGCGGCGCTCGCCGCGACCATGGCCATGGAGGGGAGCACCCTGGAGCTCCGCCACCAGTACAAGTCGCTCTCCATCGACCTATCACGCCGGCGCGACGCCGCGCAGGGGGTCCTACACGCTGCTGCGGCCCGAGAGCAGAAGGCGGCCGAAGCCGAAGCCACCATCCAACGCCGCGAGGATGGCCCAGTGGCGTGCAACAGGGCGTTACGTGTTCGTGCCGACGAGCTCAAGGCGCGGGAGGAGACCTTGGCGACGCACGAAGCCGCCGCCGCTGAGATGGAGGCTACGCTCCGTCTTCGCGAGGCCACCCTCACCGAGCAGGCCCGAGCCCTCGCGGAGTCCGAGGCCACGAACCGGCAGCTGTCCAACACCGCGAGGAGCGCGTAGCCCGGGTTGTTGGGCGCGAGTCGGAGGTCTCCAAGCGCGAGGAGGCCGTGATGGCGCGTGAGCTCGCGCTCATGGAGAACGTCCGCTCCGAGAGGGCCGCCCTGGACAAGCGCGCTGTCGAGCTCGAGGCGCGGGCCAAGGAGGTCGAGGAGATGGCGCGGGGCGCCGAGGCGCGCATGCTCCGGGATGTCGTCGCGAAGCTGGAGTGCGCCGGGCGCGAGGCGGGCATCTGGCAGGGCCGCATCTACAGCTTCGACGACACCCTGGCCGAGGTCACCCACCGCCTCGCCGACATGGCCGAGGACCTTGGGAGGCTCCCGAAGGAGATCGAGGAGACCATAAAGGCCTCCTCGAAGGGCCTCGCCAAGGGGGCGGTGGAGCTGGTGTTGGCCAGCTACCAGGCTCACGACCCCGACTTCTCCCCGTGGGCCATCTTCGATGACTTCCCGCCGGGGGCCGAGGCAGCGGCCCACGCCCGAGTCCGAGATGCCGCCCGGGAGATCGTCCACTCCTTTGAGGGGACGCCCCCCCATTTCGCCCCTCCGCTGGCCTCCTACGGCGACAACGAGGGCGATGACGACGATGCCGCCAGCGGCGACAGTGATGACGGCGGAGAGGCATGACCCCACAAGCCGAGGCCTGCGGCTGGCAGCTCCCCCCACCTTTTTTTTGCTATGTTTGTATATTTGGCCTTCGTGCCGATCGTGTAATAATCGACACTTTCCTTTATGCCCGCTTTTTCCCTGCAATGAATATTTCATAAGTTCGTGTTAATTTGCTTCTTTGTCCTACGATCCGACTGGATCTTTCTTGTTGATCGGCTCGGTGTTTTAACCCAAGCGGGATCTTGGGTTCGGGTTGTTATCCCAAGTGGTAGGGATCGGAGCTAGTGCACTTGGGGAGCGGGGGGTTGGCTCGAGCCCGAGGTACAACACAGCGACTCCTTTATGGGTAGAAGCGACGAAGGTGTTCGATGTTCCACGGGTTAGGCAGCTCGGTGCCATCCTCCGTGGCCAGCCTGACCGAGCCCGGCCGGGGGACGCCGATCACTCGAAACGGCCCCTCCCACATGGGTGAGAGTTTGCTCAGTCCAGCACGCGTTTGGACGTGGCGTAGGACGAGATCGTTTATGTGAAGTGATCGGGCCCGGACATGGCGCTGATGGTAGCACCTTAGGCTCTGCTGGTAACGCGCGGCCCGAAGGGCGCGCCGCCTTCGTTCTTCAAGGTAGTCGAGGTCGTCCCGTCGGAGGTGCTCTTGATCTGCCTCATTGTACAGGGCGGCTCGCGGAGATCCTAGGGTGAGCTCAGATGGGAGGACCACCTCCGCGCGATAAACCAGGAAAAATGGAGTTTCCCCTATGGCACGGCTCGGGGTAGTCCGGTTGGCCCATAGCACTGCTGGTAGCTCATCGATCCATGAGTCGCCGTGTTTCTTGAGGACGTTGTATGTCTTGGTCTTGAGGCCTTTAAGGATTTCTGCGTTGGCGCGCTCCACTTGATCATTGCTCTTGGGGTGGGCGGGGGAGGCGAAACAGAGCTTGATGCCCATGTCGTCGCAGTTGTCGCCAAACAGTTCACTTGTGAACTGGGTGCCGTTGTCCGTAATGATACGGTTGGGCACCCCGAACCGGGCAGTGATGCCCTTGATAAACTTGAGGGCCGAGTGTTTGTCGATCTTGATGATCGGGTAGGCCTCGGGCCATTTGGTGAACTTGTCGATGGCGACGTAGAGGTATTTGTACCCGCCCAATGCTTTCTTGAATGGACCCAAGTTGTCTAGCCCCCAGACCGCAAAAGGCCATGAGAGTGGGATGGTCTGCAAGGCCTGGGCCGGCAGATGCGTTTGTTTGGCGTGGAACTGACACGCGTTGCATCGCCTGACCAGATCGACTGCATCGTGGAGCGCTGTCAACCAGTAGAAACCCTGTCGGAAAGCCTTGCCAACCAAGGTGTGCGAGGCGAAATGAGCGCCGCACTCGCATTCATGGACATCGGCGAGGAACTCGATACCATGGTCCCGAGAGATGCATTTGAGGAGGACTCCATTGGCGCCGCGTCAGTAGAGGGTCCCCTCTACCAACACGTACCTCTTTGAGACGCGGATGACTCGCTCGCTCCCCTCGCGATCCTCGGGGAGAGTCTCATCTTTGAGGAATGCCTGGATCTCAGCCATCCAGGCGATTTGTCGTGGGGGGTCGGGCTCGACCCCCTCGGGCCTCAGGGCCCGGACTCCCTCGGGCCCCGAGGGTGGCGTGGCAGTGTCTGAGTCCCCTGAGGGATCAAGACGCACCAACGGATGGGTGAGCCTTTCTTCAACGGCACCCGGTGGGGTTGGGGCGCGTGACGAGGCGAGTCTTGACAGCTCATCGGCGAGTGCATAGTCTCGGCTGGGCACATGCCGTAGTTCTAACCCGTCGAAAAGGCGCTCCATACGCTGCACCTCGCGGACGTAGGCCTTCATCTGCGGGTCGGAGCAGTGGTACTCCTTGGAGACCTGGTTCATGACTAGCTGAGAGTCTCCAAGAACCAAGAGGCGGCGGATCCCTATTCCAGCCGCCGCTCTAAGTCCCGCAAGTAGCCTCTCGTACTCCGCCATATTGTTGGTTGCCGGAAAATCTAGGCGAACCAGATATTTGAGGATTTCCCCGTTTGGTGAGGTCAAAGTGACCCCGGCACCGGCACCCTGGAGGGCAAGCGAGCCGTCAAACTACATCACCCAATGGGAGCCGGTAGTTGGGTGCGAGGGATCGGCTCCGGCCTCGGGGTCGGGGAACCCGAGGTCAGGTTCGGGGGTCGGGCTCCATTCCGCCAAAAAATCGGCGAGGGCCTGACTCTTAATTGCGTGGCGCGGTTCAAAGTAGAGATCGAACTCGGAGAGTTCGATGGCCCACTTGACCACTCGCCCGATCCCCTCGCGATTGCGGAGGATTTGCCCGAGGGGATAGGACGTCACCACTGTGACCCGGTGCACCTGAAAATAATGGTGCAATTTCCTCGAGGCCACCAGAACTGCGTAGAGCAACCTCTGGGCCTGAGGGTTCCGGGTTTTGGCATCCCGCAACGCCTCACTAACGAAGTAAATTGGCCGTTGCACCTTTCAGCGGGGCCTAGCTTCTTCGCTACGGGCGTCATATCCCGCACATATGTGGTGGGAGGGGCCACTCTGGGCCCACTCCATCTCCATGCCGGCAGCCTCGGGGTCAGACGGTATCGGGCCACTCCTCCCCTCAGTGGCCTCGGGGCCTTCCTAGGGACCGGGGGCGCCTGACGATGTCTGACGAGAGGACGGAGGGCCTCCATCAACCTGGGGGGCCCCAAGGCCCTCGCCTGGCTGACGGGTTCCTTCGTTGGCCTCTGACCCGGGCCGTGGTGACACAGGTTGGTGGCGCGCTCCACCAGTAGCACTGTGCTGACTACTTGTGGGGTCGCCGCTAAGTAGAGCACAACGGCTCCTCGGGCTCGGGGCCACTAGGATCGGGGGGAGCTGAGATAAGCCTTCAACTGATTAAGGGCTTGCTCAGCTTCCTCCGTCCACCTAAATAGCCCAGAGCGCTTCAGGAGTTTAAATAGGGGCAGCGCCTTCTCTCCCAACCTTGATATAAACCTACTAAGGGCAGCCATGCATCCTGTGACGCGCTGGACATCCCTAAGCCTGTTGGGGGGCATCCTATTTATCATGCCAATCTTCTCGGGGTTGGCCTCTATGCCTCGGGCCGAGACCAAGAACCCGAGAAGCTTGCTCGCGGGCATGCCGAACACGCACTTTTTCGGGGTTCAGCTTCATGCGCGTGGAGCGGAGACTCTCGAAGGTCTCCGCCAGATCCGAGAGCAATGTCTCTTGGTTGCACGTTTTCACAACCAAGTCATCGACATACGCCTCAACATTGCGCCCTATTTGACTACCCAAAGTAATATGAGTAGTACGCTGAAAAGTAGGGCCTGCATTCTTTAAACCAAAATGCATAGTTGTATAACAATAGGTGCCTACAGGAGTAATGAATGTAGTTTTTTCCTCATCTTCCCTAGCCATGCGAATCTAATGATACCCTGAGTATGCATCTAAGAAACACAAAAGGTCACACCCCTCAGTGGAGTTGACAATCTGATCTATGCGTGGCAGGGGATAAGGGTCCTTAGGACATGCCTTGTTGAGGTTGGTATAGTCGATGCACATCCCGAGCTTGTCGTTCGCCTTGGGGACGATGACCGGATTCGCGAGCCACTCCGGATGTATGACCTGTCGGATGAATTCGGCCTCCAGCAGATGCGCCACCTCTTCCCGGATGAAGTCTTGGCGCTCGGGGGCCTGTCGCCGTACTTTCTGCCGGACGGGCCTTGCGCCCGGTCGCACGACTAGACAGTGCTCGATCACCTCCCTGGGGACACCGGGCATGTCCGACGGCTTCCACGCGAAGACGTCAGCGCTTGCCCGCAGGAAGGAGACGAGCGCGTCTTCCTATTGGTCGTCCAGTTGATCGCCAATCTTGACGGTCTTGGACGGATCACCGGCCAACGCCACCTCCTTCACGGGGACCTCGTCGCCTGAGGTCATCCGCTTCCTCGGGGCGTCAGATGAGGAGGCATCGGGCCTCTCATCACCACCCGCGGGCTTTGGGACCGCGGCGAGGTCGCTCGCGCGCTGTTCCGCGCAAGCCAGTGCGATCTTGAGATCGTCGTGGATGGTGATGGGGCCACGCGGGCCCGACATCTTCATCTGGAGGTAGGCGTAGTGGGTGGCCGCCATGAACTTCACCAACGCAGGCCTCCCCAGCACCGCGTTGTAGGGCAAATTGAGATCCGCCACATCGAAGTCGATCCACTCGGTGCGGAAATTGTCGGGGCCACCGAACGTGACCGGGAGGTCAATGTGACCTCGAGGCCATGTGTGCCCCGGCGTCACGCCGATGATCAGTAGGGATGGCTGGAGCTTCATCCCCGGGACCTTGATGAGATCATAGGCCGTGGGGGAGAGGATGTTGAGGGCGGCGCCACCATCTATCAGGATGCGCCTCAACTTGACGTTGCAAATGATGGGGGAAACCACCATCGCAATTTGTACACCCCGGACAACGCATGGGGGGTGTTTGGTTTGGTCGAAGGTGAGTGGGACCTCCGACCACCGAGCTCGCCGTGCAGCCCCATGAGTGGGGACTGCAGCCAGAAGCTCGTGCTTCATGGTCTTGAAGCTGCAGCGGGAAGCATGAGCACATGCTCCCCCATCTATGGTGGCAACGGTGGCCTCAGGCTCTTGGAAGCCCAAGTCGTTGTCGCCATCATCATCGACGGGGGCCTTCTGCTTGGCCTCACTTCGCCGGTCGCGGGTAGGGGCCGTGGGGCCTTGGCCCCCACGGCGTTCCTGCCCCCGCTCCTCCCCCACTTCTTGACACGCTCGGCCAAGCCCTTGGCCGCGCGGCAGTCGGTGAGGTCGTGGAGGGAGGTGTTGTGCATGGAGCACGATTTGCCCGCCTGGCGCTCTCGACCAGGAGCGCCGGCATTCCTCCTGCCGTCGTCTGCGGTCCTCCCCTTGCGTGGGGGCCACGAAGCGCCTTCGGTGGCGAGGACATGCCCCTCGTCATCGGAGTGGGCAGTCCTCTTCTTCCTCCTCTTTTCTCGCTGCCCGGAACGGGCAACAGACTCGGGGACGGCCGCAGCCACCGTGCTAGAGCTAGAGGAGTTCCAGGTCCAAGCCTCCTCCTTTCGAGCCACATGGTCCGCGAGCTCGAAAAGCTGCGCGGTGGTCTAGGGCTCCTTGGAGGCTATCTTCTCCAACATGCGGTTGTGCCGCACGCCTCCCCTGAACACGTATATCACCGCGTGCGCGGAGATACAGGGGATGGTGTTGCGGACCTGGCAGAACCGCTGTATATATGACTGGAGGGACTCATCGTCCCTCCGCTGCACTGCGTGCAGGTCAGCTTTTTCTCCTGGGCGTGGATATGTGCCCTGAAAGTTCGTGGTGAACCATTGGCACAAGTCCTCCCAGGAGTGGACCGAGGCGGGTGGCAAGTTCATAAGCCAACCCCGCGCTTGGCCTTTAGGGCCATGGGAAAGAAGTTCGCCATGACCCTGTCGTCACCCCCCGCCGCTTCTATTCCAGTCGTGTAGATCTGGAGGAACTCGGTGGGGTTGACGCTTCCGTCGTATTTCTCCGGGATGCTGGGCCGAAACTTTGGGGGCCATCGGACATTCCGAAGACTCGCCACAAAGGCACGGCATCCAGCCCCGACGACGGGGGAAACAGGGGGCCGACCCTTATGGCCGTTGGGGCGCACCGCAGTCGTAGACGAGGCGCCCTCCCCCATTTGGGTGGCACGGCGCTCGACGCGCCGGCGCTCGATGTCATGCCGGGCGTCTGGCCCGTCATATATACTCTCGTGACGCCCGCGAGTAGCCATGGGCGTCGACGAGGGAAGCGTGGTCGAGCGGCGGGTGTGAGCCGCCGCTCGCCGAGCCTTTGTGGACGATCCGGTTACCGTCGAGCGACCGCTGGCGTCCAGCTGCTGCTGTGCCGCCTTGACCAGGTTAGCCACGTCGTCCAGCCAACGCTGGACGGGAGCTTCCGGGTCCGAGGCGATAGGCGGGTGGCGTAGGAGCGCTCCCGCCGCCTGGAGGGTGCCCTGAGGGGTGTCGCCGTCGCTGTAGACCAGACGGCGACACGCCTTGGGGCGGCGCCGCCGTTCGTCGCTGGGTGGTGGCGAGGTGGCAGAGCCCTCCGGCTCCCCCCCCGCGCTTTCCCTCGCCCAGGACTCCGGTGTGGAGGCGGGGACGGGGTATGTGCTCGATGGCGCGGATGCAGCTCTCCGCCGTCGTCGCTGACGCTCGGTGTGGGCGTGCGGATTACCGCCTCTTCAGCCATAGGGCTAACTTGGCGAAACTTGGCGTGCACGGAAGGAATGGGAACCGAGGAGTGCGTCTATGCGCCCCTACCTGGCGCGCCAGCTGTTGGAGGATAAACTCCGCAGCGGGGGACTGTGGAGGCCCCCCTTCTGAGTTCGGCCCAGGGCGCAAGAGAGAGGCGCTCCTAGCCCCGACTCCGGTGCGCTGGTGAGATGGAGAAGTAGAGAAAAAGTTTCGCGCAAGAGAGGGCAGTGGCACGAGAGATTATACAGGTTCAGGCCACCGGCGAGGCGTAATACCCTACTCCTGTGAGATGAACTATCTGTGTGTTCTTATTCTCAAGAATCGAACCCCCTTTCTTCTAGGCCTGGCCTCTTTTTATATTCCCAAAGGGATACCACATGGGCCGAACAGGCTACATTCTAGAGAAAAGGGAAAAAAGTTCTTTTACAATTAAGGGCCACACTGTAGCTTGCGGCAAAAGTCCACCGTCCTGTAGCACCGGCACGACTCCTGTCAGACCGCCCATCTTTGTGCGTGACACCGCATGTCATTCTTCATTAAACGGCCGGGGACTTGCTTATCCCGCCGTACGCGGCGATGTGCGCCAGGTGATTAGACCTGGCGTACCAACTCCGGTGAGGTAAGTGAGCCGGTCCGGCTCACATGATTCTGATGTGACCTGACGGAGCACGCAGCATACCTACCGGCGTGCGACGGTACGCCAGTTACTGTGCTACGTCCCATCGGTCATTCGGACCGGTCGCAGACCGGTCAGCCGACTGTGACCAGTGTCAGCTGCGCGCGTGCGTGTCATTCCGCATTTAATGCGGCACGCGCGCACGCAGGGGCACTCCGGCTTCGCCGCCATTAATGGGGGTAGGTGGGCGCTCCCAGCGCCCACCTACCCTAGCACACGTGGCGGCGGCCCGAGGGGGTCGGGGGAGCCCGACCCCTAATCTGGCAGCCCCCGAGGGGCGCCGGGACGTAGAGTGGGCGACTGCCACGTCACCCTCGGGCCCGATCCCCCCTCGGGGGATGGCCACGTCGGCGGACGGGACAGCCTCAAGCCCTAAGTCAGCATACCCCTGGACCCATGACACCGTTAGATGTGGAGATGATGATTTGACATTGTTTGCATATTGAGTTCTATAAATATAATAAACCGTAAATGATGTATCATACGAGCATGAGATTTAAGAAGGAATAGATAGTTCATTTAGTTTGAAACCACATATTTAGGTTGTGTTCTTTTCTCAACTTTCTCAACCTCTCCTCTTTTATTTCCCACGTGCACGTTTCGCAAACTACTAAACGGTGTATTTTTTGCGAAATTTTTTTATAGGGAAGTTGCTTTAAAAATTTTTATTAATCCATTTTAAAGTATTTTTTAGCTAACACTTAATTAATTATATGCTAATCCTTTGCTTTGTTTTCTGTGCCAGGAGGCAAAGTTGGGAACCTCTCCTGAACTCAGCCAGCCTATACAAAATTTGGTAGCAATCTAGAATACTCTTTACTATATATAGTTTCACAACTTAGCTCTATTGATAACAAACCAAAAACATGACCAATATAAACTTACTCTACCAAATAATCATTAGTGCTAATACTTATATATATTTTGGTACGGAACAATTTAGCTAGTAAACCAAATAGGCTCGAACTATAGTGAACTATTTAGACAAGTTTAGAAAACTCGAACTATAGATTAAAAGTATGTGGATCTAAGTGAATCTACTGGACAAGTTTAGAGACACGTGGTTTATTTTACTCATAATATAACTTGTACGTTATGTGCAAAACTTTTGTTGTAGCTACAGTTTCTTCACAATAAAAGTTGGATATATTTCATGCAAAGTTTCTAAGAGATAATTGAAACCATGTCGGACCATAAGAAAACGTGGTGATGGATGACCCATCGAGGAGCATAGAATGTGGAGAAAAGGGCAGGAGATGGTAGCTGTCCAAGCCTCGAAAACAAAACAAAAGAAAATACCTTGTATCCTGCAGCAGGGTTTCCTCGGTGGATATCAGTCTAGATTGCAAGGCCACCTTATTTTGTCAGCGTGTTCTTTTTTTTTTCAAAAGTATATAGATGCAAGCACTAGTATACGTGTGTGCACTCATTCCTAGGAACATACCTGTAAATCCTACTCATATGAGTACTTTTAAAGACTTAGGCACATACATATACATATTAAGATTAACAACATCAGTATAGACATCTCGTTGTCGATAAGTACATTATCTAGTATAGACATCTCGTTGTCGATAAGTACATTATCTAATATTGAAAGAATAATTAATTATAAATACGAGCATACGTATTAACTATAAGACTTAAACTTTAATTCAGGTGGACAAGTTCCACTACAGGAAACCTCCGCTCAGTTAGTCTCCTCGTATCATCCATGTCATCACCAACCGATCAAAAAAAAAATTTGGGAGCATTATTCACATCACATCACCTCCCTCGTTGTATCTGGACATTATATTACATTTGGGACAGAAGTAAGTTGCTCCAATCAGTTGCTTTAAATTTGCAGGGCACGTTGTGCACACGTCCAGAGGTTTTGGATGGATGAGGATACCGTGGACAAACCACCTAGGAGACATGCACTTGTAATGGTGTAAATAATTAGCACTAATATCTTATTATCAACGCGCCAATATCACGTCTGCACTTGTGTTAAAAGTGTAAATCGTAGCAGTAGTGTACCAGTGTCCACAAATATTGATCAATAAGTTTTTTTTATGAAATATTGATCAATAAGTTGTCCGTTTTCTTCTTTGGTTGTAATTGCTTTGCTAATTATCTTTTGTGAAGTAGACAATTTCCATATGATGTATTTATATTGAGGATTACTGTAGTTTGCTAGGCAGTTGAAAGCATCTAAATCCATTGTGGATCCACCTGCATCAATCAGACTTGAGAACTGATGGTTCAGAAATTTTCGGACGCGAATAAATAATTAGTAAGTGTAAAAAATATATTTCTAGCAATTTAAACGGAAAAGGTCTTTTTCCCTATCTTGTGGAGGAGATATAAAAATGCGCACTGGTTGTGTGCTTTCTTAATTTTTGACCTTTTTCCTGAAAAAAAAAATCCATGAAGAGGTCAATTTCCGGTTTGTGCTTTGCTAGCTTTTTGGTTCTCTGGATAGTGGATAAGAATAAAACCAAAAGGTGAAACGTCCCTCACATATGTTACTACCTTAGCTTGTGGACACAATGGATACTACTGTACATGGCATATGTTGATCTTGTTCTGATTATTTTGTCTCTTTTTTTGGATATTAACCAAAAACAAAAATGAGACAAATGACAGTACCACACCAGTGGGTTGCTATCAATTGGTCTAGTTCTTCAACCATTGATTGAATTCGAAATAAATTATAATTACATAGCGATTTTCCGCTGTGCGCATGCATTTTTTTAGAGCGAATCATGGCTTTTCAAGATTTTGTTTTTTTGTCAAATCAGTAGTAATACATCTCCTCACTTAAACACTTCTGATGGTCGATACAATTTGGACGGCCGAGGTAGTTTACAAGCTTAATTTGCTTAACATAGCCTATAACCCTACATTTCCTATATGTTCTAACTTTTGCATAAATGTTAAGAGTATCTAGGGTTGGTTAGGTGGTACCAACCTACAAAGCCCTGTCTCTACATTGGTCCCTGCCTTTTTTTGCCTTCTTAAGTGAAAGATCACTGTTCCATACTTCTATAATAATATGTCTGCCTCTGCGTTAGTTATTTTTTGCCTTTAGCACCCTTCTTAAGCAGAAAGCAAGACATTTATGTTCTTAAGCTAAGCTCATCTTTTTGGTTCTCAAGAAATGACTGGACAATGTTGCTCCAAGATATATATTACTAGATCGATGACATCAAAATATGGACAATGCCTTTTGCTTTGAGAGTTTGGTCCCCTGGCTAGAACTTCTGTTACATATTCAGCTTTGTTAATTTCCATGTCTTGCTTACTGTCAAATGAATCCCATAATACACCGATTTGAGATGTGATGGTGCCATGGTCTAGCCACATCTGGAACTGGCAATTGGTAAGCTATGGCCTCTCATTTTGGGCGTCAGTGGCGTTCTTCTCCCTGTTGACACCTGTAGCTCAGAATCTTTTCCCCTGGATGATATGCTGGGGTTTCAGACAAAGTTGGCCGGCAAAAATAAAAAAGGCCGTGGAGTTTCAGAGACAATGTGAGATCTTTGGCCACCGGTGAATCAGCCAAAGCGAGCAGCGTCACTTCGAGCCCGGATTGTGCTGTCACCTTGTCCAGATTTGCGAGATCCATCGAAATCGTACGTACATATATATGCAGAAAAGGATTGAGCTAGCTCTAGCTCTAGCTAGCTCACTGATTTGGAAGCTCAGACCAGTGCCCAGGAAAACAAGCCGACAAACAGCTAATTCCATGGTCTGGCACGAGCAGGCCACCATGATTCATTCTTTCTCTCTAATAGTTAGAGATTAAAATGGAGGATTAGCTTTTCACTAATTGCGACACGTCAGGAGTAGTTTACGTAGCTAGGGAGACGTTTTGTCTCCCTAAAAACAAAGTGAAGCCTAGTCACCTCGTACATACCCTTGAGCATAGCAAGTTCATCCCTTCATCTCCAAGGAAATCATGCATACACAACCGTTTGTTATCTCACTGATACGTGAGTCCTTATTGCTCCTGTTCTCTTCAATTTTAAAATTTATGTAAGTATCATTTATTTTATTGTAACTTTTTTATATTAAATTTATTTTAAGCATAACTTTTTATGTATATTTTTACAAAGTTTTTTATAAGAACCAATGATAACATACGCTCGTAACAAGTTAACGATACCTTATATTTAAAATGGAGGTAGTACATTACTGATTGTTCGTGACTGCAATGTTAAAAACAATATTTAGGCAGGCATAGTCTCGATCACTTTTAATATATCTACCCCTAATGATGTCAACTTAGCACCTTTTAACACAAGGTAAACAATCGCCCTAACCTTTTGTGCTTGTGCTTCGCATGTGTCCAACGAGCGTTGAGCTGAATCCAGCACCGCAAAGGCAAGAATCCTACCGTGCACTCGCGGCTTCTTCATGCATTGTACTACTCTTAAATAAAAGGGGAGCAAAAAAGTTTATGCTGCTGATGCTGTGATGCACGCAGGACAAGCAATTAAAAGTACTCCAAGACATGCTTTAGCAAAACAAACATAAACAAGGACAAAACATGGAATGGTAGGCGTTTAGGCACCCCCACTAGGTGCTAGTTTCGGTAGCACGAAAATTCAACTGCTTGTTAATTAATCTGAGCCGAAGGAATTAGTAGAAATAATCTTGGAACACTGGCATATTGCTCACTGGAATGTTTGAACTTTCAGGCAGCATTTTTTCCAATCCCAGAAAGAGAATAAATTCAGTTTGAGGGAAGCACATTTGACGTGTGTGCGTGGATACAAGACTCTATTTATCAAAGTTTAAATCCTAGTACTCGTAAATCGTAATCGTGCGATTATGGGTTCGCTTCCATAGTGAGTTTTGTTGGCTTCTGTTTTCTTGTCGCATATGAAATGGGAACGCACTCGTGGATGTATGGGTATAGTGTATACGGATGCAGAAAGAGAGTGAGAGAGAATAAATTCAGCTTGGCATCTGTTTCCCACAAGTTCAGTGATATACCGTGCAGCTTGCACAGGTATCTGTGCATATGCATCTACCTGAGACTTGCTGGTAGTGAAAGGAAGAATAAAGAGAGCAAGAGAGTGGCAGAAGGCACATCACCATTTGTTGCCAAGACCTCCAATCAGAGGAGGTTTTATGGGCACTTGGATGTATTTGACTAAGCTATCAACAGTATCTAGTTGTACTCTGTAGCAAGGCACTAACCGAAAGGCTAGATGCCCAGATGCACGACAGCTACAAGATTTCAACAGAAGCAATTACCAATGAATGGTGTAGTACTTGTCCTTTTGTCTTAATTAGACGACGGGGAAGAACTTTGCATAAGAAAAAGGGTGATACGAAATGCCAACTGTGGACTAGAGAAATTAAACAATTGGAGGATATACGGCAGGAATAATACCATATATACAAATGCCATAATGTGTATTATGACTGTGTACGACAACAAGCGTTTATTAGTGAATGCAAGCAGTCGTATTAAAGGTAGCCATAAAATTATGAAAATCGTTCACGAATTCAAAAATTGCATTCAAATATAAAGAACCTTTTATGTACTATGTATGTAGAAACTCATTCCAAATCCAACTGATCAGGAGTCAGGACATAACCAGGCATGTAGTGACAAAAATTCAGTAACACCATTGCAAAGCTTTTGTAATAGTCCTGGGGAACTAACATAGCACAGGGAAAAACATTTGAACAATGGTCGATTGAACCTGTGGTTGCATTGCTCCTGATTACCTGATCAGTCTCTTGTTGAGAAATGAGAAGGTACAACATATATTACGGACATATCTACCACCTCAATACAACACCAACGAACAAAATTTGATGAGCGCATAAGATCACTCACCCAAGGCATGAGTGCAAACAAATGAAGAGAATGTCAATGGAATTGAAACCTCATGATTCATGAAGATTTTGAATTTCAACTTTCAAAGTTTGGAGTTTACGCTCAACAGCGGACAACTCACCCTGAACACCTTGCAACCAATCTATCTTTTGCTGACATGCGTCTTGATAAGGTTTGCTGATAGTCTCAACAAAATGGACTAATTTATTAGCACTACGGGATATATCCTCCTGAATAGCTTCGTCAACTTTAGAAGATAGTTTTTCAGCAGCCTTGCTAATCTTCTCTACAGCAAGTTGCCGACGGGTAGGAAAATTTGATATTGCAAAGAACCTGAAAAAAAGAGTATTGTCCATCAGATCAATATGCATATAGTTTTATCTCAGCTGATTCCATGCATTGCAAACCTATTTTGCTAAAGAGTGGCCTCTAGTTATCAATCGAGAATTACCCGCCAGCTGAGCAAAGAGCTAGGGCAAGAAGATCTTCAAGTGTACTTGTCAAAACAGAGGTCAAAAGAGAAGCTGACAATCCAGCAACGCCAAGCCCTCCAAAGGTTCCCAAAGCCTTCACAACACAATAGCAAAGTTCAGAATGTGAACAGCCAAGACAGAAAAGTGTAATGAAATCAGAGACGGACTCTAAACTAGATGCTCTGAAACAAAATTGATAACCATGGGAAGTAGTAATAGTATTTTCTACTTCCCCAATACTAATTACTTGCATATGATAAAGTTAAAATAGTTGGTACGTAATGACTTTCTATATAATTTTAGGACCACCCTCTAAATAAGGAGACCATTATTATCATTTTCGTTAAGAAAAAAGAATCAAAGTAAGTTTCAGTCTAACTCCCCTACTTCAGGCTATTTTAATGTTATCATAGTTGGGGCATCATCACTTCCATGCGACTTTCTATATCACTTCAGGCCTTTCATTAGTTTTAGGTTGTCTTACCTGTGCTGAAACCTCAGTCTTAGAAGTCACACTTCATCTTTAATTGAAGTATAAGCTTATTCTACAGTTTCTGGAATAATCAAGAAGTAATATATAAAAAAGCTATAACTATATCGTCATAGGCATACCACTTCACGAATTTCTTCTTCAAAAACCTTAGCAGCAGCACTAGCACTGAAGCCGTCCAGTGCCTTCATGCAGAGTTTTTCTTCTTCATTAACAAGTTCATTTTTCTCTGGTGCAACCCTTTGCTCCTGGGCAACCAGCGCACCCCATCTCTCATGGAAGCATTCCACATATATATTTGCTTCACGGATATTGGTAGAACTCAACCATATAGAATATTCACTTAGCAAATTCTAGACAAAAGAAATAAAGTTTTGTTGATAACACGAACAAATAAGCACCACGATGTAAATAATTATAGTATTTTAAATAACCAACATAAAGCAAATACTTAAAATATTTTAAACAAATAGGAGTAATTGACATAAACAAATAGGAACCAGCCACCAGGAGTTAATCATGCCTGCTACTCAGTTTTCTTGTGATATTAAGTGTGCCTGAATTGTTTGCAACAAACCTGAGCAAACTTTTTGAAATGATATATGCAAGTAAATGTGGAAAATACAAACATGTAGAAAGAAAATTCTTGATACGATATGTATATAAGATGAGCATTCAACATACTGCTGCATCATCAAGGGAAGGACTCAGAATATCATTTTGAAAATATGATGTAACTTTGGTGGGAGTGCCTTTTCCCCCTGAAAGGGTGTATGTAAAAATAAGGTCAATGTTTGACAACTGAAGTGTAGATTCCATGAGCGAAATTGCTCGGCCTTTAGCTCTCGCAATCTGCAAGATAAAAACAAAATATCAATGCAAGGTTAAGATATTTGTCACACTATTACATATATGGACTAAGGATATCTCAACTGAAGCTTATGCCAATGGAAGAAAAACTAAGCTACCCCTCATTTTTCCTTAGAAAGGAGAGGACGATTGCCACTTCTTTGTTCTCATAAATTTTGCAGGGAGAAAAAAGGAACTGTATGTTTGCTCTTATTTTGCATCAAAGCTAACTACTAGGTATGCATTATGGTTGCAAATAGGGGATATATCATAATAGCATTGAAGAACATAAAGGGTAAAACAGAAATAGTCATCTTCAGAAAACCTACAAGCGATGAAATTTGCCTTTGCCAAGAATCACTGTCAGCCTCAATCTTCACAGCATAATTGTTTGCACCAGAAACAAGATCTTTGATGGACGTTAAGTCATCAATAGCCTTTTCATATTCTAGTTTCACAAGCCTTTGACATGACGTTAGCAAACGATCTGCAATTCCAATTGGCGTTTCAAGTTTCAGCCGGACCCTTTCCTTCCCATTTTCTGTTGATCCATCTAAGAAGCTCAATAGGTAATGCTCTAGATCATAAAACTTGCTGTTTCTCCATCTAGGGTCATTAAACAAAGCTTCCCCATAATGCTCACTTCCATCATTTTTTGAATACAAAAGCTTGGCCTCCAGAGCAGAGCGTGAAGATACAGGAAATAATGTCACATCCTCTGTGTTAAGCAATTTTCTTGCATTTTCCTTGATAAATGCAGTAGCCTCTTCAAGCTAAAACCGTTGGATTGAGAAGCAAAACAGCAATCAGGAAAAAGGCAAATAGGATGGCAATATTTTGCAGGGATTTTGAACTAGAGATATAAGCTTGTATCAGACCTCGTTACTGTTCCGATAAAGGTCCAATTTGTTTAGTACAAATACAACTTTCTTCTTCCACTGCTGAACATACTGGAGAAATCCGACCTAGAAGTCAAGAGCGTTTTTAGCTCTACTATAAAGGACAAATAATAAGGACAAAGGACAAACATGCATCCTTGAGAGATAAATAAGGATTATAGAATTTTCAATGAAATATTTATTAGGTAAGGGATTGTATAAGGATAAAATCCTAAGCAATCTGCAATCTATAAGTTTAAAAAGGCTAGTTACAGATGACCACAATATCATGTTCCTTGAAAAAGAAACTTGGGTGTGAAAAATTAAGTCTTTAGCCAGTAGTCAAACAGTAAAATGTAAATTTAGGCAAAATGTGACTCACCTCACCTTTATGTGGCCAAATAAGCCATACAAGTGTACCAAACTACATAAAAAATGTGAGACAGAATGCACATTATAGGTTGGGGCCAAGGAAATGTATTCTGCAATAATTTAGGCAACAGGCAACAGGCACTTTCCTAAGGAAGTGCAGCATGCTAAATTGCTTGTGCATGAAAAAAGGATGCATTGAGTTAATCGCCCTGGGAGATTATTTTTTAAACCCACCAATCCCAGGAACTTAGACAAGTCTAGACAGACAATCCTTCCCTTCTGATTAATTTCATATATTGTAAAGAACTAGAACCGAATACAATCAAGAGATTATTCAGTTACTAATGCAGAGGAAATAAAAATGGGGCACACATTCAACAAATGATCTATTATTGGATATGACTCAATTATTTTTATTGATTCATGCTTTCTACCTACCATTCCTAAAACATAGCAGTGAGATAATGACTATCAAATGCGTAAAGAATTGGCACAATCAAATAATCATAATCATTACCTCACTGTCAGTCAATGGTCTGTCTGATGAAAGAACAAAGAGTATTAGGTCAGCTCGGGGCACATATTCTTCAGTAAGCCGT
Organism: Oryza punctata; assembly: GCA_000573905.2. Lineage (NCBI taxonomy): Eukaryota > Viridiplantae > Streptophyta > Magnoliopsida > Poales > Poaceae > Oryza > Oryza punctata. Next base: position 20,667,657 of record CM002492.2, on the reverse strand, counting down.
TGCTGCCTTTGGAGAATAACATTTGTTCCAGGCGTATCAACTAGGTTCATCTGTTCAATAGTACACAATTAAACATCTCACAGCCATGGAGATGAAGTCATGAGACAAGAAAATTGCACCAGTAAGTTGGCATTGCAACTAGTTGCATTAATGTAACCCAGAAACACTAAGGGGAAATAAGGTGGAAGAAGAATGCCATTTCTTTTTTGAAATCCCTCTTAATTATAGCAAATGCTGATCTATAGAAAGTCAGTAAACAACTAACATACAGGTTGTACATGCTAACACTACAGCATTTTCTAGAGGAAAGAGTTGTATTCCTATATTTCATACATATTCATTAACTCGAATGCTTCCTCAGAACTAATATTTCTTTGAGATTCATACAGTATGCAGCCTTCAAGTAGTTGAAAATATTATGTTTCCTTACATCATGGTAACCATTCTGACGTAGCTAGCTTGTTCAACCAAATACAGTAAAGGGTGAAAGGCTAGCATCAAGCCATCAACTATGTACTTACTTCCTTCAATATGGGTGCCGATAAATAGCACATGTATTGACCATCCGGGTGCCTCTCACATCGTTCTGCGCTTTCAGAGTCATCATCGGAATATGATAGCAACATGATCTCATTTGTTGTGGGCACAACTCCTTCCTGAAGATACTTCCTCCCAAGTAGAGCATTTATAAAAGTTGATTTTCCCGAATTAAATTCACCCTGAGATAAATTGAGAGATTAATTAAGAAACATAAATGTAAGAAAAGATAGATTGACCAATGTAATGTATAACAGTATGAGAACAGTTCAACTTTTTAATTAAATAAATATATTTCATAAGGACAACAAGCACAGCAGTTCAGTTTATGCCTTTGTAGAACAGGACCTATGTTTGGTGGAGTTCATTTTATAGCGACTCTTCTGGAAGTTCATATGAACCCTAACTACAAAACCAGATATTTTTCAACATCAAACTCTCAACCCTCTCCCAGCAAAACTGGACTGCTTTTGTTTATGTGGCATTTGCATGTCAGTGGATTTTGCTGTCTCATCACCCCCTTGAGATTTTGTCGGTGGGCAGGCATGCGAGGTAAAACATCAGTGTGGTCATCAACATGTGAGAAGACATCAAACAAACCAACCTGATGGTTTAAAAGGCGAACAGGCTCTTAGCGTTTGTGATCGCAAAATGTCCAGTTTTCTACTCCAGGAATCCAGTTTAGGAGTGATCCGTTTTTTAGCTCAAGGATGGAAGTTGAGATATGTCGATTTCAACACTTTGCAAAGGTGTGGACTGTAAATGGATTTTTCCAGAAAAAACTAGTCTATTTCAGCATCATACGAGCATAGTGGAACAATATCTCTCCTCTTAAAAAGAATTTTAGTTTTTTAAATTTTTTTAGCCAGATTTCATGATACAAAATAAGCCAAAATCAACATTTAATGCTACAGGCTTATCTGAACCACCTAAAAAATAGAATTGCTAAGTGCTAAGCATTGATACAACATGGTCATAACTTCTCATAAAACAAAAATCCTAGGTAGAAGAAATAATCATATAATATAAATTGCTTTGAGGAAATCCATTGCAGGACTGTCAGTGTCATCAAGCATGAGAAGCACCATTTCCATGAAACACATAATACAATTTCATTATTTATGTAAACAACAGAAGAATCATGTCTAAAAAAATCATTTGTCTATGAAGTATGTAAAGCAAGCTATCAACATTTAATGTAAACCAAAATTACCACAGTAACCAACAAAAATGGCTCACTCAGGCGAGAAGCAGCATCAACTAGAAGCTCAACTTCCTCCATCTGTTACCACAAAACAGAAAATTATATTTCAAGTCGAGGATATGCTAGAAATGATGATGTGAAGTAAAACTGAATTCATTCCAGGGCAACTTCAACTACCAAATATGTAACATTAGATGATCACCATTGGTGCTGCCTTGCGGATAACAGCAACAGCTTCACTTAGAATAGGCTTTTCTATCGATATCAGCTGCATTACTTTTTCATCTAGTTTTGTGAATCCAGCAACTTTTGCCTTCTCGCGAGTTAGGACCGTTACATTATCTGCTTCTTCCAAAGTACTAGCTGAAGAGTAATTAGCCTGTAGGACACTGTCGGTGCTATCTACTTTTGAAAAATCCCGTTCTATAATATCATCAGCGAGTACTTGAATACCAGCCAAAGACATAACAATTCCAGATGCACCGGACTGGAGCAACCTGGATGTGTTATCTGAATAAGACCCTTCACTTTGGGAATCACTCAAAGTGGAAAAAATGGGGATCTTCACATGCTGAGTGCCACTAACACCATTCGTAACACTAAAAGCATCATCACTGCCGGTATCGATGATAAGAAAATCAGCCCCCTCTGAACTTGTGGCACTTCTTGCAGTGTCTGCAGAACGTATGGTTCTAGCGACGAGAGGGAGGTATATGGAGTCAGAGTTGGACTTCATCATCATACTCCTTGCAACAATAGCAGGAATACCTGCATCAAAGTACAGAAGGAACCTCCTTAGAAATGCTTGGTTGTTACTACTAGGGATGAAAACGGAGCGGATAGTTTCCGTCCGCTCCGGATAAAAACGAATACGGATACCTTTCGGAGCAGTTAATTCTCGGATAGTTCGGATACGGATACGAATACGGATATTTTCTGCCGGATACGAATACGGATATGGTATCATGGTTTCCGATGGATACGGATAATAATACGGATATCCGATGAACAATGCTACTTGGATATCTGCTGCGAGCATGAGACATATCTCATTTCTTTATAACTCTACAACCTTCAATATACCTTTTTAGATTTCAATAGTAGCCCATCTCTTAACACTAGTCCACACTATTAATATTTTATTTAAACTTTTAAATATTTTTATAAATTATACTATATTTTATATAAAATGAGCTAATTATATATGATGATATTTGTTTCTATTAGAAGTTGTGGTGGTTTTCGTGTTCCGAGAAAAAAAATTGTTTCCGTATTCGTGTCCGATCATATTCGATCCTTATTCATTTTCGGGATAATTCGTATTTGTTTCCGAATCCGAGCTATTCGTATTCGTTTCCGTATCCGGCAAAAAATATGAAAACGAATATGGTATGAGCAATATCCGTCCGTATCCGCTCCGTTTTCATCCTTAGTTACTGCATATACTCCGTAGTTTCGTTTTTTACTTTTAAAGAAACCGGCTGGTTACTGGTTAGCACCACGACAGAGAATAATACTCGCTCCATCCCATTTTAAGCGCAGCCATGAGTTTTCCTGTCCAACTATAATCGTCTGTCTTATTTAAATTTTTTTATGATTAGTATCTTTATTGTTATTAGATGATAAAATATGAATAGAACTTTATGCGTGGCTTATGTTTTTTTATTTTTTTCAAAAAAAATCAAATAAGACGGTCAATTAAAGTTGAACGCGAAAACTCATGACTCTGCTTAAATTGGGATGGAGCGAGTACACCATATCTATCAAAATCTGGTCAAAGTTATTGACATGACAAGTACTGAAAACTGGGAAAAAAAGGAGCAGGTAAGACAATTGACTAAAAAATGTAGTAGTAAATTCTACGAAACCATATGGCATATTCTAAAGGGTAAAGTCCAATTTTGGCCCTTAAACTTTGCTCGAAATCCATTTTTCACCATGAGCTATAAAATCAGTTGGCTTTCACCCTCAACTTTCAAAACCGAACAATAAATATCACCCTGAAACATATTTTTCATTGGCTTTGTTTCAAACAAGCAACTACCTACCACAACAAGCAACTAGTCGTACGAAATACGAAGCTGAGGAGGAAAAAACCAGTCACCAACCGTCGTCAGCCAGCACGACGCCGCTGGCACCGACCGCCGAGGCGACGTCGACGCGCTCCGCGATGAGCAGGTAGGCGCGGTCCCCGACCGACGCCTTGAGCGAGAGCGCGGCCTCGTAGACGCGCCCGCCGCCCTCCTCCCCGGCCTCGAGCACGACGATCCCCACGCCCCGCGCCACGGCCGCGACCACCGCGTCGCCGGAGGCCAGCGCCTCGTCGGCGCCGACGCGGAGGACGAGCGCCGGGACCTGGATCTCCGGGCGCTTGAACCCTCCCGGGAACAGCGTCCTCGGCGGTTCCCTCGAAGAAGCAGCGCCGCCGCCGCTGCCGGAGACGCCCCCTCCGGTGGCCGCAGCGGCGCCGACATCGCGGAGGCGGAGGCGGTGGCGGTGGCGCGGGAGGAGGAGGGAGCGGGAGGGGAGGAGGAGGAGGCCCGTGCGCGGCGGGAGGAGGCCGGTGGAGGAGGTGGAAGCGGCGAACATGGGAGTGGGAGAGCAAGCTCGCGCGCGCGCGCGTGTGGACAGCGGAGAGTGGAGGAGAGGGGAGTGGGAGGTGGAGCCGCGAGAGGAGTGGGAGGGGAGGGGATGGAGTATTTTTCGCGGATTTGGTTGGATAGGGTGATCGCGGAGCACCGCCGCACGGGGGATTTTCCCGGTCGCGCTCACTCGTACAGGCCGTTTGATGGGCGGTTTTCTTCAAAACCTAGCGTGGTTTATGTGACGACAGGTTTTTTTACTGGGGTTTACTTCATGCTTGTGCAAAATGCGCCGGGAGAGTGGGAGACACAAGCAATAACGATATTTCAGTTTATAAAAATTTATAAGTTGGTTTAAGTGATAGTAGTTTTTTTACTCGGGAGATGCGAGTACGTGCAATAAGGAGATATTTTCGTTTAAGAACTTAGGCTGTTTTTTGAGTAAGGGTTGGGAACCCTCACCTCCTGATACGGAAAATGAAACAATCGATTAGCACACGATTAATTAAATATTAGCTTAAAAAACATTTAAAATGAGTTAATATGATTTTTTAAGCAATTTTTCTATAAAAAAGTTTTTACAAAAACACACCATTTAGCTGCTGGCGAAGCGTGCGGAAGGAGAAGTTGGGAATACGCCTAAACGAACTCAGCCTTAAAAGTTCACATAGCGAAGATATGACTTGTTGGAGATCATTGAACACATCTATCAGCTAATTTTGTAAAAAAATATATATCTACTAAGAAATATTGAGGGACTCATCGGTTGGCTTATTCCCTAATAAGTCAAAACGGCTTATTAGGGAATAAAAAATAATTTATAAGTAAAATTTTTATATATTTGTTTGTAATATTTAAAAACCAACGCTAAAAAAATTATGTTGAAAATGTCTACTAAGAAATATTGAGAAATATTGAGGTTGTTTGGCTGCTCGGGTTGTTGTTGTGCTGTAGCAAGCACAAATGGTGTCGTACTGCAGGTGCAGCCGCAGGGGCAGCCGTAGTTTTGGCCTACCGAACAATCCCGTAAGTAACTACAGTCAGCTAAGAAGAGTGAAATACGCTCACACTTATATGAAGATATGATATTGGTCCCTAAACTTTGAAAACAACATAAATAAATATACGCTAGTAACCACGTAAGTACATGAGGTATATGTTGGTCTATTTTTATACTTGTATGATACTTCCTCCATATTAAAATGTTGTAATCTAGGATAGAATTATTTTTATCCTAATACTACAAATCTAAACAACTGTTATATTCAGATGTTATATTCAGATAAACAACTGTTATATTCAGATGTTATATTCAGATAGATTCGTAGAAATAGGTTGGGTCTAATATTATTCTAGGTTACAATATTTTAAAACGGAGTATATTTAACAAGAATGCGGGGTTACATTTGTATCTCAAACGTTTAGGAATTAGAATGACACCAAGTATAACCTTAACGATTGACAATGTACTTTACTCAATTGGCAAATTGACGAGAATAGCACTTCCATTAACACCATGGATTTTATAGCCCCTTTCGAACAATAGGAAAGCGAACGAATTTTGTAGGATCTGTATCCTATGAAAAAAAATTCCAGTGCATCCATTTGAAACAAAGGATCCAACAACAAATTCCTTTAAAATTCGTGGAATGGGCGGCCAATCCATGGGAAATTTTTAGGAAAATAAGCATGAGGTTGTGCTTCATGTTTTCTTCTTCCCATTACTCAAATTTTCTGCATGTTCCCCGTGTGTAATAGTTTTGAAGTTTACACGTATTTTTAAAGTTCATATAGAAATTTGATGGTCATCCTATCCTATTTCTACGTTTTACGTTTTTCCTATTCATGTGATCCAACGAGAATCTATGTTTGCTTTTCTATCAAAATTGCTTTTCTATCAAAATCCATCATATCAGGACTTGAACAGGGTAACAAACTAACAAACGCGGGACGAAGGGTTGGGAGGATGACGTTTCCGCTCTCACTCTCGCCGGGCTCTCCTCCGGACCCGGCGCCCACCCTCTCGCCGCCGGCTGCTCCGGCCACGGCGACCACACTCCCCTCGCCCTTTGGCTCCGTCTCCCCGTCCTTTTCCCCATGCTATCCCGAGCGGGTCAGTTTGGGCTCGCTCTCTGAAGGGGATTCGCTTCAGTGCTCGCCAGATCTATTCCGGCCGCAGGTCATTCCAGTCGATCTGACAGGTTCTTCACAGGGTGCTCGAGATGTGCCCCCCCAGGTCTCAGGTTTGCCTTCTGGTTCCACCCCGACCTTACTCCGTCGGTTGGCAAGCACAGTTACTTCACTCCCCGCCCCTGCTGGGCCGGTGAAGGGAGTTACTCCTCTGAAGCTCGCCGTACCACCAGAGACAGCGACGATTTCCTCCTTGCGCCTTCCCAACGAAATCCTGAGAGATCGAATGCCCCATAGAGCGCAGGTATTCACAGCGCGTCAGGATTGGCAGGTCGTGAAGCCGAAGCACTGGTGGAGGAAGAAATCTGCTCTGCCTCCGCCTGCATTCAAATCTCTTGTAGCTTCCAAGCCTTTGCCTGCTTTCAAACAGCCACACCTACCAAGTGTTAAGGCAGGGACAATCTCCAGCAGGATTTCCTACCGTGATCTCTTTAAAAAGAAGGCGGCAGGAAGGTGTTTTCGTTGTCTCGCTAAGGACCACCGTGTAGCTGAATGCAGGGATCCTCCAAGGTGCATCCTCTGTGCAGCTTCGGGCCATAACGCTCGTTGGTGCAAAAGGGGACCAGGCGAACGCGCGCTGGCCCAGCCCCCTCCCTCCCTTGCAAGTCGCCTTGTGTTCCCCTCGCTCCCGGCAATGTCGTGTCCGGGTGACCTCGCAAATAGGTCGGACAACGTCCAGCGCTGCTTACCCAGGACGGCGGCAATCAGGGAGGAGGAAGGATTCCTCTCGAGGTCGGCAGCAGTGGTCCAGATCACAGGAACCATGCCGGTGACGAATGCTCGACAGGTTAACAGGTTGTTGGCTTCCAGGTTCCAGGTCCCCCGTGAAGACCTGTCGGTGGTCGTCTTCCCAAAGGGCGGGCCTACCTCCTCACTTGCAGCTCACGAGCAGTCAGGGACAGGGTGGTAGAGGATAGCCCATTCTCGGTCGAGGACATTGACTTCCTTGTGCGCCCCTGGTCCAGGTGCATCCAGGCTGACCTCGTTGATTGGCGCTTCAGTGCTCGCATTTGCTTTGAGGGCATCCCCAGCCATGTTTGGTCGGTCGACACGGTGGCAGGTTTTCTGGCTGATGGTTGTCTTGTGCAGGACCTTGATGAGCCAAAAACGGAGAATGAGACTGCTTGCCTCTGCGCTTGGATGTGGGCGGATGACCCCGACACCATCCCAAAGGAAGTCCATTTCCAGCTAGAAGAGCCGCTTCCACCCCCCTCGCCGGACTCTCGCTGGGGGCAGAGTGACGAGGAGTTGGAGCGCAGGAGGACGACTCCGCCAAAGATGTTGGCCTACCAGGTCTTGGTCCACCTCGACCAAGTGCTCGACTTCAACCCCCCACCAACTGAACCGGCGTGGCTGGCAACCAGGGGAGTTTGGCCAGTGGCATGGCCTCCCCGGTCTCCGCTGAGGATGAAGTCCCAAAGCGCCACGACTTCATCTGGTGCCTGGGGGTCAAGGACGGACAGAGGGCTCCCCGTGAGCCGGTTGCGTCCAGGCTGGTTTTCGATCGAGACCGCTCTCGTTCTCGCTCCCGCTCTACCCCACCGAGGGAACGCCACAGGCAGTCGAGTTGGGATGTGCCCCCACGGCATGAGTTTGTCCCAACCAGACACTCCTCCTCCAAGCCGCAAGAAGACAGGGGCAGGTCCTATGGAGGTGGCTATCGTCGTGCAACAGGATCGCCAGTTAGAAGGGACAGAACCCGGTCTCCGCGTGGGAGACGGTCTCCTCCAAGGTCCCCCTCTCCACAGGTTGCCCCTGTTCCACTGACGCCACAGGTCCGGCCACAGGTAATGGTCTCAGCGCCACTGCCTTCTGCTCCACCTCTACCATCGGCAGTGGCCATTCTCCAGAGTGCACCTCCCCCTGATCCTTTGTCTCAGCTCCTGGCTTCGCAGCCGGTTGCGCCTGTTGCCATCGACCCAATGCTGGAGGAAGTCTCCATCTCCCCTATCGCGCAGTCCCCGCCTCCGGCACAACAGCAGCAGGACACCGATACGCAGAACATGCAGGACAAACTGGCGGTGTTCCTTGATCAGGTCTTCGAGGATGTTCAACCTCCGCTGTTGTCGCCTCCAGGCCGACAGGCTCCAAAAGGCAGGTCCCTTAGAAGGAGTCTGGCCAAAGTCTCGCAAGCAGGTAGGAGGAGCGAGCGTCTCGCCAAGAAGGTGGCGGCAAGGTTGACCCCTGCCAAGCCAGGTGAGCTAGCGCAGGAGGTGCTGATGAAGAAGGCGGGCGTGATCTCAGCTAATGGCAAGAAAATAGAGGAGGCCATGGACAAATATGTCAAGCTGTTCAAGCAGCCACTCTCACCAGACGTGATTGAAGCCTTTTCGGCCTTGGTGGCCGGCTGTGCCATTGGAGAGGGCAAGATGAAGACTAAGTAGTGTGTTTGTGCCCTGTTTGGCTTAGTCTGTAGTTTTATCTTTGTCCCATGCTAGTCTTTTGGATGTGCTTTTGCTATCTGAGTTCCACTCAATTGTCCCTAGGTTGGTCTGAGGTTATGGTTGTTAGCCTGTTGATGGTCAGGGGACAAGAATGTCCCACGCATCCTTTTAATTCTGTTTTAGGGAGAAGGGGAATGAAAACAGTATGGCTGGGGGTGTTAATTTGTGTTACTCTTTCTCTGATTGGCTTAGATCGACATGTTACAGATACAGGGCAGCCGACCCTTGGGTGCACAGATTTTTTCAGCAAAACAGGTGCTTACTCTTTCATATGTCTACAAATGATTGCGCGATCTTAAGCTGGAATGTAAGAGGACTGAATTCTGCAGCGCGGCAACAGGTCGTCAAAAATCTTGTAAAAGATCTAAATTGCACCTGTGTATGCTTATAGGAAACAAAACTAGAAAGTTTTGATCAACACATGGTGAACAGGGTCTTGGGGCCGTCCTTTACCGAAAACTTCTGCTACCTACCAGCCGTGGGAACCAGGTGGGTATCTTGCTGGCTGTTTCAGACTCAAAATACTTGTTGAGTTAAGCACAGACATGTACACACACGATTTCTGCAACCATAACAGATAGAGAAGATGGATCATCTTGGAGCATCACAGGAGTTTATGGCCCGCAGCTTGACAATGAAAAAAGAGAGTTTCTGGATGAACTCAATCAGCTCAAACAGATAATGAAGCCAAATCGGATCATTCTAGGGGATTTCAACCTCATTGTGCAAGACTCAGATAAGAACAACAGCAACCTAAACAGGGGTCTAATGCAATCTTTTAGATCTGCCTTGAATTTCCTCGAGGTGAATGAAATCAAATTAAATGGTCGTCGCTACACCTGGTCTAGCGAGACTGACTCCCCAACTCTAACAAAGATTGACAGAGTTTTTTGCTCTCCAAGTTGGGAGGAGCGCTTCCCAAACTGCCTTCTGGCGGCCATCTCCACTTTGGTGTCAGACCATTGTCCCCTTCTCCTCACTGCCAAACCCGAGCGGCCCAAAAGCAATATCTTCAGATTTGAAAAATATTGGCTTCGTCTCCCAGGATTCCTGGAGACAGTACAAGAGTCCTGGTCCAAACCAGTACTTTCAACAGATGTAATCAGGCGCTTACACACAAAACTATCCAGAACCTCAAAGGCTCTAAGGGCGTGGAACAGGAACAGGGTACGGGGGCTTAAACTCAGAATGGACATGGCTAGTGAGCTCATTTACAGGCTAGATTTAGCGCAGGAAGAACGAAGCTTATCTCCCGAAGAAATCCTTTTCAGACGCTTCTTAAAACAAAAATTGCTAGGACTCACGGCTCTAGACAGGGTCCGCATTCGTCAACGATCCAGGCAAACCTGGATTAGAACAAGGGATGCAAATACACGTTTCTTCCAGATAAAAGCCAGTGCAAGGAAGAGGAAGAATTTTATTCAACACCTCATGACGGAAAATGGTCTAGTACACGACCACGAGGAGAAAGAAATAGAGCTCCTTAACTTCTTCAGCCAACATCTAGGGACACAGAGGGAGCGTTCCACTGCTATCAATTTCAGCGCTTTACAGGAACAGGTACACGACCTAGAGGATCTAGAAGAACTTTTTACAGAAGAAGAAATAAAAAAGGCGATTTTCCAAGCTAGATCAGACAATGCCCCATGTCCAAATGGCTTCACAGGAGTGTTTTTCAAAAAATGTTGGGATATAATACAGGATGACCTTGTTCAGGCTATAAATCAGATCTCCAACCTCTCCACACGGAGCTTTTGGCTCCTAAACTCAGCGTACATTGCGCTTTTGCCAAAAAAAGAAAACGCCTTCCGAGTGAGCGATTTCAGACCGATAAGCCTCATTCATGCTTTCGGCAAACTGTTCTCCAAGTTGTTAGCTAACAGATTGGCTCCAAAGCTTCAACAGATGGTCTCCAAAAATCAAAGTGCCTTCATAAAAGGGAGAAACATACAGGATAACTTCCTCTTCGTCAACATCTTTGTCAAAGAGCTTCACTCCACCAAAACTCCAGCGATCCTCCTCAAGCTTGACATAGCGAAGGCCTTCGATTCTATCAGCTGGCCTTACCTCCTTGACCGCTTGAGATTTTTGGGCTTCGGTCACAGATGGGTTGGATGGATTTCGGCCATCCTCGCAAATTCCTCTTCCAAAGTTCTTTTAAATGGCAGGGCAGGGAATAGCTTTCTACATGGTCGGGGGGCTACGCCAAGGTGATCCCCTCTCCCCAATGCTATTCATCCTAGAAATAGACCCGCTACAAAAGCTGTTGGCGGCTGCGTGGGAGGCAGGACTTCTACAACCCCTTTACCAGAGATCCAATCGTTCTAGCAGACTGAACATGGCCTTATATGCAGATGATGCGGTGGTTTTCACACGGCCAGACAAGCAAGAGCTCCTGACGGTGCAAGGCATACTACACAGCTTCAGCCAGGCGACAGGAATGGCCACAAACCTAGCAAAGAGTGAAGTTTACGCAATCAGGTGTGAAAACCTCGACTTACAAGACATTCTATCCCCGTTCCCAGCTCAACAAAAATTCTTCCCTTGTTCCTACCTTGGGCTCCCACTACACGTTAGGAAGCTTCGAAAGCTAGACATCCAACCCCTAATTGACAGGTTCTCCGCGCGTCTACCGACTTGGAAGGGGAGGCTTCTAAACAAGACAGGTCGTTCAGTGTTGGTGAAATCTACACTCTCCGCCTTGCCTACCTACCACCTCACAGTCTTCCCACTCAAAAAATGGGCCGAGAAAAAGATAGACAAAATCCGTCGAGGATTCCTATGGACAGGTTCGGAACAGGCACACGGTGGACACTGTCTGGTGAATTGGAAAAAGGTTTGCAAGCCAAAAAATTTGGGAGGGCTAGGAATAAGAAATTTGGATTTCTTCGGACGCTCCCTACGCCTCAGATGGCTCTGGCATGAATGGATGGTTGAAGATAGACCATGGCAAGGTACTACCCTTCCCTGTGATGAAAAGGACAAACAACTTTTCAAGGCTTTGACGACCATCACTTTGGGAAATGGGAGGAAAGCAGAATTCTGGCATGACAGGTGGTTGCAAGGGCAATCACCAAAAGACTTGACTCCCTCTCTCTTCCTGCTTGCGACAAGGAAAAACAGGACAGCAGCACAGGAACTACAAGAAGAACGTTGGTTAAGACCAATGAGGAGAATAAGCACAACTACCCAAGTCAGAGAATTCATCCTTCTCTAGCACTTAATCCAGCAGGTACACCTAGAAGAGGAGACAGATGATACGGTGACTTGGAGGTGGACCACAAATGCCATATACTTGGCAAACTCGGCTTACAGGATACAGTTTTTAGGGTGCATACATGATGACAGGTTCAACCACATTTGGAAAGCGAAGACGGAAAACAAATGCAAATTCTTCGGCTGGCTAATGGTCCAAAGGAAAATCCTAACCTCTGACAAACTCCAGATCAGGGGCTGGGATAATAGCCCAATCTGCTCACTCTGTGGAATGGAGCCAGAAACAGCCAGACATCTATTCATGGATTGCTCTTTCGCGTCACAGGTATGGCGACAAATTTGGACTAAGCTAGGCCTTCAGATGCCCGCCACATCCATGTTTAATGGAGACTTTATGGAATGGTGGGTAGCTTGTAGAAGGGAAATGGTCAAAGAGCAGAGGCGAAACCTCGATGGCTTAATCATCTTCACGACTTGGGGCATTTGGCTTCAAAGAAATGATAGAATCTTCAATGGTATCTACAGAACAGTGCAACAGGTCGTCGAGTCCATCTCCGCCATGTGCAAAGAGTTTGATGAAGCCCACACCCTTTAGATGATTCAGCGCCGCTTGTTGATACTTGTCGCTTTACGCTTTCTTAAATTACTGTGATTCTCTTGCAACACCCTAGTTGGTGGCACCCCCGAGGTGCAAAAACTGTGTTTTCTCTCCTCCTTTAATAAAATGGGCAGAGCTCCTGCCGTTCCCCCTAAAAGAACAAACTAAACAAACCATGGAAATGCTATCCTATTAAATTTTGGCATTGCACATATAATTCTCTCTTATAGGCACATATTTGATATCAAATCGAACTGTTCCTTTTCGTTGCTCCCAAAATTTGGTATTATGTCATTAATAGTTATTTTTTATTTAGACATATAATATAGATTAAGTATTATGTGTTTATGTTGTGATGTATAAGAAATGAAGTATGTACCCTCAAAATGTTTGAATTGACTTTCTCCGCACAAAGGTGACTGCAATGGGCGAAGAAAGAAGGTAGGACTTAGGATCACGTTGCAATCCCAAAATATTCTTTTTCTTTAAGTTGTCTATTTATCAGTTGCCTTATTTTTCCTTCTCCATTAGTCACTTTTACATGCTTAGAATTGCCTAGAAATTCATGCACGTCAACTAACTAATTAATCCATCTCTCAATGATCAATCCCACCCTTCATGTACCCAAGCATACAACTCAACATCACCGGCGCTGCTCTCTTCCCCATGTTGGTGAAATGGGAACCCGGGTCCCCACTGCAGGCTGCTCGGGGTGCCCATCCACATGTAATCAAGATCGAACGGCCCATGTCACCATCAATCGGATATAAGTAACGATTAAGATACACCCGAGAAGAAGCAAAATAAGAGCCTAGCCGACCCCTAGAGGTGGGTGAGCTCGGATCATCCCTGCGGCTACTGGCCGGACCCGATCTCGGGTCCTAGTCCCAGGGTCATTCATGCGATGGCACCCGGGGCCCAAGAGAAGCATCTAGGCCCCCCGGTTGATTTTGGTAATTAATGACAAGCGCTAATTGTGGACTAACGATTCTTTTGAGTTACACATATTTGAGTTAGAATCACACAACATGAATGCATGGATGATCACCGAGGATGTTTTTCGATGGTGCAAAGCAAAAGGATTGAAGACGGTAAAACTAGCGGTTTTATTTTTAATTGATCGAGGAGTTTGGGCGATCATATTTGCTAGAATTTATTTATAGCTTTGCCGTACTATTAAGGGGGGTAATGACCTAGTCAAAGAGATGATCAAATTGCCACATTAGGTCATTTGCACTAAAGTCTTGGTATGCATATATTGTTTCTCCAGTTTGACTGTCTCTGGACGGTCTGACCGAAGTGGATCATCCGGTCTGACCGGCCCTTCCTGGTGGTCTGACCGGCCACTTGTCGCCGGTCTGATCGGCCGGCTGGGAGGCTGGATTGCCGCCTCTGGCCTAGCGATCCCGAGCCGCCAGAGCCACAATCAGTCAGACCGAGCCGATGGCGGTCTGACCGAGCCGTGGTCGGTCTGACCGGCCATTTGGCCGCCGGTCTGACCGGACCCCCTGCTATCAGAGCATTAAATGCACTGTAACGGCTAGTTTTCTAGCCGTTACACTTGAGGCCGGTCTGACCGGCCACCCTTCGCTGGTCTGACTGGCAGACAGCAGAGTTGGTGGATTTCGTCCACAACAGCTAGTTTTCTTTGTGTGGGGTATAAATACCCCCCATTGGCAGCAAGGGGACTCTCTTGGCACCCTTTACAATTGCATGCACCCCTTGCCTCTCCTCTTGCACACATTTGAGCTAGTGTTCATCCATTAGGTGTGTTTGAGTGTTGATTAGCCAAGAGTCAAGTGCATTTGCTTCCTTGTTGGATTAGTGTGGCACTTGATCATCTCCGAGCCGGGTCATCACTTGTTACTCTTGGAGGTTGTCGCCTCCTAGTCGGCTTGTGGAGGTGCTTGCCCGGTGACCTCTCCGTGGAGATTGTGGAGAAGGCCCGGTGCGGTTTGTGAGTGGTTTGGAGTTCACCACCTTCGGAGTGAAGGAAGAACTACCCTAGTGATCGAGGCTTGGGTAGTCCTCTCCGTGGGCCTGCTCCCATCTTGCCCACCCCTTGACGAAGGGGGCGTGCGGTGGCTTCATGGTTGAGCGGTGGAGTTGGGCTCGCTTCAACGGGGATGTAGGAAACCGACAAGTTTCCGAATCTCGGTGAAAAAATTCTTGTCTCATTGTCTCCTTTACTTATTGCATTTACATTTGTGCAATTTACATTCTTAGAGACATACCTGAGCCACTTTCACCCTAGGATTTCTAAACATAACTTAGTTGCTTAGTTAGAAGTATCCCTCACCGAGCCTAGCAACTTAGGTTAGTTTTGATTAGGTGTCAATTATTTTAAAATCGCCTATTCACTCCCCCTCTAGTCGACATCCTTGATCCTACACCAACCAAGCTCGGGGCACAACTGTCGCTTGCCCCAAGCGCTCGGGGCACAACTACTACGTGCCCCTAGCACGGCCCACGCGAGCTGTTCGGGAGTAGCACCAACGTATTAACCTAAGCAAGCCTCACATTCAATGCGAGGCGATGTATACCAGCCCGGCCTGCAACTGGGGCGACAGGCGATGGTACAACGCCTGCATAGTCGTCACGGGCACAATTATCACCCCTATGGAGGAAGGGTGTGGGCTGTCAGGCGACATGGTTGACTGATGTGCCCCTCGATCAGGCCCACGGTAACTTCGCACTTTCTTCCACTCGAGTCTGACAGGTGGGCCCCGTGGGCATTCACATCTTGTATACATTACAGTAAAGAATCCAGATAAGAACACGGGAGTAGGGTGTTATGCTTCTGAGCAGCCCAAACATGTATAAACTCTTTGTCTCTTGTGTTCCTGACCTTGGGTCCACACACTAGCGCCCTGGTTGAATCCTAAAATGGGGGCTATGTTAGTGTCCTGGATCTGGGTACCTCGTACTTCTATATTAAGCTCGATGGGACCCACCATATATTAAGTCTTATATGAAATCAAGCCTCATATATAAAAGGTGTTCTGGATAAGGGAAGAAAAACACAGTCCTAGCTAAGCACGATAAGATCTACTCGAATTGTATCCATACTTGCCTCCCTAGTCCTACTTGGATAAGGGGGCACTCGAGGACATAAATACAAGACCCCTACTCCCTAGGAGGAGATGAGACACACAACTAAAAGTCAATATAGATCAACATAAGTCAAGACAAGCCTATAGCGCCACAAAAGCTAGAGCAATCTCCAATCTCGCCGAGTTCGTATTCAAGAAAGTCGACTATCGCTAGCCATCGATCACACGTGAGAGCTTTACACCACTACGTTGATAGAGACTAGATTAAGTATCCTTAATATTATACTCGTGTGATTGATATATAATGATAATACTGGCTTCAGCCAACAGGGAGTAGAGCTATTACCTGCAAGTAGGGGGCTCGAATTTGTATAAAAATTTATGTCTCCCATCTCTTAACTTTTACCTTGATCTCGCTTATACCCTGGTACCAACAATTCCTATACTCTACAAATATCATAGACGGGTATAACCTGTCGACAGGTTCCTTTTCTCCCGGCTAGAGGAGTGACACCCTCACCTTCATGTGCACTACCATATGTCTGTCTCTAGACTCGTTGACACTCTTTGGCCTTGTTTTCCCTTACCGCCATCACTAGTGTCTCAATCTCTCCTCTTCTCAAGTCACCTAAGGTCCTATTTGATTTAGATTATTTAGTAGATTATTACCATGGATTTTCGTATTTAAATAAAAGGATAAATTAAATATGTTAAAAATAAAATTTAATAAATAGCTTAAAACAAAGTACATAAACAATATAGTTTCTTTTAAGCATAGAATAAATGATCTGTTAAATTGAAATGACCTAAATCCTCTTTCCTCCTCCTGGTCTTCCCCTACCACTATCTCTTACCTCTAGGGATGGATCCTTTTTACCCGCTTATCTCACTTGTACATTATTTTTTATTCTATAAATTATATTATCCTACAAAAATGAACTAGTAAAGAAGTAGTAAAACTAATAGATTTACCCGCTTGCATCCCTACCCACCTACCTAACCCCATGATTCAGTCGAAGGTCGACGATGACTGAGATTTAAAATCTCGGAGACTAAAGTAGTAAAACTAATAGATTTACCCGCTTACATCTCTACCTAACTATCCAATCCTATGATCCCGTCGAAGGTCGACGAGGACTGAGATTTAAAATCTCGGATACTATAGTCTGTTATCTTAATCGAATGTTACAGTATTGGAGTAATAAATTACGTTCTCGCGATAGCCGACCCACCGGGCAGAGCCTCCCAGAGTCCCAGACCCATCATCATCAATAAACTACTCCTTTGATCATCTCCCCACGTTGCCACGTCCAGAATACTCGCTCACCCGGTCGTCGAACCGGCGACTTCGGCGGTGACCTTCCAATGGCGCCCATCTCCTGCCGCGAACTCTTCCCCCACCTCTCCTCTCTCCCCCGCGCCGCCGCCGCCACCACCACCGCCGCCCACACGCACCTCTCCTTCCGACGCGCTCCACCTCCGTACCGCCCCATCACCGGCACAGCCAGCGACGACACGCTGCCCCTCCTCCCCTCCGCGGCCACGAGAGACGACGCGCTCGCTTCCCTCGTCGGCCAGCTCGAGCACGACGTCGTCCGCCACGGACACGACGCGGCGGCGGCGGAGGAGGAGGAGGAGGACGACGAAGAGCTGTATCACCACGATGACGCGCCCGGCCAGCGCCACGGGGCGCGGAGGCGCCATCACCAGCACCACCACCACCAGGACGAGCACGAGCTGGCCGCGCGGTGGCGGGAGATCCACGGGCGCGACGACTGGGCGGGGCTGCTCGACCCGATGGACCCGCTGCTCCGCTCGGAGCTCATCCGGTACGGCGAGTTCGCGCAGGCCTGCTACGACGCCTTCGACTACGACCCGTCCTCGCGCTACTGCGGCAGCTGCAAGTACCCGCGCCGCGCCTTCTTCGACCGCCTCGGCATGCCCGCCGCCGCGCGAGGCTACGCCGTGTCCCGCTACCTCTACGCCACCTCCAACTTCCGCTTCCCAAACTTCTTCTCGCAGTCCCGCGCGGGCGCCAAGATCTGGAGCCAGCGCGCCAACTGGATCGGCTACGTCGCCGTCTCCACCGACGAAGAGACCGCGCGCCTCGGCCGGCGCGACATCGCCATCGCGTGGCGCGGCACGGTCACACGCCTCGAGTGGGTCTCCGACCTCATGGACTTCCTCCGCCCCGTCTCCGACGAGGGCATCCCGTGCCCGGACCCGGAGGTGAAGGTCGAGTCCGGCTTCGTGGACCTCTACACCGACAAGGATCCCACCTGCCGCTTCTGCAAGTACTCCGCCCGCGAGCAGGTCCTTATGGAGGTTCGCCGCCTCGTCTCCCGCTACACCACCCTCGGCGAGGACGTAAGCGTCACCGTCACCGGCCACAGCCTCGGCAGCGCGCTCGCCATGATCAGCGCCTACGACATCGCCGAGTCCGGAGCCAACCTCCACAACGGCAAGGAGGCGGCGGCGCCGGTGTGCGTGTACTCGTTCGCGGGGCCGAGGGTGGGGAACGCGAGGTTCAAGGAGAGGTTCGAGGCGGAGCTCGGGGTGAAGGCGCTGCGGGTGGTGAACGTGCACGACGGCGTGGCGCGGATGCCGGGGATCCTGCTGAACGAGGGGGCGCCGGCGATGCTGCGGCGCGTGGCGGAGGGCATCCTCCGGGTGCCGTGGTGCTACGCGCACGTCGGCGTCGAACTCGCGCTCGACCACAAGCGGTCGCCGTTCCTCAAGGACACGCTCGACCCGGCCTGCTTCCACAACCTCGAGGCGCACCTCCACCTCCTCGACGGGTAAGGCCCATTCACTTCTGCGATACAGATGTTTTTTAAAATACTAAAACAATATGTTTCGTAAAAACTTTCTATATAAAATTTATTTTAAAATATCAAATAAATCTATTTTTAAAATTTAATTAATAATGTGCTAATATTTTTCTTCTTTTTTCTGTTCTAACTTTATTCATTTTCATTGGAAACTAATGGTGGCTAAACTCAACTTCAACTAACTCATCAACTTTGCTTATTTGGTACCTACCTCCTCATCCGTGCTCAAATCTCCAAAATACAACTTTTGATAAATTTGGTAACTACAGCTGTCCCTTTTGAAAGTCAGAACTGAACTGATTTCGGTAAAAAAAAAGGTTCTTGAAATAAGGCAACAAAAGCAATATTTTAATAAAACACTTAATCACAACAAGATTTTGTAACTCCGAATACATCACTACATGCACGTTTTTGGTACCTCCATGCTCAAATATCAAAAAGCCAACTTTTCTAAGTCAGAACTCAATTGATTTCGGTAAAATAGAATTTGGCGACAAACCTAATATCTTAACAAACCAAATCATCTCCCTAGCATCCCTAGCTCAGCTCTCCAGCATCAGCAAGCTGATGCTGGAGCCCAACTAAATATTTTTAACTCCAATCAAAAAGAATGTGGAGATGGCTAGAGTACCATCACAAAATAAACTATAGGTGAAGCTAAGTTTACGTAGTTCTACAATTTCACTCTAGACTTAACTCTTATAGTTAAAATTTAGAAATTGTAACTCTACCGAAGAGAGTCAAAATTTAGTAACTCTGAATAAATCAATACGTGTGCATACCGATCTAAAATGGTAGGACGTCCAACCAAACAGGTCTCTCTATGCCTGTGTCATTGAAGAAAGAAATCAATAACAAAATTTGACATCAACAAAATAGAATAAATTTATTTTGACATAAAACAAAACTACCTAATCCTAGAATTCACCGCATGACTATCTCAGTCACGCCGGTTCATTGGTTTAGTATAAGCTAACAACTTGAAGGTGATGACATCGCCTGAAACTGGCTGTCAGTGACGTACCTTGAAATGGTTCAAAGGACTAAATAGACGGTAGAAAATGACAGTAGCGTGGTCACCGGGTAAGAGCAAATTCTCGTACGCCCACAAGTAATCAACGATAGAAAATGTGGTGTGGCCTAGGAATATTCTGAAGCGGTCAAGTCGTATCACTACACTACTACTAGAGAAACTCTCTTTCGATGTGGTATCTAAAATCACAAATATATCGGTTAGAATGAAAACCGATACTAAAGTAGTACCGGTTCTAAAAATTCAAGTCCTTAGAAATATCTTTAGTTTCGATTGGTGTTACCAATCAGTACTAAAGACATCTTTAGTACCGATCGGTAACACCAACAGGTACTAAAGATCCTGATCTCTCTTTATTCCGGATTGGTGTTATCAATCAGTACTAAAGAAAAATTTGTCTTTAGTACCGGTTGATAACACCAAATAAAGATGTCTTCAGGTTAGTTCAAAAAGAAATCATATCTATCTAAGTTAGATGTGTGTATGGTAGGTGGGATGGTGACGCATGTAATAACTGAGGTGAGAGATCTTGAGTTCCAATCTCATATCCCACACATTTTTTTTTGATTTCGTATGCATTCTTAGTATTTATTTCAACCGGTATTAAATATCGATATCTTTAGTTTCGATTTACTACAATATGTTACAGAACCCGTATTAAAAAAGGTTTCGAACCGGATTAAAAACCAGTTCTAGATTAGGGCCTAAGAGGCTAAAGACCGGAGGGCAGAAGCTGCGACCACTTGGCCAATTGTTTGCACGAATGCAACATACAGTATATGTATAGTAGGTGGCAGTTTGCATTCAGCATCTGTTAAAAAAAGTCATGTGATCATGTGGTATACTAGTATAGATCGATCATATCGCCAATTAAGTCATACAAGGACATGAGATGCAATTATATGATATGATATGATTATCTCTCTCTCTCTTTTTTTTTCAAAAAAAAGAGAGATGGCAATGATAGTGTGATCTTGTTTGAGCTATAGCTAGCGTGCGTGATCCGTCATCTAGAACATGCGTACGTTTGTATTTTCCAAAACATAATAAATAGTACAACTGCCATATTCATTGGTTCATCACAAAAATTTTAAATAGGACAGCTGATAGCATTTTGTGATAGTGGTGTGTTGTCCTTTGGTTGAACAATTTGCGGTCTCTACTTGCATTACGTAGTAAGATGTCGAATCTCATGGAGAGCTTAGCTAGCATCAACAGGTTCCGCCCTATAAAAATGACTTGCTAACCATGAGTATTAGCTAGTACATGCGGTTGTTGTGTATAGATTACAGAGCATACATTGCTGCAGTTAGTACAGTTCACATATTATACTGTAGTCAGATTGCGAAGTCTTACAGAAAGTTTGCGGTATGACCGAACTGATAGTGACTTATTTTTAAGGAGAGGTTGGGTTAAGGACTCCATAGAGATAGTCTGATCCTATTTAAGTGGGATGCCAGCCTGTTTGACAGATCAATAAATGGTGATTAATACAGCACTCTACTGTAGGACCGATGCACAATACGACCTGATTAATGAATACTACCGTACCATGTTACGGTATCCACAATGTGAATAGAAAATAGTTAGTAGGAGATCTTATACCTACTTTACTCCCTCCATTTTACAATATTAGGCACAACTATTTTTTAAAGTTATTTCATAATATAATGAGTACATGCATGTCATTAACTAGCACATCTTTTTCACTAAAATATTATTATTTAAATCCTCCACCATCAAAATCTCTAATTTTATTGGGTGTATGCATTCTGTAGGATAATCCAAATTATGAGTTAATAATAATTATTTCTTGATCTTTAGATTTAGATTAAGGATATTTGTTCCTTATATTTTGAAATGGAGAAAGTAACATTGTAGAAATGGGTAGTAGAGAAGGTAGTAACTCCTTCTTAGCACTACTACATGTAACAAGCAATAAAAAACATTAAACTCTCCTTTCTCATCTTCTCTCTGTTATCCATCCAACCATTGCTCTATATGTGAGTCCTACCTTACTTAGGCTGTGTTCGCTAGTATGAGTTTCCAAAACGCACAGTAAATACGGAAAACAGAGTGATCCATTAGCACGTGATTAATTAAGTATTAGCTAATTTTTATCAAAAATGGATTAATTTAATTTTTTTAAATAACTTTTGTATAGAAACCTTTTGCAAAAAACATACCGTTTAGCAGTTTGAAAAGCGTGCGTGCGGAAAACGGGAGAGGTGAGTTGAGAAAAGGGGATGAAGACATAGCCTTACTGGTGTACACGTTGTGAGAGCTAGCAATAACTATAATCTAGCTTTGTAGGCATTTGTACCCGAGCAATCAACAAGTTATCATGCCAGACGGGGGTAGAGCCTGAGAGCCCCAATTTACTCTACGAAACCAACGTGAGCTTGACTGCCTGAGCCACACCAGCCAGCCAGCTGCCGCAACTATCAAAGGCGGACCAAAACACACGTATGGCGTGTCATTGTTCTGGTCATGTTGTCAATTCGTTGGTTGAGACGTACTTTGCCATTGCCAATTTATACATCATCGTGTTGATTACTACTAGTAGTCCAGGAGTATAGTACAGTATGTAGGAACGTATACGATCCTGTGTTTTCTGTATCATCCGGTGACGGTGTGTGCGCGATGTATTCGTGCAGGTACCACGGGCGCGGGGAGCGGTTCGTGCTGGCGAGCGGGCGCGACCCGGCGCTGGTGAACAAGGCGTGCGACTTCCTCAAGGACCACCACTGCGTGCCCCCGTGCTGGCGCCAGGACGAGAACAAGGGCATGGTCCGCGCCCCCGACGGCCGCTGGGTCCAACCCGACCGCCACAGCTGGCACCTCGACGACCACGACGACCACGACGGTCATCACCACCACCACGGTGAGGGGCAACACGGACATGAAGGCCACCGCCACATCCGCCTCGTCCGGCGCCAGTCTTAACCACAGTGCACGCGGCTGCCCCGCCGCCGGGCGGAAAGCAGTCACGGTCATAGCCACAGCCGAGAATTGGGAGATCTGGTTCGCGGAGAGGATGCAAAGTGTAAAGACGTGCATCGGTAATCACGGGCGGAGATACAACGAAATGGAGGATGGTATTTTTTTTCTTAATTTACTTTACTTTAAATCAAGTTTAAGCTAATACAGGTATTTAAGTTTGTATCGAGAGGGGTGTACACATAGTGAAAAAAAAGTAAGATATAGCTTAAAGAAATTTCTTGATCGGGTTCCTAGGCACCTCCTCCCATATTCTACCTCCGCTCCTGTCCAAAACGCGTTGTGAGCTTGCGAGATGCGATGCTCCCTTCTCTCTGCACAATGTGCAAGATCGTCCATATGCTTGTTCCGTGTAATCTTCTTTTATTAAAATCAGCGAAGAGAATAAGCTAAAGGTGCTTTCGAGTGAGCAATTAAACTTATAATTTTGACGGGAAGTGAAACAAGATAAGCCCATTAGCATATAACTATAATTAATTGAATATTAATTATTACAAATTTAAAAAATAGGTTTATTTTTTATATAGATAAGTTTTGCACAAATCACGTTTAGTACTTCAAAAAGCGTGATAATAAAAAAGATGTATTTACCTATTAAAGTTATTACTAAAAAAACTTGGTCTAAGATTGTGCTTTGCCATCAACGCTAGGGAAGATCTAGAAGGAACAAGTTTGCTTTAGATCTCTTATCTTGACATTAAGTTTCAATTACGTCCGTAAACTATAATATCAGATATAACACATCTCTTAACTTGTAAAACTAGTGTGTCCGAGGTCCCAGGGCAGTATAGTACACGGTTGTGGCTAACGTGAGTGGGCCCCATATGTTAGTGGCTAACTCTTCTTCCTCCTCCCCCACCTCTTCCCTCTCTTCCCTATCTCTCAGATTCTCACCAAGCCTTTGAGCAGAGGTTGATGGGAGGGCAATGAGTTGTGGGGAGAAGGGTAGCGGCCGACAGGGAGCGGGGCGACCAATGGGAGCGCGGCAAGTGGCTGGGAAAAGGACGGCCGACAAAAGGGGGAAGGGGTGCGCGCAGCGGGGAAAGGGATGATCGCGGACTTGAAGAGGAGTGGTGGCCGCGGCGAACTAGAAGGGTTGCGTTCTTCCTTCTCCAGGCTCCTGTGCTCTTGTCCACCACCTCGCATGTCCCTACCGCTAGCCTCCCGCCAGCGGCCTCCCTTCTCCCCGTCGATCACCACCCAGCCTGAAGAAGGATGTGAAAGAGAGGGGAGAGGTGGGAGAGAAGGAAGAAGAGTGGGTTCATGGCATGTGGGGCCCCTCGCTACATCAACTAAAACTGAGCACTATACTGTTTTGGGTTATTGGTATACTGGTTTTGTAAATTTATGGATGCGTCATATTTGGTACCGTGGTCTAAGAACATAAGTCACACTTGACGTTAAGATGAGATATCTAAAGTTAACTTATTTCAGGTTCGTAATCCGTGATGAGCATCCCGAACGTGTTCAGCCCACCATGAGGGGCACGCAGCCCATTTGCGTAGCAGCACGATGCGATCTGGGCAACAGGGCCTTGTTGACCGGTTAGCTCATGTGGCTACTGCCAATTTTCCACCCTAGGATTTTTATAGCTTAATAACACAACGCAGCTGGAAATTTGTTGACTCATTCATCATGTATAAACGAAAAACCCATCGAAAAGCTAACTTGATCTCCAAGAACAATTGACTTGTGAACCAAGAAGTCAAAGCAGATACTCCAACATCGTTCCGAACTAAAGATTTTCCAGGATTTGCAGATACCGACATACGTCGTTTGGATGAAAAGGTTGCTAGGGCTCTAGAAGAACTAAGTAGCTTCCGAGAAAATCAATGTGAAATCAATTTTCGGAAGAGGCTCAGTTAAGCCGATTGCTTGCAAGTATCACAAGTGGTGAGGTTAAGACAACCGTCAGCGATACGGATTTTCGGTGAAAGAAAATAAAAATTTTAGAAACCATGCTCCCCATGAACCCTAGCTCCCTCCCGTTTCCATTGATCAAACCGTTGACGAAAAATTCGCGTTCGGTCAATGGTGTCGGATCTGTGTTGGTACGAACTAAGTCGACAAACACAATAGTCTGGGAGATCTGTTTAGCTCCAATACATGTTTAAAATATTAATGAGATACGGGCGTGCTAGTCAGTTTAATCCTACAACTGATAAGATAGATAAATATTTTGATCACCAAATAGTCGATCGGCTGATCAGCCGATAGGGCGATACCAGCCGATGCCAATACTAACTGATGGCGATAGGGGTTTTAACAATCAACTATATAATCAATGTAGATAATGATATGAATACAATCGGCTGATGATAATATAATGATACAATAATATACTAATAGAAATCAATCGGTTAATAGTAATATGATAGAATAATTACTTAATCCAAAGGTTAAGAATACATCGGCTGGAGGTCCGATATCATAAAATCCAAACGATTAAATAATCAATGAAACCTTTGTTGTCATCGGCTAAATCCAACTTGTGTCTAATCCTTGTGAGCGGATGCAACATCCATATAACTCATCGGTTGAAACCCTAATGAAACATTTATTATAATCAAAGACATGTTATCATTTATGATTCTAAACACGGCTAGGGATGATGCATCGCAAAGTATGCAAAGAAGCATAAAGTCTAACAATCAAGTCTGCGACTAATTTTCAGGGTGGTGGATACTTTAGCTAATCTAATCTGGCGAAGCAATTTAGCCGATACCGACAGAAACCCAAAAGCAGATCTCAGTCGATACAAGTAAATCGAGCTACCAAATTAGATTAACTAAGATATATGATAAGTATGTAGGCAAGTATATCAACCGAACGATGCAACCTTGAACAACACCAATGTAGCCGATACGATTGCTAGGACCAGCGGAACGTAGGACTTACCCCTTCGCCGGAGATCGAAAGCCGATGCAGCCCCGCGTCAGGTGCTAACATCCATCGGTTGATAAGTAAAAACCTCAGAAAAGAGGGTGACTATGCGCCGAGAGTAATTATATTGATCGAGAGATAGATTACAATAAACCTCGGGTGTACATATTTATACCTATGGGTAGATATGAGTTCTTATAGGACAAAGACACAACTTTCCTAAAGATAAAAGGAAAACATAAAGTCCTTATCGAACATTAAACACACTTTCCTAAAGATAAAAGAAAATTAACAGACTCTTCCTAATTAATAGATAAACTGTCATGTTGCATCCTCCTTGAACTCGGATTCTTATAGATAAACTTCTTTTGATTAATTTTCTTAACCGAATCCAACAAGAATACAACTGCTGACGACTGATAATGCCCATCGGCCGATTCAAGGACTCTGAAGCCGATACTGACTCTAAGTCGATGATGACTTTAGGCTTACCAAATACTGGCGTTAACACAAATACAAAAAACAAATCAAATCATTTGCATAATTGCTCCCCAAGAGCCCTAGCTCCCTGTCCATTTCCACAAGTCAAATCATCTGCATCATACCAACATGGATTTAGAAGGGAACGGAAAGAACAAATACAAAGGAAAAAAGAGGTAGATGACGCATGCCTCCTCGGAGCATGGTCGTTGTCCCCGGATCAGCAAGACTGTCACCTGCACCATGCTTCTGCGCAGGTCGCCGCCACCGAACTGTTGCTCGCGCCTTGCCATCGGATCCACCACCTGCGCGAGTCGTCACTGCCAGATCCGCTGCACGCGTACCCTGCTCGAGAGCTCCGCCACCGGATCCACCGCCCACGAGACACGAAGCCATTGGATCCACTATCGAACGGAGTCGCTGCTGCTGGATCCACCGCTCACATGCTTCGCCCGAGCTTAGCCAACGGATCCACCGTCGAACTGAGTCGCTGATGTCGGATCTGCCGCCCACATGCCTCGCCCGAGTTGCCACAACGTACAGACTGTGAGGCTCACCCAAGCTCCGCCACCTCCCATAAGGAAGGAGGAGGAGAGCGGCACGCACTTGTGGACTCCAAGCGGCGACATTGGGGAAGCAGGTGAAAGGAGGAGGGAGAGGGAGACTGGTAGAGAAGCTGGTGGGAGAGGGAGGAAGGAGAGGTAAGGGAGGGAATGAGCTCCTGTGACTTAAAGTGAAAGGAATATGGGTCACTGATAGGTAGGACCCACATGTCAAAGACATGTCCCTCTCACTTAAGTTAGAGGAGCCTCATCGGGTAAGGGAGAGGAGGGAGGAGATGGACTTAGCTGGTGGGTTGGCCGGGGACCCCTTTTAATATGTCGATTTTTGTCCTGGTGGTCCTCTTTACTGGTCGTTAGTGAAAATCTATTTTTCACAGCGGTGACTTAAGAGACCCGTGTGCAAAAATAACTCTATTTTTGCAAGTGAACCTCTTGAGTGACCGTCAGCGAAAATCGATTCTCACTAGCGGTTCGTGACCAGAATCTCCCAAGCATGTGTTTTCTTAACCCGCCAGTAGAAATAAAAGAGTGGTGTTATGAAAAATGATTTTTTAAGTAATGACATAAATTTTGGAATGCCACAACCATAGCCACTACATATATAATTTGAACTACACTACCAGATCATTACCAAAATTTACCTAAGTTAGTACTTTTGACTAGAGAACCAAATAAGCCAGTTGAGTCACACTCAAATGCGGGTATAGCACAAGTGTGACGTATGCACGTGTATTCGACTTATGCTCGGGGTAAAAGAAAAAAAAACATGCGCCAAACTCAAGTCGGTTTGCGTGGGTTCCCGGTTTCCCAGCACTGACACGAACCGCCATAGCGGAGCCGCTTCCGCGTCGAGTGCGTCAAACACAAACACGGTCACCCACGGATAAATCGGCCTAGGCCGCACCACCGACCACAACGCCCAAGCCCATAGCCCCCTTTGATACCGCCCCTCGCGGCACCACCGCCGCCGCAAACGAGGCGAGCGGGGGCGCGCGAAGGCCATGGCGGCGAGCGATGATGGCCAGCTCAAGACGTGGGTCTCCGACCGCCTCATGGCGCTCCTCGGATACTCCCAGGGCGTTGTGGCGCGGTTCGTCGTCCGCCTCGCGCGGGAGTGCGCCTCCGCGGGTGACCTCGCGGCGCGGCTCATCGACCTCGGCGGGTTCCCGCCTTCCCCCGACACCGCGGCGTTCGCCGAGGACGTGTACGGGAGGGTTCCCCGCAGTTGCGGCGGCGGTGACGCTGGGGTCAGTGAGTACCAGAGGCAGATGCAGGAGGCGGCGGCTCTGGCCAAGAAGCAGAGCACCTTCAAGCTGCTCAACGACGGGGACGAGGACGGCGAGATCGGCGTTTCGGCCCCGTCCTCCAGCAGCGGCAGGAAGCGTTTCAGGAGGAAGGCCGCGAGCGAAGACGATGAGGCGATCGTAACGCACGATGCCGGACGGAACCGGAACGTGCGACGGCGGCGTAGCCCGGATGAGGAGGAGGAGGAGGAGGACGGCGACGCCAGCGAGGAAGAAGAGATGGAGCGGGATCAGATTGAGAAGGCGCAGCTCGAGCGGAACATGAGGGAGCGCGACGCGGCGAACACGAGGAGGCTGATGGATCGGAAGCCGACCAAGCGAGAGCTGGACGAGCTCGCGCGCCGGTCGGAAGCCATGGACAAGAACGACGCCTCGGAGCTCAGGAGGCTCTCCCGGCGCGCGTACCTGAAGAAGCGAAAGGAGAAGAAGGTTGACGAGATGCGCGACGAGATCGTCGACCACGAGTTCCTCTTCCCCTGTGTCGAGCTGACGGCCGCCGAGGAGAGGGACATGAGGCACAAGAAGGAAGTCTACGGCCTCGTGCACGACCGCGACAAGAGCGACGACGGCGCCGGCGACCACTACTACAGAATGCCGGACGCCTACGACGCCGCCGCGAACGTCGATCAGGATAAGAGGTTCTCGGTGGTGCGGCGGCGGTACGAGGAGCCAGCCGAGGCGACGAGAGGCGGCAAGACGGCGAACGCCTCCTCCGAGCAGGAGGCCTGGGAGGAGCAGCAGATATGGAAGTCGAGGCTGCAGTTCGGATCCATGGATCGCGGCCGGCGGGGCGACGAGTACGAGCTCCTGTTCGACGACGGCGTCGAGTTCGTCAGGTCGACGGTGATGGCGGGCACCATGCCTGACGACGACGACGCGGCGGCCGCCGAGCATCATGCCGATGCCATGGATGCCAAGGCCACGTTGCAAGACGAGAGGAAGACTCTCCCGGTGTACAAGCTCAAGGACGACCTGCTCAAGGCCATTGACGAGTATCAGGTCCTGATCGTCGTCGGCGAGACCGGCTCCGGCAAGACGACGCAGATACCGCAGTACCTCCACGAGGCCGGGTACACGGCGAAGGGGAAGAAGAAGGTGGCGTGCACGCAGCCGCGCCGCGTGGCGGCGATGAGCGTGGCGGCGAGGGTGGCCGACGAGATGGGCGTCAAGCTCGGGCACGAGGTCGGCTATTCCATCCGGTTCGAGGACTGCACGTCGGAGAAGACGGTGATCAAGTACATGACCGACGGGATGCTCCTCCGCGAGTTCCTCGGCGAGCCCGACCTGGGCAGCTACAGCGTCGTCGTCGTCGACGAGGCCCACGAGCGGACGCTCTCCACCGACATCCTCTTCGGCCTCGTCAAGGACATCGCCCGCTTCCGCCCTGACATGAAGCTGCTCATCTCCAGCGCGACGCTCAATGCCAACAAGTTCAGCGACTTCTTCGACGCGGCGCCCATCTTCCGGATCCCCGGGCGGCGGTTCGAGGTGGACATCCACTACACCATGGCACCGGAGGCGGACTACATCGACGCCGCCGTCGTGACGGTGCTGCAGCTGCACGTCACGGAGCCCTCCGGCGGCGGTGACATCCTGCTGTTCCTGACGGGGCAAGAGGAGATCGACACGGTCGAGGAGATCCTGAGGCAGCGGCTGCGGGTGCTCGGCGGCAAGGTGGCGGAGCTGGTGATCTGCCCCATCTACGCCAACCTCCCCGCCGAGCTGCAGGCCAAGATCTTCGAGCCGGCGCCGGCAGGCGCGCGCAAGGTGGTGCTCGCCACCAACATCGCCGAGACGTCGCTGACCATCGACGGGATCAAGTACGTGGTCGACCCGGGGTTCTGCAAGGTGAAGTCGTACAACCCGCGCACGGGAATGGAGTCGCTGCTCGTGGCGCCGGTGTCCAGGGCGTCAGCGGAGCAGCGCGCCGGCCGGTCGGGGCGCACCGGGCCGGGCAAGTGCTTCCGGCTCTACACGGAGTACAACTTCGTCAACGACCTCGACGACGACACGGTGCCGGAGATCCAGCGGAGCAACCTCGCCAACGTCGTGCTGGCGCTCAAGGCTCTCGGGATCAACGACCTCGTCGGCTTCGACTTCATGGACCCGCCGCCGGCGGAGTCGCTGCTCAAGGCGCTGGAGGAGCTCTTCGCCCTCGGCGCGCTCAACAGCCGCGGCGAGCTCACCAAGACCGGGAGGAGGATGGCGGAGTTCCCCCTCGACCCCATGCTCTCCAAGGCCGTCGTCGCGTCCGAGAGGTTCGGGTGCTCCGAGGAGGTGATCACCATCGCGGCCATGCTGTCCGCCGGGAACGCCGTGTTCTACCGCCCCAAGGACAAGCAGGTCCACGCCGACGCCGCGCGGCGGGCGTTCCACGCCGGCGACGTCGGCGACCACATCGCGCTGCTCAACGTGTACAACGCGTGGGCGGAGTCCGGCTACTCGCCGCAGTGGTGCCGCGAGAGCTTCGTGCAGCACCGCATCATGCGGCGCGCGCGGGACGTGCGGGACCAGCTTGGGGCGCTGCTTGAGCGGGTGGAGATCGCGCCGTGCTCCGCAGGCGGCGACCTCGACGTGGTCCGGAAGGCGGTCACGGCGGGCTACTTCCGCCACGCGGCGCGGCTGCAGAGGGACGGGTCGTACCGCGCCGTGAAGAGCCGGCAGACGGTGTTCGTCCACCCGAGCTGCGGGGTGGCGCAGTCGCCGCCGCGGTGGGCGGTGTACCACGAGCTGGTGCTCACGACCAAGGAGTACATGCGGCAGGTGACGGAGCTCAAGCCGGAGTGGCTGTTGGAGATCGCGCCGCACTGCTACGAGCGCAAGGACGTAGACGAGCGTGAGCCCAAGAAGACGGCCGGCGCTACACCAACGAAGCAGACAACGAATCTGAATGTTTCTTCGACGTGTAAAGAGTACCACCATTGGAGCTTATAAATAGGTGTAATTACCAAACTAACAAGTGAAAAGTTCAAGACAATTTGTTCGTTGCTCAACTTGTGTGTCTTATAATGCTTTAATCAAAACGAACAACATTTGCTACAATCCCTACTTGATTCAGGCAATACACGCTCTAACAAAATGTAATGCCCAATAGAATAGATTAATTTCTTCGACGTGTAAAGTACCACTTTAACTTGTAAAATAGCTGTAATTACCAAACCAACTAGTGAAAATTCAAAGACAATTTGTTTGTTGCTGAACCTGTGTGTGCCTTATCATGCTTTAGTCAAAACGAATAACATTGCTACAATTCCTACTGGATTCAGGGCAATACACGCTCTAACAAAATGTAAATGCCCAATTGAATAGATTAAGCACAAGTTAACATTAACATCAGAGTTTAAGACAATTGGCATAGTGTTGCTGAGTTTGGGTAACGTACTACTGCCAGTTTCCGAACTGCTGCTGGTTGCGAGAACCACCTTGTTGGGGATAATTTGACCCTCGGCCTGGGCCAGAAGGACCATAAGGACCGCCTTGTTGGGGATAATTTGATCCTCCTCCATAGCCACCCCTTGGGCCACCTGTTCCGGCCATCCCACTGCTGGGGTAAGGTGGCGGTGGCCCTCGGCCTTGTTGAGGATAAGGGGCATTTCCATATCCGCCACCTCCGCCTTGCCCGCCGCGGTTTGGATATCCTCCACCTTGGTTCCCACCCTGTGGGTACCTGCTGGGGCCTCCTGGCCCTCTGGGTTTTGCATAGTGATGGCCTGGCCCAGCAGCCATCGGCGGATGGGGGTTGTTCATCGGCTGGCCTGGTCTGATCTGAGGATGGGGCTGTCCTGTTTGTTGAATTGGAGGCAAACGGCCATGTGGTTGAGGATGCTGTGTCTTTTGCCTCTTCGCAGCTTCATCGGCTTGCCGCATTTGTTGGCGTTTTTTCTTGGTCTGGAACTCATGTGAAGATTCATACTTTGGCAAGCTGCATTCCAAATGAAAAGGATATGATCAACTAAAGAGACAACAGATCCAAAATAGCAACCTTAGATGGCAAGAATAGGAGAGAAGGCCTGATCACTACCTTTTAGGATCACATGGTAGGGGATCAGACCAGAAATACTCTGCATCAAGTGCATCTTGTGCTGATATCCTCTGAACAGCGCAAAATCATGTCAACTTACAGCTAAGTAATGGAATGCAATGACAGATGAAGAAATACGCAAATACGGGCATTTCCTATGTCAACAGATTAAGCAAACTAAAAGAAGAAAATATACCTGTGCTGGATCTAGTGTTAACATTTTTTCAAGCAGATCCAGAGCAAGCCTGTCAAAACTGAAAACAAATAAAGTTAAGTAACCTGGAAGAGCAGCCAAGCAAGTTTCAAGCAATATGAGTATAATACTTACTGCTTAAAGTACTCCTTTACACGTCTCTTCAATTGGCGGGGAGGCTTGAAATTGTTATACCATGGCATTTTTGTGACACCCGGCCAGTTTGATTCATCAGGTGTGCCACAAACATCAAATATTTTGCTCAGTTGCTCTGGCTGCATAAAAAGGCAGAAGCGACAAAGGTTCACTCACAAATGTGCATTGTTAACTAGATTAAGTTACATATTCAAGCTTCGAATGTATGACGGCAATGGAACAATTCAAGAGACTGATTGCAAGTGTCTCAGGTGAGGGAGAGCTAGGTCAGACAGGGAGTTACTGTGTTCAACTGTTCATGTCATGTACAAAGTAACCACACAGATCTTGAAACAAATTAAGATTCATAAAGCTGATCCACAGTGAATGTGTTAAGTCCATGTTCCTCTTGGGAAAGCATAGAAGCATTTCTCAACTTCTAAAACAAATTCAGTGAACGAGCATGCACTCTGTGCAAATCATTTTTCGTGTACAGGGCTGCAGGATGAATCATGTTTTTCCCTGGTGGCTGCAGCAACAAAGTTTAATTTATGACCGAAGGCAGTACACTAAATATAGGGAACTTCCTAAAGTTTCATTCTACCTTCTAAATTGCACAAATCTATCAATTTGTTCCATTATCTATACACTCTAGTTTCACTTTCACATGTATGCAGAAGTCACATCACTTCATCAGAAAGCATTCTTAAACATAAGTTAAATCGATAATCATAGTAATAAACAGAAACAGCTGTTAATAGCATTTAAACAACTTATGACAACAAAGAGTCTGTATTTCTTTTGGTCAACATGAGGTAGAATCATAAATTTCCTCAACTCTAGCACAATAAGATATTAGGTCAGAACACATCTAACTCCAAGATATCAAGACTAGTAAAAAACTTACCATCTGAATTGCTAATCCTAAGATAACTATGTTACTAGCTCAAATCCTGAAGAAACAGTACCTCATTCTTTCCCGGCAGAATCGGCTTTCCATTGAGAAGCTCTGCAAAAATACAACCGACGGACCACATGTCAACTGCTGGTCCATACTTGGTGCTTCCGAGCAGCAACTCTGGAGGTCTGAAAATCATTGGCAAACGGTCAGCATGATCCAAGCAAAAACTAAATACCAAAACATAATATGGCAAGTTCATAATTCTGCAATACCTGTACCACAAAGTGATCACACGATTAGTGAGGTTTCCGTTATGATCATTTGAAAATGATCTTGCTAGGCCAAAATCAGCCAGCTTCAAGTTACCTTCATTGTCTATCAAGAGGTTGGATCCTGCAAGAGTAGATTTTGATTCAGGAATATTTTAGCACAAAAACCCACAAAATCATGATCACTATGAGATGAAAAAAATGTAATTAAGCTTGTGTCATATACCTTTAATATCACGATGCAAAACTTGATTAATGTGACAATAATGAAGGCCTGTAAGGAGTTGCTTCATGTAACACTGGTACAAGAGGATATACCAGTTATCTTGCCATCATTAGATCAAGAACTACCTTCTAGTAAACGAAGAGCCATCATAACATAATGGATGGTTTTACCTTAATCTGCGGCACGGTGAAACGCATCCCAGGCCTATCTGCCAACCCAGTCAAGTCATGGTCCATGTACTCGAAAACCATGTAAATGCTCCCCTTGTACTTGTTACCATGGACTATACAACAACACAACAACTTCAACATAAAAAATATGCAGCAATCCAAGAATATCAATATTTATTGTACTTTCAAAAAGCTGTACTTGGTTTCCCCTGCTCATCTCTCTCCGGTCCTGCAACAATTAACCAAATCCATCAATTCCTCTGGATACAGAGGATGATTTTCAGTAAACAATAAAAGATGTTCTGTTTTGTCGAATCATTTGTTAAACCTGGCGAGGTGACGATCTCCTTGAGCTGGATGACGTTCTGGTGGTGCAGCTTCTTGAGGATTTTGATTTCGCGGATTGCAGTGATGGGGAACTGTGCCAGATACGTAACGATGAAGAATACATCAAACCAAAGAGAGATAGAGAGACACAAATCGCCGGAAACAGAGATACAGATACTTACGCCCTCCCGCTCGTTATCCATGCGGATCTTCTTGAGCGCGACGATCTCCTGTGTCTCCGTCTCCCTCGCCATGTACACTTGCCTACGAACGACAACGAACAACGCAGCCGGATTGGAACGGCGTTTTTCAAGGGATTGGAGATCGAATTGAGATTGGGGGGGGGGGGGGGGGGGGGGGGGGGGGGGAGGTGGAATCGATAGGTGCGGAGCTTACCCGTATGTGCCCTCGCCGATCTGCTCGAGCTTCTCGAAGCAATCGACGCTGCGGGAGCCCCACGACGGCGACTCGTCGAGGTTCAGCTGCCCCGGCGCCGCCACCGCCATGGCTCTCTCTCGGGGGCCTCGCCTTCGCTACGCGTTTCTTAGGGTTTCGACTTCCGAGGGGAGAGGAGCCGAGGAGGGAACGACGGGGTGAGTTTTTTTTCCCCCTCTCTTTTAATTATCAGCTCTTTTTTTTTTTTTTGAGGTTTTTGTTTCCTTTTCCTTTTCGCATTAACCCTTTCGCATACGGACCAGCCGTTGGAGATCTTACCCAATCTTTTCCTTTTCGCATTAACCCTTTCGCATATGGTATACCCACGGCAGCCCATACCCATACCCATGGCAGCCCAGCCCTCACCCAATCTTAGCCATACCTGGGTATTTGGGTAAACAACAAAATTCTAAAAATTAGGGTGCGTTCGCTACTGATACAATGTGAAAAAATTCATTGTTTTTCACAGCACGTTTTACAATACGTTAAACAATAATTTTTTAAAAAAATTATAGAAAATTTGTTTTAAAAATCATATTAATTTACTTGTTAAGTTTAAAATAATCAATACTCAATTAATCATGCATTAATGACTCATCTCGTTTTGCGTATATTCTCAATCTTTTTTCCCTTCTCTTAAACACACCACTAGTACATGGAGAACCAAGACATAATCCATCTCGGAGAAAAGAGAAGAAGAATAAAAAGAACCAATGGCGTAAGCTAGCAAGCTACTTCCTTCGTTCCGTAATAAGTAATTTTTAGCTCCATCCATTTGTTCCAAAATAAGTTTATTTTAAGAGTAATCATAGCATCAGAGTTTGTGAAAAATAGAAAATAATTGTATTGAGAGTAGATAAAGTAAGAAATAGTTGCATTGGTATTTGATAAAGTAGTGGTATTCTAGTTTTTTATTAGTATGCCTGGGATGGATGAAAAATGAACTTATTTTGGTCGGAGGTACTACTGTCCACTGGAGCTGCTGAAGATCGCACTCCTCGTCAACAACATCAGGCTCCAACCTCAAAGGCGCGAGGGTGGGGCAATGTCGCTATAGCCACTAGGGTGCAGGAGGAGGGAAGAGAAGGCTAGGGGACATACATGTCCTCGTAGAGAAATTTGATATTACGCTATTGTTAAAAGTGTATTTCGCTAAAATATCACTCTATATGATTGGTTTCATTAATTAACTACACTCAAATGCTCATCATCGTTAGAATATTTTCTCCCTTGTTGGTGACAACGAAGGAACGTTGGATATAGGGAAACCTTGTCAGCGACTAAGGGGTGGCACGAGATAGAGGCCTACTCCACGTCCCACGCCACCACAACCTCCGCGAGCCACGAGTCTGCGATGCAACGACTAAGGTGGGAAGCGGGGACAACAGGGAGGCAACATAGAGAGCTCAACGGTGAGAGGAGACTGAGCGGAGGCGGAGTGCAAGCGCGACGAGTCGCATGGCCATGGCTGCACTAGAGAGGTAGTCGATGATTCGGAGAGCTAAGCACGCAGGAGCTCGATGGGGGCACCCAGTTAGGCTTGGACATCCATGCGCATGATGTCGTCAATGGGTAATGGCCTCCTCCAACCATCCCGTCATAGCGCTTGACCCCCATCCTCCGACATCGATGGCTTGATGGTGCCCTCGAGCACCTCCGCAGCCATACTACGCGCCATTCCGACCCACTTGTGAGACCTGCAGGTTGCTGATGCTCGTCAACCATGCCATGAGGATGGGACTGGTGCTATACGCGCCATCTAACGGTGAGGCGTGTGCCATCGATGTCGTATCCCGTGGATTTTTGTCCGAGAAGATGGGAAAGAAGGGTATTTTTATCTGAGAAAATATTTTAGCAATGATGGTCGTTTGAGAGTGGTAATTTAACGAAGCTAATCTACGGAGTGGTATTTTGGTGAAACCCACTTTTAACGATGGCATAATGTCAATTTTCTTGTCACCATGGAGGGGATTCGCGACGAACTGCGCCGAGGTGGAGCGTGAGCAAACGGCCAGATTGATCTGGTACTCAAAAACATGTGCCAAGAAAGAGGAGAGGGATGTTGGTGCCTACAATCGTCGTCGTTTTCGCTTGTCACATTTCTATTTGGCACTGGATTTGGGGAAGAATCAACCAAATATAGGCAAAATGCAACCTGGTGAGATAAAAAAAGAGCAAGATGGGCAATCCCCTCCCATCCCCTATTTCTACAGGGCATTAACCATACCATACCCATTTTAAACGGGTAAATAAAATTATGAGCATATCCTACCCATTTCATGCGGGTACAGGTTTGGGAATGGGTAAGGGTACCCACTGATAGGACCGCGCGGCTTTCTCTAGTTGCTTTCAAAACCCTGAAAGACTAAGGTTGTTTTCTATGCTAAATTTTTCCAACTTCTACTTTCTAATTTTTCACGCACATGCTTTCCAATACGTTTTTTTAAAAATATATAGGAAAGTTGCTTTAAAAAATATATTAATCCATTTTCTAAATATTTT
Source organism: Oryza punctata (assembly GCA_000573905.2). Lineage (NCBI taxonomy): Eukaryota > Viridiplantae > Streptophyta > Magnoliopsida > Poales > Poaceae > Oryza > Oryza punctata. The sequence goes on along the minus strand of CM002492.2, from coordinate 20,630,560 downwards.
ATCTAATACTTAATTAATTATGTGCTAAATATTTACTTTGAAAAAATCAGTTCATTCATTCATCCTATTGTATTTTAAGTCAGACTTTTTGTTTTTCCACACTGAATAGCTAAATGATTTTGTCATAATTGTTCAATGGTATAAACAAATGAACTAACTATTGGATGGATTTAAAACAAATTTCAAGAAATTTATATATATAAAGTTTTTTTTTACAGAAATCACATTGTTTAGAAGTCCGAGAGCATGTCGTTTAGGAGTCCGATAGCACCTCGCACAATGGAATGGTATCATTGCTTATAAAAGAACATACCTTAATAGTTAATAGTAGAGAAAATCTAATAAATAATATTGACAAGCGCCCCAATTCAACACATGCCATCGACGAACTCAACTTCCTACAAATATCATGTACAAGTACCTTTGCCCCAAAAATGTTATTACCGTTAGGTTTCTGTTAGCGGTCCTCCATTAAGTGCTATAAAAGGACCATTTTACCGGTATGAATTATTGAAAGTTGATTAAAACTTTTGCTTTCCGCTAGCTCAATAATTTAGTGTAAAGAACAACCTTCAAATTAGTGTAAGCCACACACACTTTTGATGCGGTGTTATAAAAAAACTATTTTACCCCTACAAATTATCAATAGCATTTCATGAATTTTCTCTCAATACGAAGCGAACCACGCTTTTGATGTGATGCGTTGATGGCTGACGACGTTCTAGCTTTGTAACAAAATTTACGCCCTAGAAAATATAGAACATTAAGCAAATGTCAAAACTCATTAGAATTTGATTTGAATACTGCTACTAATTTGAGTACCTTTTTTCCGAGGTAATCAAAAACTTGAATCTGGTCTATACTAATTGGCTTTAATGACCGCATTGATCCAAGCTGCATTGGAGATTGAAACTAGGTTTACCAATCTGTTTTGGGTGGGGTTAGCGTTACCCCATGGTAACGGTTATCACGACAACCGTGCGGTTACCGTAAAAACCATGATGTTACCGTGAGGTTTACCGTGGTTTTAAAAACTGAGAATTACCGCACGTGACAACCACACAGTTTTGCAAACCTGGATTGGAAGTTTTGATGTAAGTTGGGTTTGGCAATCAACAACCCTTTGTTGTCCACTCGTGTTGACGTGCTCCTAGTGGCCATATTGGCAAGGGAACTGTGAAAAATATGTAGTAAAAACTAGAAACCTAAAAAGTTTTTAGTAGGATACCACAGCATGACAATTGGTTTATATAACCATTTTTCATGTAGCGGAAACCCATAGCATGATAATTGGTTTATATAACCATTTTTCGTTTTCCTCCGTTTGGTTGTAAAATAAACATTTAGGTGACGGCAGTTTTGTCTATACTTACATTTAGCCGATGATTGTATACGTATATATAACAACACTACAAGAGTTATACTTCATTTATCCTTTAAGAAGATACTAAGCGCATTATAATCATAAGATACTCCTGCACTGCCAAGTTGCCACAAACTGCCTCTTTGCCTCATCAAACCCATATAGCATGAAAAATCTATTGATTGCTTCAGCATGACAACACAATTTTGACAGTTGTCGTTGGCTGATGCATCTAAAAAGACAGTCATCGCCTCAGCAAGTTCAAACAACACTCAAAGAAAACGTATAATGAAATCCTAATATCAACAAACTTCCCTCGCCATACAAGAATTCCAAATTCACATGGCAGTTCATCGATTTTATAACGGGGATGACTGCGATGCAAATTCGCCACCACATGAAGGAGCACTCTGAGTTGTCCTGATCGAAGGAGGGAAAGAATATGTGATATTACACCTGAAATTCGTGTATTACAAATTCTGTTGGGATTGGATCAGAGACAATGTCAGAAGCTCCATTTTTCTCACAAAAGAGAAGATCATGTGGTTTTTCCAATGTTTGATGCACTAGATCTGCAGACATCACCACGACAAAGTGGACAAACCCTGAAAGAAAAGGGTTGTGTTCATATTAGCAGGATGGCATATATTGGTAGCTCTAAAATATATATAATGCTAACCTGATATCTACTCTTATCACACATATATATGAAGCCAGATGTTTTGAGCAAATTAAGGAGGTACTAAATTCAAAGAGAAAAACTTATATGGTTCGACTACGTAGCTCTTAGCTTTATTGGACAAAGTATATCTAGGTTAGGACACCAAAGTTTGAAATATTTAAGCCAAGTAATAAAAATCAGGGCATGTGGCAATCAGGAACTATTTCAAGTACACATCTTGCTGCAAGGAAAAATATTTAAAATATCTATACAACAAATGATCCCAACTAAGAATGTATAAATGTACAAGTATAACATGTATAAATCTATTTTGCTGAAAAATTGAAATCTTTTTGAGTTTTTGTATGTACTTAACCTATATTACTACTGGCAGAACCATGTCAAAGAGAAAATAAGTATTCAATCGCATAGTGTTCAGTTGAAAACTCACTTAACATGAAGATAACAAAAATTGCAAAAGAAGACATGGGTTGGGAGTTGTTTTTTCGTTAGTGATTGGATTTTGTAGTCAAAAAAGAATTGGCACCTAATTCCCCACACGCACCCCTGAAAAACACGATGCAAAAACACAAAGCATGTAGGTATTTTCATTACATAATTTTGCTTTCTTAACTGTCATTTACTCAAGTTATGTTAGAACACTTATCAAGGAACAGCTATAGAGCTCTGACATAAAAGAGGTAACCATAGCATGTTGAACCGCAATTCTGTTCATTTACTTATGCAAATTATAAATTATTTAGATTAATCCATCATACCTGTGTATCTCTTTCAACCATTTATCTACACATGTTAGATGAAATTCATGATTGCATGGAAGAATACGGACACAGTCGCCCTCGGCATATTCAACAAGGCAAATGTAGCATCTGCATAGCAAGGAAAAGATGAGAAGTTGCAAAATGACGCACTTTTCTTTAGATTTATTCGATGATAGTACTAAATAATTCCGCTGTAGAAAAATTTACAGGCGCAACAGCCTAAGCTGGAAATGAACTAGCAGCTCAAATGCCCTTCGAAGAGAATAGCAATTCTGTTATATTGCGAGAAACCAAGAACTAGCATCGATGGGCAACCTTTCTTATACTCAGCTTAAAATTTGGAATTTCAGAGCACGCATGATACATGACACATCTAGTCAAACTATCAAAAATTTTGAGTACTAACACCAGTTCTATTTAGTTTGGATGAGTAAAAAAGTAGATCATGTGAAGAAATGTCTCATAAACTACATTCATGGTACCATAGTTGTATAGGATTTTATAAATAAATAAAAGCAAAGTTCAGTGGAAAAGGTTGCATCTGTAGACCATGTCGACTTAAATGTTGACTTTAAAAAACAGCATGTGTCTTTGGCCAGATAGAGCATTGATAGCAATTCAATACCTCTCATGTCTTCATCCAAGAACTTGATGGGTGATCAAATAGCACAAATAATCTTATGCCTATGCAATTAAAAGACAGAAGATCTTAATCATTCTAGAATCTAGACATTCGTGGTTTTTTACTTGCCTCTGCTTCACTTGTCCTCAAGATTTAGTTTTAGACTCTGAATTTTGTGGGCAAATAATAATGGCTATAGATTGAACATGGGTAAAAGTTCAAATATTGAACTAAAAATGTTAAATAGTTTCTATACAAGTTCAGTGGCTTACTGTGCAGCCTCCTCAGTTTGGTGTTTTAATGATCTCCTGTACACTTTTACAGGAAGACGCTCGACAACTTCCTTTGGTGCAGGAACGGACCCAATTGAAGAAAACGATGGCCTTGAGGATAAAGCAGCAGACTGTTGGTGGATCTCATCCAGAACCTGATGTGTATAACCATATGGAATTATGGATGCAATTTAACATATTTCTCCAGTCAAGGAAAGTGGCAATAACTACAAACAGTTGTACTACTTACCTCAAAAAGTGCTTCTGCTAACATAACGATTCTTGATATGCTAGCTCTTGTGTTTGTTTCTTCATCAGAATTTCCTGGTCGACTGCTCGTTCTGCAATTACAATTTCCCGTTCTATGCTGACCAGATAGTATGCATGATCTCTCATGTCCTGATAGTCCTGATAGATTTTCATACCTGCTGCCCAATCTTTGGAGAGCTCGGACCTGCTAATAAAGCAAAAACATTAGTATGTATAGGTGAAAACTAAATGCTCGAAATAGTTAAAACACAGATCACCTGAGATCGTATCCTCCTCCTCTCAAGAAAAGCTGATCTGCGCTCCAGTAGATCCCGATTATTGGCCTCTCTTAGAGATGCAGAGTCGGTTGAAGAATCCAATTGCAGATCAGAATTTCTCTCTGAATTAGTCCTTTGCATGATTGCTGAATTTTGCCTGGCACTAGCATTTCCTGATGGCCATATTGCCCTATCGTAAAGAAGTGAAGGGGTGAATAATCCATCTGAGAATGGAGTCCTCCTAAGAACTCTGTCACGAAGACGTCCAACACTCAACGTTCGGCTGAATCGAACACTGCCTTCAAAAGGTTCCTGAGGTCCCATCCTTCTGTGGGAATATCTCAAGTTAGCATTGTCGGATTCTAGCAAATTTCTCCTAGCCTGATGGGCTGCTCTAGCTTGTGCGGTTACACTATCTCTAAGCATATCCAGAGTCGAATCAATCCCAGCAGTTGATGCACCACCTTGCTGGGAGATGTTTGCATCAGAAGAATTGTCCACATTTCCATGGCCTCCATCAGGATTAGCTGAAGTGGAGAGGTCCGATGAGAGAATGGAGCAGGCTACCGATGATCCCAAGCTGACAGCTCTACTCAACCCGAAGTTGACACCAAAATGTGGCCGTGAACTGTCAGAATGATTTGGTGACTGGTTGACCTCCACCCTGTTGTTGACGGCAGTGGCATTCTGCAATACATCAACATCCTGATCCCTGTTTATATGTGATGAAGGCAATGCTGCCCCTTCACCTGGATGAGATTTAGGGATTGTGGGAGCATCATCTTCTGATTTGTCCATTTGAGTAATTGAAGGCATGCTTCCATTCTCCTCCCCCTTGCTAGACTGGAAAACACACAAATGCATCATTCTGTTATAAACAGGGCATCTAATTCATATAAAAGTCACTGCAATCACTTCATTATACACTGATTCATATTATGAGTATGGATTAGGAAACTCCCACTATTCATCAAGCTCCACTCACTGTCAAAGCTACTGTAACCAAATCATGCAGCATTCAGTGAAATCGCATTGGGCAATTTCCCCACCCCCCACCAAGTACTAACTCGAATGCTCTGCAGCGAAAACGGTGGAAACCAAACTCCCCCAACCACGACTCGACATGAAAAACAAGGGAATCGCTCAACAAACACGAGATCTAGCGCAGTCCATCGATGGAACCGCACGCACGCACCACTTCCCATCATCACACGACGTTTGCACAGGCAGCATTCCCAGCTCAGTCAAAGGAAGCGCGGGACGGCGGTGCCCTCCTTACCTCAAACTGCCGCGGCGGCGGCGGCGGTGGCGGAGACGCCGAGGAAGCGTCGTCGCGCGTCGGCGTGCTGTTGATGCCGCGGAAGCAGGAGGAGGAGCTCGGCAGCCGCTGCAGCAGGCTTCTCCCCCTCCCCCTCCGCTGCCCCTTCCCATTCCCCTTACTCGCCTCGTCGCCACCGGAAGCCGACGACGCCGCGGACGATGACGCCGACGACGCGCCCTTGCTGCTCCCAGATCCCATCTCGCGCCACCACCACCACCACCACCACCAACCCCACTCCCACCCCCCGCGGCGCCGCACCTCTACTACTACTACTATAGATGAGCGGATCGGGCCAGCCCGCGCGCCATCACCATCGCCATTGCTCGGATTTCACGCCTCGCTCGCGCGTGCGCGCATGGATGGCCACGAAAGGGAAGCTAGTAGGAGTAGCTAGCTCCGCCTCGCCTCGCTCCTGCTGCTACCGTAAGCTAGCAACCACTCTCCTTCCTAGCGAGGCGAGGCTTGCGAGGCAGAGAGAGAAGGGAGAAGAGAGGGTTCGGTAAAATTAACTAATGTATCTCTCTCTCTTCGATTTGATTTGGATTGGATAGTTACCAATAATGGCGTCCTCGTGGACTTCAGCCTTACGATGAGTGTGCAATAATGCACTCTCCTCTCTCTCCGAGACAACTCCTCGCTTCCTTTCACCGAGAATTTCCAATTTTTCAACTCCCAAATTTACTCCCCCTTTTATGCACACCCTTGCATTTGAGGTTAATCGAATCCATATCATTATAATTTTTGAGTTAAACTAGTTGAGTCTTGAGTGTCATCGGTATTCATCTGGAATTTGAATCGTACAATTATATTACCTTGAATTGCCATCAAGCTTCTTTTTTTCCTCTACCGTATCGTCCAGTTCATGCGTCTTAGCTCGTTCAAGCAGAGGCAAACGTGTCCATATAAAAACACGGTAGAGAAAAAACGAGTTCGATGGCGATTAAGACAGCATAATGGCACAAATCAAATTTCAGAGGAATAACGTTGGCACTCAGACGGTTTAACGAATAGTATTAGCATTTTTTTTCAGTCAATCAAATTTCCAACGATCCAATTAACCCTAAATTTTACAGCTACCGCACTACGAAAATGTTCAGTTTTTCATGATACACGTATACTACGGTTCTTGATTCACAATCTTGATTCAATGAGGATCGTTTCATGTACTGTTCACGTCGTATAAATCAAGAGGATGTTGGTGAGGGCAGCGGTACACAGTACTCGTAGTAGCAGGAGTACACTCGTATGAGTGGTACAGTACTATGCTTGTGCTGGTATAGGATGGGGGTGAAAACGTCCTGTAGGTGATGTGAGTCGAGACGAGAGGATAATTGATGGTGGCAGATGCGTGGGGGCCACCCGAAACACAAAATCCAGCGGAGCAGTCAGCTGCCGGGGGGGCAAGCGGTGCTGTAGCTTTGCTCGTGCCGATCGAAAAAATACTCGCCCCCGCGACTTGTCCGCATGTGGAGGCACGAGGCACAGGAGGTGGCAGACGAGACCGAGACCGCGCTAGCCGAGAGGCCGAGACCGCGACCGCACACAGCGCGCGGCGACACATCGCCCACGTTCCCCGTCCGCTTTTGCCGCCCGCGCACGGCGCACACGCACCACGCGCGGCAGCAACCCGGCCAACCCGCCCGGCCGCGCGCGCTCTGCCGATGCCCTCCTCGCGTGTGTGTGGTGTCCGCGGCCGCGCGGCGGATGGGTGGATCCGGGCGGGGGTGGGTCTCGCGCGCGGCGGGGCGCCGGTTTTTGATTTCGAATTGTCGTTGTGGGTGTCTGTCTCGTCTCGTCTGCGTCTGCGTCTGCGTCTGCGTCCGTGTTTCGTTAGGCGCTGTAGCGCGCGGTACGGACTCTCTGGTGGTGGAGGGCTCAGTGGTTTTTGGTTTGACCGGCTCGTGCCGGCGCACTCTAATGACAGCAGAACGGCTAGTTTGTTTTGTTGGGTTTGGCATCTTTAATCGTCTGATTTCGTTTGGTTCGGTTGACAGCATTGTTTATACTGTATTTTCAAAACTTTTGAATTGTTTCGTATAGGTATTTCATTCAATTTAATGGGTCCGTTCGTTTGGGTTGTTGCTTTCGGCAACTTCCTCGTTATCGATAGCACACTTCCCGAAAGGTTAAATTATGTGTTTTATGTAAAATTTCTATGTAAATATTATTTTTTAAAAAAAATCAAATAATACTATTTTTAAATTTATACAATTAATATTCAATTGATCATGCGTTAATGATTCATCATGTTTTTTTAACCACCGACGGCTACAACTGCATAACTATTCAAACTTAGCCCATACTCCCTTCGTTTCCGTGTACAACTTTGATTATCTGTTTTATTTAAAAAAATTATGTTTAGTATTTTTATTGTTATTAAATGATAAAACAAGAATAGTACTTTATGCGTGACTTATGTTTTTTAATTTTTTTTAAAAAAATTCAAATAAGACGGATAATTAAAATTAGACACGAAAACTCATGGCTATACTTAAAATGGAACGGAGGGATTACTACTTTAGCTTTTAAATTATTGACAAAGCATCGCAATCAGGGTAAGCACAATCAAATCAATCATGTTGGTAAGGTTATTTTGATCTCTCGATGATCATAATAGGTAAATTATGTGAGTTTTTCTTAAGTCTATACATGGCAAAAGTCAATCTTTAGAAGGAACGTATTATAAAACTGTGGTTAATTTGTTGTTGGACATCGTATCTATTAGAATATTCATTTCTAGTTGAATATAAGAGAAACAGTGTGAAAAGGTCAGAAATACACCTAGCCCACATGTCAGTTCTCCAAACTCTCCTCTCTTTCTCCTTATCTCGTCAAGAAAGTTTCTCATTGATAGTGTACCCCGGGCCTCCCAAGCGCTTGCTTGGAATGAGGCATGCATTGTGTCACCACATTCCCACCCTAGCCCTGGCACCGATTGCTTGGAATGAGGCGTGCATTGTGTCACCACCTTCCCACCCCAACCCTGTCACCGATCAGGTGGGTAAGATAGTTATATAGGGCGAGTGCACGGTGGCCACTAGTCCAATGCCAATCCATTCCACTAGGAAGAGAAGTGCAGAAGTAAAGTATTAGTTCAGCGAAAATATTACACTATAATAACATTCTATGAAGTTAGAATATCAACAACCATCTAACTACATGTTCTAGCCATTCTTCATGACCACATGACCAAAATGAGCTTACAACCAAACAGACACGGTCTAGACACCATTCATCAGCACATAGCCAAAATGAGCACACAGCTAAAAGATGTTCACCAAACAATCACACTTTCATTTTATCATAATAGGATTGCTTTCTAAATATGATGTATATCCTTTAGTTTGGTTGGTGAGTTTTACAATATTTTCTCATCTTCTTTTATTAGTATGCACATTTGCATTTGGTTCAGTTAAGAACTTTGTAGCTTCTATTGAAGTAAAGGCTGGATTATCCACTATCGAAAAGGAAAAACATCCACTTTTACGAGATAAACTTCACGAGTTAATACATTCTTTTTCATGTAAGAACTTGAACAACAAGCAATTAAGCGTATGAACACACGCATTGTGCAACTAGCCATGCTTACCTTTTATTATCCTTAAAAGACAAAGTCACTAAAAAATTGCACGAGGATAAGTAAGAAGATACCAACGGTGAGTTTAGAGCACAACTGTGCTATAGGGGAGCAACCATGAAACACAAGTGGAAGAGAAATGTGGTTTACGTGGTCAAATTACAAGTCGAGGGGTTGATTTTATCGTATGTTGATGAGAAAAACACACACTGGTCTGAGAAATTTGCTTTACTCTAGTGCAGGTCCAAAAGTTATCTTTAGGTTCGAAGGGCGTGCCAGTTGATTTGATCCTGCAATCAACAAGAAGAAATATGCAAATTTATTAGTAGACGATAGTCAATCGGCCAGCTAGCCGATATCGTATCGTGATGTAACCTAGCCGATGCAATATAGCATGAATCGGCTGTAAGGTGTAGTCAATGATAGAACTAACCCTAAAACTAGTACATCGGCTGAAAATATCAGTATTACATAATCTATAAATCATTATTACTTTAGAAATAAGCAATTGGGATAGATCGGACTGAACCGAGATAGTATAAATTGCTCAAGTCTAAAATAACATGAAATAATGATTATGTATACTCATGTCATAGCCGATGTCCAGATTTAAGCGTGTATCGGCTATAACTCCGATACAACCTTATGCTAGGATATTCTCTTGCAACAAATATATTCAACTATTACCAATTGGATTGGTGGTAAGTCCAATATATTTGTATTAGATTAGATCCTGATATAAGGGGCAGATATAGCATATTAAACAAAGCGTGAAACCATGTAAAACATCTATACCAGATAAGATCGGTTGAAACCCCGATACTATCCTTATTAACAACTATGAAGCAGGCTAGAGATTATGATTCAGAACACGACATAGTAGATCAAACTTAACTGATGCAGCACTAAGTATGAAAAGAAACATAATATCTAGACAATCAAGCGATGGTTGCCTTTTCGGGATGGTAGATACATCATATAATTCAAACCAACAAGATAATCGAGCCGTTACCAGCAAAACCCTAGATAGAGATCGGCCGATACGAATAGATTGCATTGTCAATCTAAATTATATGATGTATATGATAACTCGGAGATTTACAAGACAGAATTAGAGTATCATAAAGATGTTGTCTTCGGTTGCATACCTTTGGTCATACCATCACCTTGAGCTAGATCGTTGGCTTCCACATTTTGCTCCCTAGGGATATGCTTCAAAGTAACCATCTTGAATGTCTTCATCAAATCTTGACACTTTGCATTATAAACCATCAAAACATCATTCTTGCACTCATATTCCCCAGATAATTGACTAATCACCAATAATAAATTACCCATGATTTCAATAGCATCGGCTTCCACCTCTCTCAACAATTGCAATCCTTTCAAAACAGCTTCATATTCAGCTTGATTATTTGTAGAATAAGGTTTGATAGTAAAAGCAAACTGAAAACTTGCCCCCTAGGCGATATGATCACCAAGCTGATACCACATCCATGAGTGCAAACTGATCCATCGAAAAACAAAGTCCAAGGCATAATTTCAACATGATCAACAGTAATATCCCTGTGTTCAACTATGAAATCGGCTATCGCCTGCCCTTTAACTGCCTTAGCCGATTCATACCTCAGATCAAACTCAGTTAAAGCAAAAATCCACTTCCCAATTCTCCCTTTCAAAACCGGAGCCGATAGCATATATCGTACCACATCGGCCTTACATACTATAGTGCATTCATTGGAAAGCAAATAATGCATCAACTTTGTACAAGAAAAATATAAGCACAGACATAATTTCTCCACAGGTGAATATCTTGTTTCAGCATTCAAAAGCCTTCTACTTAGATAAAATATGACTCTTTCTTTACCTTCAACCTCTTGGATCAAAACTGAGCCGATAGAGTTTTGATCGCCTGACAAATATAACTTAAAAGGAAGTCCTTTCTGTGGTGGAATAAGAACCGGAGGAGTACTCAAATATTCTTTGATATCATCCAAAGCTTTTTGTTGCTTTTTTCCCCAAACAAACTCTTGATCAGCTTTCAACCGTAGCAATGGTGTGAACGGCTCTATTCGGCCTGATAGATTTGGTATGAAACGCTGAACAAAATTAATCTTATCGATCAATGACTGCAATTTGGTCTTGTCTTCTGGAGGCTTTTATACCTTTGATGGCTTCAATACTCCTCTGAGGTATCTCAATCCCTCTCTCATGCACCAAAAATCTAAGGAACTGTCCAGCCAATACTCCAAAAGCACACTTAGTTGGATTCATCTTCAACCCATATTTCCTTGCTCTTTCGAGGACTTTTCTCAAATCAGCTATATGCTCATCAATTTCCTTAGATTTAACCACCACATCATCAATATAAATTTCAACCAACAAGCCGATAAGATCATGAAATATGTAGTTCATTGCTCTTTGATATGTAGCACCAATACTCCTCAATCCAAAAGTCATGACAACCCACTCATACAGCCGATTGCACCATGACATCTAAAAGCAGTCTTGTGAATATCTTCTTCAGCCATAAAAATTTGATTATATCCTGCATTACCATCCATAAAGCTGATAATCTTATGTCCATATGCTGCATCAACCAATTGATCAGCAATCAGCATCGGGTATTCATCTTTTGGAGTAGCCTTATTTAAATCTCAAAAATCAATTCAAACTCTAAGCTTGCCATTCTTCTTGATCACTGGTACTATATTTGAAATCCACTCAACATATCGGCATGGTCTGATAAAATTGGCATCATAAAGTCTTGTAATTTCGGCCTTGATAGCATCGTACATCTCAGCTTTACAACGTCTTGGAGGTTGCTTGTATGGCCGATAGCCTGGTTTGATAGGGAGCCGATGTTCAACAATCGATCGGCTAAGTCCTGGCATTTCATAGTATTCCCAAGCAAAACAATCTCTATATTCTTTCAGAAGTGCTATTAACTTACATTTAAATTCCTTTGTCAAACCTTTACTAATATATGTCGGCCTAGGCCTATCACCTAGTCCAATGTCAATTTCTTCCAACTCATCGGCCGACATAAATCCTTGTCCCAGCTTGCCATCGAGATCATCCACAGTATCCTTTGTGTAAAAATTAGAACCCTCCACGGCGCCCTCAAAATAACAATTGGGGCTCTCCATCTCCTATTGGTTGTATACCATAATCAGAAACTTTTAGATAATCTCCTTGCCAAACTTTTCCAGATAAACAATCGATTCCTTCCATCTCCCAAACAGATAAATCGGTACTAGCTACATTGACTGACCTGTCAGCTAGCATGATTTCAATTTGGTCTCCTTGCCATTGAATCAAGCTCTGATGCATAGTCGAAGGAATACAACAATTAGCATGGATCCAATCTCTTCCCAGCAATAAACTGTAGGAACCCTTCCCATCAATAACAAATAATGTAGTAGGAATTGTCTTACTGTTGATGCAAAAAACACACACTGGCCTGAGAGGTTTGCTTTACTCTAGTGCAGGTCCAAAATTAGGGTTTCAGATTCAAGGGCGTGCCAGTTGATTTGATCCTGCAATCAACAAGAAAAACATGCAAAGAATATCAGTAAACGACAGACAATCGGCCATAGGGCCGATTTCATATCGTATGTGACTTAGCCGATGCAATAAAGCATGAATCGGCTATGAGGTATAGTCAATGATAGAACTAACCCTAAAACTAGTATATCGGCTGTAAAGATCAGTGTTACATAATCAATAAATCAATATTACTTTAGAAGTAAGCAATTGGGATAGATCGGACTGAACCAAGACAGTATAAATTGCCCAAGTCTAAAGATAACTTGAAATAATGATTATGCAGATTGATGTCATAGCCGATATCTAGGTTTAAGTATGTATCAGCTATAGCTCCAATATAACCTTATACTAGGATATTCTCTAGTAATAAATATATTTAACTATGATCAATTAGACTGATATCAAGCTCAATATATTTATATTAGATTAGATCCTGATATAAGGGGCAGATATAGAACATTAAACAAAGCATAAAACAATGTAAAACATCTATATCAGGTAAGATCAGCTGAAACCCCGATACTATCCTTATTAACAACCATCAAGCAGGTTAGATATCATGATTCTAGATACGACTTAATAGGTTGGACTGAACCAATGCAGCATTAAGTATAAATAGAAGCACGAGATCTAAAGAATCAAGCCAATGGTTGCCTTTTCGGGATGGTAGATACATTATATAACCTAGATTAACAAAGTGATCTAGCCGATATCGACAAAACCCTAAAAGAATCTGGCCGATACAAGTAGATTGCATTGTTGATCTAAGTTATATAACATATATGATAACCCGGAGAATTACAACAAAGAACTAGAGTGTCATAAAGATGTAAGCACTAGCCCTAATGATGTAACTTGTCATGACAAGATATACCTTTTCGCCGAAGATCAAATTGATGCAGCACGACTCGAAAGCACAAACTTATCGAGAACAGAAACAAAGGTTGGTGATGCGCCGAGATTGATTGAACGTGTGTTGTTGTTATTTACAAGACCTCGGGATTATATTTATACCCGAAATACAAACATTGTCCACCACGGACACGGCTCATATTATCCTAATACAAATCCAACTAACGAATAAGTCCCTTAGGCGGACTCTTACTGGGAATATCTATAAGGAAATTACATAAAATATCCTAATTAATAGATACAATTGCCTCCTCAGGACTCTATCCGTGCATGACAATCCATATGAAACACGTTAATACAACCTGATGACGTACACCAAGTTATATTACCGAAATCGGCTCAATCGGCTAACCCAGTCCGACTCTGACTCTGCCGATCCAGTTCACAGCCGATTCTCACTCTGCTTCCCGATACGATCTCATCTCTTCAATCCTCTTCGATTCCATCTTGATCTCCGATGTTTGAATTACCAAATTTGGTCATCAACACTTGCTGCCGATGGTTAACTCCACATTCAAAACTCCCTTGGTTTCAGATGGATTCCTGCCAAAATCTTTCAAAATCATGTTAGTCTTGATCAAATCCTCTGAATTCTTCCCAAGCTTCCTGAAAGTTGAATATGGCATTAAATTGACAACCGCTCCTCCATCAACCAGCATCTTTGACATCGGCTTCCCATTGACAAACCCCCTGACATATAAAGGCTTGAGGTGCCGATGATTAGTTCTCTCTAGCTTCTCAAAAACAGTTTGCTGTGGAGATAGTATCAACTTAGCCGATTGTGATCCATCTTCTTGTTCAACCACTTGTTCGACTGCATATTCAGCTGGTAACATGAAAACCATATTAATTGAAGACGACATCACTTCTTTGCTCTTGCTCTGAAGATTTTTCTTTTGATTGGCTTGAACCTCATCGGCTAACACCACTTTGCTCTTTACACGCCAAACTTTCTTTGTACGCCTCAACCGATGCTCAATTTCGCCTTCAACTTCCTGGAATTGTTCCCTATTCTCATCCTTTGGACACGCCTTTTCTGATTTTTGGTAAAAATTCTAGAAGGACACCATTGTGGTTGCATATTTTTAGTTTCTTTTTGCTCATCTCCTTCATGATGGTCTTGTCGTATCGGCCCAAGTCTTTCATGAACTGATAGTCTTTTCTGAACTGGCCGATGCACATCCACACTCTGTCGTCTTGGTCTTTGAACATATTGAACTTCAGAATCGCTGCAACCAGGACAATCTTCAATGGACGGTAACCTCATACCTTCATTCCAACAGAACCTAAAAAATTCACAGCTCCAATGCGGGTCAAAATATCTTTCATCATCATGATAGTGTGACTCCTCTTCCCTCTGGCATTTTTTCTGGTACTTATTAATCATGCTAGCCGATTTGATACCCCTCATATGATTCTTACCCTCATCGGCTTGATTCCTATTGAATCCAGTATGAGCCATATTTATCGGGAAAGGATGTCCATCTATCTTCATCGGCCTCTTGGATTCATCAATCTTAATCTTTCCTTGTTCTATAGCCGATTGAATCTATTGTCTAAAAATTTTGCAATCATTGGTGCTGTGAGATCCTGTATTATGCCACTTGCAATATTTCCTCCTCTTCAATTCTTCAGCTGATGGTATCACATGCTCTGCCGGCAACTGAATCTGCTTTTCTTGAAGAAGAAGATCAAATATCTTATCAGCCTTGGTAATGTCAAAATCAAACCTTTCTTTCTTCCCCGAATTCTTAACCCATTGGCACACTATTGTCTTCTTGTTTCTAGCCCACTCGGCTGCATTAACTTCTGGATCATCGTCTTCGGAGTCAGAATCATAGCTGTAGATATTGTTACTATTGTTGGCCTTTTTGATAAACTTCCTGGTTTCTTGGAATCTTGTCTCATGAACAGATATCTTCTGAGCCAAATGAGCTAAACTCTCAAAGTCTTGGGCTGAAAATCTCTCTCTTATCGGTGCTAGCAATCCCTGGAAAGCCAGATCGGCTAGTTGTGAATCTGTCAAAGCCAGACTGTAACATCTGTTCCTCACATCTCTGAATCTCTGGATACAATCTAGCACTGTTTCATCTGATTTCTGCCTGATAGCTATGAGGTCCGACAATTTCATCTCTTGGATGCCACTGAAAAAGTACTTGTGAAACTGTTTCTCTAGATCGGCCCAATTCCCGATGGAATTATAAGGTAAAGATGAAAACCATGTGAATGCCGATCCAGACAAAGATAGTGGGAATAATCTGACTCTGAGGGCTTCTGTAGCCGATGCATCCCCGCATTGAGCTAAGAATCGGCTAACATGTTCATAAGTTGATAAATTATCTTGCCATGAGAACTTGGAGAAATCTGGCACCTTATATCAGTTTTGTAATGGTACTCGATCAAAATATTATGGATATGGATGCCGATACATGTTGCCATTGTCCTTAGGCTTGAGCCCAAACTGATCCCTCATCACATCGGCAATCATATTGGCCACGGCTGCTGTGATGTTCCACCCTATTGTTGTTGGATCTGATCATACTGATCGTATTACGCCGGTTGAGGTCGTGGAGAATGAGGTTGATAATGCTGATTGAGATTAGCCGATAGACCTTGAGAGCACACATAAGGAAGTTGCTCTGAGCTGTATTGTTGGCCTATCGGCTGAGTGATTCCAATCGGCTGTTGTGGAACCGAAGGAATATGATATGTAGTATCGACAACTAGCAGCTTTGCATTGAGTATACTCATCAATTGTTCTGGTGTTAACTGATTTGAAGTTTGCCCCCAGTAATCGGTGGCTGTCTTGTCAATATTATTGGAATATTTGCGTTGGACAGGGGAGCCGATGGAGCCTGGGTTTGAAACTTTTGTTGCTTCCCGCCAATTTCAGTCTTCACAGTCCTGTAGCCTGGAAGCGTATCACCTGGTAGATATATTGGTCCTTTTGCCTTTTCCTCGGCTATAGTTCCATCAACTACTGACTTGATCATATTCGTCAATGTATTCACGAGTACTCCGGATTGATTGATGAGAGCATGATGCACTGCCGAATCAATGCGATCTTGTAATGTGTGAAGTTCTTCATTGCTTGATTCGGTTTTAGGTTCCTTGCCTTTATCCTTTGTAACTCCGGATGTACTTTGGTCCGATTTCACGATCGGCGGCAACTCCACTTTAGTTTTCTAGATAACAATGCCCTGTCGGGTTACTGTGAGTGAATGCAGATACCGGTCTTGGAGTTGATTCAGTAATTTATTCATCTCTTCTCTCTGCACTTCATTCAGCTGCTCAATCGTGACTGGTAGGACATTGTCCTCTGAGACTTCAGTTATGTTGGGCGTCATGATGACACAATGGTCCCACTGGGCGTGCCAAAAGCGTGTTGATGAGAAAAACACACACTGGCCTGAGAGATTTGCTTTACTCTAGTGCAGGTCCAAAAGTTATCTTTAGGTTCGAAGGGCGTGCCAGTTGATTTGATCCTGCAATCAACAAGAAGAAATATGCAAATTTATTAGTAGACGATAGTCAATCGGCCAGCTAGCCGATATCGTATCGTGATGTAACCTAGCCGATGCAATATAGCATGAATCGGCTGTAAGGTGTAGTCAATGATAGAACTAACCCTAAAACTAGTACATCGGCTGAAAATATCAGTATTACATAATCTATAAATCATTATTACTTTAGAAATAAGCAATTGGGATAGATCGGACTGAACCGAGATAGTATAAATTGCTCAAGTCTAAAATAACATGAAATAATGATTATGTATACTCATGTCATAGCCGATGTCCAGATTTAAGCGTGTATCGGCTATAACTCCGATACAACCTTATGCTAGGATATTCTCTTGCAACAAATATATTCAACTATTACCAATTGGATTGGTGGTAAGTCCAATATATTTGTATTAGATTAGATCCTGATATAAAGGGCAGATATAACATATTAAACAAAGCATGAAACCATGTAAAACATCTATACCAGATAAGATCGGTTGAAACCCCGATACTATCCTTATTAACAACTATAAAGCAGGCTAGAGATTATGATTCAGAACACGACTTAGTAGATCAAACTTAACTGATGCAGCACTAAGTATGAAAAGAAACATAATATCTAGACAATCAAGCCGATGGTTGCCTTTTCGGGATGGTAGATACATCATATAATTCAAACCAACAAGATAATCGAGCCGTTACCAGCAAAACCCTAGATAGAGATTGGCCGATACGAATAGATTGCATTATCAATCTAAATTATATGATGTATATGATAACTCGGAGATTTACAAGACAGAATTAGAGTGTCATAAAGATGTAAGCACTAATTCCGACAATGCAAACCGCCATAACAAGACCTACCTCTTCGTCGAAGATCAAATTGATGCAGCTCGACTCGAAAGCATGAACTTGTCGAAAGGAGAAAACAAAAGTTGGCGATGCGCCGTGATTGATTGAACTGTGATTGTTGTTATTCATATGACCTCGGGTCTATATTTATACCCGAAAATACAAACATTGTCCATCACGAACACGACTCATATTATCCTAATACAAATCTAACTAGCAAACAAGACCCTTAGGCGGACTCTTACCGAGAATATCTATAAGGAAATTACATATATTCCTAATTAATAGATACATTTGCCAATTCTGGACTATCCTTGTCTGGCAACATCGTCGCAAACTCTCTATCGAATCCGATACCGACTTCACATGCAATATCGGTCATATCGGCTATTCAAATCGGACTCGGTTTCCAGTCGATAAGGACTCCAGCCGATGCGCACTCTGTTTCCGAGATTTCCGCATACCTTCGAATCAGCTTCGGATTGGATCTTATTTCCGATTCATAAGCTTGCCAAATTTCATCGTCAATATTGTGGTAGTGAGATTTATTTGGTAGTCTTCGAACATCACGAGCGATATGGCGGGAAAAGACCTGCCACACTTTTTGATATGGTCTAAGGGATTGTTTGGTTCGTTGCCTCAAGTTGCTAAGGTACATGTTAGTCATGCCACAATCTGTAGACGTGTTTATTTCACTGTCACAACTTAGCCTTCTCACACTTTCTTATACTTTGGACCCACAAATCATTCACTCATATTTTTAGCAAAACATGCCACAAGTGTGTCCAAAAATTCCATGATCACACTTTTGTGCCATGCCATATATTGGCTAAGGTTAATTGTGGTAAATTTAGTCATCAACCAAACAAACCTTAAGATCACCTAGATCAAAGTTCGTAACAAAGGTGATACCCCTTTGAATATAACATGTACATGCATTTATATGGATGTATTTATACTATCCGATAAACTTATGGCTTATAAATCTGATACACTATATACTTACAAAATAAAAAGATTAAATTTCACTTTGGACCACCTTTTTATTACCGATATTTTACTTCTTACTATCATTTAACCAATGTCTTCACTTTGCACCAAGCAAACTTGCATTTGTTTTACTTTGGACTACCCTAACTCTCTTTTCAAGTATATGAACAATCTCAAGAACGTCGGTTCCTACTCGTCATATCTTTGTTACTTCCTCCGATTTCATAATTCTTGCTCTTTTGGACAATATTAAAGTCAGACTCTTGTAGGTTTGATTTTAAGATTATTTTGTTTAAAGAAACTAGAACAACATATAAACTAGAACAATATATATATATTTATCTTTCAAAGTACTATAATAAAAATGAAAATACATTTATATATATATAAGAAAACAAGATCAAGATATATACTTTAAAGACCGTACCATTGTCTTAAACAATAAGAATTATAAAACCGGGAATGTGTCCTAACTGGTTACACAAATTCTGGTAGACTGGTTGTAAGAACATTTCAATCCGTTTAGGGTTAAAACTACGGACAAAAACATGATTTGTCTCAAATTCCCTTCTATTAGAGGATCTCCAAGAGACTAGCAATAGTTCTAGCTAAATTTAAAGAACAAGAGGTTAGCTAAAAAATAAAAAGCTTCTCAAAAGCAGGGTAAACCAACAGACTCTTTAAAATTGGTGAACGTGGATGGAGAGCCCGTCTGGCTAAGCAAAGATAGCTAGCGAAGGGGAGGAGATAGCTAGCGTGAAAAGATAGCTATCCAGTTGGCTAGTCTGTTGGATACAACTTTTTTCTCTCTTTCCTCTTTTTCTAACTAGCCAACGGGGTATACAAGAGCTCTTGATATGCTCTTATCCCATCCATTGCCATCTCTGAAAACTGAAAAGGGAAAGAAGAAAAGCAAAGGGTATAATAAATATACTGTACACCGGCGTCTCTCACCGACAGTACGGGCCCAGTTATCAGGTTTGATTCAAAACGCTTGAGCGGTGGAGCCACAGCCGTACAGCCGGCGGCGGCGGCGGCGCGACCATCTCCTCGCGGCGTAGATGCGCGTGTTCCGGCACCGGAGAGCCCAACGAATCCACCGATGCTAAAGCTCCAGACAACGTGGGCGGCTTCCCTCCCTCTCTTCCGCCTCCGTCCCTGCCCCGGCTCTCCTCCTACCTGCGGCCGCCGTCTCCCCTTCGTCCCGTAAGCACACGCTGATCCCCGATTCCAATCCCCTTCGCCCCCTTCTACTGTTTCTGTTCTCGATTCTAATGAATCGTGACGTCAACGAGTCAGAATTTGCAAGCGGCGGATGAGCACCCAAGCGCAGCCCAGTTTCGCACCTCTCCCCGCGGCGCAATCCGAATCCGATGCAGGTCGTTTCTTTTGTTGTCAACCTTAATAAGAAGCTAATACAGCTAATACGAAGTTGATTGGTGATTTTCTAGTATTATGCGCAAATCGCGCAGCCCCGGGGATAATTCGTATTCATCGTTTTAATGTTTGGGTTACAGGAGCAGCAGGGTACCAGTTCCGGCTGGTTTCCTACAATATCTTGGCCCAGGTAGGCTGGCAATATGATGTTTTGTTCTGTTGAGCTGCTTATGGTTCGGTATTTTTTTTGTGGCGATGAGTGGATTACAGTATTCACAGAGGAAAGAAAACTAGCTGCGTCGAACTATTTGATCTGTGTTGCAGGTTTATGTGAAGAGTGCGTTTTTCCCGCATTCTCCATCTGCCTGTCTCAAGTAAGCTCTTGACTGACTAGCTTCTTCCTATCATTCTTTTGGGCTTCAATGTTTTCTTGCAACCACTTTAGTGATACTACTAAGCACTAGAGCAGTGGCAACATACTGCAGTGAATGCCGAATAATTTACTATGAAAGCAAGACATTACATATATACATAAATATCTTAAAATCATATACATGCCTACATCTACATGAGATTAAGGATATATTTAAGGATTTATTACAAAAGATCATACAAATAATAGACTTGTGTACATATATCCAGCCATAAAAGATCTAAAGCGAGGGGAGATGGGTGTAGAGCATAGCTTTGCCCCAACTTCCCTTTTAAAAGTGTAAAGATATGTGCAAATTCTTGGTAATCATACTCATGATTCATGATAATGCAATAACAACAATTTATGAGGTTTGGCTTCTGCAGCATCAAATTGTGGCCAATGCATTAGGATATATACATCAATTCTGATATGATCTGATTATTATTGTATGTGTGGAATGCAATTCTGCTTGTAATCACGGAATATACTAATTTACATAGTAGCAGATACTCTGCCTGCTTGACTATCATCTCCTGAAGGAAGGCTTAGAAGATTGCATCAACCAACGCTTTGTTGTGAAGCACTTACAAGGCAGAAATCTACGAGGAATGCACTCCTTTTTAAACATAAGCATAATTTTATGAATTAACTTTCATACTACAAGTTAAATGCATGCTTTACATTCTGCACAAAATGCTTAGGAGCTTTCAGGTTGTTCGAATAGATTTATTTGTCAACAGTAAGCTTTACGATATGATGTTTGTATATTTATATTTTTGGACAAACTTGAGTTCCATTCTCAGTTCTCACCATGAGTAGACGCAGCCCAAGAACAAAGTATGTCCGTTCACCATAAAAGGATCAGTGCTAGTTTTGTTTTGTGACTAAACAATTTCCATTTCTGTTCTACTCCCTACTCTTCAATCATTCATTTGTGGACTGTACGCTTCCCCTCATGTTTGGGAAACAGATGGAAAGCTCGGTCTAAAGCTGTTCTATCAGAACTCAAGAGCTTCGAGGCTGACCTCATGTGCGTACAGGTTGGTCAGACTTCTGATGTTTTAAGCAACTCATTTTTATCATGTGGTCATGTACTTATCGTTGAGAAATATAGAATGTGAACGTTTTTAAATCATATTATATCCTAATTTGGTTCTATATATGGATTATGTTCCCCAAGTTTGTGTTTAGTGGATTGAAAAATATCCTCCAAGAAAGAACTGCAACATTGATTGGCTCCTAGGATAAAGGGAGCATTCATCCCAAGTTCTCAACGTGACAGATTGGAACCTGATACATAAATTAATGGCTATTATGGTTTCTCAAAAAAATTATATAGTTTTCCTCCATTACGCCCAACACAAATTAATTACTGTTCTACTCATTCACAAATAAACATTGGGAATGTTACATGTTACATTTGATTGCATTGTTTCAATATTTAGTCATGACCTATATTAATGTGGACTTTTGACCCTTTTTTGCTTCTTTGGAATATTTTTGTCCGCTTATTTTTAAATATGTGGTTTACTCAGGAGTTGGATGAGTATGATACCTTCTACAAGAAAAACATGGAGAATTCTGGATATTCAAGTATTTACATTCAACGATCTGGGGACAAACGGGATGGATGTGGCATATTCTATAAACCAAAAAGGTATCCATATTGTTTCAAATAAGTGGTGATTAACTATGAGAAAACAAGAACAGTAGTTATAGTATGCAGAAATATTTTGATTGACTTGCAAATTTAACTTTTTCAATATCCCTAATTTTGGGCTATCCTTACTTTTTGCAGCATGGAACTGGTCCAGAAGGAAGGAATACATTACAACGATTTAGTGGAAAAATATGTTCATGGTGATCATGTAAATAGTGGTACATCAAATAATTCTTCACCAACAGAAGGTAATAGATCAGCTGCTCAAGTTGATATTATCCTGTGAATCATAGTGACACTTCTTTCATGAGAGGCGACGATTAAAGTAGTGAACCAAGCTAAACAAACTACTCCCTCCGTTTCATATTATAAGTCGTTTTGACTTTTTTTCTAGTCATTTTTTTAAGTTTGATCAAGTTTATAGAAAAAATTAGCAACATGTAAAACACCAAATTAGTTTTATTTAATCTAACATTTAATAAATTTTGATAATATATGTTTGTTTTGTGTTAGAAATACTACTATATTTTTTTTATAAGCTTTGTCAAACGTAAAGAAGTTTGACTAGGAAAAAAGGCAAAACGACTTATAATATGAAACAGAGGGAGTACTTACAAGTTACAACGTACAAACTACTCTGTCATATCTTCAAAACAAAGAAGAAAGTGGACAAACATTCGAACTCCACATCCAAGCTCATGAAGTACAAATTCTTTGGGCCTCCACTATTACGATTCTACCTTTGGACCTTTACCATTAATCATGTTCTAGCTAGGACATAGATTTGTCCAATTGCATTCTGTACTTATTTTACGTCTGCTGTATCTGTGGCTAGTATGATGATCTACCTAGTTAATTCAGTATTATGCTCTTTCAGAAGCAAGCAAGAAGGCGGATAATAACAAGCATGGAGATCCAAATGATCCACGTTTCAGATTGAAGCGTGACTGTGTTGGTTTACTTGCTGCTTTCAAGCTTAATGATCCTTGTGATCATATTTTAATTATGGCGAATACACATATTTATTGGCAAGTAAAATGGCCAGAGTTCTCTACTATTCTCGTTTTGAAGATGTTTTTCGAGCCATCTGTCTGTTTTATTTTGTATATCTGTATTGGGTCCCCTGTTCATACTATTCAGATTTTGTAGGGATCCTGAATGGATTGATGTAAAATTGGCTCAAGCAAAGTATCTTCTTTCAAGAGTTTCTCAGTTTGAGAAACTTATCTCGAATAAATTTAACTGTAAACCTTCAGTCATGATTGCTGGTGACTTCAACTCAACTCCTGGTGACAAGGTATGGTCTGCGTTTGCTACATTTGTTTTTTCAAGCTTAACAGACTTCCCAAAGCATCACGTGGTGTTTTGTGTTTACATATGGCTATGAACATGGTGTTCTTTTCGAACTTTACTCTCAGTGCAATATTCTGGATAGACGTAGGCTATCAGTCAATGTCAAATACTGTGAACTTGTATGCAAACGACTCATCAAACCATAGTGGGTGATGTAACTTCCGAATAAGCACATTTTGCATTCTTGTAGGTTCATGCTTTACTGAACGGCATTCAACTTCAGGCCCTCCAATTAGGAAAAATATTACTTGACCTTAATTCCCAGCTCTGCCGAAATTTGTTGGTTGTTCCACCTCTATAATATGTCACTATCATTTGCAGGTATACAACTACCTCGTATCATCCAACTCCGATTCTACGGACGAAGCTCCGATCAAATTACGCAGCCTTTATGCTGCGAATGGAGGGGAGCCAGAGTTCACCAACTGCACTCCTGGTTTTACAGGAACACTGGATTACATATTCTTGTCGGACGGCAGTTCAGTAAAACCTACCAGCCTACTTCGTATACCACGAGGGGATTCTGCCGATGTCCAAGGTGGCTTACCCAACTTTCACCATCCTAGTGACCATTTGCCAATCGGTGCCGATTTTCAGGTACTTGGCAGCGAAGGCTGATTGCATTTTGAACGGCAGCAACAAATGTCCCTGGGATTGTTCCCCGTGATTTGTTTGGATTTATTGTAGAAACAATAGCAAACTTAATAATATCAACCAGAATTTTTGTTACATGATCTACAACATTGGAGGTTATTTGTTATTATTTATCTTTAAAGTTTGACGACCAGAATTTCATAGGGCTTCTGTTTGCAGCTAGACCTCAAGTTCCTTATGGTAGTGAAGGGCTCAGATAGCCAGACCAGATGGAGGATGGATTTTGCATCATATTATATTCTTCTGGCAACATTCATCGACTCGGGATGAATACACCCATCATAAAGAAATGTGCCAATTTCAGTTAGTCGTGTGGACACAAAGGTAGGAGCGTATAACACTTTTAAGATGCACAAAACATTTATATTGTTTCATATAACAAACAGATCAGCATACCCAAAAAGAATATTAGTTACATGAAACAAGATTTGATCTATATATAGAAGAATGGTAACACAAATATAGGTACAGATATGCCATCTACGCTGAACATGATTCTCGATAAACACTGAAAACCTCCCGAGGAACCTAGTCTTTTATATTGTGTCCACCAGCTATGTTCAGATTATGAAACCGAACAATCCGCAAATCCATATGATCCCAAAGAGACTGTAAAGTATAACGAGCACCAGTACAACCTCATCGAATCCTATAGGTGAATTCTATTCTTCTTTCTTCTCCTTTTCTCTCCTCTCTTTTATCAATGAGGAGAAACAGAGTGGCAGCATTGTGCATGCAGCCTCAATCAACAGGCAAGTCGGCAGTGCTGAGAAATCATCTCCAGATACTCCCATGAATTCAGCAAGTGCAACCCCAAGATAACCGCTGATGATAGTTGCGAGGGCAAGTGCAGACATGACAAAAGCCATAACGGATCCCTCACACCCAGAAGGGCAAAGTTTTGCAACAAGAACACTGAAGGGCAGCACCTTGAACAACATAAGACCCTCCAACAACCCTGAGAACACAATTGTGTACATGGAATCCGGTATTCCGAAGTTTCTGTATATTCCCTGAACAAATAGTACATCTGACAGCATTATGAGTGCTGTAAGAAATTGCAGAACTGATAAGACCTTCCGTGCAGGCGTTGTTTTGATGTACTTGTTGTATGCCACACTCCAAGCTAATAGAGTTACTTGTCCAAAAACCTTGGACAAACCAATAACTGATGAGTCAAGTCTTAACACTTCAGTCTGATAGAAGAACATGGTCCCAAGTAGAAATGGTATGACAGCATAGGACAATGAAAACCATATGACTGACCAGAATATCTCAGGCATACACAGCGCACATGACAGTTCTTTGATTTGCTTACGGATGCTGGAGACAGCTGATAGATTAGTATCTGCCTTTGGGAGTTGGAGGGAGCTTTCAGGTATAGCCACAGTAGTGCAGAACTGGAGCACGAGAAGGATTGCAAAAAACAGAAACATGATTTTTGGAGAAAAGTAACTGAGAGCAATGCCACCAACAAGATTTCCTAAAGCGCCAGCAGATGAACCAAACATCCAAGCAAAGGATTGAAGCTGACCTGACCCTGAGGACGAGGTCGCTTGCTTCCCAGCCTCTGCTACAATGGCATCATTGGCAACCTCACATATGGATGCACCAAAGTTGCTCAAGAGGAGAAAAATGGTAAGAACTGGAAGAGAAATAGCTGGCCAGAGGGCAATTGCTAACCATGAAATTGCCTGCAAGAGAGCTGCACAGATAGCAATAACAAGTCAGGTTAGTATCATAGTCTAATACATGTGCAAAAGAAAAAAAGGAGCATTGTAATGCACAGTAAGCATATCCCAATTTTGTATACTTCATTTTGTGCTTATGAGATTAAATTATAGCAACGTCCTTAGGCATATGATGTTGTCAATTATGTCCATCCCTATTTGGTTGAGTCATTTACACTCAACTGTTCATTGCTTAACATGCCACTTAGGTCCCTGAACTTTCATAGCGGGCCTATCCTTATGACGTATTTCCGGTTAGCGAACTTCTTAACGCAAGCTGGAGTTTGAAGGCCTCACTGAGAAACTAACTTGATGGCATTTAAGAAGTTTGTGATCAAAACATAGAATTTGCACATTTACAATCCCAAAGTTATGTGATGTTGGAGGTGAAGATGGTTCACTATCCGTTCATCCTTGAAGAATTTCATCATGACACTCCTCTGTGCTTGTTTTTCAACACAGCTTTAAAGTGGACGGAAAGGGCCACACCCAAAGTCCTAAAGTAGATGAAATATTCATGCCGTGCGTGAGCTGGTTGGCAAGGGACTACTTGCTTGTTGCTTTGCGAATGTGTGACACTAACAGGAGAGCACATTTGGTGCAGCAGTAGACGCAAGTTGTTGCTGTCAAAGGTTAATTACGGGAAAAGATAACTGACAGATACTACTAATTACGCACAAACATGAAAAGTAAACCGAAACAAAAGGAAGGCGTGAGAAGAATCAAGAGGACAAAGTGCGTGAGCATCAGAGCATATCATTTGCGGCGATGCCATTGTCGCCAGCTGCCACAGGATTAGGAGATGCGCCTCCAAACAAATGCAAGAAAAGAATGTGCACCGAGGTTAAAGCTAAAGATGGAGATGCTATGCATATTCATACACTGCTCTAACGAAATGTATTGCATGGCCAGGCGCCCAGGCAAGACGAACAATTTTGAGATTTTATCGTAATTCCGCGACAAGATGTGAGACGAATTCTGGATCTGGACAGGAAATTCAGGAGGGGGGGGGGGGGGGGGGGGAGGAGGGAGAGGAAAGGAACCAGTGAGAGTGGGAGCATATACCGCCGATGGCGACGTAGGGGAGGCGGCGGTGGCCACGGATGGGGATGGCGTCGGAGAGGAGGCCGAGGAGCGGCTTGGTGACCATGGGGAGGTTGGCCGACGCCTGGAGGATCTGCAGCGAGGAGGCGGCGACGCCCATGCCGTCCTTGAGGAAGAAGTTGATGCCCAGCCATGGGAAGAGGCGGAAGCCCTGCACCCAGAACCCCACCCCGATCACCCACCGCCGCGTCGCCTCCACCCTCCTCTCCCCCTCCATCTTCTTCTCCTTCTCCATCACTCCTCACTCACTCACTCACACCACCTCCGCTGCCGCCCAAAATCTTGATCCGCGCCTCTTCTCCCCGATCCAAGAAGAGTGGGACACCGAGCCGGGTGGTTCTTGATCAAGGTGGGACACGTAGGAGGGGGACGAGAGGGCGCGGGTGTAAACTGGCGCAGCGCGAAGGCGATGGAACGAGACGGGGACACACGCGGCGGGAGCTCGGCGAGCGGGTGGGCGTGGTTGTGGTGTGGTGGAGAAGGTGGGGGAGGAGCTGGTCGGCGCGGGCTGCCCAAGCCATAGGCGGATGTGACTGGGCTTTGGTGAGGTGTGGTGTCGTGCTGGCCATATCGGTGGTCGGCCATCTGGGCTCAGTTTTCAGTGGGCCCACCGTCGTGTGGCCACTACTAATCATTCCTTCGTAGGAATAAGTTCACCTGATGTCCCTTAATTTGTCAACGAATCAGATTTTCGTTCTTCAACGAATCAGATTTTCGTTCTTCAACTATTAAAACCGGTGCAAACGTGATCCCTCAGTGGTTTAGAAGACGGTTTTAGCTGATGTGGTACCTACGTGGATAGTTTGACTAGGTCTTCACCCCACGTGGCATTGACGTGGCATTTCAATCTCGGAAAAGTAATAAAAATCGTGGGTCCACATGTCAGCTGCACACAAAAATAATTTAAAATTGGTGGGGGCCACGTGGGGCCCACATGTCATCCTCACACACCCCTCTTCTCTCTATCTTATCTCTCTCCTCTCTCTCCCCTCTTCTCTCTATCTTATCTCTCTCTATCCTCTCTCTTTCCCTAGCGACCGACAGACTGGGGCGAACGGTAGCCGGAGCGGGCCACGGACGGGGCGGATCGGCCGACTGGTGAAGCGGGGGTAGGGCGGGGAGGGAGGAGGCAGGGCGCGCCGCGACGGTTGGCACCACCCGCCGCGTCAGGAACCCGGGGGGTCACGCTCGAAATCCGGCGGGTCGGCGATCACGAGGTCGGACCTTGCCGGCGCGAAGTACCGCGAGATGAAAGCCTCCATCTCGCCCCTTGACGGTGCCGACTGCGACAGCGACCCAGCTCTGCCTCCCCTTCCTCTTCGACCGCCTCCGCGGCGTCGCCCCTAAATCCCGCCCCTCCGCCATTGTTGCCCCCTCCTTTGCCCGTCTCCCACTCCGCTCCGTCGGCCGGTTCTGCTCACCGCCGCTCCGCTCGTGTTGACGATGAAATTTGGCAAGCTCATGAATCGGAAACAAGATCTAATCCGAAGCGGATTCGAAGATATGCAGAAATCTTGGAAACAGAGTGCGCATCGGATGGAGTCTGTATCGGCTGGAAATCGAGTCCGATTGGGATAGCCGATGAAGCCGTTATTGCATGTAAAGTCAATATTGGATTCAACAGAGAGCTTACAATGGTATTGCCAGGCAAGGATAGAGTCCAAGATTGGTAATTGTATATATTAATTAGGAATATGTGTAATTTCCTTATAGATAATCTCGGTAAGAGTCCGCCTAAGGGACTTGTTCGCTAGTTGGATTTGTATTAGGTTAATATGAGTCGTGTCCGTGATGGATAATGTTTGTATTTTCGGATATAAATATAGACCCGAGGTCTTGTAAATAAACAACAACCAAGTTCAATCAATCTCGGCGCATCACCAACCTTTTGTTTTCTACTTTTTCGACAAGTTCATGCTTTCGAGTCGAGCTGTATCAATTTGATCTTGGCGACAAGGTAGGTCTTGTTATGGCGGTTTGCATCATCGGAACTAGTGCTTACATCTTCATGACACTCTAGTTCTATTTTGTAAACTTCCGAGTTATCATATATGTTATATAATTTAAGTTGACAATGCAATCTATTCGTATCGGCCGATCTCTATCTAGGGTTTTGCTGATAACGACTAGATTGTCTTGTTGGTTTGAATTATATAATATATCCACCATCCCGAAAAGGCAACCATCGACTTGATTGTCTAGATATTATGCTTCTCCTCATACTTAGTGTTGCATCAGTTAAGTTTGATCTACTAAGTCATGTTCTGAGTCATGATCTCTAGCCTGTTTTATGGTTTTTAATAAGGATAGTATCGGGGTTTCAGCCGATCTTATCTGGTATAGATGTTTTACATAGTTTTTATGCTTTGTTTAATGTTCTATATCTGCCCTTTATATTAGGATCTAATCTAATATAAATATATTGAACTTATTATCAATCTGATTGATATTAGTTGAATATATTTATTGCAAGAGAATATCCTAGTATAAGGTTGTATCGGAGCTATAGCCGATACATGCTTATATCTGGACTTCGGCTATAACATAAGTATATGTAATTGTTATTTCATGTTATTTTAGACTTGGGTAATTTATACTATCTCGGATCAGTCCGATCTATCCCAATTGCTTATTTCTAAAGTAATATTGATATATTGATTATGTAATACTGATATTTTTAGTCGATGTACCAAATTTAGGGTTAGCATATCATCGATAAACACCTTACAGCCGATTCATGCTTTATTGCATCGGCTAGGTTACATCACGATACGGTATCGGCTAGCTGGCCGATTGGCTATCGTCTACTAACAAATTTGCATGTTTCTTCTTGTTGATTGCAGGATCAAATCAACTGGCACGCTCTCTAACCTAAAAGACAAGTTTTGGACCTGCACTAGAGTAAAGCAAATCTCTCAGGTCAGTGTGTGTTTTTTGCATCAACACGCTTTTGGCACGCCCAGTGGGACAATTGTGTCATCATGACGGCCAACATTACTGAAGTCTCAGAGGACAATGTCCTACCAGTCACGATCGAGCAGCTGAATGAAGAGCAGAGAGAAGAGATGAAGAAACTGCTAGATCAACTCCAAAATCGATATCTGCATTCACTAACGGTAACCTGACAGGGCACGGTTATCCAGAGAACTAAAGTCGAGTTGCCGCCGATCGTGGAATCAGATCCAAGTACTTCTGGAGTTACTGAAGATAAACACATTGACAAATATGATCAAGTCGGTAGTTGATGGAACTATAGCCGAGGAAAAGTCAAAAGGACCAGTATATCTACCAGGCGATACGTTTCCAGGCTACAGGACTGTGAAGACTGAGATTGGCGGGAAGCAACAGGCTTTTCAAACCCAAGCTCCATCGGCTCCTCTGTCCAGTACAAATATCCCGGCAATAATGACAAGACAGCAGCCGATCACTGGGGGCAAACTTCAAATCAGCTGACACCAGAACAGCTGATGAATATACTCAATGCAAAGCCGCCAGTTGTTGATACTTCATATCCTATTCCTTCGGTTCCACAACAGCCGATTGGAATTACTCAACCAATGGGCCAACAATACAGCACAGAGCAACTTCCCTATGTATCTTCTCAAGGTCTATCGGCTAATTTAAATCAGCATTATCAACCTCATTCTCCACGGTCTCAACCGATCCAGTACGACCAGTATGACCAGATCCAACAACAATATGGTGGAGCAACACCACAACAGCCGTGGGTCGATATGATTGCCAATGTGATGAGGAAACAATTTGGGCTCAAGCCTAAAAACAATGGTAACATGTATCGGCATCCATATCCAGAATAGTTTGATCGGGTACCACTTCCAAACCGGTACAAGGTGCCAGATTTCTCCAAATTCTCATGGCAAGATAATGTGTCAACGTATGAACACATTAGCCGATTCTTAGCTCAATGTGGGGAAGCATCGGCTACAGAAGCCCTCAGAGTCAGACTATTTCCACTTTCTTTATCTGGATCGGTGTTCACATGGTTTTCATCTTTGCCTTGCAATTCTATTAGAAGTTGGGCTGATTTGGAGAAGCAGTTTCACAAATACTTTTTCAGTGGCATCCAAGAGATGAAGTTGTCAGACCTCACAGCTATTAGGCAGAAATCGGATGAAACAGTGCCAGATTATATTCAAAGATTCAGAGATGTGAGGAACAGATGTTATAGTTTGGCCCTGATAGATTCACAACTAGCCGATCTGGCCTTCCAGGGGTTGTTGGCGCCGATAAGAGAGAGGTTTTCAGCTCAAGATTTTGAAAGTTTATCTCATTTAGCTCAGAAGGTATCGGCTCATGAAACACGATTCCAGGAGGCTAGAAAGTTTATCAAAAAGGCCAATAATGTCAATAATATCTACAGCTACGATTCTGATTCCGAAGATGATGATCCAGA
The DNA here is from genome assembly GCA_000573905.2 of Oryza punctata. NCBI lineage: Eukaryota > Viridiplantae > Streptophyta > Magnoliopsida > Poales > Poaceae > Oryza > Oryza punctata. The sequence continues at coordinate 20,598,919 of CM002492.2, read as the reverse complement.
AGTAAATGCAGCCGAGTGGGCAAGAAACAAGAAAACAGTAGTTTGTCAATGGGTCAAGAGTTCGGGAAAAGAGGGAAGATTTGATTTTTATATCACCAAGGCTGACAAGATATTTGATCTTCTTCTTCAAGAAAAATAGATTCAGTTGCCGGTAGGACATGTGATTCCATCGGCTGAAGAATTGAAGAGGAGGAAATATTGCAAGTGGCATAATACAGGATCTCACAGCACTAATGATTGCAAGATTTTCAGACAACAGATCCAATCGACTATTGGACAAGGGATAATAAAACCATGAGGATGATTCACAAAGGGATAATAAAAATGTACAACCACAATGGTGTCATTCTGGAATTTTTACCAAGAACCAAAAAAGGTGTGTTCAGAGGATGAGAAATAGGGAACAATTCCAGGAAGTTGAAGGTGAAATTGAGCATCGGCTGAGGCGAACAAAGAAAATTTGGCGTGTCAAGAGCAAAGTGGTATCAGCCGATGAAGTCCAAGCCGATCAGAACAAAAATCTTCAGAATAAGGGCAAGGAGTTGATGTCATCTTCGATAAACATGGTTTTCATGCTACCAGCTGAATATGCAGTTGAACAAGTCGTTGAACAAGTGGATGAATCACCATCGGCTAAGTTGATATTGTCTCCACAACAAGCTGTCTTTGAGAAGCCTGAAGGAACTGATCATCGGCATCTCAAGCCGTTGTATGTCAAGGGGTTTGTTAATGGGAAGCCGATGTCGAAGATGTTGGTAATTGGAGGAGCAGCTGTTAATCTAATGCCATATTCTACCTTCAGAAAGCTTGGGAAGAGTTCAGAGGATTTGATCAAGACTAACATGATTTTGAAAGATTTTGGTGGGAATCCATCTGAGACCAAGGGAGTTTTGAATGTAGAGTTGACCATCGGCAGCAAGACAATTCCTACTACGTTCTTTGTTATTGATGGAAAGGGTTCCTACAGTCTGTTGCTGGGAAGAGATTGGATCCATGCTAACTGTTGTATTCCCTCAACTATGCATCAAAGCTTAATTCAATGGCAAAGTGTTGACGATGAAATTGGCAAGTAACCTGATCTACATGAATCGGAAACACAATCCAATCCGAAGCGAATTCGAAAGATATGCGGTAATCTCGGAAAACAGAGTGCGCATCGGCTGGAGTCTGTATCGGCTGGAAATCGAGTCTGATTAGGATAGCCGATGGGGCCGATATCGCATGTGAAATCAATATCAGATTCAACAATGGGCTTACGATGGTATTGCCGGACAAGGGTAGAGTCCGAGATTGGCAATTGTATCTATTAATTAGGAATATATGTAATTTCCTTATAGATTACTATGGTAAGAGTCCGCCTAATTGACTTGTTTGTTAGTTGGATTTGTATTAGGTTAGTATGAGTCATGTCCGTGATGGACAATGTTTGTATTTTCGGGTATAAAGATAGCCCCGAGGTTTTGTAAATAACAACAACACACGTTCAATCAATCTCGGCGCATCGCCACCTTTATTTTCTAATTTTCGACAAGTTTGTGCTTTCGAGTCGTGCTGCATCAATTTGATCTTCGACGAAAAGGTATATCTTGTCATGGTGATTTGCATCATCAGGGCTAGTGCTTACATCTTTATGACACTCTAGTTCTATGTTGCGAATCTCCGAGTTACCATATACATTATATAATTTAGATCGATAATGCAGTCTACTTACATCGGCTAGATTCTTTTTAGGGTTTTGTCGATATCGGCTAGATTACTTTGCTGATTTAGATTATATAATGTATCTACCATCCCGAAAAGATAATCATCGGCTTGATTATTTAGAGGTCATGTTTCTCTTTACACTTAATGCTGCATTGGTTAAGTCCAACCTATTAAGTCATATTTAGAAACATGATATCTAGCTTGCCTCATGATCGTTAATAAGGATAGTATCGGGGTTTCAGCCGATCTTACCAGGTATAGATGTTTTATATTGTTTTATGCTTTGTTTAATATTCTATATCTGCCCCTTATATCAGGATCTAATCTAATATAAATATATTGAGCTTGATACGAATCTAATTGGTTATAGTTAAATATATTTATCACTAGAGAATATCCTGGTATAAGGTTGTATCGGAGCTATAGCCGATACATGCTTAAATCTAGATATCGACTATGACATGAGTATATATAATCATTATTTTATGTTATCTTTAGACTTGAGCAATTTATACTATCTCGGTTCAGTCCGATCTATCCCAATTGCTTGTTTCTAAAGTAATATTGATATATTGATTATATAATATTGATCTCTACAGCCGATATACTAGTTTTAGGGTTATATTCATATTTGATTATACCTTACAGCCGATTCATGCTTTATTGCATCGGTTAGGTCACATACGATATGAAATCGGCCGTCTGGCCGATTATCTATCGTTTATTAATATTCTTTGCATATTTCTTCTTGTTGATTGCAGGATCAAATCAACTGGCACGCCCTTGAACATAAAAACTTAATTTTGGACCTGCACTAGAGTGAAGCAAATCTCTCAGGCCAGTGTGTGTTTTTGCATCAACACAAGGATACCAAATTGAAATCGTGCTAGCCGACAGGTCAATCAATGTAGCTAGTGCCGATTTATCTGTTTGGGAGATGGAAGGAATTGATTGCTTATTTGGAAAAGTTTGGCAAGGTGATTACTTAAAAATTTCTGATTATGGTATACAGCCAACAGGAGATGGAGAGCCCCAATTGTTATGTTGAGGGTGCCGCGGAGGGTACCAATTTTTACACAAAGGATACTGTGGATGATCTTGACGACAAGCTGGGACAAGGATTTATGTCGGCCGATGAGTTGGAAGAAATTGACATTGGACTAGGTGATAGGCCTAGGCCGACATATATTAGTAAAGGTTTATCAGAGTAATTTAAATGTATGTTAATAGCACTTTTAAAAGAGTATAGAGATTATTTTTCCTGGGAATATTATGAAATGTCAGGACTTAGTCGATCGATTGTTGAACATCGGCTCCCTATCAAACCAGGCTATCGGCCATACAAGCAACCTTCAAGACGTTGTAAAGCTGAAATGTATGATGCTATCAAGGCCGAAATTACAAGACTTTATGATGCTAATTTTATCAGGCCTTGTCGATATGCTGATTGGATTTCAAACATAGTACCAGTCATCAAGAAAAATGGCAAGCTCAGGGTTTGTATTGATTTTCGGGATTTAAACAAAGCTACACCAAAAGATGAGTACCCAATACCAATTGCCGATCAATTGGTTGATGCAGCATCTGGACACAAAATTATCAGCTTCATGGATGGCAATGCAGGTTATAATCAGATTTTCATGGCTGAGGAGGATATTCACAAGACTGCTTTTAGATGTTCTGGTGCAATCGGCTTGTATGAGTGGGTCGTCATGACTTTTGGATTGAGGAGTACTGGTGCTACATACCAAAGAGCAATGAATTACATATTTCATGATCTTATCGGCTTGTTGGTAGAAATCTACATTGATGATGTGGTGGTCAAGTTTAAGGAAATTGATGAACATATAGCCGATTTGAGAAAAGTATTAGAAAGAGCAAGGAAGTATGGGTTAAAGATGAATCCAACTAAGTGTGCCTTTAGTGTATCGGCTGGACAGTTCCTTGGATTTTTGGTACATGAGCGAGGGATTGAGATACCTCAGAGGAGTATTGAAGCAATCAAAGATATAAAACCTCCAGCAGATAAGACTAAATTGCAATCCTTGATCGGCAAGATTAATTTTGTTCGACGGTTTATATCAAACTTGTCTGGCCGAATAAAACCATTTACACCATTGCTAAAGTTGAAGGCTGATCAAGAGTTTATCTGGGGAGAGAAACAGCAAAAAGCTTTGGATGAAATCAAGGAATATTTGAGTACTCCTCCAGTTCTCATGCCACCACAAAAAGGGCTCCCTTTTAAGTTATATTTGTCAGCCGATCAGAGCTCTATCGGCTCAGTTTTGATCCAAGAAGTTGAAGGTAAAGAAAGAGTTATATTCTATCTGAGTAGAAGACTTTCGGATGCTAAAACAAGGTATTCACCCGTGGAAAAATTATGTTTGTGCTTATATTTCTCTTGTACAAAGTTGAGGCAGTATTTGCTTTCCAATGAGTGCACCATAGTATGTAAGGCCGATGTAGTACGTTACATGCTATCGGCTCCAGTTCTGAAAGGGAGAATTGGGAAGTGGATTTTTGCTTTATCAGAATTTGACTTAAGGTATGAATCGGCTAAGGCAGTTAAAGGGCAGGCGATAACCGATTTCATAGTTGAGCACAGGGATACTACTATTGATCATGTTGACATCATGCCATGGACTTTGTTTTTTGATGGATCAGTATGCACTCATAGATGTGGCATCGGTTTGTGATCATATCGCCTAGGGGGCAAGTTTTCAGTTCGCTTTTACTATCAAGCCTTATTCTACAAACAATCAAGCTGAGTATGAAGCTGTCTTAAAAGGATTACAATTGTTGAAGGAGGTTGAAGCCGATGCTGTTGAAATCATGGGTGATTCTTTATTGGTAATTAGTCAATTGTCTGGGGAATATGAGTGCAATAATGATGTCTTGATGGTTTATAATGAGAAGTGTCAAGAGTTGATGAAGACTTTCAAGATAGTTACCTTGAAACATATCCCTTGGGAGCAAAATGTTGAAGCCAATGATTTAGCTCAAGGTGCATCAGGTTACAAGCCGATGTTGCAAGGAATTGAAGTAGAAGTTGCATATCTACCAGCCGATGATTGGAGGTTTGACATATTGGAGTATTTGAAGAACCCTTCTAAATCGGTTTCCAGGAAATTAAGATATAAAGCTCTCAAGTATGTTTTGCTGGACGATACATTATATTATCGGACGATAGATGGAATTTTATTGAGATGTTTAAGTCTGGAAGAAGCAAAGGTAGTCATGTGTGAAGTACATGAAGGTATATGTGGAACTCATCCATCGGCTCATAAGATGAAGTGGCTGATTAGAAGAGTTGGATATTTTTGGCCGATAATGCTGGAAGACTGTTTCAGATATTATACGGGATGTCAAGATTGCTAGAAATTTGGAGCTATTCAAAGAGCACCAGCATCGGCTATGAATCCTATTATCAAGCCATGGCCGTTCAGAGGTTGGGGCATTGATATGATCGGCCAGATCAATCCACAATCGAGCAAAGAACATAAATTCATATTGGTTGCTACTGATTATTTTACCAAGTGGGTTGAGGAAATTCCTTTGAAGAAAGTTGACAGTAAAGATGCCGTTGAATTTGTTAAGGAGCACATTATATACCGGTTTGGTTTGTCACAGACGATTACAACTGATCAACGTTCTATTTTTGTGTCCGATGAGTTTGTTCAGTTTGCTGACAGCATGGGGATTAAGTTGTTGAATTCTTCATCATATTATGCACAAGCTAATGGGCATGCTGAGGCATCTAACAAGAGCTTGATTAAGTTGATCAAGAGGAAGATTGCAGAATATCCTAAGAAGTGGCATACTGTTTTGGCAGAGGCATTTTGGTCCTATCAGATGGCTTGTCATGGTGCAATTTAGGTGCCTCCATATCAACTAGTTTATGGTCATGAAGCTGTGTTACCATGGGAAACCAATATCGGCTCCAGAAGGATTTCTTTACAGGATGAGTTGACAGCCGATGATTATCATAATTTGATGGTTGATGAATTAGAAAATTTGGTTCAAACTAGATTACGAGCTCTTGAGAAAGTTAGAAAGGATAAAGAAAGGGTTGCTAGACATTATAATAAAAAGGTTGTGCCAAAATCTTTTGAGGAGGATGAATTGGTCTGGAAATTGGTGTTACCGATAGGAGCAAGAGATAGTAAATTTGGGAAGTGGTCACCGAATTGGGAAGGACCTTTTCGGATTCATAAATGTGTTTCAAAAGAGGCTTATATGTTAAAAGGACTTGATGGAGAAATTTTTGGTCGGGCTCTTAATGGAAAATAGTTGAAGAAATACTACCCAAGTGTTTGGATTGGTTCATAATCGGCTGCACTATGCCGATGTGTTTACATTGCCTTTAGATGGCCGATATTTTTATTGCCCTTATACATATAAGTTTGCAGCATTGTGTTCCCACTACAAACTTGGGGGGCATGGAGGATAAAGTTGGAAAATTTTTTGCAAATTTTTTTGGCAAGATAAGGCTGAATCAGTTAATGTTATAATCGGCTCGATGGCCGATATATATATATATATTACGGCAAAAATATTGTTTCGGGATTGTTTGGCTATTACATTAAGACAGATAATTTTGAATAGCCAATACTGCTTTCTACCTGATCTTCTCTACTTCTTCAATAGCTTGAGCATCGGCTGCATCTGTGCCAGGAATTGGTTTGAGGAATTTGCTCAAGGCAGAAAGATGCTTCACAGATTTCCTTAACTTCGATTTTTTGGCTTCAATAGCTTTAGGCAGATCGGCTAGCTTTTGTTATTCAGTGTTGATCTCACCCCTTCAAGCTTCAAGTTGTTGTAGCAGATCGGTTTCTTTCTTTTTCAGCATCTCAATCTTCTGTTGAGTTGAGCTTGGACCGGCTTCTAGTTCATCCAGTTTGATTTTTTCATTATTCACTTGCTGTCAGCTGGATTGGTGTTAGCTTCAAGAGAAGAACGCTCTAGCCGATCAGCAATTCTCTGCCTTGCTCTCTCCAGCTTGAAACGATGTTGTTCAAGGAAGACCGCTGGAGAAATCATCTCGATGAGCTCGTCAGGGATCTGGTCTTGGATTTCTTCAAATCTTGCTCTGATCGGCCCGCACTGAGCCGATCTGCAATATGGGCTAAACTTCTCTTTAAATCTTCTGATATGGGAGAGATGGCTTTGCTGGTTGTTTCCTCTTCCTCTTCATCCAGAAACTGCTTGATGTCAAATGAGAACATATCGGCTAAGAGCTGAAGATAGAAAAAGCTATTAGATCATAATATTGAAATAAGCTGATAGATATGAGTTTGGAAAAATACTTACAGGAATTTGAGGAGCTGGAACTGTGGCAGCAATCTCTTCATCGTGTCGGCTGGCTGTGGCCGATGGAGTGCGTTCACTAGATATTTGATGAGGAGATGAGGGTTTAGGAGGCTGAAATGATATTAAGTGTTAGTCAGTATCGGCTGGAAATAAGGTTGAAATTTGAATGAGTTAAAATTACCGATACTGGTGGCAGAGTTGGCTTCCTCCTAGCAGCAACTTGTTTCTTTTTAGGCTAAAAAGAGATAATTGAGTTAAAGTATGTATGAAGCATAAAAGTAGAAGATGACTATCAGAATAATCTTACTTGTGCTCTCTGGGGTTGTTTTGGAGGACTTGGAGTTTTGGCAGTTTGAGATTGGACTGCAGGAGGGGTATCGGCTTTGGGTGTGGCAACTTCAACTGTTTCGCTGACTTGAGCTTCATCGATAGCCTCTTCCATCTCGATTTCCTTTAGAATTTCATCCACATCCTGATCCAAGGGAATTTCTACATCGGCTGCCTTCTTCCGTTTTTTAATTGGCTTTTTCAAGATGGATGGCTTGATAGCAACTTGTTTGGTTCTCTTGCGCTTGTCACCTGTCTGCATCGGCTCTCTGAGTTGGCCCTGGAGCAGGGAGGCTGTCTTAGGAGCGTTGAAGCCGATGACGGAGGGAGCTGGGCCACAGCTGTTAGGGAGTTTAGCTGCAGCCTACTCTATCGGCTTGCCACTTCGGCTAGCAAGAGGAGGAGGAGAATCTGATGTCTACAAAGAGAGGTGAAGAATTGTAAGTATTAAGACGTTGATGGAATAAAGTACAAGGTATAAGGAGAGATGACTTACTTGAGGGATCAAATCTGGTATGATTTTGGTGAGATATGTCTCAACCGACAGATGGAATATGTGAGCTTTCATTTTAGACCACCATCTGTCAAACAATATACTTCTCATCAAGGTGATGTTGAATTTGTCTATGCTGCCGAGTGGGGGACCAAGGATATTAAGCAACTTGTCCATCATTAGAGCCGATACTATATCTCCCTTGGTTTGAATTTTGTTAGTATAGTACAAGCCGATGGGCAGTTGACCCATGCCAAGTTGCCTTGCTGCTACTATTGGATGATAAAACTCATAAGATGGCTGGACGTTTCTGCCTTGAGATATGCCGATTGGGAGTATGAATGGAGAAATTGCAGCAATAAGGACTTCTCTGGGTTTTTCAAATCTGTCATCATTTATTTCATCCAATCTGAAATCGGCTAGCAGTTCAAATTTTTCAAAGGACTCATAAGCAAACCAGATTCGGCTGTCTCTGGGAAATCCATCATAGAAGTTGCCGAAGCAATTCTGGAAATGCTCAGCCGATGGCCCAGAACCAGCATAACCAGTGGCTACCTCGCCATAAGATATGCATCGATGCACTGGGCTTGTTTCATCATCACTATCCGGATCGGCTAAAGATGAGAATTCTGCTTCAAGGAGTGATGGTCTTAGTGCAACTTTTAAGGTATGCAGAGTTAACCAGAGCTGAACAAACCACCATGGGCCACCAGTACCAATGCTTGAATCCATGATTAACTTAGCCGATGACTGGCTCAAGGTTTGATACACTGCACCTAGCAGATATTTGCCTAAGGGGAATTCTCTCTTCGAGACGATGGCTTCAGCTAGGTGTTGCCAATTGGCTGTTGGGCCGCCACAAAACAGGAACTTGTCCATTCACATCATTAGGAAAGCAGCATGCTCCCTAGCCGATACAGGGCCTGTTCCCATATTCTCTGAAATAAAACCAGACCAGCCCCCAATATTCTTGGTCTTGAACTTATAGGTGCACTTGGTCTTTAGGCTGATGGGGTTGGCCGATGTGGTAATATCTAGGCCAGTTATCATGGTTATGTCCAGTAAAGTGGGGGTCATCGGCCCATGGTTGAACAGGAAGGCGTTCAGGGTATCTGACCAGAAATATGCAGCCGAAGACAGCATTGGCTCATCCTTCTTCATGTCGGCTATGGACAGAGATAGGCATTGGGCTATTCCCATCTCGTCCCAGTGATCCTGTTTGCTAGCAACAACCCTCTTGTACCAATCTGTCCATTTATCTACTTGGGAAGACCAGGATCTAAAAGTTGCAGACCAATGAGTAAGAGATGGAGATGACTGCTTGAAGGGAACTCTCTCTGTTTCTACGTTGATGAAAAGAGTGGGATCTATGTCGCCTATCGGACCCAGATAGAAGTGGTTGGGATCTTTTAGGCTTGGAATAGCTATCTGGTAGACTAGATGCTACATATTGAAAAAAAGGGAAGATTGAGGCCAGACGAACAAGCAAGGAACGCAAAGTAAATTTTTAACCCGATAAAACTTACCTCAGGGAATTCCTTAATCATGGCGCTGGATGGGCTTGATGATGCCGCCATTGATGCGTGGAGGTTGTCGCCGGGGGAAGATTTGCTGTTGCGGTCGCTAGAGAAGAGGAGAACGATTGCCGGAGTTCACGGAGGAGTTTGGTGGCTTGAGCGGTGAAAACGGAGATGACGCCGTGAAATCTCCGGTAGAACGGTTGTTATTTATGAAATTAGGTGCATAACGGTCACAGGGAAAACCCTAGATTTTTGCGGTTACAAGGAGATAATTCTGTTACATTATATAATACTTCGGAATTGGGGGGCATGTGTTGACGATGAAATTTGGCAAGCTCATGAATTGGAAACAAGATCCAATCCGAAGCGGAGTCGAAGATATGCAGAAATCTCGGAAACAGAGTGCGCATCGGATGGAGTCTGTATCGGCTGGAAATCGAGTCCGATTGGGATAGCCGATGAAGCTGTTATTGCATGTAAAGTCAATATCGGATTCGACAGAGAGCTTACGATGGTATTGCCGGGCAAGGATAGAGTCCAAGATTGGCAATTGTATCTATTAATTAGGAATATGTGTAATTTCCTTATAGATAATCTCGATAAGAGTCCACCTAAGGGACTTATTCGCTAGTTGGATTTGTATTAGGTTAATATGAGTCGTGTCCGTGGACAATATTTGTATTTTCAGGTATAAATATAGACCCAAGGTCTTGTAAATAAACAACAACTAAATTCAATCAATCTCGGCGCATCGCCAACCTTTTGTTTTCTACTTTTTCGACAAGTTCATGCTGTCGAGTCGAGCTGCATCAATTTGATCTTTGGAGACAAGGTAGGTCTTGTTATGGCGGTTTGCATCATCGGAACTAGTGCTTACATCTTCATGTCACTCTAGTTCTATTTGTAAACTTCCGAGTTATCATATATGTTATATAATTTAAGTTGACAATGCAATCTATTCGTATCGGCCGATCTCTATCTAGGGTTTTGCTGATAACGGCTAGATTGTCTTGTTGGTTTGAATTATATAATATATCCACCATCCCGAAAAGGCAACCATCGGCTTGATTTTCTAGATATTATGCTTCTCCTCATACTTAGTGCTACATCAGTTAAGTTTGATCTACTAAGTCGTGTTCTGAATCATGATCTCTAGCCTGTTTTATGGTTGTTAATAAGGATAGTATCGGGGTTTCAGCCGATCTTATCTGGTATAGATGTTTTACATAGTTTTTAATGTTGTTTCATGTTCTATATCTGCCCTTTATATTAGGATCTAATCTAATATAAATATATTGAACTTATTATCAATCTGATTGATATTAGTTGAATATATTTATTGCAAGAGAAGATCCTAGTATAAGGTTGTATCGGAGCTATAGTCGATACATGCTTAAATCTGGACTTCGGCTATAATATAAGTATATGTAATTGTTATTTCATGTTATTTTAGACTTGGGCAATTTATACTGTCTCGGTTCAGTTCGATCTATCCCAATTGCTTATTTCTAAAGTAATATTGATATATTGATTATGTAATACTGATATTTTCAGCCGATGTACCAAATTTAGGGTTAGCATATCATCGATAAACACCTTACAGCCGATTCATGCTTTATTACATCGGCTAGGTTACATCACGATACGGTATCGGCTAGCTGGCCGATTGGCTATCGTCTACTAACAAATTTGCACGTTTCTTCCTGTTGATTGCAGGATCAAATCAACTGCCACGCCCTCGAACCTAAAAGACAAGTTTTGGATCTGCACTAGAGTAAAGCAAATCTCTCAGATCAGTGTGTGTTTTTTGCATCAATCGCTCGCCGCCGCCCCGCCCTGCCCATCGTCCGCTCTGGCAAGGGAGACGGCCACATCCTCCCATCCTCCGACTGCTACTGTGCTCGCCAGCGACCTCCTCCTCCGACCACCTCCGCCGCCCACAGCCTCCACCGTCGCCGTCTCCGCCGTCGTGTCGTCAGCCATCGTCGCCGCCGCCGTGTCGCCTAGAGAGAAGAGAGGGGTGAGGGGAGAGAGAGAGGAAGAGAGGGGAGATGGGGAGTGAGGAGGAAGAAGAGGAGGGGTGAGAATGACATGTGGGGTCCTCGTGGGCCCCACCATTTTTAATTAGTTCTTTTGGTGTAACTGACATGTGGGGTCAGTGTTTTTTATTAATTTTCGAATTAAATTGCCACGTCAGATGAAGACTTGGTCAATTTAGCCACGCAGGCACCACGTAAGCTAAAATCGTCGTCCAAACCGCCATGGGACCTATATTGCACCGGTTTTGACAATTAAGGGACTCGTTGTATCTAGTTTTCTGGTTGAAGGACGAAAATCGGATTCGTTGACAAGTTAAGAGACCTCAGATGAACCTATTCCTTCCTTCCTTCACTTGATGCTCCTCACTACGATGCCGGATCTCACTCTCATGGGCCAGTGCTGTCACCCTGTCAGTTTGCCCAACTAATATATTTTTGGAATAAGTCTGTTTGAACTCCCTCAAGGTCCAATCTGATCCGTACGCCTTAACCACAATACAAGATATCTTAACCCCTCAACTATTACAACTCTACTGGTGGTTTTCACTTATATGGCATCGATGTGTCGCATTAACTTAGTCTTCATGATCTGACATGGCATCACAAAAATAAAATAAAATAAAAAATAATACATGGGACCCACGAGTCAGTGACTGTTTCCTCTTTACTCCCTCTTTCTCCTTTCTCTCTCCACTTCTTCGCTCTTTGTGGCCGGGACGACGGCGAGGACCAGCAGGAATCGGGCGATGGCTACCTCATCGGGAAGGGGGGAGGTTGTGGCAACACACGACCAGAATTAGCCAAGCAAGGAGGCGGGAGAGGATGGCGGTGCCGGCACCGACACCAATGAGCTCGAGCAGGGGAGGGCAGTCGACGGCTTCAGCGGGCATGGAGCTTGGCACCGGTGTGGCTTGAGACGGATCCATCTCCAACCGAGGAGGGCGAGCGACGACAATGGCTAAGGAGGCCACCACCGCCACCTGGGTCGCGAGCGGCGCAGGTTGATGCTATGCAACAACATCATTGTCGGAGAAAAGGTGTTTCGACTGAGGAGGGAGCTGATAGGGGTGCAACGTCTATGCTAGTGGTAGCCATGTGGTATGACATCGGGGGAGGAGATGGATGTTGGGCGGAGCCGCTCCTCTCCACTGTGCACTTTCCTTGCTGACCGCAGCATCACCGCTCCCCCTCAATTGACAGGAGATGAGAGAGAAGTTGATGCCCTGATGGGGCTCCACACACACGTCGTCCCCATCCAATGCTACCCTGGGACAACACTGCCTAGGAGAAGAAGGTGCGGACCACTACGTGCGTTAGGCGGGCCAACGGGCGGGGGCTCTCTGTCCTCGTCACGGAAGCCACGTGCTTCGTTGGCTACCACGCGGCCACCGCCCTACTCCTCCTTGGACGACGACGACGATGGGTCCGCCGGCGACCTATGTGACGGGGCTCCACGTGGTGACATCCGCGAGCAACACCGTGTCGGCCTCGGTTGTTGACGCACCTCCTCACCCACGGTCGGTGGCTCCCCGAGCTTCACCCGACGGTGAGCACCCCGAGCACCGATCTTCTGCTCCTAGATTCATGCCGCTGCTTTGTCGCCGCCTCCTCTCCCCTCTTCCCACGTGATGACGAGCAGAAGCTGTGGTAGCGGCAGGAGGGGAGTCCGATGTCACAATGTTCGGGGTCTCCTGTCGGTCGAATGAGGCCACGGAGCCATCGCCTCCATCCCTATCGACTCGGCGTGGCGAGATCCAGCCTTGCTAGGATGATCCTGGCGGCGACAAGGACGCGAGGCAGTGGGGTTCCTCGTGCGTCTTGAGTTGAAACTGAAGGAGATGAGACGACCCTAGCCACGTCGCTCCCTCGATTCTAGCCTCTCCTCGTGGTGGCGGAGTCGAGAGTACTCACTGGCCACGTTGCACTACTGGGCAAGAGAGAGGAGAAGAAAGAGAAAAGAAAGAGGGTGTAGAAGAAGAGTTGTTGACATGTGGGTCCCACATTCTAACTCAGCTTGTTGGACCAGGTTAGGTTAACTCCCATATTAGCGAAAACTATCCATGAAACCATCGAAGGAGGCAAATTTTATCGGTTTTAATAGTTGGAGTATCAGGATATCTGTTATTCCGATCGAGGGATACTAATCAGATCGAATCTATATTTGCTGGAGTTAAAGTGGACTTCCTAAATTCTATTTAGAATTGGGCCTAATTTATATTTTTCTGAATTTGGGCCCAAGTAATATTTCTTTGGAATGAATAAGCCCAACTAAAAATCTTATCATAAATTGGGCCAACCTTTTACCCCTTTCGGATCTTATTCTCGTTGGTGCTTGAATTGCTATAGAAAAATAATAAAAAGAAAAAAAAGGTGATATCTACGGTTGATTGCTCGATCGGACGGCGGGGAGCCGAATACGTCTCGTGAGTGGAGTCGGCTAGGGCGCAGCGTTCGCAGTTGGAATCCTCCTCCACCCAAGCAGAAGCCTCCGCCGCCGCCGTTCTTTCCTGCTTCGCCTCCGCCGTCGCCCCTTCCACCTTGATCTCCGACAGAGAGGGCGTCCGCCGCCATGTCTCAGAACAATCCCTCCCAGCTTCTCCCCTCAGGTGCGCGGAAGAAGCTCGCTTTGTTTCTTAAATCTCGCACCCTAGCTTGCTAACTTTGTTCCGTTAGTTTCTTTTTTTGGGGGTTCGAGTTCTTGATTCGGCTGTTCGTATGTGTTTGCGGGCTTTGGTTTGAGCAGAGCTGATTGACCGCTGCATCGGGTCCAAGATTTGGGTGATCATGAAGGGTGACAAGGAGCTCGTCGGCACACTCTGTGGGTTCGATGTGTACGTCAACATGGTGCTCGAGGACGTTACTGAGTAGTATGTGAAAAACCATCCAATTCTCAACCCTATTTGTTTTTGTACTTCCGCACCAGTTTTTTCTTGTAGGCTAATTTTGGTTTCACAATCGTAGATTCGTAGGGTAATTTCGGTTTCTTCTGATTAGATTCTCAGATTAGTGTAGCTCAGTTTCTCACATTGGTGTCTCAGTGTGCTGATATTGGAATTAGCTAAAATATTTGGATAACATTGTTTGATTTTCTGAGAACTGAAGTACAGAAATATTGTCCACCTTATGTCAGATTGCTCCTACCTTGTTGCTTTGTTGGTTACTTTCCTCCGTCTCATCACACAGATTTCGTATAACATGAGTTAGTATTATACTACCAATCAGCATAGTTGGTATAGTGCAAGCTATTTTTGCAGTATTCATATCATGATTGTTAATCCATTGTGTGCTTCAATTTAACTCACACAGACTTGGTTTCATGAAGTTACATAATTATAACATTTGCTGCTCTTATCAGTAATTCAGTATACTTAATATAACTGAAGATTTTATTTGTTGTTTAGTACTTAAGGTGTAACGCAATCACTAATTTGTCTGGTCTAAGATCAATCGACATGAACACTTGATTCCAAAGAAGCTGCAGCAGTGGATACAACACACTGTTTAGGATTTTTGCTACAGTTACATGCTCATCATTGTAGTTAGTATTGTCCTGTTTGGGAATATTATTGCTAAATATTGCAGCAGGGAAGACAAGCTCTTTTCATCATGATTTATATGGTTATTTATTTGTAGCAACTGGTATAGGACAGAATGATAAGGTGATAGCTAGGAGGGAATTGGTCATGTAAAAATGACTAAAGATTTTTAGCAGATGGTGGCAGTAGGTTTCCATGAGTGTTACACTGATGCATCATGTATGTTGTGCTAGCTCTTCACAATTGTTGCATTAAGTTTATAGTAGTTCTCCCAGGTGTTGATGTATTACCTTTGTTTTCACTGATATTACAGTGTTCTATTATACCTGAATTAGTTCTAGAAATGTTCATATTCAATATCTTAGTAGTTTGGAGAATGCACATGTGGATGTTGTAACTATCTTCTTAAAAAGAGAGGTGTTTCCTAACAATAAAAAAATATCGCAAAAATATACTGCAAAATAATGATGGTTGTTGAAGGACTTAAGGTTCTGTTGAGGCATCTTGCAGAAGGGGCTGAAGTGATTTAGAGTTTATGTTATCTTATCATATACCATGACTGAAATCTATATGATCTGTTTATGTGCAATGTTTCACTAGTCCCCTAATAAAATGCTGGACACTAATGGCGGTATTTCTTCCTAGCTGAATATGAAGTTACCACCATCACCCTTGCCAAACTAATGTATCATTTAGGAAATCAATTAGCAAAACCATACTGATGTTTATTAGTTTTTTCACTTGCACATTTAGCATATGTATATGTTCAACATGAAGTCTAATGTTTCTTGTTTCATGATACTCTGATTGTTTTATAGTGAATACACTGCTGAAGGCCGTCGCATAACAAAGCTTGATCAGATACTCCTAAATGGCAACAATATAGCTATTGTGAGAAATCTTTATCAGATACTTCTTGTAATGAATGGTTTGGTAAAGTTTGATGTGACCTGCTATGTCTAACGTTATTGCATCTTTTATTTGGCCCATACAGTTGGTTCCTGGTGGTTCTCCCCCAGATGTGGCATAAGCAAGCACTTCTGTGATATACCTGCTTGAGGCTGATGGAGGCACAGACCAGTGTTTCCTTACTTCAAATGTGTTTCTTCCATTTGTGGCTGTACTGAAGTTTCTTAGTTAACTGACCTGAAGTAGTGTACCTGCAATAGTTGCTCCTACATGATTTGGCAATGGCACCTACATGATTTGGCAATGCTAAGTATGGGGTACCTCTTGTAGCTGTTTATTACCATTCTTCTGCAACCTGACTCAGTAAACAGTAGGTGGATGAAGAAACCTGATAATGGAGAGCCTGCAAGGGTTGTATTTGTGGTTCTGCAGTGTTGGACTTGATAATCTTTTTGCTGCATGCTGCTTTCTCTACATGTCACTTTCCTCCTTGGCGCTATGTTAATCTGGGATTAACGTCTTGTGTTAAGCCCTGATATTTTCTACGAGATAAAAAGACTGTTTAATTTGGAGGCCGTCATGCTATACAGCCACTGCCACTGTACACTAAAGCTCTGCCATCCGTTAATTCTCTGCATCTTGCAAACGACCGTAGCATTATCGTACACCCATGGCAGCTGCTCTTAGCTCTCTCAAGTAGGACGGTAGTACGGTACAAAATTTCTTGGTAATGGACGGCACAATTTTTTTCCGGACTTCGGGGGTGGGTCAGTAGCATATCGGGGTGATTTGGCAGTAAAATAAACTTAAACATCAGGAGTGATTCTGCAGTAAAAGGAACTTAAACAACTGAATGATTCCGGGTGCCATCCTACGAGTCTACGGTATCAGCTTTATATTTTTGTAGACAATTGGACTTCAGGAATGGTTTGGCAGTAAAGTAACCTAAACAACTGGAAATCGGTGTGATTATGTTAGTTAGGGTGCCATCCTAAGCGCCTACGATCCTTCGCGCAATGTCACACTGACGCCGCTACACCGCCATTGCTTGATACTCCCAATTATTACTTATATGACGGACAATAAAAAAGTGAACATTCACTCCACGGCCCATTGGTGAAATAAATTGTAAATTGAAAATGAATTATCGCCTCAAGCACCATGTCGAAATAAAAAACTGAAAGTCTCGTCTCAGGTTCTATTGGTAAAATTAACTTAAAATAAGCATCATGTTGCAATGAATTGAAACACTGTGTCATGCGTGGTAAAATAAACTAAAACCATTTGATATGGGAAATACAAATAACTAAAACATCACCCCAAGCTACATCGGCGAAATTAAAAAAAAATCATCATGTCAAGCATATGTTGAAATAAGGTTTTATTTCATACAACCCACCGGTTTTATATATTTTCATACAACCCACAACTAATAATGAGTAATATGGGGTGAGGATGCTATTAATTTTCAGCAAGAGGATGCTATTAATTTTCATCTGAAATATGAATGGGAAAGGAATTTTCTAAAAAGCACTATCATCCAAGTGAGCTCAAAAATAGATTCTTAACAAATATTATTTGGACAAGGGTGATAGCACGCAAACTATTAAGATCTTCTAAAGCTAATTATAGAAGTACTTGTACTGTTATCCTACACGAATAGCTCGTAGTCAATGTTGCCGATGAGCTATGAGTATGCTCTCTGTACTAATCTATACAGTTTTTTTCTAATATCCCATGAACTAATTTTCAGTCTTTTGATGTATGACTAGCCGTTATCCTTTGCGCGCGCGTGTCTCTATATATATATATATATATATATATATATATATATATATATATATATATATATATATATATATATATATATATATATATATATATATATATAATTTGTTTGGTTCTCTATGGCGCTCGGGTTCCATGTTTCAAATTGAGTATATACCCAATTCAAATGAGTATGAATTTTTTTAAATGTTTAGGTATTAACATTACCTACTTTACTAACTAGTTCAAAACAAGTTTGAACTGAATTTAAACTTGTTTTGGTTAGATTTTGATCCTAGGTATATAACATCTAAACATATAATTAGTTAGGTATGTAATAATGTATAATCAAATAAAGTTGAATTTGAGTTGTTTTATTGCTAGGTATAGGTACGAATCAAATTCTTATACCTAGGTATTTACTCACAATTTGAAAATTTTGAAAAATTTGAATGAACTTGAGCATTTCACACCATGGTACCCTATAGGGATGCGCTAAAACGTACCCTGGGTGCGTAATAACTAAAACGCGCCCCTCGTATAGTAATTGGTGTACTATATGTTATATGTTATCAAAGATTTGATAATAATAATTTTAGTATTAACTTAATTCGGGTATTTGTCATGATTGCACTATTAGTAACAAAATTACTAACGTTGGGTGCGTTTTAACTATAACGCCCCCCGGGTGCGGTATAGTATGTCTGCATATATATGCATATATATATATATATATATACACACACACACATATAAACATACACAACACTCATATACTACTACCGGGAGTAACTACTCCCATAATATCAGATGATGATTATCCTCGGCATTGACTCATGTTGGTTGGAGTAGAAAATAATTCGTTGGAATGAAACAGAATATGAACAGGAAAATGAGCAGAATATACATTCACTTATGATCTGTAAATCATTTGTAAATCATCTTGACAAGGAGCAGAATATAAGGTAGAAAAAAGTGTGTGTGTGTGTGTATATATATATATATATATATATATATATATGAGACATGAAACGAAAATGTGCAGAAAATTATTCAACTCGAAATGAAGCAGAACATCAGCTAGGTTGGGAGTAGCTACTTCCGGTAGTAGGTTATAATTTTCCTCTATATACATATATATATACATATATAGTTATATAGTAAATTTGTTTGATACTCCATGGTACCCGGGCTCCATGGTTAAAATTGAGTATATACCCAATTCAAATGAGTATAAATTTTTTAAATGTTTAGGTATTAACATTAACTACTTTACTAACTAGTTCAAAACAAGTTTGAACTAAATTTGAACATGTTTTGGTTAAATTTTGATACTAGGTATATAATATCCAAACATAAAATTAGTTAGGTATGTAATAATATATTGTCAAATAAAATTGAATTTGAATTGTTTCGTTGATAGGTATAGGTATGAATCAAATTCTTATACCTTGGTACATACTCACAATTTCAAAATTTTTAAAAATTTAAGTGAACTTATGTACTTCATGATGCTCTATATGAGTGTCCTATATATGTGTACGGTTCTGTTTTTCTCCGATTTTGCAATTTTTTTCTCCTCGTGTTCAGTGACACGTCCTGTCTTTTTTTTTTTTTTTTTGTCTCCGCTCTTTGTGTGCTTATGGGCGTCTGGTTGCGCCGGTTACTCTTGCAGGTGATGTTGTTCCTTTTCTCTTTTTCATTCCAGCTTTGTCTCGTGTTTGCTTTCGGTTGTCTGTGTGTTGTGCCTTGCTGATTGATCTGTCTGTGGATAGCTCCAGTATGGGTACAACATGTTCTTTTCTGAATTTTTATAGTTTGGTGCATGTTATCTGGTGTGGCTCTGTTGTCACTCAGCTCTAGATGTTTCTTCAAAACGTGTCGTCATGCATATTTTTTTGTTTTTTTGTGCTTGGTTGTTTTGCATGCATGCATTGCGGCTGTACTCTTAGATTTGCTGACATATGTTCTTTTTGCTTGTAATTTGCATGTAAGCTGCTTGGCACTAGGTACTAATCCTTCTTGTTTCCTTTTTTTCCCTCTCCTATTTATCTCCTTTTGCTCGGTTACCTTCCTTTCTCTTTCATCTCGGCTCCTTTTGCTCGTTTCACATGTATTCGTTCCTCATGAATGGTGGTTGCTGCTGGCTGTTCTGGTTTTTCCCATTCACATATCAAAATTTTCCTATTATGCAGTGTATGTCCCCTTTGTTCTTTCGTCCCTTTTCTTTTTTCTTTTTACTCTTCAATGCTCATTTGTGTTTATGGCCTTCGGATGAATTAGTTGTCCGTACTCGTTGTGTTGTGCGGTTATCGTGCTATTTTCCTGTGCTGCTTCATCCTCTTACTCCCTCTTACGTCTTCCTGGTAATAGTTTTTTGCTTCACTCCTCTTTTCCCCGATTTAGTTTTTGGTTAATTATTGTTATACAATTTTTTAAAAAACTGATTCTTGTATATCCAACACGAGGTTGGTCGGTCCGGTGGTCACGTTGTGCGGCACTGGCAGCAGCATTACAATCCTTCTCGTGTATAAAATATTCTGTGCTTTGCGTCGTCCCTAGTAGCAATTTGCATTGCTAGTTTAACGGAGAGCGACCACAACCTTATATATATACACACACCGGTTTACCTAAACCATGTCATGGAACTCGGATTGTTGATCATGCGATCGTGTCGGAGATCACGTGATCATGCGATTAGGTGTCATGCAAATGGAGCAAATCTTCTAATCAGCAACACGAGAGGCCCGAAGAGACGAAGATGTCAAAGGGATATATAGGGTCTGTTTGGGAGATTAAAATTCTGAGAAGTAGCTGGTGAGAAATTAGTTGGTGAGAATCTGAAAAAGCTGAGAAACCTAACTTGTGACTTTTAGTTTATTCCGAATTCTATAACTACAAATTCTCGGTAAAAATCTGGACTATTTAGAGAGCTTTTAGCAGTTAAGGAAGGTGCTTGATGAGCCCCTTTTTTTTTAATCCTTAAAACATCAAAGGTACCGGTGGTGGGATAAAAACCAGTACCTATAATCTCTATAGTTGTTGGTTCTAAAACCGGTATTTATACGACTGGATATTAGTACCGCTAAATTGATACTGGCTGAGAAACCGGTTCCCAACCGATACTAATAGCCTATTGTGTAGTAGTGCTAGCTAACCATGCGAGAGATCGTCATGTCACAGATGGGGTTCTCTCTACGTACTCCTTATATGGCACTGGTAGAAATCAGGGAGTGTCAATTAGGTAGAAAACAGAAGTGCTCCTATCGTGCACGATAGCTAGGAAGGTAATCGCGTAGTTTAGAAAATAATAGGAAATATCATATGATTGAATTAGGAAGATGTGTGAGGAGAGCACGAGGTGGACCGTGTCTCTCTGCTAAGCTCGCCCTTAATCAAGCCTCCAACCAGTCTAAAGTTGATAAGTCCATTTAACACCCCCGAACTATTACATTTGTCTAAGACATCCATTAACTATAAAACTACACATTTTACTCCTTAAATATCAAAACCGAATAAAAATAACTCATAAGGGTAATACCACTTGATCTTAATGGTGATTTCTATGATTTTGACATCCAATAATGGTCTAGTTGCAAAATGCCACTACACCATTATAATTACTAAAAGTTCAGTCCATAAGAGGTACTATAGATTGAACTTTAAAAACTACCCTGCTCGGCTTTCATTTTCGTATCTCCCCATAGTGGGTATGTGAACAAGGAAGTGACGATTGTGGACAAAAAAAGATAAGTTGATTCTCTAATTTTCATTATATTCTAGGGGGGGGGGGCAATTTGGTCATATAGATGGTTAAATACTGTTGAGTAAATGATGTTAGTGAAAAATAACATCTTAGTGGAATCTTGACAACTCTGGAAGAAAACGAGTGACATTTGAGCCATTAGAGAAAAAAAAGAGAGATTGACATATAGTGCAAAACCAGAAGGACAATTATGCAACTGACCCAAACAATATGATGTTTATTGTTGTATGATGAAGATGGAAATTGAAAACTACTCTACCCAAACTTGTGAAGTGCTCATATTTTCAAAATAATCTATATGTTTGTAGAAGACATTTATCGTGTGTCCCTAATAAAAAAAGAATATAAAAGAGGTCACTAATATCTAATATTAAACTCAAATCCCTAAAATCATAGTGGCACTAAACTCCTAATGAGATTGCAACATGCACCCGTTCCGTTTGCTTAACAAGTATTATATAGTGTAATAAGGATTATAGTCCCGTTCTAATATCTTCTTCCACCGAAGCAGCAGCATCATGGGCTTAATGTTTGCTTATTAAGGTTATCAGTTTTTTCTAACATCTCATCAAACAAATTCTTGCTTTTTCCGAGCCATATGTATATCCTACTTGTCGCTTGCTCTTGTACACTTGGTTGTGGGGACTTATTTGACTAAAGCCAAATGACAGCATTATATATATAACCTTCTTTACTAATACTTATGTCCTATCTATCGCTAGCCTTAGTTGACATTTTCACATGAACCAAACAGCAGCATTATATATATAATCTTCTTTACTAATACTTATGTCCTATCTATCGCTAGCCTTAGTTGACATTTTCACATGAACCAAACAGCAACATGATATATATACTCGTCGTTTGTTGATCATGCGATTGTGCCGGAGATATCATGGGATTCTGATGGGAGATCACGCTGAGTTGCCTGTTAAGAAAGTGATCACCATCGGCTGCGATTAAGGGTAACAATTTCCCCGTTGAACCTAGATTCCGATAGGAACTCGCCCTACGAGGATGTGGGTGGGAGAGAATCCTAATATGCGGGTGAGTAGGGGCAGGGCCCCGCAATTTTCCGGGGGCATGTGCTGGTCAGCACATGGTCTAATAAGATGAGCCCGAAGGATCAAAGGGTATGCAGTTGACTAGTTTGTACTTTGTTCGATATGGTGGCCTACCTCTCCATCACTTGTACGGATCAACATCCTCTACCTTCGAAGTCACGTGACTTCGTCACTAACATGTGAACCCGATGAATCTTGGACCCACATGTCTTCGAACATAGAGGATCTCAATCCCATTCGTACCAGGGGAATTTAACTATTTGCCACTATTAGGTTTAGCAAATAGCTAAATACCCTTCTTAGATTTGGACTTACAAAAATATTACTGGAGAGAGAAGATATCTTAACTATTTATCACTTTTGCCTCGTTGGTGTGCTAGTGTGGCTGCTAACATGGTAAAGCACTATGGATCCCACAAGTCAGTCTATCAATCTCACCCTCATCTTCAACCTCTAGATGTAGGCTTATGGCTGTGGCTGGGGAAAGGAGCGCGGGATGACAGTTGTGTGGTGGTTGCGGAAGGGAAACGAGCGTGGGTCCGGGCAACCATCTGACAACAGCAGCGGGGCGTGACAGATCCAGGACAAGCATTGTTTTCCCACATCGGCGTCGGAGACCTTGACCTTGCTAGACTTAGAAGAAAGGCAATTAATTGATTGGTATTGTTGTATTGGTTGCATCACTAGCTACCGTGTTCTTTCACATAGAAGAAAGAAGGAAATTAAGAATGCAAGTGTATTCCTCAAGAACCTCCTGGCTCCTGCTCAGTTTCTTTTTCTCCATTGATGAGTGTTGCTTCTTGCTCCTTCCCCTTGTCCGCAGGGTGCTGTCCCCTTCCTCCATCTCCTGATGCGGCACCACCAACGATTATCCTGGCTCCGCCGCGCCCCGCAATCGCCGCCCAATGGTCGCCGGGACCTTGCGCTCGTTTCCCCATCCGCAGCCACAAGCCCGCATCCGGAGGTTGAAGATGATGGTGGGATTGAGAGACTGACTTGTGGGGTCCATAGTGCTTTCCCACGTTAGCAGCCACGCTAGCACGCCACTGAGGCAAAAGTGGCAAGTAGTTAAGAAATCATCTCTCTCCGGTGGTATTTTTGTAAGACCAAATCTAAGAAGAGTATTTAGCTATTTGCCAAACTTAAGAGTGGCAAATAGTTAAATTCCACTTCGTACCAGGCCAGCTCTCCATGATGCAAATATTGCTTGGCTTGTTATCGCATTGAGCCATCGGCCGGTATAGACATACCTATCGAAATAATTTGAACTTCAACTTGAAATTTAATATTTGATATGAAATGCATGTATAATTATTTTAGCAAATTGAATCTAAATTTTATAGCTCAAAAAACAATATTTAAAACTTTAGCCTATACTCATTAGTGCCACTTGGGCCATCGGTGCCAAATTTTGTGCCTGCACAAATTTAGCAACACTGATGATCCAGCCGGCACAAATGGCAGATGGGGAATCGACACATTTATGTTTTACGAGAAAAAAAAGAAACCCTGGCTCGATGAATCGGAATCAAGCTGATTCTTCCAGCCACCAATAAAAGACATAACAATCATGAGCATATTCAAGTGCAATTGGAATTAAGATGCGCGGCAACACAAGAACAAGAACAATACATTCCATATCCTCAAGATTACCGCATGAACAAGAATAGCAATTAGTAAGACCCAACATTGTACATGCACCTAGATCCCCAAATTAGGCAGAGGGCTGCAGGCAGTTTAAGTTCGAAGGACGACAGGTACCTCCAGGCAGCTGGATTCGATAACTCTTGATCTCCAGCCCGCTAGATCTACTAGCTTTGCCTCCGAGAAGAAGAGGGAGAGGGGGAGGCCACTAGCGGTCAACGACGGTGTCCTGCTGACTCCGCGATCTATGGTCTTCGCTGCTCCCATCCATCATCGTTGCTTCTGAGCTTGGGGCCACCACCGAGCTCGTGACAGCAGATCAGTCTGACCATTCGGGAGAAAGGGAGGAAGAGAGAGAGAGAGGGCCTGCGGCCGCAGAGGTGGGGAGGACACACTGAAGCGATGGCGATGGCGATGGTGAAAGTGAGGGTGCGAAAGAGAATGAGAAGATATTGAGAGAAAAGGGTGACTTCATTTTGTAAAAAGGGGTAGGCTGGTTCCTTAATAAAAACGGTTGACTGGTTCCTTTGCTCCGCTCCATCTTCAACGGTGTCAATTTTTTTAAAAAAATAACGACACCAATACATTGGATATTGCTATCATTTTTAAAAAAACACAAATACTAGTGGTGTCAGTTTTTGATAAACTGACACTTACAAATATTACTGGCTAGTTTTTAATTTTAGACCTACGCGAGGGGTTGGGAGGATAAGAATATTTGACGGTAATTTGGAAAATGGTATATATTAGGCATTCCCGGCCTCCCGGGTTTTGTGGTAGTGAAAAAAAACATGTTATACGACTATATCTCATGCTCACTACTAGTCATAACTAGAAATAAAATGGATCTGCATGACTGCATGTTTGCTTTTTTTAGAAAACTTAAAGTTTACCCTAAAATTATATTATATATTAATACTACCATCAAGTTTCACTTAAAATGTATAATTTATGTTACCAAATAGCACATGAGAACTATTTTTTGAACAGTGAAATTTCGGTTATGTTGTGAGAACAATCAGCCCTGAGGAAATGCACGGGTAGTCGTGTGCTAATATTAATATTTTATTGAAGATTGTCTGAAAAATAAATGCTCAGATATAGCTTATTGAACTAACAGTAGGACCATGCCCCTGCAGGTCAGAGGCTAACAAAGAACAGTATCACCATGCATAATGCACCGCTAGCAGCATGGTCCTCCTCCCATTTATGTTTGGTCAGAAGCGCCGCCGATCGGAACGTGAAAACCAACAAGGACACCCCTTTCCCTAACTCGGCGACGTCGCGCACCACATTATTGTTCGTCATGAACCGCTGGTAGTCGTCGCCGGCGCCAACGAGCTGGTAGCGTCCGGTGACACCGTCATTGTACCCGCACCTGAAGTCGTAGCGCCGCCCCTCCTCGTCGAACACCGGCACGTCCAGCCCGTCGTCCCCGTCGTAGCCGTCGTCGATCACCCCGTCCAGCTCGTCGTCGGTGAAGCACTCCGCGATGTGGCGGGCAGCGGCGCCGCCGGAGAGGGAGAGGCGGTCGAGCGAGAGGTCGGCCTGGGCACCGGTGATGTCGCCGTAGTAGACGCACCTCGCCTCCGACGCACCGAGCTCCCGCAGGCGCGACAGCACGGCTGCGTTCTCCTCGCAGACGTCCTCGAGCTTGATGTAGCTGTAGTCGGCCGGCGGCAAGCCTCGGCCAGGCGCCCGCAGCTTCTCCCTCCACCTGGCTAGGGTCTTCGCGAGGTTCTCCTCCGGCGTCTGGCCGGCCGGGTAGCTGATGCCTAGTCTCTCCACCTGCGCCGAGTTGGCTTGCCCCGTCGCCGCCGAGTTGGCTTGACCCATTGCTGGAAAACGGGCGGCGGTGACGAGCATTTTTTTCTTTCCTTTTTCTTTTCGAAGTCTTCGATGTTTTTTGTTGTGCTTGTATGCTTCCTATTTATACCAAGCGCTTAGCAAGCCGCTTAAGACTCGGATATCTCTTGGTGAGTCAGACTCGGATATAATCTAGCGATTTGTGTTGGAAGGCCCGGTGAAACATATCTGCATGGTTGGTTTCGGAAACGAGCTATATATCTGACACTCTCTCGTCTCTAGTCCGACCGATTTTTTTTTCTTCTAAACACTTATATGCAGCACCCTAATTCCATATGTGAGCATGTAAGGTTCGGAGTTCTATTTCTAAGCAGCATGCACATGTGACCATGTCAATCCGGTCGAGCTTATAGCCTGATGCCAAACAAAATAACTAGGTTGTTTATTTAACTAAGTATCGTACTCAATTCCAATTTCCAAAATGAAAAATAACATTTGAACTCGAGCAAAATTGTTTGCTGGATTAGCAGAGAGACGAGCAACGGAGGACAAAGAAGGCCGACGACACGATGACAGTCCACGAGTTGCCCTATTTTACTCACTCTTATAATGATTCATCTATCATCCTTGATCACCTTGCATTGGGACTAACAGTAGCATGTTGGGCTATACATCAATTCATCGGTGCTATGGTGCATTAGACCATTAGTTTGTTCGACTAACAGTTCGATGGAACTATTAGTACACACATCAGCATCATGCCTACAAATTTAAATGCTGAATTTGCGTGCTTACATATAGAATTAGGGTCTGCATGTGTTTAAATGAAAAAATCAAACCAAATAGACTTGTATTTTAAATTATATATTATTTTTAAGATTCGTTTGAACTAACGTATTCTACTCAAAATATAACAAAATAAGTCCAATGTTAAATAATCAAATTATTTAAATTTTATTCTTATTATTAACTCATCTAACATGTAGTTATTCAAATACTGTCGACGGTGGATACCGGCGACTTGTATTGTGAGGGTATTGGGGTACGTTGGTACGAGAAACTACACGAAACGACATCAAGCACATAGAAGACAAGATTATACTAGTTCAGACCCCTCGTAAGGAAATAGCCCTAATCCAGTTTATATGAGATTATGATTAAATCACATATAGTACAATAGAAGACAACAAAACTAACAGGTTACCGACAAGATCCCCGACAAGATGAACTCGATGAGATCAAGCTACGGTAGGCTTCGAGTCCTCCGGATTGCGACCACCGTGGATATGATTCTGCTATGATTCGATCCCCAGAGTCCCTCTGGGGCCTTGTATATATAGTGCAAATACCTGGGCCTCCAAGTGGAATTCGGGAAAGTTTTGCCCGCGTACTAGATCATAGAAATACTATCTTCTCCGAGTAGGACTCTGGTATTCTATCCGGAGAAAAGGTTTCCTTATACGACTAAGCAAATTCCATAGATCTTAAGGAACCTTCCTGTATAATTGAGGGTATCCATATCCGTATACTTCATAACCCCAAGGATAAGAGATATGCCTTATCCATAACCGTGATAGTAGCCCCTATCATATCCCGGCCCATGGCTTAATAGGATTAATAGAATACTCATATCAACAAGTTGCAACTTCTTTTCCGGAAGCCGATTTCCAAAGAACTATCAGGTTAAGCGTGCTTGGCCTGGAGCAATTTGGGATGGGTGACCAACCGGGAAATTCTTGCGCACGAGTGAGGATAAAGTGTGCAGAAAAGACTTGTGTTGGTCTGTGAGGGTGGTACGCATGGCTGGTGTGGACCGAGAGTGGGCACACAGCATGGCACATGCGCTGGCATTGCACACACTAACGTGGCTAAGAGGGGACGTTCCTGGCCTAGGGTTGACCGACGAGGACGTCGGTGTCTTAAGGGGGTGAGGATGTCACATCCCGACCCATGGCTTAATAGGATTAATATAAGGGGGTGAGGATGTCACATCCCGACCCATGGCTTAATAGGATTAATAGAATACTCATATCAACAAGTTGCAACTTCTTTTCCGGAAGCCGATCTCCAAAGAACTATCAGGTTAAGCGTGCTTGGCCTGGAGCTATCAGGTGCGCACGAGTGAGGACAAAGTGTGCAGAAAAGACTTGTGTTGGTCTGTGAGGGCAGTCTATGTCCTAGGAAAGCTGCCAGAAGTAAGTGGGCCCGGCCTTGGAGAGGCGGGACGTTACAGCCGCCGACTTCATTTCAAATGAATCCGTATCGCCCCAACTCTGCTTTTCCTCCTTGCCTCGCACTTCGATCTTATGGATTTGGGAAAATCTATCGTCGACACCGGCAACCTGAAGACTTTGCAGATTGAGGGCTCTCTCCCAGGGACGATGGTCATGAACCGCTCGGAAGGAGGTACCGATCCTAAACCCACCCTAGGGCAAATCGTATGTATTGAATCTTTTGCCCAATGCGGTTTTTTATCTCCTCCTTCCGAGTTTCTTCTTCTCCTTCTGAACTTCTACGCATAGTTATTGAGACCGGATCGGTAATTGAGCTGGTGAAGCTCTTGCTTAATTGGTTCACTGGATCAACCGGTTGAACCATTGGTGTAACCCGATTCAATAGGTATTAAATATATTAATCATTCCTTCAAAATCAAAACGAGCATGATAGCTTGGTGGTTGGTGAGTTTCCTCCCTCACACATGATCCTGTGTTCGAATCTAACCCAAGCCACTTTTTCCCTTATTTTCCCCCAGCCTGCTCCCCTGCACGCACGTTCTCCAGCGCATAGCAGCTATAGGCCAGTTCAACCACGGTTTTCCCCCTGGTTTTATAGTGGTTTTTCCTCAAAACCGGCTAGTCTAACCAGTTTATATTGGTTCAATTGCATATCTGGTCTTTTAAATGGATCGGACCGGTGTAGGCTCTAGTTCTGGTTTTTTCCAGTCAAACCACTGGTACGGTCCTAATAACTATGCTTCTACAGCCTTCATCTTCTTCACCTCAACCCCAACTCCATAGCCTTTCTCTGCATCTTTTCACATCTTTGCAAGGCGTACCTCAGGGTACCACATTTTCTAGATCTATTTAGATACTATGAACTGAGGTGGATGGATGCCCGTAGAATCTCCGGTTGTAGCGGATTTCGTCTCCGGGATGGGATGAAAGCGGAATACATTCCCTTCACTGCCACTCCTCCCGAGGAAGCTGGAGATCGAAATGGTTCTATTTGCACGTCCTGGACCGCCCGGCAGAACTCGACGTCCCACAAGAGCAACCCGACCGCACACCTTCGTGGATATCAAAACCCTCCTTGACACCCGCCCTCAAAAGTTTTGCCCTCCTTGATATCAACATGGGTTGTCGGGTTATGAAGTTGCTGAGGACTCAAGCCCGCGCCCACCCCGCGTACGAGTACGCAGGGGCACAGGATGAGACACGGATCTCGGTTCGGATATACGTTATCGTAACCCGCCTGACCTTACCATATCCCAACCGTCAAATTTCTAATACTTATATCACTGTTTTTTACTCGCAGATCTCGACGACAACACCGTGGCTGCCTGAGTAGGCCATCTGGTGGTTGACATGCCTTCGGACCCCGAGAAAAGACTCACGCCATTGTGAGAGCTCCCGTCCTCGGCAACTTAACAATACTACGTTCCTTCGAGATATTAATACCCGAAGAAATAGTAATCTGACATTTTATAGGCAGCGCCCTTCAAGGATGTCATTGGTCTGCTCGTGGATCATCAAACCACTGCCTCCCTTAAGGAGACAATGATGACCGAACAAGCGGCTGCCGTGAACGCTACAAGTGGCAGTGGAACAAAAGATCGAAATGGGCAGCTGTAGCGAAGAGGTCTAGAGCTGGGACACTAGCGACAATGAGCGGCTTTGAGGTCGGTAGCTTTACTCATCTCAGGCTTGCTGTTTTTTAACGTTCTGGTTTATGACTCATGTGTTCTACTATTATGACTCACGTGTTCTACGGGCCGCTTCAGATGCAAGGCCCGTCCCAGGAAGAGAGGAGGCCTCCTGAAACGAAAGAGAACCAGGTAAGAAAAACTCACATCCCTACTCCCATCATCTCTTCACATCCACTGTTCACAATATCTTTTCCTTGTCATCTGATGCAGCTCCTCTCCCGCCACGTCCGCCCAGAGCACCGGAGATATGGAGACGAGTTCTCCCCCAATCGCCACCGTAGTCGTTTCATCACTACCGTCTCCTCCACCGTCGAGAATCCCTCCACTTGCCACTCCCTATCAGCCATCGACCGTTTGGTCGAGACCTGATGGCACTTCGCCAAGGCCTCCAAGACAAACTACGGGCGGCTGGACGCTGTCGCTTGTGGCCTAGGAGTCCATAAAAAGGGGCCCGAGTTCCCTAAAGAGACAACTATCTTGGGATCTCTAGGATCCCTTATTGGGAGACTTGGCAAGGTGGCCACCAAGCACGCCGAGTTGATAGCGGAAGAGATGTGCACTGGTTTCCGGACTGGTGCATGCCACGTCCTCACATGCTTGAAGCTTCCCACCCCGAGATCAATCTGCAAGAGGCATTGACCAAGGGCGGGGCCGACGAGTCGCGCGAGGGCGTGATGGAGGAGCTAGAAGAATTGGGGGAGAGTGTGATTCAGTAATCGACCGCTCCCCCTTGTAATTTTGATGACAATGGCTTAGGCTTGTTGTCCTTGCTTGAATAATGCCTTTCGTTATAGTAATCAAGTTTCCTAGGGTTTATCTCACTTTCTTGTAGACGTATAGAAGATGAGGTCATCCAGCAAGGGGGGCGTCCTCAAGAACCCGCCACAATACTTCTGTCACCCGTAATTCCCCGATGCTGAGTGTCGATGAAGAGGCACTGGCTGTTGTCGATCCTGTTGACATGCATGGTCCTTAGGGACTCATGTTCAACCCTCTTCTCGAGTAGAACAGGTATCATCGTTTGGTCATGTAGCTTCTGACCGTTCATAGGTAACGGGTTGCTAACCGAGATCGACTGATGTCTGCAGCCCTTGAGTGCTCTTGAAGAAAAGGAACGTCACGCCGAGTACTGGAGAACTCGTTTCGAGAGGGCGGAACTCGAGCGGACCGTTGACACCGTTCGCAAGGAACGTGATGTCGAAACCCTTCGAGGTCGAGAAGTCTGGCTTACAGCCTACCTCGAGGGTTGTTGCTTGGCATTGGGACGGTTATGCGAGGAGCTACGCGTGGTACGTCCTTCCCCGAGAAGACAACTAATGACCTTGATACGGAGTATGTGCGACCAGATGGCAGTGATCAATAAGCGTATCGATAACAACCTGAAACAGGAGTGTCACCGTGCTAGTCGATATGCGGGTGGTCATCTCCTCGCCTGTATTCAGGATAGTAAGTCGCAGATGAATCTGGAGTTCCTCTGGGGAGGCTTCTCCCGTTCTCGAATGAGGTAGGAGGAGATCGACCAACTTGCATAGTCCTTCGCCCCGTTAGCCAAGAAGTTTTCTCTACCATAGACTGGCGGTGGCCATCATGGTTGTCTCTTATACCTGCGATCAAGTTCTCGTAAACCAGTTAGACTTTTGTGTATCTGGATATGTAAGAATTGAAATGAATGTTAAGAAATATGTTTAGGGATGTGTACGAGTATTCTCCTATTATTTTCAGCTGGCGGAGTACGATACCCTCCCTAGCCCCCAGTCATCTTTGTGGAAAGGTTGATTTCCAGTAAGGTGGCTTGAATCTTATAACTAGCTAAGCTGAAGCTGCGAATTCCTAGCCCCTAGCCATGAAGTTTGGAAAACTAATTCCCGATTACACGGCTTAGTTAATACGCATCCATAGGGCACTATGACATGATCAAATCTGACATGGTCGTTTGGCCCTGCAGTGCCTGACAAGACCTTATCAGCTCTGGGCGTCCCCAGCTGAGATCCAAGAGATCTCGGAGGTTTGTCAGACTGGCATAAGAGGACAATAGGTTCGACTTCGAGACAAGGTGATATAGGAAAGAGGGTTTGCAGGGAAAAGCACGTAAATACGAATAGATGTTGTGTATTATTAAGTATACTTACAAACATTGTTTACAATGATATTATACATAAAATTTACGTAATTGGTCGATGTTCCAAGAGTTTGCCAACTCGCGACCTTCGTTGTCTGCGATTTTAAATGCATCTGGCCTCAAGACTTCGACTACCGTGTACAGTACCTCCCACTTAGGTGAGAGCTTGTTTCACCCTGCCTGATTCTGAACTTGTCGGAGAACATAATCATCGGTGTTGAGTGTACAGGCACGAATGCGCTTCTTGTGATATCGATGCAGGGCCTATTGGTATGTGGCTGCTCGGATGGCAATACGTTCTCGATGATCTTCTAAGAGATTGACGTCGTCTGCTCGGTACTCCTCTTGCTCCTCGTTTGACTACTGCTCGACATGTGCCGATCGATGCCGACGCTCGAAGGGGAGCATGGCTTCGAAACCGTAGATGGGGAAGAAAGGAGTTTCCTTAGTGGGGGTTGTCGGGGTAGTACGCACGACCCACAAAACTGAAAGGAGTTCCTCAACCCATCACGTGTTATAGGCCATGAGCCTATCGTACACGCGTGTTTTGATACCCTAGAGCACAATGCCGTTTGCCCGCTTGACCTACCCAATACTCTGAGGATGGGAGACTGATACGAAACAGATCTTTTCTCCAAATCTGTCGCAGTATTCTTGAAAAGCACCACTGGTGAATTGGGAGCTATTGTCCGTCAAAATCCTATGCGCTAGTCCATATCTGCAGAATATCCCCTTCATGAACTTGATAGCATGCTTGGCCTTGATTTTTCTTGTTGGCTCCACTTCAATCCACTTCGTGAATTTGTTGATAGCCACAAACAAGAAATTGTATCCGCCTTATCCTCTATGGAACGGCCCAAGGATGTCAAGCCCCCAGCACAAGAATGGCCAGGTGAGAGGGATAGTCTAAAGCACTTGGGCTGGCATCTTGGAGTGCTTGCTATGAAACTAATAGGCTTCGCAACGTTGTACCAAGCCGCAAGCGTCTTGAAGGGCGCTTGGCCAAAAGAAGCCTTGTCGGAAGGTTTTTCCGACCAGTGTTCGCCCACCGGCATGAAATCCGCATACACCTTCGTGGATGTCAAGTAGCAAGTGCTTACCATCCTCGGGAGAGACACACTTCAGCAGGATTCCGTTTGGGGCCTTTTTGTATAGATCGTTGCCAATCATACAATAGATTTTGCCTGACGGGAAAGCTTTTCTACCTCAGTGTCATCGTCCGTTAATTTGTTAGCATCCAGATAGTCGATAAGCGGAGTTCGCCAGTCTAAAGTGATTTTGATGTCAGCCACGATGTTGTCGACTGATGCGGTAGCCCCCGAGCTGTTCTCGTTGGCCGAATTCATGTTGTCGACGTTAACTTTGACTAAGGGTGTTGTCAGGATGTCCAGGAACGTGCCCGGTTCGACAGGTTCCCTCCTGGATGCGCGCCGTGCTAAGTTGTCTGCCTTTGTGTTGTCCTTGCGATAGACGTGGCGCATCTCGAGGTCATCAAACTTTCGCTCCAGCTTCCTAACTTCGGTGAGGTACTTGGCTAACTCTGGGTTTGAGCACTTGTACTCCTTGTGTATTTGGTTAGCGACCAACTCTGAGTCCCCTTTCACAATTCGTCGCTTTACCTAGAGTGTTGCGGCTACTCGTAGTCCCCGAGTAGACCTTCGTATTCTGTCGTGTTTGTCGCCCGGAAATTTAAATGTATGGCGTGTCTGAACTGATCTCCGATTGGCGATGTGAGGATAAAGCTCGCTCCTGTTCCTTGGCTGTTGAAGGCCCCATCGAACGCTATTGTCCATATCTCATTATTCATTTGATTGGTTGTGCCGTCCTAAGGGACGGTCTAGTCGGCGACGAAATCAATGAGAACTTGGGACTTGATGCCTGTGCGTGGTATAAAGTGGACATCAAATTGGTTGAGCTCGATGACCCACTTGGCAATGCGTCCTACAACATCTTTGTTCCTGACCACCTCGCCTTGGGGGAAAGAAGAGACGACCATGACTTTATGGGTCTGAAAGTAGTGGCGCAACTTTCGTGATATCATGACCACATCATAGAGCAGCTTCTGCATTGGCGAATATCTAGCTTTGGCGTCGTGAAGGGCCTCGCTGACGTAATATACTGGGTATTGAGCTCTTTCCCTCTCGACGACGATGGCAGTGCTGATGGAGTAGGGTGTGACGACGATGTAGAGAAACAACTCCTCGCTTGGCTATGGGGCAACGAGTATAGGCAGACTGCACAAGTACCATTTTAACGCGATGAACGCATTCTCGGCATACTGTGTGCACTCGAATTTATCTTGCTTTTTTAGTAAGACGAAGGAAGGTTGTCCTCGTTTTCCCATCCTAGCCACGAACCGGCTTAGAGATGCCAAACATCCTATCAACTTCTGTACCTCCTTGAGGCATATCGGTAACTTCATGTTCTTGATGGCCTTGATCTTCTCGGGGTTAGCCTCGATGCCCCGTCCGGAGACGAGGAAACCGAGTAACTTGCCCGACGGTACTCTGAACATACACTTCTCCGGATTAAGTTTTAATCGATGTCGTTGGAGATTGTTGAATGTTTCCTGTAGGTCATCGATTAACTTGTCGCCTGTTTTTGTCTTGACTACCACATCGTTGACGTGGGCTTCCACGTTCCTGTCGATCTTGTTGTCAAAAGCCCCTTGGATCTCGCGCTGGTATGTATTACTTGCGTTGATCAACCCGAAGGGCATTTTTATGTAGTAGAAGACACCGAAAGGCATGATGAATGTTGTCTTCTCTTCGTCCTCCTTGGCCATGCTGATTTGGTGGTAACCGGAGTAAGCGTCGAGAAAGCTTAAGAGCTCACATCCGGCTGTCGAATCTACCAATTGGTCGATGCGAGGAAGAGGGAAGTGGTCTTTGGGACATGCCTTATTGAGGTCGGTGAAATCCACACACATCCTCCACTTGCTATTTAACTTGCGTACCATTACTCGGTTGGCGAGCCACTCTAGATGCAGGACTTCTCTTATGAAACCAGCCTTGAGGATCTTTTCGAGTTCTTCTCGGATGACTTCTTTTCTGTCTTGAGTGAACCGACACAGTTTTTGCTTAACTGGTTTGGCTTCAGGATGCACCATGAGTTTGTGCTCAATCACCTCCCTAGAGAAAACGGGCATGTTGGACGGTTGCCAAGCGAACACGTCTGCATTCTTGCAGAGGAAGGTGATGAGCTCGAGTTCCTATTTGCTGTCGAGCTTCGCCCTGATCCTGACTGTCTTTTTGGGGTTTTCGCTATTCAACGGGATTAGCTTGACTGTGTCATCGGGCTTTGGGGTCATGTTGGGCTTTGTCACTTTCTGGGGAGGTTTTGTAGCGGCGGGCGGGGAGGGAGTCTACTCGACCATGTCGAGGCTCAGCTTGTCGCACTGCACTGCCACTCTTGCGTTCCCTAGAACCGTGATCGTCCCCTTCGGACCTGGTATATTGACCACTTGGTACGCATAGTGTGTCGTGGCCATGAACTTTGCCAATGCAGTCCTTTTGAGGATAGCATTGTAAGTCGTGTCGAAGTCTACGACGTCGAAGTTTATCTACTCTGTGCAGAAGTTGCCTGACTGGCCAAATGTTACAGGCAACTTGACCCCTAGTGGCCTTGACGATGATTCCGGAGAAATCCCGAGGAAGGGTTGTTCGGAGGGAACGAGCTCGCTTCGCGGGATACCCATCGCATCGAGCATACTGGCAAAGAGAAGGTTGATGGAGCTGCCGCCGTCTACGAGGACCCTTGCGACCTTGATATTCCGGATAGTTCACTTGACCACAATTGGAAATCAGCCGGGGGTAGTCGTCGTAGTTGGGTGATCACGTTCAGAGAACTCGATCTTTTGTCGCGACCATCTCAACGTAGGCGTGACTCCTTGCGAAGTGGAACACACCTGGTGTTCCACCTTTTTGTACTCGCATTTGGAAGTGTAAGACGTAGATCCACCGAAGATGTGCGCGACATGTTGGCTAGAATCCGGAAATGTGGGTTCATCGTCGGACGGGAGATCATCTGCGCTCTTCTCGACCACGCGAACCCTCTTTCCTTTTTCGATGGCCAACTATCTTGCTAATGCCTTCTAGAAGATCTGGCACTCCTCCAGTGTATGCGTGACGGTCTTATGTATCGGGCACCATTGTCATACGGTTTCACCGCCTTAAGGGATTGGGCGTTTTTGGGGTGGGTTCTCCTGTTTAGTAGCAAGGACCGAGCAGATCCCTTCAACATTGTTGGCAAGTAGTTTGCGAGCGCGTTGTCGTCTACGCCGGTTGCGTAGAGAATCATGGAGAAGACGTGCAGGAACTCCTCAGGGTCAGTGCTGCCATTGTGCTTTTCCAAGGCTGCCGGTCGAAATTTGGCCGACCATCGCACCTCTTGGAGTGTGGGTGTGAAAGCCTGACACCCACCTCCCGGCATGAAGGGTGTTCGGCTTCCTCGAGACCTGCTAGAACCCACCTGAGATGATGATGATGACGACGAGGGATCATCGTGATCGGGAGTACGATCTCCAGATCAGTGATCACGCTCTCGGTCCCTACGCGGATTGGGGAATCGCGAGTCTCGTCTCCGGTCATCGTTGCGTCGTTGATGTCCTCAGTCATTGTCGCCTGATCGTGGTCGGCTTCGATTGTTGTCATCTCGCCGACCGCGGCGATCCGATCGACGTGGGTCTCCACTCCGATTGTCTCGATCTTGGTTGTCGTCGCGCCTTCCACATTCTCCTTGAAGCACGGGTGACCGACGGCGTCCCTCGTTGACTCGCAGTCGTCGATCTCACATCTGTTTGTTCAATTGGTCACAAAGGTTGTGATTTTCTTGACGGGGAAAGGACTAATGGACCGTGTTAGGTATGTTCCGAGGATTCCACCCTAGGTCCTCACTGGGATGTGGACTGTGGGTTTCCTCGGTGCCGTTTTGTTCAGCTGCTCGAGCACCATCGTCTTGTTGTCGAACCCGAGAAGGTCTTGGGTCAGTTATCCCAGCGGCAGCCAAGAATGCTGAGTTGAGATTTACGACTGTTGACTGCTTCTATCTCATCCAGGCCTCCCCCTCCAGAAAGGTAACCGGATCAAAAGGGATCAGCCTAAGTAGGGAGCCCATCACGTTCAAGTGTTGGGCCGGAGTTCGAGTAGAGTCGTCAATTTTGGTAGGATTTACCAGATCATCCGAACGCACCTCGCCATCTTCTCGTACTTCCTCCACAACGCCATCGATTAAATTTACCTCTCTCGAGAAGTTAGATCCCGAAGATTCCTCATTGTCGAGACGATGTGGGATGAGAAGTTCGCGATGACTCTTATCGATGAACGCGATCACGCAATCCTGAGGTTCCTGACTGTTCTCGTCTGCCACAGTCGCTTGAGATTGATCTCGGCGTTGGTAGATCGGACAATGGGGAACTCAAACCATGGATCTCATAGCATCCAAGAAAACCTTACAACCGGTTAAGGGTGACTCTTTGATTTATAAATCGGGCACCACACCATGTACGGGGACGTGCGCTGGATATCTCGCTCTTTACAGGCATCGAGTTTAGCCTTCACGTGCAGTAATACCTTGCATTCGACTAAGGAGTGCTACGACATCCTATGGATCGAACACCAAGTTTGATTATTCGTCGGAGTTTTCCTTATCGGCGCCTGACCCTTAACAGTTGTCAAGGATTCGGCCGTTTTAGGATCTCCCCAACGATCAGATGTTGTTGGCTTCCTCTTTCCTGACAGGACGTGAGGGATTGCCGGCAACGAGTTGTCTTCCACTGTCCTCGGAACGTTGGTCTCGATCCCAACATGTTTCTAGGAAGGCGAGACTAGCGTTGGAGCGAAGACGGGGAAGACGATGGAACCGACCTGAGTCCAAACAAATGTCGACTGGGTCAGATCTTCCAGGCCAAGATGACTGTAAGGTGTGGTAGTCGATACACCTTGAGCCTGACGCCATCTCGGCGGAACCTTGAGCAACAAGACCCCCTACCTGGCGCGCCACTGTCGATGGTGGATATCGACGACCCGTATTGTGAGGGTATTATGGTACGTTAGTACGAGGATCTACACGAAACGACATCAAGCACACAGAAGACAAGATTATACTGGTTCAGGTCCCTTGTAAGGTAATAACCCTAATCCAGTTTATATGATATTATGATTAAATCACAAAGAGTACAATAGAAGACAATGGAACTAACATGTTACCGACAAGATCCCCGACAAGATGAACTTGGCAAGATCAAGTTGCGGTAGGCTTTGAGTCCTCCGGATTGCAACCACCATGGAGCTATGATTCGATCCCCATACTCCCCCCTGGGGCCTTATATATAGTGCAAACACCTGGGCCTCCAAGTGGAATTCGGGAAAGTTTTGTATGCATACTAGATCATAGAACCTCTATCTTCTCCGAGTAGGACTTTAGTACTCTATCCGGAGAAAATGTTTTCTTATACGATTAAGCAAATTCCATAGATCTTAAGGAATCTTCCCGTATACTTCATAACTTCATAACCCCAAAGATATGAGATATGTCTTATCCATAATTCTGATCAATACTGTAAAAGAATTACTTCCTCTAGAAGTGCGGTTACTTCTAATACCACCGTAAATAGTTATTTCCTTCCAGCAATGGATTTTGAATATAAGGAATTCCCTCTAGTATTGGTATTCCCCCCTTCCAAAATTTATTTAAGCGATTTTGAATGGATGAGACACATCTTAGTACTATGAATTTGAACAGACTATCCAAATTTATAGTATTATTATGATGCGTCATATTCATCCAAAATCTTGTATATTTTAGGATGGAGGGAGTACTTTTGAAAACAAGAAATGATAAATAATGGATACCAAAGGTGATACTATAGTACCAAGTATGATACCTACTCCCTCTATATGGTATTATACCTAATGTGACACACATTAAGGAAGAGAAAAAAAGTACACATGAGACATTTGTCTGTAAATATATAGCCATTTGATGGGATAGAAAGTGAGGATTATTTTTTCCTTTCTGAACAGGGGGCAGTGGGGAGTAGTATACGTTCTCTGTATTTTTTATTCCGATGGAATCTGTAGCAGTACTTAATTGCTAATCACTCAAAGCAGATTGGTGCAGTGGTGCTGTCCTTTTCGCATCGGGGTAAAAAAATAGCTTATATTATTTGACAATCTAAGAGGATATAATCTCTTATATTCCTGAATCGGAAGGATTAGGTAGCAAGGGTAGATATATGTAGGCACTAGGTCACCAAACTAATAGAACTAATATCCATAGATTATCCGATGACCCGAGTCCGGAATCTGTACCGGTAAATCGAAGGTATAACGTTACGTGACTATCTTACTTTTTTTTTAAGGGAATGCTATTCGGCTAGCTTTATTGATCGAAAACATAGTTACATCGCTAATCAAAATGCTTAGAATAAAGTTAGGAGTTTCATCAACCTAAAAACAAGAATCTTTCCTAATAAAAGCTACGCTGGTACATCGGTTATATTGATGGACGCAAAGCACGCAAAAGAAAGTGTAATAAATAAAATTTCTAAATACTTCACCTCTACATTATATTTGGTGTATATGAATTTCACAAGGATGCCTACTTAGTTCCTACTAAAGGCCAACCATGTCTCCATAAATATGGCTTCCAACATTTGAACAATATTGATGGAGGCATGCGCCTATATATAAGTCCTACGGTTATAGTATCATACTAAGACTTTTTTAATGTATTTTTTTTTTAACCATTCTTCTAGCCGAATGGTTTGGCTTTCATCACGAATATTTTGGTGCCGTCTCTGACAAAGCGTAAAGAAAATATCATTCGAATTGTATAACTCAAACAACAAGCAATGGACATATTTGCTCAAAATAAACAATTAAGCTTTGAAAAATTCGTGTTCTTCTGTTCTCTTCAATCTATGGAACCTACTAGCTGAAATAAGAACCGCGATATGTACAGACAGCTCTATAACTAAATATCATTAACTGGGCACTAGGCCACTAGGCACTATATATTACACAACTATGCTTGTACTTCTCTTACCTTCTATTCATGTCTTATGAACTATGGATACAAAGGGTATTGTTCACGGGTCACCTCAAAAGCTAGGAAGAAGGAAACCCATAGACGTGCAGGATGTTATCACCCACCTGAAATACGCAAAAGGTTTCAGTTAAGCAGAAAAGAGGAATGCAGTATAAGAATAGCCAGAAAGTATGTACGTCCTATAACTACCGTGCTGTTTTTCATAAAACTAACAATTAGTTCGTTCAAAAGGAATAAAACTAACAATTTTACAAAAGGATGTGCCAGTAAAATCACTGCGACTGCGAGTGCAAAGCATATACAAAGTGGACCTTCCTGGGTGGCTATGGTAAATTAAGAATTTGACAACCGCATGTTGGTGCTACTGAAATTTTAATAACGGAGGGAAAGCTCATTTGCTGTGCACGCGTAGGCACACGCACACAAACAATGTTGATTTATCATGGCTCAAATACCCGATGCACCACTTACACAACAAAATCCCGTATTTTCATCCTTATCGAAATATTTAGGCACACATAAATACTCCCTCCATTCCAAAAAAAGGCAAATCCTATTTATCCATATCCAGATACATTACCAGAGTTTGTCTTTTTTTTTTTTTTGATAGAGGGAGTACCTCACAACAACATTTTTGTTTGGTTTAATTGATTATATTTAAACTGTCTTGGTTCGTTTTCATTGTGTTTTTTCAACGGAGTGTCATAATGTCAGGCGTATTCTTTTCTTTTTAAGACTGGCACCTGTCAGTCAATTAGGGGAAAATAAAATTCTTAGATATTTGTAGGTTAGACATAAACATATTTCCATTGCTTGTGTGTTTCTTATTTCAATGCAAATCTGGGCATTTCCTTGATGCATTTTGTTCTTCATGCAGATATTTTAGGTGATACACATTAAAACAAATAGGAAAGAATGTAAAATTTACTACTACAGTGCCTACAGTCTCTACTTACCAAGCCAAAAGGCAAATCCTGCATGCACTTTGGTAAGCTCGTATGGTCACTCTTGACTATGGAATGGATCACTTGAACTCACCTCATTCTTTGCAAACTGTCACAAATCATCATCAAATTAAGCACAAGAAGTAAAACAAGCAGAAAAAAAATGAAACTGTGTTCCAAATTTAATTCAAATTGTCAAGCAGAGCCAAAGAGGAACAAACCGTTGTTGTTGCTATTGTTGCCATCGTGACAGGTTGACTTGATGGCAGGATGAAGTTGGTCCAGAAAAGAGGGTCCGCAGAAGGATCAGCAGGGTTCCAGGTATTTTTCATTTGTGCAGTAACAGGGGGCAATGTGTATGGAGCTCTTTGCACAAGCAACTCATTCACGTTCATGTTAACTGCAGTTGTGTCATGTCCAGTTGCAGGTACTGGGGTAACTGTCTTTCCTTCATCCATTTCTTTGCTAAAAGTACATTCTTCAGATAATTTTGTAGACTTTTCCGAGAAGCTTTTGAAGGCATCAGATTGAGATAAGATACCACATGCTGATAGGCCCACGGAAGAGGGCTTTGAGTTAGAGTGGAGGCCAAGTGAAGGCAACTTATAAGGCTCAGTCCGTTGCATTGAACTTTCAATAGCACGGATTTCATCAGTAACCTCTTCCATTTTAGATGTATCTGACTGCCGAGTCTTTTTGGGTAGCCACCACCTTATGTAATTTGTCAGATCAATTTTCCTCTCTAAGCCAAAGGTTCCTGCAAATTTCCCATCAAGCGTGATGTCCTTCCCTGTAATTTAAATAGAAAGACTGGTTACAAAACCACATAGAATTTTTCTCACATCTGTAGTTTGTTAACCAGAATCAGCAGTGTAGAAGTTTGTATGGAGACACCACAACCTAGGTTCATGTAGTCATTGCCAAGCAAGTGTCCCAAAGAAGAATCCCATCTGGAATTATGGAGCTGCCTGCATGACAATGTCACAACACTTGCAGTTATAAAATTTATATTGATGTGACTGTACTGTAAGGATTAGTCGAGGACAGACATGTTGTGAATAATTAAGAATAACAGAATTACGTATAGTTTTACTTTATGTGTCCAAATAATAAACTTTCCTAAACTTTTTTTTTGTGGTTCTCAAGATATCCTAGAAGGTATGTTGATTTCTTCAAAATCTCAGCTACAAGTAAATCACTCTCCTCTGAAAGGATATTCTGTTGAGAAATTATGTTTTAGTTGGTTGAGATCCCACAGAAAGATAGCTGTAACCATACAAAGAATAAAGGCACAGAATGCCAAATTTCCATTGACGGCAGTAACCAGTGAGGGAACACAAAATTTTGATGACGCACATTCAGCACCATGAGTACAGCTGAGGGACTGTGTCTGTGCAATCAAGTGATTATCAGAAAGAATTTATGTTCAGCAAAGCTTGAAGCTATGCTCGCATCTTTGTTAAATGTCTTTATTATCAAAATTTCTAAATTAAGACCATTGAAGCATAAATAAGAGCTAAATTAGTATCTAAAAGCTATCTTCCTCCAAAAATCTGCTAAGCCTACTAATTTACTTTGTAGAAGAAATACATGAAGTTGCAGAAATTAATTTCTAATGTAATATACCACAGGGCATCAAAATCCACTGTTCTTTACTAGTTGGTTTGCCATAAATATTTGTAGCAAAACAGCAAATGTTACCAAATTATGCAAAATATGAACAATGATAGTTTCTGCAAGGTAGAAAAGAAAATTGGACATGGGACTCTGTTAGCAAGTTAGCATCACAAACATGCATGCAAGTATAACAAATGAACACAGAGTTAATTTCCAGATATATTTCTCATTGCTGATACATACCTAGGAAGGCCACGATATTTTGGCAAACCCCTGGAAAAGGCACTGCTCTTTCTGCAGTGCAAGCATCTTCCAGTTAGAACTTAAGAAACAAAGTAATATACATGTACTATAAGTTCACAAATATACCTCCGAAGAGACACGAGATAATCCTCCTTGGAGATCATCTGCATTTCCTCAAGATCTCTTGCATAATCAGAGACCTAAATAAGCAAATACATAATGAACATAAGCCTGAAAAAGATTACCACAAATACAATTAACTAGTGCAACAATATAAAATGGAAAAAAACATGGTACAATAATTAATAAGCAACATCACACCACATGGTTGCATAGGATATGTTTGAACTAGTATGATCCAAAATTTGGTACAACACTCTCTAAGATATGTTATGGTTTTTAATTTGCATCTTAAGAGAATCATAGTCTTCAAAATTGAGCTCAGGTGCT
Source organism: Oryza punctata (assembly GCA_000573905.2). Lineage (NCBI taxonomy): Eukaryota > Viridiplantae > Streptophyta > Magnoliopsida > Poales > Poaceae > Oryza > Oryza punctata. Next base: position 20,555,687 of record CM002492.2, on the reverse strand, counting down.
GAAAAAAGTAAATGATTAAATTTAACTAAATGAAGGTTCTGCAAAATGTGTGGTTAATCATTTAAAGGGGAAGAACTAAATGGAAGCTAAGAAACCAATTATAGTTAGCAAGTACAAATGACTCACAGGAAAGTTTATTTGTGTCCCAGCTCCCCAGTATTTCAATGCAGCAAGGTCATAAGCTCTTGCTGCAGCCTCTTCATCATCATATGCACCTGTGTATTTGCGCATTGATTGATGTGGATAAAGAAGTTTATACAACTGCACATTTTACAGTTAACACCAAAGATTTCTTACCTAAATATACTGCACTTGCGAGGCCATTTTTGGGTGATAATTTCCCATGCAAAAGAGACAACTTCATTAAACCAGATTAATTATAGCTAGATATAAAATAAATGATGTGCATGGATGATCTATGAAATATAATTAAGTAACCACAAGCAAATTCACCTAGCTCCCAATGTCACTGTGTTCAACCTTTCAAAACATGTAAAACAGCTGCTAATTTGTATTGGGCATACAGACCTTGTTTCCCTTTTTTGTTCTGATTCTGGTTCCATGTGCTTTTATCCCAGAGGTGAGCTTCATATCGCCCTGTCCACCTATGCCTATTGATGAGACAAACTAAGTGTTAAATCAAATTCACGCATACACAATAAAAGCTGAAAGCTAAAATCTTTCTTACAACAAAATTAAGAAAGCAGTAGCAGTGGCAGTATGACTAACAGATTGTACTACAAACATTAGTATTGTTTCAAATTCAAATATCAAATAAAATATTTGAGTATCTAGATACACATATAGGTTGAAAATTCATCTTCGTAGGTTAGGTCCCACGCTTGTCTGGACCGAAAAGGGTCCAAAACCTTGCTACCTACCCTGATTAGAGCTAAACTATGTCGACCGAGCTTGACACAAATTAAAGCAAGTACGATGTTGGATGTACTAGCCAAGTGGGAAAAAAAATCATTCACATTCTCTTTTATTTTTTTAGATCAAGAGAAGATAACTACTCTTAGAGATTGTCCCCTTGGAGACACAAGGGGTAATCCTACCAGAGATGAATACAGCCAATCCGTATAACCAGGCGATCACCCAAGTCCACAGAAATAAAATCTGGATCCCGAATTGACAGTGCCATTTGAGCATACGAGCCCCGATGAACGGATTCAACCAGGGATCAAGCGATGCAGAAAACATGCATGGTAGGTAAACTGCATCCTATAAACTTCCAACTAAACTTCTCCGCAACTTGAGACACACAGAGGGAGGCAAAGGGAGGAGCAGGGGGGCCGTCCCGTACCGGGTGACGCCGCGGTAGATGGAGCTGCGCTTCCCGGCGGCGCAGGGCGGCATGCGGCTGATACGCTCCTTGGCCGTGCACACCCTCTCCTTCCGCGCGGCCAGTGGCCTCCTCGGCGGCGCCACCTGCTCCGCCCCCACCCCATCTCCCCCCGCCGCCACGGCCTCCACCTTCTGCATCCCCCGGCCCCACTCCGCCCCGTCTCCCCCGGCCGCCGCCTCCATCTTCTGCTGCATCCCCGCGGCGGGGCCGGGGGACGCCATGGAGCACGCGCAGCAACCCCCTCCCTCCCCGCTCGATCGGAGTCGGCGGCGTGGTGGATCGATCCGTGGAGGAGGCGAGAAGAGAGAGCCAAAGCGGGTGACCGTTTGGGGGAGGAGGCGGTCGCGGTGAGGAGATGGGGGATTTCAAATGGGGGATCCCATCGAGTTGAGGAGGAGGGATGGAGACGGATGGGGGGTGTGTGGATGCGTGGATGGGGGTGGAGCCCAGTGGGCCGGCACATGGGGGGACAGGGGGCAGGGGAATCCGAGGAAGCGGGGGGATACGATGGGATTGGGAGGGGTGATCGTCTGATCGATGTGGGGGGGAGTGGGGAGGGGGGCCTACTGGGCTATTGGCCGGGCCGGGGCCGGAAAGGGACACGGCGGATGCGGGGATTGTCCTGCCCGCCGTCGTTTCCTCGGAATGGCAACGGTGCGTTTTTTCTTGTCTCGTGGGAGTTTTTATTAGAGAGTTTAATAATAGTACAGTCAATTACGAGCTTCAAATTATATATATAGTTAATCTAATATCTATAATTCATATACTAGTTACATGCAAATATATATATTATATCATTAATATCTGATCTCACCTCTTATATACACATCGTTTTAGAGTTCATGTAGTGGCTATAATTTGTAGTTAACTTCTTTTCTCTCATCTCTTATCTTAAGTCTGCTATTGCACCTGTTTTTATTGGAGTTGCTACGTGATGTAGATTCGGTTTCTTTGGTTCTTTCTTTAGGTTAGGGATGTAGGACTTGAGGTCCTATTCCAAGAGCTTGTAGCAAAAGCAGGTACTACTCACTTAAACAATTTAATTTTTTATATTTATATAGATTGTGTAGTTATTGTAACTCTGTAAGATCTAAAACACAAACTATTTTTAAAAAAACATAACTTGTTCAAAAATTCTCATTAACTAGATACTCTCGATCTTCCTTGTTAAAAAAAAGTAAAGTACATGAACAGCCTCTAAACTTGTACGGGTGTATCATCTAAGTTACTGAACTCTCAAAATGTATTTTTGAGTCATTGAACTTGTCTTTGGTGTCATATAGGTCCAAACGGGTTCTAACCCGCTCTATGAGCTGATGTGGCATGCCACGGTGGTGCCTACATGTTAATGTGGACTCACATGTAAGTCATATGGATAAAAATAAAATTTAAAACCATATTTTCTCCTCTTAGGTAGAGAGAAAAAAAGATAAAATTTAAAAATATTAATTCTAAGGTAGAGAGGAGAAAATATGTTTTTAATTTTTTTTCTATATGACTGACATGTGGGTCGCACTGATACGTAGGCGCAACCGTGGCATACCACGTCAGCGGATGGAGGGGATCGGAGTCCATTTGGACCTATATGATACCGAAGACAAGTTCAAGAACCCAAAAATGCATTTTGAGAGTTCAGGGATCTAGATGATATACCCTCATCTACCCGCACAAGTTTAAGGATCATCCATGTATTTTACTCTTAAAAATTACTCTCAAACTACTCGTTTTTTTATTGAAAACATGAGGAAAGCCCCACCTGAATTAGATAAACAGGGAGGAAGTACTGTACAAGACTCAAACTACTCTTTATAAATTAAGGACGTATTTGATAGGGTTTTAGCTCTTGCTCTACCGATTTTAGAGTTGTAGTACAACTAAATAATTAAGTTATATTTTAAAGTAGGTACAGCGGACTAAAATGATATGAAACTATAGTAATGAAGCAGGATTCGGATCGGTTCGCACTCTACTCTAGACTTTGCTCTCGTGGTTTTAAGAGTTGAAGTCCCATTAAACGAGCATAAAAGTCTTCACCGCTCACAACCAAGACATTACCATATGTGACCATTGACCACATGGCCTACGTGAGGACTGAGGATATCGGCAATGATGTGCACTAGCACACATTCTTTTTTCTTAGTGTAGATATAAGAGTACTATCGCTTGTACTTCGTAATTTAGGATTCATAATTTCGAGTAAATTAAACGGTGTGCATATCAATAAAATAAACTACGATTGAATTTGACTAATTCTTATAAAATTCTTGTAAACTCCACGTGTTAAAAGGAGCCTAAAACCCATCAACGTAACAATAGGAGTAAAGATACTGCTCACACCGACCGTTGGTTAGTTCAACTGGTGCGACGACCATCATTTATTACCCAGTGTCCAGGCTACAGAGTTCTTTTTTCCGATTCACTTGCTCGCTGCATTATCCGTTAAATATGGTTAACGCTCCCTCGTACCACGGGCTTGAAATGATTCATGTCAGCACCCCATCAAATATTGAATGCAAGTTCCGCAGTTTTTTATTAGTTATTATTCGGTTGTCTAAAATTTTAAAAGTTAACTTCATTCCTCACTAATTCTTATTGATAATAATGGATAAGATCTTTTTTTTAAACAATCTGCACGAGACAGTGCAAAATTTCATACTGATATAATAAAAACCAATTATAAAATAACCGAAAGAAACTATAATTAGGAAAAAAAGAAAAAATATCACCTCACCCCACATGCTAGAAGCTCCAACACACCCTGGAGAAGCCTAGCACCAAACCGGCGTGTTATCCATGACAGGTCACTACTAGCCCTACATATGGGTCGAAGACGCCCCCGTAACCAACTCCAACAAGAAGGTCAACAACAAACTCCCAGCCTCGCTCACGAAAGGATTGAGGGTGAGGGGGAGAGAGAAGAAAGATCCGCTATCCTCGCGTCAACCTAGAGACAAAACCGAGAGAATGCAGAAGGCCAAACTGAGAAGAAGGCGGCGAATAAGAGGGAACAATACCTCCTAAACTGCACCTCCACGGAGGTCATGATGCCAAAAGGCGCCACCGTCACCTGTCCACCATGGACTAGGTTTTCACCCAGAGAGTCCTACCGGGGAGGAAGAGATGGCAGCTCGACAATACCAAAAAGGGAGAGCATGTTGCCAAGAGGTGGCGTCGTTGTTGGCCCAAGGACATCGAGCTAGGCTTTCGTCCATAGCACCAACTCCCACCGATCCGTCACCATCCTAACACCCCGCCATCCAAACAACCTCCTCCAGCACGCAGGTTCGCTGCACCATCACCCCTCCTCCGACTAGCCCCCCTGAGCAACCCTGGCTTGCACCACATGCCAGCTTGATGGCTCTCTGCCATCGACCATGCGCCACCGCACCACAGAAGTCTGGGCATGTGAAGTCATCATTGTCCTTCCCAAGCTAAGCAGTCACTACCGCATCACCTCATACGACTGTCCACACACACGCCTCAGCTTCCACGGGCACCTCACACCGCTTCCACGGCCACATCTCACCGCCACCTTGCGCTGCAGACTTGCAGTTGTCTCCTTCGGCGCACCGCGCTGCACCTCCGCTGCCCCACCTCCACAGTCGTAGGCTGCCACCTTTGAGATGCAGCACCTCCTCGCCCTCGCCATCACGTCGTTGCCCGCTCGCCCGCACAAGCCCGACAGGAACACTATTGGGGTGTCGGATCCAATCACGGGGGCGACAGATCCGATTGCAAGGATTCTAGATCCGACCGCATAGATGCAGGATTTGACTGTCGACGCCCCACTTCCTCTTCAAGCTTGGAGACCTTTGCTGCTATCCAACTCATCTGGGAGAGGCCCCACCACCACCTTCACTATCGCGCTCCTCACCGGCTCCAGCCGAGGAGGGCCTGGACCTAGGCAGCGGTGCCTCCACCTCCTTGGGTCATCATGGCTCCTCAGCCACCCGTGGTGCCCTTATGAGAGAGGAGAGAAAGCCTTGCCACCACCGTTCACGCCCGGCCGGCTTTGCTGATGGCTGCTTGGGTGGCATTAAGGCAGCCAGGTGTAACACCCTGAAAATTCCGGCAATAAAAACCACTAAAATTTTGAACTTTTTAAAACTTTTGCATCATGCTGGACGTTATGGTTGCTGTTGTTTGCCAAATTATAAATGGTCACAATGAAAGTAAGTAAAGGTCTATATTTGAGTAATAAATATAATCTACCATAATACATAATTTATTATTAACCCTATAAATATTTTTGCACAAGAAAGCAACAAAAATAAAGTGCAATATAATGATTAACTTCTGTAACATAAAGTACAAATCAAATAATAAATACTTTAACCATGTGATGAGTGTCATAAAATATAAGTACGCATGAAATAATGGTCACTACTACAATGACCCTATTATATATGAATGTTTCGTTGGAATATTTAAATTAATATTTAAAACAATTTATCAAGTCTTCCGTCGCATAAAATTCGCTCATATAAAATAATAGGTCATATAACTAAATTGACCTCTATGTGTAAAATAGGCTCATGGGTGTATTTGATTCAATATTGAGATCAATATTGTACTGAGTCTCAGAATATCCCATGAAATATAAATACACATGAAATGATAATCGTTCAAATAAACTAAGCCCTATATATAGATAGAATTACGGGAATATTTAATCCGATATGTAGATCAATGCTGCGCCAAATTCCAAATTGCATTGGGAGATTGTAATTAAATATATCAAACCCACATAAAATAAACTAACCCATAAATAAATTGAGACAAAATGTGCTATCATATTGACAAAAGCCACCTTAGAATATTTTAATTAATTTTAGAAATATCGAAAGCCTCCGAATTACCTAGACAAATTTTTGGGGCTAAAATCATTTGATTAATACAATAAAAATACATTTGCACCATCACAACTTTTAGGGTAACATCCAGATTAATATAACACGAATTTATATGTGGGTGAATGTAAATAAATTCCAAAACATAGGAGGTTTTAAATGACAAACATGAAATAATCTATAATAAATATTAAATAATGCACAATATTAAATTTTGGTCAAAATTACATTGGAACACTTAAAATTGTCACTCTAATGCCTAGGAGGAAACACAAGTTCAAATTGCATTTTTGTTCAAATTTTAAATCAACCAAAACACTGAAAACCAAATAAAACAGAAAATGCACTATTCATCGTCCTATAGGTGTTCGATCCGAGCCCAGCTATCCCCTTGCCGCTGCCATGCGCCGCGCCCTCGCGCCCCGTGCCCGCGCGCGTCGCCATCGGCGTCACCTCGCCGCGCCTCGCGCCCCGTGCCCGCGCGCGTCGCCATCGGCGTCACCTCGCCGCGCCTCGCGCCCCACGCCGCCGTACGTCCGTCGCCGTCGCTCCCCCTGCGCGCGCCGCGCGTGCGCCGCGCCCGCGTTGCCGTCGGCCCACTGCCGCCTGCGGCCTCGCGCCCCGCGTCCCTGCCGCGCCGCACCATCCCATCCACCCGCCAGTCCGCGCCGAGCCCCGCGCCCGGCCGTCCGTGCCGAGCCCCGCGCCCGCCCGTTCGCGCCGAGCCCCGCCGCCGCGCGTGCGCCTCGAGCCCGCCGCGCCGCGCCGTCCCATCCGCGTCCCCGTCGGCCACCGCCCCTCCCCCTCGCCCTATAAATCTTCCTCCCCCCCGCGCTCTTGCCGCCACGCCGCCGCGCACTCGCCGCGCCCGCTGTCGCGCCCGCTCGCCGCCGTGCGCCGCTGCGCCGCCCGCCCGCCACCGCGCCCACCTGCCGCCGTGCCCATGCCGCCGCCGCTCGGCCGGGGAAAAGAGAGGAAGAGTGAGAGCAAGAAAGAGCAAGCAGAGAAGTGAAAGAGAGAGAAGAAAGAAGCAGGAGAGGAAAGGAAGAAGAAGGAAAGAAAAAAAAAAGAGAAAGAAAAGAAAAAGGGAGAGAGAGAGAAATATCTCAGGTGGGCCCCACTGAGGTTAGTGCACAGTGACTTTTCACAATTTCTCGGATTAATTCAAATTTGAATTTTTAAACAAGCGTAACTTATTCATTTTAGCTCCGATTCGAGTGAAACTTGAACCTAAATTCATATAAATTCATGCTCTTTCCAATGGTATATGATTCACTATTTAATAAAATATATTTATTTTATAATATCAATCAATAAAATAAAAGTTAACCGAAATAGTGTGCTAATAAATACAAATTGATATTGTACAGTAAACTAGGTAGGAGAATAATTATCTTTAACATGTTTTATCACTGTAGAAACTATGTAAACTATTTAGAAATAATTTTTTTTTAAATTAATTGAAGCATAGAAGATACTAGTGCCATATATTAATGTGTCCAAATATAATTAAACCCATGACTTATAAATTATTTAAATAAAGTCTAGCCTTGTAATTTTGTAGATAAAATATGAGTACACTTAGGTCAGTTCATAGCTTATTTACGAGAAATAATAACAGCGCTAATGCTATTAAATCACCTACACGAAATTAATAAATCTCATATTGTATGGGGTAGTGTGTATATAATTTGGTTGTCATCCATTAATTAACTAAACAGAGCCATCCTAATTGCATATGCGGTATAAGTTGTATTGAAAAGCTCATGGACAATAGGCAATCGAACCCATGGATATTCTTGCACACATATACTGTACAGTTCTAATAGGAGGCAAGTGTTTAGAAAATAATCCAATATTAATACATCCTTGACTCGCATGTGCGGTACATCCGTATTTACACATACGGTAACACGGTCACTTATGGTTGCACCTATTAAACTATAGATTATACGATAAAATATCTAAGATAGAGAAAATACTGGTTATAATTCTTGACCTCATATAATAGTAGCCCAACTACGAATTAGGATTATCCATTATAGAATTATGTAATAAGATAATCCGCACATCTAATATTAACAACCTCACAAATCTAACATATAAAACTTGGATAATTATTAACCTGTTACAGCGTCGGGTAAAATCTATCCATAATTAAAATAATGGCTCGATTGGTAAACTAATCAAATAATTCGCCGAAGTAATTCATTAATCCGACCTTGATACTATGACCATTATATTTAGATAGAAGCGAGTAATATGAGCGGCCCTAGTTGCGACTTCAACATTTATATTTGTTTGCGCATGATTGATTGATTGGGTGAATATTGGTTTTTCTCGCGTATTATAGTATTGGTGTATCGATTAGTCGTGAGGCAACGTGCACAGCTTCCAGGAGGAGAAGGTTGATCAAGATTATAGAGTAAGGACTATCCTGAGCAGGCAAGTCATCACTATCCCTTGAACATGTTGATCCCAATTGCGAAATTACTTTGTTTACAAATAAAGATGCATGCAATGATAAACATCCTACTTGTTGTTATGCCATGCCTTGAATGTTGTTTACCCCATATCCCCTTGTAACCATGTTACGTATGAGTCCCTAGTCAATTATGACAGATGCTTAGTAATGCTATCTTAGAACTTTGCATACTCATATTTATCAAAATGCTATATGCTTGGGCAATTACCTTGGGAAGGTAATTGAGATGCGGCATGTGGAGACATGAGCGCCACATTGCCATGACATTGATGACATGATTTGTGAAAGGAAAATAAAAATTAAACAATTGTTTTCGACTGGGGGGATGGTGGATTTGGGTGGTATCCGGAAAAGGCTAGCACCGTCCCCGGTCAATTAAGGACCGAGCCATGAAGCTAAGCATGAAACGACCCTCGTACAACCGTACTTCTCGGATGGGTATAGACCTAGCGGAGCAAGTAACCGAGCGGAGGCAGTATCCCTGCATAGTGGTTTTCTTAGTGTGTATGAGGGGCGGGGCCTACGGTGGGGTAGCCACCGGTAGGACCGCCACGTGTGAACCTAAATTTTAATATAACTTAATGCATGTGTGAGTTTTTCCCTTCCCGGGAGCGCCAGAACTCCTCTCACTGCTAGAAACCGTGTACGCCTAGAGTGCACGAGGATGTAAGTTCATGGAGCGGGTACTGCCAATGTGAGGTTATTGAAAGGCTTTGCCGTGACGCGTCTCATTCGTTGGGACTTCGGCTCATTTGTTGGGCAAGTTACGGAGTACGGGTAAAGTGTACATCCACTGCAGTGTGAGTAACTAAATCTATTCGAATAGCCGTGCTCGCGGATATTGAGCACCGGGACATGTATTACACTTGGCTAGACTCTAAATTCTTAAACTGATTGGGAAGGGTATGCATAATGACTTTTATGTGCTGGTGGCTCAACTTCTCGAGAAGCGAGAAGGGGTAGACCCCAGAAAACCATGACGACACAATGGCGGGAAGCTATCCTTGGATGACAATGGATGGTGGACAGAACCGTCGTTGATTAATGAACTATGGTATTAAAACTTGACCGGTCTATGCTAGGTCTTAGGCTTGTGAAAGGATTTATAAAATTTGCTTTACGCAAAAGAACCGGAAGCCATCCCTTGAAATATCTTCTATCATATGCATTCTTGTGTGATGGCTTGTTGAGTACTTTTGTACTCATTGTTGCTCTATATATATCTTTTAGCAGAGTGCCTGAAGAGAAGCCCTTGTTGGTACGCTTGCGTACTTAACAGGATGATCGGAGTGCGGTCCCGTTCTAGGTCTCGTTCCCCAGTCGGCTGCCTGTGGCATGTCAACCGGGCCCTTGCACTGTTTTGTCTTCCGCTGTTGTTCTCTGATAGTTGCTGGCCTGTCTGGCCCTAATGTAAGCATTTAACCCCTTTAGCCTGAATTCATTCGTGATATGTTGTGATTCGGCTATGTATGTGTGTACCAACTACTGATCCAGGGATTGGTACGGATAAACACATAAGATTTCCGATTTCCAAAATCGGGGGTCTACACCAGGCGAGAGAGGAAGGAGGAGTGGAGGTGGTCCTTCGGTCGTTGCCCGTGTCGTTCTTGGGTGGGAGCGACACGAAGACCCTCTAGACAACATATATAATTAGATGGATAAGATTTTCATTGGATATATAATACGTATGTTTAAAATAAGTTTTTTTTTAAGAAACAGCGTCTTAGTACTGTATAGCTTATCGATCAGATTCGTTTCATGCGATATGATTATGAGTATTAATTACTCGTCTTGTTTTCGTACTATAGTGAATATATAGCTGTATATGTCAATCAGCGGCTGCTTTCCGTCTGCATCATTTCAGATTAGTGGGCCACGTGTGTGTATATATATATATATATATTTTGCTTCTATACGTGGATGAGAGAAGGCCACATATCGACGTATTTTAGACCTGTTTAATTGAATATTACTCCATCTGCATTAAAATATAAGATTTTGATTGAATGGAATATATTCAGATTCGTAGTATTAGAATGTATCGTATTCCATGAAAATTATGTATATTAATATAGGACGGAAGTAGTACTATATTAAATATAGTTTTTCAAAAAAAAATCGTCGAAAACTGTTTCACGCGTGCCTTAGAAAATGCTTCTATCAATTCGCACTTTTTCTAATTAAGCACGACTACAGCACTACTGTACTGTTAATTTGTACACAGTGTACCATATCCTTTTTTTGTGGTACTACCTGCGTGCATATGCCCAGCAATTAATTCGTACGGGGTATCATGCGCAAATCGTGATTGAATGTATATGGTTTATCAGAGGACGTTGTACTACTGCAGGCCTACGGCATGAATGGTCTTCCTATGAAAGATAAAATTTATTGATTTATGAACCGAGTCTACGGTAGGTAAGAAATAAGTTGAGTAAATTTTGAAGAAATCAGCAGAAATCAACTTATTTAATTTGAGTAAATTTTGAAGAAATTAAATAAGTTGACTTCTGTTGTCTTACCTATCCTAGACTGGTTCATAAATCAATAACTTTTATCTTTTCAATGTCACTTACGTACATAATAATATTATTTTTATATTAATAAGAGGTATTTTGATATTTTCTTCTCGAAACTAAAGGCCCCATTGATTTAAAGAAAAAGGTAGGAATTTTGAAGAATTTTATTTTTGTAGGATTTTTTTTCTTATATAGCCCTTTGAATCTATACACACTAAAGCAATATGAGTTACGGTTTTATTAAAATAGGACTCACTAACATTTAATTTGGTGCTATAATCCTTATGAGGTCATCTAATATTTAATTTTGGATCTTACGGTATTCGGGATGCTGTCTACTAATCGATGATGGACTGTTTAATTGATCATTGCAAACATTTGCTTAGCTGCTAGTCACGATTGATTAGCTTAGCAAACGTTTAGATTAAAAAACACAGAAATTAGATGTCATGATATATGTATTCCTACGGGAACTAAAAATAAATGAATTTACCAGATTTACGAGCAATGCTATAGGCGTGACGTCAAGACAAATATGCTTTACTGTGAAATAGTTTTCTGTGGGTGTAGCCAAAAAAAAAAATACTTCCCTTACATAAAAGTACTTTTGATGTTTTTTAAGGAACAAAAAAAATTGGCTCTTCTCAAGCTTTCGCAGATACATCTTCCTAGCGTAGAGTCCATATAGATTATGTGTGCCTTATCTGATTCAGTTACGCATAATGGAGATACTCCTCATGCTTGTCTAGAGTGTTGTTTCGTCATGCTTGCGACCTTCCGTAGGGCAGTTTGTGTAGAAAACTGTAGTTTATACTACGCATCACTCGTAGTCTACTCCATCCTATCCACCGACGTGCATTGGTGATCGGGAGAGCGGGTCTCCGAAACCATCGCCCTTGGGAGGGAGAGCATGCTTCAGTACTATCAACCGATGTGCATTGGCGTAGGTTTCCGGAACCATCACCTCGTCAAATCTTGCACCGTGGAGAGGGGGAGAGCAGGTCTTCACTACTATCATCGTTGCCCTCGTGAAGTCTTGCACCTAGAGAGGGAGAGGGTGGAGAGTGATTAAGGACTACACGTCGTCGTCACCGTTGGGTACAGCACGGCACGTTTCAATTAGGTTTCATATGATTGATCCTTTTCATGTTTGTAGTTTTCTAGTATACATGTCTAAATTGTATAAGATTATTATACTAATTAATCTACATCTTTAATATTCATAATTTATTTATGAAATAAATTATTTAATCTACGTGTACTATATTTTCAATAGACAATCCAACCTATCATGACAATTGTGTTTCAGTTTTTTAATAAAATCATTGAGGTTGAAAATGCCTAGTAAAAATAGTAGCAAACCATCAGGTATATGTCTTGATAAAATATATACTCGTCTAACATAATGTTTATCAGTGTGACCAAACACACGTTTGCTGGCGATTATTTCGTCTAGTAGCAGCCAGAAGAATTAAAAAGAAAAAGAACAGAAAATGAGATCAGAATTATTCGCAAATTAAAGAGATCGATCAAGACGATGGCGGCGACGGCGAGCCCTGATGCGGCGGCGGCGGCAGCTGCGCGGGGCGCTGTCTCTTGATGTCAACGGCGAGCTCCCGCATCTCGGCCACGAGGCGCGAGACCTCCCGCACGTCATTGTCCAGCTGCTTCGCCCGCCGCGCCTCGTCGCCGCCGTTGAAGACGTACTCCCTGAGCAGCCCCGCCATCGGTTTCGGCGCCGCCGCCTCCGCCAGCTTCTCCACCTCCGACAGGTGCCGCGCCGTCTTCCACCCGCCGTACCACCCAATGGACAGCGGGATCAGCCACCCCAGCAGCCGCCGCGACATGACCGCGATATACGGTTCTAGATTTCTAATGAGATTCTAGTATATTATCTCTCTAGATCTCTTTCGAATTTCTATGTGACACCGTGAACATATATATAATGGTGTACCGATCGAGATGATCCGCTAGACTGCTAGGGGTTTAGATGCTAACGGATGCAATGCATGGCTTGCGTTCCAAGATGGCAGAGTTTGCGTCGAGCCGGACGATGCAATGGGCTCAGGCCTGACCGGTCGGTTTGCACCTCGCCACCTCCCATCGTCCAAACTAACTACTCCCTCCGTTTTTTAAATATACTAGTTGGGTGCCCGTGCAATGCACGAAAAAAAATAGAATAAGCACTGAAATTAAAATCACAAAATTGATAATATTGAAAGCTAGGTAATACAGAGAATATAATATTCACATATTATTTAACTCATAATAAACAGTCACAAATATTTAGGATGATTCGATCCCATTGAATGATTTTTTCCTACTGAATGTACTACTGCATATTTTTTAAAAAAATAATTTGCATGCCTACATTATCTTACTGCATTATCTTTGTTGAATTGGAAAATTTCTTGACGACCTTCAAATCACAAGGATGATTGGACATACAATGAAACTTAGTGCAGCAGCTAGCTGCGGCACACAAGCATCCAAGAAGCCCCTTAAGAAGCCAAAATTCTGACACTCACAAACAACTGATTAGCATTACATATTCCCAACTCTAACTCATCTACGTGTACTTGCCAGCCTGATTAGCATAGACACAAGGACGGCAGCCGATCCACCAGATTCAAAAACGTTGAAGTTGCGTGCACGGGGTGTGAACAAATGGCAAGCTAGCTGAACCACCCTGTGGTGAACAATTACTGAAACACTTGAAATTCTTCAGCTCTATAATTAAGTAGAAATAAGAAGTGCATCCTTTTGTAGTTTGCTGACACTTAAAAACTATGTCTTAACTTACTAAAAACATGTTCAGATCGGCTTCCTGAAATCTAGTTTGCTTATATCCATGTCAATACTGGCTATTCTCAATCCCATTTGAACACATATGAATATGAGCCAGCAGGATAAATTTCAGAAAAAGAAAAGGTTCAGTTCTGATTCTTTTCTAGGTTTCCCAAGAATTGCTCCATTGCTTTTGTATGGTCAATACTCAACCCTCTCGGGATTGCTCCAATAAATGAAGAACGTACAACATTGTTATGCTAGAGTGATAGGAAAAATAGGTGATGCTCAATATAGCTGACCTCCATATATGATTTTGGTTGATGGCACCATAGGATCCACAGGTTCAAGTTCAGGTTCAGGGCTTCAGCCTCCCTATAAAAGAAAGAAGGAGCCTCAGAAGAAGAAACATGGAAAATAGCCATCATAGGGAAGGCTGTGTTAGCGAACCCGAATTGTCTCTCATCACGTTCACCGGTGGCTAATGATGGCGGAAAAAAAGAAAGAAGTTTTTCAAGGGCAGATACTAACCTGTACATGTCAATGTTAATATGGAAGTGAATCACGTCGGTTAGAATTTAGATTTAACATTGGAAGAAAAAGAGCATGAGACTCGAACTATATTATCACATATCATTCTTCATCATGTTTATCTCATCGTCCAAAACCCCATCAAGTGATGCAAATCTAAATTCTTGTTGGTCATCGGAGTGTTCTAGTCATGCTTTGGGTCAGTGCCATACGACCACTCAAGGCCATGACTCTCTTCAAACTCATGAGTGTATTTAATTTGGATGCATATACCAGTAATTTCAGCATGACAGAGCAGTAAGTGATGCGTGAAATTATTCGATGCTCTATTTGCTCCAAAATCAATCAAACCATACAACCAGAAGTAGGCAAGCTTGTGCACTGCAAACACGCCATCGAAATTCCAAGAATATATTACGACTGAACAATAGATGATTGAGTGCGACTTGAATTACGAAGAAGAGTGGGAGCGTTCACTTAGATGTCACTGAATCCAGCGAGGTTGTCGGATGTGACAGGCACGAAGGGCATCTCGTAGACGGCGCCATAGAGACGCGACTACGTGCGTGACCCACTGCTGCCGCTACACGCGCCAATGGAGGTCGTAGTCGTTCCCACCCCTTCACGCCCCCGTTAACCATAGTGTCAAAATCCTCAATGAAACAGCGAAGCACACCCTGCTCATCCAACATAGGCTTCTTTAACCCAGTAGAGTACATTTAGAAACCCTCCTGAACTACCATGGTATTAAGCAACATATCCATAATCCATGATAAACTGAATCACAACAACATTCTGAAATTTACCAAGAGATAAAGGTAAAAGCGTAGTGGATATTCTGAAATGTCTGAACTTGAGGTGCTAAACGGACAGATATATTGAAGACTTTACATATCTTCTTGACTGCAAACGTAGAAAGATTCATAGAATTGTACAAAAATAAACACAACAACGATGTTAGAGGCCTTTCAAAATGTTTGAGTGTTGTCTCTATATCATGTCAGTGAAAAACTCAGTAGATTCACAAGTGCATGTCCCTGAACTCCCGCTTGATTCCTCCTGGGCCTACGCTTTCCTGGGATTGCAAAATGGCATGTACATCTCATGATCAATAATATCACAATCTAAATCAGACTAATTTGCGCTATCATCGATCAAAGGTTGCCACTTGATTTGCTTTATAACAATATAACGATGTTGTTTTCTTCTCCATTGCAAATAAATAAATCAAAACTATATGAAACTCAATTCTTGTAAATCCCTATCATCTCATATTGATATTCTTATTTAAGTTCAATAGATTACATATTTACAGTGATTAAGCATAGCATCATAGAAAAAATAGCAATATGGCAAGAGTCGCCTGCCTCCGCCTCAGCGTCTGCTCCGCGCTTGCGCCCGACTGCTGCTGCAAGCCTGTGCCCGCCTCCGCTTGCTTGCTATCGCCGGCTCGCCGTCACAACACCACTGGCCCACCGCAGCACCTCGTTGCTGGCTTGCTGCTTCCGCCAGCTGCCCAGCCACGAGCCCTCAACCCTAATCTATTGAGAGAGATGCGTGCGCGAGATCGTGGCCGTGCCAGGATCGCACGACGACGACGCCCTGGATGGATGAGTGCGGGCGACGTCTGCTGGCGAATCGCCGCAGTGGCGATGGGGAGGGGAGGGAGGAGAGCGCGGAGGAGGCGCGGTGGATGCAGGGAGTGGCGGAGGGAGCGGCGGAGAGAGGGATAGAGGGAGAGAGGAGGCATGGTGGTTGCGGGGAACGAGGAGGCGCGGTGGATGCGGATTGAGGAAGGGATGCGCGAGGGTGAGGGGACGCGCGTGTCTGCTGTGTTCCGAAGCGTTGGATATTTGGATCGAACGGCTACGATTGTGTGGGTCTGCCTTGGTAAGGATTCATTTAAGTATAAGTAGAGATAGAGATAGAGATAATACCATTGATTTTTTAAGATACGTTTGACCATTTATTTTATTCAAAATATTTTATCTAATTCAAAATATTTTTTGTAATTATCATTGATTTTATTGTGATTTGATTTATCATTAAATATTCTTTAAGTATGACATAAATATTTTTATATTTACACAAAAATTTTCAATAAGATGAATGATCAAATGTTGATCAAATAGTCAACAACGTTATACATTAAAAATAGAGGGAGCATATATTTATCATCAAATTTAATTAAAAATTTAAAAAATTTAACAAATATAAATATAATACAATTATCATATAACTATAGTAATTTACTTGTAACTGTAACTATAGTATAATTTGTATAATTTGTATATAACTTTTAAAAATCCCTAAGTAACATACAATTTTCGTGAAACGGAGGTAATAAGACTGAATCCTTTTCATATGTGTGTTATGATTTTTTTCCTACCTCCCTTGCACAAATTTACAAGCAAATCGAATGGTTTAAAATTATGTGAAAGTTACATACATGTAATTCTATTGCGATTCTATTGCGATTGTACTGTATTTGCATCTATCAAATTTAAATTTTTAGGAGAAAATTTATCGATAGATATATAGCAAAATTGTCATCGTTTGGCCTAGCTGATGTAAGCTATAATTGTCTTAATTTCATAGGTAAACTTTTATATACTTTACGATTTAAAACCAAATGCTCGAAATAAAATATGATGAAAAAAAACCCAAAATCAACTTCAAATTGAAGTATTATAATTCAAATTTTGCGAGCTGCTTACAAGATTGACTTCATGCCTGCAGAATCATACTGAAGTCTTTTAAAACGAGAGGCCACTTCTTGTGCGTAACGAAACATGCAATGGTCCAAAGCACAAGAAGGTGCGCACCAAATAATGACGGCAAAATTATTGCTTCAAACGAATCCAATTCAACAAAACAGAACGCACAAACCACTAATAACAATCCAAATCACTTGTTCATGGGAATTCGACAAATTACCCTCTTCCTTCGGGCTTCTGTTCCATAAAAACCGAAATCTGTCCTAGATTTTCTTGCGCCAAACGAGTCGTACGTTTTTTTCAGTCTGCATGGTAGCACTGCTAATGACTTACGGAATTTCAGCTCTATATTCAAAGTTCGAACCTATTGTATCCCTATCCACTTGGCATAGTCAACCCACCTGAAAAGGTAAAAAGTTTACCCAGTAAGTGACCTGATCAGAAAGGAAACCAGAGTTTAACCACGTAACTCCAGAGGGATGCAGATTACTTACAGTAGAGAACCCAAGAATGTGTTCCCTGTTCGAACAGCAAAGCACAGTGCACTCAACACTAGTTTGTGGTGGTGTAGTAATGGCTCAAGCATCCTCTGTTCAATCACTCCAGCCAGAATTTGGTACCTGTTGAAGGAGTTAAAGAAAAGCATGGTAAGTACCCAAAAAAAATTATGGTGTTAGGCAATTTCTATAAGAGTGGTATTTTTTTCATGTTAGAATTCAGTACTTCACGCTTCACGGTGACAAAGGAAGCTACGAGGGGATTCTTCGGTGATATACAAATACAATAGAGGCAGAGTACAACTAGTAGTTCTATCTCGAATTTACAAATAGGAGAGATCATGTGATTTCATAAAGATTTTAAAATGTACATGTCCAACAGTCAAGAAGTGAGCTCGTACATTTGCGCTACCCTTTCCATCAGGTAAAATGAACAGATATTTATATTCGTGGGGATAATGTATAAACAAATACGGAGTATATGTGTTACCTGAGGTTACTGGAAACTGCCATGTATACACCATAGGCAACACTAGTTGATACAATTGGAATATCCTCACTTTCCCCTTCAAAATCCTTACTAACAGCCTTTCGTGCTTTTATCAGTGCATTGGTCACACCAGTTCCAATCTGAAAAATTAATTGGATACACATTGTAAGCTTTTTGCCACAAGCTTTCCTAGTAGTCTTCGAAAGCGAGATATTAACTATTTGTCATCTGAACCTACATGTCATTGACATATGAGTGGCAAATAGTTAAACGCCAAATCTAAGAGGGACAAGTAGTTAAATGCCCGCATAAATGTGATAATGATCCAAAAGTTGTGTTAAGACAAAGTAGTACAATGCATCATCAATAAATCATACATTTTAATGTCTGAAGTGCAAAAAAAGATATATGGCATTCTGGAAGGGATAATTGTCTTTTTCCTTTCTTTTAACATTAACAAAAAGAAGACCAACATTCCAATGCTCTGGAGTCATTACATTTATGCAGCCAACTTAACAGAGCCAACAAACTTATTAAGTCGTACTCTCCAGGCCTCGAGGTTTTTGAATAAACAAGTAGGCAGTACTTTCAACATGCATGAAAAAGACCTAGCAGATCCTACAGTCTCCTATATATTACCTTCTTGTATTATTTTATCAATAAAACATTACTTCTCACACATCACAAACAAGTCGAGAAGCCAAACAATTTGTTCTACTAATGCCAATTAATAATAAGGAAAATAAACTGTTGTTTTTTTTGTCTGAAATCACTACTATGACAAACTTACCAGGGATGCACTAGTTCCTACTGCAAAAAGTTTTGCACCATTCCTCTGAAAGAAGCAAAATTGTTAGATAATAGGAACAACCTGCTAAAATAATGCAATTTCAACTGTGAGGGCCACAATATGGCCCAGAAAGATACCACAATAGCTCCTACGCGCTGCAAAAGGGAGTATGACGTTCCAGCCAAAGCCACCTGCAGGAGAAGTTGCTAAGTTCATTTTCAAGTTTTAAATAAAGGAAAATCATTTTCCCTTCTGAAAAGGAAAATTTACATCTATGCTAAAAGGAAAAGGGGGGAATAAGCTTAAAACATGCTGAGATCAATGGGAGGTCATTGTTATGTCACCTGGAAGGCATTGTCTGGGCAATTGTGGAAGAATTTAGCAATAGATCCTGCATTTACTGCTAGTGGTGGCTGCAGAGACACTGTTGGGGCAGGAAGCCAAACCAACATAAAGTCTGCAACTATTGCCATGACCTGGAAAGTATTGAAACTACAGATTAAAACTCTAGTGGGTAATTGCAAATAATCACAATTCAGGTTGACATGACTTCGATAGAATTGGCATAGTTGAAACTATGGGTGAATAAGAATAAAGTTAAGAAACTAAGAGTCATTTATATAATTTATCATGCACATATTTTGGAGGACATCTACAATTGAAGTGGAAAAAATCAATTGGTGGCAATAACAAATGGAATTATTTGTTGTTGATTAGTGCTATTTCGGGAATTAAATGTCATAAGACTTTCTGACATTGTTGTAGTAGCTTGCGGCACAACTGGTGCAAAGTAGGCACGAACAAATTCCTACATTTAAGAAACTTATAACACCTGCTCTGTATGCCGTGCAAATGATTATGTACTGTGAAGGTTGAGAACAGAACAATATGTTTAACTAAACAGAAACTTATCCAGCCACAACAGGTAGCTAAGTTAATATTTCATTTTAAGAGACATATCCAGTGCTAACATTCTAACTCAATTAGTTTGGGCAATCTATTCGCAAAATTCAAAGGAAAAAAAGGTGGAGGTATCACTTAGAATCCTTTAGTTCTGAAGGCACAGCAGCGAGCAACTCGCAAGAATAAACTAATTTCTAGAATTGCAGAACGAAAACAATGGTAATAGCCAAAATGCTAATGGAAGCATACCACATCTGCAATCACAAAGTCAAGCTCTTTGACAAAGTTTTCCCTTCGTCGCTCATACTCTGCTGCAGTCTACAAGAATTAGAGAGAATATACCAAATCAGCAGTAAGAAATCTGTACAAGCATTGTAAACTGAATCACCAGAGCCATAAAATGTATTCATAGTAAAAGGAACAACTCTAAGAGAAACAATTTCAGACTAAGAAAGAAGGGGAGTAGAAAGGTGCAGTATAGTAAAGTTCAAGTGAAAAATATCGTGCAGTCCCTAAAAACAATGTATTCAATTCAAGTGATATACCCCTGTATGGCATGTACTTTCTCTTCTGCCAGCAGATGGGCAAGTTTTCTTCATATCTCGAAGTAACTCAAGTTCTCCATGCGCTTGGTAGTGGGTTGTCTGAAGGACAGGACCACATATAGCCAACAGAAGATGGCCATTTCATATTGGCCAGTGGTCCATGTAAAGCAGAAGAATGCCACTCTAGTCATTTGCATAAATACTTTTATTTCCAGCAACAGAAATGCTCTCTTATTCCACTCTAATATAGAGTAATATTTTTTAAAAATCCCTTTTTGCAAGGTTCTATTCCCTTTTTTTTATATGGTAATCCAGCATCTGCTTTGTTTGTTGAATAGATCCTTCTGATTAAGCATCTAAACCAAGCAAAAAATATTCCAGGTCCATTCATCACAGAAGCTTCCAGCCAAACACAGCCAGTTGTGCGCAAACAACCTTCCCATCTCGGAAGCGACGGAGCAATCCAAGAATTAGACACGCATCACCATCAAACGAAACCCCGACTACTAAAACAATCTAAGCCAGGGAATCAGCTGGAATCTCATCTCTAAGACAGCTAGCTAGACGCCTAGACCACAGAAGATTTGACAGTAAAGGCAGTCAAATCCACAGCAAACCAAACCACCACATCTGTATGATCCGAAGTACGAGCCACATAATAACACAACCAAAAAATAAACTAAGAAATGGTAATGTTGGAATAATTCCTCCCGGACCTTGGTGAAGATTCCGACGCCGCACTCCATGGCGACCTTGGCGAGGAAGAGGTCGTCGGCGAGGAGGCGCTCCTTGAAGCCGCCGAACTGGAGCAGCCAGCGGAAGAGTCCCGACTTCTCGAGGTCGGCGAACCGCTGCACGATCTCCCCCGGGACGCGGCCGCCCTCCACGGCCGCGGCGAGGTCGGCCGGTAGGCTCTCGAGCTTCCGCCCCAGCTGCGCCAGCACGAACAGCGCCTCCCTCCTGTTGACCGACGCGTCGTCGCCGTCGTCTCCTCCACCCGCGTTGTCGCGACCCTCGTCGTCCTCGCCGCCGCCTCCTCCTCCGATACCGCCGCCGCCCGAGGGGAGGTCGCCATCTCCGCCGCCGATGCCGATGCCGCCGCTTCCGGAGGAGGCTAGCGGAGCGGGAGGGAGGAAGGGACGGGCGAGGCGGAGGATGGGGAGGTTGAGCGGGAGGGAGCGCGGGAAGGAGAGAGCGGGGAGGTGGGGAACCGGTTGTTGCAAGTGGAGGTGGAAGAGGGAGGAGGACGAAGGGTGGGACGCCGCGGAGAGGGAGTTCGGCGACGGGAACGCCATGGCCGCCGGGAGGGAGAAGGGTTTTGGGAGGCGGAGGCGGCGGCGGCGGCGGGCGGTGGAAGGCGTGGACCGGAGTGTGGTCGTGGGTGGGTTGGTTGGTTTGAGGTTGGTGACGAACGAACAACCGCGCGAGACCACCGCGACCGCCACGAGTACCCAAGTAGCAGAGGACTTGCGAAACAGGTTGGCACAATGGCACGGCGGGACGGAGGGGATGACAGGTGGGGGCCATTGACGCTGCGAGGAGGGGGGTCGGGTAGGTCGACGAATTGATGGCTCAAAATCGCTGGAAGAAAAATAATTTGAGGTTGGGAAACCTCTCCAACGAAGTTGGAAAGCTGAGTTGTACACTACCCTGCTAGGGATGGAAAAGAAGAAAAAAAAACTCAAAACTAAGTGAGCTAACTCTACAAATGTAAAATTCGCCTCGACTTGAATCTACTTGAGTCAGAAAGTTAATGATTTGATTTGAGTTCGATTTTTTTCTGATTTGCTTATATAGCTAGTTTAAGTTAGCTCGTGAGTTACTCGCTTTAGCTTGGTCTTATGATGCGTAACACGTTAGCGGATCCTCTATAGGTTAACATGTTACTTGCTTAGTTTGTTCTTATGATGTATAATATGTTAGTTGGATTGGAATCCTTTGTAAGCTTGTGAGAAATTTTCACTTTATTCTGTTGATGACCAAATTTAGTAAGCCTCGAAGTTATCATCGGTCTAGAGTTAGTATCGGCTTCAGAGTCCTGAAATCGGCCGATGGAAGCTATCAATCGTCAACAGTCAGATTCTTACCAAATTCGGTTAAGGAAATTAATTTATTAAAAGAAGCTTATCCAAAATAGACCGAGTTCAAGTAGGATAAGGCATGACTGTTTATCTATTAAGTAGGAAGAGTCTGTTAGTTTTCTTTTATCTTTAGGAAAGTGTGTTTAGTGTTTGATAAGGACTTTATGTTTTTCCTTTTATCTCTAGGAAAGTTTGAGTCGTGTTCGATATGGACTAGAATCTACCCATGGGTATAAATATGTACACCCGGGTCCATGTAAATTATCTCTCGATCAATACAACTTCGGCGCATCGCCACCTTTTACCTTTTACTTTCGACAAGTTCTTGTTTCAAGTTGGGCTGCATCGGCTTCGATCTCCTACAAGGGGTAAGGCTTGTTACGGCGGCTTGCGTTATCGGGATTAGTGCTTCCATCGCTTCGACACTCTAATCTTGTTCAAGTAAGTCATCGAGTTATCACACGTTATATAATCTAGATTGACAATATTTTCTACTTGCATCAGTCGATCTCTATCTAGGGTTTTGTCGATATCGGCTAGCTTACTTTGTTGACTTAGATTATATAATGTATCCACCACCCTGAAAATCAGTCAAAGCCTTGATTGTCTAGATATTATGTTTTTTTTCATACTTAGTGCTGCATCAGTTAAGTTTGATCTACTAAGTCGTGCTTAGAACCATAATCTCTAGTCTGCTTCTTGATTGCCAATAAGGGTTTCATCGGTGTTTCAGTCGATGAGTTATCTGGATGTTGTATCAGCTTATAAGGGTTACATACAAGTTGGATTTAGCTGATGACAACAAAGGTTTCATTGTTTATATAATCGTTTGGATTTAATGACATCGGATCTCCAGCCGATGTATACTTTAACCTTCGGATCAGTGCTTATTCAATCTATCATTACTAGCCGATTGCATTCTACTGGATTATATTATTGTTATATTACATTATCATTAGCCGACTATCTTTATGTCATTATCTACTCAAGTATCAAGATCTATACTAGATATCGGCTGGAATCGACATCGGCTGGAATTACCATATCGGCTTGTTAGCCGATCGGCTCTTTGATATTCAATTTATATATCTTGTCAGTTGCAGGATCACACTGACTGGCACACCCGCATCTTATCATTATTTTGGACCTGCACTGGAGCTAAGCAGATCTCCCAGACCGTTATGTTTTTACGTCAACACATTCTAAAAAAACAACTTCTAAGGATAAATTTGAATCTATATTTATTCTATACTCATCCTTAGAAACTTATCTTTTCCATAACAAAGGGAGTAAGTTTATTATTCATATACAGTATGCAGCCTTATTAAAGTACGTAACCCCACAATCATCTATTGTAGCACAACCTTATAACTTGCAAGTCACGATGCATAACATGTTAGCCGGATTGGGATCCTTTCAGTAACATGTAGTATATGATATTGGGGGCATTATGTATAGTAGGATGTGTGATGGACGGTTCGGATATGAACTGCTACAGTAGAAGAGCTACAATAAAGTTTATCTTAAAATAATGGGTGTTATAATTGTGCCCCTCTACATTACTGCAGAGGAACCGGATCCTATGTTAACCATAACTTTCGATGGAAGGCTCACAGATCATACTGCGTATAGATTTCAAACCATATATTGTATTTTAATGAGTTTAATGAATTTAATAAGATAACTTGATATTTCTTAACTTAACAAATTTTTAAGAGTTGAGTAGAGTTGGCTCATTAGTTACCCCATACCTTGTGTGTCCCACAACACATGGTTACGTGCAACCATCACCGTGGGTCCGTGTCAAGGCCCATGAGCTTGTCGTCGAGTCATTTATAGTCTTGGTGGCCTACTCTACAATAGTTAGTTATTGATATATATTGCATCATTAATAAATAATTCATTCATCTCTCTCACATGGTTTATTGGAGCTCGTGCTGCAGCTAAATCTGTAGCCATTTTTTCTCTCTCCTGCACATAAGCACCAATCTGATGTGGCAACTTGTACAACTCACTTATATTATCTTTATTGTACTCGCTCTAAATACATATTAACTCTAACATAAACTAATAGTAAATAGATAACTCTACTACTTCCTTCATCCCAGAATATAAGGCTCAACACCTTCTAACGCAAAGATCAAGAAAAAAAATAATCACCTTCTCAGTTGGATTATATCCATACGTGCAAGCAATGTGATTAGGGTTAAAATAAATAAAAATTAAGGAATCAAGAGGTTATAGTTAATGTATGAATAAATACCTCATAATATAACACGTAAAAAATGATTATGCTTTATATTTTATGATGAAGGGAGTATTAAAGTTACTCTTACAGTGATTCTCCGCTTTTGCACACGTGGTCGTTAAAGCTTGGTCAAGTGGTTCTTTTCTATCAGTATGCTATCGGTTGACTTTTTGTTTTGTACTTTTGTTGATGTAAGCATCAGTTCACTGTTAACTAAAGGCTCGGTTGTTTTTAGCTTGTTCATATTGGATTATAAAATCTGTTCCACACTTCGAAATATATATTTGCTTGTAAAAAAACATTTTTTACAGTGTTGTTTAGATTAGACTACTCATGTCAATTGTTAAGTTTATTTCTTAATATTAAATTTATCACTATAATTAACCCAATAATCTAAACCAATTGAAGTATTTATTCTTGAAAAGAAGCAAAATTATTTAAAAAAATAAACTTATTTTAGAACGTAGGGTAGAGGGTAATCCAATGGGCTTGAGATGCAGAAAAGGGATTTGGGTGATACGTAACCTTGCTTTCAGGAGATTTTCATACAGCTTCAGGTAGTACTTGGATTACTATTCTCGCATAAAATTGAACCGCTGCTGCTATCATTCAAAAATTGCAAATTGCAAACTTGCAACGATTCAGGAACCGCAAGTACTTGTGAGAATAAACTGTTGTCGTAAGCTCAAGGATGACTATTGACAAAATATTGATCATTACAACAAACATATCAGAAAACACATCTATAAGTCCGTAAATAATTTGCTCGTAAGTACAAATGACCAACAAGATCACCCCCTTCGTCGACTTGGGCATCTGTAACTGCTGGATGGATGCAGGTGAAACTGGAAAAAAAATTGTACCTAAGCACCTCCCTTGCCTCCCCCCACCATTATGTTCCCCGTTCATTTATCGCTAGGGATGGATGGTTAAATTTGTGAAGGTGGTAGCAAACACCAGATTTCTACTGGTGCTTTTTGTGGCATTTAGTCTGATGATTCTGAGCCATAGTCAAGCATTTCTTTGATGTTCAACTTGATTGAAGGTCCCATTGATGAGCATAAGTATGCCGTTTTCCAGTATATCCCCTTTGCACCAGATGGTTTGTTCCTTTCAACAGAGCGCTGTAAAGATATAGCAGAAGGCAGGTCAGCGTAGGTTTTAAGTTATATCAAATATATGTTTATAGGACTAGATATCTTACAACAACAGCCATGAAGTTTGCAATAAGGTCTTCTTCAGGAAAATCAACCTTCCCAAAGGGAATGTGAACAATCCCTGTCTTGTCGACTCTGTATTCAACTTTACCTTTCTTGAACTCTTCGATAGCCTGAAACCATTTCCACAGTTAGCATAATTACCCTAATCAATCTCCATTTACAACTTAATACCTCAAGCAAAATATTCAAATGGTTCAGTTTTATATTGGTACAATGATCACCAATGACAACTTCAACCATTGCTGGCATTTGGCAGACTTAATTTGAAGACAATTTTTAGAGATAGAGGGTTAGACAAGATTTAGAGGTTCCCTTGTTCATTTGAAAATAGTTCTATGAGCACTAATCAATTATTATAGTCACAGCTGATACCAAGGTTACATTTGTATATTGCAGCCTTGAATTTACTATCATTTAATGAAGTATTAAATTAGAGAAATTGGGCACTTTTCATAGATATATGAACATAATACAGCCCTTCATTGGTGGTATCTTGCAGTTCTTTACCTAAGGGCTAGATTTTTCACAAATGCTCCCACTCCTTTTGTCCTTCAGTTAACAATATAAATGATGGTTATTCCTAACAGTAAAGGAGCCTACTCGACCTCTATTGTCTATGATTGTAGATTTGTTGTGATGCTTTACATAACCATTACGGAGGCAATAGGCAGGCTAAGCAGCAGATTAACATCATCGTCAGTCATCACGCAATCCATGCATCCATGCATATCTTCCAATTCAGTTGGCACAAGCAAATTTTCAAACCTTCCACGTAGGAATGCCAAGACCAAAAAATCAACATATCTGAAAATCAAACTACTGAAATATATTGCACACGATGAAAACTACTAGCAAAATACCAGTAGTTTTCTCCCGGAAGTGTATCTATGAGCTAAGTACTGAGATCAGGTATTGGACAGTTTCTCTTAAGGAAAGGGCAGGAGCCCTGCCTATTGCATTGAAGAAGGATAAAACAGAAGTTCACCAAGGATCAAAGAAGGTAAATGGACAGTTACCCACCTTATTGTCAGGGTCACAATAACAAAGCAAATGAGATAGAAAACACAAGCTATAGTGTCAATACATAGAGTAATCTGTAAATTTCCACTGTACCTGAGTTATGTTTGGAGAAACAGTGCCAGCTTTGGGGTTAGGCATAAGTCCTCTCGGTCCTAGAATCTTTCCCAAGCTGGCGACCTGTGAAGCAAAAGGATCAAAATCAACATCATAATATACCCAGGTAGTAGCACACCGTTAAAACTTCATCGGAAGAATGAACAAATTCAAAATTATAGAACTTGATTTGCTATTTTCTTTGAGTGAACCGAAATTTCATATCTCCATTATGGTTCCACAGAACCACAATGCAGAGCACATGCAGACACTTGTGATAAGGGATGGATCAGATAGGGCAGGTAATGACAAAAACAATATCTGACCAACAGAACTAAATGTTGCCTGATTTTGTGGCTCCTAGTAACACTGAAACATAACATATTCATTTAGATGTGGGATACATTACGATGGAGACATGCAAAAAGATAACCTTCATAATGACAGGAATTTTTTAGACGTGAGCTAAGAAGCTAATGCCATACCTTAGGCATCATATCAGGTGATGCAATCAACTTGTCAAATTCCATAAATCCTCCTTTTATTTGGTCAATCAGGTCATCTCCACCGACAATATCAGCTCCTGCAGCTCTCGCTTGATCTATCTTCTCACCTGCAAGGATATTTGACAATAACCATTACATAGTGCTAGTGATTAGCGCACCACTTTTAGAGATTAGTGAGCATTCATATACTTCAATACAAATTCACTATATAACAGCATGCTTCCAATTTAATGAACTATAAAGCACCACATGATCAAGCAGACAAACCACACCTAAAAGGCAACAACTAGCAGTGACCCAATCAATCCATGACACCAAAGATTGCAATTGGCATTGGTGCTGCAATAGCAATCTCCGAAATGTAATTTCGACCCACCTTGTGTGAGGACCGCAATCTTCACCGACTGGCCTGTCCCCTTGGGCAAATTAACCTGCACATCATCACCAAAACCGATCCAATTCATCAAAAACGATTGATAAAGAGTTAAACACAAGTCAGAACGTACGTAACAATGGCAATAGCAGGGAGAAAGAGCAATACATACCGTGGCGCGGAGCTGCTGGTCGTTGTACTTGGGGTCGAGGTTCATGCGGAAGTGCGCCTCGGCGGACTCGACGAATCGGGCGCTGGCCATCTGCTTCATCAGCGAGATGGCCGTGGGCACGTCGTGCTCCTTCTTGCTCTCCCTCAGCTTCTGTATCTCCAGGAATCGCTTCGACCTCGTCTGCAAATCCATCAAAAAAAAAAAAGGCAAACGCGGCGTCGCGTCAGCGTCAAAATCCAAGAAAAAACAACACGAATGAATGAACACGCGGGGGGGATTTCGGTGGCATACGCGGTCGCGCTTGAGCGGGAGGGCGGCCTTGCCGGTTCGCGGGCGTGTCGGGGGCGTGAACGCGGGGCCACGTCCGCCCTCGTACCCGTCGTCGTAGTCATCGTCGTCGTACTGCTCCTGCCCCTCGTCCTGCCCCTGCTCCTCCTCGAGCACGGCGCCCTGCGGGTCGGCGACGGCGGCGACGGCGGGGCGGCGGAAGGCGAGGAGCAGGCGCGGGTAGTAGGCGCGCAGCGACGGGACGGAGGTGGGGAACAGCGCGGTAGACGAGGAGCACTGCGCGGTCGCCGCGGCGCCGCTGCTGGCGGGGGCGAGGAGGGAGGAGGCTGTGGCGGAGAGGGAAGCGGCTGTGGCCATGGTGGTGGTGGGGAGGGAGGAGATAAGCCGAGGTGGAGGATAGAAAGGGAAGGAGAAGGCGAAGTGGCAGCGCGAGTGTTATAAACTTATAATAGCCGATGAGGCGAGCGGGCGAAGCGCGCACCGGATAGGGCTCTCTCGCGTCGCGGGGGAGAGGAGAGGGGACTCGTGCGATTTCGGGCCATTCTGGCTTAGCCGAGCCGTGTACCCGCGCGCGGTGGAGACGGTTGGGAAGGGGTGGCTCGGGGTGCGCGCGGCGCCGCGGGCGTCGGATTGGGCCCAAAAAGCTCACGATTTCGCCGTTACCGGTCCGGTCCAAAACAACGTACCGTTTGAACGGAACAGCTGACGTTCGGGATGGATATAGGAGTACGGCAGTTAGGGTTAGGGTCTGGTTGGAGTTAGGGTTAGGAGTATAGTCAAACAGTTTCGGTCAAACAGTTTCAGCCCTACCTAACTCCACTTCCATTTTAGGTGGAGCTGAAACTATTTGACTGTATTCCTAACCCTAACTGCTGTACTCTTTTATATTTTGTGAAATGCAAATTTTACAAGATCTCAAGATCTCCTTTAGAAAGAAATATTGGAAGAAACTGGGATGAATCTTATACAATTCCTGGGTTCTGTAGGAGAGGCCTACTCGCGGCAGGATTGCAGGAAGGAAAGAACGGCTTGGTTTAGCTGGGCAAGCAGCGCGCCAAAGGGCGCGGGGAAGCCGGACAAGTGTGTGGAGGGTGAGACGGGGGAGACGGTGTGTGGCTGCAGCTAAGAGCCATGAACATGTAATAGCAATCGTGCGTTGCTCCTTCTGGAACTCTCCTACGAATGTTCTGTACCTTAGCAGTCCTAACTCGTTTGGCTTTTTTCAACGGCCGGAGTGAGAGCGTGACTGACAGATTCGCAGTCATACATCTCTCCGTTTTAAGGGGAAAAAATTGTGGTTTTGGATTTGTAGACGGGCGATGTCAGGTCTCGGTTTCACCATTTTCGTGTGGTGCAGAGCAGTTCGCTGCCAAGTTTTGTACCGGTAGTAGCCGCACAGCACTCTCGAGTCTCGAGGCTCGAGCTCGAGAGCGACTCCATGGATTGCTCGTTTCAAGCTTGAGGCGTTCAGTTCAGTTCAGCATCGCATTCGCACGTGGTAGGCAGCGTGGTAATCGTGAACGTTTTGTTTACTGCGTTAGGCAGCCGCGATCAGGTCTGGCGATTTACGATTTCGACAGCGTGTGATACGTACTTCTGGAGAAATTTTGCATGGCAGAAGGAACGTCATTACACTACACGGGTAATTCCTGATCATTAGGCATCAACAGTTCAGCACCACAGAATTACAGAAACGATTACTGCATGCCTGCATTAATAAATCTATGGAGCAGAATTAATTAATTTATTCATATACATATATTTTTGTGACGAAGAAAATAGCAGCGAACTCGGATCAAAGCTTCAATTGCTTCTTATACAAAGACTCTTCATCTAAGGACTGTGCACAAGCCTATATAGGCTATAAATAGAAACAGTACAATCTTGTGTACAGAGAATGGTAAAGGAGATGATCTGTTAGACAATTAACGGTAGGTACATACATCTGATCAGGGTTTTTTTTTTTTTCTTGGACTGTTGATGAGATGCTCTGAAATACCACATCTACAAATTCAACACTCGCATCGAGTTTTTCAGACCAGATTGTCGGG
This sequence comes from Oryza punctata, assembly GCA_000573905.2. Taxonomy (NCBI): domain Eukaryota; kingdom Viridiplantae; phylum Streptophyta; class Magnoliopsida; order Poales; family Poaceae; genus Oryza; species Oryza punctata. Next base: position 20,525,173 of record CM002492.2, on the reverse strand, counting down.
CATAGTTCATCGATCATGCAACAGGGCCATCAAACGACTGGCTCTTCCTAAGGTTCCAGTGGAGGCCCTCATGGATGCTTCGGAGGAAGTCAGTTGTTGAGTCCACCAGGCAGGCAGTGGGCACAGGCCATGGAGAAATGCTGCAGATGAGTGCATCACCTGGTCCTAGCTGCTTCCTGCCCTTGCCGTCGAAGGATGCCCATGCCTGCCCTCTGCTATTGATTGGCACTTGCACACGCAATGTCACATATTCAGGTAGTATCAAAGGCCTAAATGATAGTGAATGAGGACAGATTGGTGTGAAAAGGATCCCTGGGACCTGAGCATGGTAGCAAACATAACATGAGAATTGCAACATAGAGAATTTAAATTAGAAACAATCGGAAGAAATAATCCTTGCTTAACTCAAACTTAACCATAACACCTGAAGGGGACAAAAATATGATAAGATCACTGACCAGGAAGCAACAATAGATGCACATTATTAAACCTTTCTTATTTTCTTTCAAAAAAATAATTCAGTTCTGGATATTTATTCATCTTAACTAAATTTCAGGCATATTGCCCTCAGTAGACAACGCCTGTTCTGAAATGGACCTTTATAAGATGGGACAAGTAGTACTCCAAAGTCACTTCTATTTGTGGACAAATAGAGAGGTTCAAAATCCCTTATATTTTTAGACAGAGGAAGTAGGTAAGTTTTAGGGCTTCACTAGCTCATTTTTACACATAGTACAGAACATGATATGAATAATTTCAAAACCTTTGGAGTAACTAAAAACGAAATATTTTAGTTCCAAAGACAATCCATTTGAGACCAAGTGTAGGGTGGAGGTGTACCTGCGGATGAACCATCGATCCCCCAGCTGCCAATGAATAAGCTGTGCTTCCAGATGTTGTTGATATTATTAACCCATCTCCTTGAACGCGTGTGACAAAAGAACTGTCACAATAGCATTCTAAGTAGGTAAGGTACGATGACATTCCACGGTCAATTGTAACCTCATTTAGCACTAGAATAGGCTCCTCTGTGTCAACTTCATTTTTAGCTGCATCATAGATTACATGACACTGCAGACGACTCCTTAGTGTGATGCCAAATGGCCTTTTCAGCACATGGTCCAAACACTCACGATACAGCTCACTTGCTTAGCTTTAGTCAAGGGCATCAACATATTTATGGTGGATGAGCACAGAGGAAAAAGCTCCATGGAGAAAAAGATATTACTAACTGACAAGGTGCACGAAATATGTAAGTGATCCTGCTATTAAGAGAGGTAATTATTTTGAACATTTGATACCAAGCATGGCCACCCAGCTTAAGATCAGTTGCAGACTGATCAAATATGTTATATGTCATGCATATCCTATGCCACATTGACAAGAGAGGAAGTGTGGCACTAAGAACTTTTCAAACTTGGACCTCTAATGTGTAAAAGTACATTAATCGAGTGCATAAAAGTAATGTCATTGGATTTGTCTTCATTTGTCCTGTAAAGTACTTTCAAAATACATTGTTTTTATTATTTTGGTTAATGTAATGTTTTTTTTAAAAAAAATCAAAGCCAAGTGTTTGTACTGGCGACCATGAAAAGTCAAATGACACACATTTGTGCACTAGGGTAACATGAAAAAACTGTCAACGATTAAGGATACAGAAGGGGGTCATGAAGCCCAATGATCCAAGAGAGAATGCAACAACAGGGGGAACTGGTCCTTTGAACAATGATGCCGCCTGTTGAGAGATGCTTAATTCATTGTCTAGCATAAGAACATTATAAAAGAGACAAGCCATAAATATGATACATAGAGAGCAACAAAACAAGGATAGCATATATTTCAATATCACAGACTAAATTTGAGTTATGGAATAATCTGGGATAAAAATAGGATATTGTTCATTCTATATAACCATAATAGCTAGGTACTACTACTAAGGTCCATGTGATCAATGCAAAGGAAGTTTGTCCGTGCATTAACCTGAGAAAGGACATTTCAAATATCCCTTGACTCAAAGACAACCAAGAACTTTTTTTTTTGAGAGGACATTTCTAAGAACTTGATGCTACTGACAGCAGAACTATATACTTTGCTAATTATCCCAAAAGGATGCAAAGGAATAAAGGATTGTTGTTGCAAAAAAAAAAAACATTGCATATTGCATTAGCTATATATAGTGGATGAAACAGATACACAAGCCTTGTTGTTGATTTGAACTTTAAAGTGGACCTACTAATCTTCTTCCAGCCAAGCAATATTTATTAGTGTGGTATACTTCTCGCACATAACACTATTCAACCAATCGACTCCGTTTCATAATCTATCTTCCAGGTCTATGTATATCTGACAATCAATCAGCTTCCAGCATTTTATATGTAACTGGTTCCAATTTTGGTTGTTATACTAATGGGCCCTGGAAAATGAGTAAATTTCTTGAAACTGCACAAACTTTCCAGAATTATCAGAGAACTACATTTTTAGAAACTTCTTGAAAAAGTTACAAATTTTTTGACATATATATCGCAAAAAAAAACACCTTTAACAATTCCTAACCTAGTGAATGAACCGTGGTAACCTTGGACCCACATATTGGTGAGACACTAGTTTCCAACTTTGCATCGACCAAATGCATTAGACCATTAGCATTTCTTGGATGGCATTTCATCTCTTTGTATACCATAAGAGTGTTAAGTTTATTTCCAAACTCATATTTATAGCTTAAATTTCAAATTAACCACACGGTATTCAGATTCAGTAAATTGTCATGCAGTTTGGACCACATACCCATAAAACTGTTCCATCACCTCCAAGAGTTACAATGAGATCAACCTTCGTGTGTAATGTCTTCATTTCCTCATCTGTCAAAGATTTCCAGTCAGTTGGGACACCAAAAACAAAGGGGCATATTTCTTCAAATAGAAAGGGCATAGGTTAACAAAACAAAGTGTATTGTGGAATGCGGATATCTTAAACCACACAGAAATAAAGCGCAAGATAGCTCTATTTGATACAACACATCAATGGAAAAGGAGCTATTTAATGATAGATCCATTCAACCACTAACAGGAACTCAAGAAACAGTTGAGAGTTGAGGCACTAGACTGTTTTGTTTTGGGTATTTTATCGGTAAAGGGAACAGATTTAGCATTAAACAACTTAATTTATGATGCTAAAGGAAAGGATAGATTTCTCATAGTAGATTAGACCACTATTAGCACATTAACAAACATACAGCCACCAGCAGCAGCATGTCATTAGGTATGCAAGAGAAACTTCATTGCAAGAGCCAAGAGGAAGAACTTTAGCAGGTTACTAAAAAGTCCAGGGCCATGTCTCTTGGTTATCCATGAGTGAAATAAATCAATGTAGTCCCTAAATTATTAAATTATCACATCATATTGCTTTTCATTCTCATAAGAAGTGACCACAACCATTTATTTCAATGCCAGATTATTGATATGTAAATGGAAAAAAAATCAGGTATCAGGTTATCCAGATAACAAGATATTCTTCCCACACCTTGACAAGTTGGCGCTCCAAGGTATACAGTCTAATGCAGCAGAGGAAACATGATTCTAATATAGGCAAAAACAATTACCATTATCCCATGTTTGGATAAAGTTGAAGTATGAATCTTCGGTCACTAGTTCCTTGCTAACTCGTGGCTCTACAAAGATGTTTACATTACTGTGCTCTTTAAGCCATCTGTAGAGAATGGCAGACATTAGCACAAGTGAAACAACGATATTGACTGATAAAAACATACAGTGCCACACAATATTATTTATCAATAAAATCCATTCAACATAAGTATATTAAGAGAGGACAATAAAAAAAGTTAATTTTCACACAGAACTCGGATGATTGATAAAATATAAAACCTTTGACATACCTGGCCATGCTGGCACACAGAGCAGAAAGAAAACATACCTAACCATTTCGGCACAGAGAGCGTGCACGGAGTTGGAATTAGGTTTAGTCACGAAAAGAACAGTTTGTGGAGGGGATTCCCATTTTAGCAAAATCTGAGGCACAGTATTTTTTAGCATTAAAAAAATACGGCAGCAACAGAATTATCCAAACAATCATTTCCAACTAGTCAAGACATTCTGTTTTAAATGGATCATATAACTCAAATGGCTACCTGCTTATTGCTTCGTTCGGCTGTTGTTATATCCCCTTTTTCAAAGGATACAAAATCATGCTTGTGCTGACCATTATTATCCTCATTGCACCCCCATGAAAGTTTAAATGGTGCCTGAAAAACAATGTTTCTTAATAAATTAGCTATATTTGGAAGATATTCCTGTTTTCCCTGTAATACAATAAAACAGAACACCATAATTGACTTCTTGTGCTCATGATGAAGTTTCTCTCCAATATGATGACTAACTTGAAGATATTGAGTGCATATAGAATGCGAAGTCAAGCAAATGATGTAAATATATCTAATTTTGCAAATTCAACAGTGCACAGTAAATGTTCAAAATGGATACAGATTTTTCATGGACTAAATAAATAATATACCCCCTCGGTACTCACCAAGGATGGTACTCACTACGTCCAGATTAGTTGAGTCTTGAATATGAGAATCGCGCTATACATGCAATTTTCTTTTCATATTAGTTGAGCTGTGAATACCCAGTTCAGGAAAGAAGGAGATGAAGATAACAGAGTAGGCATACATACTGAAACAAATATGTTACAGCAAAACAACAACCAACCTATGGACGGAACAAAACCAGAAATGTTTTTCAGCTATTTAACTTATTTCACCCTTCAGTACATTTTTACCAGTTCCTTTTCATTATTCTAGGCATTAACAGTAGTATTAGATGAGGAAACCTGGATGTGAGTTTGTTTCAGCAGCACATCATGTTATATATATTAAAAAAAGAAACATATAGCAGGGTTGTAACTATCAATTGCAGAAAAAGTGTATCGATATTCTTGCTTAAAGGATACCTTTCTTGCAACAATCTTGTCATGCGAATTTTTATTTGTTCCAGGGCATTCGTCCTGGAGAATTTGACGTGAACAGATCTCATGATTTCCACAGCAACTTGTTGGATCAACAGAGGAAGTCTCCAATGTCAGTTGACTAGCCAACTGCTCTAACGTGTCCTTGTCACAGTTACTGCAGCCTGCACATATTACAGTTCATGTTTTTTTGTAGAAATCCATGCGCACGGTAAGAGAAAGAGATCAATTTGCAAATCAGCTGGAGAATATTACTAATGCACCTCCATCCACATCTTTGGTGTATCTTGTGAGGTTACTCATCTAATATGTTTACTATGTTTGGAATTTATGTGAAGTTAATTATGGCTGAGTTCTTCACTTGTGATTTCTAATTAGAAGATACAAGATTAGAAGGAATTAGAACTCAACTATATAATTATAAAACCATGTAACAAACGCAAGGACATATATATACATCCTGTTCTGAGCAACAAATTATACTTGATGGTTGACTATTTCCATGATCACAGGAGTGTAGGGTGGCCAATACCTTTTATTGAGTGGTAATCAGTTAATGTGGAGGTCATTTGCAGATTCAGATAGGTTTCAACGAGAACTTCAGTGCTAATGGAAATAACAGAACAAGAACCAAGATGCAATATTTAATATTTATTGTCTTGCTCATAAAATTGCATGACTGACCTTTTTGCAAGTTTCTAGAGCATTTAGCTCACAAAATTCATAGTAATAGAATAGGAAGTTACATAATGAAGATCAAATTGGTTCATTTTCTGGAAATGATCATGATGAATCAAGTTTTGAATATTAAATAGTACTGCCGATAACCCGTGCATTGAAACTGATCTCAGGTGAGCATATTACTCAGAAAACGAATATGTGCTAGAGATTCTCTAAATATGAAAACTACATGAGTGATTTGTGCATAGTCTCTATGTTAAACAGGATCTTAGCACAAGCCACTCGCATGGATGATTCAACCCTCCTCCACAGCATATGCATAAACATTGTCACAAAATATTACACCCACCCAATTTTTCATGGGAGGTGGGAAGACAACCACCATCATCATCACAGATTCTAATCTCTTAAAAACTGTGTTGAAGGCAATATGTGATGAAGCATTCAAAAGCATAAATGTTCATGTCACTCTTCATCTAAAATTTCAAAATTGTAAACTGCACAATACTAATGTAGAAACAATTCAACAGTAGTTTATTTCTTCCCATGTAAATTTGATGTATGCCCAACAAACCCAGATGCATGCCGGGGTATTACAGGCTAGGGATCGGCAATTTTAATCTTAAAGAAAAAAAGAAATGGAGATCGTGCGATCATTTGTTTTCAAAGCTTTTCAAGTAAGACGATATCAAACTAAGTGTTGACCACTATATCATATTTACGTCTGATAACAGTGATGAAGAAAATAGTAAAACTGAAGCTTCAATTGTGTAAATCAGACCTTTGGTTACACTATGATGTTTGTGTGCCTTGACTGCCTTCTCTAATTCGTACTTGCGCTTCCACACAGCTGCCTCTGCTTGAGCAGCAGCTTTCCCTTCTGCAACTTGTCGCAATGTTTTTGCAACAGCTTCCACATGCAAAATGTGAGTCATGTTGTGCACATTAGTATGTACAAGTATTAGAAAACAGAGAAGAGAACTTTAAATGACACATAAGTGTTTGTACTATTACCTCTCATAGCCTCTGAGAACTCAACAAGGTGTGCATCGGTTGACTTGATTGGAGTTTGCGGAAGAAATGCATAGGCTGCCCTCTCTGATTCCATTGAACTATCTAAGGTTTGTTCTGAGGTAGCCACACTGAGGTTTATTCTCCCATCACAATCCTAAAATAAACAAAACACAATTAAGACAACAGGAAATCTGACAAGGGTAACATATTTTAATTCTAAAATCTTATGTTTTGATTTTTTTTTTCTTTTTTTTGGGTGAAAACTCCACTGTAACTACAAATGCTATAGCTAAAACAGAAAATTTCGGGAGAACCTTGCAGGCATGTTTAACCGTACCATCTTCCAACCAATAACAACACTACTTTTATTTGCTCATTTGGTATTTGGAAGTGATGATGTGATGTACACCGACCCAATCTCCCTTCCACTCCAAGCAGTAATTAAGCAAGCAAAAGCAGAGGTACCAACCAAGCGCCGGCCATCCATAGCCTCGGCGGCGACGGGGAACCTGGAGGAGGAGGAAAACCTCGACGCGACCACGCGGGACGCGCTGTCGTGGCAGGTCGAGCGAAGCACCGTGTCCAGCGACGAGATCACCGGAGGATGGAGCCGTGCGCGCGCGGACCTCGCCGCCTGCGGCACGAGGGGCAGTGCGTGCGGGCACTGCGGCGGGGCGGACGGCGGTTCGCCGGCGGCGACGCCCGCGGATCCGCGATGGGGTCGATCGGCGGCGCTCAGGAGACTGTGCGGTGCGGCTGTGCGAGCGTCGGCGAGGATGGGTGGCGCGGTTGGGGATCGAAGCCCGCAATGGATGGATGGATGGATTGATGTGTCGCCCGCGACGCGAAAAACTGATGGACAGGTTGGGCCTTTTAGCTTCCACGGTATATATATATATAGGTTCATGTAAAATTTGTTGTTTGAAATTACGTTATTACTCCCTCCGTTTCAATTTATTTCAATTTATTTACAGTAAGACATCTGTAAGAATAATTTATAGAATATTAGAATGAAAAGTTGTTTAAAACGGAGGAAATATGTTATTATCGATTTAAATCAGGGACGGATCCAGAAAAAAAATAATAGTGAGGGCTGAATAAATTAGGAAGAACTTCTAGCCCCCACATCCCGAGTATCTATGGATGAAATTTTTAGGGGGGCTTAGGGGAGTCTCCATGGTCCCGGGGACGGTAGGGGGTCCTCGAGACCCCCGTCTCCATGGTGGATCCGCCCTGATTTAAATACATGTAAATAGAAAAGACCATTATTTTGTTCAATTATGCAAAAGATATAAATACACATAAACCATCACACACTCACACTACACGCATACCAGTATTTTGGTTTTATAAGGTCATGTTTGCAGGTCTTCATATCTCATATTCTCATTGTATTTGAAGTTTATAAATTAAATTATGGTAATTTAAAATTTCAAATTTTCTCTCAAATAAAAATAAAATGATTTATCTAAAAATGAAGATCCAAATCCATAAATTTCTAGAGCTAGTAATACCCAATCCAAAAAAGTAAAAATCAGGGGTTGTGCTAAACAGAAACTAAGCCAGTTTAA